>OY997268.1:201400040-202726707 GCA_963921465.1 Triticum timopheevii
TGGACTCATGTGGCAAAACTGGTTTAAAGGATTTTGGATGCACAAGTAGAGGTCATACTTGGTGCAAAATGAAGGCTAGCAAAAAGATTGAGAAGCGACCAACCAAGAAACGAATAATCTCATAAGCAAGCATTAAGCATAATTAACACCGAATAATGCACCACAAGTAGGATATAATTTTCATTGCATGATTATTAACTTTTGTGCATGCATAGGGAATCACAAACTTTAACACCAATATTCTTACTAGAGCACAATTACTCATTAACATAACTCACATATCACATCATCATATCTCAAAACTATTACTAAAAATGAAGTTTATTTTGTCCAATGATCTTCATGACATATTTTTTTTCTTTCTTTATCCTTCTTGGATATCTATCACTTTGGGACTAATTTTCATGTGTTGCTTTTCATAAGCTCAAACAAATATAAGTGAAGATCATGAGCATAACATATTTTCTTTCTCTCAAAATAATTTAAGTGAAGCAAGAGAGAATTTCTTAAAAATTTTAATAACTCTCAAATAAATTTAAGTGAATCAAGAGAGCATTTCTTCAAAAATACTAAGCACACCGTGCTCAAAAAGATATAAGTGAAGCACTAGAGCAAGTCCATTGCTCATAAAAATTTAAGTGAAGCATAGAGAGCAATTCTAACAAGTCATGACATAATTTTGGCTCTCTCAAATAGGTGTGTCCACAAAGGATTGATGACTTAAAACACAAAATAAAACAAGCAAAGACACATATCATACAAGACGCTCCAAGCAAAACATATATCATGTGACGAATAAAAATATAGCCTCGAGTAAAATACCGATGGTCGTTAGAAGAAAGAGGGGATGCCACTCGGGGGCATCCCCAAGCTTAGTTGGTTGCTCATTCCTGGATAATAGCTTGGGATGCCGGGGCATCCCCAAGCTTAGGCTCTTCTATCCTTCTTTCATCCATCGTAAGATAACCCAAAACTTGAAAACTTCAACCACACAAAACTCAACAGAACCCTTGTGAGATCCGTTAGTAAAAGAAAGCAAACCAATATTATAAGTGCTGTGTCAAACCAATTATTATTTTGTTCTTTTATTATATCTACTGTATTCCAACTTTTCTATGGCAAAAACTCATCAAAGAAAACCATAGAGCCATCAAAATAAGCACACAACACAAAGAAAACAGAATCTGTGAAAACAGACCAGTCTGTAGTAATCTGGAACTTTCGAATGCTTTTAGAACTCTAAAAATTCTACCAAATAAGGAAGACCAGTGTAATTTGTATATTAATCTTCTGTAAAAAGAATCAGGGTAAAATCTCTTTTCTGTGATTTATGAGAATTATTTTCGTGAGTGCAAAGTTTCTGTCCTTTTCAGCAAGATCAAACAACTATCACCCCAGAAGATCCTAAAGGCTTCACTTGGCACAAACACTAATTAAAACACAAAAAACACAATCACACCAGTAGAATAATTGTGCTAACACACAAGAAAAGCAAGGTAAAAGCAAAAATAAATTTTATTCATTGGGTTGCCTCCCAACAAGGGCTATAGTTTTACGCCCTTAGCTAGGCATAAAGCAAGGATCTAAGTTTTGTCATTCTTTTTCTTCTTAATTTTCTTAGAGGTAATTTCATCATGGGGTTTTGTAAACATAACATAAAACATATTATCCATGGAAACTTTAGCATTTCTTAGTTGGTTTTCATCATAGCCCCTTTGATTACCCGCAACAATCCAAGAGTAGTGTTGATTAGCATTATTAAAAACTTGTTGGATTATATCTAGAACGGGGATCTCCTTTTTAAGATTCTCATCAAAGATCTTATTATCCCCAAGCAGATGCCTTAGTGCATAATCACTATTGTAAAGAATTTCATCTATCACGGGTTTTTCACGATTCATTCCATAAAAATCAAAGATTTCTCTAGCTTCCCGTATTAGATAGTCAAATTCATTTATAAGAACGAGGGTGGCCAACTTTTTGGCCCTAGGATTCTTTATGTCAGGGAGCTCAAAAAACAATCTTTGCAAAGTAGGATGCGTACGAATAAGTTTGTTTTCAAGTTTCAGAACTAGTGCTGAAATAGCATCCACATAAGATCTAGTAGTTTTAAGTATAGGAGCATCATCAACACCTAGATTCCCAACACAATTGAAAAATTCTTGAATATGTTCTTTTCCCATAACATTCCCTTGCCCCAAGATAAAAGTTTTAGCATCCAGATTGCCCGTACGTCCAAATTTAGGAGTTAGGACATCATCTGTTGGTGCCATACCGAAATAACTCGTGATTGCAAGCAAAGGATAGATCTGACAAGAAAACGGCGAACGGACAAAGAGAGGCGAATAAAATGACAAATTTTGTGAAGTGGGGGAGAGGAAAACGAGAGGCAAATGGAGAATAATGTAAATTGCAAGGAGATGAGATTTGTGATTAGGAACCTGGTTATGTTGAAGATCCTCCCCGGCAACGGCGCCAGAAATTCCGTTTGATGTCACTTGAAGCTACGCCGGTATTTCCCCAAAGAGGAAGGGATGATGCAACACAACAGCGGTAGGTATTTCCCTCAGATATGAGTCCAAGGTTATCGAACCAGTAGGAGAACCAAGGAACACAACGTAAACAGGCCTTGCACACAAATAACTGAAGGAAATATGCCCTAGAGGCAATAATAAAGTTATTATTTATTTCCTTATTTCATGATAAATGTTTATTATTCATGCTAGAATTGTATTAACCGGAAACATAATACATGTGTGAATACATAGACAAACATAGTGTCACTAGTATGCCTCTACTTGACTAGCTCGTTTATCAAAGATGGTTATGTTTCCTAGCCATGGACAAAAGAGTTGTCATTTGATTAACGGGATCACATCATTAGGAGAATTATGTGATTGGCTTGACCCATTCCGTTAGCCTAGCACTTGATCGTTTAGTATGTTGCTATTGCTTTCTTCATGACTTATACATGTTCCTGTAACTATGAGATTATGCAACTCCCGTTTACCGGAGGAACACTTTGGGTGCTACCAAACGTCACAACATAACTGGGTGGTTATAAAGGAGTACTACTGGTGTCTCCAAAGGTACATGTTGGGTTGGCGTATTTCGAGATTAGGTTTTGTCACTCCGATTGTCGGAGAGGTATCTCTAGGCCCTCTCGGTAATGCACATCACTATAAGCCTTGCAAGCAATGTGACTAATAAGTTAGTTGCGGGATGATGCATTACGTAACGAGTAAAGAGACTTGCCGGTAATGAGATTGAACTAGGTATTGGATACCGACGATCGAATCTCGGGCAAGTAACATACCGATGACAAAGGGAACAACGTATGTTGTTATGCGGGTTGACCGATAAAGATCTTCGTAGAATATGTAGGAGCCAATATGGGCATCCAAGTTCCGCTATTGGTTATTGACCAAGAATAGTTCTAGGTCATGTCTACATAGTTCTCGAACCCGTAGGGTCCGCACGCTTAAGGTTTCGATGACAGTTATATTATGAGTTTATGAGTTTTGATGTACCGAAGAAGTTCGGAGTCCCGGATGAGATCGGAGACATGACGAGGAGTCTCGAAATGATCGAGACGTAAAGATCGATATATTGGACGACTATATTCGGAGTTCGGAAAGGTTCCGAGTGATTCGGGTATTTTTCGGAGTACCGGGGAGTTACGAGAATACGGGGAAGAGTATTGGGCCTTAATGGGCCCTAGTGGGAAGGAGCTAGGGGTGGCGCGCGCCCCTCCCAAGCCCAGTCCGAATTGGACAAAGGGTTTGGGGCGCGGCCCCCCTCTCCCTTCCTTCTCCACTTCCTTCCTTTCCCCCCTTCTCCTAGTTGGACTAGGAAAGAAGGAGTCCTACTCCCACCGACTCCCCTTGGCGCGCCCTCCTCCTAGGGCCGGCCTCCTCCTCCCTTGCTCCTTTATATACGGGGGCAGGGGGCACCCCATGACAGACAAGTTGATTTACGGATCGTTCCTTAGCCGTGTGCGGCGCCCCCCTCCACCATATTCCACCTCGGTCATATCGTCGTGGAGTTTAGGCGAAGCCCTGCGACAATAGAACATCATCATCATCACCACGTCGTCGTGCTGACGAAACTCATCCCCGACGCTTTGCTGGATCGGAGCCCGGGGATCGTCATCGAGCTGAACGTGTGCTGAACTCGGAGGTGCCGTACGTTCGGTACTTGGATCGTTCGGATCGTGAAGACGTACGACTACATCAACCGCGTTGTCATAACGCTTCCGCTTACGGTCTACGAGGGTACGTGGACAATACTCTCCCCTCTCTTTGCTATGCCATCACCATGATCTTGCGTGTGCGTAGGAATTTTTTTGAAATTACTACGTTCCCCAACAGTGGCATCCGAGCCTAGGTTTTATGCGTTGATGTTATATGCACGAGTAGAACACAAGTGAGTTGTGGGCGATACAAGTCATACTGCTTACCAGCATGTCATACTTTGGTTCGGCGGTATTGTTGGATGAAGCGGCCCGGACCGACATTACGCGTACGCTTATGCGAGACTGGTTTTACCGCCGTGCTTTGCATACAGGTGACTAGCGGGTGTCAGTTTCTCCAACTTTAGTTGAACCGAGTGTGGCTACGCCCGGTCCTTGCGAAGGTTAAAACAACACCAACTTGACGAACTATCGTTGTGGTTTTGATGCATAGGTAAGAACGGTTCTTGCTCAGCCCGTAGCAGCCAAGTAAAACTTGCAACAACAAAGTAGAGGACGTCTAACTTGTTTTTGCAGGGCATGTTGTGATGTGATATGGTCAAGACGTGATGAGATATAAGTTGTTGTATGAGATGATCATGTTTTGTTGAAGTTATCGGCAACTGGCAGAAGCTCTATGGTTGTCTATTTGTTGCATAAGATGTAAGTGCCAAATAATTGCTTTACTTTATCGCTATGCGATAGCAATAGTTGCAAGAGCAATAGTTGGCGAGACGACCATGTGACGACACATTGATATAGATCAAGATGATGAAGATCATGGTGTCGTGCCGGTGACGATAGAGATCATGACAGTACTTTGGAGATGGAGATCAAAGGCGCAAGATGATCATGGCCATATCATGTCACATATTTTGATTGCATATGATGTTTATCTGTTATACATCTTATTCTATTTTGTTTGACGGTAACATTTTAAGATGATCTCTCACTAATTATCAAGAAGTGTTCTCCCTGAGTATGCACCGTTGCGAAAGTTCTTCGTGCTGAGACACCACGTGATGATCGGGTGTGATAGGCTCTACGTTCAAATACAACGGGTGCAAAACAGTTGCACACGCGGAATACTCAGGTTAAACTTGACGAGCCTAGCATATACAGATATGGCCTCGGAACACGGAGACCGAAAGGTCAAACATGAATCATATAGTAGATATGATCAACATAGTGATGTTCACCATTGAAACTACTCCATCTCACGTGATGATCGGACATGGTTTAGTTGATTTGGATCACGTGATCACTTAGATGACTAGAGAGATGTCTGTCTAAGTGGGAGTTCTTAAGTAATATGATTAATTGAACTTAAATTTATCATGAACTTAGTACTGGTAGTATTTTGCAAATTATGTTGTAGATCAGCTTGCGTTGTTGCTTTCATATGTTTATTTTGATATGTTCCTAGAGAAATCTGCGTTGAAAAATGTTAGTAGCAATGATGCGGATTGGATCCGTGATCTGAGGTTTATCCTCATTGCTGCACAGAAGTATTATGTCCTTAATGCACCGCTAGGTGACAGACCTATTGCAGGAGCAGATGCAGACGTTATGAACGTTTGGCTAGCTCAATATGATGACTACTTGATAGTTTAGTGCACCATGCTTAACAGCTTAGAATCAGGACTTCAAAGATGTTTTGAACGTCATGGACCATATAAGATGTTCCAGGTATTGAAGTTAATATTTCAAGCAAATACCCGAGTTGAGAGATATGAAGTCTCCAACAAGTTCTATAGCTAAAAGATGGAGGAGAATCGCTCAACTAGTGAGCATGTGCTCAGATTGTCTGGGTACTTCAATCACTTGAATCAAGTGGGAGTTAATCTTCCAGATAAGATAGTGATTGACAGAATTCTCTAGTCACCATCACTAAGTTACTAGAACTTCGTGATGAACTATAGTATGCAAGGGATGACAAAAACGATTCCCGAGCTCTTCGTGATGTTGAAATCGACGAAGGTAGAAATCAAGAAAGAGCATCAAGTGTTGGTGATTGACAAGACCACTAGTTTCAAGAAAAGGGCAAAGGAAAGAAAGGGAAACTTCAAGTAGAATGGCAAACAAGTTGTCACTCCCGTGAAGAAGACCAAAGCTGGACCAAAGCCTGAAACTGAGTGCTTACACTGCAAAGGAAATGGTCACTAGAAGCAGAAATGCCCTGAATATTTGGTGGATAAGAAGGATGGCAAAGTGAACAAGGGTATATTTGATATACAGGTTATTGATGTGTGCCTTACTAGTGTTTATAGTAGCCCCTGAGTATTTGATACTTGTTCAGTTGCTAATATTAGTAACTCGAAACAGGAGTTACAGAATAAACAGAGACTAGTTGAAGGGGAAGTGACGATGGGTGTTGGAAGTAGTTCCAAGATTGATATGATCATCATCGCACACTCCCTATACTTTCGGGATTAATGTTAAACCTAAATAAATGTTATTTGGCATTTGCGTTGAGCATGAATATGATTTGATCATGTTTATTGCAATACGGTTATTCATTTAAAGTCAAAGAATAATTGTTGTTCTGTTTACATGAATAAGACCTTCGATGGTCATACACCCAATGAACATAGTTTGTTGGATCTCGATCGTAGTGATACACATATTCATAATATTGATGCCAAAAGATGAGAAGTTAATAATGATAGTGCAACTTATTTGTGGCACTGCCGTTTGGGTCATATCGGTGTAAAGCGCATGAAGAAACTCCATAAAGATGGATTTTTGGAATCTCTTGGTTATGAATCATTTGATGCTTGCGAACTGTGCCTTTTGGGCAAGATGACTAAAACTCCGTTCTCCGGAACAATGGAACAAGCTACTGACTTATTGGAAATAATACATACCGATGTATGCGATCCAATGAGTGTTGATGCTCGTGGCAAGTATCGTTATTTTCTGACCTTCACAAGATGATTTGAGCATATATGGGTATATCTACTTGATGAAACATAAGTCTGAGATAGTTGAAAGGTTCAAAGAATATCAGGGTGAAGTGGAAAAATCATCGTAACAAGAAAATAAAGTTTCTGCAATCTGATCGCGGAGATGAATATTTGAGTTACGAGCTTGGCCTTCATATAAAACAATGTGGAATAGTTTCACAACTCACGCCACCTGGAACACCACAATGTTATGGTGTGTCCGAACGTCGTAACCGCACTTTATTGGATATGGTGTGATTCTATGATGTCTCTTACTGATTTACCACTATTGTTTTGGGGTTATGCATTAGAGACAGCTGCATTCACGTTTAAGTAGGGTACCATCTAAATCCGTTGAGACGACACCGTATGAACTATGGTTTAGCAGTAAACCTAAGCTGTCGTTTCTTAAAGTTTGGAGTTGCGATGCTTATATGAAAAAGGTTTTCAACCTGATAAGCTCGAACCCAAATCGGAGAAGTGCGTCTTCATAGAATACCGAAAGGAAACTGCTGGGTACACCTTCTATCACAGATCCGAAGGCAAGACATTCGTTGCTAATAATGGATCCTTTCTAGAGAAGGAGTTTCTCTCGAAAGAAGTGAGTGGGAGGAAAGTAGAGCTTGATAAGGTAATTTGTACCTTCTCCCGAATTGGAAAGTTGTTCATCACAGAAATCAGTTCCAGTGGTTGCTACGCCGATTAGCGAGGAAGCTAATGATGATGATCATGAAACTTCAAATCAAGTTACTACAAAACCTCGTAGGTATTCTAGAGTACGGTCCGCGCCAGTGTGGTACGGTAATCCTATTCTGGAAGTCATGTTACTAGACCATGATAAACCTATGAACTATGAGGAAGCGATGATGAGCCCAGATTCCGCGAAATGGTTTGAGGCCATGAAATCTGAGATGGGGTCCATATATGAGACCAAAGTGTGGAATTTGATTGACTTGCCCGATGATCGGCAAGCCATAGAAAACAAATGGATCTTCAAGAGGAAGATGGACGTTGATAGTAGTGCTACTATCTACAAAGCTAGATTTATCGAAAAAGGTTTTTGACAAAGTTAAAGATGTTGACTACGATGAGTTTTTTCTCACTCGTATCGATGCTTAAAGTTTTTCCGAACCATGTTAGCAATTGCCACATTTTATGAAATCTGGCAAAAGGATGTCAAAACTGCATTCTTTAATGGATTTATTAAAGAAGAGTTGTATATGATGCAACCAGAAGGTTTTGTCAATCCTAAAGATGCTAACAAAGTGTGCAAGCTCCAGCGATCCATCTATGAACTGGTGCAAGCATCTCGGAGTTGGAATATATGCTTTGATGAGTTGATCAATGCATATGATTTTATACAGACTTTTGGAGAAGCCTGTATTTACAAGAAAGTGGGTGGGAGCACTACAGCATTTCTGATAAGTATATGTGAATGACATATTGTTGATCGGAAATAATGTAGAATTATTCTGCAAAGCATAAAGGAGTGTTTTGAAAGGAGTTTTTCAAAGCAAGACCTCGGTGAAGCTGCTTACACATTGAGCATCAAGATCTATATAGATAGATCAAGACGCTTGATAAGATTTTTTCAATAAGTACATACCTTGTCAAGATTTTGAAATAGTTCAAAAGGGAATAGTCAAAGAAAGAGTTCTTGCCTGTGTTGCAAAGGTGTGAAATTGAGTAAGACTCAAATCCCGACCAAGGCAGAAAATAGAAAAGAGAATGAAAGTCATTCCCTATGCCTCAGTCATAGGTTCTATAAAGTATGCTATGCTATGTACCAGACCTATTGCATACCTTGCTCTTTTATTTAGCAAGGGAGTACAATAGTGATCTAGGAGTAGATCACTGGACATTGGTCAAGAATATCCTTAGTGAGGACTAAGGAAATATTTCTCGATTATAGAGGTGATAAAAGAGCCCATCGTAAAGAGTTACATCGGTGCAAGTTTTTACACCAATCCAGATGACTCTAAGTCTTAATCTGGATACATATTGAAAGTGGGAGCAATTAGCTAGAGTAGCTCCGTGCAGAGCATTGTAGACATAGAATATTTGCAAAATACATACGGCTCGGAGTATGACAGACCCGTTGACTAAGCTTCTCTCACAAGCAAAACATGATCACACCTTAGTGCTCTTTGGGTGTTAATCACATAGCGATGTGAACTAGATTATTGACTCTAGTAAACCCTTTGGGTGTTGGTCACATGACAATGTGAACTATGGGTGTTAATCATATATAGATATGAATATTAGTGTTGAATCACATGGCGATGTGAACTAGATTATTGACTCTAGTACAAGTGGGAGACTGAAGGAAATATGCCCTAGAGGCAATAATTAAGTTATTATTTATTTCCTTATTTCATGATAAATGTTTATTATTCATGCTAGAATTGTATTAACCGGAAACATAATACATGTGTGAATACATAGACAAACATAGTGTCACTAGTATGCCTCTACTTGACTAGCTCGTTTATCAAAAATGGTTATGTTTCCTAGCCATGGACAAAAGAGTTGTCATTTGATTAACGGGATCACATCATTAGGAGAATTATGTGATTGACTTGACCCATTCTGTTAGCCTAGCACTTGATCGTTTAGTATGTTGCTATTGCTTTCTTCATGACTTATACATGTTCCTGTAACTATGAGATTATGCAACTCCCGTTTACCGGAGGAACACTTTGGGTGCTACCAAACGTCACAACGTAAGTGGGTGGTTATAAAGGAGTACTACAGGTATCTCCAAAGGTACATGTTGGGTTGGTGTATTTCGAGATTAGGTTTTGTCACTCCGATTGTCGGAGAGGTATCTCTGGGCCCTCTCGGTAATGCACATCACTATAAGCCTTGCAAGCAATGTGACTAATAAGTTAGTTGCGGGATGATGCATTACGTAACGAGTAAAGAGACTTGCCGGTAATGAGATTGAACTAGGTAATGGATACCGACGATCAAATCTCGGGCAAGTAACATACCGATGACAAAGGGAACAACGTATGTTGTTATGCGGTTTGACCGATAAAGATCTTCGTAGAATATGTAGGAGCCAATATGGGCATCCAGGTTCCGCTATTGGTTATTGACCGAGAATAGTTCTAGGTCATGTCTACATAGTTCTCGAACCCGTAGGGTCCGCACGCTTAAGGTTTCGATGACAGTTATATTATGAGTTTATGAGTTTTGATGTACCGAAGAAGTTCGGAGTCCCGGATGAGATCGGGGACAAGACGAGGAGTCTCGAAATGATCGAGACGTAACGATCGATATATTGGACGACTATATTCGAGTTCGGAAAGGTTCCGAGTGATTCGGGTATTTTTCGGAGTACCAGGGAGTAACGGGAATACGGGGAAGAGTATTGGGCCTTAATGGGCCTTAGTGGGAAGGAGACAGGGGTGGCGCGCGCCCCTCCCAAGCCCAGTCCGAATTGGACAAAGGGTTTGGGGCGCGGCCCCCCCTCTCCCTTCCTTCTCCACTTCCTTCCTTTCCCCCCTTCTCCTAGTTGGACTAGGAAAGAAGGAGTCCTACTCCCGGTGGGAGTAGGACTCCCCTTGGCGCGCCCTCCTCCTAGGGCCGGCCTCCTCCTCCCTTGCTCCTTTATATACGGGGGCAGGGGGGCACCCCATGACACACAAGTTGATCTACGGATCGTTCCTTAGCCATGTGCGGTGCCCCCCTCCACCATATTCCACCTCGGTCATATCGTCGCGGAGTTTAGGCGAAGCCCTGCGACGGTAGAACATCATCATCATCACCACGCTGTCGTGCTGACGAAACTCATCCCCGACGCTTTGCTGGATCGGAGCCCGGGGATCGTCATCGAGCTGAACGTGTGCTGAACTCGGAGGTGTCGTACGTTCGGTACTTGGATCGGTCGGATCGTGAAGACGTACGACTACATCAACCGCGTTGTCATAACGCTTCCGCTTACGGTCTACGAGGGTACGTGGACAATACTCTCCCCTCTCGTTTCTATGCCATCACCATGATCTTGCGTGTGCGTAGGAATTTTTTTGAAATTACTACGTTCCCCAACAATAACAACACCTCGCAACCCCGACGTGTTAAAGGGGTTGTCAATGCCTTTCAGGGTACGGCGCCTCAAGATAGGCAAAGGACGTGAGGTAAATTTGTAGATGGGATAAATAGATCGTGAAACAAATAAATTGCAGCAAGGTATTTTTGTATTTTTTTTGGTTTAATAGATCGGAAAATAAATGCAAGGAAAAAGTTGATTGCAAGGCAAATATATGAGAAAAAAGACCCGGGGCCGTAGGTTTCACTAGTGGCTTCTCTCGGGAAAAATAGCAAACGGTGGTTGAACAAATTACTGTTGGGCAATTGATAGAACTTCAAATAATCATGACAATATCCAGGCAATGATCATTACATAGCCATCACGTCCAAGATTAGTAGACCGACTCCTGCCTGCATCTACTACTATTACTCCGCACATCGACCGCTATCCAGCATGCATCCAGTGTATTAAGTTCATGGAAAACGGTAGTAATGCAATAAGAACAATGACATGATGTAGACAAGATCCGTCTATCAAATAAATTTCATGGATATAAAAGGATATAACTGATCATAAACTCAAATTTCATCAGATCCCAACAAACACACCGCCAAAAGATGGATCTCCAAGAGACCATTTTATTGATAATCAAGAGAGAGAGAGGAAGCCATCTAGCTACTAACTACGGACTCGAAGGTCTACAAATAACTACTCACGCATCATTGGAGAGGCACCAATGGAGGTGGTGAACCCCTCCGTGATGGTGTCTAGATTGGATCTGGTGGTTCTAGACTCTGCGGCGGCTGGATGAATATTTCGTCGACTCTCCTAGGTTTATAGAATATTGTTGTATTTATAGAGAAAAGAGGCGGTCCAGGGGGCACCCAAGGTGGGCACAACCCACCAGGGTGCGCCCTGGTGGGTTGTCCCCTCCTGGGGACTCCCCCCAGGTGCAACCAGGGCCCAACTTCTTCCTTCTGGTCCATAAAAAATCATCGTAAATTGGCGTGGCATTTGGACTCCGTCCGATATTGATTTCCTGCAGTGTAAAAACATGCAGAAAATAACAACTGGCACTTGGCACTATGTCAATAGGTTAGTACCAAAAATGATATAAAATGACTATATAATGATTATAAAACATCCAAGATTGATAATAAAACAAGATGGAATAATCAAAAATTATGGATACGTTGGAGACGTATCAGCCCCCTCCCCTAGTCCAATTTGGTTTGGCTAGGGGGGCGCGCGCCACCTCCTGGCCGCTGGCCTCCTCTTTCCACTAAGGCCCATGAAGGCCCAGTACTCTCCTGGGGGGTTCCGGTAACCTCCCGATACTCCGAAACTTATTCGATACTTCCCGAAACCATTGCGGTGTCCGAATATAACCTTCCAATATATCAATCTTTATGTATCGACAATTTCGAGACTCCTCATCATGTCCGTGATCTCATACGAGACTCCGAACAAACTCCGGTCATCAAAAACACGTAACTCTTAATACAAATCATCATCAAACGTTAAGTGTGCGGACCCTATGGGTTCGAGAACTATGTAGACATGATCGAGACACATCTCCGATCAATAACCAATAGCGGAACCTGGATGCTAATATTGGCTCCTACATATTCTACGAAGATCTTTATCGGTCAAACCACACAACAACATACGTTGTTCCCTTTGTCATCGGTATGTTACTTGCTCGAGATTCGATCGTTGGTATCATCATACCTAGTTCAATCTTGTTACTGGCAAGTATTTTTACTCGTTCTTTAATGCTTCATCTCGTAACCAACTCATTAGTCACATTGCTTGCAAGGCTTATAGTGATGAGCATTACCGAGAGGGCCCAGATATACCTCTCCGATACATGGAGTGACAAATCCTAATCTTGATCTTTGCCAACCCAACAAACACCTTCGTAGACACAAGTAGAGCATCTTTATAATCACCCAGTTACGTTGTGACGTTTGATAGCACACAAGGTGTTCCTCCGGTATTCAGGAGTTGCATAATCTCATAGTCAGAGGAACATGTATAAGTCATGAAGAAAGCTGTAGCAATAAAACTGTAACGATCATAATGCTAAGCTAACGGATGGGTCTTGTCCATCACATCATTCTCTAATGATGTGATCCCGTTCATCAAATGACAACACATGTCTATGGTTAGGAAACATAACCATCTTTGATTAACGAGCTAGTCAAGTAGAGGCATACTAGGGACACTATGTATTGTCTATGTATTCACACATGTACTAAGTTTCTGGTTAATACAATTCTAGCATGAATAATAAACATTTATCATGATATAAGGAAATATAAATAACAAATTTATTATTGCCTCTAGGGCATATTTCCTTCAGTCTCCCACTTGCACTAGAGTCAATAATCTAGATTACAAAGTAATGATTCTAACACCCATGGAGCCTTGGTGCTGATCATGTTTTTCTCATGGAAGAGGCTTAGTCAACGGGTGTACAACATTCAGATCCGTATGTATCTTGCAAACTCTATGTCTCCCTCCCCGACTTGATGGCGGATGGAATTGAAGCATCTCTTGATGTGTTTGGTTCTCTTGTGAAATCTGGATTACTTTGCTAAGGCAATTGCTCCAGTATTGTCACAAAAGATCTTCATTGGACCCGATGCACTAGGTATTACACCTAGATCGGATATGAAATCCTTCATCCAGACTCCTTCATATGCTGCTTCCGAAGCAGCTATGTACTCCGCTTCACACGTAGATCCCGCCACGACGCTCTGCTTGGAACTGCACCAACTGATAGCTCTACCATTCAATATAAATGCATATCCGGTTTGTGACTTAGAGTCATCCGGATCAGTGTCAAAGTTTGCATCGACGTAACCATTTACGACGAGCTCTTTGTCACGTCCATAAATAAGAAACATATCCTTAGTCCTTTTCAGGTATTTCAGGATATGATTGACCGCTGTCCAGTGCTCCACTCCTGGATTACTTTGGTACCTCCCTGCTATACTTATAGCAAGGCACACATCAGGTCTGGTACACATCATTGCATACATGATAGAACCTATGGTTGAAGCATAGGGAATGACTTTCACTTTCTCTCTATCTTCTGCAGTGGTCGGGCATTGAGTCTAACTCAACTTTACACCTTGTAACACAAGCGAGAACCCTTTCTTTGACTGATCCATTTTGAACTTCTTCAAAATTTTATCAAGGTATGTGCTTTGTGAAAGTCCAATTAAGCGTTGATACGTCTCCAACGTATCTATAATTTTTGATTGTTCCATGCTATTATATTACCCGTTTTGGGTGTTTATGGGCTTTACTTTACACTTTTATATCATTTTTGGGACAAACCTACTAACCGGAGGCCCAGCCCGAATTGCTGTTTTTTCCTATTTCAGTGTTTTGAAGAAAAGGAATACCAAACGAAGTCCAAATGGAATGAAACCTTTGGGAGCAATCTTTTTGGAACAAACGCAATCTAGGAGACTTGGAGTGGACGTCAAGAAGAAGCCGAGGCGGCCACGAGGCAGGAGGGCGCGCCCTAGGGGGGTGGGCACGCCCCCCACCCTCATGGGCCCCTCGTGGCTCCCTGACCTACCTCCTTCGCCTATATATATCCACGTACCCTGAAAACATCCAAGAGCACCACAAAAACTATTTCCACCGCCGCAACCTTCTGTATCCGCGAGATCCCATCTTGGAGCCTTCGCCGGCGCTCCGCTGGAGGGGGAATCGACCATGGAGGGCCTCTACATCATCTCCAAGGCCTCTCCGATGAGTTGTGAGTAGTTTACCACAGACCTTCGAGTCCATAGTTATTAGCTAGATGGCTTCTTCTCTCTCTTTGAATCTCAATACAAAGTTCTCCTCGATCTTCTTGGAGATCTATTCGATGTAACTCTTTTTGCGGTGTGTTTGTTGAGATCCGATGAATTGTTGGTTTATGATCAAGTTTATCTATGAGAAATATTTGAATCTCCTCAGAATTCTTTTATGTATGATTGGTTATCTTTGCAAGTCTCTTCGAATTATTAGTTTGGTTTGGCCTACTAGATTGATCTTTCTTGCAATGGCAGAAGTGCTTAGGTTTGGGTTCAATCTTGCGGTGTCCTTTCCCAGTGACAGCAGGGGCAGCAAGGCACGTATTGTATTGTTGCCATCGAGGATAAAAAGATGGGGTTTATATCATATTGCTTGAGTTTATCCCTCTACATCATGCCATCTTTCTTAATGCGTTACTCTGTTCTTATGAACTTAATACTCTAGATGCAGGCAGGAGTCAGTCGATGTGTGGAGTAATAGTAGTAGATGCAGAATCGTTTCGATCTACTTTTCTATGGATGTGATGCCTATATACATGATCATGCCTAGATATTCTCATAACTATGCACTTTTCTATCAATTGCTTGACAGTAATTTGTTCACCCACCGTAATACTTATGCTATCTTGAGAGAAGCCACTAGTGAAACCTATGGCCCCCGGGTCTATCTTTTATCTTATAAGTTTCCCATCTATCTTTATTTGCAATCTTTACTTTCCAATCTATATCATAATATACCAAAAATATTTATCTTATCTTATTATCTCTATCAGATCTCACTTTTGCAAGTTACCGTGAAGGGATTGACAACCCCTTTATCACGTTGGTTGCGAGGTTCTTGTTTGTTTGTGTAGGTACGAGGGACTTCTGAGGAGCCTCCTACTGGATTGATACCTTGGTTCTGAAAAACTGAGGGAAATACTTACGCTACTTTGCTGCATCACCCTTTCCTCTTCAAGGGAAAACCAACGCAGTGCTCAAGAGGTAGCAAGAAGGATTTCTGGCGCCGTTGCCGGGGAGGTCTTCGCTCAAGTCAAGACATACCAAGTACCCATCACAAACTCATCTCCCTCGCATTACATTACTTGCCATTTGCCTCTCGTTTTCCTCTCCCCCACTTCATCCTTGTCGTTTTATTCGCCCTCTCTTTTCGGTTCGCCTCTCCCTTTCGCTTGCTCCTCGCATTTTCCGCCATTATGTCTGAAACTGGGGAGATTATCGTTGATAAGGACAATAGTAATAACATGGAAAATTTTGATGCTCCTGCTGAAGAACCCACTATCTTACATACTAAAAAATGTCGAATTGGTAGTGGTAATATTATTGGAAAAGGGGTTATTCAAGATTTCTTTACTTGCGCCGGGGCTTTACCTTCTATGGGTGGTTCTATTCTTCATAGAACTAGTTGTCTTGCGGATGTTATGGCCATGCTTATAGTTGAACTTGAAAGACAGTTTATGCACATGCATCCTTGCATACAAAAGATTTTCCTAGAATTTTCTAATATTGAGCATTCTTCTGTTAAGCATGCAACTACTATCTTTTTGGCACATTAGTTCAGATTTATAATAAAAGAAGCCAAAGAAATTTTTGTGCACTATAGGGTGGACGCTGGCCGTCCTCCCATAGAGGCAATCCTCTTTGATCAAGAGGACATGCGTTTTCAATCTTTAGATTATGTTGCTTTTAATGAAAACCTTAGAAAAAAGGTTCCTACCAATGTTCTAGTTGATAGAATTTTCGAACTTAATAAAGATTTTGCTATTCGAATAATGAGTTAGGATATTCTCTTGAGTATAGGCTCATGAAGTTCTGCCAAAAGAATGCTTATAATGATGAATTGGTTGTGCAATATAAAGGGCCCAAGGAGGAACCCATACCTCCCGAGATTGATCTTGGGGACTTTTGTCCCATTAAATTTAGCCCGTTTGATTACTTTTGCTTGCCTCAAAGAAAACTTTCTGCTGAACGTAGGGAATATGAAATGAGTTTTCGTGATCTATCTTATTACTGTGACAATACTTAGATCTATTATCGCTTTTATGCCTAGCTAGGGGCGTTAAATGATAGCGCTTGTTAGGAGGCAACACAATTTTATTTTTGTTCCTTGCTTTTTTGCTTCTGTTTAGTAATAAACAATTCATCTAGCCTCTGTTTAGATGTGGTTTTATGTTTTAATTAGTGTTTGTGCCAAGTAGAACCTATAGGATAACCTACGGTGATAGTTAATTTGATTCTGCTGACAAACAGAAACTTTTGCACGCACGAGAATAATTTTAATAAATCACAAGATAGTGATTTTTAGGTAATTCTTTTTGAAGTAGATCAATGGATAAATTTCACAGGACTTCTTATTTTGGTAGGATATTTAGAGTTCCATAGGTGTTCCAAAGTTACAGATTGCTACAGACTGTTCTATTTTTGACAGATTCTGTTTTCATGTGTTGTTTGCTTATTTTGATGCATCTATGGCTAGTATCGGGGGTATGAACCATAGATAAGTTGGAATACAGTAGGTTTAACACCAATATAAATAAAGAATGAGTTAATTATAGTACCTTAAGTGATGGTTTTTCTTTCTTGCACTAACGGAGCTTATGAGATTTCCTGTTGAGTTTTGTGTGGTGAAGTTTTCAAGTTTTAGGTAAAGATTTGATGGACTATGGAATAAGGAGTGGCAAGATCCTAAGCTTGGGGATGCCCATGGCACCCCAAGGATAACCAAAAGGCTAAGCTTGGGGATGCCCCGGAAGGCATCCCCTCTTTCGTCTCCGTCTATCGGTAACTTTACTTGGAGCTATATTTTTATTCGCCACATGATATGTGTTTTTCTTGGAGCGTCTTGTATGATATGAGTCTTTGCTTTTTAGTTTACCACAATCATCCTTGCTGTACACACCTTTTGAGAGAGACACACATGATTTGGAATTTATTAGAATACTCTATGTGCTTCACTTATATCTTTTGGGCTAGATAGTTTTGCTCTAGTACTTCACTTATATCTTTTAGAGCACGACGGTGGTTTTATTTTGTAGAAATTGTTGATCTCTCATGCTTCACTTATATTATTTTGATAGTATTTTAGAAAATCATGGTATTTTCTATGGTTATAAAATTGGTCCTAGAATGATGGGCATCCAAGTTGGGTATAATAAAAACTATCATAGGAAGTGACTTGGATGCTATGATCAATTTGATGCTTGATAATTGTTTTGAGATATAGAGGTGGTGATATAAGAGTCATGCTAGTTGGGTAATTGTGAATTTAAAGAATACTTTTGTTGAAGATGACAAGTCCCATAGCATTCACGTATGGTAAAAGTTGTGTAACAAATTTGTTGCATGGGATGCTCTTTTGATTTCCTTCCTTATGTGTGGAGGTCGGGGGCGCGCGATGGTTAACTCCTACCAACCTCCCCCCTAGGAGCATGCGTAGTAATACTTTGCTTCGAGGGCTAATAAAACTTTTGCAATAAGTATATGAGTTCTGTATGACTAATGTGAGTCCATGGATTATACGCACTCTTACCCTTCCATCATTGCTAGCCTCTTCGGTACCATGCATTGCCCTTTCTCACCTTGAGAGTTGGTGCAAACTTCGCCGGTGCATCCAAACCCCGTGATACGATACGCTCTATCACACATAAACCTCCTTATATCTTCCTCAAAACAGCCACCATACCTACCTATTATGGCATTTCCATAGCCATTCCGAGATATATTGCCATGCAACTTTCCACCGTTCCGTTCATCATGACACGTTTCATCATTGTCATATTGCTTTTGCATGATCATGTAGTTGACATCGTATTTGTGGCAAAGCCACCTTCATAATTTTTCATACATGTCGCTCTTGATTCATTGCACATCCTGGTACATAGCCGGAGGCATTCATATAGAGCCATATCTTGTTCTAGTATCGAGTTGTAATCAATGAGTTGTAAATAAATAGAAGTGTGATGATCATCATTATTAGAGCATTGTCCCTTATAAAAAAAAGAAAGGCCAAATAAAAAAAGGCTAATAAAAAAAGAAAGGCCAAAAAAATAAAATAAAAAAGGGGACAATGTTACTATCTTTTTCCACACTTGTGCTTCAAAGTAGCACCATGTTCTTCATATAGAGAGTCTCTTACGTTGTCACTTTCATATACTAGTGGGAATTTTTCATTATAGAACTTGGCTTGTATATTCCAAAGATGGGCTTCCTCAAAATGCCCTAGGTCTTCGTATGCAAGCAAGTTGGATGCACACCCACTTAGTTTCTTTTGTTGAGCTTTCATACATTTATAGCTCTAGTGCATTCGTTGCATGGCAATCCCTTCTCCTCATGTTGACATCAATTGATGGGCATCTCCATAGCCTGTTGATTAGCCTCGTCAATGTGAGACTTTTTCCTTTTTTGTCTTCTCCACACAACCTTCATCATCATATTCTATTCCACCCATAGCGCTACATCCATGCTCAGGCTCATGTATTGCGTGAGAGTTGAAAAAAGCTGAAGCGCATTAAAAAGTATGAACCAATTGCTTGGCTGAAACCGGGGTTGTGCATGATGGGAGTATTTTGTGTGATGAAAATGAAACATAGACTAACTATATGATTTTGTAGGGATGAACTTTCTTTAGCCATGTTATTTTGAGAAGATATGATTGCCTTGTTAGTATGCTTGAAGTATTACTATTTCTTATGTCAATATGAACTTTTATTTTGAATCATTTGGATCTGAACATTCATGCCACAATAAATAAAATTACATTGAGAAGTATGCTAGGTAGCATTCCACATCAAAAATTCTGTATTTATCATTTACCTACTCGAGGACGAGCAGGAATTAAGCTTGGGGATGCTTGATACGTCTCCAATGTATCTATAATTTTTGATTGTTCCATGCTATTATTACCCATTTTGGATGTTTATGGGCTTTACTTTACACTTTTATCTCATTTTTGGACTAACCTACTAATCGGAGGCCCAACCTGAATTGCTATTTCTTTGCCTATTTTAGTGTTTCAAAGAAAAGGAATATCAAACGGGGTCCAAACGGAATGAAACCTCCGGAGCAATCTTTTTGGAACAAACGCAATCCAGGAGACTTGCATGGAGTGGACGTCAAGAAGCAGCTGAGGCGGCCACGAGGCTGGAGGGCGCGCCCTAGGGGGGTGGGCGCGCCCCCTCCCTCATGGGCCCCTCGTGGCTCCCCTGACCTACCTCCTTCACCTATATATATATATATATATACATGTACCCTGAAAACATCCAAGAGCACCACGAAAAACTATTTCCACCGCCAGAACCTTCTGTATCCGCGAGATCCCATCTTGGAGCCTTCTCCGGCGCTCCGCTGGAGGGGGAATCGACCACGGACGGCCTCTACATCATCTCCAAGGCTTCTCCCATGAGTTGTGAGTAGTTTACCACAGACCTTCGGGTCCATAGTTATTAGCTAGATGGCTTCTTCTCTCTCTTTGAATCTCAATACAAAGTTCTCCTCGATCTTCTTGGAGATCCATTCGATGTAACTCTTTTTGCGGTGTGTTTGTTGAGATCCGATGAATTGTGGGTTTATGATCAAGTTTATCTATGATAAATATTTGAATCTCCTCTGAATTCTTTTATGTATGATTGGTTATCTTTGCAAGTCTCTTCGAATTATCAGTTTGGTTTGGCCTACTAGATTGATCTTTCTTGCAATGGGAGAAATGCTTAACTTTGGGTTCAATCTTGCGGTGTCCTTTCCCAGTGACAGTAGGGGCAGCAAGGCACATATTATATTGTTGCCATCGAGGATAAAAAGATGGGGTTTATATCATATTGCTTGAGTTTATCCCTCTACATCATGTCATCTTTCTTAATGCGTTACTCTGTTCTTATGAACTTAATACTCTAGATGCAGACAGGAGTCGGTGGTTGTGTGGAGTAATAGTAGTAGATGCAGAATCGTTTCGATCTACTTGTTGTGGACGTGATGCCTATATACATGATCATGCCTATATATTCTCATAACTATGCACTTTTCTATTAATGGCTCGATAGTAATTTGTTCACCCACCGTAATACTTATGCTATCTTGAGAGAAGCCATTAGTGAAACCTATGGCCCCCGGGTCTATCTTTTATCTTATAAGTTTCCCATCTATCTTTATTTGCAATCATTACTTTCCAATCTATATCATAAAAATACCAAAAATGTTTATCTTATCTTATTATCTCTATCAAATCTCACTTTTGCAAGTTACCATGAAGGGATTGACAACCACTTTATCGCGTTGGTTGCGAGGCTCTTGTTTGTTTGTGTAGGTACGAGGGACTTCTGAGGAGCCTCCTACTGGATTGATACCTTGGTTCTCAAAAACTGAGGGAAATACTTATGCTACTTTGCTGCATCACCCTTTCCTCTTCAAGGGAAAACCAACGCAGTGCCCAATATGTAAGCAGCTTCACCGAGGTCTTTCATTGAAAACTTCTTATTCAAGTATCCTTTTATGCTATCCAGAAATTCTGTATTATTTCCAATCAACAATATGTCATCCACATATAATATTAGAAATGCTACCGATCTCCCACTCACTTTCTTGTAAATATAGGCTTCTCCAAAAGTCTGTATAAAACCATATGCTTTGATCACACTATCAAAGCGTATATTCCAACTCCAAGAGGCTTGCACCAGTCCATAAATGGATTGCTGGAGCTTGCACACTTTGTTAGCACCTTTTGGATCGACAAAACCTTCTGGTTGCATCATATACAACTCTTCTTTAAGAAATCCATTAAGGAATGTAGTTTTGATATCCATTTTCCAAATTTCATAATCATAAAATGCAGCAATTGCTAACATGATTCGGACAGACTTAAGCATCGCTACGGGTAAGAAGGTCTCATCGTAGTCAACTCCTTGAACTTGCCAAAAACCTTTCACAACAAGTTGAGCTTTGTAGACAGTAACATTACCGTCAGCGTTAGTCTTCTTCTTGAAGATCCATTTATTTTCTATGGCTTGTCGATCATCGGGCAAGTCCACCAAAGTCCACACTTTGTTCTCATACATGGATCCCATCTCAGATTTCATGGCCTCAAGACATTTCTTGGAATCTGGGCTCATCATTGAGGGAGTCCTGGATTAGGGGGTATCCGGACAGCCGGACTATATACATCGTCCGGACTATTGGAGCGTGAAGATACAAGACTCAAGACTGTGTCCTGTGTCCGGATGGGACTCTCCTTTGCGTGGAAGACAAGCTTGGCGATCCGATATTGTATTTCCTTTCTTATAACCTACTCCGTGTAAACCCTAGCCCTCTCTGGTGTCTATATAAACCGGAGGGGTTTGTCCTTAGAAGGCCGATCACAATTACAATCATAATCATCATAGGCCTGCTTCTAGGGTTTAGCCTCTACGATCTCGTGGTAGATCTACTCTTGTACTACTCATACCGTCAATATTAATCAAGAAGGAAGTAGGGTTTTACCTCCATCGAGAGGGCCCGAACCTGGGTAAACATTGTGTCCCTTGCTTCCTGTTACCATCAGCCTGAGACGCACAGGTCGGGAACCCCTACCCGAGATCCGCCGGTTTTGACACAGACATTGGTGCTTTCATTGAGAGTTCCTCTGTGTCGTTGCTGCAAGGCTCGATGGCTCATCTCGTTGCCAAGGAAATTACCTCTGGGGGAGCTCTAGCTGTAGGCCAAACTCTCCGACTTGGCAGCTTCGTCATGGCCGCCCCATCGGCTGTCGCGCCGACGATGGCCTCTCGGGTCATCACGCATAACCTTCGCATCAATTTGGAACTCACCGAACAGATGGATTTGATAGAGCTCTCCTCCATTAATGAGCTCTTGGATCGCATCGCCGCTTTGGGAGTCGCTACGGACTATGACCGGATCGGGCTTAAACCCGACCAAAGGGACATTAAATCCCTGCCGGCCACCCATGAGATAGCGGTAGTGGAGAAACCACATACAGATTACCCCTCTACTTTGAGGATGAATTATGTCTGGATCACCGAGCTCCCTGAGCCGGACTCCCGCTCAAGGGAGGACATGACCGAGATCCCGGACTTAGGATCGGGTATTCGGCCGGAAAAATTGGGCAGTATCTCGGATCCCGAGCTGTCAAACTCGGAAGCTCCCCTGCCCCTAGGCATTAGATCGGATCAGGATCCGGATTCAGCCACGAACACCCACCCGTACTTAGACTGTCTCTCCGACATCAGACAAGAGCCCCATGAGACAGTACATCACTACTGGGCCAGATTCCTCCTTGTGCTAAATAAGGTCAAGGACTGTCATGAGGAGGACGCAGTCTCACTTTTCTGCAAAAACTGTACGAACAAAGGAATTCTTTATGCCATAAGTCGCCGTGACATAGTACACTTCACTGATTTTGCAACCATTGTACAGAAATACTATGCGATGGAAAGCTCCTGGAAAACTCAAACAAAATTTTGGGATAGTCCGGCTCTGACCAAAACCTTTGTTCGAGCTAAATGGGCGAACTCTCGAAAGTCGACCAATCCAATCCCCAAGAAGCCAAAGCTCACCCTAGTGGGTGGAACCGTATTGGAAGAATGGCTCAATGGGCCATGTAAGCTCCACAGTACGCTGGATACAACACCAACCCATAGCCTTAGGGCATGTTGGATACTCCGACAGGTAGCAAAAAGTGGCGAGGATCTTCTTGTAAGCCATAAAGCAGAACAACATGCCGCTAAAGAACACAATACAGTACTAACAGTCTTCGAAACTTTCGCCTCAAACAATAGGCGCAAGCGAGCTCATCAAAGCTCCGCTGAAATCTGCCATGTGGCAAAAATAAATCCGTGGAACGACACTGCTATAACCTTCAATGCCAATGACGAACCTCGATTCCAGACCGTCCGGGCACCAGCCGCTCTGGTCCTTAGCCCAATCGTGGACGGCTTTCGTCTCACTAAAGTATTCATGGACGGTGGAAGCGGATTAAACCTGATCTATGAAGAAACACTCAACAAGATGGAAATTGATAAAAGCCGCATTGAACAAAGCGGCACAACCTTCAAGGGGATTATCCCTAGCCGGGAAGCACAGTGTGCGGGAAAAATCACACTCGATATGGTGTTCGGCACCCCGGAGAATTATAGGTCCAAAGAAATCACATTCCAAGTGGCTCCTTTCAGCAGCGGATACCACGCCCTTCTAGGGCGGGACGCGTTTACAAGCTTCCAAGCTATACCCCATTATGGGTACATGAAGCTTAAAATGCCCGGACCCAATGGAATCATCACTCTAGCCAGTGATCCGGACGTCGCACTTCACGCCAAAAATAAAACCGCAGCACTAGCCCTGGAAGCATTATCCGAAGCCCTAGCAGCCGAAGAGACAACACTGCATGCCACCGTGGACAGGGATGACGTGATACTCGACAAGCGACCCAAGTCCACCTCATTTAAACCCACAGACGAGATAGTCAAATTCCAAGTCCATCCAACGGACCCCACGAAGACAGCTTCCATCGGGACATAGTTGAACCCCGCAATGGACGCCACACTGTGAGACTTCTTACACGAGAATTGGGACATTTTCACTTGGCACCCATCGGACATGCCGGGCATCCCATGCAGATTGGCCGAACACAGCCTCAATATACTGAAAGGATACAAACCTGTCAAGCAGACTCTAAGGCGGTTTTCAGAGCCCAAACGACAAGCTATGGGGGAAGAGCTAGCCAAGCTACTCAACGCCGGATTCATCAGAGATATCAAGCATCCGGATTGGCTGGAAAATCTGGTGATGGTACCAAAGAAGGACAAATCCTGGCGCCTATGCGTCGACTTCAAAGACCTCAACAAGGCTTGCCCCAAGGATCCCTTTCCCCCCCCTCGCATCGATCAAATCATCAACACCACAGCAAGACACGACTCGCTGTGTTTCCTCGACGCATACTCTGGATATCATCAAATAAAGATGGCAGATTTCGACCAAGCTACGACAGCTTTCATAACTCCATATGGCCCTTTCTGCTTCAACACTATGCCTTTCGGTCTTAAGAATGCCGGCGCAACCTACCAACGCATGATTCAAACATGCCTGGAAAAGCAAATGGCAAAACAGTGGAGGCATATGTGGACGACGTGGTCATAAAAACAAGACACGTCGAAACCCTAATAGATGACTTGAGGCTCACGTTCGATAACCTTTGAACATGCGACATGAAGCTGAACCTTGAAAAATGCGTTTTCGGCGTCCCCTCTGGGAAACTGCTGGGCTTCATTGTTTCCAATAGAGGAATTGAAGCGAATCCGGCAAAAATCCGAGCTCTGTCGCAGTTGGCTATACCAACAGTCCTCAAGCACATCCAGAAACTAGCTGGATGCGTAGCTGCTTTGAGCCGCTTTATCTCCAGATTAGGAGAAAAGGCACTACCTCTTTACGGCCTTCTTCGGCGCACCGGACACTTCATGTGGACGGATGCAGCCGCGGCCGGACTCGATGAAATAAAGACCTTATTGGCCAGTAATCCAGTTGTAACAGCGCCAAATATCGGCGAACCTATGCTGCTGTACATAGCTACAACACATCAAGTTGTAAGCGCAATGCTCATCGTCAAATGAGAGGTTGACAGATACAAATTCCCGCTCCAAAAGCCGGTTTATTATGTATCCACGGTCCTCACCCCATGCAAATCCCGATACCCACACTATCAAAAAATAGCATACGCGGTCTTCATGGCATCCCGGAAGCTACGACACTACTTTCAAGAGTGTTCGATTACGGTGGCCTTCGAAGTACCACTCAACGACATAATAAATAACCATGACGCTACGGGCCGGATCGCTAAATGGGCCATCAAGCTCCTTCCATTCGACATAACATACAAGCCACGGTGGGCCATCAAGTCGCAAGTACTAGCTGACTTTGTCGCCGAATGGACAGAAGCCGAACTCCCTAAAGAGTACGGCGCGTACTCTAACTGGATCATGCACTTCGACGGCTCTAAAATGCTGGCCGGATTGGGAGCAGGTGTAGTCCTGACGTCTCCCACCGGAGACACGGTCCAGTACGTCCTCCAAATATTATACACAGACTCCAACAATGCAGCCGAATACGAAGCTCTGTTGCACGGTCTTCGGATGGCAGTCTCTATGGGCATTCAACGCCTAGAAGTGCGCGGGGATTCAAACCTCGCAATATCACAAATAAACGGAGACTTCGATGCCAAGGATCCGAAAATGGCGGCCTACCGTAATGCCGTCCTCAAAATGTCAGCTCGGTTCGAGGGGCTCGAATTCCACCATGTGGCTCGAGAAAACAATCAAGCGGCGGATATCCTCGCCCGCATAGGTGCTAAGCGCAACCCTGTCCCACCTAACATATTCCTGGAAAGACTGTTCAAGCCATCCGTGGTATGGGAAGGGGAGTCCGGCAATGCTAGCACGGATCCGAATACACACTCAGATTTCGGACTATCAGACATAATCGGAGGCTCTACCACCGAAATAACATCTTTGGCCCACAAAATCATGGCTGTAATCGCCCCGTGGACTGAGCCTTTCTTGGCCTACCTAAATAGGCAGGAGCTCTCCGAAGACCAAAATGAAGCACGCTGCATCGTCCGGCATTCTAAAGCTTACAAAGTCCATGAAGGGAACTCTATAAGAAAAGCGCGACCGGAGTGCTCCAAAGGTGCATCTCCGAAGAGGAAGGGTGGCAACTCTTGGCTGAAATCCATGCCGGACTGGGCGGGCACCACACTGCGGCTCGAGCACTAGTCAGCAAGGCCTTCCATACAGGCTTCTATTGGCTGACGGCCCGAGCAGACGCACAGGACCTTGTCCAACACTGCGTCGGTTGCCAGCTCTTTCCCAATCAGAGTCATATGCCCCCTACCGCTCTCCAAACAATCCCCATAACTTGGCCCTTCGCGGTCTAGGGGCTGGATATGGTCGGACCTCTTAAAGGGGGAAGCCATAAGAAAAATACTTATTGGTCATGGTGGACAAGTTCACCAAATGGATAGAAGCCAAACTAGTCAAAATGGCCGAATCTGGACCAGTAATAGACTTCATATCCGGGGTCGTACACCAATATGGTGTCCCCCCACAGCATCATCACTGATAATGGCTCAAATTTCACAACCGATGAAGTGAAAACTTGGTGCGGAAAAATGGGCATTAAGCTTGATTACGCTTCCGTCTACCATCCCCAAACAAATGGCCAGGTAGAATGGGCAAATGGTCTCATCATGAGCGGCATCAAACCCAGACTAGTGCGATCCTTGACAGAGTCGGATACGCACTGGGTCGAAGAGCTCGACTCCGTACTCTAGGGGCTGCGGACCATGCCGAATTGCACCACCGGATATACACCATTTTTTATGGTATACGCCGCGGAAGCAGTACTACCCTGCGACATAATACATGATTTGCCACGCGTATGCATGTATGAAGAGAAGGAAGCCAAGTTAGATCGGCAGGATAACTTGGATGCCCTGGAGGAGGAGTGCGGCGTCGCAAAAGCCCGCTCCCAATTCTATCAGCAACAGGCTCGACGATATCAAAGCAGAGAAGTGCGGGCCAAAACTTACAATATTGGCAAGCTTGTTCTACGCCTACCGGAGAAGAAGAAGGACAAGCTCAAACCCAAGTGGGAAGGTCCCTTCGTCATTGACAAAGTTCTCACCGGAGGAGCGTACGCTTATGTAATGCATCCGATAACAGACTCGAGTCGAACCCATGGAACGCGGCCAGACTCCGAAGATTCTACGCCTAACGCCGAACTCAGTGTTCGTCTCCTTACCCCCTCCTTTTTAATTATGCTCCATCCCTTTTCCTTTCTCGACCTTTTTTCCTCTTCACATAAAGTATTTAATACAGTACGGACTTCCGGATCACTCTGGCCGCACTATGTGTGTAAGCAATACCTGGGGGCTTCCTATATGGAAGCTAAAAATAACTACTCTAATGGCTTTTCGCCCATCACATATGCATTTCTTTTTCCATATGTGCCTTTTCTTCACCATTATATGCATCGATATGACTTAAGATGTGGCCAAGCTGGGTTGCCTGGCTCTTGTGTTTATGCCCTACGTTCCCGTTAATTCGGCTAGGGCATAAGGGGAGCACCTCTGCGATTGTTACTGCCGGTTCAGCCGGATGTGTACCTCAGACTGGGTGAAGCCGAAAGCTAGCATCCTTAAGAGAATATTCGGTCGATGAACAAAAGATGTATTCGTTTATTACAACACAAATCCCCAGAAGTTTTGTATCCTACGCCCTTGTTCGCAGTCCGGACATGTGCATCATCGCATGTGTACCCAGGGAAAGGAACCCCTAACGGAACTATTCTCCCTAGAAGATGTTTCTTACTATCCATGTAATATAACATAACTAGTTGGGTACTTGTCTGTTCAAGCACTTATGACCCCTACGCCTGGTTTCCACGCATACCCCGGTTCTGTATAACTGAATGGGTATTCGGACACACCACGGACTGTAGGATCCGGGGGCTGAAGCAAAAAGGTCCGCCATGACAAATGATTTCAATCCGGCTAGGGACTACTTATGTCCATTGAATTACACTGTCACTTGGACTGACTATATTCCTCCTCTATACTATCCAACAGGCTATCTAGCTTACAATCCTGTTGAGAATACTTGGCGGCTAACACTACCTGGTCATATACCAGACTCACGGGAATTTCTTGCCCATCGGGCCCCGTCGGTCCTACTTCGGCCATATGGTTCGGGTCCAGCTTGGTGTAGTGCGTCTTCACCATAGCCCAGGTTTCTCTAGCACCTTGCCGGCAGGCTGATATCTTCCACAATCGGAAGCGCCGCCGTGCTCCTTGAAGCATATCCACAAGCTCCCCCATGCCACTCGGCAGGAAGCTTGATGGCCACAAGGCCTGAGCAATGCCCTGCATCACTTGCCGAGCTCGCTCGTGCAGTTGTGAGTGGTCTTGTAGTAAATCGCCTGCAGATGCGGGCATCTCCTCCTCAGGGCGAACCGTTAACATGCTTACAAGCAAAATTCTTTCAATATACTTCTTTCCCAAACTATACTATAGTTCGTCTAGGCACTTACCTTAAATGCCGCGTCGAAGCCTTTTGTTCTCCTTCACGGAGTCCGCCAGCTGAGCGCGTACGTCTTTTAATTCGACGTCCAGCTGGACTTTGGCATCTTGAAGATTGTTCTTCTCCTGCCTAACTTGCGTAAGAACACGCTCGCCAGCCTTTAGCTGCCTTTTGAGATGCGACTCGTCATCTCTTACGCCCTCCGGATTCACCCCGGGATTGTCTGCAGAATTTTCCGTTAGACTTGTCATACCAGCCATTTACCAACTGGTGCACCTTCGTACAATTAAGACAAATGTTACTAGATGAGGGCTTCTGGGATTCCTCTAACTTGGCAACTGTGGCTCTCAGCTGGGCCTTGCACTCCTCCAGCTCCCGAGACAATTGCTCATTCTTATCTACAAGGACCTGTGCATAAATTGATCCTCAAAACAGTTGTTCCAACCGTTTCAAGTCTCAGGGGCTACTGCTATACATGCTTATCAAATTTTCTTACCCGTATATCTTTGGTATACTGGTTCATCGGTCGGGCAAGCCTGCCTTGAGCAGCTTGGAGGTATGCGTCTCCCGAATTGAAGGCATTAAATGCCTCTTCGGAAAAGATGTTGTTCCAAAGCACGGCCCGTCGGCGCCGGTGATTCATGGCGCTCTCCACTTCGGAATTCGTGGCCGAGACCATATCCACATCCTCTGTCGGAGAACTATGCGGCATCGGCCCCGCTTCCGCCTCCGCTCTTGAAACCGGTTCTGGAATCCGGCTGGTGGGGGCGTGATTGGCGGGATCCCCGGAGATAGTCCGGCTACTCCTCTTCCTGCCAGGACACAAAGAGCGTTGTTATACTTCAAATACAATAATCACAGGACAGGTTTTTTCCTTACCTCTGTAGCGGCATGTCGACCCTTACTGCCTTCCTCTTGAGCCTGCCCGATCCGGACGCCCGTGGCCGACGGGTCCCTAGGGGCTCGGCCCTGCGCTCCGACCGTCGTCTCTGCAAAAACACGACACTTCAGGGGTAAGGCATGACATAGGAATGGAGTCCTCTTTGAAGGATAGGGTTTTCGGCTTGGCTTACACACGACGTAGGTAGCAGTCCGGGATAGTCGGCAATAATGGCCACTGAGGTGCCATCGCAGCTCGCTTGATAAAATATCCCGTTGACAAGCTCCACGGTAATATCCGGATCCTCTTCGAGTCCTGGATCTAGGGCTCTTCCGGGGTCCTCTGGCTGCGGGGAAGGGCTGGAAATTCCTTCTACGGCCCTCCTCAGTTCCTGCTCGGAAATATCGAGGCAGGTAATCTTAGCAAAGAACGCCACAATAAGTGAAGCGGGGAAAGGAATGACGACTTACCCAGTTTGGGGGGTTGTACATGGAGAATCCATTCCGCGGTTTCATGTGAAGGAATTCTTCCTCTTCTCCTTTGTATAAATCAGACAATATCCTTACCAGGGCAGTGGCGGAGTCCGGACCCTTATGGCCACAACGGGTGGCATCATCTTCCCCGTTGAAGTGGCACACGGGCTTCCCCCGATATTGAAGCGGTTGCACCCCCATATTATGCATATTGCCATAACCTCGACTATCGTCAGTCCGGATTTGGCCAGTAACTTTATCCTGCTCATCAGGAAGTGTATTGCCCTGGTATCCTCCTCTTGGGGGCCCCGGGGGCGGCAGCTTAGACGTGCCCTCGGTGGGGCGTCACTGAACTTGGGGAGACCTGTCCGGACTGGATCTGGAAGGGGAACGTCATCAATGTAAAACCACTCCGAAGGCCAGTTCTTTGGTGCCTTCTTGGGAGTGCCGGATAGGTATCCGGTCTCGGCAATGCGCCATACTTCGGCCCCGCCCACTTGACATAGGGATTCTCCCTGGTTGCGGGGGACAAGGTAGAACATCACCCGAAGTGAGGCTCGCAGCCTAGGAATAGCTCGCAAAGGGCAACGTACCCTGCTATGTGTAGTACGGAGGCAGGGGTAAAGTTGTGCAACTAGAGGCCGTAGAACTCCAGGAGCCCGCGAAGGAACGGGTGGATGGGAAACCCGACGCCCCTTAGCAGATGCGGGATGAGGCATATTCACTCCTCTGGAGATGGATTAGGAGATCCCTCCGCTTGTTCCCCTCCGTTATAAGTGGCTATTCCGGCTCGGACGGGGACCATGAACGCCGGTGGGAGAAACCCTTGGGTTTGTAACTCTATCAAACGGCTATGAGGAACTGAACACTCTTCCCAGTCCCCCGGCTTGGAGAGAGGAGAGCGAGCAGAAGAGCTGCGACAACCGGCCATGTTGGAATGGTTTTTTCTGGATTGCTCTGTTGGATGCTTGCTCGAGGGGGGAGAGTGAGGTTTGGATCTGAGAATTCCCGTCTCTTCAAATAGACGGTCAGCCTGAAGGATCGGGGGTGGAGAATGCAAAAATGCCCCAGCTCCTCACATTCGCTCGACACGTGGAGATGGTCATTATTGAGGCACTAAAGCCGAGGAGTACAACATTGATGGGAAGCCGGACACTATTCATCATAGCAGGTACTTTGGAGTATTCGGAGATGGAACCCACCTTGCAATGCCGAAGACAAGACTGCGCGCCGAACTCATCGTCATTGAAGCCTGGTTCAGGGGCTATTGAGAGAGTCCTGGATTAGGGGGTATCCGGACAGCCGGACTATATACATCGTCCAGACTATTGGAGCGTGAAGATACAAGACTCAAGACTCCGTCCCATGTCCGGATGGGACTCTCCTTTGCATGGAAGACAAGCTTGGCGATCCGTTATTGTATTTCCTTTCTTATAACTGACTCCGTGTAAACCCTAGCCCTCTCCGGTGTCTATATAAACCGGAGGGGTTGGTCCTTAGAAGGTCGATCACAATTACAATCATAATCATCATAGGCTAGCTTCTAGGGTTTAGCCTCTACAATCTCGTGGTAGATCTACTCTTGTACTACTCATATCGTCAATATTAATCAAGTAGGAAGTAGGGTTTTACCTCCATCGAGAGGGCCCGAACCTGGGTAAACATTGTGTCCCTTGCTTCCTGCTACGTCTTGAGCTTGCGTTGGTTTTCCTCGAAGAGCAGAGGGTGATGCAGCAAGTGTAGCGTAAGTAGTTCCCTCAGTTTTTGAGAACCAAGGTATCAATCCAGTAGGAGGCTCCTCAAAAGTCCCATGCACCTACACAAACAAACTGAGAACTCGCAACCAACGCAATAAAGGGGTTGTCAATCCCTTCACGGCCACTTGCGAAAGTGAGATCTAGTAAAGATAGTATGATAAGATAAATATATTTTTGGTATTTTATAATATAGATGCAAAAAAGTAAAGATGCAAGTAAAAGTAGATTGAAAGCAAATATGATAAGAGATAGACCCGGGGGCCATAGGTTTCACTAGTGGCTTCTCTCAAGATAGCATAAGTATTACGGTGGGTGAACAAATTACTGTCGAGCAATTGATAGAAAAGCACATAGTTATGAGATTATCTAGGAATGATCATGTATATAGGCATCACGTCCATAACAAGTAGACCGACTCCTGCCTGCATCTACTACTATTACTCCACACATCGACCGACTCCTGCCTGCATCTAGAGTATTAAGTTCATAAGAACAGAGTAGCGCATTAAGCAAGATGACATGATGTAGAGGGATAAACTCATGCAATATGATATAAACCCCATGTTGTTATCCTCGATGGCAACAATACAATACGTGCCTTGCAACCCTTTCTGTCATTAGGTGAGGACACCGCAAGATTGGACCCAAAGCTAAGCATTTCTCCCATGGCAAGAAAGACCAATCTAGTAGGCCAAACCAAACTGGTAATTCGAAGAGACTTGCAAAGATAACTCAATCATACATAAAGGAATTCAGAGAAGATTCAAATATTATTCATAGATAACCTTGATCATAAACCCACAATTCATCGGATCTCGACAAACACACCGCAAAAAGAGTTCACATCGAATAGATCTCCACAAGAGAGGGGGAGAACATTGTATTGAGATCCAAAAAGAGAGAAGAAGCCATCTAGCTAATAACTATGGACCCGTAGGTCTGTGGTAAACTACTCACAACTCATCGGAGGGGCAAGGATGTTGATGTAGAAGCCCTCCGTGGTTGATTCCCCATCCGGCAGAGTGCCGACGAAGGCTCCAAGATGGGATCTCACGGATACAGAAGGTTACTGCGGTGGAAATTGTGTTTTGTGGTGCTCCTGGATGTTTTCGGGGTACGTAGGTATATATAGGAGGAAGAAGTACATCGGTGGCCGCCCGAGGGGCCCACGAGACAGGGGGCGCGCCCTACATGGGGGGCGCGGCCCCCTATCTCGTGGGGCCCTCGGAAGCTTCTTGACTTGCACTCCAAGATCTCCGGATCACGTTCGTTCCAAAAATCAGGCCCCCGAAGGTTTCATTCCGTTTGGACTCTGTTTGATATTCCTTTTCTTCGAAATACTGAAATAGGCAAAAAAACAGCAATATGGGCTGGGCCTCCGGTTAGTAGGTTAGTCCTAAAAATGATATATATGTGTAAAATAAAGCCCATAAACATCCAAAAGAGGTAATATAATAGCATGGAACAATAAAAAATTATAGATACTTTAGAGACATATCAAGCATCCCCAAGCTTAATTCCTGCTCGTCCTCGAGTAGGTAAATGATAAAAAGAGAATTTTTGATGTGGAATGCTACCTAGCACAATTCTTAATGTAATTTTTCTTTATTGTGGCATGAATGTTCAGATCCAAATGATATAAAATAAAAGTTCATATTAACATGAAAATGGTGATACTTCAAGCATACTAATCAAAGTAATCATGTCTTCTCAAAATAACATGGCCAAAGAAAGTTATCCCTACAAAATCATATAGTCTGGCTGTTGCTCTATCTTCATCACGCAAAGTATTTAATCATGCACAACCCCGATGACAAGCCAAGCAATTGTTTCATACTTTAATAATCTCAAACTCTTTCAACTTTCATGCAATACATGAGCGTGAGCCATGGACATAGCACTATATGTGGAATAGAATGGTGGTTGTGGAGAAGACAAAAAGGGAGAAGATAGTCTCACATCAACTGGGCGTATCAACGGGCTATGGAGATGCCCATTAATAGATATCAATGTGAGTGAGTAGGGATTGCCATGCAACGGATGCACTAGAGCTATAAATATATGAAAGCTCAACAAAAGAAACTAAGTGGGGTGCATCCAAGTTGCTTGCTCACGAAGACCTACGGCACTTTTGAGGAAGCCCGTCATTGAAATATACAAGCCAAGTTCTATAATGAAAAATTCCCACCTTTATATGAAAGTGACAACATATGAGACTCTCCAACATGAGGATCATGGTACTATTTTGAAGCACAAGTGTGGAAAAAGAGATAGTAGCATTGTACCTTCTCTCTTTTTCTCTAATTTTATTATATTTTTTCTTTTCCCCCTTTTTTTCTTTATTTTTTTTCTTTCTGGCCTTTCTCTTTTTTTTTCTTTTTTTTCTTTTTGTAAAGTCCGAAGTCTCATCCCGACTTGTGGGGGAATCATAGTCTTCATCATCCTTTCCTCACTAGGACAATGCTCTAACAATGAAGATCATCACACTTTTATGGATTCACAACTCAAAGCTAGAACAAGATATGACTCTACATGAATGCCTCCGGCGGTGTACCGGGATATGCAATGAATCAAGAGTGTCATGTATGAGATTTATGAAGGTGGCCTTGCCACAAATACAATGTCAACTACATGATCATGCAAAAAGCAATATGACAAAAGTAATGCGTGTCATATGAACGGAACGGTGGAAAGTTGCATGGCAATATATCTCGGAATGGCTATGGAAATGCCATAATAGGTAGGTATGGTGGCTGTTTTGAGGAAGGTAAATGGTGGGTATATGGTACCAGCGAAAGTTGCACGGTAGAAGAGAGGCTAGCAATAGTGGAAGGGTGAAAGTGTGTGTATAATCCATGGACTCAATATTAATCAAAAGAACTCATATACTTGTTGCAAAAATCTAGAAGTCATCAAAAACTAAAGCACTACGCGCATGCTCCTAGGGGGATAGATTGGTAGGAAAAGACCATCGCTCGTCCCCGACCGCCACTCAGAAGGAAGACACTCAATAAATAAAATTGTGCTCCAACTTCATCACAAAGCGGTTCACCATACGTGCATGCTATGGGAATCACAACCCTTAACACAAGTATTTTTCATAATCACCTCAACTAGCATGACTCTAATATCACTACCTCCATATCTCAAAACAATTATCAAGCATCATATTGATCATAGCATCCAATTCTTTTCTATGATAGTTTTTATTATACCCAACTTGGATGCTCATCATTCTAGGACCAACTTTATGATCATAGCAAATACCATGCTGTTCTAAAAGACTCTCAAAATAATATAAGTGAAGCATGAGAGACTAGCAATTTCTTCAAAATTAAGACACCACCGTGCTCTAAAAGATATAAGTGAAGCACTAGAGCAAAAACTATCAAGCTCAAAAGATATAAGTGAAGCACATAGAGTATTCTTGCAAATTCTAATCAAATAGGCTTCACCCAAAAGGTGTGTACAGCAAGGATGATTGTGGTAAACTCAAAAGCAAATACTAATATAATGCACGACGCTCCAAGCAAAACACATATCATGTGGCGAATAAAAATATAGCTCCAAATAAAGTTACCAATGAACGAAGACGAAAGAGGGGATGCCTTCCCGGGGCATCCCCAAGCTTAGGCTTTTGGCTATTCTTGAATATCTTGGGGTACCATGGGCATCCCCAAGCTTAGGATCTTGCCACTCCTTATTCCATAGTCCATAAAAGCTTTACCCAAAACTTGAAAACTTCACAACACAAAACTCAACAGGAAATCTTATAAGCTCCGTCAGTGAAAGAAAACAAAACCACCACATAAGGTACTGCAATGAACTCATTATTTATTTATTTTGGTGTTAAACCTACTGTATTCCAACTTCCTTATGGTTTATAAACTAATTTACTAGCCATAGATGCATTGAAATAAGCAAACAACACACGAAAAACAGAATCTGTCAAAAACAGAACAGTCTGTAGCAATCTGTAACTAACGCAAACTTATGGAACTCTAAAAATCCTACCAGAATAGGAAGTCCTGGAAAATTTGTTTATTGAACATAAGCAAAAAGAATCAACACAAAATCGTGTTGCGGTGATTTAACAAAATTATATTCGTGCGTGCAAAGTTTCTATTTTTCAGCAGAATCAAATCAACTATCATCGTAGGTTATCCTATAGGTTCTACTTGGCACAAACACTAATTAAAAGATAAAAACACATCTAAACAGAAGGTAGATGCAAGATTTATTACTAAACAGGAGCAAAAACAAAAAACATAAAGAAAAATTGGGTTGCCTCCCAACTAGCGTTATCGTTTAACGCCCCTAGCTAGGCATAAAAGCAAGGATAGATCTAACGAGTGCCATCTTTGGCACTAAATTCATAAGTAGCACGCATGATAGATTCATAAGGTAATTTGAATTTCTTTCTTGGAAAGTGCTCCATGCCTTTCTTTAAGGGAAATTGGAATCTAATGTTCCCTTCCTTCATATCAATAATCGCACCAATCGTTCTAAGGAAAGGTCTACCAAGAATAATAGGGCAAGAAAGATTGCAATCTATATCAAGAACGATAAAATATACGGGCACCAAATTTCTATTTGCAATAATGAGAACATCATTGTTCCTTCCCATAGGCTTTTTAATGGTGGAATCCGCAAGGTGCAAATTTAAAGAACAATCATCAAGATCATGGAAACCTAGAATATCACATAAAGTTTTCGGAATCGTGGAAACACTAGCACCCAAATCACACAAAGCAAAACACTCATAATATTTAAATCTAATCTTTATAGTAGGTTCCCACTCATCATTAAGTTTTCTAGGTATAGAAACTTCCAAATTAAGTTTTTCATCATACGATTGCATCAAGGCATCAACAATATGTTTGGTAAAAGCTTTATTTTGGCTATAAGCATGAGGAGAATTAACAACGGATTGCAACAAGGAAATACACCCTTTTAAAGAACAATTATCATAATCAAATTCCTTGAAATCCGAGATAGAAGGTTCAATATTATTAGAAGTTGAGGATTCTCCAATCTCACTTTTACCAAATTTAACATTAAGACCTAAAGACTCCGAATTCTTGGGACGCCTTCTAGGCAAAGTTGATTCATCATCAGTCCCATAATCATCAAAATTCATATTGCAAAACATAGATCTAATCGGAGACGCATCGATAACTTTAAGATCCTCATCATTATTTTTGCGGAGACTAGAAGAACACGCTTGTATAAAGCTTTCTTTCTTAGCACGCAATCTAACGGTTCTTTCCTTACACTCATCAATGGAAATTCTCATTACTTTGAGAGACTCATTGATATCATGCTTAGGAGAAGAAGATACAAGTTTAAGAGAATTAACATCAAGCAAAAGCCTATCAACGTTCCTAGCCAAATCATCAACTTTGAGCAATTTTTCTTCAAGCAAAGCATTAAAATTCTTTTGAGAAATCATAAATTCTTTCACACTATTCTCAAAATCAGAGGGCATCTTATTAAAATTACCATAAGAATTATTGTAGGAATTTCCATAATTATTAGAGGAATTACTAGGGAACGGTCTAGCATTGAAGTTTCCTCTATAAGCATTGTTTCCAAAACTATTCCTACCAACAAAATTCACATCCATAGTATTCTCAATCCAGGAAGACAAAGGCATATCATTGGGATCAAGAGGAGTATTTTTAGTAGCAAACATCTTCATAAGTTCATCCATCTTTCCACTCAAAACACTGATTTCTTCTATAGCATGCACTTTTTTACTAGAAGATCTTTCGGTGTGCCATTGAGAATAATTAGCCATAATATTATCAAGTAATTTTGTAGCATCTCCTAACGTAATTTCCATAAACGTGCCTCCCGCGGCCTAATCTAAGAGATTTCTAGAAGCAAAGTTCAAACCGGCATAAAATTTTTGTATGATCATCCATAAATTCAAACCATGAATAGGGCAATTGCGAAGCATCAATTTCATTCTTTCCCAAGATTGGGCAACATGCTCATGATAAAATTGTTTAGAATTCATAATATCGTTCCTAAGAGTGATGATCTTAGCGGGAGGAAAATACTTAGAGATCAAAGCATCTTTGCACTTGTTCCAAGAATCAATACTATTTTTAGGCAAATACGAAAACCAAACTTTAGCACGATCTCTAAGTGAAAACTGAAATAACTTCAATTTGACAATATTTTTATCCGTATCTTTCTTCTTTTGCATATCACACAAATCAACAAAATTGTTTAGATGAGTAGCGACATCTTCACTAGGAAGGCCGGCGAATTGATCTTTCATAACAAGATTCAACAAAGCGGTATTGATTCACAAGACTCAACATCATTAAGAGGAGCAATCGGAGTACTAAGGAAATCATTATTATTGGTATTAAAGAAATCACACAATTTGGTATTATCTTGCGCCATGGCAACAAGTAATCCAACACACAAGCAAACAGAAAGGCAAAGGGAAAAAGGCAAACGGGAAAGAGAGGAGGAGATTGGGAAAGAGAGGGCGAATAAAACGGCAAGGGTGAAGTGGGGGAGAGGAAAATGAGAGGCAAATGGCAAATAATGTAATGCAAGAGATAGGGATTGTGATGGGTACTTGGTATGTTGACTTTTGCATAAGCCTCCCCGGCAACGGCGCCAGAAATCCTTCTTGCTACGTCTTGATCTTGCGTTGGTTTTCCTCGAAGAGGAGAGGGTGATGCAGCAAGTGTAGCGTAAGTATTTCCCTCAGTTTTTGAGAACCAAGGTATCAATCTAGTAGGAGGCTCCTCAAAAGTCCCACGCACCTACACAAACAAACTGAGAACTCGCAACCAACGCAAAAAAGGGGATGTTAATCCCTTCACGACCACTTGCGAAAATGAGATCTAATAAAAATAGTATGATAAGATAAATATATTTTTGGTATTTTATAATATAGATGCAAAAAAGTAAAGATGCAAGTAAAAGTAGATTGAAAGAAAATATGATAAGAGATAGACCTGGGGGCCATAGGTTTCACTAGTGGCTTCTCTCAAGATAGCATAAGTATTACGGTGGGTGAACAAATTACTGTCGAGTAATTGATAGAAAAGCACATAGTTATGAGATTATCTAGGCATGATCATGTATATGGGCATCACGTCCATAACAAGTAGACCGACTCCTGCCTGCATCTACTACTATTACTCCACACATCGACTGACTCCTGCCTGCATCTAGAGTATTAAGTTCATAAGAACAGAGTAATGCATTAAGCAAGATGACATGATGTAGAGGGATAAACTCATGCAATATGATATAAACCCCATCTTGTTATCCTCGATGGCAACAATACAATACGTTCCTTGCAACCCTTTCTGTCGCTGGGTAAGGACACCGCAAGATTGGATCCAAAGCTAAGCATTTCTCCCATGGCAAGAAAGACCAATCTAGTAGGCCAAACCAAACCGATAATTCAAAGAGACTTGCAAAGATAAGTCAATCATACATAAAAGAATTCATAGAAGATTCAAATATTATTCATAGATAAACTTGATCATAAACCCACAATTCATCGGATCTCGACAAACCCACCGCAAAAAGAGTTTACATCGAATAGATCTCCAGAAGAGAGGGGGAGAACATTGTATTGAGATCCAAAAAGAGAGAAGAAGCCATCTAGCTAATAACTATGGACCCGTAGGTCTGTGGTAAACTACTCACAACTCATCGGAGGGGCAAGGATGTTGATGTAGAAGCCCTCCGTGGTTGATTCCCCCTCCGGCAGTGTGCCGGCGAAGGCTCCAAGATGGGATCTCGCGGATACAGAAGGTTACGGCGGTGGAAATTGTGTTTCGTGGTGCTCCTGGATGTTTTCGGGGTACGTAGGTATATATAGGAGAAAGAAGTACGTCGGTGGCCGCCCAAGGGGCCCACGAGACAGGGGGCGCGACCCCCTATCTCGTGGGGCCCTCGGAAGCTTCTTGACTTGCACTCCAAGCTCTCCGGATCACGTTCGTTCCAAAAATCACGCCCCCGAAGGTTTCATTCCGTTTGGACTCCGTTTGATATTCCTTTTCTTCGAAATACTGAAATAAGCAAAAAAAAACAGCAATATGGGCTAGGCCTCCGGTTAGTAGGTTAGTCCCAAAAATGATATAAATGTGTAAAATAAAGCCCATAAACATCCAAAAGTGTTAATATAATAGCATGGAACAATCAAAAATTATAGATACGTTGGAGATGTATCACTTCCTGTTACCATTAGCCTGAGACGCACAGATCGGGACCCCCTACCCGAGATCCGCCGGTTTTGACACCGACAATCATCGCTTCCTCATAGTTCATAGGTTCATAGAGGTCTAGTAACATGACTTCCAGAACAGGATTACCGTACCACTCTGGTGCGGACCGTACTCTGGATGACCTATGAGGTTTGGTAGTAACTTGATCTGAAGTTTCATGATCATCATCATTAGCTTCCTCACTAATTGGTGTAGGAATCATTGGAAATAATTTTTGTGATGAACTACTTTCCAATTCGGGAGAAGGTACAATTACCTCATCAAGTTCTACTTTCCTCCCACTCACTTCTTTCGAGAGAAACTCCTTCTCTAGAAAGGATCCATTTTTAGCAACGATCTTGCCTTCGGATCTGTCATAGAAGGTGTACCCAATAGTTTCCTTTGGGTATCCTATGAAGACGCACTTCTCCAATTTGGGTTCGAGCTTATCAGGTTGAAGCTTTTTCACATAAGCATCGCAGCCCCAAACTTTAAGAAACGACAACTTGGGTTTCTTGCCAAACCACAGTTCATATGGTGTCGTCTCAACGGATTTAGATGGTGCCCTATTTAACGTGAATGCATCCGTCTCAAACGAATAAACCCAAAAAGATACCAGTAAATTAGTAGGAGACATCATAGTTCTCATCATATTCAATAAAGTACGGTTACGATGTTCGGACACACCCTTACGCTGTGGTGTTCCAGGTGGCGTGACTTGTGAAACTATTCCACATTGTTTCAAATGAAGACCAAACTCATAACTCAAATATTCGCCACCACGATTAGATCATAGAAACTTTATTTTCTTGTTATGATGATTTTCCACTTCACTCTGAAATTCTTTGAACTTTTCAAATGTTTCAGACTTATGTTTCATTAAGTAGATATACCCATATCTGCTCAAATCATCTGTGAAGGTCAGAAAATAACGATACCCGCCACGAGCCTCAACACTCATTGGACCGCATACATTAGTATGTATGATTTCCAATAAGTCAGTAGCTCGTTCCATTGTTTCGGAGAACAGAGTTTTAGTCATCTTGCCCATGAGGCATTGTTCGCAAGCACCAAGTGATTCATAATCAAGTGATTCCAAAAGCCCATCAGCATGGAGTTTCTTCACGCGCTTTACACCAATATGACCTAATCGGCAGTGCCACAAATAAGTTGCACTATCATTATCAACTTTGCATCTTTTGGATTCAATATTATGAACATGTTTATCACCACGATCGAGATTCAACGAAAATAGACCACTCAACAAGGGTGCATGACCATAAAAGATATTACTCATATAAATAGAACAACCATTATTCTCCTATTTAAATGAATAACCGTCTCGCATCAAACAAGATCCAGATATAATGTTCATGCTCAACGCTTGTGACGCCCCCGATTCAATCGTACACTAATCATGCACGCAAACGTGTACGGTCAAGATCAGGGACTCACGGGAAGATATCACAACACAACTCTAAAAACATAAATAAGTCATACAAGCATCATATTACAAGCCAGGGGCCTCGAGGGCTCGAATACAAGTGCTCGATCATAGACGATTCAGCGGAAGCAACAATATCTGAGTACAAACATAAGTTAAACAAGTTTCCATAAGATGGCTAGCACAAACTGGGATACAGATCGAAAGAGGCGCAGGCCTCCTGCCTGGGATCCTCCTAACTACTCCTGATCGTCGTCAGCAGCCTGCACGTAGTAGTAGGCACCTCTAGTGTAGTAGTCGTCGTCGACGGTGGCGTCTGGCTCCTGGGCTCCAACGTCTGGTTGCGGCATCCGAGAAGAAGAGGAAAACGGGGGAAAAGAGGGAGAAAAGCAACCGTGAGTACTCATCCAAAGTACTCGCAAGCAAGGATCTATACTACATATGCATGGGTATATGTGTAAAGAGGCAATATCGGTGGACTGAACTGCAGAATGCCAGAATAATAGGGGGATATCTAGTCCTATCGAAGACTACACTTTTGGCAGCCTTCGTCTTGCAGCATGTAGAAGATAGTAGATTGAAGTCCTCCAAGTAGCATCGCATAGCATAATCCTACCCGACGATCCTCCCCTCGTCGCCCTGTGGAAAAGCGATCACCGGGTTGTCTGTGGAACTTGTCTGTGTGTGTTTTATTAAGTATCCGGTTCTAGTTGTCATAAGGTCAAGGTACAACTCCGGGTCGTCCTTTTACCGAGGGACACGGCTATTAGAATAGATGAACTTCCCTGCAGGGGTGCACCACATAACCCAACACGCTCGATCCCATTTGGCCGGACACACTTTCCTGGCTCATGCCCGGCCTCGGAAGATCAACACGTCGCAGCCCCACCTAGGCCTAACAGAGAGGTCAGCACACCGGTCTAACTCCTATGACGCAGGGGTCTGAGCCCATCACCCATTGCACACCTGCACGTTGCGTGGGCGGCCGGAAGCAGACCTAGCCTCCCTAATACAAGAGCAGGCATTCGAGTCCAATCCGGCGCGCGCCACTCAGTCGCTGACGTCTAGAAGGCTTCGGCGGATACCACGACGTCGAGTGCCCATAACTATACCCGCGTAGTTGGTTAGTGCGTATAGGTCAGTGGCCAGACTCATATCAAATACCAAGATCTCGTTAAGCGTGTTATTATGAAGTAACCGCGAATGCCGACCAGGGCCAGGCCCACCTCTCGCCTAGGTGGTCTCAACCTACCCTGTCGCTCCGCCACAAAGTAACAGTCGGGGGCCGTCGGGAACCCAGGCCCACCTCTATCGGGATGGAGCCACCTGTCCTTCCAGCCCCCACATCGGAATCACTTGCGGGTACTCAACGAGCAAACCCGACTTTAGTCACCACCTAAATAGTATGTATGTATGTATAATATATACCCGTGATCAACTCCCGAGTGATCATGGCCCGATAGTATAGCATGGCAGATTGACAAGAATGTAGGGCCAATAACGGTAAACTAGCATCCTATACTAAGTATTTAGGATTGCAGGTAAGGTATCAATAGATGTAGCAACAATGACAGGCTATGCAACAGAATAGGATTAATCGAGACAGTAACATGCTACACTACTCTAATGCAAGCAGTAGAGGGAAGAATAGGCCATATCTAGTGATCAAGGGGGGAGGGGGCTTGCCTGGTTGCTCTGGCAAGAAGGAGGGGTCGTCAACTCCGTAGTCGAACTGGGCAGCAGTAGCGTCGGTCTCGTAGTCTACCGGAGAGAAGAGGGGGAAGAAACAGTAAATACATTGCAAAAATAAGCATGACGATGCATGACAAAGCAAACAGCAGTGATAGGTGTGCCCTAACGCAGTACTAGGTGATACCGGTAAAGGGGGGAAACATCCGGGAAAGTATCCCCGGTGTTTCGCGTTTTCGGACAAATGATCCGGAGGTGAAATGTTGCAAGTTCACTATGCTAGGGACGCGTGGCGGACGAAAGGGCTGCGTATCTGGATTCGTCTCGTCGTTCTGAGCAACCTTCATGTACAAAGTTTTTTCATCCGAGCTATGGTTTATTTTATATTAATTTTAAAAGATTTAATCATTTTTCAATTTATTTAATTATTTTAAATCAACATTATCAAGAATAGTGTATGCTGACGTCAGCATGACGTCAGCAGTCAACAAGGTGTTGATTGGGTCAAACTGACGTGTGGGGGCCGCATGTCATTGACTGAACAGGCTAATCAGGGTTTAATTAAGTTAACTAGTGATTAGGTTAACTTAAACATGATTAATTAAGTTAATTAATTCTTTAATTAATTAATTAATTAATATTTTAATTATTTTCAATTCTTTTTATATATATAAAAACTTTCCGGGGCTGGGCCCCACATGTCATTGGCCCTAGGGGCCTTGGCGGGTTTGGTCGCTAGCGGGTGCGGGCGCAATGGGTGCCCAGCACCCGCTCATTCGGGTGCTTGCCCAGGGGTGGTGCAGGGGCACGGCCAGGGGTGCGTGTGAGCGCAGCCACGCGGCGGTGAGCACGAGCGGCGGCCGGAGGTCGCTAGCGCGGCAACAGGCGAACGCATGCGGGACGGCGCGGGCCCGCGTGGCACGAGGCCACGGCCATGAGCGCATGCGCGCGGGAGACAGGAGGAGGAGAGGGGGAGGCAAAGGCTCACACGGGCCATAGGGAAAGGGCAGTGAGCTCGGGGAGGAGTCGAGAAGGTCCGGCGAGGCGACACCGTCGACGGGGACGGGGAGCGCCGGCGACGGAGAGGACGACGGCGATGGCGTTCGTCGATGGGTCGCAGGGACGAGCGGAGGGGTCGAGGACAAGGCAAGGCCGCGGCGTCAGGCGGGCACTACACGAGGGAAAGGAGGGGCGCAGAGAAGGCCCTGAGTGGCGGCGCCGGCTGCGATGGCCTTATCGGAGTGACGGTTTGCGTCGGGCGCGGCCGTGCGGGAGGAGGGGATCGAGCAGGGGCGCCCCTCCCCCGGGCACGATGCTTGGATGAGTGTGTGTGCGTGTGTTGCGTGTGGTGGCGGCGGGTGAGGGGACGAGGGGAAAGGTGGGGCGGAGTGGGGCGACGAGGGCAACGGGTTAGGGTTTCGAGGGTTCAGCTGGGCGGCGGATGGGCCGGCCGGTCGGCCAGCTGGGCCGAGGCCCATTGGGAGGGGAGGTTTTCTCCTTTTGTTTGTTTTATTTTCCTTTTGTTATTTTTCTTTATTTCTTTTCTGTTACTTTTAGTTTCACTTTTATTTTAGATTTATGACCTATAAAAGTAGTCCATAATTTAGTCTAAATAATTATACTACGGCCACATAAGTTTGGGCAACTAGATAGAATAGTTTAATAATTTATTAATTGTAAAAAGCATTCCATTAATTGTTTTGCTGCTATTTTATTTACTTTAGGACAATCAAACAATTTCAAAGAGGTTGGTTTCTCCGCCATAATTACATATGCATTATTTGGCTCACTCCGAACATTTTAGTTTTAATATTTAAAAACTTTTATTGTTTGACTTAAATTCAAATTTGAATTTGAATCGGTTTTGAACTAACGCGAGATTAATAACAGTAACCATGGTGACCTGGCATCATTAACATGGGATTTCTGTTATCCGGGCGTCACAACGCTGGCACCAAATAACAATTATTCAGGGCTAAAACTAATCCCGAAGGTAGATGTAGAGGTAGCGTGCCGACAGCGATCACATCGACCTTGGAACCATTTCCGACGCGCATCATCACCTCGTCCTTAGCCAATCTTCATTTAATCCGTAGCCCCTATTTCGAGTTGCAAATATGAGCAACAGAACCAATATCAAATACCCAGGCTCTACTACGAGCATTAGTAAGGTGCACATCAATAACATGTATATCAAATATACCTTTCACTTTGCCATCCTTCTTATCCGCCAAATACTTGGGGCAGTTCCTGTTGGGGAACGTTGCAGAAAATTAAAAAATTTCCTACGGTTTCACCAAGATCCATCTATGAGTTCATCTAAGCAACGAGTCAAGAGAGTGAGTTTGCATCTACATACCACTTGTAGATCACGTGCGGAAGCTTGCAAAGGGTTGGTGATGATGGAGTCGTACTCGACGTAATTCAGATCACCGATGTCCAAGTGCTGAACGGACAGCACCTCCGCGTTCAACACACGTACGGGACGGGAGACGTCTCCTCCTTCTTGATCCAGCAAGGGGGAAGGAGAGGTTGAGGAAGATTGCTCCAACGGCAGCACGACGGCGTGGTGGTGTTGGTGCAGCAGTACTCCGACAGGGCTTCGCAAGCACGTAACGGAGGAGGAGATGTGTTGGGGAGGGGAGGGGCTGCGCTTGGAAGATGTGTACAGCAGCCCTCCCCTCACCCTTCTATTTATAGGGGAAGGGGCAAGGGGGGCCGACCCCTCTAGATGGGATCTAGAGGGGGGGCGGCAGCCAGGGAGGGGGGACTTGCCCCCCAAGCAAGGGGGGCGCCCCCCTTAGGGTTTCCCCCCCAACCCTAGGCGCATGGGCCCAAGGTGGGGGGCGCGCCCAGCCCTCCAGGGGCTGGCTCCCTCCCCTTTGCGGCCCATGTGGCCCTCTAGGAGGGGTGGCCCCTCCCGGTGGACCCCCGGAACCTCTCCGGTGGCCCCGGTACAATACCGATAAGCCCCCGAAACTTTCCGGTGTCCGTATGACAACTTCCCATATATAAAACTTCACCTCCGGACCATTCCGGAACTCCTCGTGACGTCCGGGATCTCATCCGGGACTCCGAACAACATTCGGTAGTCACATACTAGTTGAGGGAGTCCTGGACTAGGGGGTGTCCGGACAGCCGGACTATCATCGTCCGCCGGACTCCAAGACTACAAAGATACAAGATTGAAGACTCTGTCCCGTGTCCGGATGGAACTTTCCTTGGCGTGGAAGGAAAGCTTGGCGATACGGATCATTCTGGAACTCCTCGTGACGTCCGGGATCTCATCCGGGACTCCGAACAACATTCGGTAGTCACATACTAGTCTTCCTAATAACCCTAGCGTCACCGAACCTTAAGTGTGTAGACCCTACGGGTTCGGGAGACATGCAGACATGACCGAGACAACTCTCGGGCAATAACCAACAGCAGGATCTGGATACCCATGTTGGCTCCCACATGCTCCTCGATGATTTCATCGGTTGAACCACGATGTTGAGGATTCGATCAAACCCTGTATACAATTCCCTTTGTCAATCGGTACGTTACTTGCCCGAGACTCGATCCTCGGTATCCCAATACCTTGTTCAGTCTCGTTACCGGAAAGTCACTTTACTCGTACCGTAATGCATGATCCCGTGGCCAACACCTTGGTCACCTTGAGCTCATTATGATGATGCATTACCGAGTGGGCCCAGAGATACCTCTCCGTCATACGGAGTGACAAATCCCAGTCTCGATCCGTGTCAACCCAACAGACACTTTCGGAGATACCTGTAGTGCACCTTTATAGTCACCCAGTTACGTTGTGACGTTTGATACACCCAAAGCACTCCTGCGGTATCCGGGAGTTACACGATCTCATGGTCGAAGGAAGAGATACTTGACATTGGAAAAGCTCTAGCAAACGAACTACACGATCTTTGTGCTATGCTTAGGATTGGGTCTTGTCCATCACATCATTCTCCTAATGACGTGATCCCGTTATCAACGACATCCAATGTCCATAGCCAGGAAACCATGACTATATGTTGATCACAATGAGCTAGTCAACTAGAGGCTCACTAGGGACATATTGTGGTCTAAGTATTCACACGTGTATTACGATTTCCGGATAATACAGTTATAGCATGAATAAAAGACAATTATCATGAACAATGAAATATAATAATACTTTTATTATTGCCTCTAGGGTATATTTCCAACAGTCTCCCACTTGCACTAGAGTCACCAATCTAGTTACATTGTGATGAATCGAACATCCATAGAGTTCTGGTGTTGATCATGTTTTGCTCGCGAGAGAGGTTTAGTCAACGGATCTGCGACATTCAGATCCGTATGTACTTTGCAAATATCTATGTCTCCATCTTGAACATTTTCACAGATGGAGTTGAAACGACGCTTGATGTGCCTGGTCTTCTTGTGAAACCTGGGCTCCTTGGCTAGGGCAATAGCTCCAGTGTTGTCACAGAAGAGTTTGATCGGCCCCGACGCATTGGGTATGACTCCTAGGTCGGTGATGAACTCCTTCACCCAAATCGCTTCATGCGCTGCCTCCAAGGCTGCCATGTACTCCGCTTCACACGTAGATCCCGCCACGACGCTCTACTTGCAGCTGCACCAGCTTACTGCTCCACCATTCAACATATACACGTATCCGGTTTATGACTTAGAGTCATCCAGATCTGAGTCGAAGCTTGCGTCGACGTAACCCTTTACGACGAGCTCTTCGTCTCCTCCATAAACGAGAAACATGTCCTTTGTCCTTTTCAGGTACTTCAGGATATTCTTGACCGCTGTCCAGTGTTCCTTGCCGGGATTACTTTGGTATCTTGCTACCAAACTTACGGCAAGGTTTACATCAGGTCTGGTACACAGCATGGCATACATAATAGATCCTATGGCTGAAGCATAGGGGATGACACTCATCTCTTCTTTATCTTTTGCCGTGGTCGGTGACTGAGCCGAGCTCAATCTCACACCTTGTAACATAGGCAAGAACCCTTCCTTGGATTGATCCATTTTGAACCTTTTCAAAATCTTATCAAGGTATGTGCTTTGTGAAAGACCTATGAGGCGTCTCGATCTATCTCTATAGATCTTGATGCCTAATATATAAGCAGCTTCTCCAAGGTCCTTCATTGAAAAACATTTATTCAAGTAGACCTTAATGCTGTCCAGAAGTTCTATATTATTTCCCATCAAGAGTATGTCATCTACATATAATATGAGAAATGCTACAGAGCTCCCACTCACTTTCTTGTAAACGCAGGCTTCTCCATAAGTCTGCATAAACCCAAACGCTTTGATCATCTCATCAAAGCGAATGTTCTAACTCCGAGATGCTTGCACCAGCCCATAAATGGATCGCTGGAGCTTGCATACTTTGTTAGCATTCTTAGGATCGACAAAACCTTCCGGCTGCATCATATACAGCTCTTCCTTAAGATGTCCATTAAGGAATGCCGTTTTGACGTCCATCTGCCATATCTCATAATCATAGTATGCGGCAATTGCTAACATGATTCGGACGGACTTCAGCTTCGCTACGGGAGAGAATGTCTCGTCGTAGTCAATCCCTTGAACTTGTCGATAACCCTTAGCGACAAGTCGAGCCTTATAAATGGTAACATTACCATCCGCGTCCGTCTTCTTCTTAAAAATACATTTGTTTTCTATCGCTCGCCGATCATCGGGCAAGTCAGTCAAAGTCCATACTTTGTTTTCATACATGGATTCTATCTCGGATTTCATGGCTTCAAGCCATTTGTTGGAATCCGGGCCCGCCATCGCTTCTTCATAGTTCGAAGGTTCACCGTTGTCTAACAACATGATTTCCAGGACAGGGTTGCCGTACCACTCTGGTGCAGAACGTGTCCTTGTGGACCTACGAAGTTCAGTAGCAACTTGATCCGAAGTACCTTGATCATCATCATTATTTTCCTCTTCAGTTGGTGTGGGCATCACAGGAACATTTTCCTGAGCTGCACCACTTTCCCGTTCGAGAGGTAGTACTTCATCGAGTTCTACTTTCCTCCCACTTACTTCTTTCGAGAGAAACTCTTTTTCCAGAAAGCATCCGTTCTTGGCAACAAAGATCTTGCCCTCGGATCTTAAGTAGAAGGTATACCTGACAGTTTCCTTACGGTATCCTATGAAGACGCATTTTTCCGACTTGGGTTCGAGCTTTTCAGGTTGAAGTTTCTTGACATAAGCATCGCATCCCCAAACTTTTAGAAACGACACCTTAGGTTTCTTCCCAAACCATAATTCATACGGTGTCGTCTCAACGGATTTAGACGGTGCCCTATTTAAAGTGAATGTAGCTGTCTCTAGAGCGTATCCCCAAAATGATAGCGGTAAATCGGTAAGAGACATCATAGACTGCACCATATCCAATAGAGTGCGATTACGATGTTCGGACACACTGTTTCGCTGAGGTGTTCCAGGCGGCGTGAGTTGTGAAACGATTCCACATTTCTTCAAGTGTGTACCAAATTCGTGACTTAAGTATTCTCCTCCACGATCTGATCGTAGGAACTTTATCTTTCGGTCACGTTGATTCTCTACCTCATTCTGAAATTCCTTGAACTTTTCAAAGGTCTCAGACTTGTGTTTCATTAAGTAGACATACCCATATCTACTCAAGTCATCAGTGAGAGTGAGAACATAACGATATCCTCCGCGAGCCTCAACGCTCATTGGACCGCACACATCGGTATGTATGATTTCCAACAAGTTGGTTGCTCGCTCCATTGTTCCGAAGAACGGAGTCTTGGTCGTTTTGCCCATGAGGCATGGTTCGCATGTGTCAAACAATTCATAATCAAGAGACTCTAAAAGTCCATCAGCATGGAGCTTCTTCATGCGCTTGACACCAATGTGACCAAGGCGGCAGTGCCACAAGTATGTGGGACTATCGTTATCAACTTTACATCTTTTGGCATCCACACTATGAACATGTGTAACATTACGCTCGAGATTCATTAAGAATAAACCATTGACCATCGGAGCATGACCATAAAACATATCTCACATATAAATCGAACAACCATTATTCTCGGACTTAAATGAGTAGCCATCTCGTATTAAACGAGATCCAGATACAATGTTGATGCTCAAACTTGGCACTAAATAACATTTATTAAGGTTCAAATTTAATCCCGTAGGTAAATGTAGAGGCAGCGTGCCGACGGCGATCACATCGACTCTGGAACCATTCCCGACGCGCATCGTCACCTCGTCCTTCGCCAGTCTCCATTTATTCCGCAGCTCCTGCTGTGAGTTACAAATATGACCAACGACACCGGTATCAAATACCCAGGAGTTACTACGAGTACTGGTAAGGTACACATCAATTACATGTATATCAAATATACCTTTGGTGTTGCCGGCCTTCTTATCCGCTAAGTATTTGGGGCAGTTCCGCTTCTAATGGCCCTTCCCCTTGCAATAAAAGCACTCAGTCTCAGGCTTGGGTCCATTCTTTGACTTCTTCCCGGTAACTAGCTTACCGGGCGCGGCAACATCCTTGCCGTCCTTCTTGAAGTTCTTCTTGCCCTTGCCCTTCTTGAACTTAGTGGTCTTATTGACCATCAACACTTGATGTTCTTTCTTGATTTCAGCCTCTGCTGACTTCAGCATTGAGAACACTTCAGGAATGGTCTTCACCATCCCCTACATGTTGTAGTTCATCACAAAGCTCTTGTAGCTTGGTGGGAGCGACTGGAGGATTCTATCAATGACCGCCTCATCTGGGAGGTTAATGTTCAGCTGGGTCATACGGTTGTGCAACCCAGACATCTTGAGGATGTGCTCACTGACAGAACTGTTTTCCTCCATCTTACAACTGTAGAACTTGTCGGAGACATCATATCTCTCGACCCGGGCATGAGCTTGGAAAACTAGTTTCAGCTCTTCGAACATCTCATATGCTCCGTGATGCTCAAAACGCTTTTGGAGCCCCGGTTCTAAGCTATAAAGCATGCCGCACTGAACGAGGGAGTAATCATCAGCACGAGTTTGCCAAGCGTTCATAACGTCTTGGTTCTCTGGGACGGGAGCGTCACCTAGCGGTCCTTCTAGGACATATTGCTTCCTGGCAGCTATGAGGATGATGCTCAGGTTCCGGACCCAGTCCGTATAGTTGCTGCCATCATCTTTCAGCTTGGTTTTCTCTAGGAACGCGTTGAAGTTCATGTTGACATGAGCGTTGGCCATTTGATCTACAAGACATATTTGCAAAGGTTTTAGACTAAGTTCATGATAATTAAGTTCATCTAATCAAATTATGAACTCCCACTCAGATTAGACATCCCTCTAGTCATCTAAGTGTTACACGATCTGAGTCGACTAGGCCGTGTCCGATCATCACGTGAGACGGACTAGTCATCGTCGGTGAACATCTTCATGTTGATCGTATCTTCCATACGACTCGTGCTTGACCTTTCGGTCTCCGTGTTCTGAGGCCATGTCTGCACATGCTAGGCTCGTCAAGTTAACCCTAAGTGTTTTGCTGTGTAAAACTGTCTTACACCCGTTGTATGTGAACGTAAGGATCTATCACACCCGATCATCACGTGGTGCTTCGAAACGACGAACTGTAGCAACGGTGCACAGTTAGGGGAGAACACTTCTTGAAATTTTTGTAAGGGATCATCTTATTTACTACCGTCGTCCTAAGTAAACAAGATGCATAAACATAATAAACATCACATGCAATTATATAGTTGTGACATGATATGGCCAATATCATATAGCTCCATTGATCTCCATCTTCGGGGCTCCAAAATCATCTTGTCACCGGCTTGACACCATGATCTCCATCATCATGATCTCCATCATCGTGTCTTCATGAAGTTGTCACGCCAACGACTACTTCTACTTCTATGGCTAACGCGTTTAGCAATAAAGTAAAGTAGTTTACATGGCGTTCTTCAATGACATGCAGGTCATACAAAAATAAAGACAACTCCTATGGCTCCTACCGGTTGTCATACTCATCGACATGCAAGTCGTGAATCCTATTACAAGAATATGATCTCATACATCACAATTCATCATTCATCACAACTTCTGGCCATATCACATCACATGAACAATCGCTGCAAAAACAAGTTAGACGTCCTCTAATTGTTGTTGCATCTTTTACGTGGCTGCAATTGGGTTCTAGCAAGAACGTTTTCTTACCTACGAATAACCACAACATGATTTTGTCAACTTCTATTTACCCTTCATAAGGACCCTTTTCATCGAATCCGCTTCAACTAAAGTGGGAGAGACAGACATCCGCCAGCCACCTTATGCAACTAGTGCATGTCAATCGGTGGAACCGGTCTCACGTAAGCGTACGTGTAAGGTTGGTCCGGGCCGCTTCATCCCACAATACCGCTGAAGCAAGAAAAGACTAGTAGTGGCAAGCAAGTTGACAAGATCCACGTCCACAACAAAATTGTGTTCTACTCGTGCATTAGAGAACTACACATAAATCTGGCTCTGATACCACTATTGGGGAACGTTGCAGAAAATTAAAATTTTTCCTACGGTTTCACCAAGATCCATCTATGAGTTCATCTAAGCAACGAGTCAAGGGAGTGAGTTTGCATCTACATACCACTTGTAGATCACGTGCGGAAGCTTGCAAAGGGTTGGTGATGATGGAGTCGTACTCGACGTGATTCAGATCACCGATGTCCAAGTGCTGAACGGACAGCACCTCCGCGTTCAACACACGTACGGGACGGGAGACGTCTCCTCCTTCTTGATCCAGCAAGGGGGAAGGAGAGGTTGAGGAAGATTGCTCCAACGGCAGCACGACGGCGTGGTGGTGTTGGTGCAGCAGTACTCCGACAGGGCTTCGCAAGCACGTAACGGAGGAGGAGATGTGTTGGGGAGGGGAGGGGCTGCGCTTGGAAGATGTGTACAGCAGCCCTCCCCTCACCCTTCTATTTATAGGGGAAGGGGCAAGGGGGGCCGACCCCTCTAGATGGGATCTAGAGGGGGGGCGGCAGCCAGGGAGGGGGGACTTGCCCCCCAAGCAAGGGGGCGCCCCCCTTAGGGTTTCCCCCCCAACCCTAGGCGCATGGGCCCAAGGTGGGGGGCGCGCCCAGCCCTCCAGGGGCTGGCTCCCTCCCCTTTGCGGCCCATGTGGCCCTCTAGGAGGGGTGGCCCCTCCCGGTGGACCCCCGGAACCTCTCCGGTGGCCCCGGTACAATACCGATAAGCCCCCGAAACTTTCCGGTGTCCGTATGACAACTTCCCATATATAAAACTTCACCTCCGGACCATTCCGGAACTCCTCGTGACGTCCGGGATGTCATCCGGGACTCCGAACAACATTCGGTAGTCACATACTAGTTGAGGGAGTCCTGGACTAGGGGGTGTCCGGACAGCCGGACTATCATCGTCCGCCGGACTCCAAGACTACAAAGATACAAGATTGAAGACTCCGTCCCGTGTCCGGATGGAACTTTCCTTGGCGTGGAAGGCAAGCTTGGCGATACGGATATGTAGATCTCCTACCATTGTAACCAACTCTGTGTAACCCTAGCCTCCTCCGGTGTCTATATAAACCGGAGGGCTTTAGTCCGTAGGACACAACATACATTACAACAATCATACCATAGGCTAGCATTAGGGTTTAGCCTCCTTGATCTCGTGGTAGATCCACTCTTGTACTACCCATATCATCAATATTAATCAAGCAGGACGTAGGGTTTTACCTCCATCGAGAGGGCCCGAACCTGGGTAAAACATCGTGTCCCTCGTGTCCTGTTACCATCCGCCTAGACGCACAGTTCGGGACCCCCTACCCGAGATCCGCCGGTTTTGACACCGACATTGGTGCTTTCATTGAGAGTTCCTCTGTGTCGTCACCGATAGGGCGGATGCCTCCACCCGTCTTCAAAGACGGTGTTTTCACCGAAGGGGCCTTGGCCGCCGGCCAAACTATCCGGCTAGGTGGTTTTCTTATGACCGCCTGTCCGGCCGCCGCTTCGACAATGACTTCTCAAGTCGTCAGAAGCAATCTTCGCGTCAGCCCGAAAGCTGCCGAACAGTTGGATCCAATAGAGCTCTCGTCTGTTAACGAGCTCTTGGATCGCATCGCCGCCCTGGGAGTCGCTACGGACTACAACCAGATTGGGCTCAAAACCGATCTGAGAGAGATTAACTCTCCCCAGGCCACCCACCACGTCGCAGTGGTAGAGGAGCAATACGGCAACTCTTTGCCTGTATTGAAAACTATTCATGTCCGGATTCCCGAACCCTCCACGCCGGATTTCCGCGGAGGGATGGACTTCGATCGAGCATTGAACTTAAAATCATGCATCGCTCCGGACTCGCTGGATTGTGTCCAGTAAACCAAGCTTCCAAATTTGGAAACCCCTCGGCCTTTGAGCCCCAAGATGGGCAGGGATCCGGACTTCAGTCCACCCACCCGCCCAGACATATGCGATCTATCTCTAATACGGCAAGAGCCCGCTGAAACAGTACACCACTACTGGGCCACATTCCTCCTTTTATGGACAGGATAAAGGACTGCCGAGAGGAAAACGCAATCTCAATCTTCTGCAATAATTGCACGGACAAGGGAATATTGAACGCCATCGATCGTCGCAAGATTACACATTTCGCCGATCTGGCGTCCATAGTATGAAAGTACTGTGCGATGGAGAGTTTCCAGAAAACCGAAAATCAATTTTGGGATAATCCGGCCCTAGCCCCAGTCCACAACAAAAGGGCACCTCACATTTAGGCCCCATATGCAAAAAAGAAAAAGCAAAAACCCAATAAGGGGAACGGAACCGTACTGGAGGGATGGCTCAATGGACCCTGTAAGCTTCATAGTACAGAGGGAGCCGTCCCAACACATAGCCTTCGAGCATGTTGGATATTACGGCAGGTGGCCAAAAGTGGCGAGGAGCTTCTAGCCCCAGAAAACCACTCCAACAATACCAGTACGGTATCAAAAGTCTTCGAGACCTTCGCATCAAACAATATGCGAAAACGAACAATCCGCGGACTCGCCGAAATCTACCAAGTAGCAACAGCAAATCCATGGAGCGACACAGCTATTACCTTCAACGCCAGCGACGAGCCTAAATTCCGAACAGCCAGAGCACCAGCTGCACTGGTACTTAGTCCCATAGTGGACGGCTTTCGACTGACAAAAGTCCTCATGGATGGCGGCAGCGGACTAAACCTCATTTACGAGGAAACTCTGTGAAAAATGGAAATCGTTTGGAGCCGTATTGAGCGAAGCAGCACAACCTTTAGAGGAATAATCCCTAGCCGGGAAGCGCGCTGCACCGGAAAAATCACACTCGATGTGGTGTTCGGCTCGCCGGACAATTACAGATCCGAAGAAGTCACGTTCCAAGTGGCCCCGTTCAACAGCTGATATCACGCCATATTAGGACGAGAGGCATTCACAATTTTTCAAGCAGTACCTCATTACGGGCACATGAAGCTCAAAATGCCTGGGCCCGGCGGAATAATCACCCTCACTAGTGATCCGGACATAGCACTCCGCGCCGAAAATAAGACAGCTGCACTAGCCCTGGAGGCACTATCCGAAGCCTTAGCAGCAGAAGAACTCACCGCGCTGCGCTCTACGGTGAACAGGGACGATGTGATACTCGATAAAAGATCCAAGTCCACCTCCTTCAAACCAGCAGATGAAATAATAAAATTCCAGGTCCATCCAACGGACCCAACAAAGACGGCCTCCATTGGGGCACAATTGAACCCCGAAGTAGACGCCGCACTGTGCGAATTCCTTCGGGAAAATTGGGACATCTTCGCCTGGCATCCTTCGGATATGCCCGGAATCCCACGCAGGTTGGCAGAACACAGCCTAAACATCCTAAAAGGATTTAAGCCAGTCAAACAGGCTCTTCGACGATTTTCCGAACCCAAAAGACAGGCAATGGGAGAAGAGCTAGCCAAACTATTGGAAGCCGAATTCATTAGAGATATCAAACATCCGGACTGGCTAGCAAATCTGGTAATGGTACCAAAGAAGGATAAATCCTGGCGCCTTTGTGTCGATTTTAAAGACCTCAATAAGGCTTGCCCAAAGGATCCCTTCCCTCTCCCCCGCATCGACCAAATTATCGATGCTACCGCAGGGCACGATTCGTTGTGCTTCTTGGACGCATACTCTGGCTATCATCAAATCAAGATGGCGGAAGCAGACCAAGCCGCAACGGCATTCATCACTCCATACGGACCATTCTGCTTCAACACGATGCCCTTCGGACTTAAAAATGCCGGCGCAACATATCAGCGCATGATTCAAACATGTCTGGCCACCCAGATCGGCAAAACAGTCGAGGCATACGTAGACGACGTAGTCGTCAAAACAAAACACGTCGAAACTCTAGTAGACGATTTGAGGCTCACATTCGACAACCTCAGAGCATATGACATCAAGCTGAATCCGGAAAAATGCGTTTTCGGCGTACCAGCCGGAAAGCTGCTGGGCTTCATTGTATCCGGTAGAGGAATTGAAGCAAACCCAGCGAAAATCCGAGCTCTGTCACAGTTGGATATTCCAAAAGACCTCAAACAAATACAAAAATTAACAGGATGCGTGGCAGCCTTAAGCCGCTTTATCTCCCGTCTAGGAGAAAAGGCGTTACCCCTCTATCGCCTCCTTAGGCGCACCGAACACTTTGAGTGGACGGATGCTGCCACTGCCGGACTCGAAGAAATAAAGGCCATATTGGCAACAAATCCGGTCCTGGCTGCGCCCACTCTGGGCGAACCAATGTTGTTATACATCGCAGCAACGCATCAAGTTGTAAGCGCGGTCCTCGTCGTCGAACGAGTGACAGAAGGGCAGAAATTCCCTCTTAAAAAACCAGTGTATTATGTATCCACTGTGTTAACCCCCTGGAAGTCCCGTTGCCCGCACTATCAGAAGATAGCATATGCGGTGTTCATGGCGTCCCGGAAGCTCCGACACTACTTTCAAGAGTGTTCGATAATAGTGGCCTCTGAAGTACCACTCAATGACATTATAAACAACCGCGACGCAACGGGCAGGATTGCAAAATGGGCCATTGAGCTCTTACCATTCGATATAACTTACAAACCTCGGCGAGCTATAAAGTCACAAGTTTTGGCTGACTTCGTCGCTGAATGGACCGAAGCCGAACTCCCTAAAGAGTATGGCGCATACTCCAATTGGGTTATGCATTTCGACGGCTCTAAAATGTTGGCCGGACTGGGGGCTGGCGTCGTATTGACGTCCCCAACCGGGGACACAGTCCAGTACGTACTTCAAATAATGTACACTGACTCCAACAACGCAGCCGAATACGAGGCCCTGTTACATGGTCTCCGGATGGCAGTTTCCATGGGCATTCAACGCCTAGAGGTGCGTGGGGATTCAAACCTTGCAATATTCCAAATAAATGAACTTTGACGCCAAGGATCCGAAAATGGCAGCATATCGCAACACTGTCCTAAAAATGTCAGCTCGGTTTGAAGGACTCGAATTCCATCACATAGCCCGAGATAATAACCAAGCGGCCGATGTACTGGCATGCATCGGGGCAAAACGTGATGCTGTCCCTCCAAATATCTTCCTAGAACGGCTCTTCAAGCCATCCGTACTATGGGAAGAGGAGCCCGGTAGTGACAAACCAGAAAAAACCGCACCAATCGGTGATTCAACAGATGACATAACACCTTCAGCCCACATCATAATGGCAGTAATCGCCGCGTGGACAGAACCTTTCCTAGTCTACTTACTTAGGCAGGAACTTCCCGAAGACCAAAACGAGGCCCGTTGCATAGTCCGGCGATCGAAAGCCTACAAGGTCCATGAGGGAGAACTTTATAAGAAAAGTACAACCGGAGTCCTTCAAAGGTGTATCTCCGAAGAGGAAGGGCGAAACCTCCTGGCTGAAATTCATGCCGGACTAGGCGGACACCACGCAGCAGCCCGGGCCCTTGTAGGAAAGGCATTCCGTACAGGATTTTATTGGCCGACGTCCCGGGCAGACGCGCAGGACTTAGTCCAGCGATGCGTTGGTTGTCAGCTCTTTGCTAATCAGAGCCATATGCCGCCCACCACCCTCAAAACCATACCCATTACCTGGCCGTTCGTGGTCTGGGGGCTTGATATGGTTGGACCCCTTAAAGGGGGAACCCACAAGCAAAGGTACCTATTGGTCATGGTGGATAAATTCACCAAATGGATAGAGGCCAAGCCGGTCAAAACGGCAGAGTCCGGACCAGTGATAGACTTTATATCCGGGGTAGTACACCGTTACGGAGTCCCCCACAGCATCATCACCGACAACGGCACGAACTTCACAGCCGACGAGGTTAAGTCATGGTGCAAGAACATGGGCATCAAGCTCGACTACGCTTCAGTCTATCACCCTCAAACCAACGGTCAAGTGGAACGAGCAAATGGTCTAATAATGAGCGGCATTAAACCCAGACTAGTGCGGTCACTTACTAAATCTGACACGCACTAGGTCGAGGAGCTCGACTCCGTACTCTAGGGGCTGCGGACAACGTCTAACCGTACTACCGGATTCACACCATTTTTTATGGTATACGGCGCAGAGGCAGTCTTACCCTGCGACATTATTCATGACTCACCTCGAGTGCGCATGTACGAGGAAAGAGAGGCCGAGCTGGATCGGCAGGACAGCTTGGACACATTGGAGGAAGAACGCGACGTCGCCAAAGCTCGTTCCGCATTCTATCAGCAGCAGGCTCGAAGATATCAAAGCAGAGAAGTACGGGCCAAGACTTACAACGTTGGTGAACTAGTTCTACGCCTGCCGGACAAGAAAAAGGACAAGCTCAAGCCCAAGTGGGAGGGCCCTTTTATTATCGATCAAGTCCTGACCGGCGGAGCATACCGTCTACGAAATGCGTCGGATAACCGACTCAAGCCGAACCCATGGAACGCAGCCCGCCTCCGAAGATTCTATGCCTAGCGCCGGAGTAAGAGTTCGTCCCCTTCCTCCGTCCAAATTTTTATACCTTGGCTGTCTTTTGTTTCTCTTTTCATGCCTTTTTATTCAAAAGCCCTTGCGGGCCTATTTTTGCATTTTTCGCATACGCATGATGTGCCATCCGCACTCATTATTCCTGGGGGCTTCTTTTACAGAAGCTCAATTATACGGGTTTCATACCCAGCACATGTGTCAAGCTTCCACATGTACCTTTTACTCGCCATTATATGCATCGATATGACTTAAGTTTTGGCCAAGCTGGGTTGCCTGGCTCCTGTGCTTACCCCTACGTTCCCGATTGTTCGGCTAGGAGGTAAAGGGAGCACCTCTGCGATTGTTACTGCCGGGTCAGCCGGATGTGTACCTCAGACTGGGTGAAGCCGAAAGCTAGCGTTCTTAAGGGAATATTCGGTCGGTGACTTAAAAGATGACTTTTTACCTATTTATCTATCTGCCCCCAGATGTTTTACTACTTTCTTTGCAGTCCGGACATGCACTTTAGGGCATGCCTCCCAGGGCAAGGAACCCTTAACGGAACTATTCTCCCTGGAAGATGTTTCTTACTAACCATGTAATATAACATAACTAGTTGGGCACTTGTCTGATAAAGCACTAATGACCCCTACGCCTGGTCTCCATGCATACCACGGTTGTTTCTTAACCAAAAAGGTATTCGGACACACTCCAGACTCTAGGGTCCCGAGGTCGAAGAGAAAAGGTCGGCAAAGACAAACGATCTACAATCCGGCTAGAAGGCATTTCACATGTCACTTCAAAGGAAAACATACATTGTCAAATTTATTGATTGTATTCCTCCTCAATCCCGTCTAACAGGCTGTCTAACTTACAGTCCCGTTGGGAAAACTTAGCAGCCAACTCTACTTGGCTGTATACTAAACTCACAGGGATCTCCTTCCCATCGGGCCCCACCGGTCCAACTTCGGCCATATGGTTGGGATCCGCCTTCTTATACCGCGTCTTCACCATGGCCCAAGCCTCCCTGGCACCTTGACGGCAAGCCGAAATCTTCCACAAATGGAAGCGCTGCCGCACTCCCTGAAGCTTCTCCGCAAGCTCCCCAAGGCCCTCGGGTAGGGAGAGGGCTGGCCATAAAGCCCGGACGACGCCGCTCATTGCCTGCCGAACTCGTTCGAGCAGTTGCAACAGTTCGGGAAGTTGATCACCCGTTGATATGGGCATCTCCTCTGCAGGACGACCTATGAGTATACCTACAAGACATACTATGTCAATTTGCTTCTTCGCCGAACTCTTCTTTTAAAAGGAGTCCGCTAAAGCACTTACTATAAATGCCGCGACGAAGCCGCTCATTCTCCTTAACGGAGCCGGACAGCCCGGCGCGAGCGCCTTTCAGCTCTTCTCCGAGCTTGGCGTTGGCATCCTGGAGTTTATTCCTTTCTTGCTGCACCCTATTCAGCACACTCTCGCCAGCCTTCAGCTGGCGCAGTAATCCTTGCCTGTCCGGATCTTGTCCGACGGACCTACACAGTCATTATTAGACTTACGCGCACGCCGCATAGCGCTTATATTTATTAATAAAAATGTGTTACCAGGAGGGGTCCCTGCGTCTCCTCCTGCGGCAGCAAGTGCGGCCTCAAGTTGGGCCTTGCATTCTTGCAGCTCCTGAGACAGCTGGGCATTCTTCTCGGTAAGAGCCTGCATTTCACATGATCCTTAAATCAGTTAACATAACTACTTTAAGTCTCGGGGGCTACTGGTATATACAACCATTAAAATTCCCTTACCTGTATGTCTTTCACATACTGCTCCGTGGCTCTGGTAAAACCATCTTGAGCGGCACGGAGATGCGCGTCCCCTGCGTTAAAGGCATCCAATGCCTCAGGGGAGAAGCACGCTTCACGAAATACTGTCCGGCGGCGCCTATGGTTCATGGCACTCTCCACCTCAGACTTGGTGGCGGACAGTCTGTCGGTATCCTCCGTTGGAGAAGGATCCGGCCCGCGTCTTGCGCTTGCCTCCCCCTCCAGGCCGGGCGCTGGAGCCTGGCCGATGTGGGTTGGATCAGCAACTTCCGCGCCCGCAGTCCGGCGAGCGTTTTTTCTCCTATAAAGATCATGAGCACTCAAACGCTTCCTAGGAACGTCGCTCTAAAAATTCAAATACGAGCTATACCTTTGCGGCGACGTTTCTGTCCGCACCGCGCTCCTTTTCCGCCTGCTGGTCCGGATTGACCTCTGTAGGTCAGCCGCCGCGGGCTCGGCTTCCCGCCGTGAAGGCGCTTCCTGCAAAATACCATCGTTCGCGAAGGTTAGAAATGGGCATGGAAGATATAATGGTGTCCGGACTTCGGTCGCGGTCACCTGGGAAGCCGGACACAGTCCGGGGTAGTCCGCCGTAATGGCAACCAAAGCATTGTCTATGCTGAGCTGGTGAAACACCCCGTCGATCAGCTCCACCTTGATATCCGGATCCTCTTCGGAGGCCGGATCCAGGAATCTTTCTGGATCCTTGGGTTGTGGAGCAGGACTTACCATGTCCTCCACAGTCCGGCGTAGATCCTGCGCTGAAGACATAATGTAAGAAGCCTAAACTTCGAAAGCATGGGTTGAGCCCTTGAAGGTGTTCGCTTACCCATCCTCTAGGGTTGATCATGGAAAACCCATTCAAAGGGTTCGTTCAAAGGAAGTCCTCCTTCTCCCCCTTGTACAGGCTGGACAGGATCTCCACCAGATCCTCGGTCGAATCCGGCCCTTTGCGGCCATGACGGGTGGCATCGTCTTCCCCGTTGAAATCCCACATGGGGTGGCCTCTGTATTCCAATGGCTGTACCCCCCGCATGATGCATGTCGCCATGACTCCGATCATGGTCAAGCCAGAATGGGCCATTAATCTTATTCGGCCCATCAAGTAATGGACGCTCTTGTCTTCCTCCAATCGGGGGCTCCGTGGGCGCCAGCTGAGGCGTTTCTTCAAAGGAGCAGCACTAAACTCCGGGAGGCCGATCCGGACTGGGTCCGGCAGCGGAGCGTCACCTATATAAAACCACTCTGAAGGCCAGTCTTCGAACGCCTTCTTGGGAGTACCGGATGGGTATCCGGTCCCGGCAATGCGCCATATTTCGGCGCCGCCCACTTGATATATGGACCCCTCGTGAGAACGGGGTACGAGGCAGAACAACCTCTTCCACAATGCAAAATGGGGCTCAATGCCCAGGAATAGCTCACAAAGAGCTACGTAGCCCGCGATATGCAGGACAGAGGCGGGCGTGAGGTGGTGGAGCTGGAGTCCGTAGAACTCCAGGAGCCCGCGGAGGAACGGATGTATTGGGAATCCGAGTCCCCTTATCAGATAGGGGACGAAGCATACTCGCTCCCCCTTATTGGGGCTTGGGGTAGCCTCCGCTTGCCTCCCACCTTGATAAGTGACCAGCCCGGCTCGAACCGGGACCATGAAGGCTGGAGGGAGATATCCCCCCGCTTGGAGCTTCACAAGCTCGTTGTGCGGAACAGAGCACCTCCTCCAATCCCCTGGCGGTAGGCTAGGAGCGCGAGAAGAAGAGCCGCGTCGACGGTCCATGATGGAATGGATTTTTAGGTCAAAGGCGCTCCGATGAAGTATTCGCGGGAGGAAGATGGTGTGGTTTGGATCTGGATTTTTGCCTCTTTTGTAGGCGGACGACTCGCACAACTAGGGGGTGAAACGTAAAAGACACCCTGGCTTTTCGCATTCGCGCGACGCGTGGAAAAAGGGTCATTATTTGGCGTAGAAGCCGAGGAACACAGTATTTAAGATGAAGCCGGACACTGTTCGGCAGGTACATGGAATTTGAAGGGAGAACCCGCCTTGCAACGCCGAAGACTATAAAGGCGCTGGACTTATCGTCATTGAAGCCTGGTTCGGGGGCTACTGAGGGAGTCCTAGACTATGGGGTGTCCGGACAGCCGGACTATCATCGTCCGCCGGACTCCAATACTATGAAGATACAAGATTGAAGACTCCGTCCCGTGTCCGGATGGGACTTTCCTTGGCGTGGAAGGCAAGCTTGGCGATACGGATATGTAGATCTCCTACCATTGTAACCGACTCTGTGTAACCCTAGCCTCCTCCGGTGTCTATATAAACCGGAGGGCTTTAGTCCGTAGGACACAACATACATTACAACAATCATACCATAGGCTAGCTTTAGGGTTTAGCCTCCTTGATCTCATGGTAGATCCACTCTTGTACTACCCATATCATCAATATTAATCAAGCAGGACGTAGGGTTTTACCTCCATCGAGAGGGCCCGAACCTGGGTAAAACATCGTGTCCCTCGTCTCCTGTTACCATCCGCCTAGATGCACAGTTCGGGACCCCCTACCCGAGATCCGCCGGTTTTGACACCTACACTAGTCTTCCTAATAACCCTAGCATCACCGAACCTTAAGTGTGTAGACCCTACGGGTTCGGGAGACATGCAGACATGACCGAGACAACTCTCGGGCAATACCAACAGCGGGATCTGGATACCCATGTTGGCTCCCACATGCTCCTCGATGATTTCATCGGTTGAACCACGATGTCGAGGATTCGATCAAACCCTGTATACAATTCCCTTTGTCAATCGGTACGTTACTTGCCCGAGACTCGATCGTCGGTATCCCAATACCTTGTTCAGTCTCGTTACCGGCAAGTCACTTTACTCGTACCGTAATGCATGATCCCGTGGCCAACACCTTGGTCACCTTGAGCTCATTATGATGATGCATTACCGAGTGTGCCCAGAGATACCTCTCCGTCATACGGAGTGACAAATCCCAGTCTCGATCCGTGTAAACCCAACAGACACTTTCGGAGATACCTGTAGTGCACCTTTATAGTCACCCAGTTACGTTGTGACGTTTGATACACCCAAAGCACTCCTACGGTATCCGGGAGTTACACGATCTCATGGTTGAAGGAAGAGATACTTGACATTGGAAAAGCTCTAGCAAACGAACTACACGATCTTTGTGCTATGCTTAGGATTGGGTCTTGTCCATCACATCATTCTCCTAATGACGTGATCCCGTTATCAACGACATCCAATGTCCATAGCCAGGAAACCATGACTATCTGTTGATCACAACGAGCTAGTCAACTAGAGGCTCACTAGGGACATATTGTGGTCTAAGTATTCACACGTGTATTATGATTTCCGGATAATACAGTTATAGCATGAATAAAAGACAATTATCATGAACAATGAAATATAATAATACTTCTATTATTGCCTCTAGGGCATATTTCCAACAGTTCCGCTTCCAGTGACCAGTCCCTTTGTAGTAGAAGCACTCAATTTCAGGCTTAGGTCCAGACTTGGGCTTCTTCCCAGGAGTAGCAACTTGCTTGCTATTCTTCTTGAAGTTCCCCTTCTTCCCTTTGCCCTTTTTCTTGAAACTAGTGTTCTTGTTAACCATCAACACTTGATGCTCCTTCTTGAATCCTACCTCTGCAGCCTTTAGCATTGCGAAGAGCTCGGGAATCGTTTTCGTCATCCCTTGCATATTATAGTTCATCATGAAGCCTTTATAGCTTGGTGGCAGTGATTGAAGAACTCTGTCAGTGACACTATCATCAGGAAGATTAACTCCCAGCTGAGTCAAGTGGTTATGGTACTCAGACATTCTGAGTATGTGTTCACTAACAGAACTATTCTCCTCCATTTTGCAGCTATAGAACTTGTTGGAGACTTCATATCTCTCAACTCAGGCATTTGCTTGAAATATTAACTTCAACTCTTGGAACATCTCATATGCTCCATGACGTTCAAAACCTCTTTGAAGTCCCGATTCTAAGCCGTAAAGCATGGCACACTGAACTATCGAGTAGTCATCAGCTTTCCTCTGCCAGACGTTCATAACGTCCGCAATTGCTCCTGCAGCAGGCCTTGCACCTAGTGGTGCTTCCAGGACGTAATTCTTCTGTGCAACAATGAGGATAATCCTCAAGTTACGGACCCAGTCTGTGTAATTGCTACCATCATATTTCAACTTAGCTTTCTCTAGGAACGCATTAAACTTAAAGGGAACGGTAGCATGGGCCATTGATCTACAACAACATTGATATGCAAAAAAAAAGCTATCAGGACTAAGTTCATGATAAATTAAAGTTCAATTAATCATATTACTAAAGAACTCCCACTTATATAGACATCCCTCTAGTCATCTAAATGATCACGTGATCCAAATCAACTAAAACATGTCCGATCATCACGTGAGATGGAGTAGTTTTCAATGGTGAACATCTCTATGTTGATCATATCTACTATATGATTCATGTTAGACCTTTTGGTCTCAGTGTTCCGAGGCCATATCTGCATATGCTAGGCTGGTCAAGTTTAACCCAGTATCCTATACATGCAAAACTAGCTTGCACCAATTGTATGTGAACGTAGAGCTTATCACACCCAATCATCACGTGGTGTCTCGGCACGACGAACTATAGCAATGGTGCATACTCAGGGAGAACACTTATACCTTGAAATTTAGTGTGAGATCATTTTATAATGCTACCGTTGTACTAAGCAAAATAAGATGCATAAAATATAAACATCACATGCATTCAAAATATGTGACATGATATGGCCAGCATCATCTTGTGCTCATGATCTCCATCACCGAAGCATCATCATGATCTCCATCGTCACTGGCTTGACACTTTGATCTCCATCGTAGCATCGTTGTCATCTCGCCAAATATTGCCACTACGACTATCGCTACTGCTTATTGATAAAGTAAAGCAATTACATGGCGATTGCATTTCATACAATAAAGCGACAACCATATGGCTCCTGCCAGTTGCCGATAACTCTGTTAAAAAACATGATAATCTCATACAACAATTTATATCACATCATGTCTTGACCATATCACATCACAACAAGCCCTACAAAAACAAGTTAGACGTCCTCTAGTTTGTTGTTACAAGTTTTATGTGGCTGCTACGGGCTTCTAGCAAGAACCATTCTTACCTACGCATCAAAACCACAACAATTTTTTGTCAAGTGTGCTGTTTTAACCTTCAACAAGGACCGGCCGTAGTCAAACTCGATTAAACTAAAGTTGGAGAAATAGACACCCGCCAGCCACCTGTGTGCAAAGCATGTCGGTAGAACCAGTCTCATGAATGCGGTCATATAATGTCGGTCTGGGCCGCTCATCCAACAATACCGCCCAATCAAAGTAAGACGTTGGTGGTAAGCAGTATGACTATTATCACCCACAACTCTTTGTGTTCTACTCGTGCATATCATCTACGCATAGACCTGGCTCAGATGCCACTGTTCGGAACGTAGCATGCAATTTCAAAAAATTCCTACGATCACGCAAGATCTATCTAGGAGATGCATAGCAACGAGAGGGGGAGAGTGTGTCCACGTACCCTCGTAGACTGAAAGCGGAAGTGTTGGTTAACGCGGTTGATGTAGTCGAACGTCTTCATGATCCAACTAATCCAAGTACTGAACGTACGGCACCTCCGTTTTAGCACACGTTCAGCTCGATGACGTCCCTCGAACTCTTGATCCAGTAGAGGGTCAATGGAGAGTTCCGTAAGCACGACGGCGTGGCCCCGGTGTTGATGATGTGATCCGCGCAGGGTTTCGCCTAAGCACTACGGCGCTATGACTGAGGTGGTAAACTATGGAGGGGGGCACCGCACACGGCAAAGAACAATTGATGTCCTTTGGGGGTGCCCTCCTACCCTCGTATATAAAGGATGGAGGGATTAGGTGGCTGACCTAGAGGGGGGGCGCCAAGGAGGCAGTCCTACTAGGACTCCCAGTCCTAGTAGGATTCCCCTTCCTTTTCCGGAGTAGGAGAGGGGGGAAGGGAGAGAGAGGGAGAAGGAAAGGGGGGGCCTCCCCTAGTCCAATTTGGTTTGGCTAGGGGGGCATGCGCCACCTCCTGGCCGCCGGCCTCCTCTTTCCACTAAGGCCCATGAAGGCCCAATACTCTCTCGGGGGGTTCTGGTAACCTCCCGGTACTCCAAAACTTATTTGATACTTCCCGAAACCACTCCGGTGTCTGAATATAACCTTCCAATATATCAATCTTTATGTCTCGACCATTTCGAGACTCATCGTCATGTCCGTGATCTCATCCGGGACTTCGAACAAACTTCGGTTATCAAAAACACATAACTCTGAAGACAAATCATCATCGAACGTTAAGCGTGCGGACCCTACGGGTTCGAGAACTATGTAGCCATGACCGAGACACATCTCAGATCAATAACCAATAGCGGAACCTGGATGCTCAAATTGGCTCCTACATATTATACGAAGATCTTTATCGGTCAGATCGCAGAACAACATACGTTGTTCCCTTTGTCATCGGTATGTTACTTGCCCGAGATTCGATCATCGGTATCATCATACCTAGTTCAATCTCATTACCGGCAAGTCTCTTTACTCATTATGTAATGCTTCATCCCATAACCAACTCATTAGTCACATTGCTTGCAAGGCTTATAGTGATGAGCATTACCGAGAGGGCCCAGAGATACCTCTCCGATACACGGAGTGACAAATCCTAATCTCGATCTATGCCAACCCAACAAACACCTTCGAAGATACCTGTAGAGCATCTTTATAATCACCTAGTTATGTTGTGACATTTGATAGCACAGAAGGTGTTCCTCCGGTATTTGGGAGTTGCATAATCTCATAGTTAGAGGAACATGTATAAGTCATGAAGAAAGTTGTAGCAATAAAACTGTAACGATCATAATGCTAAGCTAAGGGATGGGTCTTTTCCATCACATCATTCTCTAATGATGTGATCTCATTCATCAAATGACAACACATGTCCATGGTTAGGAAACATAACTATCTTTGATTAACGAGCTAGTCAAGTAGAGACATACTAGGGACACTATGTATTGTCTATGTATTCACACATGTACTAAGTTTCCGGTTAATACAATTCTAGCATGAATAATAAACATTTATCATGATATAAGGAAATATAAATAACAACTTTATTATTGCCTCTAGGGCATATTTCCTTCACCTTCATCAATGACAGCTGCTTTGCCCTTCTCATCAACTGAGGAAATAGTCCCTTTGAGGACTTCAATTGGGGGCAAATAGCTGAGATGATTTTGAAAGTAAGCTTTGTAATGAATTGAAGACCTTGATCTGATGTATTTCATGATCCAGGGAGCATAGGGCTTCAACTCAAAAGGTGACAGAGCAGCATTGGACAAAGTCCTCATGAAGAAATCATGGTAGTTGATAGGAATACCATGTATAATATTAAAGAGCAGATTCTTCATGATGCCAACAACTTCTTTTTCATCTGAGTTGTGGCCCTTGATTGGACTGAGAGTTTTTGTCAATATGCGATAAACAGTCCTTGGCACGCAAAGTAATTCCTTCACGAGGAATGTGGTCCTTGGAGCTTGGCCACCCTTCAAAGGCTTCATCAGTACTTGCATCAAGTGATTTGAAAGTTCGGGTTCCTCATAGAGTTGAAGTGAACCTTCAGTGGGAGGACTGACTGGGATGGCATGAAGAAATTCAGAGGTTGGAGCTTTGTAGTGAGTATTTTCTGTCATCCAGTCAAGCACCCATGAATTCACACCTTGCACATTTCCAGTGAGGTGCAAAGTAGCATAGAATTGAAGAATAAGTTCTTCATTCCATTCACAAATCTCAGAACAGAAGTTTAGCAGGCCAGCGTCATGAAGAACACCGAGGACAGGTTGAAAGAAAGGGAGTGATTCCATGTCCACATGAGGAATTTGCTGATGCTCAAAAACCTTGTCCTTGTCAAATAAGATAGTGGAGTAAAAGTTCATTTAACTTGCTGTCCAGAAGCACTTGCATCAAAGTCTTGTAGAGTCATAAGTATTGAAATCCATGAAGAAATGATGCTCAACAAAGAAATCATCAGCTTTGAATTTCTGCTTCTTGGAATGAAGATTCTATTCTTTGGACTGAAGAGTGACAGCTGAAATCTTCTCAGCCTCTTGATGCACAATTTCTGGAGCCACAAACTAAGGAATATTAACAACCGTTTCTTCATCAGCAGTCTTGGCCTCCATTTCTTCATCATTAGTGGCTGGAGCTTCTTCAAGAATACAGTGAAGAGAAGCTTGATGTCCTTCAGAGCCCGTATGAATTTCTTCGAAATCAGCATCGGGGACTGAAGAATTTGCTGCACAGGTGTTGTCAGAGGAGAATTGGGATGATGTTGTTCCCAATAATCATCATTCAGTACTGGACTCGTAGACCCAATGTCCACATCCTCATCTTCAGCATCAGTTTCTTCGACGTCTGCCTCTTCAGCTGTGAACTGAGGCACGGGCGATGATACCAGCATCGATGAAGGGATCGCATCCACTTCAGTTTCTTCATCCAATTGCTCCAACGTAGCAGCAGAGGAATTCTCTTCATCACTGTCATCCGGGATGACATATTCCTCACCAAAGGGAATAATCTCCTTTGATGGCATGCTTGAGAGAGGAACAACATCAATTGGGTTGGCGAATGAACTTGTCAAAGTCTTCACTTTCTTGGGAGTTGAAGACTATAAGTTTGTAGATGCTTTCTTTTTCTTCACAGCTGCCCTCTCCGCAGTCTTTGTTTTCTTCGCTTCTGATGCAGAAGGAAGGTTGATGCTTTTCATCTATGATGACTTTGCAGGAGGAGCAGATGAAAGAGGCACAATTTCTTCAGGCACAACTGATGCAGTTGCCCTGGCAGGTTCAGTTTCTTCCGGCACAACATTAGATTCTTCAGCTGGTCTGGGTTGTTCTTCAGGCGCAACATTGATGGTTGCCCTGGCAGTTTCATCAGGAGATGGAATTTCTTCAGCAGCCCTGGCACTCTTAGTTTCTTCAATAGTCTGATTTTCATCAGTTGTGCTGGCATTTTCTTCGGTGGGCTGAGCAGATGCCTCACCCTGAGGAGTTTCTTGTTGCGATGCAGCAGCAACATTGGTTCTGAAACCCTTCGTCTGTTTGACAAATCTGACTTTGGCGCCTAGCCAATCTGCATGGTATGTGATGACCCACAAGTATATGGGGTCAATTCTAGCCTTTTCGATAAGTAAGAGTGTCGAACCCAACGAGGAGCAGAAGGAAATGACAAGTGGTTTTCAGCAAGGTAATGTCTGCAAGTGCTAAAACTGTAAGTAGCAGAGTAGTTTGATAGCAAGATAATTTTTAATGAGCAAGTAATGATATAGTAACAAAAGTGCAGCAATGTATCCCAATCCTTTTGAGGCAAAGGACATGCCAAAATAGTCTCTTATGATAAGCAAAGTGTTCTTGAGGGTACACGGGAATTTCATCTAGTCACTTTCATCATATTGGCTTAATTCGTGTTTGCTACTTTGATAATTTGCTATGTGGGTGGATCGGTGCTTAGGTGCTGTTCTTACTTGAACAAACGTCCTACTTATGATTAACCCTCTCGCAAGCATCCGCAACTAGGATAAAAGTATTAAGAATAAATTCTAACCATAGCATTAAATTTTTGGATCCAATTTGTCCCATCCAAAATAGCGCATAAACTAGGGTTTAAGCTTCTGTCACTCTCGCAACCCATCATCTAATAACTACTCCACAATGCATTCCCTTAGGCCCAAATATGGTGAAGTGTCATGTATTCGACATTCAGATGACACCACTAAGGGAATCATAACATACATATCATCAAAATATCAAAGACATATCAAGTTCACATGATTACTTGCAACATGATTTCTCCCGTGACCTCAAGAACCCAAGTAACTACTCACAAATGATAATCATGCTCAAGATCAAAGGGGTATTAAATATCATAATGGATCTGAACATATAATCTTCCACCAAATAAACCATATAGTAATCAACTACAAGATGTAATCAACACTAGTAGTCACCCACAAGCACCAATCTATAGTTCCGGTACAAAGATTGAACACAAGAGATGAACTAGGGTTTGAGAGGAGTTGGTGCTGTTGAAGATGTTGATGAAGATAGCCCTCCCCAAGATGGGAGAGTTGTTGGTGATTATGATGACAATGATTTCCCCCTCCGGGAGGGAAGTTCCCCCGGCAGAATCGCTCCACCGAAGGGCAAAAGTGCTCCTGCCCTGGTTCCGCCTCGAGACGGCGGCGCTTCATCCCAAAAGTCCTCTCCTTATTTTTTTCTAGGTCAAAATGACTTATATACTAGAAAGAGGGGCACAGAGGTGGGCCTGGGTGAGCACAACCTACCTGGTGGGCCCCCTTTGGTACTTATTTTCTCCAATATTCCTCAAGTATTCCCCAAAAATTCCTCGTAAGGTTTTGGCTCATTTGGAGTTGTGCATAATAGGTAGCCCGAAGTAGCTTTTTCAGGTCCAGATTTCCAGCTGCCAGAATTCTCCCCCTTTGTGTATACCTTGCATATTATGAGAGAAAAGGCATTATAATTACTCCAAAAAGCATTATTATAAAATAAAACAACATAAATAACAGTAGGTAAACATGATGCAAAATGGACGTGTCAACTCCCCAAAGCTTTGACCTTGCTTGTCCTCAAGCGAATACCGAAATCGAAAAACATGTCCACATGCTTAGAGAGAGAGGTGTAAAAAAAATCAAAAATACGGACATATCAGCATCATCTAACTTATTATAACATCAACAAACTTTAACATAAAACTTTTATCATAGAGCTTTTACCATAGACTTCTCATGAACAAGTGACAATTCATCACAACATTGAAGTATAAAGCATAAACTCTATTGGAAACCAACAAACTATGTTCTGGGTCAACTTTGCAACTACAATTCATCATATTTTTAGGAAGGGTCACGTATCAGAGCCTCTAGGCAGGTCCACATACTCAACCATCATTTAGTCTTCTATGATTGCTAACACTCACTGCGTACACATGAGCAAAATGTTTCAACCAGACACATATAAAGATAGGGGCTTATAGCTTCACCTCCCAATGCATTCACCTCAAAGATGATGTCAACAATAATAACTCATACTACCCATATTCTACTAGATATATGTGCCTAGATCTTTCCTCACCACATGATGCTTGCCAAAGGAGAAAATAAAAAGGAATAGAGAGAATAACTTTGACTCTTGCATGAAAGTAAATACATGAAAGTAAAAGATAGGCCCTTCGCAGAGGGAAGCAGAGGTTGCCATGCGCTTTTTGTTTGTATGCTCAACCCCTTAGTGCAAGAGAACGTCACATTCTATTGCCCCTTGTGATGACAACCTTTATTATGCAGTATGTCGCTTTTATTCTTCGCCATCACAAGTTCATACAATGCTCAATTTTCCCTTACACTAAATGATCTTACACTTTTAGAAGCAATTTTATTGCCTTTTTGCACCGATGACAACTTATTTGATGGATCTTGCTCAATCCATAGGTAGTTATGGTGGACTCTCAAACAAGATTTGGGTTTAAGGGTTTTGGATGCACAAGTAGTATTTCTACTTAGTGCGGATTTTTTGCCTAGCAAAGATAGGGGCAAGCACCACATGTTGAAGGATCTATGACAATATAACTTCTACGTGAATATGAACAAACATAACTCATTACGTTGTCTTCCTTGTCCAACGTCAACAATTTTGGCATATAATATTTTGATGGGTGCTCACAATCACAAAAGATTTCCAGGATAGTGTATTTTCATGTGAATCTTCTCTTCCCTTATTAATTCTTTCATGAGTTGCATCATTGACCAATGATGTGTTTGTCAATCTACAATAAAATCTTCTACTTATACTTTTCCTTGTGTAATGTCATCACTTACCATAAGATTATCATATGATCTTTTTCATTTATTCCCCTTCCTTTTATTAAAACAAGAAAGTAAAGAAAGCAAAACTCAAACTAAACTTTAGTATATATCTCGCACACGATTACAAAGATAGATCACTAAGAAAACTCTCGAAAAGAAGGGATCGAACCAAACTTTTATTCATCTAAAGCAAAAGATAACTATGGATCAAACTAAGAAAAGTAAAGGCAAAAGATAGTGGAGATGATACGATACTGGGGCATGTCCCCAAAGCTTGGCGAAAGCTAAGGAGAGTGTCCATACCCGATACTCAATTTTCTTTTGGTGATGAAGAAGGAGGTGGTGGCGATGAAGTAGTAGCGAGCTTGTCCTCAGGTTTCGACGGTAGAGGCTCACCATCATAAGAGGAAGCGTGAGTCTCTCAGATCCTGCAACTGGCAGCCAAACTTATACCTTTAAACCTTGCCTCATATTCAAAGACTTGGCTTTGAAGGTCATGGATCTGGCTATGGAGGAAGTTGATTTGCTCGTTGAGGGAGAAGACGATGTCCTTCATGGACTTTCCATCCACCTTGAGATCACAGGTGTAGTCCGCGATCATGAGATGATTGGCATTGAGTCCACGTTCCACAATCCCCTTGCACCGGAAGACTTCCTGCTCCATAGCTTCAAGCCCGGCCTCCACAGATCCAGTCCCTTTGGGTCCTTGCATATCGCGGTTGTGCATCACCCCATCACGCATGTAGATAGCTTAAAATGAATCCTTATGATAAGTACATGAAAGATATAGTTACAAATAAAAGAAAGATACGGGAAGCTGAAATTTCCACCATGCTTGCCAGTTATACCTTTAAGGGTGGAGTACCAAAGAAACTAGGAGATCCAGGAGTACCAACTATACCATGCTCCATTAAAAGAAACTATGTTAAAACTGCTTTATGTGATCTTGGAGCCGGTGTTAGTATTATGCCTCTCTCTGTATATCATAGACTTGATTTGAATAAGTTGACACCTACTTAAATCTCTTTGCAAATGGCTGATAAATCAACTGCTATACCCGTCGGTATTTGTGAGGATGTGACTGTTGTGGTTGCAAATGTTACTATTTTAATGGACTTTGATATTCTTGATATTCCCGAAGATGACAGTATGTCGATCATCCTTGGTAGACCCTTTTTGAATACTGCAGGGACTGTTATTGATTGCAACAAAGGCAATGTCACTTTCATGTTAATGGTAACGAGCATACGGTACACTTTCCGAAGAAACAACCTCAAGTTCATAGTATCAATTCTATTGGAAAAATCTCAACTATTACTATTGGAGGTTTTGAATTCCCTCTTCCTACTTTCAAAAGGAAATATGATATTCTTATTATTGGGGACATGCATATCCCCGTCGAGGTAACCTAGTGTTATTCAAAAATTCTCCGGTTTCATGTTATTCGGAAGAAGTTTGTTAACAAGACTTGATCAACCTTGTTAGTGGATTCCTTTTGATGATCATGAGATGGATGAAGTTAGAAAGCACAACCTTCTATACCCACCTTTTACTTTCTGTTATTTAGAACAAATAAAGAAAAAAAATAGTATTTTATGTCTGTTTTCTGAATTATCCTTAGAATAAAAAATATCCTGAAAATAAAAGTTCTCCAAATGCCCTGGAAATTGAGTATGATTTTTTGTTGAATATTTAAGAATTTCTGGCACTTAGAACACACCAGGGGGACCCACCATTTGGTCACGAGAGTGGAGGGTGCGCCCTAACCCCCTCATGGGCCCCACGTGGACCACCTCCACTTATTCCAGCACCCACACACTTCGTCTTCCTCCAGAAAAAATCATCCCGTAGCTCAAACCCATGTTCTAGCTCGTTTTGCTGCCATTTTCGATCTACTTGCTCAAAGCTCCATTCACAAAACTGCTTTGGGGGATTGTTCTTCGGTATGTGACTCCTCCAATGGTCCAATTAGTTTTTGTTCTAGTGATTTATTTATTGCAAAATTTTGCTGTTGAGGTGACCCTATTCTTGAGCTTGCATGTCAAATTTATATGGTCCAAAGTAGTTTTAATGCATGATGTAGCCTCTAGGCACTTGTGGGAGTAGTTGCTACTAACCTTGTTGAGTTTGGTTCACTTTTATTTTGAGTCACTAAAAATTTCATAAAATTTTCAGAGAAGAAAATGATGAAGAGATTGTTGAGGGGCTCCTCGAGCCGAAGCTCGAACGACAAGCAGAATGAAGAGAATAAAAAGCCCAAATACAATCTTCCTCACACTGCGGAGGTTCGGCCGTGTGAATGGCCTTGTGATGCATTCTTGAGAGACACCCGAATTTACGATGACTTTTATTATTTGGCTGAAAATGCAGGACTCACCGACTTCCTTCACGACCAGTGTGAACAATATCTCCTACTCACTAATATTTTTGTGCAAAACTTTTATTTCCATGCACTACAAAAAAAACGACACATCCGTGACATTTTGGGCCGAACGAATTTTTTTCCTGTCATACATATGGCACTTCTATGATGATAATTGTGACAAAACCCGGTATCATCATAGATGTGGTGGGCTACTACTTCTATGACAAAAAATCATGACAAAAAATGGGCTTTTCGTCCTGGGCGGGCCGGAGACGCAGCTGCATGACATTCTTTGGGCCGTCCATGATGGAAAACTGTGGTAGAAGCGAGGGGGAGGAAAATTTCGGGGAGTTGCCGATTACGGTGGGAGAGCGATGTGCGTTTCTCTCGTACAGGTACGCGCGTGTGTGTGAGGCGTTGGCTCTAACTGAACCCGAGCGAGGCGTTGGGCTCTAACTGAACCCGAGCGATTGCACTGCAGGCTACGCGTTACTGAACCTGAGCGATCGATCGATGGCTGTTAACTGAACCCGATGGAGCGATTCCTTCGCTACTGCTGCTAACTGAAGCCGATCGATGCTGCCTCTGGGATGAACAGTGAGTGTTGCGGGGGGGGGGGGGGGGGGGGTTGGATAAATAGTGAGTGGTGGCGTTGCCTCTGGATGAACAGGAACCCGTGGTGTGGAGGGCTGGATGAACAGTAGACGGTGGAGGGGTGGCCGTGGAGGGGTGGTTGAACAGGACCCCGTGGTGTGGAGGGCTGGATGGACAGTAGACGGTGGAGGGGTGCCCGTGGAGGGGTGGTTGAACAGTAGCCAGTGGAGTAGCGCGCGGTGGAGGCTGGATGAACAAGAGCCCGTGGAGGCTGAAGGAGGTCGAAGGTAGCCCGTGGAGGCTGGAGGAGGTCGACGGTGTAGATGAACAGTATCCTGTGGAGTCCCGTTTTGTGGTATGCCACACCCCTCCCCCCGTTTCGACCGTAGCGCTCCAACACAAGTCCGTTTCGTCCGTTTTGCGGTACGCCACACCCCTCCCGATCAACAGGACCCCCGTTTCGACCGTAGCGCTCCAACACAAGTCTGTTTCGTCCGTTTTGCGGTACGCCACACCCCTCCCGATCAACAAGACCCCCGTTTCGTCCGTAGGAGGTCCATTTCCTTCGTTTTGCGGTACGCCACACCCCTCCCGATCAACAGGACCCCGTTCCAAACGTAGGAGGTCCGTTTCCTCCGTTGTGCGGTACGTCAGGCCTCGTTTCCATCGCCTGCTCCGTCCAAGCCCTCCCGATGAACACGACCACGCATTCCGTTCCGACCCAGCCGGTTGGCTCCCACGCGTTTCGTTGCCTCCTGATGAACACGACGCATTCCGTTGCCTCCCCATGAACAAGAGCATTCTGTTGCCTCCCCATGAACACGACGCATTCTGTTGCCTCCCCATGAACACGACGCATTCCGTTGCCTCCCCATGAACACGAGCCCTCGCCGTACGTATGCGCGACTAGGCGTTCGAGACCCCACCCGTATGTACACATACATGACCGTATTTTCTTTCTTGCACCGTGGCCGCTGTACGTACGTGTACATGCTACATGCGCACCTCTACTACGACACGTGCGCGCCTCTACTACGACACGTGCGCGCCTCTACATCGACCAGTATGTACGTACACGTTCGTGACTAGGATGACAATGCTACGTACGCTTCGACCAGGTGGGTCCCGACTGTCAGGCACTTCCTTGCCTGCGAAGATGTAGCTGGTGGGTCCCAGCAGTCAGGGGGGCGAATCGTTTTTTTTGCCCGGACGCACTTCCTTGCGTGCGAAGGTGTAGCTGCTGGGTCCCAGCAGTCAGGGGGGGGGCGAATCATTTTTTTTGCCCGGACGCGCTTCCTTGCGTGCGAAGGTGTAGCTGCTGGGTCCCAGCAGTCAGGGGGGTGAATCATTTTTTTTTGCCCGGACACACTTCCTTGCGTGCGAAGGTGTAGCTGGTGGGTCCCAGTAGTTGGGGGGCGAATCGTTTTTTCGGACGCACTTCCTTGCGTGCGAAGATGTAGCTGGTGGGTCCCAGCAGTCACGGGGCAAATCGTTTTTTTTCGAACGCACTTCCTTGCGTGTGAAGATGTAGCTCGTGGGTCCCACCAGTCAGGGGGCAAATCATTTTTTTTGTGAAATACGGTGGCCTGTCCGGTGGGTCCCCGCTGTCAGGTGGAGGAATAATTATTTTGCGCGTAATAAGGAGGCACTTCCTTGCGGCTGCCGTGGACCTAGCTGTCAGCCTCTCCACGTACAGTCCACGTCCGATGGAAGTCGTTCCTTGACCACATTGACCACGCCGCACCGAGAGCACCACGGCGGTGGACGACGGCGAGGCCTAAGAAGGGGACGACACAGAGCCGGGGAAGACGCGGCAGTGGATGCACACGCGGAGAGGAGTACGAGGGTTCACTGGTTCGGCTGCGCTGCCGTCGCCGCAGAATAACAGGGGGTGTGGGTGAGTGGAGGGATGGCCTGGCCAGCGGTGGGAGTAGTAGGGGGCGGTGAGGCCTCCGCGGCAGCACAGCCGGCCACGGGAGGCAGGAGCAGGCGGCACGACCGGCGCTGCTTTGGGCGGCTAGAGCAAGAAGACTAGAGGTTGAAGAAGGACGACAGCCGTTGGATGGACATCGTACGGTCACTGCAGCTAGAATCGTTTATATTGACTAAGTTGACAAAGCCCTTGGTACGTCAACTTAGTAGGCCCACAGGTCAGCTTCCGAAACGGTGCGCCCCAGATGTCAGGGGGATGAATCATTTTTTGGGCGGGTGAAGCTAGAATATCCGAGATTGAAGAAGAAGCACGGCATCCGTTGGATGGAAATCCAATGGCCACTGCTGCTAGAACTGTGTGTTGACTATAAGTTGACAAAGCCTTGCATACCCGTCAACTCTGTTTTTTAGGGGACGTGTCAACTTAGTAAGGCCAAAAGTGTGTGGCAGAGAACTTATAGCCCATTTGAGATTTGTAAGAATGTGTAGCCAATTTTTGAATTCTAATGGAATTTACTACAGCCCATTTACAGTTTGTTAAAAGTACAACCCATTTCAACCAACCGTTCAAAACATAATTCAACAAAAATTTCCCACATTTTGATGGGATCCGAATATTTTTATCCCGAAATTTTAGTCAGATTAAATACAATTTCAATATAAATTTATATTGCGTAAAAATCCAATGAAACATTCCGCTCGCAACAATTAATGAAATTAAAATTTTCAATATTCCAAAAATAATATTTTTATAAAGTAATCATTGTTTGGTGCATTTTTTTATAGTTACTACCCAGTTTTTATAATTACATCCCATTTATTATTTCTTAAAGCCCATTTTCTTGTTAAGCCTAATGCATCCCTCCTAGGAAAGATTTGTAGCCCAGCGGGGCGGAGAATAACATCTTGACCTTGCCTGGGTATTCCTAAAAAAAGTATAGCTGGGCTAGCCATTTTCAGCTTGAAATTTTTTTTAATATCTGGGCTGGATATCTGGCCTGGGCTAGACGGGCCACAGCCCGCCGAGTTAATACCTGCAGCGATATTTTCATTGTTGTTCAGAGGAAAAAAAATTAATGTCTGGGGTAAACATCGAAAAACTCTGCAGTGCTCACACCTCAAAAACACAAATACTGCTCGAGCTGCTTGGTCCCAGCTGTCGGCCGCTTCTTGTGCAATTCTCTCGTTTATTGACTACTCCCTCCTTTCCGGTTTATAATGCTCAATTCAAAAATCTCACCAATCAAGGTAGATGGCGAGTGGTGGAATACTTTTTCTAGTTTTGCAAAAGCACCTAATTAATGCTCTTGTTATCCTCAAAAAATTATGTTTATCGATGCATTAATTGCAATGCATGCATGCATAAAGTACATGCATTGGTCAATTTTCTCTTAATACTTGCATGCAATGATTTAATGCACCTTGGAATCTGAACATGTGATGGAAAACAACCAAATTGAGCCTTATAAAATGGAAAAACTAAAATTTTGAGATAAGCCCTATAAACCGGAAAGGAGGGAGTACATAGGTAGACAATGGTGTGGGACCGTGATGTCAGGAAACCAGGAGGAAGCAAAATAAATTATAGTTATATATATATATATATATATATATATATATATATATATAATAAGGAGGCACTTGCGTACGTGAGGCTATGGACCTGGTGGGTCCCCATTGTCATCCTATCCAAGTAAAGTGATCTCCTCGCCCGCGCGCGCTATCTGCCCGAAACAGTCAGCACCGGCTGCCCCGCTTCCCGGTGCAGGCGATTGCTCCACCTTCAAACGACACAAGTGTCGTCCGTCCGTCCATCTGCCGCACACATTAATGATACGCAGTTGCCGAGGCGGCTACTCCGGCGTCACACGTCCGTCCCTCCGCCCGCCCACCATTGCTATATAAACTGCTGCGCCGGCCATAGCAGCAGTCATCCGCATCCGTTGCCTTTCTCCTGTCCACACGACTACTGCCCACCATGGCTTCCCCACGCTCCAGCGCTCTTCGGGGCAGGCGGACGATGGACCACAAGGAGATAGCAGCCATTGCTGCCGACCGGCTGGCCGGCAGGCAGCCGGAGGACGACGACGTCCCAATGGAGAACATGGTAGTCGATGATCCGGCGCCAACCCCCTCCTCCGCGCCATCCTCGCCGGTGCATTGCACCATGACCATCAGCAAGGCCCATGCCCAATATATGGATAGGGTGAGGCAGATGCGTGAGGAGCAGTTCCGGGAGGCGCAGGCCGCCGCCGCCTACAACCACCATCTCCTCCAGGAGCACCTGCAAGCGGAGGAGGAGATCGCCGCAGAGCGGGTGGAGCAGGAGGCGCTGCTCGACTCGTACCGCTCCGCCCACAAGGGCCGCCTTGAGCGCTGGCGGTACCGCATGCAGGTGGCGGAGGCTGCGGCCGCCTACAAAGAGGCTAGCAAAGAGGGCGATGAAGCGGGTAAGGCGCTATTTGGCGAAACCGAGGATGAGGCAGAGGACAATGCTGGCTCCGACGAGTCCCCGCTCCGCTGGCGTCGACGACGCCCTGCTCCACCGACGCCCCGCGGTGCCAACAACGAGGCAGAGGACACCGCCGGCTCCGCCGAGGCCCTGCGGCGCCAACAATGAGGCAGAGGACACCGTCGGCTCCGCCGAGGCCCCGCTCCGCCAACAACAAGGCAGAGGACATCGCCGGCTCAGCCGAGGCCCCACCATGCCGGCAACGTGGGGGAGGATTTCCACCGCTCCGCTGAGGCGCCGCCCGCCGACAACGAGATAGAGGCATCGCCGGCTCCGTCGAGGCCCCGCCCCGCTGCCAACGAGGCCGCACCACACAGAAAACAAGGAAGAGTAGAACATGGTAGGTCGCCGCCTCTCGGGTCCAAGTAAGGCCACAGCTGCTACCTTCCGGTTGAAGCTAAGCTAGGCGGGTTGACCATTGACGGCCGGTTAGCTTCTTGGCCGCGACGTAGAGTCGGAGAGCTGCGCTGGAGAAGAACGCTGCTTCTACTTAACTGCTGGTGCAGTTGGCTGATTGACACGTGGGCCCAACAGGCCAGATGTCAGTTACGCAACTGCACCTGCAGTTAAGTCACTGAAGCTTCTGTTCGGTTCAGCGGGACACAGGTGGGTAGCTTCGGTTAACTAATTATACCTCTAGCGCACCCCTTTTTAGTTTTTTTTCAAAAAGGAGGATGACCCCCGGCCTCTGCATCTAGGAGATGCATGCGGCCACAAACACCCCTTTTTAATTGAAGAATGTATGAAATGTAATGAAATCCGACACGTTTATATGAAATCCGACCGTGTATGAATGAATTTATTTCGATTAGTTTGAATTCTTGTATCACTGGCATTGGATGAACATGCAAAACAATACGTACTAGCATTATTCCCAGGGTGATCAGCACGTTTGCAGAAGTTTCACATGTACTCCCTCCGGTCCTTTCTAGTCTGCATACAAGTTTTGTCAGCAGTCAAAGTATCTCTACTTTGACCAATCTTATACAAAAAAGTATGCACTTTCACAATGTGCGAAGTAAAAAGGAACAAAAGGAGTGCAAAGAGTTTGAGCAGCTTTTTAGCGTTTTTGTACATTGCAATCAAACACACAGGCCTGGCAATTCATAGAGAACATTCAAAACAATCGATGATTATGCATCTCAGCGACTCACATGTCAGAGGCAATATTTACTTCACAACTAAAGAATAAAGAAAAAATTGATCGCCGCTGCTGACAGCAAAGGGCGTCCCATTCGAAAATATCGAACACATATCTTGCTAAAATCAATGAGCAAAATTTGACAAGGTTGTCCCATTCCAAAATATCAAACGCCTACGATTGTGGAATGGGCAGGGTTTACCATCAGTTCGGACATTGACATGGCACCTCATGCTAAATAAACCAGCTGTTCTTTTTGAGCAGTTCCACCAAAATCAACCAAATTCGCGCGTAGCTTGTATGATTTCGCCCTTATATGTTGCAACACCTTGAACTTATGGGCACCTCCTTTATTGTGGTGGAAATGAATGATTCGATGTATTCATGAACATTTTGTGCAGTTCCTGTTGAAATCAAGCTGAGCACCCCTATTTGCAGAAATACAAAAAAGTGATTAGTATAAAGCAAACTGTACTATGAATTGACAGTTTCAACATGCACATACATGGTCCATGTAGAGCACACTTTTAGAAAAATGGAACTCACCAGAAAGAATCCTAGAACAACATTGTACTCGCGCATCACAGCAAAAAAATGGAGATTTGTCAGTCCTTCTGAGCTGAAGCTAGTTTGGTCTTGTGGGGAGTAATGTAACCATCCTTTAACTGCTCCTTCTGATGAGAAGATAGACAGTGCTTCTTCATCCTGGCATAATCGGATCTAGTCACTTCACGTACTCCATATTCTTCTTCAGAGGAAGATGATCCTGTTGTGCAAAGACAAGAGGACTACTAAATGCTAGCATCCATGTTTGCTCGAAAAAAAGGAAAGGAAATATTTAAAACAACACAGATGAAGCACTTCCCAAGGACAAAACCACTTTTTCATGACAGTATCTAAACAGTAGCACAACACCAATAGAGATGACAAAGCTCAATCATATGGATGAAATCAGTGGGCGAGTACCAATCATATGGTAACTTCAAAGAAGATCCCTGTTTGCACAAGTAGAGATAATTATGTATGGCATCAAATCAGTGGCAAAACAATTGCTCATTCCAGCCATAGCAGTAAATCAAGATGCAAAACTATATCATTACTTGTGTCATCACAGTTCCAGTGCTTCATTACAGCACCGGGAGTTGATTTTTGTTTTTCTTCCGCTTGTTCTTCCCCGTCATCACTTGGTTCAATAACAGACAAGCTTCGCCATCAATGTAAGATTTGGCATGTCAATTAGGGAGCACAAGTATAGTACTAAACTTAATTTTCTGATGAAAGTGGCAAAATACAGGCCAGCAGTTGTGAAATATCCTTATCTTACCTCAATGGGATATTACGGTGCACATACAGATTGGAAGTCTTGTCTCCATTTGTGCAGTTCACTAAAATCAAGAAACATTATCGTACAAGTAGCACAACATATGAAAGCACACTGCAGAATCATGTGAAAGAAGGCCAGTACTGACCTCTCATGATGCGGAATTCAAACAACTCACAAGAAGAAGATCTGAACCAAATTCGCCTTAACAGATAGGAAGTAAGATCTCCTCTTGTGCAGTTCCACTAAGATCAAGCAATCAAGCAACGTTGTCGGTGTGACATTTTGGTTGAACTGCACAAAACACTCTTAAAACAAAAGTGTTTTGTGTAGTGCAACAAAAGGTCACAATGGCAATGAGGTGAAGTAGATAACCCTGTTTACACAGAGGTGCAAAGGAAACAATTAGTGGTCAATAACGGTGGATGACACACAAGCCAACAAAAAGAAGCATCTACCTTATCTAAATGGGAAAGAAAGCAAGACAGTAGCATTTCTCAAATGGTGGCATTGATTAATATTAATATAGAGATTATATTAACAATAAAATTCGTTAAACATGTAATTTGCTTTTAACTGTGGCATTGCATCAATTTTCCAGCGGCATTATTAGAGGGTGTTTGTTTACAGGGACATTTTGGTGTAGGGACTAAAAAAACTCCGTGTCAGTCACATCTAAACCAAACAGGAGGGACTTTTCGGGACTAAAAGTGGGCATTTGGGACTAAAGAAAGAAGACCGCGAGGGAGTCTTTTTGAGACTTTTTCCAACAGTTGCCCCTGCCACGCATCGCACCTTGTTTCTATTAGTTCATTACTAGGGGTAACATGGTCTTTTATCATGTCATTTAATAACCTCTAGTCCATGTTTAGTCCCTGGAACCAAGCAGGTAGGGACTAGGGAGTTTTTAACCAAACAGGGCCATAGATTAACAACAACTAATGAGTTGCACGGGACAGTGGACGCACCAGCACCATGTGCATCTACCGATGTACTGTGGTCATGCACAGTCTGTTGCAACAAAGAACAAACAACCAAGGAGCATATTTGTGTTGGTCCCAGTTTTGTTATCTTTAGACACCTTTCCCTATGTGAGCGCAGCAAATCTAGTCCTGCTCAAACTCTACAGCCTTGTCCCTTCCTTTCCTTTTTGAACTAGTACTTTCGCCCCTTCCTTTCCTCTTTGAACCACATCCTAGATTTATGCGATACAACTTTCCCCACTACTTTCCCCCATTCCTTTCCTCTTTGAACCACGTCCTAGATTCATGCTATACAACTTTCCCCCTTCATTTCCTCTTTGAACCACGTCCTAGATTCATGCTATATACAACTTTTCCCACTACTTTCCCCCACTCCTTTCCTCTTTGAACCACGTCCTAGATTCATGGTATACATGCAGCGAGAGCAATGCATGTGGAGTAGGTAAAATATACCTTAAGGTTCTTGGGGCGTGATTCGGTGGGCGACGGGACGACGGCGAAGAAGGGGTTGGAGGCCCTCCCGCGCTGCCGCTGGGTGGAAAGTGAACAGCAGCGCCGGTAGTGGATTCCCTCCCTCGCCGACAGCGACAGCGTTAAGACTCCTTCCCTTCCCGGTGGACGGATCCTGCCGGCTCTTTGAGCAGCAGTGAGGGGAGAGAGAGGCTAACAAAGTCTTGTTTAGATCTGGAGAGGGCGAGAGAGTGTGAAGAGAGCAACTACAAGTGCCGAGGATCCAGCGGGAGAGGGCGAGAGTGTGTGAAGAGAGCAACTACAAGCGCTGAGGCTCCAGCGTGTATATATATACTGGAGAGTGAGTGTGAAGTGTGCAAACCCTAGAAAATATTTTGACCAGTCAAAGAATCCTCCTGGCAAAAATTATGCTCAAGTGTAGTTATCGAACCCGAGACCTCAAGTTTGATGAGCGAACAGGCTAACTAGCTACACAACCCTCCCGTTATGTTCAACGAGAGGAAAATAACCTTTTATACATTCCTGCATTCGTGTGACAGGCATGCCGTGTTTTTTTTTGTGTGTGTGTGGGAGTCATTAGGATTTCAATCATAATCGTGTCATGTGGCTTTGGTGGTAAGACTATCCACAGTGGTGCAGAAATAATGCAGCCTTAGTCATCTTACCTCTCTCCACGTAGTACATTGGGTCCCACCAGTCAGAGGGTGAAACAAACAAATTAATAAGAAAAATTAAAAGCGCCAGTGGTGTATTTACTACCTCACACATCTGGCTACTGCTCGGGAACACTGTCCAATTGATCCCTCTGTTCGCTCACATACTATTTTAAGTGAATCCTTATTATAACATGCACACAAATTTTGGGCACTTGTATTCGACTTAAGTCAGTGTGCCACCGTATCTCATATACTTACTACTCCCTCCATCTAGGTGTAATAAGTCATGTTAGAAGGTGCAACGGGACCAAGGTGCGTGCGTGTGCGTGTTTAACAGCATGTGTGTGTTAGAGAGTGCGACAGATCGACCTACTCCTACAGAGATATGGTGTGTAGTGTACGATTTTAGCGGCGAGAGTCAGTGCATCTCGTTTCCGGGCGTGTCTGGTAGGGACATGCGGACAGCTGCCACGCTCGCTCCTGACCAGCCTGGCCCACCCAAAGCCCCTCCACCGCCCGCGCGCGCTTCCCGCCTGAAACGGTCAGCGCCGCTCCAAAGAATCGGTGCCGCATTCATGCCCGGGCAGAGCGGACGCGACCTCTCACCAGCGCAAGAGTGATGGTTGCTTCGTCCGTCCAACTTACTGCTGGGTCTATGTGATTTGACGGCTCATTGGTCTTTATTACTGAGGTGGTAGGACTGCTGGATGTCCCACGCTTTCGGCGAAAGGAGGTAGTAGATTACAAATTTCTCCATTCTTATAGCGGAGAAGTGCAAGAGCAGTGAAAACACGCAGGCTCAGTGATTACATGGCCCACCTCACACTATCACCGTGCGACACCTAACTCTTTACATAGTTATCCCTCCGTTCCTAAATATTACTAGATGAGTCCCCGCTTGTTGCCGCGGAACAGCGGTATATCTCTCTGCGCAAAATTATCGATTTCATAGAACTAAAAAAAAAATCTATAACTGCATGACAAATGTGGTAGCCAAACTAAATAAACTCCCATCATCATTTAGATCATCCCACATAAGGAAAAAAGATCAGCCAACTCCTACTGCATAATGGGATTATATTTTTCTTTTTGACATGTTAATGGGACTTAAAAGCTCACTTACATGCATGCTACCGGTGCATGCTTGAATGCAGACATGTTGATGTGATTTAAAACCCACTCACATGCATGTGCCACGGTATTTCTGCATTCTTGCATGTGGCTTAGTGCTGAGCCTCTCAACGTCTAGATCAGGCGGCTATTATGACTGATTTACTTCATCTAACGGTTACGTCAATTTTGATGATGTGGCTCAAGGAGAGGATAGAGAATTCCTAGTAGTGGGGGCTAGCTATTACTAGTAGATAAGTCTTTATAGAGATTCCACTAGGTGAACTACATACGGAACAAAATGAATGAATCTACACTTAAAATGCATCTATATACATCCGCACGTGGTTAATGGTGAAATCTCTACAAAGACTTATATTTAGGAACGGAGGAAGTACTAGTATAGTACTAGTACGTACTGTAATTTATCAACGAGATAAATTTGTACAATGCTATGAAGCTTCCAGCTCCTGTTACATGTATCTTGCGTCCAAGGTTGCCCGTTGCAACATTTCATCAAATACAAAGGAGACTAACATGCATGCTATTGCATCTCAATGATTGACAGATCATAGCAAATATGTACTCCCTCCGTTCCAAAATAAGTGTCTCAACTTTGTGAAAACTTTAATACAAAGTTGTACTACTACTAAAGTTGACACTTATTTTGGAACAGAGGCAGCTAAAGAAAAAAAGATCCATGCAGTCCCTAGCCCTTGAACCGTGAACCCTGACCAGGCTTCAATTTGCTGGCAACGTTCGAGCTTACTAATAAATGAAGTTTGCAACCTTTTGACCATCGGATCATTTTGTGCAGTTTCACCAAAATCGAGATGAGCATCCCTGTGGCAAAGAAATTGAAGAAGCGTGATTAGAATAAGATTACTAGGACTAGTTGATGAGACATAAACTCATCACAAATACAGTACGTAGAAGCCAGTAGAGGTATCAGGTATGTGCGGAGCAAAGAAGTAGAGAAATATCCACAGGGAGTGATGTGGGCAGCTGGAGCAGTGGTGCAAGCCGGCTGTCAAGGGAGTTGTACCTGAGGGACGTAGCTCGACCTTGAGGAGGGCGGCGGGAGGCAGCAACTGCCCACGTCGCGGCAGTGAGCAAGGGACGAAGGCAACCTCACCGGCTTTGTGAGAGAGAACGGCGGGGACCCCTGATCGGGACGTGCCGACAGTGGGTTTTCGCCGTCGGCGACGGCCACCGCATCTACACTAGGCATCCACCCCTTCCCCAAGCGGACGTGATTCGCCGGGATGTTAGAGATGTGGCCACAGTCGTTTTGTGCGAGAGAGTGTGAAGAGAGCAACCCCAGCAAGCAACTGTGTAGGCTGGCCCATCCTGACTATGTATATAGTGGAGCGGTTTCCTTTTCTCTCCATATGAACCTATCATATTGCGTACGTGCCACTGAAGAAAAAAAATATTTATAAATGACGCGGCACCTACTACTCGTTCTCCTATAACCTTGTGCTTGGCATCTCCAAAATATTAACCTTGCGATTGGCTCTTCGCCTCTTCGGGAAGTCGAGCAATAATGGTAGTGCAGTATATATCGTTCTGGATATATGAGACCGAATGAATTGCTGCACGTCCACCACGTGGGCGAGGGTCGAGGGGCGAGGGAGAATGCTACTACATACGGAGCAAAATGAGTGAATGTACACTCTAAAATACGTCTATATACATCAGTGTTTGGAGTATGTACTAGTAGTTCATATTGAAATCTACTAAGGACATATATATTCCAAACAATATGATATAATCTCTATAACCAAGGTAGTAGGGACGAGGAGTAAACGGAGGGAGTAGTAAATTTTTCTCCTTGCCCTGCGAGCTACCGCGCGCATGGGCGACGGAGGAGCAAGCTTCACCTCATCCTGCGAGCCACCGCACCCATGGGCGGGGGAGACGGCGTACTAAGCAAGCTTCTCCTTGTTCTGCGAGTTGACGGGACACATCAAAAGTACTCCAGTGTATAGAGCCTTGCCTCTAAGGTAGGCCCCACATGGTTTGCCTCTTTTTTTAATTTAACATAACACGTCAAGTCGCAATTTGTTTGTTTACCCGTGGTAGACGATCCTCCCTCCACCAAGTGGACAACCAGTACACGTGCCAAATTACCACGTGGGCTGCCTTTTTCATACAAAAATGAGCTTCACCGTGTACCCGCGTGGGTGTGGTTGGGAAAGAGACGGGAGTACGTGCGCCGTGCATGCACCTCTTCTCTTTGTGCACGTCCCCCACCTATGTGGGTGTGTGTGAGAGATACAAACCGCGTTCATGATTGTTTTTTGTTTTGTGGTGGAGGTGGGGGTGGGGTGGGGGGTTGATTTCATGAATTATTTGTGGGAATATGTGTCGATGACATCTCAAACAAAATTTTGCATGCAATGTGTGTGAAATGGAGGCCTATCCATATCATACATAGAGGGTCGGGCAATCCACGAGAAGAGAGGGAGGGGTCATAGCTATCAATAGAGTCGAAGAGAGGATCAAGTACGGGTGGGTGCGAGATCGATGAAGAGAGCCATCGAAATTGCGTGTGTGTGTGTGTGCAAGTCAGAGATATAGGCGACTGGCCTACCAGAACGTTAGAGGGCACATGTCAAGTTTGTGTGTGGCAGGGAGACATGACTAGAGTGCTTGATGTATCGGTGTGTGTGGGAGGGAGGGGGTGGGGGGAGGGGTAGGCAGAGGCCTAACTATAGAGGTAGAACGACTCGTATATGTGTTGAGAAGGAGAGACCCAGCTATGTCATGAGGGAGATCGGTCGATATCCATACATAACTGAAGGACGGGAAATATGATGGGACAGAGAGAGAGGAGAGAGAGAGGGAGGGAGAGGGAGGGAGAGGGGTAGAGTGCTGGATTGGTGATGGAGTTGCCTCTCGGAGATGTTGGGAGAGGCCTACTAGACAAACTGAGGGTGGAACTGCAATGTTATCAATAAGAGTGGGGATGTGTTTCTATGTGTGCCTGTGCGTGATAGATCTATCGGGACGCATCCATGGATGATGAAGGGGAACCATGTGTTTGGTAAGCAAACCTAACTAGATCGATAGATCAATTGTTGTTTGTCAGAGGAAGGGAAAGACACAACTAATGAGGTAGATCGATCGATGTGTGGGTAAAAACGAGTTATAAGGACCTAGCTGGCTATATGTATAGCGAGAGATCGGTCGGTGTACGTCCATTTGGTAGAGGCAAATAAGGCCCAGCGAGACGGATAGACAGAGAGAATGGAGCTAGGAGGTGGTGCGAGAGGCCCAACTACTAGCTAGATAGGGGAGGAGTGTGCGGTTGTGAGATCGATTAAAAGAGGGGTGAGAGTTTACACGTGTGTCTGACCATATGAGAGATACGAGGCAAGGACACATAAAGGAGGAGATTGAAGCTGTGTGTGTATGCTGTAGGCAGGCATCGCTGGAGAGGTTTATCGATCGGTGTGTGTCGGAAAGGAGTTGTGGAGACACTAGGAGAACGACCTAATGGAAAAAATGAATGTGCCTGGTGGATAGAATGCTGAGGGAGGGGGAGGGCGAGGAGGGCGTGTGCATGCACGAGAGAAAGTTAGTGGTAGCTACAAAGGTTAGAGGATTGTGTGGGTGTAAGAGACTAACAAAGATCATAATTTGATATGAAAGCGGATTCATATATTTGAATAGGAGATCATAGTGTTTTGAACATTGCATGCATGAATATAGCGGTGATACATGTGTTGTGCACATGTTATACCATAATGTGATAATGCATGGCGTTTGCAACTCACAGCTAAATGCTGAACAATCTAAACCATACTATACATCAAACAATCTCACATTTTATTTGAATTTGTGATAATGTGCGGCGTTTGCAGCTTACAACTAAATATCGAGCAATCTAAACAATACTATATATCGAACATTCTCACATTTTATTTGAATTTGTAGTAATGTGTGGTGTTTGCAACTCACATCTAAATACTTGTAGGCGTAGGGGGCGGGGCACCATACATAATGTGATAAACACATTACACATATGAGACATGGTTTAGGTTATGAAGATCTAGCTAGAGCTAGAAATGTAATGTGATTTGAAATCAAGATAAAGTGGATTCAAAAATCTAGTTCGAGTTCATATAGTACACATAGTTCATATGTAACTCGATACTGATCATGTGGTGTGCTGTGAAGATAATACACAAACGATGGTTTAACTTGACAATAATGATGATTGTAGATCTTATTAAAACAGAGAAACGAATTCAAATGCTTTGACTTCACAACAATCATTACTATAGATCTTATTCAAATTTAGTTCATAGTGAAGCGGTAGTATATACGTTTGGAATGCACTAAAACGTTCATTTGAGTAGTAGGTTACATGCATTATACACGTAGCGAAATATTTTAATTGAACATAACATGAATTCAAAATTTTGAATGACATTTGTAGTGCGCATTGATTTGGTATAGTACATGTTAGGCTTGTCCGAAAATTTCAACCCGCGCCTTGTTAGCCCGAAATATTTAAGATATATCTTTGTCTCGTTGTGCTCCGACAACTCCCTCCATCTCAACCCACGCCTTGCTATTCCGAAATTACAACGCGCGCAAAAACTCCCACCTCCTCTGAAATCCCGAGACGTGAAATGCCCGTGGTACCCCTGAACCGAAAGAACCGCCTCAAATCGGTGGGGGGTACTTTCGTAACTTACCCCACATTTCGGACAAGCGCATCTCTAAGCCATGGTTCCCCACTGCCATCCCATCCGCCCACCCATTCGTACACCGAGGCCGCAAAAACCCGCGACGAAACCCCACACCCTGCTCCGTCCGCCACCCAACCGAAGCTTCTTCCCCGACAACGTCGTCCACAACAACACCTCGACGTACCTCATCCACCGTACCGGATGAGGATCCGTCGTCGATCTCATCGTCCCGCCGGTTCAGCCACCCTGTCCTCCACCTCCAAGGAGCTGCCCCGACGTTCCCCTCGTCTTTCGCGCCACCTCCATTCCCACATCGCCGTCTTCACCTGCACCTCCAGAAGAGCATCATCATCACCGTTTCCTCGGATGAAGCTGCGGCCTAATCGGTGCCACCAAAGAGGTTGTACACTAATCGCCGCATTTTCTTATTGATTCAATCTCACGATGCTGCCGGCGCTCAGTCCCGAGCCGACACGGCGCGACTCCATCCACGGCGGCGTCGCCGGCCACTTCCTCCATGGCGTCGCTCCCTTGGCGGTGATGTCCACATCAGTAGGATCTACTACTGCTTTAGCTCTCGCTCGCGCTGCTGCTCTGCTCTTGATCTCGGTCCCCTGCCTGGTCTGCTCTTGCTATTGCTCTTGCTCGCGCTGCTGCTCTCGCTCTTGCTCTTGCTCTTGCTTGCGATGCTGCTCCGATTTGGCTACACTTCAGTCGACTGAATCGACTTTTGGGCCAGTTGATTTCCAAGGGGTGGGCTCGCCGGGGTGAAGGAAGAACCAGCCGTAGCGGGGAGGGAGGCTCGCCGGAGAGGTACCCACTATCTATCTTGGGGTTCAGGATGGGGGCGGTGGTCGCCGGCGGTGGCGGGGCGTTGGCGGGACGGTGGCATGGGGATCGCCGGAGAAAAAGCTGGGCACGGGGGGGGGGGGGGGGGGGCTAGAGGGATGGCCCGGGCGGTGGCGGACCGGCGGTGGGGAGTGTTTTTGGGGCGGGTGGGGCGGCGCACCGCCGGCCGCGGGCGATGGGGGGCTGCTGTTTGGCCGGTGGTGGCTGGCGGCTCAGGGGGGTGGAGGTTGAAGATGAACCGCAGGCCCTTGATTTCGTATCCAACGGCTGCAAAATTGACTGATCAGAGATGAAAAAGTCAGTCGACCGACGTGTAGCCTCACCTTGCTAGTGCATTCAGTTTTGACAGCAAGATTCATTTTCGACAGCAAAATTCAGTTTGGACAGTTAGGTTCAGTTTCGACAGTTAAGTTCAGTTTCGACAGTTAAGTTCAAAGATGAGCGGCTGATGTATTTTACATCTAGCACTTTGTGGTTATGTATTTTACGTCATGTATTGGAGATGCTATTAGAATTCCACTCAGGTTAATGTTGTTCGTTGTCTCTCTTGTCCTACTTCAGCCTCGGCGTCGTACAACTCACAGGAGCTGCTCCAACGACGAAACCCTCCATCACAACGGAGCAGTACCTCGGGCTCCATCTCCAGACGCCTAAGATCTTCTTCCCCTCCTCCGACAGCAAAGTCAGCATGAGCATCCTCACCGGCCAACCCAATCACGCTGAGATCAACATGGCTTCGCCAAAGAGGTTGTACACTTGTTGCATCTCTTTTTTACTCTACATGTTATATATATTGTCTACTGAGCACACAGATTTGTTCCTTTAGTGTCTCCTTGAAAGAAAAAACGTAGGAATTTTAATTTTCACTTGTCCTCCTTTTCAAATTCCCATTCATGAAGCACAAGACTAAGAGATAGTAGCATAATAGCATTATAACCGTACATTTTCTTGTGGTTTGACTTAATCTCACCATGCTTATTTGCATCCTGTGATCTTCCAATTGTTGTGAATCAAACACCCAGATTGGCAGAAATCCTGTGTTTTTAAATTCTCTGTTTTGCACATGCATTCCTATCCTATTCCTCTCTATTTCCTATCCCTGCATTGTTGGAATCCTCCAATTCAAACGAGCCCTTACAGAATTACTTCTCTTACAGATAGTTGTCAAAGAAAACCTTGCGTGGTTTGTCCCGGTCCTGCTGCGCTGTCGTCCACCCCAGCTCAGCTGCTCCAATGATAGAAGGGTCCAGCACAGCAGGGATCCGACCTCCAGACTGTCTTTCGCCGCCTCAGATCTTCTTCTCCGCCGCTGGCAGCCATGAAAACTGCATTACCATCATCAACCGAGCAGATGACCTCGAGGACTACACGGGTCCGCAAGAGAGGTCGCACTCTTTCGTGTCTACTTATGTTATGCATCACTTAATATTACATTCTACTTTATCGTCCTGTTCACCGATTAGACTCTAAGTCAGCTCCAAACTAATGGTCAAACTTGAGTTTTTAAATGGTTGTGGGGTACATATCGGGGCCACTATCAATAGTATCTATCTACTATCTGGTTAACCTCCGGTGTCTACTATGAGTTTCATGTTGGGTGGGAAACAAACAGTAAAGAAGCCATTATCTGTATTTATTAACTGAAGCCATTATCTGCCTGCTATTATTGGTTTTGGGTCTATCCACAGATTGCTACCATCACTCTGGATTTCTGCATGCACTCCTTACATAATCTCACTATGTTTTATTCCTATGCATGACAGTTATTGTAAACAATGGAACTGAACATGTAGAGCAAAAGAGACGAGCCTTGCGTGGCAATATAATTTCATGCAGACGTTGCTCCATGGTAGGCGCAAAGGCAGCCCCCCCTCCACTCATTTCGGATTGTAATCGAGAGGAAGATATCTGTTCTGAGGGGGATTCAAAGGAGAAGATAACTCCTATTTACCCCCTGAGGTCTTCGCTCTAACTTGGCATGCTGATGTTGGTTATATCATGCATATGGTGTCTTGCATTGCTTACTTTATACATCAAATATGTCATCTGCTTAGTTTAGACATCCTTTGTGTGAATGCCATCTATTTAGTTTATTCATCGTTTATGTGAATTATGCAACGCCACCTTGTTTAGCCAGGCATCTTATATGTGAATTTTGCAATGCCATCCTGCTTAGCCAGTCATCTTATATGTAAATTATATCAGGCCATCCTTTTTTTCGTTACATATTACATTCGTCAACAATGTTAGTACATTCAACTGCTCTTCGTGTGCATCAGCCATTTGACACGGTGATGGCAATTTCTGGAGTGAAAACAAGGTCTTCTGAGCAGACTATGCTATCTAACGAAGCACATATCTCGCTGGTTACGGATAGCTCCTCAGAGGAGGATTCAGAGACAGATGACCAGTCCTATCCCCCCCCCCCCGAGGTGTATGCTCTAACTTGGCAGGGTTATGTTGCTCATATCGTGCGTATGGTGTCTCGCATTGCTATGCCATTTGATTAGTTTAGACAAGCTTTGTGTGAATGCCACCTGTTCAGTGTCTAATTACCATATATGTGAATTATGCATTGCCATCTTGTTGCAAGACATTATATATGTGAATTATACAATGCTATCTTGTTGCAAAGGCATTATATATGTGAATTATGCAATGCCATGCTGTTTAGCCAATCATCATGTATGTGAATTATATCATGCTATCATTTTTTTGTATTACGTGTTCCATTTGTCGACAACGTTTGTATATTCAACTACTCTTCCTGTGCATCAGCCATTTGAAGCGGTGATGGAAGTATCTGGAGTGAAAACAAGGTATTCAGAGCAGACAATGCTACCTGCTGAAGCAGACATCTTGCTGGCTACAGAGAGCTCCACAGAGGAGGATTCAGAGACTGGACCAGTCCTATTTCCCCCCTGAGGTCTATGCTCAAACTTGGCAGGGTTATATTACCCATGTCATGCATGTTGTCTTGCATTGCTTAGTTTTTACATCATATATAGATTGCCATCTGCTTACTTGCTTACTATATAAATCATATATTTGAATTATATCATGCCATCATGTTTACATAGTACATACACATCATCTATCTGAATTATGGCATGGCAACCCATTTAATAAAGACATCATATAGTTATATCATCTCATCCTGTTTAGTGTTTACAGTCATCATATTTAGAATTATGGCATTCTATCCATGAATGTATGTGAATTATGGCATGCCAACCTATTTAATAAACACATTATATAGTTATGTCATGTCATCCTGTTTACATAGTCTCATATTTTGAACTATGTCTTTCCATCTTTTTTAGTTAGCCATCATAATGTGAAATTGTGTCATGCTATCCTGTTTAGTTAGCCATCATATATGTGAAATTGTGTCATGCTATCCTGTTTGGTTAGACAACATAAATATGAATTATTTCATGCCCTCTTTTATTCCCCACTATCCATTGCACCTGTCTATCATACAATGTCTATACTTTCAATTACTTCTCTTATTTATCAGCCATTTGAATTGGAGAGCGTGATGGCAGTATCTAAGGGAGTAACAACACGGTCTTCAGAAAAGATAGTGCTACCAGTTGATGCAGATAGAACCACGGTTGTACTTGCCCAAGGACCAGATCCACCACACATAACCTAGACTCTCGCAGATTGTACCCCTACCTAGTTGGACAGAGAACCAGCTACACCCCTTCTAACCCCAACCCCGGCAGATAGTAACCCAGTTCCAGTTGACATAGCACCGTCTCCACCACAGAGCACCCAAACACGAGCGGTTAGTAAGGGAACTGCAGTGCCCAAAGCACGAGGACCACCACTCTGAATCCCAACTCAATGCTTAAAGGAGAAGAAGATTTGTTCTCAGGTCAGGTTCTGTAGCTATGGTTCATACTCCTTTGCTCTTGCATTACTATATTTACTCATACCAACTATTTTCAAATTCGAAGGATGGAATTGAAACTCCAATGGTGCAACATGTATGTTTTAAACCTGTTTGTTTAACTGGTTTGCTGTTGTAACCGGCTCTATGTTGATTTCAGTTTCAATTGAATAAACAGTTATGTTCTCATGTCATGCACATTACAGGTGTTGTTATTGCTCTATAGTTACCCACACTTATATTCTGTCTATTCTGCTTTGTGTTGAAAAAATATTATTTGAACTGTGTCTCTATCTTGATTTGGCAACAAAAACTAGAATGATATAGACCATAAAGTGACCATGGCACATAGATATATGTTTGTTTCATGCTGTTATCCTGTCCACTTTACTACTGAACTCATTTACCAAAATGAGTTTCATATACAACATGGTAAACATGTGATGTGTCTGCTTGTTTCTCTTTTAGAATGCGGACAAAATATTGGAGAACAGTACCGCATTATCCAATGGTAAAGGAAGTAATGCAGATAAGGTTCAAGATAGTGAGACATCCCTGTTGGTCTCCAAGAAAGCTGATAAAAACTATCTTGACGACAGTGAGGGAACCCAAAAGTCCTGTCTTGATGTAGTGTTCGAGTTACTGGCCACTACTGCTGGCACAAGCTCTTCGAACTCGCTGCCTAAATCAGTTCGTCTTCTTGAGTCTCAACTTCAAGTTGAAAGACATCGATCAGATGTGCTACGACAGGAAGCTGAAGGACTGAGGAAGTCCCTGCAGAATTCAGATGCATATTTTTTGGTGCAACAGCAAGTGCTGGAGGATTTAAGCGCCAAACAAGAGAAAGTTAATAAGCTTTCTAAGCATCTTGCCAGCATTATGGGTACCCAGGATATTGTTTCTTGAGATCTTCTGAAGTGGTTTCAGTTCTGGATTTGTTTTGCTGCGGCGTTTATTTGCGCTGGTCACCAACTTTGACAACCAGTGTATATGATATGCTGCTTTGTTCCCTATATTTGCACTGGTGGTGAACTTTGATGTCAAGTGGATGTAATATGTGTAACAGCCGTGATAGCCTAGCATAAGTTGCTTGCTTATTTATTTCCTTGTTGTCTTGTTTATTTGTTTGCTTGTAGTCAGTGCAGTTCTTTTTAAACCTAGGCCACAATAACCATGGGCTAATATTTACTGTAGTGACACTGGGCCTCCTACGGGCCGTAGAAACAGTGGGCCTTCTACGGGCCGTAGAAACGATGGGCCTTCTATGGGCCGTATCATCAATGGGCCTTATATGGGCCGTATGACCATAACGGGCCATCGTTAATAGGCCGTATTTGATGACGCTATGAAAACGGCCCAATGTATTAACGGACCACAAACGGGCCGATGTAACCACGGGCTAAATTTGGCCCACAAGCAGAAAATGACAGTAACGGGCCGTAAGTAAACGAATGCTGGAAATGATCCCAAGAATAAATGGGCTCTGAGAAGGCCGAAAGATAACATTTGCTGGAAATGGCCCAACTGAATAACGGGCCCTTAATGGGTATAAAGTGATATACTGTTCATTACGGGCCAGTTTCACCACGGGCCATTAGTGGGTGTTAAGTGAACACTGTTCATTGCAGTCTAGTTTCACCACGGGCCGTTAATAGGCCAAGAGTTACATAGGGCCTCATATGGGCCGAAAGATGTCATGGGCCATACATGGGCCAGAAGTGAAAACGGGCTGGAATCATATTGGATGGCCCAGATGACGCTACTGGGCCTAATTCGGATGAGGCGTAACGGGCCTTGGATTAGCGGGCTGTAAATGGGCTATATGCGAACAGGCCGTTAACATGCTTTCCATGGGCCGGCCCGCCACCTTTTGACCAAGTCAAACGGTCTGGCCTTTTCACAGGAATGGGCCTTTGTTGGGCCATGCCACGTGTCGACGTATCATAGGCGCCTTCTGTCCAATGAGTGGATGACATCTGCCCAACAGTGAGCCGACACATGTTTCCTCCAGCCAATGATGATTTTACACGTGGAAAATCCCCACTTGTCGGGGCTGTTAACGGGTTATCGGATCCAAAACCCGACCCGATAGCTTAACAGCGTTCCGTTACGGTGGATGCCACGTGTCGGTCACCCTTGACGAAAGCAGTTCTGTGATGCGCGATTTATCGTCATGGAAGTGGACACTTCCGTGATGATAATTTTGGTAATGTCATCGAACACTTCTATGACAGCACAGGTATGACTATTTTGATTCTATCATAAATTTGTCATGGATGTACACGCATGACAAAAAACGCGACCTACTGTGACAAACACGTATCGTCAGGGAAGTGTATTTTTTTTGTAGTGATGCTAGAAGATCACCACCTTCAGTGGAGTTTTATTTATATGATGAGTTTAAGGAGATGTCATGCTATGATTTTTATGTGGTTTGCAAGTTGCCCTTTGAGGGCAGCATCGAGGAACCACATCCTAGTGATGTGGATGAATTTACTGATAAAATGGTTGTAGGGGAAACGAGAAAAGTTTCATATGCTAGGACTATTAGTGTACATTTTCCTGTTCTACGTTACTTTGCAATATTTGCTAGTAGATGCTTAATTGGTCGTGGGAACAGTGGGAACCTTAGTGCTCCTGACCTTGCTATTTTGCGCCATGCTTTATTTCGTGATACAACTTTCAGTTTAGGCACTATTGTTGCTAAACGGTTAAGTCTGAACCGTACAAAGGGCCCCATCTTTGGAGGTATCTTTGCTTCACGCCTTGCTAAGCACTTTGAGATCCCTATTAGGCATCATGAGAAAGAGGAGAAGTTGTTGCCCACTATTTTGCTAGATTATAAGAGTATGGTAGCACATGACTTTATTGTTAAAAATAAGAAGAAGATACTTAAGTATAAATTGATATTTGCTAAAATTAAGTGTGAGACTCTTATCTTGCCTGCACCCTCTTTGTTTAATATACATTCAGGCATGTACCTCATCCTACCCGAGGACATTTATGCATACTAGGACCTGACATGAGTCCCAGAGCCTGAGCCAGAGCTAGCACTTGACCCATATCGAGAGTCTGTTTATCAGTGGGATCCGGAGGAGCTCGCTAACCAGTGGCACCCCAAGGACCCTCCTCAGTACACCGGAGAGGATCGCTTCGATCCATGGGCATAGACCAACTTAGGCCAAAAGCCTAAGCTTGGGGGAGTACATATTTCTCACCGACATTACATTCATGTTCACACACTCATTCTAGTTGTCGGTGCTCATACTTTTTTATTGTACTATCCATGCTAGTTTATTTTATTTTCTTGCTTTCTTCTTATGTATTTGAAAAACCTTAAGAAAAACCCAAAAAGTTAGTTGTAGCTTTTAGCTAGTTTACTTTCCATGCTTGTAGTAGTAATTAAAATAAAACCCAAAAATATTTCTCGTTCTTCTTTTGCTTGTTGGGAGTTTTCCTGTGTAAATAGTTTTTCACGTTCGTTGAATTTCTTTTCTTTTCTTTGGGGGTCGAGAGGAGAAGACCACGATGAAAATATTGAGTGGCTCTCATATGCATTATTGTTGATGTAACCAAGAGCCGATATTACCTTGTCTTCTCCTTTGTATTAAATGCTTGCAGATTCCAGCTTAGTCCAATGCACGTGCATTATTATTATCCGCACCGTTCGGTTGTGCAAGTGAAAGGCAATAATGACGATCTATGATGAAATGATTGAGATGAGAGAAGCTGGTATGAACTCGACCTATCTTGTTTTTGTAAATATGATTAGTTCACCGTTCCTAATTCAGCCTATTATGAACGAACATGTTTGCAATGACAATTAGAGATTATAGTTATTCATGCCATGCTTAATTAGGTAGGAGTTTATAATGGTTTACCTTGCGTGCCAACATGCTATTAAAATGGTTATGATGTGGTATGATAGGGTGGTACCCTCCTTTGAATGATTCGAGTGGCTTGACTTGGCACATGTTCATGCATGTAGTTGAAACAAAATCAACATAGCCTTCATGATATTTATGTTCATGGTGATTTATATCCTACTCATGCTTGCACTCATTGTTGGTTAATCTTAATGCATGTTCATGACTGTTGTCGCTCTCTTGTTGGTCGCTTCCCAGTCTCTTTCTAGCCTTCACTTGTACTAAGCGGGAATACTGCTTGTGCATCCACTTCCATAAACCCCAAAGTTGTTACATATGAGTCCACCATACCTTCCTATATGCGGAATTTACCCGTCGTTCCATGTAAATTTGCATGTGCCAAACTCTAAACCTTCAAATGAAATTCTGTTTTGTATGCTCGAATAGCTCATGTATCAACTAGGGGCGTCTATATCTTCCATGCTAGGTGGGTTATTCTAACGATGAGTGGACTCCGCCCATCATTCACGAGAAAATGGCCGGCAACTGGGATGCCCAGTCCCATGCTCAATTCAAATCAAAATAATTACAAACAAAACTCCCGCAGGATTGTTGTTAGCTAGACGGTACCCGTTGTTTCGGGCCAGCCATGGAATGTGCTCATTGGTGGTGGGGGAGTATAAACTTTACCATTCTGTTTGGGAATTGCCTATAATGTATGTAGCATGGAAGATATCGAGATCCCTTGGTTGTTATGTTGATAATGAAAGTATGTCACTCAAAATATTATTTATCTCTTTTTCAAAACTCAAGCTCTGGCACCTCTGCAAATCCCTGCTTCCCTCTGCGAAGGGCCTATCTATTTACGTTTATGTTGAGTCATTATCCTCTTATTAAAAAGCCACAGTTGGAGAGCACCGCTGTCGTTTGCATGCATTGCTATTAATTTACATTGAGTATGACTATACTGGATCTCTTTTGCCATGAATTACAATGTCTAGTCAGTCCTTGATTTTCAGGGGTGCTCTGCATTTATGTTTTGCGGTCTCAAAAAGGGCTAGCGAGATACCATCTTGTTATATCATATTATGATTGTTTTGAGAAAGTGTTGTCATTCGAGATTTATTATTATTGCTCGCTAGTTGATTATGCCATTGATATGAGTAAATGTGAGAGTTAAGTGCTATTGTAAATGTGGTTAGTTCATAATATTTGTTGAAAACTTGAATGTTGGCTTTACATATTTGCAACAACAAGATCAAACAGAGTTTGTAAAAGTTTTACTTTATCGCTTTCAGTTTGTCAACTGAATTGCTTGAGGACAGGCAAAGGTTTAATCTTGGGGGAGTTGATACGTCTCCAACATATCTACTTTTCGAAACACTTTTGCCCTTGTTTTGGACTCTAACTTGCATGATTTGAATGGAACTAACTCGGACTGATGCTATTTTCAGCAAAACTGCCATGGTGTTATTTTTGTGCAGAAATAAAAGTTCTCGGAATGACCTGAAACTTCTTTGAATTAATAAAAAATATTGGCCAAAGAATCAACAAAGGGGAACCCACCCCTGTCCATGAGGGTGCAGGGCGTGCCCACCCCCTTGGGGTGCACCCCATGCCTTGTGGGTCCCCTGGACCTCCACCGACCTCAACTCCAACTCTATATATTCACGTTCGGGGAGAAAAAAATCAGAGAGAAGGATTCATCATGTTTTACGATACAGAGCCGCCGCCAATCCCTAATCTTCCTCAAGAGGGTTGATCTGGAGTCCGTCCGGGGCTCCGGAGAGGGGAATCCGTCGCCATCGTCATCATCAACCATCCTCCATCACCAATTTCATGATGCTCACCGCCGTGCGTGAGTAATCCCGTCGTAGGCTTGCTGGACGGTGATGGGTTGGATGAGATTTACCATGTAATCGAGTTAGTTTTGTTAGGGTTTGATCCCTAGTATCCATTATGTTCTAAGATTGATGTTGCTATGACTTTGCCATGCTTAATGCTTGTCAGTAGGGCCCGAGTGACATGATTTTAGATCTAAACCTATTATGTTTTCATGAATATATGTGAGTTCTTGATCCTATCTTGCAAGTTATAGTCACCTACTACGTGTTATATGATCCGGCAAACCTCGGCGTGACAATAGTCAGGTCACTTCCCGGTGATGACCGTAGTTTGAGGAGTTCATGTATTCACTAAGTCCTAATGCTTTGGTCCGGTACTCTATTAAAAGGAGGCCTTAATATCCCTTAGTTTTCAATAGGACCCCGCTGCCACGGGAGGGTAGGACAAAAGATGTCATGCAAGTTCTTTTACATAAGCATGTATGACTATATTCAGAATACATGCTTACATTACATTGATGAACTGGAGCTAGTTCTAGGTCACCCTATGTTATAACTGTTGCATGATGAATTACATCCGACATAATTATCCTTCATTGACCCATTGCCAACGAGCTTTTCACATATTGATCTTTGCTAAGTTACTTCTCCGTTGCCATTGTTACGATTGCTACAAAACTGCTACTATTACTTTTGCCACCGTTACCGTTACTTCCATACAACTTTGCTACTAAATACTTTGCTGCAGATATTAAGTCTTCCAGGTGTGGTTGAATTGACAACTCAGCTGTTAATACTTTAGAATGTTCTTTGGCTCCCCTTGTGTCGAATCAATAAATTTGGGTTGAATAATCTACCTTGGAAAACTGTTGCAATCCTCTATACTTGTGAGTTATCAATTTTTTATCTTGGGGGACAAGAAGGACGGAATAAAAATGGAGTCCGGAAAGTACCCGGGGCATGCCTGGCACCAGGGTCACTTTCCTGGAAGTTCCTTATTTTCCTATTTTTCTAAACATTCCAAAACTGACAAAAAAAATTTTGCAGATTTTTCAGAGTCCATTTACTTACCGTATCACGTATCTCCCTTTTTGCATGATTCTGGAGTGTTCTGGAAGGTTTCTTTTATGTGTGCTTCCAGTGTCATAGTTTGGATAATATTGCTTTCAACATTAATGGGCGTACCTGAGAAATAATGTTTTATTCGTTGCCCATTAGCAACCTTTGGGTTAGTACCTTCAGCATTATTTATTTTGATATCTCTGGATTGATAGACCTCCTCGATAACATAGGGTCCTTCCCATTTGGAGAAGAGTTTTCCTGCAAAGAATCTGAAACGAGAGATGTACAAAAGAACATATTCTCCAACCTTGAACTCATGCTTTTGGATTCTTTTGTCATGCCATCTTTTAACATTTTCTTTCAATAAATTTGCATTTTCATAAGCTTGGGTTCTCCATTCATGTAATGAGCTAATATCAAATAACCTCTTTTCACCAGCAAGTTTGAAATCATAATTGAGTTCTTTGATTGCCCAATATGCTTTATGTTCTAACTGAAGAGGCAAATGGCAAGCTTTTCCATAAACCATTTTATAAGGAGACGTACCCATAGGATTTTTATATGTTGTTCTATAAGCCCAAAGTGCATCATCTAGTTTCTTAGACCAATTCTTCCAGGACCTATTGATAGTCTTCTGTAAAATTACTTTTATTTCTCTATTGCTAAGTTCAAATTGACCACTAGAGTGAGGATGATAAGGTGATGCAATTCTATGGTTAACATCATACTTAGCAAGCATTTTACGAAAAGCCCAATGAATAAAGTGTGAACCACCATCAGTCATTAAATATCTAGGGACTCCAAACCTTGGGAAAATATTTTCCTTAAGCATTTTAATAGAGGTGTTGTGATCAACACTACTAGTTGGAATAGCTTCTAACCACTTAGTAACATAGTCAACAACAACCAAAATATGAGTATACCCATTAGAGGAAGGAAAAGGTCCCATGAAATCAACTCCCCAAACATCAAATGGTTCAACAGCAAGTGAATAATTCATGGACATTTCTTGACACTTACCGATATTATCTATTCTTTGACATTCATCACAAGACAAGATGAACTTACGAGCATCTTTGAAGAGAGTAGGCCAATAAAAACCAGACTGCAATACCTTATGAGCGGTTCTGTATTCCACGTGATGTCCTCCATAAGCCTCGGAGTGACATTTCTGTAGGATTTGTTCCTGTTCATGCTCAGGTACACAACGTCTAACAATACCATCTACTCCTTTATAAAGATGTGGGTCATCCCAAAAGTAATGTCTTAAATCATAGAAGAATTTTTTTTCTTTTGTTAGTATGTAAAGCTAGGCGGTATGTATTTAGCAACAATATAATTAGCATAGTCAGCATACCAAGGTGCACTATTAGAAACATTTATTGCAGCTAAATGTTCATTATGAAAGCTATCATTAAGAGGTTGTGGGTCATCAAGAATATTTTCAAGCCTAGACAAGTTGTCAGCTATGGGGTTCTCTGCTCATTTCCTATTAGTGGTATGCAAATCAAATTCTTGTAGCAGAAGAACCCACCTAATGAGTCTAGGTTTAGCATCTTTCTTTTCCATAAGATATTTTATAGCAGCATGATCGGTGTGAACAAGCACATTAGAATCAACAATGTAAGATCTGAATTTATCACAATCAAACACTACTGCTAAGAATTCTTTTTCAGTAGTAGCATAATTTTGTTGAGCACTGTCCAGAGTTTTACTAGCATAATGGATAACATTCAATTTCTTATCAACTCTTTGTCCTAGAACAACACCAACAACATAATCACTAGCATCACACATAATCTCAAAAGGCAAGTTCCAATCAGGTGGTTGAACAACAGGTGCAGTAATTCAAGATTTCTTTAGTGTTCCGAAGGCTTCCAAACAATCATCATCAAACACAAAAGGAATATCCTTTTGCAAAAGATTTGTAAGAGGCCTAGAAATTTTAGAAAAGTCTTTGACAAACCTCCTATAGAAACCAACATGACCAAGGAAACTATGAATACCTTTGATATCTTTAGGACATGGCATTTTGTCAATTGCATCAGCCTTTGCTTTGTCCACCTCGATGCCTCTTTCAGAAATTTTATGGCCCAAAACGATACCTTCATTAACCATAAAGTGGCACTTCTCCCAATTCAAGACAAGATTTGTTTGTTCACATCTCTGCGAAACTCCATCAAGATTGCTTAAACAATCATCAAAAGACTTCCCATAAACAGAGAAATCATCCATGAAAACCTCAATAATCTTTTCACAAAAGTCAGAGAATATAGCAGTCATACATCTTTGAAAGTTAGCAGATGCATTACATAAACCAAAAGGCATACGTGTATAAGCAAAAGTTCCAAAAGGACAAGTAAAAGTGGTCTTTTCTTGATCAGGTTGTGAAACGGGTATTTGTGAAAAAACAGAATATCCATCAAGGAAGCAAAAAATATGTGTGCTTAGATAATCTTTCTAACATTTGAGCAATAAAAGGTCGGGGTAATGATCTTTTCTAGTTGCTTTGTTTAATTTTCTATAATCAATTACCATCCTATAACCTGTGACAATACTTTGTGGAATTAGCTCATTCTTATCATTATAACAATAGTAATACCACAATAGTAATACCTCCCTTCTTAGGGACACAATGAACAGGACTTACCCATCTACTATCAGCTATAGGATAGATTATACCTGCTTCCAGAAGTTTCAATATTTCCGTTCTTACCACTTCGTTCATCTTCGGATTTAACCTACATTGGTGATCAACCATGGGTTTAGCATCAGGTTCCATATTAATCTTGTGCAGACATAGAGTGGGACTAATGCCCTTAAGATCATCAAGAGTATATCCAATAGCAGCTCGGTGCTTCCTTAGAACCTTCGGTAGTCTTTCTTCTTCATGTTCTGAAAGGTTAGCACTAATAATAACAGGATATATCTTTTTCTCATCAAGATAACCATACTTCAGTGTGTCTGGATGTTGTTTTAATTCAAATATAGGATCACCTTTAGGTGGAGGAAGACCTCCTAAAGTTTCAATAGGCAAATTATGTTTAAGCAGAGGTTGTTGTTCAAAAAAGATTCTATCTATTTCATTTCTTTCACGCATATGCAAATCATTTTCATGGTCTAGCAAATATTGTTCTAAAGGATCAGTAGGAGGTACAACAATAGAAGCAAGATCAATAATTTCATCCTTGCTAGGCAAATCTTTCTTATGAGGTTGTCTACTAAACTTGGAGAAATTAAATTCATGAGATTCATCACCAAAGCTAACACCGACAGTTTATTTCTTACAATCTATTCTAGCATTGACGGTGTTCAATAAAGGTCTACGAAAGATAATGGGACAACAGTCATCTTGTGGGGTGATATGTATCCAACGTATCTATAATTTTTTATTGTTCCATGCTATTATATTATCTGTTTTGGATGTTTAATACACATTTATATGCTATTTTATATTATTTTTGGGACTAACCTATTAACCGAGGGCCCAGTGCTAGTTTTTCTTGTTTTTCCTATTTTAGAGTTTTGCAGAAAAGGAATATCAAACAGAGTCCAAATGAAATGAAACATTTGCGATGATCTTTCTAGGACCGAAAGCAAACCAGAAGACTTGGAGATGAAGTCACAGACGCAACAAGGAAGCCACGAGGTAGGAGGGCGCGCCCAGGGGGTAGGCGCACCCCCACCCTCGTGGCCCCCTCGTAGCTCCCCTGACCTAGTTCTTTGCCTATATATACTCTTATGCCCTAAAAACATCACGGAGAGCCACGAAACCACTTTTCCACCACCGCAACCTTCTATACCCATGAGATCCCATCTTGGGGCCTGTTCTAGCGTCCTGCTGGAGGGGAATTCGATCACGAAGGGCATCTACATCAACACCATTACCTCTCTAATGAAGCGTGAGTAGTTTACCATAGACCTTCGGGTCCATAGTTATTAGCTAGATGGCTTCTTCTCTCTCTATTTGATTCTCAATATCATGTTCTCCTAGATGTTCTTGGAGATCTATTGGATGTAATACTCTTTTGTGGTGTGTTTGCCGAGATCCGAAGAATTGTGGATTTATGATCAAGTTTATCTATGAATATTATTTGGTTCTTCTCTAAATTCTTATATGCATGATTTGATATCTTTGCAAGTCTCTTCGAATTATCGGTTTAGTTGGGCCTACTAGATTGATCTTTCTTGCACTAGGAGAAGTGCTTAGCTTTGGGTTCAATCTTGCGGTGTGCTTTCCCAGTGACAGTAGGGGCAGCAAGGCACGTATTGTATTGTTGCCATCGAGGATAAAAAGATGGGGCTTTCATCATATTGCTTGAGTTGATTCCTCTACATCATGTCATCTTGCTTAATGCGTTACTCCTTTCTTTATGAACTTAATACTCTAGATGCATGCTGGATAGCGGTCGATGTGTGGAGTAATAGTAGTAGATGCATGCAAGAGTCGGTCTACTTGACACGGACGTGATGCCTATGTTCATGATCATTGCCTTAGATATCGACATAAGTATGCGCTTTTCTATCAATTGCTCGGCAGTAATTTGTTCACCCTCCGTAATATTTGCTATCTCGAGAGAAGCCACTAGTGAAACCTATGCCCCCCGGGTCTCTTTTCCATTATATTGAATCTCGTTTACATCTTGCTAGTTTCCGATCTACTATTTTGCAATCTTTACTTTCCAATCTATAAACCAAAAATACCAAAAATATTTACTTTACCGTTTGTCTATCTCTATCAGATCTCGCTTTTGCAAGTGACCGTGAAGGGCTTGACAACCCATTTATCGCGTTGGGTGCAAGTTGTTGATTATTTGTGCGAGTATTCGGTGACTTGTGCGTCGTCTCCTACTGGATTGGTACCTTGGTTCTCAAAACTGAGGGAAATACTTACGCTACTTTACTGCATCATCCTTTCCTCTTCAAGGGAAAACCAACACAAGCTCAAGAGGAGGATTTTTGGCGCCGTTGCCGGGGAGATCTATGTCATGTCATGCCATACCAAGTACCCATCATAAACTCTTCTCCCTTGCATTACATCATTCGCCATTCGCCTCTCATTTTCCTCTCCCCCACTTCTGAAATGATTTTCGGAAAGATTTGCCTTTTCTTTGCCTTCTTCCCGTTTGTATTTCTGTTTGTGTTTCCATGTGCCTTCTATTTGCTTGCATCTTTGCTTGATAAAAATCTATTGATATGGATCCACTTAAAGTGTTCTACTTGGATCATCTTCGATCCTTACGCGCTCGTGCTAAAACCCTAACTAGCCTAGTTGATGTGACATCCTTAAATGAGCATGCTCATTTTGTGCGTCATCGTGTGTCTCAAAAAGGGGGACCCTATGGAATAAAATAAATAGTTGGCTATGCTACGCTTGGAATCTTTGTGAAATTTATGATTTTACTTGTTGCTTGGAAAACCCTAAAAAACACCTTCCCTACTTATGTGAGTTTAATGATAAAGAAATCCTATCTTCTTATGCCAAATGTGTTTATAGTTACTATGATATCAAATAAATTGAAGAATTTATTGCTTTTAAGGGTGCTTATGAAGTTGCTTCTTTGATTGAAAAGTATGATATTACTCTCTACAAATCTGAAAAATTTGACATACTTAAATATTGCTTTGAAAACTATGCTCATAATGTCTATGTGAAAGAATTTACTGAAAGAATGACCATTGCTTTGGAAGAAAATAATGATATGCATGAATTTATAGATTGATTCCGATGATTTGATTGAAATAGCCCTTGATGAACATGATGGTTGCTATTCTTGTGGCCATGATGCCAATATTTATGAAGATGAATTTGCTATAGTTCCATATGTTAAACATGAGATCGTTGATATTGCACCCATACTTGATAGTTCCTTCAATGAAAAGCATGATTGCAATGATGTTATTATAAATTCTATTGATGTCAATTGTGTTAATGATATGCAAAACCCTAAGCTTGGGGATGCTAGTTTTGCTATGTCTACTATTTTTTGCAATGATCATGATTGGGGTGATTCTTTTTATGATCTTGAAAATTTATTTAAGCCCCATGATGAATATGAGATTGATAATAGTGTTTGTAATATTATTTAAAGTGGGTTTGGAACATTGTCAACTTCAGATCCCACATATTTGTAGAATGTTCAATCTTATGAAATTTTTGATAAAAGTGGGTTTGGAGAGGTCATGACTTTAGTTAATATTGATCCCACTATTTTGGAAGAGTGTCAACTTCGCATGCATGTGGATCGTGTTGAGAATATGTTATGTGATAAATATATTATTGAATTTGCTTGTGATCCTACATATAATTATTATGAGAGAGGAAAATATGGTTGTAGAAATTTTCATGTTACTAAATTACCTCTCTTCATGTTGAGATTGCTATCATCTCTTTCTTCTTCCTTGCATATGCTAGTTTTTGCTTGCCTTGATAATTTGTTTGATTATAAAATTCCTATACATAGGAAATATGTAATACTTAGATGTGTGTGTCACGTGCTATATGATGCTTTTTCTTGTGATTTAGTTCTTGTCTTTTATGTGAGCATCATTGAAATCTCAATGCCTAGCTAGGGGCGTTAAACGATAGCGCTTGTTGGGAGGCAACCCAATTTTATTTTTGTTCTTTACTTTTTGCTCCTGTTTAGTAATAGATAATTCATCTAGCCTCTGGTTAGATGTGGTTTTATTTTTTAATTAGTGTTTTTTCCAAGTAGAACCTTTGGGAAGACTTGGGTGAAAGTTAATGCGATCTTGCTGTAGAAAACAGAAACTTTGCGCTCACGAGATTAGCTGTAATTTTTTTATATAAGAGTTCTTTTAAGTTGAATTGTTGCAGAAGATTAATAGACAAATTCCTCAAGTACACCAATTTATTTCATAATTTTTGGAGTTACAAAAGTATTCGAGAGTTACATATTACTACAGACTGTTCTGTTTTTGACATATTCTGTTTTTCGCGTGTTGTTTGCTTATTTTGATGAATCTATGAGTAGTATCGGGGTGTATGAACCATGGGGAAGTTGGAATACATTAGATATTACACCAATATAAATAAAGAATGAGTTCACAACAGTACCTTAAAGTGGTGGTTTATTTTCTTATACTAACGGAGCTTATGAGATTTTCTGTTGAGTTTTGTGTTGTTAAATTTTCAAGTTTTGGGTAAGGATTTGATGGACTTTGGAATAGGGAGTGGCAAGAGCCTAAGATTGGGGATGCTCAAGGCACCCCAAGGTAAAATTAAAGGACAACCAAAAGCCTAAGCTTGGGGATGCCCCGGAAGGCATCCCCTCTTTTGTCTTCGTCTATCGGTAACTGTACTTGAGGCTATATTTGTATTCACCACATGATATGTGTTTTGCTTGGAGCGTCTTGTATCATTTGAGTCTTTGCCTTTTAGTTTACCACAATAATCCTTGCTATACACACCTTTTGGGAGAGACACGCATGAATCGTGATTTATTAGAATACTCTATGTGCTTCACTTATATCTTTTGAGCTAGACAATATTGCTCTAGTGCTTCACTTATATCTTTTTAGAGCACGGCGGTGGTTTTATTTTATAGAAATTGTTGAACTTGCATGCTTCACTTATATTATTTTGAGAGTCTTTTAGAAAAGCATGGTAATTTTCTTTGGTTATAAAATTAGTCCTAATATGATGGGCATCCAAGATGGATATAATAAAAACTTTCATATGAAGTGCATTGAATACTATGAGAAGTTTGATTCTTTATGATTGTTTTGAGATATGAAGATGGTGATATTAGAGTCATGCTAGTAGAATAGTTGTGAATTTGAGAGATACTTGTGTTAATGTTTGTGATTCCCGTAGCATGCACGTATGGTGAACCGCTATGTGATGAAGTTGGAGCATGATTTATTTATTGATTGTCTTCCTTATGAGTGGCGGTCGGGGACGAGCAATGGTCTTTTCCTACCAATCTATCTCCCTAGGAGCATGCACATGGTACTTTGTTTCGATAACTAATAGATTTTTGCAATAAGTATGTGAGTTATTTATGACTAATGTTGCGTCCATGGATTATACGCACTCTCACCCTTCCACCATTGCTAGCCTCTCTTGTGCCACGCAACTTTCGCCGGTACCATAACACCCGCCATTACCTTCCTCAAAACAGCCACCATACCTACCTATTATGGCATTTCCATAGCCATTCCAAGATATATTGCCATATAACTTTCCACCGTTCTGTTTATTATGACACGCTTCATCATTGTCATATTGCTTTGCATGATCATGTAGTTGACATCGTATTTGTGGCAAAGCCACCATTCATAATATTTTCATACATGTCACTCTTGAATCATTGCACATCCCGGTACACCGCTGGAGGTATTCACATAGAGTCATATTTTGTTCTAAGTATTTAGTTGTAATTCTCGAGTTGTAAGTAAATAAAAGTGTGATGATCTTCATTATTACAACATTGTCCCATGTGAGGAAAGGATGATGGAGACTATGATTCCCCCACAAGTTGGGATGAGACTCCGGACGAAAACTAAAAAAAGGAAAACAAAAAAGAGGCCATAAAAAAGGAGAAGGCCCAAATAAAAAAATGAGAGAAAAAGAGATAAGGGGCAATGTTACTATCCTTTTTCCACACTTGTGATTCAAAGTAGCACCATGATCTTCATGATAGATAGTCTCCATTGTTGTCACTTTCATACACTAATGGGACTTTTCATTATAAGAACTTGGATTGTATATTCCAATGATGGGCTTCCTCAGAATGCCCTAGGTCCTTGTGAGCAAGAAAGTTGGATGCACACCCACTTAGTTTCTTTTTGAGCTTTCATACACTTATAGCTCTAGTGCATCCATTGCATGGCAATCCCGACTCACTCACATTGATATCTATTGATGGGCATCTCCATAGCCCATTGATATGCCTAGTTGATTTGAGACTATCTTCTCCCTTTTGTCTTCTCCACAACCACCATTCTAGTCCACCTATAGTCCTATATCCATGGCTCACACTCATGTATTGCGTGAAGACTGAAAAAGTTTGAGAACATCAAAAGTATGAAACAATTTCTTGGCGTGTCATCAGGGTTGTGCATGATTTAAATATTTTGTGTGATGAAGATAGAGCATAGCCAGACTATATGATTTTGTAGGGATAGCTTTCTTTGGCCATGTTATTATGAGAAGTCATGATTGCTTTGTTAGTATGCTTGAAGTATTATTGTTTTTATGTCAATATTAAACTTTTGTCTTGAATCTTTCAGATCTGAACATTCATGCCACAATAAAGAAAATTACATGGATAAATATGTTAGGTAGCATTCCACATCAAAAATTATGTTTTTATCATTTACCTACTCGAGGACGAGCATGAATTAAGCTTGGGGATGCTTGATACGTCTCCAACGTATCTATAATATTTGATTGTTCCATGCTATTATATTATCTGTTTTGGATGTTTAATAGGCATTTATATGCTATTTTATATTATTTTTTGGACTAACCTATTAACCGAGGGCCTAGTGCCAGTTTCTGTTTTTTTTTTCCTATTTTAGAGTTTTGCAGAAAAGGAATACGAAACAGAGTCCAAACGGAATGAAACCTTCGCAATGATCTTTCTTGGACCAAAAGCAAACCAGAAGACTTGGAGATGAAGTTGGAGACGCAACGAGGAAGCCACGAGGAAGGAGGGCACATCCAGGGGGGGTAGGCGCACCCCCCACCCTCATGGCCCCCTCGTAGCTCCCCTGACCTAGTTCCTTCGCCTATATATATACTCTTATACCCTAAAAGCCTAAGGGAGAGCACGAAACCACTTTTACACCGCCGCAACCTTCTGTACCCGTGAGATCCCATCTTGGGGCCTTTTCCAGTGTCCTGCCAGAGGGGGATTCGATCACGGAGGGCTTCTACATCAACACCATTACCTCTCCGATGAAGTGTGAGTAGTTTACCACAGACCTTCGGGTCCATAGTTATTAGCTAGATGGCTTCTTCTCTCTCTTTGATTCTCAATACCATGTTCTCCTCGATGTTCTTGGAGATCTATTCGATGTAATACTCTTTTGCAATGTCTTTGCCGAGATCCGATGGATTGTGGATTTATGATCAAGTTTATCTATGAATATTATTTCGTTCTTCTCTGAATTCTTAGATGCATCATTTGATATCTTTGCAAGTCTCTTCAAATTATCGGTTTAGTTTGGCCTACTAGATTGATCTTTCTTGCAATAGGAGAAGTGCTTAGCTTTGGGTTCAATCTTACCGCATCCTTTCCCAATGACAGTAGGGGCAGCAAGGCACGTATTGTATTGTTGCCATCGAGGATAAAAAGATGGGGTTTTCACCATATTGCTTGAGTTAATTCCTCTACATCATGTCATCTTGCTTAATGCTTTACTCCGTTCTTTATGAACTTAATACTCTAGATGCATGCTAGATAGTGGTCGATGTGTGGAGTAATAGTAGTAGATGCAAGCAGGAGTCGGTCTACTCGACACGGACGTGATGCCTATGTTCATGATCATTGGTTTAGATATCGACATAAGTATGCGGCTTTCTATCAATCGCTCGACAGTAATTTGTTCACCCACCATAATATTTTCTATCTCGAGAGAAGCCACTAGTGAAACCTATGGCCCCCGGGTCTCTTTTCCATTATATTGAATCTTGTTTACATCCTGCTAGTTTCTGATCTACTATTTCTCAATCTTTACTTTCCAATCTATAAACCAGAAATACCAAAAATATTTACTTTACCATTTATCTATCTCTATTAGATCGCACTTTTGCAAGTGACCGTGAAGGGCTTGACAACCCCTTTATCACGTTGGGTGCAAGTTGTTGATTGTTTGTGTGCAGGTATTCGTTGACTTGTGCATCGTCTCCTACTGGATTGATTCCTTGGTTATCAAAACTGAGGGAAATACTTACGCTACTTTGCTGCATCACCCTTTCCTCTTCAAGGGAAAACCAACGCAAGATCAAGAGGTAGCATGGGGAAACAAGAACAAGGAAATCAGTAGGGTATTCTATTTTCCCACACAAGACTTCAACATTGAGGGAGTCCTGGACTGTGGGGTCCTCGGGGAGCCGGCCTATGTGACATGGGCCGGATTGATGGGCCGTGAATATACGAGATAGAAGGCCTTCTCCCGTGTCCGGATGGGAGTCTCCTTTGCGTGGATGGCAAGCTTGGCGTTCGGATGTATAGTTTCCTTCCTCTGTAAATCGACTTTGTACTACCCTAGTCCCCTCCGGTGCCTATATAAACAGGAGGGCGTAGTCCATAGAGGCAATCACAATCATACAGCCTAGACATCTAGGGTTTAGCCATTACGATCTCGAGGTAGATCAACTCTTGTAACACCTACTCATCAAAGTCAATCAAGCAGGAAGTAGGGTATTACCTCCATTAAGAGGGCCCAAACCTGGGTAAACATCGTGTCCCCTGCCTCCTATTACCTTCGATCCTTAGACGCACAGTTCAGGACCCCCTACCCGAGATCTGCTGGTTTTGACACCGACATTGGTGCTTTCATTAAGAGTTCCACTGTGCCGTCACTAGAAGGCTCAATGGCTCCATCGATCATCTACAACAATACCACCCTGAGGGAGACTTTTCTCCTCGGCCAAATTTTCATATTCGACGGCTTCGCACCGTGCGCCAACTCGATTGGCCATCTGGAGCAGATTGATAGCTACGCCCCTGGTCATCAGATCAGTTTTGGAAATCTAAACTATGTCACTGACATCCAAGGAGACTTGATCTTCCAAGGGTTTGCGTCCCCAATCACCGCTGTGGCCTTAGATCCGGTGTGCACCACCAGGTCCGAAGACGGGAGTTTAAAACCCGTGGACTCTCTGCAGCTATAGAGCCTGACACCGGAGAACTGGAGGGGATCGCATCACCTGCAGGCCTAGAGTCACGCCAGGGTTCCTCTATCCTCATGGAGCCGGACTCGCCTCCAGACACTAACTCCTAACTCTCAAGGTCTGCGTCATATGAGCTTGGCCAGGGAACTTCTGTCCCACCCTGCTCCACGGACTCTCACTTCCCTGTCCAAACCTCACTCTTAAACGAGGCCCTGGACTTAATGCGATCTCTCGCCATTGCAGAAGAATCACTGCCAAACTATGCCCAGCCCACACTAGGGGCTAAGAGCGGGGAATTTTACGTCCACCCACCACCCACTTCATAGCCACTATCGAGGACTTAACTGACATGCTCAATTACGCTTCCGAAGACATCGACGACATAGATGACGATGCCGGAGAAGAGCAAAGACAGAACCCGCCGTTTACCGGATGCTGGACGGCCACTTCCACATATGACGTGTACATGGTGGACACAACCAAAGAGGATGATGGCGATGGTGGGAAGGATCTAGTCGAGGACAAGCCTTCCGTGGCACCACCAAAGCGTCGACGTCAGCGTCGCCACTCGAAGTCGCGTCGCGAAAAAGACAGCAATACCAGCACCGGAGACAACAATACTACGGATAACGCCGAAGACCAAGAAGCCCCTATCGAACCAACATCCAAGCATTATGATTGGGAGGATGGGCAAGTGAACCCCGACGATCCTATCAGGAACGAGGGCTCGGAGGATAGCAACTACTTACCGATCTCCGAAGAGGACGAGATCATCTACGACGAAGATTTCATCATGCCAGAGGAACCCCTCGAATAAGAGCGCTTTAAGCGCCAGATAATAGCCACTGCAAGAAGCCTGAAAAAGAAGCAGCAGCAGCTTCAAGCTGATCAGGATCTGCTCAATGACAAATGGACTATTGTCCTGGCAGTCAAGGAATACGGCCTCGAACGCGCAACTAAGAGTTACCCGAAGCGCAAGCTGCTACCCCAATTCGATGATGATGCCCCAGAGCCTATACAGCCAATGCATAACACTGCCGAGTGACCTGACCTACCACCACGTGCCGGGACAGAGCGGCAACTCAAGCCGAACACCAGCCTGCACCACCCCGCCATAAAGGTAGAGAGACAGCGGCTACAAGATACACTTATGACCTATGACAGGACCTGAATAATAGATCCGGTCAGACCAGATCAATCTATGGATCAAGGGGGCGTGCCACAGCACGAGAATACGGCCATCAGGCCTGGCGCGACAAGCACACCTTCACACGGGCCGAAAACCGCATACAGACTCCATCCGAACTACGTCGTTATGTTACCCGATACAGAGGAGCTGCACACCCCCTATGCTTCACCGATGAGGTAATAGAGCACCAGTTCCCAGAAGGGTTTAAACCCGTGAACATTGAATCATACAATGGCACAACGGATCCCGCAGTATAGATTGAAGACTTTCTTCTCCATATTCACATGGCTCGCAGTGATGATTTACACGCCATCAAATACCTCCCCCTAAAACTTAAGGGACCAGCTCGGCACTGGTTAAACAGCCTCCTAGAAAACTCTATTGGAAGCTGGGAAGACCTAGAGGATGCCTTTAGAGACAACTTCCAAGGCACTTATATCCGGCCTCCGGATGCCGATGACCTCAGTCACATAGTCCAGCGGCCTGGAGAGTCAGCCAGAAAATTCTGGACCCGGTTCCTAAATAAAAAGAACCAAATTGTTGATTATTCGGACGCTGAGGCTCTAGCAGCCTTTAAACACAACATTCACGATGAATGGCTCGCCCGACGCCTCGGACAAGAAAAGTCGAAGTCCATGGCAGCCCTCACATCACTCATGACCCTATTTTGTGCAGGCGAAGATAGCTGGCTAGCCCGTAGCAGCAACAATACCAGCAACCCTGGCACTTCTGAAGCCAGAAACAGCAACGGCAGGCCCCGACGCAACAAAAACAAGCGTCAGAGCAACACTGACAATGTCGAAGACACGATGGCCAATGCCGTATTCAGTGGCTCCAAGCCCGGTCAGCAGAAGAAGCCATTAAAAAGAAACAAAGACGGTTCTTCTAGCTTGGACCAAATACTCGATCGACCTTGCCAAATACACGGCACCCCTGACAAGCCCGCCAACCATACAAACAGAAGTTGTTGGGTCTTTAAACAGGCCGGTAAGTTAAACACCGAGCATACGGGGAAAGGGTCGCCCAACGAGGATGACGACGAGGTGCCTGCCCACCAAACACAGGGGGACAGAAGAAATTTCCCCCCAAGGTCAAAACAGTGAACATGATATACGTTACTCACATCCCCAAGAGGGAGCACAAGCGTGCGTTAAGGGACGTCTATGCGATAGAGCCAGTCGCCCCTAAATTCAACCCATGGTCAGCATGCCCGATCACTTTCGATCGCAGAGACCATCCGACCAGTATCCGTCATGGAGGTTCAATCGCGTTGGTCCTCGACCCAATTATCGATGGATTCCACCTCATGAGAGTCCTCATGGATGGCTGCAACAGTCTTAACCTGCTCTATCAGGACACAGTCTGCAAAATGGGTATTGACTCGTCAAGAATCAAGCCCACCAAAACTACCTTCAAAGGAGTAATACCTAGTGTAGAGGCCCGCTGCACGGGCTCAATCACATTGGAGGTCGTCTTCGGTTCGCCGGACAACTTCCGAAGCAAAGACTTGATCTTCGACATCGTCCCTTTCCGCAGTGGCTATCATGCACTGCTCGAACGAACTGTGTTTGCCTGCTTCAATGAGGTCCCACACTATGCCTATCTCAAACTCAAGATGCCAGGACCATGCGGTGTTATAATAGTCCATGGAAACATGGATCGCTCCCTTCGTACTAAGGAACACACCGCGGCCCTTGCAGCGGAAGTACAGGTCGGCCTTGTCAAGCCAAACTCCACATCGGCAGTCAAGCCCCTGTACCCTGTCAAACGAGTCCAGACTACCCTGCAGAATGATAGTCCAGCTCGTCAGGAGCTCTATTAGCAATTCAGCCTCTGTCTTAGCCCCAACCGAACTATGGCGTATGTACCGCATGCACATAACTACGCACTAAAGGTACCATGGGCGACGATGGAGGCATATCAAGGAAAAATTCCACAATATGGCTCGACCGTACCTGGACCCTCATATCTACCTTTTTCTTATCTTTGTTTTTTCAGGTTCCCTACAACCCACATCACCTTTCTATGGTGCCAAGGTACCTTTTCCTGGCACCTTATGAAAACCTGCTCAGTGATCCTCTCAAAGGATCACACACCAAGGCGAAAAACAACGCAGATGTATGGCAGAGTATCTAAAGGATCTTCAAAGATCACATCTTCCCCTTTGTAGTACCTATACACAGCTTTCCCTTGTGCTTGACTTGTAAAATAGCCTCGATGCTTATAGTATTGTACGTTTTGACGTATCAATCAGACTATAATGGAAATAGTTTTTCGCCAAACCTATTTGGTACTGGCTTATTTCTTAATATGTATTCCCTCTTTTTCTTTAGTCCGATTGTCATGTACACCTAGGCACGACTTAAATCGCCAGGGGCTCCATTCAGCCGTGTACACTTCTTCAAAATACAATAAGTCCGAACACTTTTTATAGTACAATTCGGTGTCCCGAATATAGCATTATATGCATCGGCTCTGAATCATGTCTTTGGTCAATAGTTGGGTTGCCCGGCTCCTGTGGTTACTACCTTACGGTCCGCTTGTTTGGCTAAGGTAGTAAAGGGATAACTACTGCGATTGTGTTTCTGTCTCATCCGAATAAACACCTCAGTAGAGAAAGCCGAAAATTGACTGTCATGATGTGGTGAGAGCTGGTCAACTATTCGGTGACTAATTTAAAATCTCTTGCGATTTTTCCGCGTTATGCGACGGACCAGTCTTCGCCGGGACGGGCGTCTACAACACCCATGTTCAAACCATCGAACAATACCGGGGGCTACGCCTACAATCTTATTGTCAAACTCCTATGGCTCAGTGAGAGTAATAAAGCAGCATAGTCTGGTTGCTTGGTTTGCCGCACTAACACCTCCTTCAAGGACCAGGTCGTTGGGGTTAAGTGTATTTTTGTGCTGTTCCGAATGCCCTAAACCCTATATCGAAGGTGCCCAGATGGCCTTCGCATAGGAAGGAGGTGTTAGTGCGGTGCACCAAGCAATCAGAAAGACTGAGGGAACTACAAAGTTGAAGAATTCGAAAATTGAAGAAATTGCAAAAACTCAAATTGAAGATTTTCAACTTTGGTTGGTGGCGTAACCCACCTTATAAGAATGATGATTTCAGACACCGCGTACAATTGTCGTAGGGTTGTGAGAATCAAATTCTTCATAATTTCTTCACACTTAGAGGGTAATCGTTCATTGATTGAAGAAAAATGTTACTTCGTGTGTTGCACATCTAAGTCATCAAATTTAAATAAATGTTAGGATGTGTGTCCTTTTCGAAGGACATTTGAAGATTCTAAGATATTTAGCTCACACCGCAAGTTGCTAAATCTCTTCTCATCCAAGGGCTTTGTGAAGATATCTGCCAGCTGATCTTCAGTCTTCACGTGGTTGATGGAGATGTCGCCCTTCAACACATGATCACGAAGAAAATGATGATGAATCTGGATGTGCTTTGTCTTTGAGTGCTGAACTGGGTTGTGAGCAATCTTGATAGCACTCTCGTTGTCGCAGTAGAGTGGCATATTCTTCACATTGATGCCATAGTCCTTGAGGGTTTGCTACAGCCATAGCAATTGAGCACAGCAAGAACCAGCATGTACTCAGCTTCAGCAGTAGAGAGTGATACACAGTTCTCCTTCTTTGAGGACCAACATACCAAGGATCGTCCGAGGAAATGACATGTGCTTGATGTTGACTTGTGATCCACCCAATCACCAGCATAGTCAGAGTCAGAATATCCAATGACATCAAAAGCCGAGCCCTTGGAATACAATAATCCAAGTGTTGGACTGTGAGCTAGATATCGAAGAATATGCTTCACAGCCTTATGGTGTGATTCCTTCGGTGCAGCTTGAAATCGGGCACACATGCAAACACTAAGCATAATATCCGGCCTAAATGCACATAGATACAATAAAGAGCCAATCATGGAGCGGTATGCCTTTTTATCGAAGTCTTTACTATTTTCATCGGTGCATAGATGGCCATTTGTGGGCATAGGGATTTTGGCGCCTTTGCAATCTTGCATGCCGAATTTCCTCAACATATCCTTGAGGTATTTCTCCTGGGATATGAATATCCCATTGTGTTGTTGATGAATTTAAAGACCTGAGAAGAATTTCAACTCTCCCATCATAGACATTTGATATTCCTCACTCATCATATAGGCAAATTCGTCACTGTAATGTTGGTTATTACAGCCAAAAATAATATCATCAACATATATTTGGCACACGAATAATTCATCATCATATGTTTAGGTGAAAAGAGTTGGGTCAAGTGAACCGTGTCTGAAGCCTTTCTTCATGAGGAATTCCTTCAAGGTATCATACCATGCCCGAAGTGCTTGCTTGAGGCCATAGAGGGACTTGTTGAGTCTGAAGACATGGTCTGGAAGTTTTGGATCCTCAAAACCTGGTAATTGAGCAACATATACTTCTTCCTCAAGCTTACCATTAAGGAATGCACTTTTCACATCCATTTGATATAAGATGATATTATGATGGTTAGCATAAGCAAGCAATATGCGAATAGCCTCAAGTCTAGCAAGAGGTGCAAATATTTCATAGAAATCAATTCCTTCAACCTGTGTGTAGCCTTGAGCTGCAGGACGAGCCTTATTCCTCACCACAAGGCCATTTTCATCTTTGTTGTTGCGGTAGATCCATTTTTTGACGATGATATCGTGATTGCGTGGGTCTGGTCGCTTGAAAAGCTCCCACACATTATTGAGCTCGAATTGATGTAATTCCTCTTGCATAGATTGAATCCAGTCAGGCACCAGAAATGCTTCATCAACTTTGGTGGGCTCTGTAATAGAGAAAAACTCAAAATGCCCACAAAAGTTAGACAAATGTGAAGCTTTTGAGCATGTGAGAGGACCTGGTGCGTTGATGCCGTTGATGATTCTCTCAATCCGCACTTCATTTGCAACGCGTGGATGAGCAGGTTAACGACCTTGATTTGGCACAACATTTTCTTCAGGGCCATTTTCTTCAGTAGCACCAGCAAGATTTTCGTCACGTTCTGGAATGACTTCTTCAACAGATTCTTCTGTGGGTATGACATCCTTAGTAGCCTTGAACTTGATGGATTCCTTAGGTGACATTTCCTATAGCACAGGAGGTAGGTGCTCTCTTTGCGAGCTGTTAGTTTCATCGAACCGCACATCTACAGTTTCAACAACCTTGTGGTGATATGTGTTGAAGACTCTGTAGGTGTGCGAGTCCTTTCCATAACCAAGCATAAAACCCTCATGTGCTTTCGGTGCAAATTTAGAATTGTGATGAGGATCTCTAATGCAGCATTTAGCACCGAAGACTTTGAAGTAACTTACATTGGGTTTCTTGTCAGTGAGGAGTTCCTATGACTTTGTCCATGTGTCTATTCCTTGAGATTGCAACCCTACCTAGACCCAATACCTTGCTTTTGCCTTTGTCAGCATAGGTGATATGCTTCAGATGAGATGGAGATAAAGTAGTGTCCATCAATAAGTTCCTGTCACCGGTCATGTGATTTGTACTTCCACTGTCGAGGGCCCACTCAGTAGCTTTGGGTTGTTCATCCTGTAGAAGAATTAGTGAAACTTATGAACCCATATACTTCATCAGTGAAGAATATGACATCAATTTCATCAGATTGAACTTCATCAATAGTACAACAGATATAGCAATATGAGGACGTGAGAAATGAGTAATTCATTTCTTCATGATTAGCTTGCGTCCTTTCTAGTATATTCAGGTCTCCAGCAAATTCTTCAGACAATTAAGTTTGTTTGGAGACCTGACCCTGCATAACAGATTAGTTCTTTTTCTTCACCACCCACATCTGAAGGGGGGCAAAGAGTTCATCATTCTATGAGCTCCGTAAGAGAAAGATGGCATTGAAGCCGGTGCACTTCACTTCACAGAAGAGGGGTTAGAGAAAGCATATGAATAAGCAGAGAAATTCTTCGAGGTCTTATGAACATAACGATTTGAAGAATAATGCACATATTCATAGCCCTTAGACTTTGCCTACGAAACAGAAGTGTTAGCACGATGATGTTCATATGAGGATTTGGATCCACATGAGGAATTTGATCCAAATGAAGAATTTGGTCCATACGAGGACTTGGATCCATATGCAGATTTAGATCCATATGAAGAATTTGATTTGGGGTTCCTATTCTTCATAGGTGGTGTCATGATGTCATTCACCTGAAGACTTTCAGGGCACCTTTTGGGAACCCAGATTTTCTTCATAGGGGGACCGTTCCTGCAGTTAGTTCCAACATATTGAGCAAATACTTCACCATTCTGATATTTGAATAGTTTATAGTTGGAGTCAAATGACTCATCAGAGGAATATGCGGATTCACAAGTAAAGCCAAATAGAGTGGATGGATCTGTGGGAGGTCCTTTCGCAGCAATCCATGAGGTTTTGGGATACTGCTCAGGTTTCCAGTAGGTCCCATCAGCATTGAGTTTCCTCTCAAAGGCAATACCCTCTTTCCTAGGGTTCCTGTTCAAATCTGCTTTTTGAGCACATCGCAAAGAGTCTGATGCCCTTTGAGACTTTTGTATATGCCTATCACATACAATTTCTTCAACCCTGCATTATCGTCAATGATACTTGTGGTATCCACATATGAGGAATTTGTGAGCACAGAAATAGTTGAAGAATTTGCAGCAATAGAAGCATTTGAACATTCAGGTGAAGAATTAGAAGATTCACGCTCAATGCATTTCAAACATGGTGGAATGAATTCTTCCTGAGCAGAACTGATCTGTTGAGCAAGCAATGAATCGTTTCCTTCTAAAGATCTTCATAACTCACCCTCAACTTTTCAAGATCTTGCTTTCTCTGAAGAAATTCATAAGTGAGCTTCTCATGATCAGCTAAGAGAGAGTTATGATGACTCTAAAGATTATCAAACTTAGACTAAAGACTTTGAAGATCATCAGTTAGAGTTTGAGTTTGATCCAATTCCTCACCCAACAGGTCATTGCTTTTTTCTAGAAAATTTTGAACCTTTTCCAAAGCCTTTTGTTGTTTAGTGGCAATAGAAACAAGCTTGGTATAACTAGGTCCAAAGACATCATCGTCATCAGATTCATCATCACTAGAGTCGGATGAGGAGTAATCAGGCACCTTCACACCCTTGGCCATGAGGCATGGTGCGGATGATGATGATTCTAGTTTGAAAGTCATCGTTTTGAGAGATTCCTTTAAATCATCAAACCAGGGATCCTGATGAGTTTGATGACCTTCATAAACATCAGAGATTCGATCCTAGATAAGATTTGCATTGCACAGATGCATAATGAGCCTGAACTAATTTCCGGAGAGACAGGAGCAGATGATATCCTTCGCCATGCAATCCGGACAAGTGTACTTGCGAATATGATCAGCATGCGCCATCTTGCATAGATCGGTAAGGTCAATCTTAGTGATGGTCCACAGCTCGCTGTTCATCGCCATGAGGCGCCTCCTCATCATGGCCTTCCACTTGGGATAATCGTGACCGTCAAAGATGGGGCACAAGACTTTCTTCATACCTGCGGTCGACATAACTAAAACTCTAGGTGGTTAAACTAAAATCACACAGAACAAGGGAGTACCTTGCTCTGATATCAATTGAAAGTGCGTTATAACGACTAGAGGGGGGTAAATAGGCGACTTTTACAAATTCGTCACTGAGGAATTTCTAGGTGAAGAAATTCCTAAGCAACGACACACTAGTAGTGGAATAAGTACTCAGGTAAAAGCATAACAGAGCAAAAGCATAGTCATCATGATGAAATGAAAGACAAGAACTGAGTACAAGTAGCGTGAAAACAGGATAAGCAGGCTAAAGACAATGTGGGTGCAGAAATAGGGTCGATGAAATAGAGAAAGTCTTCAGTCAAAGACTTCAAACAATAATGATCAGGATCATCAACACATGAATGAGGAAATCAAAGAGTTGAGGAAATAGAACCAGTGGCGGTGTGAAGACGATGATTTGGTAGACTAGTTCCAACTGCTATGATAGTTTTACGTCTGGTTGGAGTGCCTGGGCATTTAAACCTGAGGACACACAGTCCCAGACACACAGTCCTCATCGTATTCTCCTTGAGCTAAAGTCACACAGACCTCGCCCAATCACTCGTGGTAAGTCTTCAGGTGACTTCCAAACCTTCATAGACTTAGTCACTTGGCGATCCACAATTCGTCTTGGATGCTCAGACCATGACGCCTAACCGTCTGGAGGATGGACAATCCTCAAAGGTAACAAGTGTCGGTTCCACACAGGAACAATCTCTTTAGTGATGCTCAATCACTTTGGATTGTAGGTGTTTGGTTTTGGGTTTTCCTCACTTGATGATTTTTGCTCAAAGTCCTCGGAGGATGGGATGCTCTCAATGAAAAGTGTCAGTTTCTCTCGGAGCAGCTAACTAGCTAGTGGTTGTAGGGGCGACTATTATATCCTAGGGAACAGCCCGACATGATAAGATATAGATGCCCTTCAATGATATGACCGTTAGGTGGGTAGATATTTTGGACAGCTGGCACATAACACAGCAACGGTCGGATATTTGAGTATCAAATTCCTCAGGGCTACCATGTTCTTCACTGTGTAAGCAATCCACACTGGCGAATTCCTAACTCCTCAGTTAAAAAAATTCCTCAGAGAACAAAAGATCTTCGTCTCTATCATTGAAGAACTGGACTGAACTGTATGAGATTTCCAATGGCTTCACTCGAAAGGATTGGGTAGGTGTAGGATTTTGAGTGGAGCATCACTTGGAAAGTGTTTCAATACTACTACACAACCTTCTTCTTGTAGACGTTGTTGGGCCTCCAAGTGCAGAGGTTTGTAGGACAGTAGCAAATTTCCCTCAAGTGGATGACCTAAGGTTTATCAATCCGTGGGAGGCATAGGATGAAGATGGTCTCTCTCAAACAACCCTGCAACTAAATAACAAAGAGTCTCTTGTGTCCCCAACACACCCAATACAATGGTAAATTGTATAGGTGCACTAGTTTGGCGAAGAGATGGTGATACAAGTACAATATGGATGACAGATATAGGTTTTGTAATCTGAAAAATATAAAAACAGCAAGGTAACTAATGATAAAAGTGAGCACAAACGGTATTGCAATGCTAGGAAACAAGGCCCAGGGTTCATACTTTCACTAGTGCAAGTTCTCTCCACAATAGTAACATAATTGGATCATATAACAATCCCTCAACATGCAGCAAAGAGTCACTCCAAAGTCACTAATAGCAGAGAACAAACAAAGTGATTATTGTAGGGTATGAAACCACCTCAAAGTTATCCTTTCTGATCGATCTATTCAAGAGTTTGTAGTAAAATAACACGAAGCTATTCTTTCCGTTCGATCTATCATAGAATTCGTACTAGAATAACACCTTAAGACACAAATCAACCAAAACCCTAATATCACCTAGATACTCCAATGTCACCTCAAGTATCCGTGGGGTATGATTATACGATATGCATCACACAATCTCAGATTCATCTATTCAACCAACAAAAAGAACTTCAAAGAGTGCCCCAAAGTTTCTACCGAAGAGTCAAGATGAAAACGTGTGCCGACCCCTATGCATAAGTTCACAAGGTCACTGAACCCGCAAGTTGATCACCAAAACATACATCAAGTAGATCACGTGAATATCCCATTGTCACCACAGATAAGCATATGCAAGACATACATCAAGTGTTCTCAAATCCTTAAAGGCTCAATCCGATATGATGAAGACGTCCACCGGTGAGGGATCCCCCATTCGGCAGGGTGCCGGAACAGGGTCCCAATTGGTTTTTGGTGGCTACAGAGGCTTGCGACGGCGGAACTCCCGATCTATTGTGCTCCTCGATGTTTTTAGGGTATATGGACATATATCGGCGAAAGAAGTCAGTCCTGGGAGCCACGAGGGGCCCACGAGGGTGGGGGCGCGCCCAGGGGGTAGGGCGCGCCTTGCTGCCTCGTGGCCACCTCGAAGCTTCCCTGACGTCTACTCCAAGTCTCCTGGATTGCTTCCGTTCCAAAAATAACTCTCCTGAAGGTTTCATTCCATTTGGACTCCGTTTGATATTCCTTTTCTTCGAAACACTGAAATAGGCAAGAAAACAACAATTTGGGCTGGGCCTCCGGTTAATAGGTTAGTCCCAAAAATAATATAAAAGTGTATAATGAATCCCATAAACATCCAAAACAAATAATATAATAGCATGAATACTTCATAAATTATAGATAAGTTGGAGACGTATCAGCATCCCCAAGCTTAATTCCTGCTCGTCCTCAAGTAGGTAAATGATAAAATAAATAATTTATGAAGTGTGAATGCTAGCAGGTGCATAAGTTTGATCAATGATAATTTCAATCACCTTTTCTAGCATCATTATATGTCATAACAGCAGCTCATCTCATAAAACTTCTCATGATCAAGTAACAAGCTATTCATATGTTAAAGCATAGACCATAAACTTTCTTGAAAACTAGCAAACTATGTTCTCAGTCATCAAACAATTGCAATTCATCTTATTTTCAGGAAGGGTCTATGTAAGAGCTTTGATTTAGCAAATCCCACATACTCAACTATCATATAGTCTTCCATGATTGCTACCACTCAAAGCATATTTTTAGAACAAATAGCATCCATCGAACACAGAGAAAGATAGGGGCTTAATGTTTCGCCTCCCAACTTACTTATCATGTAGATAATTGTCAACAATAATAATTCATGATCAAAAATACTTGAATGGCCATATATGCTTAGATCTTTCCCCGTCACATGATGCTTGCCAACTAAAGAGTAGGTTTGAATGAGAAGGAATACTACTGACTCTTGCATAAAAGTAAAAGATAGGCCCTTCGCAGAGGGAAGTAGGGATTTGTAGAGGTGCCAGAGCTCGAAGCTTTTAAACAGAGATGAAAATAATTTTTGAGAGGTATGCTTTCATTATCAACATAACAACCAAGAGTTCCCAATATCTTCCATACTAGATACATTATAGGCAGTTCCCAAATAGAAAGGTAAAGATTTTACTCCCCTCCACCAACAATCACACTCCACGGCTTGTCCGAAACAATGGGTGCCGTCCAACTATCAACAATCCTGGGGGAGTTTTGTTTAAATTATTTGTGATTTGTATCTTTTGATCACAGGACTGGGCATCCCAGTTACCAGCCACTTTCTCGTGAATGATGAGCGGAGTCCACTCATCGTGAGAATAACCCACCTAGCATGGAAGATACTGACAGCCCCTAGTCGCCACATGAGCGATTCGGGCATACAAAACAGATTATTATTTGAAAATTTAGAGTTTGGCACATGCAAATTTACTTGGAATGGCAGGTAAATACCGCATATAGGCAGATATGGTGGACACTCATGGAAGAAACTTGGTTCAAGGAGTTTGGATGCAAAAGCAGTATTCCCGCTTAGTACAGATATTTTGGCTAGCAAAGGATTCTAAATAACAAGCACCACATGTTGGAGGATCTATAACAATATAACTTCTATACAAATATACCCAAGCATAACTCATTATGTCGTCTTCCTTGTCCAACTTCAACTAATTTGCTCAGGTTTGAAAATAATTAATGGGGATCACAATCAGAGAAGATGTCCAAGATAGTATATTTATATGTGAAATCTCTCTTCCTTCGATATTCTTTCATGAATTGTTCATGTGACCAATACAATGTTTGCTAACCTTCAATAAATTTACCACCTCTACTTCTTATATATGAAGTCATTACTCCCCATGGGATAAGCATATGGAACATATATAATTTCAGATTTATGATATTCAAATCATTCAACCATTTACTCATAGGATATAAGTGAAGCACACGAGTAAATGACAAACTACTCCAAAAAGATAAAAGTGAAGATCAATGAGTAGTTGAATAATTATGTAAATATGTGAAGACTCTCTAACATTTAAGAATTTCAGATCTTGGTATTTTATTCAAACAGCAAGCAAAACAAAATAAAATGACATTTCAAGGTTAGCACACATCATGTGAAGAAGCAAAAACTTAGGTTCAACCGATACTAACCGATAATTGTTGAAGAAGAAATGTGGGATGCCTACCGGGGCATCCCCAAGCTTGGATGCTTGAGACTTCTTGAAATATTATATTGGGGTGCCTTGGAAATGCCCAAGCTTGAGCTTTTGTGTCTCCTTAATTCCTTTTACATCTCGGTTTCCTAAATCTTGAAAGCTTCATCCACACCAAACTCAACAAGAACTCGTGAGATAAGTTAGTATAAATCAATGCAAAAACCTTATCATTTTCTACTGTAACAAATCACAAAAATTATTATTCAACATTGCATACTAAATGTCCTGCATATTTAATACTCCTATCCTCGAATAGAATCATTAAACAAGCAAACGTATGCAAACAATGCGAACATAACAGCAATCTGCCAAAACAGTACAGTCTGTAAAGAATGCAAGATTCATCATACTTCCCTAACTACAAAAATTATGACAGTCTACCACACTGTATAAGATTTATCAGAGCTCAATATGAAAAAAGTTTTAACATTTTATCATTTTCGGACTTTTCTAGGGAATTTTTGCAACAGCGGTAAACTTTCTGTTTTGAAACAGCAACATGTATACTTGCAAAATAAGCATGGTAAAGGCTATCCTTGACATTTTTATTGAAAATATAGATGAAAAACATTATTCTAAATAACAGAAAGCAAATACTAACAGAAGAAAATGATGGTCCAAGAAAAACACATATCATGTGGTGAATAAAAATATAGCTCCAAGTAAAGTTACCGATGAACGAAGACGAAAGAGGGGATGCCATCCGGGGCATCCCCAAGCTTAGGCTCTTGGTTGTCCTTGAATATTAACTTGGGGTGCCTTGGGCATCCCCAAGCTTAGGCTCATGCCACTCCTTATTCCATAGTCCACCGAATCTTTACCCAAAACTTGAAAACTTCACAACACAAAACTTAACAGAAAACTCGTAACCTCCGTTAGTATAAGAAAATAAATCACCACTTAGGTACTGTTATGAACTCATTATAAATTCATATTGGTGTAATATCCACTGTATTACAACTTCTCTATGGTTCATACCCTCCGATACTACTCATAGATTCATCAAAAATAAGCAAACAACACATAGAAAACAGAATCTGTCAAAAACAGAACAGTTTATAGTAATCTGTATCATTCGAATACTTCTGTAACTCCAAAAATCTTAAAAATTTAGGAAAACCTGAGAAATTTGTGTACCAATCCATAGAAAAAATAATCAGAGCAAAATCTCGTTTCTTTGAATTATCAAAACTAATTTACTGGGTGCAAAAGTTTCTGATTTTCAGCAGGATCAACACAACTATCACCGTAAGCTATCCTAAAGGTCTTACTTGGCACTTTATTGAAACAAAAGCTATAAAACATGATTACTACAGTAGAATAATAATGTTTACACACAAAAACAGTAAGGGTAAATATTGGGTTGTCTCCCAACAAGCGCTTTTCTTTAATACCTTTCTAGCTAGGCATGATGATGACAATGACGCTCACATAAAAGATAAGAATTGAAACATAACGGGAGCATCATGAAGCATATTACTAGGACATTTAAGCCTAACCCACTGCCTATGCATATGGATTTTGTGAGCAAACAACTTATAGGAACAATAATCAACTAGCATAGGAAGGCAAAACAAGCATAACTTTAAAACTTTAAGCACATAGAGAGGAAACTTGATATTATTGCAATTCCTATAAGCATATGTTCCTCCCTCATAATAATTTTCAGTAGCATCATGAATGAATCAACAATATAACCAGCACCTAAAACATTCTTTTCATGATCTACTTGCATAGAAATTTTACTACTCTCCACATAGGCAAAATTCTTCTCATTCGGAATAGTGGGAGTATCATAAGAAACTCGAATACTAAAAATTGTTTCCACATTAAAAGAGTAATGTTCAGAAAAAGGGTAATCATAATCATGACAAGTTTTATAAATATAATCATCAGTACTTTTTATAGCATAAGTTTCATCACAATAATCGTCATAAGTTGCAACTTTGTTCTCATCATAATCAATTGAAACCTCTTCCAAAATAGTGGATTCATCATTAAATAAAGTCATGACCTCTCCAAATCCACTTTCATAAATATTATAAGATTCAACACCCTTCAAAATAGTGGGATCATTACTTCCTAAAGTTGACACTCTTCCAAACCCACTTTCATCAATATAACAATCATAAATAGGAGGCATGCTATCACCATAATAAATTTGCTCATCAAAACTTGGGAGGCTAAAAATATCATCTTCCTTAAACGTAGCATCCCAAGCTTAGGACAAACATTAATTGCAGCAAATATATTCTCAAACATGCCATTTTCATCAAACATGGCATCCCCAAGCTTGGGCCTTTTCATATCATAAGCATAATCACTCTCACCATTAATAGTATGGATAGCACCAATACTAAAGCAAATATCATCATCACAATGAGTAATAGGAGAAACATCATTTGGGAGGGATACCTTTCTATCTTTGCTTCTCCGTCTTTTCTTTTTCTTCTTCACATCATGTCTAGGTTTAACCCTCTTTTTTGAGCTCATTATTAATGAGATTCGTTGAATAGAAAGCTCCTCCTCGTTACCTGATTCATCATAAGAAATAATAGGAGGATATAGGTAAGTCTCTTCCCTTTCATAAGTATTCTCTTCATCTTCTATTTGCTTTCTTTTCTTTATGTAATTGGCAATATAAGAATTTTCAATGCAATTCACCGCACTATACATATAAATTTCCTCTAGATCAACATCAAGGAATTTCTCAAGGTTATATTCTGGAATATGCTTAGTTATACGTTTCATTTCTTCATAACCCAAAAGCAAACTAAGTTCATTATGATGTGCAAGGGAAATCAAGTCATCACAATTTTTGGACACGATTCGATCATGAAACAATTTGCATTGGAGATTTAAATGACCATGTTCATTGCAAAGTTCACAAGTATGGCAAAGAAATTTTAAATTTTCAGCACAAACATCTAGCCTTTCTTGCAACCATTTAGTTACTAAATACTTATGCCTCTTGCAAAATCTATCATCCCTGTTTGGTGTGTACTTGCAAACTCTATGCACTCCACAAAAATTGACATGCTTATAAGAGACATTTTCATCATGACTAGTGCAATCATCATTTGTACTATGGATATTCAAAGAGTTCATAGTAACAACATTGCAATCATGCTCATCATTCAAAGATTTAGTGCCAAACATTTTATAGACTTCTTCTTCTAGCACGAGCACAATTTTCCTTTCCATCATTCTCACGAAAGATATTGAAAAGATGAAGCGTATGAGGCAAACTTAATTCCTTTTTTGTAGTTTTGTTTTATAAACTAAACTAGTGATAAAACAAGAAACTAAAAGATTTGATTGCAAGATCTAAAGATATACCTTCAAGCACTCATCTCCCTGGCAACGGCGCCAGAAAAGAGCTTGATGTCTACTACACAACCTTCTTCTTGTAGATGTTGTTGGGCCTCCAAGTGCAGAGGCTTGTAGGACAGTAGCAAATTTCCCTCAAGTGGATGACCTAAGGTTTATCAATCCGTGGGAGGCGTAGGATGAAGATGGTCTCTCTCAAACAACCCTGCAACCAAATAACAAAGAGTCTCTTGTGTCCCCATGTAACATCCCAATTTTCCTAAATTAGGATGTTATTAGATCATACATATGCATATCATATTTTCCATGCATTATTTGCTCTTATACAATATTCTTTTCATTATGCAACTAAAGGTAATTTATTGGAGTGGAGATAACATGACTTCTCCCCTGTTTAAAAATGTTCATAATGTCAAGAATATTATTTCCAGTTCATCTGTTATGTTCTGGTATTTTTATTAGTCTACAAAGTATTTTATTTGAGTGTTTTGTTGCTGTTTTGTGTGGCCTATTGAAAAAAATGATTTTCCAAAATTTCATTAGGTGAGGAACTAGTGTTCCTGTAGTTTATATTAGTAGTATATATTTTACTGTGTGTCTCTATATTTTTTGTTTAGTTTATATTGTGGTTATTTTATTTTAGTTATTTGTGTTTCTGTAGTTGTGTGTAAAAAAACACCAGTCAGCCGGCCAGCCAGGCCAGCCAGCCAACCAGCACTGCCTGCGGCCTAGCTCCCACCGCCGCAGCCCACCGACCCACCTAACCGAAGTGGTACGCCCGCTCGCTCGCACCCGACCAGCACCCACAGTCCACCTCGCCCCAGCCGCTGACTAGCAGGCCCCACACCTGTTCATCCCCTTCACCGAGCCGGACGTGCCACCACGCGCACGCCGAGGCCGACTCGGACCAATCCGGCGCCTGGTCCGACCCCGTGCACCCCTGGGACTCCCCGCTCGAGCAAAAGCCATCGGGAACCCTAGCGCATGCCCTCCCCTTTCTTTCCTCGTCTGCTCGAAGCCGCTGCGCTGTTTGGATCTCGACGGAGGAGCTCCAAGTCCGTCGTCTTTGCCGGTCGTTTCTGTCACTGTAAGGATGCCCCCGGCTGCGCTGCTTGTTCCCCTCGAACGCCCACTCGGTTTCCTGTTTCTTTGACACCTCGGGGTACCCTGCAGAGCACCAGAACGCCGCCGCCGCTGACATCCGCCGCCACCAGAGCACGCCATGTTCACGTGGTCTCCGTCGCCTACAGAGAGAGCCTCACCGCCATTGAACACCACCACCACCTCCGCTACTCACTGCCGTACCCACCCGTCACTTCGCCTCCGCCAGAGACTCACCGGAGAGCCGCCGCTGCTGACGCCCGACCACCGCCGCCGTTTCCTCTGTTCTGGTGAGCACACGCTCGCGCAGGAGTTCTCGGCCAATCAAGTGTTGCCACATGGTGCATGCTACAGGAGCTGCCGCAGTAGCCGACATGAACAGTGCAGGAGTTTTCTGCTGTCTTTTGTTTTTTCTCAGATTTTCACCAAAACTTCTAGTAGCTATATCTTTTAGCATATATACTATTTGTAGATGATTCTTTTTCCTATGCACTCATAAAAATCAGCACTTTATCATAGAGCCAAACTTTGCACATGTTTGCATTTTTCAATTTGAATTCGTTTGAATTTGAAATAAACCTTCCGGAGGCCGTAACATTCAAACCGTTTATCGGATTCGAGTGATTCTTTTTGTGTCGTGAACGTAGTGCAATTTAGGTGCTGTTAAGCTTATGTTGTTGGGTTTTTGAAATAATTTTCTTACTGTTGGTTTTTATTTTGGTTCTATTCGTGTTTCGATGATTGATTTGTTGAATTGTGTGAAACGTGTAGATTGTCCGGAGTGCGACGCAAACTATTGTCAGGAGTGTGACCTTCTGAACCAGAACCAAGGCAAGTTACATGTTGATCATCCTTTACCTATTGTTTTCTATGCATGTAGTTACATCACACTATAAATATCTGCATGTATAGGATTACTATATTATTTTGCTATATGCTGTTGAGCTATCTTCCCATCTTTTGCAAATCGTGGTAGTTGTAGTTTGCTATGCTTTGTAGACGGGGGTGGTCCGTGCATACATTGAGATTATGTGAGGATTATAAATATAATCAAATTGAGTAGTAATTGAGGACTTAATTCACCTCTGGGCGGAATTGGTATTGAAGGGTGGTCTCAAGAACATCATGGTTTTTACCCTCTGAATGTAAGTGGACGGCCGCCCAGGCTCAAAATATCAGACAGACTTAGTGACTAGTAGCTTCCATGTACTGCCACTGGCTAAATGGGCTCTAGCTTAGTTGACCAGTTGTGGAACCCTTACCCGGATGTGCCAGCAGATGTAGATATAATAGTTGGGATGGGCCTCCTGTTGGGACTAGGGGACTGCTTCTGAAAGACTTCGTCTCAATCTTCGGATTGGGTCCAGTGGGTAAAGTGTACTAAACTCTGTAGAGTATTAAAACTAATCATGATTAGCCGTGCCCCCGGTTATGGGAAAATTTGAGCCACTATGCGATTACAGTTGTTGGATGATCTTGACAGATGTGACACTTAATAACATTTGTGGGAAACTTAATAAAAGGGTGGGTTGGAGTTGATTTTGCAAACTCAACCTTGTGTATTTAATTGTAGTAATAAAAGAACTAAATAAAAATTTGACTAATACGTAGTTATGAGGACAAAATCAGCTTTCTGCAAAGATAAACCCCCAAGCCTTCCTTTTGTTGTACTATGCATATAAATGTAGGTCTGCTATTATTACTCCTGTGTAACTTGCCAATACATTCAAAGTATTGACCGATATGGCTGCAACGTCTCATGTTGCAGGATATTCAGACGAAGAGTAAGGTATCGTTAGGGTCGTGAGTGCTATGATGGGACTCATCGTTATTTTCTGCTACTTTCCACTGTTTGATTGAATAAAGCTAGCCAAGTGCTATGCAGATTGTTTTATTTTATACATTCTGGATCATACGTTGTAATAAATGATGCACTCGCTATTCTGGTATTCATCTATACTGTGTGTGCTAGCGAGTTCGATCTAGGGACTAGCACGGTAAGCACAGAGACTCAAATCCTTCGAGGTTTGGTCATTACAGATGGCATCAGAGTAGTGTGTTGACTGTAGGACATGACCCTAGAAAATGGATTAGAAAAGCCATAGGAGTGAAAATATTTTATCAACTAGTTATACTTCTTGTTGTTTATTAGTTAGCCCCTCAAGTATGTTGACCAGTTAAGTAGGAACTAGTTCTAAGACCACCATTCATGCTTGTTTTATATTGCAACGCTATCGTGTTGGCGTATCTGATTATGTCCACTTTCGTGGTATGAAGATACTAGATTGTTTGCTTGATTGGTAGTTTGTTCGTTAAATTATATCTTGTCGAAATTATTTTACTATATATATATATATAATATTATCATATTGTTTGTTGTTTGTTGTTTGTTTGTTGGTGTTATTTGTTGTTGTGTTTTGTTGCCTTGATCATATTATGCATATGGGTAGAATATATTTATATATGCATAGCTTTTGGCCCTATTATATCTATAACTCATCTATGCTTGCCCACCATATGCCGCCGAGGCGTGACACTAGACGCACTACTGCAGGAGGAGACAACAATGGCAATGATGTACCGCCATACATGCAGCAGTTGCTTCAGGGACAGGCTCAGTTGATCCAGTTGCTTACTCAGAACATGGGAAACAACAACAATAACAACAACAATCCGCCGCCACCGCCACCTGTGGATATGCTTACCAGGTTCTTGAGGTTGAATCCTCAGAGGTTCTCCAGTTCCCCTGAACCTATTATGGCTGATGATTGGCTCCGTGCAGTCAATAAGAACCTGGATACGGTTAGATGCATAGATGCAGAGAGGGTGAGGTTTGCCTCACATTTTTGGAGGGTCCTGTCGCAGCTTGGTGGGACAACTTCTTGGTCACTTATCCCATTGCTACTATCACTTGGGTGCAGTTTCAGACAACTTTTTGTGCTGCACATGTGTCTGCGGGTGCTATGAGTCTAAAAAAAGGAGTTTTACAATTTGCGCCAGGGAGGTCGCAAGGTTAATGCTTATGTGGAGGAATTTAATAATCTTGCAAGTTACGCCCCTAATGACGTTAACACTGATGCAACTAGGCAGGAGAAATTCTTGAAGGGCCTAAATGATGAGTTGAGCCTTCAGTTGACAGTGGCCACTTTTAATAATTGCCAGGAGCTGATTGATAAGGCTATTGTGCTAGAGGGAAAGCAACAGGCCATTGAGAATCGCAAGAGGAAGTACAACAACAATAACAGGTATAATTTAGGACCACAACAGAAGCCACGCACTTCATATCATGGTAATGGAGGTAATGGACATAATCATCATGGAGGTAGTGGACATAATCATAATGGAGGTAATGGCCACAACCATAATGGCCACCATCATGACAATGGGCACAAGAGTAACAATGGCAATGGTAGAGGTAATGGTAATGGTAATGGTGGGAATAATAACCAGAGCCACCAGAATGTGCCTGTGCAGAGGGACATTAGCCAGGTTCAGTGCTACAAGTGTAGGCAGATGGGCCACTACTCCAATGCTTGTCCAGGGAACAATAATGGTAATGGGAATTTAGGAGTCAGCAAGCCAAACCCCTTCCAAAAGGGTCATGTCAACCATGTTAATGTTGAGGAGGTCTATAATGAACCTGATGCAGTGATTGGTAAGTTCTTGATTAATTTAGTACCTGCGCTTGTTCTTTTTTATACTGGTGCATCACATTCATTTATTTTGAGGGTATTTGTTGATAAACATGGATTGCCAACCAAAACCCTTAGTATGCCTATTAGAGTGAGTTCCCCAGGAGCTGAGATGATAGCAGGTGTTGGTTGTCATCAATTGACTTTGTCTATTGGGAAGCATGAGTTTCCTACGGATTTGATTATATTGAAGTCACAAGTTATGGATATTATTTTGGGTATGGATTGGTTGCAGTTATATAAATGTTGCATTGATTGTGCCAGTCGATCTATTACTCTCAGTGCACCAGGAGGGAAGAGGATCAAATATGTGTGTGAGTATAAGCATAATCAGGCGCAGGTGAACTCTCTTAAGGGGGGTAGCCTGGAAGAGGTTCCAGTTGTGAGGGATTATCCAGATGTGTTTCCAGAGGAGTTGCCAGGTATGCCACCAAATAGAGATATGAGTTTCTTATTGATTTAATACCATGCACTGGACCTATTGCAAAGAGACATTATAGAATGCATCCTCAAGAGTTGGAGGAATTGAAGAAGCATATAAGAGAATTGCAGGCACAGGGATTTATTCGCCCAAGTTCATCACCTTGGGGAGCTCCAGTTTTGTTTGTGGAGAAGAAGGATGGGACTTTGAGGATGTGTGTTGATTATCGTTCTTTGAATGAGGTAACCATTAAGAATAAGTATCCCTTTCCCATGATAAATGATCTATTTGACCAGTTGGAGGGAGCTACTGTGTTTTCTAAGATTGATCTTCGTTCTGGTTATCATCAATTAAAGATTCGTGAGCAAGATATTCCAAAGACTGCTTTCACCACGAGGTATGGGTTGTATGAATATACTGTTACGTCATTTGGATTGACTAACGCTCATGCATACTTCATGAATATGATGAACACGGTATTTATGGAGTTCTTGGATAAATTTGTGGTTGTTTTCGTTGATGATATATTGGTGTTCTCCAAGAATAAGCAAGAGCATGAGGTGCATCTGTGTTTGGTATTGGAGAAATTGAGGGAACATTAGTTGTATGCCAAGTTCAGCAAATGCGAGTTTTGGCTGGATGAGGTAGCTTTCCTTGGACATGTTGTGTCAGGTAATGGAGTTGCAGTTGATCCATCTAAGGTTGCTGCAGTTACAGAGTGGGAGACACCCACAACAGTTGGGGAGATTCACAGCTTTTTGGGCCTTGCAGGTTATTACAGGAGGTTTATTGAGAACTTTTCCAAGATTGTGAAGCCTATGACTGAATTGTTGAAGAAGGAGAAGAAATTAGTTTGGACTGATGAATGTGAAGCCAACTTTCAGGAATTGAAGCAGCGTTTGGTCACGGCACCAGTTTTAACTCCGCCAGACATACATAAGGACTTCCAGGTATATTGTGTTGCTTCTCGTCAAGGACTTGGGAGTGTTTTGATGCAGGAAGGTAAAGTTGTTTCATATGCTGCACGTCAGCTTAAGAATCATGAGCATAATTATCCTACACATGATTTGGAGCTAGCCTCAGTTGTGCATGCATTCAAAACTTGGAGGCCATATCTTATTGGTAATCATTGTGATATATTTACTGATCATAAGAGCTTGAAGTATATTTTTACTTAGAAGTATTTGAACCTCGGGCAGAGGAGATGGTTGGAGCCTATTAAGGATTATGATTTGAATGTGCAGTATCATCCTGGTAAGGCTAATGTTGTTGCTGATGCATTGAGTCGTAGGAACCATGCTAATGCAATTAATATTGATAATATGCCACCCGAGTTATGTGAACAGTTCAGGAATCTCAGGTTGGAGATGGTTCCTAAGGGATATTTAGCAACACTTGAGGTAAAGCCTACTTTGCTTGACATGATCAGAGAAGCTCAAAAGGGTGATAAGGAGATTGATGTGATAAGAGAGAATATGACTGAAGGTAAGGCAGAAGGTTTCCATGAGGATGAACATGGGGCCATATGGTTTGAGAAGCGTATTTGTGTACCTCAAGATGCAGATATCAGGAAATTAGTTCTTCAGGAGGCACATGATTCACCTTATTCTATTCACCCAGGTAATACTAAGATGTATTTGGATTTGAGGGAAAGATTTTGGTGGCCTAGCCTGAAGAGGGAAATTGTTGGATATATTGCAACATGTGATGTGTGCCAGAGAGTTAAAGCAGAACATCAGAGACCAGCAGGTTGTTACAGCCATTGCCTACCACTACAAAAAAAAATACACTTCCGTGATGATACGTGTTTGTCACAGTAGGTCGCGTTTTTTGTCATGCATGTACATCCATGACAAATTTATGACAGAATCAAGATAGTCATACCTGTGCTGTCGTAGAAGTGTTCGATGACATTACCAAAATTATCATCACGGAAGTGTCCACTTCCATGACGATAAATCGCGCGTCACAGAAGTGCTTTCGTCAAGGGTGACCGACACGTGGCATCCACTGTAACCGAACGCTGTTAAGCTATCGGGTCGGGTTTTGGATCCGATAACCCATTAACAGCCCCGACCAATGGGGATTTTCCATGTGTAAAATCATCATTGGCTAGAGGAAACACGTGTCAGCTCATCGTTGGGACAGATGTCATCCACTCATTGGACAGAAGGAGCCTATGATACATCGACACGTGGCACGGCCAATCAAGTTTAAATGGGCCGGCCCAACTAAAGGCCCACAAGATTTGGCGGCCCATAATGGGCCGGCCCAGTTAAAGGCCCATGAGATTTTGCGGACTATAATGGGCTAGCGCAGCTAAAGGCCCACAAGATTTTGCGGGCCATAATAGGCCGGCCCAGGTAAAGGCCCAGAAGATTTTTGTGTGCCATAATGGGCCGGCCCAGGTAAAGGCCCACAAAATTCTTGCAGATCATAATGGGCCGGCCCAGCTAAAGGCCCACGAGATTTCGCTGACATTAATGGGCCGGCCCAGCTGTAGGCACACAAGATTTTGAGGACCCTAGTAGGCCGGCCCATTAACTAGCTGCCATGTTTTGGGCCAAATGCCAGCCCATAATTGATCCGGTCCATTAATGGCCTGCCACGTTCCGGGCCTAGTAATGGCCCATATAAGATCTTGCCCATTAAAAGCCTCCCACTTTCTGGGCCAAATCACGGCCCAGATCAGGTCCGACCCTTTAAAAGTCTTTGGGCTCAATTATGGCCCATATCAGATTCGGCCCGTTGACTGGACGCTATGCTTTCAGGCCCACTTGCTAAAGGCCCATTTCATAATTCGACCTGATATTAGTTTCGGCCTGTTAAGGGCACATTTAACATTTCGGCCCTATATTAATTTCAGCCTGTTAAAAGCCCGTCATATAGTTGGGCCTAACTACAGCCCAGTTTGCATCCGGCCTGCTCGCAGCCGATATCTGATTGGGCCAAACAAGGACCGAGACAACTTTGGTCTGTTAAAAGCCCGTGAATTGATTTGCACAATCATGGGTTGGGGTCCATTTTGGGCTGCCGCCGGCCCGTGAGCTATTCGGCACGTTTCAGGCCCAACCTACTTCTCAGCCTCCTAAAAGCCCATTGAGTTTTCTTGCGAAAAGAGGGACGGGGGTTACTCGGCCTATTAAAGGCCCGAATCTACTAGTGGGCCAGTTTGACGGGGCCCATGATGCGGATCATACATCGTGATTGCATGACGGCCCGATTATGTACCGTAATTTTACGGTTTGGCCGGTTTACCGGGAAGGCAGGATATATATACAGTAAAATAACTGCAGCATCATGAATAAGAAAAAACCTAGACTATACAATAAAGAAATTACGGCATATTACATCCACTGGGCATCAAAGTTCGCCACTATGATAATACAGCACAAGCAGACAGCAGATTACATACACTGGGCATCAAAGATCGCCACCAGTGCAAATAAACACGCCGACAAAATAATATACAAAACCGACAGCACTTCAATAGAGTTCAAGAAAGGTTAGCCCTGCTGGGGAGCTGCAGCGCAAGCAGCCGAGCAAGATGATGAGATTGCACTTGTTCAACACTTATATCTTCCTCACTCTGAAACATAAACAAGCAGATAGATGACAGGTTTTGCACATAAAAGTATCAGTGCTGACAATTCATCACATTTCTTACTGACGAATAAAGTGACACATTTTAAAATTGCATTAGCACAATATGGTATTGTTCAGGTCAAGACATGGCAAGAATTGACATTGTGAAGGAGTTGGCAGCTTCACGACACCATTGGATTACAGATCAAGAACTCATAAGTATCAATGGTTAGTGTGCTGTCAATTTATCCCATTTCAGATTGGCAAATATAGAGGCGGTTTAAATAATAGTAGAATGATATGACATTGTTCATAGTTAAGACATTGCAGAATATGACATTGTGTTGTAGTGGGTAGGTTCACCACACCACTGGATTACGGATGAAGAACATAAGCATACATGCAGTGCAAAAGAAGATCACTTGCTCTGTATAGTTTAATTTATATGGTATGAAGAAGGAACTTGGTTGTACAATTGAAAACTTAAATTGAGAAGGACAAACTTTTGTTTATGAACTACATAATAAACTTTAAACATGCAATTTGATGCAAACACCAAAAATAAACGGCTGTTGCAGTCATGTCTAACCAAATATACACAACAAAGTTTGAAGGCTTGAGAAGGACAAACTTACATTACTGGTGAAGACATGCTCTATAAAGCCCATGTCCATGCTGATGGGGGGGGGGGAATTCAAGAAGCTTAGCGCAAAATGTTCTTCATAAGCATTGCCTTTATTCTACATTTTGTTAAGAGTAAATATAGATGTGATAATATACGAAAAAATGGAGAATATTTAAGATAAGATGAAGAGTGATGCTACATAACCAAGTAGCTATAAATGTATGTGCAGCGATACAGGCAAAAGGCACAGCCAAGAGCAATGCACAGCTAAACTTATTTAGTACCAACCCTATGGTAACAGTAAATATAGATCTGATGTGTAGAAAATGGAGGGCAAAGGAAAATAAGCTGCAGAGTGATGGTACATGAACAACTACCTATCAATATAAGTACGCTGATAAAGGACAGCTTGTACTTACAAGAACAATGCAGAGCTAAAAAAATTCATTGGCATTGGATATATTCTACACTAATGTAACCATTCATACAGATCAGATAATTTGGAGCGAACAATTGATAAGCAAGCTATCATGCATACTTCTGTCACATAATGAACCAGGTATGTATGCAAGTACAGTGATACATGACAAGAGGTACTAACAAGAGCAAAGCAGCGAGCAGCATATTTGCGATATCCTGTCGTTCTTTTCAAACCGGAATTCTTCTTCGAGCAGATTTCCTGCAAAAAAGATTCATAAGGCACATGCGGAAAAGTAGAAGTTCAAATTGTCATGTGATTTCATAGACATTACCTCATCCTGGGAACGAGACCAGTGCATAACAAGGTTTTTCCATTCAATGTCTTCTAAATTTAGCACAGGAGACTTCACCGAAAATTCGTTTATAGACTTGCCATCAAAGTGTGATTTCCTCAGGTAACACCGATACTGCTGCAATGCTTCCTTGAAAAGCACAAGCAAGCTTTGCTCGTCATGACTATCCAGATTGACCCTCACCTAGTTACAACAGTGTAATGTAAATCATTGATGTGTTCGATCAGTAGAAAACAGGAAAATAATAACCATGAATAATAGCACTTACACGTAAGTTGGACAGGAAGATGTGAAAATGGTGTTTGTCTTCACTATAATCTTCCCATGATGGGAATATATGCACATAGTCCCTAACAACATTGAAAGCATTGTATTTTAAATTGGGAATAAATGGAATGGGGTTGCAATCTGCAGGAATTGGCCGTCTCTATAGTTGGGATAGGTCTTCGGCTGGTGGACTTGCTGTACTTTTTGCTGGAGTGGGATTTTTCTGTGGTACGGCTGGTGCTATGGCAAATGAAATCGGTATACCTTTTGCTGGAGTGAAGGTCCTGTGTGGTGGGGCTAGTGGTGTGGCCAGTGAAGTATGGGTACAGTCTGCTGGAGTCGGTCCTATGTTTTGTGTCACTGGTTGTACAGCCAATATAAGTGGGGCGCTGTCTGATTTCTCCGGCACCACCACGTTTTTCAAGGACTTTGCTGGTGCTCCTTCAGGTTCGGCAATCACCCTCTTCCTTTTTGATGTCTGATGCACAAGAACAACATTTGAGTGGAAAAACATGGTATGACGACAGATGGAATATGTATTGATAATGGATGGGCATAGAATCTCGAGTTATATGATGAGTAAACTAAGCAGATGGTGGTGCAACAAAGTAGAAGAAATGCAAGACAACATATGCAAGATACGCGCAATCAATAAAACCTTGCCAAATTAGAACATGCACCTTGATGGGTGAACAGGACAGGCCATCTGCCTTTGACTCCTCGAGGTTAGAATAGTCATTAGAATGATATTCTAAACAAGAATCAACAGGCGGGGAGTGTACAAGTTTCATTGCTTCCAAAATGGCACTCAATGCCTTGGTGCCAATTTTGCAAGTCATTGCAGTGTTCCACAATATTCTTCTGATGCGCGGATTCTGATATTCACTGTAATTACGTATAATATCTGAGAACCATGAAAACATAAATAGTTGTGAGATTATCTTTGTAATGCAAATGATATTATAATATAGGGGCGCCCCTGTAAACACTTATGTGCTATCACTGGATTCAGATGAGAGAGCTCATGTGTGCTGTAATATCGTGCGTGCATTTATATAATCTGGCACAAGTACACAAAAAATAGGCTCCAGAAGTAAGGATAGCTGGCAGATGATAGGTTCATAATATACTGTATAGATAGTTTATTGCCAAACCATGATAACAAGAGCACACAACAACTAGGCAGATCATAGTGTACATAACAGGGGTACACCATAACCACGATATATAAATCGGGAAAGTGGAACTGGCTTGAAAATACGGTGTTGTATTGCCGTTAGTAATTGAAAGCCTATCGATCACATACAGGCTAGCACTATCGAACATGGTAAAGAAGAGCAAGCAGATTTTGGATAATAAAATGTTGGTTGCGCAGTGCCCACACATGATGAACCAGAGCACATTAAGAATGCAACTCCCAGCTGTCTCTCGACCATTTCAGGTGGTTGTATGAAGATCCTACGTCTCCTAACCCTTCTTCTTCCTCGTCTGTGATTCTTCCCATACAGAACACCGCACGGGCCGCCGGCCGAACCACCGGCCCCCACCGCCTGTGTTCCTCCACCACCCCCACCCCCACCCGCGTCGAGTTTTCTTCATTCGGCGAGGCCCCACAACTACCCGAGCCCCTTGGATCGCACCGGCGAACTCCGGCGAGCTCTGAAAAATCGACTGACCCAACTTTGAAATTTAGTCTACTGTGATTTAACTAGTGTGGAATATAAAAGGGGAAAACCATAAGCATAGGGAGTATAGTGTTGAGCGTGCCATGGCGGATCTGAAGGTGCAAACGGGACAAAGGCAACTTCGCAACCAAGACAAGAAATCAGAGTAAAGCAGTGGCGATCTATTTTCTTGCTGTGATAAATAAGTTGAGCAGATACGAAAGAGTACCTCCTCTGGTGCGGCGCCATGTACGCATCTGGTGAGAATTTGATGGTGCTGCGGTAGCAATGGCTGTCAGCGGCGTGGAAGCAGATCTAGGAGGGTAGACGGTGGCGGCAGGGCGCGGTGGACAAGATGGTCGTAGGAGCGGCGCTGACAAGCTGGACGACGGCGGGGATGAAGCGAGAGGACGAGATGCAAGGATCCCGGTCCAAAGGCGTGGATGAGAGAGGTTGATCACTTGTAATGGACGGCGGCGTCGGGGTATCAGCTCCGACATGGTGGAGGAGGACGGCGGTGGATGGGGTGGCGGACGGCACCGGACGGAGGAGAGTGGGGTGCAGAGGGTGTTTTGGTGGCCACGGAGTACGAATGGGGAAAAGGGAGGTAGAGAGGAAGGGGGGGAACCATGTAGTCAGGGCGCGCTTGTCTCAAATGCAAGGAAATTTACGAACTTAACCCCCGTTTCAAATTTCTACTACATCACAACAACATTAGTCGGTTGGGGATAGGACGGTAATCTCGCATACACCGAATATTTGCCGACGAGAGTTTGTTTTTGGCGCCCACCGTGTATGAATATGAATCGGGGAGGGAGTTGATTTCGGCCGTGGGCACACTGTGTTTTGGCACCCACCGTGTATGAATCCGGGTGGGAGGCAGTTACGTCACGTTTGGGTGAAATTACAAACCTACCCCTATCGAAACCTATAGAAATCCAGCAGATAGGCTTTGCGCGGCAGGGATAGGCAGTAGTGATTTCCATCTCACAGATTTTGGTTTCGGGCGGTTACTGCGACTTTCCCCGCTTCATTCAAATTTTGCACAGTGCACATTTACCGTGCCAACTCAATTCGAATCCCGTTTGTATTCTACTATTTTTTTCTGGGCGGGATCCATTTTTAGTTGGAATTACATTCTATATACATCATTTTTTTTACATATATACTTTCAAAAGCACAACACCATTTATACATAAATATGGTCTACAAATGGCATGATCTCAGATTCATAAGGTTGTATCCATCAATTTGGATTTTCAAATATTTGAAACCACTTATGTTGAAATCCAATGTATGCATTCCTCGCTAACTGTCTCGAATTAATGTGTGTTTCATGCGGGGTTTTTTTAGGGACAAATACATTTATGCCCCTAGTTGGAACCCACCCACGGGGTTTGCCCTTAATTTTCCACCTTGCTCAGTTTTGCCCTTAGATTTGTCCCAGGGCTCACTCGAATGCCCTTCCGTGACGGCCCCGTGTGGTCAGCGCCGTTTGACCACGGTTTTGCATCATTTCGGACATTTTTACCCCTGGTTCGATATCCCTAGCCTTTTACTCATCTGCTACCTCGCGCTAGACAGAAGAAAGGAGGCAGAAGGAAAAGGGGGCGGAAGGAAGGAGCTATTGGAGGGGGCGTCTTGCAGGCTTGCCCACAGCCATGGAGATGTCGGATATGTCGTCGGAGAGCTCGTCGCCGGCCGCCGCTGAAGAGGTAATTTGTAATAGGTAGAGTAAAAATTTCCCCATTTTCTAGGGTTAGCTCAAATTTCGGGTGATTTATGTGGTTTTGGTCAAATTAGGTGGATGGGGTAGGAATTGTGCAGCACAGCTCAGAGTTTTACTTGCCAGACTCCACCTTCTCCGGCCTGGAGTACCGCTCGAAGCATTGTTGTCCAGGACATGGCCTAATCCCTGCTCGTCGTGTCTCATGGGGTGGAGCTAGCACCGACCATCGATTTTTGGGTTGCCCCCTGGATGTAAGAATTTGAACTACATTTTACATTCTTGGGTTTGAATCCATGACGAAGCACTCGACATCAGATCTAATCGAAAATTGTTCATGCAGTTGCCAGATGAATGTGAGTGGGTGGTTTGGGTTGACCCTGCACCTCCAACAAGAGTTGGACTAGCTTTCGAAGATTTACATGCAACACTTGAAGCTAGCTAGATCAAAAGTCATAAGTTGGAGAAGCAAGCAGCTGATCTTGCGAAGATAAATCGTGCGTTGACCAAAGAATTGAAGGAAAGAAAGGAAATGATGCGTGTTTGGACAATGTTTTTCCCTATAGTTACAATTTGTATGCTCGCTATCGCAATGTTAGTGTGTGCACAAAATGCACACTAAAATTTCATTGTTAATGTAGTAGCTCATGAATGCACTGATGTATGAGTGCAGTTATGTACGAATGCACTGATGTATTTGCAGTTTGTGATCTATGAAATTTGTGATCTATTAGCAGTTTATGATCCATGAATGTAGTGATGTATGAATGCACTCATAAGTTATTCAATAGCAAACCACCCACTCCAGTTGCATACTACTTCACACAGCAAACTACCAAATTCAGTTGCATAGAACTGATAGTTTCACACATGACAACATAGTACTTCATACAACTAGAGTGCACAGTGCACATAGATATCAACTACAGATAGTTCAAACATGACATAAGAGATCATCCCAAACTGATAGTTTCACACATGACAACACTCATGATTTGGCCCTTTTTCTCCTGGTGTTTCCTGCTGGGTTTGGCATCTCCTTAGCTCTGCTTCTAGTCACTCTTGCTGGGATTTGGGGCACATCAGCATGCACTTCCTCTTGAGTTGCAGCAGTTTTCTCATGCATATTGCTGCCAGTCACTGACCCATGTGTGCCTGCTACTGTAGAAGTAGTGCTCATCTTCCTCCTCTTGCAGGGAGATGGTCCTCTCATAGCTGGCCTTTTCCAATTCTTCTTAGGAGTGCTGGAAAAAGGAATAAAGTTAGTTAGTTGCAGTGAAATAAGTAAAAGGAGAAACATTGCAAATAGTACAAACCATAGAACTGCACTAGCAATAGTAGAAGCTTGTGTAGCAGGCTCTTGTGATACATCGTCTTCACTAGCTGGTTGCTCTGGAGAAGGCTGCACAGTTGCTGGCTGCTCTGGAGAAGGTTGCACAGTTGCTGGTGACTCTGGAGAAGGCTGCATAGTTGCTGGATGATCTGGAGAAGGCATTACAGTTGCTGGATGATCTGGTTCTTCAATTTCATCTGCACTAACTGCATCATCTTCTCCTTGGTCAGCATTATCTAGCTCTGTAGGCTCCTCTGCATTGTCAGCTCCCCAATGTGCATCCTCTTCTCCAAATGCAGGATCAATGGCATTTTTGCAGTTCTTTAGGAAATGTCCATACCCTCCACATCTTTTGCATTTCCTCTTCCTAACTCCAAGGCCTTTCCCTTCACTTGCTGCCCTGATTCTTGTTTTCCTTGGCCTTCCTACTGCAGCTTTGTGCTGAATAGGAGGACAAAGTCTGAAACTTGGATCAACAATATCCCACTGTTGTTTTCCCTCAAGTGATGGTATATTTTCAGCATATGTTTTGTTGAACATATCAACTGAGAAATAGTGATCCACATACTGATCTATGACATTTGCATCTCCTCTCAAAGATGTAATGAAAAACAGTGCATGTATGCAGGGCTGACCTGTGATCTGCCACTTCCTGCAACTACATTGTCCCTTTTGAAGATCAACAGGGTATCTCCACTCTCTCTTCTCCTTGTCTACACCAGTGAATTCTCCTTCAGTTGGACTTCTCCTTACTAGAGTCATATCCAAACCTTTGCTCTTTGCCATCAAGATCTTCATAACTCTAGGAATGATTTTGTTCCCCATGAATTTTTGAAGTTCTATGCTGCTCCTAAGACCAAACTTCTCCATAATGTATTGTCTGATCTTATCAAACAAGTCTACAATGTGCAGGCCTTTAAGTTTTTTAATTTTGGAATTAAATGATTCTGCAAGGTTGCTGGTGACATAATCAACCTTGCATATGTCATTAAACATTGCTCTAGCCCAGAATTTGTTATAGTGCTCTTCAAGGTAAGCCTCCACTTTGGGTTTTGTGCAGAGCTGTCTCAAGTGGTAATTGTGCTTCTTGATGCTATAAGTGAGTGAACATGGCCACAAATGCTCATCATAAAATTTCCCCTTGAATTTCTTGGAGAAATTTGCTGCAAGATGTCTCATGCACTCTCTGTGCTCAAATCCTGGAAAGACTATGTCTACTGTCTTCTCTAGGCCTTTGCAGGCATCAGTATGAATAACAAGTCCTTCAGGGTGTCCTATAACCTGCTTCAGATTTTGGAAAAACCAGGCCCAGCTCTCCTGGGACTCTATCTCTAGTACACCATAGGCCACTGGAAAAATCCAGTTGTGTGCATCAACTGCACAAGCTGCTACTAATTGCCCTCTGAACCTACCATTCAGAGCTGTAGCATCCACAGCAAGGTAGGGCCTGCATCCAGCTAAAAATCCACTCCAACAAGCTTTGAAACTAACAAAAACTCTTCTGAAACACTCCTTTTCATACCTCTTTCCCTTCAACTGGAAGGGAACAGTGTGCCTATCTATTTCTACAACACTACCAGGAGAAGCTCTCTCTACTTCAGCTTTGAATGTGTACAAAAGCTGAAAACTGTCCTCATACTTTCCATAAATGTTGTCAATAGCCATTTGTTTACCATAATAAACTCCCATGTAAGGCAAGTCTAAACCATATTTTTTCTGCAAGTTGGTTTGCAACTCCTTGGGACCAATGTTTGAATTTTCTCTTACCCAGTTCTGCACAGCATCAGCAATCCATCTCCTCTTGGCTGCTCTCAATCTTTCAGTTCCGTTGACACTGGGACAATGGTGCTCATAGGGATTTGCTTTGATCTGCACATAAAAAAATTTAAGTTAGATACTCAATAGGAAAATTAATCATAATTACTATGTTACAACATCAATTGGAAAATAGTTTGCACTGATTATTCAATTTGTTAGTACCTGAAACAATGTGCTGTTTCTCTTTAGAGAGGCATGCAGCCTCCACCTACATCTTGGAAAAGCACAATACACAGTGAACCTTGTTGGATCACTATGCTCTATTTTGTACTCTACTTCATTTTTATGGAGAATGTAGCTACATCATTTCTACAATCCACAGCTGAAGGAAAGACAACCCCTTCAGCTAGACTTGGATTATCTCTGTCATACAACATCTCAGGCCTGTCTTCATCATCATTCTCAAAACATCCCATGTCAATGTTCTCCTGTTCCTCTTCTTCATCTGTATCTGAAAACTCTGCTGGAATGTAGTCCTCATCCTGCTGGTCCACATTCCTCCTGGGTACTAGATCAGGAAACATACTCTCATCTTCTTCATCTGAACCTAGTACATCATCAAGCTCTGCCTCCTCAATTATAGGATCTGTGGGTATATGACTGGCAGTATTAGCAGCATTACTGTCACTAGCACCAGGTTGAGATGGTACATTTGCACTAGGAGTTCTTGGTGGATGACAGCTACTACTTGGAGTTGCCCTGCTGCTCCTAGACCTAGTAGCAGCAGTTTTTGATTTGTTTCCTGGCACAGGGGGCTTTGTTGTACTAGGAGCTGCATCTGGTCTGGCTCTCTGTATGACAGTGGCTTCAATTTTGCCACTTTTCAACAGTGCATTTGCTGCAAACATCTGGGCTAGCTCATCATCACACTGCAGAGGGATCCATGCAAATTTATCCTGGTCCCAAAATCTAAACTCAACAACATCGTACAAACCCCACGGATATTTTCTGTATACTGCATCCCTAAAAGAGTTGAATGTGCTTGTAGCATCGATCACAAGAGGAATAGTAAAGCCTGTGCCTTGATCCTTAGTACCAGACCTTGCTAAAAGAGTTGTTTCCATTCTAATGGACAGAGAAAATGCGCGCTCTGGATCCATCCTACGAATGCAAGAAAACGTCCGAAAAGCATCACGCATGGTAGATCTACCTAAAACTAAAGCAAGAACTAGTGAAAAAAAGCAGATGAACTTTACCATCTGGGATCTGTTGGCTCATATCCTCCGTCGACATCGGAGTCCTCTGTCTTGACGCCGCGCCCTCCATTTCGCCTCTGCCGCCGCGTGATCTACGGGTCTTCACCATCGTAGCCGATGAAGATGTGGTCTGGATCTCTCACGACATCGACCAAACCACGGGCCGGGCTCGGATGCGCGCCGCCAAAAGCTAGGGTTAGGGTTCGCCTAGGTCGCCGCTGTGCTAGGGTTCTAGAGATAGATTCGGTAGAGAGGGGAAATGAGATGTGATACATACGCGGGTCCCACCTGTAAGGAAAGGGTAGGGGCATGTGCTGTCCAAAACGGCGCAAAACCGTGGTCAAACGGCGCTGACCACACGGGGCCGTCACAGAAGGGCATTCGAGCGAGCCCTGGGACAAATCTAAGGGCAAAACTGAACAAGGTGGAAAATTAAGGGCAAACCCCGTGGGTGGGTTCCAACTAGGGGCAAACTTGCAATTGTCCCTTTTTTTAACTTCTCAAACATGTATAATGTGTTTCACACACGCAACATATAGTGTAATCCTGTTTAGACACTAATTGCATATAAACCATGCATTGTTTGTAATTGAAGAATCTATGGATCACCAATATTGATAAACTATATAACATTACACGTGTGCCCAAATTCAAATGAATATGCATGTTTGATACATCAATTTGCGTTATGATATTATCGATGTCGTGATCTCCAGTTTAAATATTTGAATCCCCTTTAATCCAGATATTTCTCTCATATAGCTATCACTCATGCTTATATAGGACTATCTCTCTGGACCTATACGCGTTCATCGTCTCTCAGGCATCTCTCGTGCTACCTGCATGTCGACAATGATCTTTTATCTTTGTAACACACTGACGGTACTCTCTCCATCGACCTTCATCACTCTATCTCTGTCTCTAAGTATATCTCGCTCCCTGCTATGTGTCTCTAGCTATGATTCTCCATGTGGAATCTCTTTCTCTCACACAAACACAAAACTTTGTCTCCCGGGGTCTCATTTCTCTCAACTATTCCCATGTGTGCCACTCGCACACCCCTCATGCAGAGATGTCTTTCGCTCCTTAGATATGAGAACCTACGACTCTTCCTCTTCAATATCTCTTCCTCACACACAAGCACAAAACTCTGTCTCCTAGGGTCTCATATTTCTCCATTGTTCTCTTGTATGTCGCTCAAACACACCCTCTATCCCTAGAGATATCTTGCGTTCCCTCATATGTCCCTCTAGCTATCACTCTCGTTGTGAAATATCTTTCTCTCTCGCAGACACAAAACTCCGTCTCTCTGGGTCTCATTTCTCTCTGATATTTGTTTGTATGTGACTCACATGCACCCTCTCTCTATCTCTCTCACACCCACACACATAACCCAGCCTTCTGATCCACTCAACTCCTATCTCTAGCGCACACTAGCTAGCATCTTTATCTTTCTATTTATCTTTTTCTCCATAAACCTTCTTTCTCGCCCTCACTCTTGATTCCTATCACGCACACTACATATGTTTCTCTCTACATGCATGCAGTCAAGTGCCCTCTCACACACATATATTACTTCACCCTTTGAACCACCCGACGGTCATCTCCGACACCCAAACTAACGGATGTCTCTCTGGCTAGCATCTCCATCTCTGTATCTATTTGTAGTTTCTCTGTCAACATTTCTTTCTCGCACGGAGTCTTGCTTCCTATCACCCACACTATATATGTCTATCCATACATATGCATTTATAGGTTGATCTCTTTTGCACAATCGTTGCGCCTCACCCCCTCTGCTCGCCATAGATGCATGCTCCAGCCCATGCCACTATCTCTTAAAGACAAAAACACACATTACAAAAAAAAGACACATCCATGACATTTTGGGCCGAACGAAAAATTTTTCTGTCATCCATATGACACTTCTATGACGATAATTGTGACAAAACCCGGTATCATCATAGATGTGGTGGGCTCCTACTTCTATGACAAAAAATCATGACAGAAAATGGGCTTTTCGTCCTGGGCGGGCCGGAGACGTAGCAGCATGACATTCTTTGGGCCGTCCATGACGGAAAAAACCGTGGTAGAAGGGAGGGGGAGGAAAATTTTGGGGAGTTGCCGGTTACGGTGGGAGAGCGATGCGCGTTTCTCTCATACAGGTACGCGTGTGTGTGCGAGGCGTTGGCTCTAACTGAACCCGAGCAAGGCACTGAACCCGAGCGATTGCACTGCAGGCTACGCGTTACTGAACCCGAGCGATCGATCGATGGCTGTTAACTGAACCCGATGGAGCAATTCTTTCGCTACTACTGCTAACTGAAGCCGATCGATGATGCCTTTGGGATGAACAGTGAGAGTTGCGGGGGGTTTTGGATGAACAGTGAGCGGTGGCATTGCCTCTGGATGAACAGGAACCCGTGGTGTGGAGGGCTAGATGAACAGTAGACGGTGGAGGGGTGGCCGTGGAGGGGTGGTTGAATAGGACCCCGTGGTGTGGAGGGCTGGATGAACAGTAGACGGTGGAGGGGTGCCCATGGAGGGGTGGTTGAACAGGACCCCGTGGTGTGGAGGGCTGGATGAACAGTAGACGGTGGAGGGGTGCCCGTGGAGGGGTGGCTGAACAGTAGCCGGTGGAGTAGCGCGCGGTGGAGGCTGGATGAACAAGAGCCCATGGAGGCTGGAGGAGGTCGACGGTAGCCCGTGGAGGCTGGAGGAGGTCGACGATGGAGATGAACAGTATCCCGTGGAGTCACGTTTTGCGGTACGCCACACCCCTCCCCCCCCGTTTCGACCGTAGCGCTCCAACACAAGTCCGTTTCGTCCGTTTTACGGTACGCCACACCCCTCCCGATCAACAGGACCCCCATTTCGACCGTAGGAGGTCCGTTTCCTCCATTTTGCGGTACGCCACACCCCTCCTGATCAACAGGACCCCCGTTTCGACCATAGGAGGTCTGTTTCCTCCGTTTTGCAGTATGCTAGGCCCCTCCTGATCAACAGGACCCCATTTCGAACGTGGCCGGTCGAACACAAGGCTGTTTCCTCCGTTGTGCGGTACGCCAGGCCTCGTTTCCATCGCCTGTTCCGTCCAAGCCCTCCCGATGAACACGACCACGCATTCCGTTCCGATCCAGCCGGTTGGCTCCCCATGAACGCGACGATGACCCAGTTTCCCCGTTCCGACCCAGCCATGTACGTATGCGCGAGTAGCCGTTCGAGACCCTGCCCGTATGTACGCACGTGGCCGTATTTTCTTTCTTGCACCCTCGTCGCTGTACGTACGTGTACATGCTACGTGCGCGCCTCTACTATGACACGTGCGCGCCTCTATCGACCAGTATGTACATACACGTTTGCGACCAGAATGACAACGGTACGTACGCTTTGACCAGTCGGGTCCCGACTGTCAGGCACTTCCTTGCCTGCGAAGATGTAGCTGGTGGGTCCCAGCAGTCAGGGGGCGAATCGTTTTGGGTTTTTTTGCCCGGACGCACTTCCTTGCGTGCGAAGATGTAGCTGGTGGGTCCCAGCAGTCAGGGGGGCGAATCGTTTTGGGTTTTTTTTGCCCGGACGCACTTCCTTGCGTGCTAAGATGTAGCTGGTGGGTCCCAGCAGTCAGGGGGGCGAATAGTTTTTTTCGAACGCACTTCCTTGCGTGCGAAGATGTAGCTGGTGGGTCCCAGCAGACAGGGGGAAACATTTTTTTCGCAAAATACGGTGGCCCGTCCGGTGGGTCCCTGCTGTCAGGTGGAGGAATAATTATTTTGCGCGTAATAAGGAGGCACTTCCTTGTTGCGGCCGTGGACCCAGCTGTCAGCCTCTCCACGTACAGTCCACGTCCGATGGAAGCCATTCCTTGACCACGTTGACCATGCCGCGCCGAGAGCACCAGGGCGGTGGACGACGGTGAGGCCTAGGAAGGGGACGACACGGAGCTGGGGAAGACGCGACAGTGGATGCCCACGCGTAGAGGAGTATGAGGGTTCACTCGTTCGGCTGCGGTGTGAGGCTGCCGTCGCCGCAGAATAACAGGGGGTGTGGGTGCGTAGAGGGATGGCCTGGCCAGTGGTGTTAGTAGTAGGGGGCGGTGAGGTCTCCGCGGCATCACAGCCGGCCACGGGCGGCAGGAGCAGGCGGCACGACCGGCGCTGCTTTTGGCGGCTGGAGCAAGAAGACCAGAGGTTGAAGAAGCACTATGGCCGTTGGATGGACATCGTACGGTCACTGGAGCTAGAATCGTTCATATATTGACTAAAGTTGACAAAGGCCTCCGTCTCAGTCAACTTAGTAGGCCCACAAGTCAGCCTCCCACCAATGTTGGTCCCAGCTAGCAGGGGGTATTCATTTTTTTGTGCGTAATAAGGAGGCACTTTCGGTGGGTCCGAGCTGACAGCGGGGGAACGTTTTTTTCGCGAAATACGGTGGCCCGACCTGTGGGTCCCAGCAGTCAGGGGGAAACGTTTGTTTCACGAAATACTGGTGGCCCCTCTAGTGGATCCCAGATGTCAGGTGGAGGAATAATTATTTTCCGCATAATAAGGAGGCACTTCCTTACGGCTGTCGTGGACCCAGCTGTCAGCCTCTCCACGTACAGTACTCTTCCGATGGAAGTCGGTCGTTGACCACATTGACCACGGCGCGCCGAGAGCACCACGGCGGTGGACGACGGCAAGGCCTAGGAAGGGGACGACGCGGAGCCGGGGAAGACGTGGCAGTGGAAGACCGCACGGAGAGGAGTACGAGGGTTCACCGGTTCGGCTGCGGTGTGAGGCTGCCATCGCCGCAGAATAACAGGGGGTGTGGGTGAGTAGAGGGATGCCCTGGCCAGCGGTGGGAGTAGTAGGGGGTGCTGAGGCCTACGCGGCAGCACAGCCAGCCACGGGAGGCGGGAGCAGGCGGTCCCGCCGGTGCTGCTTTGGCGGCTGGAGCAAGAAGATCAGAGATTGAAGAAACACGACGGCCGTTGGATTGACACCCAACGGTTACGTCTGCTAGAATCGTTTGTTGACGTAGTATATAATAACTAAAAGAAATCTTGCATACACGTCAACTAAAAAGGCCCACAAGTCAGACCACTCCCTCTTTTTTAATAATTTATATATAGCTCATGGCAACTTCTTATGCAATTTATTGCAGTCGTTTTTTTGGTTGGCCAAGGCCAATTTCGCATATTTCTGTGGGTTCCAAACTATTTTCAATACCGAAATGTCGAGCCAGATTTAAAGTACTTTGAAGATATATTTGAATTAGGTTAATGCCCAGTGAAATAGGAATCTGAAAATGTGAAAAAATCAGAAATTATAAAGTAATTGCCAATTTGTCATCTGTTTTTATATTTACAACCCATTTCATATTACTTTCAAGGCGTAGAAAAATAAGTAGGCCTGGATTGGGTATTCTTTAGGAAAAATAAACTGGGCTCATTTGCACAAAGAAAAAATAGCTGGGCTGGTCACATGGTGAACATAAAATATAAGCCTGGGCTAGACGGGCCACAGCCCAGTTCAAACCCTGCTCCGTCTCAACAATACCAAACAAAAAAATACTGCTCGAGTAGCTACGTCCCAGGTGTCAGCCGATCTTGTGCTGTTCTCTTGTCTATTGACTATATACGCTCACAATTTCGTGGGTCCCAGATGTCAGGAAAACACTAGGAGGAAGCATTTTATTTTTCCATACGCTGACGTGGTGGGCCCCTACTGTCATCTTCTCCACGTACTTTTGTCGATTACTGTTGTTTGTTGACCATGTTGACAACGCGAGAGGGCGGCGCCGCGGCGAGTGCACCAAAGCGCGCGGAGGACGTCAGCGTTAACGATTTAGGAGACGGTGGGGTGGCGATGCATGCGCTGAGGCGCAGGCAGCCGTGGGAGGCGGAAGCAGGCGGCCCCGCCGGCACTGGTTTGGTTTTGGCGGCTGGAGGAAGACAGGACTGAAGAAACATGACAGACTGTAAAAGCAGCAGGAGTACTTAACAACCTTAATTGAAACTAGGAGGGGCACTTAACAACCAAAGATGAAAGCAGTATGAGTACTTATACAGGTTCAACCGTACAAAGCACGCCTGGAACAGTGCTACTTTGCCTACAGTTAACCAAGGGGTAGGCCGCCAAGCCCCAAGACAAGGCCCAGGCGCCACCCCGCGCATCCACAACCTTCTGAAAGCGGCTTCATCTCGCAACGTGGTCAATAAACAGGATATTCGCTTTAGAGCCATGGAAAAGCATGAACGTAATCTTCTGTCCTATTCTCCAAGATGGACGTGCCTTCATTATCTGAGACCACCCACGAATAAGTATCTTTTCGCCTCCAAGGGGAATTGAGTAGGTCGACATAAACATCATGTTGTGACCAAGCGCAAGTCTGACCCGACCATGGTCAGGCATCTGTATAGGAACAATAGAACTTGGCAGTTCCTGTTTCAAGAAGATCACAGCTGTAAAACTGTGTATAAGCAATAGTTTATGAAAAACATATATAACAGAAAACAGCTCGTACCATAAGTTTCTTGACACAGTTGGACCTGTTCAACGAGTGCAGCAGTGGCACACATATCCCACGTGGCCTTCCACCATTGAAATGCCCCACAAGGACCTCAAGACGATCAATAAAGTGTAGGAACATGTGGATGTCGATCCAGCCAACTTCAGTGCCATTAGTAACAGCCGAGTTATTACAGAGTAACAAACGAGCAGACTGCTTAACTCTGAAAAAACCTACACGTGTCACCAATTATAAGACAATATTAGTTAGAAGTAGCATCTTCGTGAGAGATTCGTTGCTACTTCTAAAGTTAAATTGTGATTAGTTAGACAAAATAGGTGGATTAAGAAGTAATCGAGGCAACAAGCAAGAACCAGATACAAAACTAACATGGATGAACAATTGGAACGACGTCGGGGTGGAAGATCACAGTGAAGATGAGACCAGGTTCTGCTATTTCCATCAACATTCATGCGCCAGCTTTCAGTCCGTAACACTTGAGAAAGTTTATCCAAGTTTGGCCATAAAAAAGCAGCGATCTTCTTGGTTCATGAACCCAACTCAGAAGCAATATCCATGGATTTGTCTTCACTGTGACCATTAAACTAGTGTATTCAGTTATGGCAAGGCCGAGCATCTTGAGTACATGTGTTTTGGTAGAGAAAATAATACACTACAGGAAAAATAATATGAGAACACAACATGTTCAAAAAAAAACCACCCTCCCGGATAGAGAAGAGGATTCTAGGAACATACTGTGCGCATTTCAAAATGTTGTGGTAGGATGAGAAGGAACACGTGTGGCGTCTCGCCGTGGGCGCAAAAATCTGTAGGGTACTCGCACTTTGGGCAATGCAACTGAAACACACTAGATTCAGTACGAAGAAAAATGCATCAACAGCGGCGGCTGCCATCCTAGGATTACCTGTGACCAAGGGACTTGGATTTATCGGGGATGGATGAAGAATTCGTACCTGGTTCTCCATGAGAAACCCTATGCAATCGCCGAGCGGGGGTTTTCTCTGAACAAGCAGACGAGGGAGAAGGGGATTCAGGCCCAGTGAAATATTGCCGCTTCGTCCGTCCAGCTTACTGCTAAAGCTGGAAAGGGGGGGTTGTGATTTGACGGCTCATTGGGCATTACTGCGGCGCTACGACCGGGGTGTGTCTACCGTGAAGTTGTGCACTCTAATTTGTGCATATGGCACGTGGACCCTGTTGCCGGTTGCCCCACATATCAGCGAAAGGAAGTAGAAAGACAGGAGTAACTAGTTACACATAAATATATTTTTTGACAGAGAGATACTCCCTCTGTAAAGAAATATACAAATCTTTTATATCACAGGCTCACCTTGCCGAGAAATATACTCCCTCTGCAACGCACGAGCATTATGGGGGTTCAGCTTTTTTTATGGGGGTTCAGCTGAGAATATAATACTCAGATAGGCACACGGTTCTGGACTTTGGGCCGCAGGCCGGCCATGCATGTTTGGGGGCCCATGTGTTCTACCTCAGCGCTTTTCATATTGCAAGCGATCGGTACGGTGCTGGTTTTAGATGCTGTCGCAAGGCGAATACACAAAATTGAATAAAGCACGGCAGCTGTTGGAATGAAATCGAACGACAGTTCCTAACTAGCAATCAGAGTTGCAATTCTATCAACGATATACCATGTGATAAATAATACTATCGTACTACTTATGCACGTAGGACCCTTTTTTCACCATGACAGATTATTACATCAAAATCTCTCGGAGGATAGATCAGTTCGGTAGTTGCGTGCTGCTACTGAAGAATTTCAAAGTTGATTTGGACCAGCTCTCCTTGCCAAGAAAGTTCGATTTTGACATCATCCCCTATGGCAAGATATGATTTAGATTTGAACCTTGACCATCCTTTAGAATCAATCATCATACGACCATCCTTTGTACTTACGGTATATTGAGCAGGTTCATTCACACCAAGGCTGCGCATGGTAAGAGAAACTTGGCCGCGGTCGCCCGGATTGTTGAACGACTCCCTCGTTGCTCTAGGAACTCTCTGTTTGAAAATAAGAAGACATACCCAAACAGTTAGATCAACACAGTGAATCATGTGAAACAACATGGAAAGAAAAAAGAATGAAGCACCTGGGCGGCCAATGCTTACCAAGAAGGTGGACATGTCGGTTTTTGTAAGGACTTCGGTATATGAAGTGCGAACTGCAGCCCAGTATTTTGCCGGTGCAACTGCACGGGCCAGACCAAATGCAAGTGCAAGTGTTGGTGCAGGTGCCGAAGCCGCTGCTGCTGCCGGAGATGGTGCTCCTTGTAGAGCTGGTGCCGATGTTGATGCCCGATCCTCCGGTAGATCATACTGATCCGCTGACGCGGTCGGTGCCCAATCCTCAGCTGGATTAGACTGAGCTGCTGCCGCTGTCAGTGCTAGAGCAACTGCCGGTGCTTGATCTGTGCGAGATAGCGGCGATCGTGTCTAGTCTGCTATGATCAGCTTTCTAACTTGACTAGGATCCGTGACCGTGATCCAGTTTTTTCTTCATTTCTTTTAAACGCAAGGACTAATTGTGGCGTTTTTGTTAAACCAAACTGCAGTTCATCATAGGGATTCAGCTTGTACTCAGACAACAGACTGATCCAATTTTTTCCAGTAATATAAGTGATGGACAGTGCCTTCATTACTGACACGACATAAGAAGTGAAAACTGCAAAAATAGCCATCGTAGAGCAAACCAAACGGTTTATTCTATAATGAATGTCACATGGCAAAACCTGCATCGTAAAATTGCAGGAAAAGAAAGAAAACATGACATTAAATCAATAAGATTTAGACAGTAAATCAATAAGATTTACTTGATGTGACACGAGTGAATCCTTACCAGGAAATCACTATGTTGAAGTACTAAACAGAAGATTGATCGTCCAACTACGCGTGGCATGCAGGGGCCCTGCCTACTCCAACAAGCAGGACAGTCCAAAGGTCATGACAAATCGTATGGACCGAACATCCATGGGACTGGAAATCCTGGTGGCTGCGATAAACTCTGCAATGCATACAGATATTGGAGTGTAACTATAATTGATAAACCGTCCTCACAAAAAATATGATCTGGATACTTGAAAATGTACAGACTGAATTGAGTGGACAGACATTAACATAGACCGTTCTCAGGACTGAACACACACCAAAAGCGGCAGTACTAATAAACAATACAGGGTTCACAAACACAAATCAAGTACTGAACAATAGTACTTACTACAGACAAGCAAAGTTGCACTAACTAAACTCTGCAGACTATTTCTTGCCACCGACCTACGGGATGAACCCCACATAACTGACTAGGCCATGGACTTTGTGTGAGATGTCTACATGCACCATCACCATCTTGTCAACCTTGGAGAACCTAACAGAGTGGTCTTTCCACTCATAAACATGATGATGAAGACATGCCGCATCAGATTTGTTGAGAAGCTTTACAAGAACCACACCCTTCGTAATCGAAGGCACAACCAGGAAATTGTTGTGGTCAAGTACAGCCTCGAGAACAGGCCTGACAACAATGCTACAGGAAAACACTAGTTCAGGACACGTGGCGACAAGGACACAACAGCTGGATAGTTCAATAGTAGAACTCATCATCAGGTCTTCTAGTTCACACGGCATAACTTTGAGAACTTCATCTCCACCGCGGACCTGGTTCTAATTCAAACAGAAACCATATTTCATTACTACCGCCGTTCAGAAATATAAGATGATTTTCGATATTATACTCCATATATGACTACATATACGCACAGAAATGAGTGAACAAAGACACTAGAACATGTCTTCAAAGGCATGAGAGCAGAGGGATTACATGCATTATCCATAACACAACTTACTGAGGCAAATATACCCTCTTAAAAGGTAGCATTGATGTTCATAAAGTACTCCCTCCGTCCCAAAATTCTTGTCTTAGATTTGTCTAGATATGGATGTATCAAGTCACATTTTAGTATTAGATACACCCGTATTTAGACAAATCTAAGACAAGAAATTTGGGACAGAGGGAGTAGTTGAAAGTAATCTATAAGAAATCAGTGTCAACCTCTCGCATGTTTTGGTAAAAAGAGGAATTTAGAACCGTCATTTGGCACACTAAAATCACATGCAAGATCACCCAGAAAGTTGTACTACCAGTACTAGTACTGCGTGTTAGATGAAAAAACACGATCAAGATCGAGAAAAAGATCATCAACAAGAGACATTACCTGGACTTGCTTAATGAGGGATCCCGGAGAGGGGGGCTTGGACAGGGAGATGGCTTTGAGCTTGTCTACGGTAGTCTCGGCGGGATGCTTGCGCTTCTTCGTACCATGAGCCTCGGCGGTTTTGGCCTGAGCCATAGACATCACGTCGGCCGGTGCTCCGGCGTCCATCCAAGAGAGGAAGCTGAGAGAGAAGAGTAAAAGGAGGAACGAGATGAGGGAGAAGCGAAGCGAGTGGGGGTTTTCTTCAAGAGAGGAAGCTGAGAGAGAAGAGTGAAATGATGGTTGCTTCGTCCGTCCAACTTACTGCTGGAAAGGAGGGGGTTTTGTGATTTGATGGCTCATTGGGCATTACTGCAGCGGTTCAATCGGGGTAGTCTACTGTCACTCTACTACGGAGTAATTTAGTGCATGGCTAGTGGACCCAGGTGCTGGCTGTTCCACACGTCAACGAATGTGAGTAATTTAGTGCATGGCTGGAGGAGGATCCGCACGGTAGAGCGTGTCCATTGTTTTTCATTTTGAAGAAAAAAAATGATTACAGCAAGCGTTTCCACTCTTACAACGGAGGAGTGTGAAACACAGCAGCCACTTGAACATACACAGTGCTCCTACTACTAGGCATGTGCAGTGGTTCATACGTCAGTACTACACAATCTTGTTGTTGTGTTGTGCGCATGTCAACTACTCCTATATGTAACATAGTACCGCTTTTTACCGCTTTTTCGACTGTCCGGTCGAGAATGAACGGTGAGATCGATGTTAACAGAACTAGGTCCACAGCGCACGGAGAGTACTGTGCTACAGTACTCGACGAAACGTGAACCATATGAAGCACATCCTATAGTGTTAGGCAGGGTGTATGATGGGTGCACGGGATGGGAGCAAAAGTTCCCTTCTCGACCCACTTTTGGGTGTTTGGCAGAGTGCATGAAGGGTGCATGAGTCCACACTAGTAGGTTGACAAAAATACACGAAGAGGAAACAACTATATTGAGATGAGAATGCAACCAAACACACCCACACGCTTTGTGCTACAGTGACGGATCTGCACTGTCTGAGTTTGATCCAACGGTCATGTTGGGCCAAGACATGGACATGCCCATGCAGAGGGCACCTAAACACCACCGAAGTCCCTCTGCTTCTCGAGGCACACGACGTTGGTGATGCAGGGTGCAACCGCCCGCAGAGCCCGCTCTCGGTCGACGGGAGCCAGATCGTCAAAGACGGCGTCCAATGGCACGAATGGATTCCGGTGATGGAGCCCTGAAAGGATTCGCCCGGCAACGGCGACGGTAGCGCGCAACCACTCCTTGTCCAGCTCAGCCCCCACCATCGCACGGAGACGGCTCAGCTCCTCGGAGATATAGGTGAAGAAGGAGACCAGGTCAGGAAGCCGCAAATCGTTGAAGTCGACCGGGTGGTCGAAGGGGTTTAGCCCGACGACCGGCATCGTCGCGCTGGCATGACGGTAGGCATCGCGCAGCCGCAACACGTGTGTGGCAACTTGGTTCACCAAGTGGCTGAGGCGATCCTGGACCTCGTCACGATCGGCCCGCTCGCGCTCCAGCCGGCTCCCCTGACAGCCTATCGTATCTCCCGCTTTATGCAGCAACGCCGCCGATGCCTCGAGCATCTTTGTGGTGGATGCCTGCCGCTTTTGAAGCTCCATGAACTCCCGCACATAATGGAGGAGCATGGCACTCCTCTCCTCCTTGAGCTCACGGAGCTCCATGTCCTTGGCCTTGAGCTCCGCATCCTTGGCACGGAGCTCCTGTGTCAGGCACCTCACCTCGGACTCCGTGATCTATTGCACCGCCATGGCACCAGGTAGAAGCAATGGGGAGAGGAAGCAAAGGGGGCGAAATGGCTGAAAGGCAATGCAATCTATGGGAAGGCGGATGGAGCCAGCCGAGGAGCGGGGAATCTTTTGGTTTTCACCACGGTAAAACACCAGTCGACGACTTCTCACATCAGGGAGCAGTGGGTTTTTACAGGCAGAGTCATCGTGACTAATTGCTACCGCGCCTGCTCCCGTCAATCAAAAAATTTAAAATCCTGCCGCCCCTGCTCCCGTCAATCAAAAAATTTAAAATCCTGCCGCGCCCAAACACCAGAGCAACACCGCGGTGGATATTTAAATTTACCTGCCGGCAAGTAGATAAAAAAGGGGGTGAAAAAACAAATGTGGCGGCAGCCTAGCTAATCGGTCGAACTAGCCCAACTAGCTAGCCACCGTGCTTCACTGATGTACTCGGTGCGGGAAAGGCGGTCTTTTGTGATTTGACGACTCATTTACTTGCTTCGGCGCTATGACCGAGGAGGACCCAGAAAACGCGTGGTAGGGCGTCCCACGTTAGGAAGAATATATGCGTGCACCACCCGGGAGGACCCCGAAACCGCGCGGTAGGGTGTGCCACGTCTCGGCACGGAGGAAAAATGTGCATGTAAAAATATACTGTATCAGACTTAGTACCTATGGTTCGACCTCGGGACCCAGCCAGTCGGTCAAAAACACCGCACTAGCCACACAGCTTCATCATGCAAACGTGGCACGGTTTGCTCTGTCTCGACCAGCCGCAACGTCTCTTGTTCTAGGTGATTCTTCTATTTTCCAAGATTTTTTTTAGTTGTAATAACACCACGGCAAGCTAGCGCTGCTCTTCGTGTGTGCCCGTGCAAAGATTAGACGATGGAGAGAAGAGAGATTGAGATCGTAGACCTGGGACCACCCGTAAGTGAGACAACGGTCATGCACGTGTTGACGAGGCACTCCCTCTACTCTACTCAACGCAAGTACTGTATAAAATCAAGTTATGGGACAAAGCCAACAACCGTTCGTTTTTTCAGGCTATCGACTTACGCTTTGTAGTCCAGGTTGCCAGTTTGAATCTCGTCTTTCAGATTTGTTAGTTTTAGGTCCAAATTTGATTAATGACAAGTGGGACCCCCGTGTGTTGTTCCGATATTTCAGTGTAGGATGTTTTTTTTGAACAAACACTTTGCACGGTTAGACAAGTAACGGCACGAGTTACACGTATTTTGCAAGTTTATGAACAAAAATGACAGCAGCATAGAATATCACATCCACCCCGCAGCTTAGATACTATGGTGATACGAGATATTACACCGTTGGAAGTGAGATCCAATGGCTTGGGAGTAGTCTTTGTAATTATGCGCAATTTCCAAACTCTCCAAAGTTTTTTTTTGCAAATAAAACATTCAGGCCTTGTGTGTGCCGCTGCATCTTAGATCCAATGGCTCCCCGGTGCTAATATTAGGTCTCCCCGTAGCTTAATTACCCGCTAAAGTGATATGAGCATCTAGGTCGTATGATCAGTGATCAGATGGCACATGCATAGTACTTGTACTTTCTGCGTATTTCCTAAACTCTATCAGCCGTATATTGCAAAAACATTCAAACATCCAACTGTGGGCCGTTAGATCTCAATGAACTCGTATCACCATAGAATCTACGGTGCGGGAGCACCTCATACTCTCCCGTGCGAGAAAACATAAGGTGTTATCGCAGATTGGATGCTATGGTGATACGAGCTTGGAGGTCATTTGATCTGAGATCCAATGGCATCTGAGCAGTCTTTGTGCTTGTAAGCACTGGCCGAACTCTTTTGGGGCTTTTCTGCAAAAAACCATTCGAACCACCGAGGAGGTGTTGGGTCACAAATCCAACGCCTCCGAAGAGCTTGTATCACCAAAGCATCTAAGGTGTGGTGGCACATGATATTCTTACATATAGGAGAATATGATGTCCTCCTTCATCTTAGATGCTACGGTGATACGAGCTTCGAGGTCGTTGCATATGGGATCAAAGGGCATCTAAGTAGTTTTTGTACAAATTGTGTGCAATTCTCAAACTCATCAAGGTTTCCTGCAAAAAAATTAAGACACATCATGTGAGCTACTATATCTCAGATCTACAAGCTCCAAGCAACTCGTATCGGCATATAGCATGTAAGGTATGGGGGCACATGATATTCTCCTGGGGAGGAGGGGTGGGGGGTGCACAACCAATCGGTGGTTGGGAGGGTGGGAACAAATATAATCTAAACAACCCTAAACAGAGCTCCACAGTTTTATCTAAGGTCGAGGGGTTGACCCCCGACAATCATAGCTCCGCCTAAACACAACATTTGCATGTACTGTAGTACTAGACTTAATATTCATGTTTCAGTTTCATGTTCATTTTAAATATTGAACTGAGGACCATGGATGTCTTACATTTTACTCCCTTCGTTCCTAAATATTAGTCTTTTTAGAGGCTTCAAATGGACTGGCACATACGGATGTATATAGACATATTTTAGAGTCTAGATTCACTCATTTTGCTCCATATGTAGTCACTTGTTGAACTCTCTAAAAGACTAATATTTAGGAATATAAGGAGTATTTTTGAACTCGTGTCATACATGCATGGGTTGGAAAAATAGATGCACTATACTTGTTGGATTGTTGTCGTGTTCGTGCGTGCATGTGTGTGTGTGTGTGTGTGTGGTCATATGCTTGATACATACAAAGTTTTCTCACCTCCATATTGTTCATCTTTTAAATTTGAATTTGCATTGGAAAACTTACTAGGGATACCATGAAATGTGAAATCCACGTTGAGATCACTATATCACAAATTCACTCTAATTCAACGGCTCGTCATAAATCAATTACCACGTTGAGATTAGTATTTGCAAGGAAAATACGGGTATTGTAATACACATAGATTCGTTCGGCAATTTAAAAGGTTCCTTTCGTATTCTCAAATGGTAGGACCCAACGGCGTACCAGCCAGACCTTGGCTCGTGTTGATCCTAAAAAAACGGGCTCGTGTTCTTCAGTGGCGTGCGTGGTACGCACATTAGGCAACCCCAACCAGTCGAGCCTCAGTGTTTCAAGTCAAAATATCTGGCGGCCAGAATTCCAGCCCTAGGAAATTCCCCTCATGTCCCCGGTCCATAATGACTACCGATGAACAACGGAGGGATGCTTTAGTAACTAGACAACGTTACCTACCGTGTCGAGCACGGTTCAATTCCCTCGGTCGCCCCTCATCAATGTCACCCGTCAACTGCATTGCCTAGTACTACTACTACTACACCAAGATGAGCACAGAATTGAGCCCGTTTGTTCGTGCCTAGTACCTTTTTTGTTCGTGCCTAGTACTTGAGTTAATATATCACGCAATGCACTGGTACGGAGGGATTATCCTTTCCGGTTTATAGGGCTTATCTCAAAATTTTAGTTTTCCCATTTTATAAGTCTCAATTTGGTTGTTCCCCATCACATGTTCAGATTTCAAGGTGCAATAAATCATTACATGCAAGTATTAAGAGAAAATTGAAAAATGCATGTACTTTATGCATGCATGCATTGCAATTAATGCATTCGTAAACACAATTTTTGAGGAAAACAAGCGCATTAATTGAGTAGTTTTGCAAACTACAACAATTGTTCCACCACTCACCATCTACCTTGGTTGGTGAGATTTTTGAATTGAGCCCTATAAACCAGGAAGGATGTTTAACTAAGCAAAATGTTTGACCAAATCCTTTCCTAAGAAATACAACAGGACAAATGTACGGCTTGAAAATTTATTGCATGATGCAGGTTATGATATTGTTTCGAATCCTAGGTCTTAAATTTCAGAAAATCCAAAAGGGAGCATAAATTCTTGAAACTGAGCATGGTCACGTGATATGGCACAAATATTACTTCGTAAGTTTTTTCTTCAATTCGAGACAAGCTGCTTATGACAAGTTGCACAAATGAAGAGCCAAGGTATTTTGGAACAAAGACCTATCATGTTTTTTTGAGGGAAAAGACCTGTCACGTTAAGGCGAACGCTTTCACTATTGAAACCGTGGGCGTTTACGTGACGCCACGAGTCCCCGCTTCTCATCGCAGGTGCCGTCCCAGCAAGCGTGTGAGTCGACGGGAGGCGTGCGAGTAGACCGCTGCGCCGGCTGTCAGGGAGGCATGCGAGCAGACAGCTGTGCAGACTCACTGGTAGGCGAGCCCTTTGACCAGGCTCCGCCGTCCACAGTCGTCCCAACTGCTCCCACTTTTAATGTCGTCAGTGCCACAGTTTAAAATCAACCCCGCACTACCCGGTATCGCTACAATCCTCTCTCTTCCTCTCCGATTCTCCTGTCGTCTACCTCCAACTAGCCTGACCTAAACGTACGCCATGCCGCATCACGATGGTCTGCCCTTAGTGTTCCAGTTTCATGAGGAAGACTTCCAGCCGGAGTCTCAAGAACATAAGGCGCTTTGGGACGAGCTTGAACTGGCCTTGCGGGAACACGCCACGCCTGTCCCGGCTCCTGTTCCGGCTCCCGTCGCCCCGACTGCGCCAACGCCCATCCCCGTGGCATTGATGGGCTGGGAGCCGCACATTGTCGCCGAGCTTGATGCCACGGGGTTCCACGAGGTCCCCGCCGACTTTCACGCGCCAGTGCACCTGCCAGCGCATGCGCCTACGCGTGCATTGACGCGCACGCCCGTGCCGGTGCCCGTGCACCTGCCAGCGCATGCGCCTACGCGTGCACTGACGTGCGCGCCCGTGCCGGTGCCCATGCACACGACCGTCTCTGCCGCGCCGTTGACAGCGCCTGTCCCCGCGCGGGTGCCAGTGCCCCCCTCAGCAGCATGGATGGCCGCCGTCGACCGCTTCCTTGCACCAACGCCAGTCACCTCCTCCCGCTAGTTGACTCGCTCCGAAGTCTAGAACATTTTGGCCTTCCTTGAAGCTAGGCGAACGTCCAGGAGTACGCCAATAACGGTGCAAGACGCCGCCGTCGCCGTCGGTCAGTGGCCCGACGACACACAGAGCACGGCAGAGGAGCCGCTTTCCACCGCGAGAAGCCCCCGCCGCCGCCGCGTAATCTAAATTTGCCATGAAAAACGTTCGGATTTCCATGCTTAAAATCCGAACGTTTATCATTTTCGTTTATTTTATATCGATCATCGTATAGTTTAAAGTCGGAGTCAGACTGAACGAAATGTATGGTTTGATCGATTGAATGTTCTGCTAGAGCCGTATCAAATTAAATATAAAACGTCATCAAGCCACATGTATTCCTTGTCATCCAACGACCTAGACTGCTTCAATGTCGAGCGCTCAACACGTTTAGCATGCAGTTAATTTCATGCCAAAAATAGTGCTAACCACATGACAACACGCAAATAATATCCTATTATAGTTAATATCCGCATGCACTTAATATACTTCCAAATTAACGTGCATTGCACGTACACACTGACTAGTGCTGCTAGTACATGAAACTGGTGCCGTAACTTGTGAGTTGTGAACGCGTCCAGATATGGTCAACGGCAACATCGCCCATGAGTTCTTCCTGTTTGCTCGTGCGTCTAAACGCAGAAGGGGAGGAGAGAGAGAGAGCACACATGGAACCCACCAGTAAGTGAAGGCGAATAGTACTAAAAATAATATTACATGTTATCCATTAATTAGGCTGTGGTAATATAAAAACATTATGTGAACAAAGGGGGTACAACAAACATTGCTATTCTACATATGTTGCCTATTGACGTGCGGCTTAAAGGCCCAGTCACATGTTCGATCCTCGTCCTTTATTTGTAAATTTGTATATGGGTCCAAATTTGTTTCATGACATGTTGGCCCCTTGGTGTGTAGTTTGTAGCACTTTAATTTGTGGGTCGAAATTTGTTCCATTCCAAGTGGACTATCGGTGTGTAGTTTTGTAGCTTATTTATAATAATTAAGAGAACAACATAGTTTTTTCAATAATACCATGGTGCGACGTTGAAGGTGAGAAAGGACGTGCAAGAGAGCAATGACCGAGCCAGAGGGAAATCAACTAGGGGAGTTGTGTGGGTTGCAACGGCGTTTGGAGTAGTTGTGGGCCGAATGCTACAAAAATATAATCTAAACCGACCGGAATAAATGCCTACACAAATTAATACAAGGTTGGAGTGCCCCTCGCAATGTAAATAGCTCCAGCTTTGCGAGGGATGGATAGGTAGTAGCTTCAATGCGTGGAAAGATACGGTATGAGAAAGCGAGGTCAATCGAGAGACATATAGACAGAGAGACAAAGTGAGTGTGGTCTGACATTCATTGAACAAATATATGTGCTCTGGAGAGATATTGTCCGATTGAGCTTTTGGTAAGGGTGAGGGCTGTAAGATAGAGCTTGAGAGATGATCCAGTCACAGACGTGTAGATATATTTTGTGTGTGGGAGGAAGCAAGGTCAAACGATCACATAGGGTCACCGTGCGATCGAAAGAGTGAGATGGGTTGGAGAGAGTGACCTAGATAGACGATGTGCGTGAGAGAGTATACAATGTGAATAGGTCGAATTGGGCTCAAACATGGTGATATATCGTTTTTGTCCAAGAAAGAGCGAGGTAAATCGAGACATACACACACACACAGAGAGAGAGAGAGAGGGAGGGAGAGAGAGATTGAGTGAGCGTGGCCCACCATGAGGTCAAAAGAGTGGCGGTGGCTTGGATGGACTGACCTAGATAGACAATCTGTGTGAGAGAGTATAGAGTGTGTCGATCGAGGCCCGAACAGGGAGATATATCATTTGTGTGTGAAAGAAAACGAGGTTAAACAAGACTCAGATAAAGAGAGTGAGATTGAGAGAGTGTGGCCCGCCGTGCGGAAGAAAGAGTGAGATAGTCTCAAGGGAGTGACCTAGATATACAATGTGCGTTCGTGCGCACGAGAGGTTGGGGGGGCTAGATAGGCAATGCATGTATTTAGCGCGAGAGGGTGAGAGGGAGAGGGGGGAGAGAGAGAGAGCTCGGCATGGGGTGCAATGGCGGGTGTGTGAGGTAAATACATTTGGTAACAGGAGTGGAAAAAGGGGTTGTGTAGTTGAGAGACTTAGAGATCGAAACATGGAGAGAAAGAATGAACGTGTGTTGGAAACCGATAGCTTGCTAAGTTGGTTAGGAGAGGAAGATTGACCGATACAGGAAGTATGTAGTGTTTGTGCGCGGGGGGAGGGGGGACTAAAAACAACATTTGAATGTACGTGGTACAAGACTTAATATCGATGTTTCAATTCGGTGTACATTGTAAGATTGGAACCGAGGACCAGGCATACGAGTAATTATTTTGAATTCGTGCCATACTAAGTTTCGAAAAGTTGACATTGGCTCAATTTGTTGTGCTATTTTGTAGGTCATATGTTTGAATCCATCCAAAAGTTTTCTCACTACCATGGTGTTCATCATATACATATGAATTTGTATTAAAAAAGTAGCGTGGATACAGTGAAATGCGAAATCCACGTTAGAATTGGAGATTGCTACGTGACACACAGTCTAATTCAAATAACTAACTACGTGACACACACTCTAATTCAAATAACTAATTATGTGACACACTCTAATCCACGTTAGCCTGGGTACCGTTTCGATTTTTTTCAAATAACTCCTCATTAATTAATTTATAGTACTCCCTATGTTCACTTTTATAAGACCTTGAAGACATTTCAGACAATGTGCAAAACAGTTCATTTTAAGTTGTCTGAAACGACTTACAAAAGTGAACGGATGGAGTATCTCGTTTCGAATGACTAATTATTGCAAGGAAAACACGGGCATGGTAATACATACAGATTTGTTTGCAAATTAAAGAAGATTCGTTTGCATTCTCAAATGTAGGCGCACCAGGCAGACCAGGGTCGTGTCGTGGTGGACGCTTCTTCGGTGCCTTAAAGGCAACAGCCCTTGGGTGACTGACATGTGGGCCAGCCACCTGTTGGGCCCACTTTTCATGGGCACAAAGGCAGGTGCCTTAAGGCACCGAAGCGAGTCCTGTCAGGGTGGTCGCGTGTGTCGGACGGACGCGTAGCACCCAGCCACCCACCCCCCTCCCCCCAAAAAAAGGACGACGACAATATAAGTTCGCGCTTCCACGTTTCGGATTGAAATATCTGGCGGCCCCAATTCCAGCCCTGCAAAATCTCTCTTCTCCACCGTCCCCTTCCGCGCCCAGATTGCTCAAATCCCTAATTCGCCGCCATCCCTCGAATCGCTCCTCGTCTCGTCTCTTTCCCCACCGTTCCCCACCTCTGTGCCGGACGACGATGACGAAGACGACGGTCGCGCTTCACCACCGCACCGGAGCTACCTCATCTACGCCCTCGTCCACCGCACCGGGTGGTCCACCGACAACGTCGGCCGCCGCAACCAACGTGCCTCACAGACACCGAGTTCCACCGCATCAGGTGCGCTTCACCGACGCCGTCTCCCAGCTCACCGGGGCTACTTCACCGAGCACATCGTCACACCTCCGCCCCCCGAGGTCGTTGGGGCTTCACCAATGGTCTCGTCCACCACATTGTAGCGCTCCGCTGCCACTCAACATCTGCATCCGTGTGCAGCCAGCCAACGCCAGCGCATCACCCTCAACGGCTCTGAAGTGACCCGCACTCTAGCTAGGCGAGCATGCCCAAATGCCGGCCCGAACTAGGTATCCACACATCACTCACTTGTGCACTGTTCCGACGATGTTTGGATATCCTTTCATTGCTCTCTTAGCTTACACGCCTATGCAACTCTGACTTTAACTCTTATTTCTTCTGGAGATATCATCTGAAACAAGCAAATCCATTTTTTAGCGAAGCATGACAGGGCTACGGAATCTGGTACACATCCTGCACACCCGTATAACCTTGTAAGTATCTGTCCTCTGGTACAACATCAAGGTCGATTCCTCTTATTTGATCAACCATTCGCCATGTCAAAAATGCAGAGGGGGATGCAAGGAGCACAAGGCTTGCACTTCCAAGAAAGTGGTAACATAGACTTGTACATGGAACATCCCAAGCGCAAGAAGAGCTGTAGCGAGCCTGCACAACGAGCTACCGTAAGTCCCTGCATTTCATTTAATTCGTACTGGCATTCGTGTATGATTTGTGTGCAGTGGCTGATCCACGAATTCAAGTTACCAGGGGCGAACATTTAACTTAAAAAATATGAAGGCACTTGCACTCCGGAAATCAACATAACTTGAGAAATGTGAAGCTACATGCACTTTGAAAACCAGCTAATGATCCAAAGTAGTTCAGATTATAAACACTAAATGATGCAAGCACCAAAAAAACACAAAATGCAACATGGTGTACCAGGACTACAAACATGGTCTGTACCTGCCTGAATTATTCGTTCTCTGGCTGAAAATATCAAAGTGTAATTGCACGTATAACCAGTGCACAAACTGCATATCAATATATCTATCCTGCACAAGTATGTCAATAGTTTCAAACAACATATTAGAAAAGTATTTATGCTATGTTGTCATGATATGGGGACTTTCTGGTAGATGGCCTCGACGTTTCCTCAAGCTATGAAAATGCACTATAATTTGCTTGTCATCAATGCCTGCAAATCTCTGTCTCTCTCAACATAGTAGATCATCATTAGACACTAAATCCTTCAATGAGCTTGCAAAATGCTTGCATTAGATCCCTCATTAGACACTATATGTTCATCACCAGGAGCATGTAAAATGTTTGCATCAAATCCTTCCTTAGCAGTCTGTTCATTAGACACTTCGGGCTCAAGAACAACATGAGCTTGTATGTTTGCACCGGAAACTTGATTAGATACATCAGATTCACTCAGTTCAGTATTGATTGGGGGAGTTATAAAATAAGTAGAAATTGTTTTCATTTTCTCATAGATTCCCTACATACAAGTAGTTTTACAACACCGTCAGGTTTAACTATTGGCCAGAAATTGAAGAGTTGAATTAGATATAATCAGGGATGTGATGTATCTGCTCGTTGCGCATGCTACTCTTGCAAGCTGCGATTGTCCGTTTGCGCAAGCTCAATGCCATGCCCGTGCTGCCAGCGCTGCCTCCCACGTAGGCTACACCCAGGGTTGGATCTTCATCTTCTTGTCCTTCCGTTCGCTTGAAGCCCGGCGAACGCCCTCCAACGAGGGCGTGAGGAAGTGTTGTGTCGGTCTGTCCAGCGGCGGCTAGGTTAGGAGCGAACCAGACTGGAGGCTGGAGTGAATGAATTGGGATTTTTCCTGCTGTCGATCGATATGAGAGGCGCTCGTTTGGGCCGCGAGCCTGCCTTGCACTTATGTTATTGGCCCATCCAAATTGAAACATTTTTCTTCATTTTTTACATTGCCTGCTCATGCGTTGGGACGAACAAAACTAGCGTGGGCCAACCTGGACGACTCAAACTCGGTGCACACTTTCCAGCCACCTGAGGCAGCCGCCCATACCAGCCCCTATGGTGGCGTCGCCCCTTTTTGCGTGTATGATTGGATAGTGAAAAATATTCCAGTGGCGCTTTTGATTTACCCACAGAATGGTTGAATTGCTTGTTTCTGTGAACTGAGTTCGCCAATAATGTGAAGGATGCCAGTCTTTTCATCCTATTGTTGACTGCTTAGATCTCGATATGCCAAAAGTAATCGCATGAAATATATAGTAAAAGCCAGTGTGATGTGTTTGGCTACAACTAGTCTGACTACATGTCCTCATATAACATATCAAGGACGCACCATCTTACCAGATTAACCATTCGACTTACCCATGCAGTGTGGGAAGAAAGAAGTATTGGGACTGCGTATCCAAGCAATTGATGCCATGGACTCCTTTGTACAACCTTGTAAGTGAAAAAGAAGTTGCAGTGTGCCTGTACAAAGAACTAGCATAAGTTCAGTTACCTGCTTCTCGGAATTTTAGTTAGCCACTTATTGCAAAAAATTTCAATTACGTTGCTTGGCTTAATTTAGTTTGCTACTGATTACATAATGGCACAGCCTGTTAATCATATTGTAGACTGCGCCTATCTATGTGTTTGATACTTACTGTTAAGAATTACCTGTTTGCCTTAACTTAAATATCTACTTGTTTGTTTAACTGCTTTGCTGCTGCAACAGCGGGTTACAATGATGTTAATAACTACTCCCTCCGTCCCATAATATAGGACGTTTTTTGACACTAGCATAGTGTTAAAAAACGTCTTACATTATGGGACGGAGGGAGTACTTTTCAGCATCCAATTGAAACTCTTTAATTCCTTGTTTGTTTAACTAGTTTGCTGTTATAACTCCCAGTTGAGATGTTTTGCTAACTTCAACTTTTCTGAATCCAATCGGAACTTTAATGGCAAAATAGGTTAGCCCAAGATCAAAGAGCGAGGTCCCCATGGACGTTGCATCATCCCACAACAGTGACACCGGCCCAATCGTGCATTATGAATTGCCAACTGCTGATGCTCTAGAGGCTAAACTAGTGGTAGAAAGAGATTCTGCTTCTGCACTTAGAGATGAAGTTGACATGTTGAGGAAGCAAACAGCACAATCACAAGCAGTACTCAAGACAACCATTAAATATTTGGTGGATTTCAAAATGAAGCAAGCTGAGACAGACCAGATTGTTAAGGTCCTGAAGGAAAAAAGGAAATTAAATTCCTACTTGGTAAATCATAGGTGAAATGTTCTTTCCATAGTTGAATAACCTTTGTGTTGTCTGTTCATGTAATCAATCAAACCATTTGTTTTAGAGATCATGTAATATTTTTTTTGTTTTTTGGTTTGTAATTTTATTTGAGAACAAGTCTGTATTAATTGATAAGACTCGGAGACATTTCATTTGGATTGCTGTGCCAGACCTACAAATATGCCAATCGGGCTGAATGTGCATTCAGCAATAGTAGTAGTATAGATGGACCGTGGCACGCATCGGAAAGGGCCAAGATGTTGGCTAAAAAAAGGATGTTGTTGTAGCCAAAAAAAAGTACAGCGGCCTGGCTTATGTATGTTAGTTGATATTATTGATCCATATACTCTATAAGTGTTTATATGTCTGTTAGTTCTATACATTCTTGGTTGATTGACTCGGTATTTGAATCTTGATACATCACTTGTGTACATATCTAAATGGGAGTACACATTATGTTGCGTGTGACATTTGAGTTGGACATGAAGTGTTCCAAATATTGGAATTCAACTTAAACTGGATACTAGTTTCTGAATTTGAGTATCGGCATTTGTAAACCATATTCATATATGACAGTGTAATACATCTTTGTCATCCTTTTGAAGATATATAAAAACACATAGAACGATTTATAAAGATTCATATAGGAATACAAAATGGATTCGAATTTAGTTGCCAGGGTAAACGTGGATGCTTATTGTCCCAAAATTCGAAAGAAGCTACAAAATGTCCACTCCCACGTCGGCTGCCCGAAGCCAAGTGTTTGGGAGATGGAAATTACTATCTACCCATTACACGGACAATCCATTGGCCCGATTTCCACTGCTCTAAATAGGGGTAGGTTAGTAACTTCAATTAGACGTGACACGACCGCCTCTGAGCCCATTCCGACACGGTGGGCATCAAACATGGGCGGCAAAACACATTTGATTCAAGCTCGTCCGAAAGACCTCTGTTTCTCCCTCCATTCCCCATTCATACACGGTGGGCGGCAAAACAAACTCGACTCGGCCGAAATCGATGTAGGCAAATATTTTCAATAGGGGTAGGTTTGTAACTTCACTCAGACGTGACACAACCGCCCTACCTGTCAGCCCCGTTCATACGCCGTGGGCGCCAACCACCCTCTCCTCGCCCGAAATTGCTCTGGGCAAATATTGGCGAGATGCGAGATTACCGTCCTATCCCCAACCGACGAGACGTCCAAATTTTAAACGGGGGCTAAGTTCGTAACTTTCCCATATTTCAGACAGGCGCGTCCCGAAAACATGGTTCCCCGTACCTCTCCCTCCATTTTCCCATTCATGCACCGTCCGCGCTAGAACACCCCATCCCCACACCAGCCTCCGTCCGCCACCCCATCCATCGCCGCCGTCCTCCACCACATCCATCGCCACCGTCCTCCACCATGCCGGAGCGCCTACCAAGACCGCGTCGTCCACTGCTAGAGATGGACATTTCTCATCCACGGCGACGGACCAACAGCCTTGCATCGCATCCTCTCGCTTCATCGGCGCCGTCGTCCTCTTTGCCGGGGCCGCTCACACGACCTTCTCTTCCACCGCAACGGGACTTATCCCCTGATGCACCCGTCTACCGTCGCAGATCTACTTCAACGCCACCGACAACCATCGCACCCCCGATGCCTACACGGTGCCGCAAGAGAGGTGGTACTTCATATCTCCTCAACTTTTTTATCTCAACCAGAAAATAGATCTTAACTTGGTTACTCTACTTTCTTTTCAGCTCTTAGAATTTAGTTCTTAGTTCGAAGCAAACAATGGATGCTAAATGTCATTTCTCCGGTTTGCAGCTTCAAATCTGCCATGCCACAGCCATAATACGGTTTAATTGATCATGCTTAGGGTTTAATTGATCATGTTGGTTCCGTGGTGGTTTCTTTAATAGAAATCGGAGGGAAAACCCTCTTTTGCTAAAAAAATATGCTTAGAGTTTCCCCCTTTTATGATCACTATACGATCAGAATACGTGCTTCGTGTCATAATTACACTGCTCCACGCATCAAGCTAAACAAGCTTAGATGTTCAAATACGAATCTGATATTATTAAAACAGAGTTGTTTAATTGGTCAGCTAAATGTTCCTAAATTAGTTTCGAAAATGCATGTTCGCCGCTCAGGTGTGTATCTCTACAGGGTGCCCACGGTGGGCCGGCCCACCCTGGGATTTTGGATCGTCCCAGGCCCCGATTCCTCTCTGTTCTGCTGCGCGCTTCCGATCTCTACTCTCCCCCAGCCGCCTGCCTCACCGGCGACTTGCTGTCCCCGGACGGCATGACTCTAGGAGGAGACGCCGGACTAACAGGAGGCCAAGAGCCGCTCGCCCAACAGCGTCACCGCTGCCCGGGCGCGCCGCCGTGCCTACCTTCCCAGTCCGTTCAAGGCTCAGGCGTGCAGCACCCACCAAGCCAACCCGATTTATCCTGAGATACGTCCTCAACACTCAGCAGCCACTCCTCATCACCCATTTTCTAATTGATTCATTACTCATTAGGCAGGACTGTCATTAGGGTTTGTTGTGTGCTCAGTGCTACCTACACTTAATGGTTCAGATGTATTTCAATAATCTTTAGTACCTCTAAAGTTCACAGGGTTTTCAAACTTCCGGCCCTTGGAACAGAAACTAGTCATTTTGGATTGTTGGTCGTAGTGACATTGACCCAGATTACTACTGCAAGCCAGGTTTGTTGACAATTTTACTTGTCTTTCTTACTCATTTGATACAATATCCAATTATTCACATCGATTAGTTGCACACAATAAGTGCTAGACAAACTTCTTCATTCAGATTTTGGACGGTCTCTTACTGAAGTTACAATTCTGCATACTTGTCCTAATAAGCTCACATGTAAATGATTGATTCACTATATCTATGCTTGCCTTGTCATATTTGTTGTCAATATTCTTTTAGGGTGGACCACCCAGTTTCTAAATACTGGAACCGTAGACCTGAGTGAATAGTATTTCTCTATGTGATCTCTTCCATCATGTGTGGGTAACGAACACTGCATTGTATAGATAGAAAGAAAGTGTCATTTCCAGCTTTTACATAGGTTTCGATCTTTTACATGGAATACAATCTGCCTACTTGCTTTGTGTCGCACTACCAACACTCCACCCTTGAAGCTAAACATTACGCCACTCATAATTGCTTAGTTTATTTGTTCAAATACGAATTTCATATGATTCTAATGTTCCTACTTCAGTTTTGAAATGTGTGCCTGCCTGTTATAGAGACATAAGGGGTTTGTATTTCTGTGTATGGTCTGGTCAGCACGGTTGGGGAGGTGAACTTTGCATATGCATGGGTTTATAGGGAGACACTCTCCGAGTTGAATCCGCAATGCATTCCATATATAATCTGACTACTTTTTATGTTTTCATGAATCTCAGATTCTGAACAGCATCATAATGATTATGAGCTTGCGCGCATGAAAAGAATAAAGCAGAACAATGCCATGGCTGTCAAACTTGGCATTAAGGGACTGAAATCAAGTCTGGATGCAATGCAATGCAAACGCTCTCCACCTACAGATTCATGCTCAGAATATGATCCTAATAGTGATTCTGAGCTAGAGGGAGACCTAAGTCAATGTAGCTCCCTAGTGGAGGAGTCAGAGGAAGATGCCCTATCTTATTCACCCATCAAGGTACTTGCTCTAACTTTCCAAGGTTACATTGCTCGCACATATCTTGCAACTGATGTTTTGCATTGCTTCTACTTTGTTGAACTGCCATTAGCTTAGTTTACACATCGTGTATGTGAATACGCCCTGCCTATCCATTTTCAGTACATATTCAATCTGTCATCATACCATATTTATCCATTCAAATGCTGTTCTTGTGTATCAGACGTTCAAAAGGAAGAGGGCGATTGCTGATCGTGGAGGAGCACAAGCAAAGTATTTGGAAAAGGTAGTGGCACCTGATAAATCAAATAGCCCATTAGGTGTAGTTGCAATATCACCTGACCCACAAAATACCCCAACTCTAGTAGACTCTAGCCCTACTACACTAGTCATTTCTGATGCCCCAACTCAGCAGACCCCAACTGCAGCAAACAGTATGATTATGCCTGTTGACATAGCACCAGTTGTACGATGCAAAACCCCCATTCCAGCAAAGAGTACACCAAATCCAGTTGCCAAATCCCTTCTCGAACCAGAGAGAGCCCCAATTGCAGCAAATAGGACCCCTATTTCATTTCTTCCTAGTTTAGAAGACGAAGCTTATGTTGTTGTTAGGAACTTTGTGCGCATCTTTCCTTCATGGAAATATTATACCGCAGACACAGAACAATTTCCAGTCTTCCTCCGCAACTTACGCGTAAGTAATGTACTAATGTTATTCATGGTCATTACTGCATATGTTTCTGCTGACAGAAGACATAAGATTTCATTCTTTTAAATAGGCGAGGAGCAAACTGGATTGTGATGACGAGCAAGAGTTGGTTGCGCTTTTCAAGCACTCGTTGATGAAGTATCATTCCTACCTAAGGCAAGCGCACTTCGATGGCAAGCCTCTGAACGAAATTTCTGTAAAGTCTCCGGTGCTACATTTATCCGACGGTGATTGGAATAATCTTGTTGCACATTGGTCTCGGCTGCAGCGTAAGGTACTCTCTATGATATCACATCACAATTTGAACTACATTTCTGCATTTGCCTTAATGTCTCACTTGTACGAAAACTGTTAGCAGAAGAACATTCGTTCTCAAGGGACCACAAAATCTCGCAACTATACTGCAAACTGCATTGCTCTCGTGAGTACCTCTTGCCCTGTATGACCATACTTACTTTCATAGTTGTTTGATTATGTAGCATCACTGCACATGTTAGCCTCGTAATCGCCCAGTTGGTGGACATTATAAGATCCGTATGGACTCTTACACAAATTTAGAATCAACCCAATGCTTTTGAAGAGGTTTAGCTCTGCAGTCCTCTTGTAAGGACTGAACGTGGTCTATCACTGTACGTACATTAACAGCTACTCCCTCCGTCCCATAATATAAGAATGTTTTGTACAGTACACCAATGTTCAAAACACTCTTGTATTATGGGAAGAGGGATTGGTTCATTTTGTAGCATTCTTCATCTTATCTCCCTCGCCCACCATTTACTAAAAAAGATCAGATCTATATTTAATCTTACCAACAAGTAGAATACACAGACAATGCCAGTGCAGAAGTGTAGCCCATTGCTCTTGTCAGTACATTTTGTCCTGTAACGCTTGTACTTCCAGGGATTGGTAGTTGATTATGTAGCATCAATCTGCATCTTATCTTCATTATCCTCTATCCCTTCCAGTATTATCATATCTATAATTACTCTCTACAAAATATAGAGTACAGGCAATGCTTATGAAGAAGATTATGTGCTGAAATTCTTGAGTTATCCTTCCCTTGACATGGAAAAGGGCATTATAAAGCCGGTATTAACTGTTAATGTAAGTCAGTCCTTCTAAAGCCTTTATCCTCAACTGCTGTTTAATTTGCTCATATTCCCTATCGTTTAGTGCTGTTTAGTTTGCTGCTTCTACCAAAATGCATGTTCTTAAGAACCGTAAGTTCTAAGTTTTACATGTAATTTCTTATTCATACCATGCACATTACTTAATACTCCCTATATGTATGCTTGGTTTTGTGGATCTATAATCCAGTGTGTGGTGAAGCAGCCCACATTTGCACCTTGTCATATCCTGTTTTATCTTACTAATGTGGCTGATGATATGAACAACATGCCATGCACATTATCCAAAATAGATACAATGATTTTCTTTGCCCTTCATCTATGCTTGTTATGTTGACATGGTAATCCAGTAGTGTGGTGAAGCTCCCCGCATTATGAACAATGCCAAATTATGCTATTGATATTTTGAACTTACTCTTTATTTTCTAATTTGAAATTGGATAGAATTGACAGAATAGTTATCATCTTTGTTTATACACGTGCAAAACCTGTCATCTCTCTGCTTTGTTTCAGGGTGATATGCCTGATGGCATGCACAAGTCTGCTAAAGGCTGTGAGACAAACCCAACATATATTGCAGCAAAGAAGGCAAAACATCTTGAAGATAGCGAGACAACCCCAAAGTCTTGTCTTGATGCAGTGTTCAAGTTACTTGAGACTAACAGTCAGACAAGCTCACAGAATTTGTTGTCTGAATCAGTTCGACTTCTTCAGTCCCAAGTTCTAGCAGAAAGGCATTCTGCAACTCAACTTCGAGTTGAAGTCCTATATCTAAGAAAGATTGCATAGAACACCAATGAGAACCTCATCGCTAAACAGCTACACCTGGAAGCTATGACCGACATGCTAGGCCGGTCTCACAACCTTGCTCAGCAGCTTGCGCAGCAGTTCCTCCGCAAGGCTAACCATTCTTGAACTGTCTTGGAAGTGGTCTCGGTTCAGTATTATTTTGTTACGCTACAATGGTGCCCAGTTTTTGTAATCTGCTTCTTCGTTGCGCTTTATGATCACTGGTGGCGAACTTTGACGCCCAGTGGATGTAATATACCTTAAATCCTTTATTGTATAGTGTAAGTTTATTCTTAGTTACTATGCCGTAATTTCTTTATTGTGTAGAGTAGGTTTGTTCTTAATTCCTACTAGTTACTACCATCATTCGCTATCTGAAAAAAAATCAGATGTAGTCGACCGGGTCGAAACATTCGATAACGGGCCAGGTTTTCAGCGGGCCACAATTTGGCCGACCTGCGTCTTTCTTGGGCCCGAATGATTGGGGCCTTCACACATTGCGTCAGGCCCAAACTTACACCGGCCTATATTTTAATTGGGCCTTTTGTCGACCCAGCGCTTAGTTCGGCCCAGGTAACGTTGGGCCATTAACAGGCTAAATATTGTACTGGCCTGTTACGGCCGAGATGAAACCACGGGCCTTTAGCAGGCCAAAATGCATGTTGGGCCTCAGTTTTCACTAGTCGTCGACGGGCCTTCAGCAGGCCGAAAAGTTGACCGGGCTGTTATCGGCCCAGTCAGCTCACGGGCCATTAGCAGGCCGAAACATATCTCAGGCCTTAGTTGGCCCACTAATATCATGGGCCGTTAAGAGGCCAAAAGCTTAGTACAGGCATCAATGGGCCGAATTACGCGACAGGCCTTTAACAGGCCCAAAGTCACGTTGGGCTTAACTGTTGCCACCTTTAGCACGGGCTGTTAGTGGGCCCGATGTCCTGTCGGACCATATATGGCCCATGGGCAGCACGGGCCATTCCCAGGCCGAAAGTCACACCGGGCTGAAATGGGCCCATGTCTATATCAGGCCTCTAATAGGCCGAAAGTCACTGGGCTGTAGTTGGGCCCGAATATTCAGCGAACAATTAACGGGCCAGATCTGGCTTCGGGCCGCAAATGTGCCCAAATATTAGGCGAATAATTAACGGGCCAGATCTGGCTTCGGGCCATAAAGGGCCCAAATATTGGGCGAACAATTAACGGGCCAGATCTGGTTTCGGGCTGTAAATGGGCCTTTATTAAGTAGGCCGTTATTGGGCCCACTAGTACCTGATTAAGTTCTATGGGCCTTTGACTGGGCCGGCCTTTTTAACCTATATGGGCCTCTGTTGGGCCCAGCAACATGTCAACATACCATAGGCATGTCTCCTCCAATGGACAGGCGACATCTGGCCCACTGACGAGCTGACAGGTGTTCCCTTCAGCCAATCAGAATTTTACACCTGGAAATTTCCCATTGGTCGGGGCTGTTAATGGGTTATCGGATCCAAAACCCGACCTGATAGCTTAACGGTGTTCTGTTACGGTGGATGCCACGTGTCGGTCACCCTTGACGAAAGCACTTCTGTGACGCGCGATTTATCGTCATGGAAGTGGACACTTCCGTGATGATAATTTTGGTAATGTCATGGAACACTTCTACGACAGCACAGGTATGGCTATCTTGATTCTGTCATAAATTTGTCATGGATGTACATGCATGACAAAAAACGCGACCTACTGTGACAAACACGTATCATCACGGAAGTGTATTTTTTTTGTAGTGACATGCTCAATTGTCGGGCCTTCTTCCCTGCATTCTCACATGCATGCATATTGTCATACCGATCCGTCTCTCCCATGTCGTTGATCTTAGGACTTATGTCTTCTTTATTTTATCTCAATCATGCGCGCGCACACACACACACATCCCACGTATACATGTAGACCTCTCACACATGCACGTTCAAGGTCTCTATGTCTCCATACGTAGTTAATTACCCTCAATCCTAATGCCACATCGAACCGTTCTCCTCTTTTGTGCACATAACTTCCGCCTGGATGGGCAAAACACACACTCACACTTAACAATCTCCTTCTGGCTACCCCCCCCCCCCGCCCCGCGCGCCTCTCACTCTTCCCCTATATCCCCGAAACCAATAAGACCATCCCTTTGTTTAATTCCCGCCTACATGCACCATCGATATATAGTAGTCTTCCGTGGTGTCTCTCGAACAAACACGTTCTCTCGATGTCGACTCCTCTCATGCGCATGCACCTTCTCTTCCCTCCTACGGGCATTTTCTCTCTCGCACCCCATCGTTGGTGCCCTCTGCCATACACATCACCTCTCTATGATGAAGCCATGCACACTTAAATTACATCCGCCATAGAGGACCCCGGGACACACACACACGCGCGCGCATGCACGCGCGTGCACACACACACACGCACGCACGCACGCACCCCCCTACACACACACACTAAGACTCCATCTCTCTCACACACACACACAAACACACACACACATGCACCCCCCACACACACACTTAGACTCCATCTCTCTCTCTCTCACACACAAAGACAAACTAAGACTCCATCTCTCTCTCTCTCCTCTCTCTCTCTCTCTGACACACACACACACCACACACTAAGACTCCATCTCACACACACATGCTCTAGGCGAAGCATTTGTTCCTACCACCCTTCATCCAACCTTACCCGTATGATAAACAGTCACCTTTATTCACTTGCATAACATGGACAGATTCCACTTTACTTTAGTAGTCAGCAAACTTATCATCTGTATACCCTTATAAAAAATGAGTTGGCGATGATGGTGTGCCTGCCATCTTGTAATATAGACCATATGATCTATATCTGACGGATAGGATGCAAACTATGATAATTTTACAAAAGATACCCGCACCTCTCTTCACATCATTATCTCCCGCAACCTCATTACTCAGCAATTAAAAAAAGGAATAATTCTCTGGAACAATCTAGCATGCATGGTGGCCGTTGCCGCCTGCCGGCGCCGTCCATCCCCATGCCTCCGCCCATTCCGACCACCAGTCACCACCACGCTCCACTCCTCCTCGCCTTATCTCTCATCTTTCATTTTTTTCGATGACATTCTCGAGATACCAGTTTTCCGATAAAATTCTCGAGATATCATTAGTTTTTACACATGGGATTACTCCTGCATGGGTCAATCACAACAGGTGTTTTGTAAAAAAATGCATATTGATGTTCCGTGCAATGCACGAGAATCTTGCTTGTAATTATATAACGCAAATCACGAGCAGGAAGTGACATTTTTTTGACACAACCACGTTAACATGGACGCATAAATCACGACAAGGAAGGAGAAGGGAAGCGGGCTGTGGAGTATCGTTTTTTACCACAATTTCTTAGGAAACTTAGTGCAATAATTGAGTAGTTTCGCAAACTACCAATACTACTACACCTGAAACGGTTCAAAACCTATACTCACTTGCCAGCACGCGCTTCCCGCATGAAACGATCAGTGTCGCCTGGAGCGTCAGTGCCGCATTAATGCCCGGCCAGAGCAGAGGCGAACTCTCACTGGCGCCGGCTTTGAAGTGGCGCGACGGCCGAGAGAGCGCCGCTTCCTGGTGCACGCGACTACTCCGCGTCGAGACTAGCCATAGGCCCTGTTTGGATCCATGGGTTAGAGTTAGTCTGAGCTAGTTGGGGCTCAAATAGCCCTAAAGTATCCAAGCATGAGGGTTTAAATTGGAGCAAGTTGCACCGAACCCACCAAAAAAAATTATCCCACCTAAGTGGTGCTAACTGGAGATAGTTCTCATTGGGACCACTGAAAAATCAATTTTCTCTCTCCATGAAGTGCACTTATTGTCAATCTAACCCTGTCACCCAAACACCTCTTTGGCTACAGTTAGTTCAGGGTTAGTCATGAGTTAGTCTAACCTCTAGCTAAGTTAGAGTATCAAACAGGAGCAGTATAGGACACGCAAGTTGCTCAAAGCATACACGCAAATTCGTACGTGAAAGGATTTTTTTCTTTTTGAAAACGGAAGATGAAAGGAATTTTTTTAGAATGCTCTTGGCATGTCGCTAACATGTGATAGTTAACCGACCTTAATAGACGGCAGAAACGCCAGCCCGCCGCACTTTGATAGAGACGAGGAGGGAGAAGCGATACAGGCTGCTGGATTACTAGAGATAGGTGTCGCACGGAAGCCAAGAAATATGGTGATAGCGTGGGTTAGCCATGTACTAGTGTATGATGTAACTACACTGGCTGCCGTGTTTCGTACTCTTCCAGTCCACTGTGGAGATGATTGGTTAATTTTATATCGCTGCATAATATTAAATATTATGAGTGCAGACGCTCCACCATGAGGTTCCTTGCTCCTTCTCGGTCGTCCGGAATCTATGTTCTTCCACTCTATTTTTTTACGTGAGCTTTGTTCATCCTTTTGCCAACACACGAGACATCTAGCATCAAGGCGCACGTGTTATGCAACGATCGTTCCATCTATATGAAGAACACGTGGCACTGGAACTACGAGACGGACATGTACCCAGGAGTGGACGTATGAACCTGAGTAATGTAGCGCAGTAAGTGAAGTAGAAAGGCACAAATGGTATGAACATGCGTGGCATACAGGTTGTGTTTGGTTGCGTTTTCATCTCAGCATAGTTGTTCCCTCTTCATGCATGCTCAACTCAACACCCCTCTTCATGCATGCTCTCTTCATGCATGCTTCTAGTGTATTTGTGCTAAACTAGTGTGGACTCATGCACCCTCCATACACTCTACCAAACACCCAAAAGTAGGTCGAGAAGGGAACTCTTGGGCGGCATTTGTCTCTTACTACGTACTACCACTAAATGTTGTACGAGCAATGCACGGTGATGTTATGGAGTACGTGTATAAGTACTCTACTACTACTATATTAGTTGGAGGCACGTATTAACTTTTATATTTGTTTATGTGTATGCCCCGAGACCTTCCAACTAGACGTGTCTTTCTCTCCAGGTCGCACTTTGTATCGTTCATACAGCTAAGTACTACTACGTGTGGTCTCCGACCCAGAAGTGGAAGAAGTGGAGACGCTCTACCATGCTGTTTTTTTTACGCCGGGCTCTACCACGCTGTTCATGTCCCACTCCTTTCGCTGACGTGTGGGACATCCAGCACGTGCCGTGTTTGGCACCCTTCGTCGTAAGAGTTGAAACGCTAGCATTCATCAGAAATAAAAAATAATTATAAATCGGCAGTGATACTATTTTTTTGCGAACCAATCAGCAGTGATACTATACCACGCGGTTTCCTTGCTGCTCGATATCGGAAAGAATACTTCCGTTCGCCAACATGTGGGACGTCGACCATCCTGGTCCACTTGCCATGCACGCAGAGCTCCAAGGGAGAGTCACCCAGGTCGTCGCGCCGCAGTAACAATGACTAATGAGCTGTCAAATCACAGGCCCACTTCCCACTTTGAAGTTGCTCGGACAAAGGAACTATCATGACTTCATTGAATTCCGCTTCTTGAAGAAAACTACTATACCAGCAGTACTACTAGCTACAGTATTTACTCCAACAGAGGCCTCCTTTCGTTCATAGGATAGGAATATGAAAATCATAGGAAGTGAGATGACATGCATCTCAATTCCTATAGAGAAAGAGATGCCATTTGATGCATAGGATAGGAATTTTTCCACTTAGTCTAGGATAATGTACTGGTAATTTGCTCTAAAAACAACAGTAGTAACTAGTAGTACTGGTACATGCTCGTACTCAGACACAGACACACATACTAACTACTAGTACTACTACTTCTCACATGCTGGCCAGACGCCGTCGTTCTCCTTCCCGGCTTTGTCGGCGACACCCCACCATGCTTGGATCTCCGTCGACCTCTCCGCAGCAGCGCGTGCGTCCTTTTCTTTCTTGCGGCGACGGGCCTCTCTTTTCTTGAGTGCTTTCTGACTTTTCCGCTCCCTCTGTGCGGCTTTGGCCGCCTCTTGCTCTACCGCCCATTCGGCCTTGGCATCTTCAAACTCCTCCCACATAGTTGTGAGGTCGCGAGCGGCGATGAACTCGGCACGGTGGGATGCTGTCACTTCCCTAACATCTTGTGTGCCTTCGTGGGCGGCGAGGAACTCGGCGCGGCGGGATGCCATCGCTGCCTTACCGGTTAGTGTGCGGCGCGGTGGCATGAACGACGCTTGGTGAGAGCCCTGGGGTGGAGTGGCCGGACAACCGTATAGTGCATTGGTTTGTCAAGAGCTCAAGGACAGAAGAGGAATCATATTAGGATTCCCCTTCAATCCTAGTCATTTATTACTAAGTAAAATGCATTGGCGGTCATCGAACTTGTATTGATAGCTCACTTTGATCATTGTATATGAGATATGGTGATTATACGGTCGCTGGCTCAGCGTATAGCTCCGTATTTGTATGGTTGACCAGTCAAACAGTCCGCATGCGCCTGAAACGGTCACCGCCTCTCCAGAATGTCAATGCCGCATTCACTGGACTTAACTGCAGGTGCAATTGATGTGTCACTAGCATGCGGGCCAGACGCCCGTTGGGCCCACATGTCAGACACCCAAACGCATCTGCAGTTAAGTCACTGAAGCAGCGTCCGCATTCACGCCCGACGAACCTACTCCGGCGCCAGTTGTCCATCCGTCTGCCGCGGCTCATTGCCATTCGCCCGCTATATTAACTTGAGCCCAGCTCCCAGCCATAGCCAAAGACCCACACTTATTCTCCTCCGGCCCCTTCCTTCTGTCGGCACCACTTCAACCATGCCTCGTGGTGCTCCGAAGCTCTCTTGGACGTACTGTCGCAGGAGCAGACGAGGGACATCGGCGGCTCCGCTCAGGGCGCGCTCCAAAGCTATCTTCGACGTACTGTCGCAGGAGCAAACGAAGGAGATCGCCAGCACCCCCCGAGTCGCCCTCCACAGCCACGACCACGAAGCCGGCGCGCATGCGCGGGCGCAGCCGGCAGCGAGGAAGAGTAGTACATGGTAGGTCGCCGCCGCTCTGGTCCCGGGAAGGCCACCGGTACTCCACTCAGTCGACGCCAAGCTTGGTGGGGTAAACATCGGCGGCCGATTAGCCGCTTGACGGCGACGTGGAGGCGGAAATCTTCATAACCTTGTGCTCCGGCCGGAGGAGGAGGTTATCGAGGCGGATGAGGAGGAGGCAAAGGCAATAGCCGGCTTTCTCGGGTTCATAGCCGGACTTGGTGGTCGGGCGCTGGCGATCGTTTAGATTAGGTTTACAGTAGGTTTAGTACGGTTTGTGCGAAATATGTAATGAATTCCGTCCAGTTTGTAGGAAAAGTTTTCGAAATGTAATGAATTTCATCCGGTTAATTTGAAATTTGCTTTGTTTGCCAAATTTCGTCCGGTTAGTTCATATAGTTGTTGAAAGGTATGCGGGCAGCATCGGATGGCATCCATCACTGTCCTCGGACAGATGCCGGTGTAAATTTGTGGGCCAGCGCTGGAGATGCCCTAACTATCATGATATAATCGCTAACAATCTTCCATTATTTGGCAGGGAACGGTTATCCCTCGATCAAAATCAGATCCGCGGTGTTTCGCACTCCTCCCGCGTACGAGTGTAAACTCTTGGTTACATAAAAATGGAGCAAGTGGACGGCACTGTAGCACGTCATATCACTCGAACTAGCCCGCCTAACGAGCGGGAAAGCACCGCCCTCGTCATTTTGTTCTGGATTTCTATCGATCGATCGCACGAAAATGTTACGCTTCACAAGTTCTAAAGGAAAAGGCGGCACACATACGACTCGTACGCATCGCAACCCCGACAGTCCGGCTCGCACGCCGCTCACCAAAGGGGACACGCGTTGTCTTGCAATTTCACTGACATGTGGGACCATAATTGAATAAACCGTCGATAGCCGAAATGTAATCGCTCGGCGGGCGTCGGCTGAGAAGAGAGAAACGGGGGAGGGAGAAGAGATCGCCCGCCCGCCGCGCATGGACTCCAAGAAATATATGGTGATAATGTGAGGTGGGCCATGCTGGAGTCTGAACCGCTTCCGGAGCCCGCTCTCATCACCATGGCCCCTCAAGACACCAGCCGCCCGCTGCATGCATAGCAAGTAGTCCCCGCTTATGTGGAGGAGAGAGAGGCATTGACAAAGTCAAGGAGTAACAGTGGAGACAATAGCTTTCATCAAAAATAAACAATGAATACTCGTTGCTCGTCCTCTATATCAAAAAGAATACTTTCATTCGCCGACATGTGGGACGTCGACCATCCTGGTCCACCTGCCATGCACAAAATTATCCTGGTCTACCCCGGTCATATCGCAGGCCCAACCTTTCCCACCGTAAGTTGTTCGGACGAAGGAACCATCATGACTTCATTGAATTCCGCTTCTTCAAGAAAACTTACTGTACCCGCAATACTACTACCACACGTGAAGACTAGACGGCACTGTACCACGTCATATCACTGAAACCCACTAGGCCAAACTAGCCCGCCTAGGTCATCTATTTTGGAACGGAGGGAGTACGTCTCTGCACTGCTATGATTTTGTGTTGCATGTTCTCTATACTTTTTCTACGATTTTCCTACCCTATGAACCAAATGAGGCCTGAATGTATGTCGACTATTGTCTGATCGATCGCTAAGCCTACAATTTTAGGAGCTAGGGCTATTGGTCGATCGACGAGGGATAAGTATAAGTGTACCACGAGCTCATCAGCCCCAACGTTTCTCTTCGGTGAGTGTTTTGCAAGTACTATAGCTCGCACAGTAGCTAGCCTAATAACACCAAGAATCATCAAACAAGCCCTGCTGATATGATAAACAGTTCAAACTTACATCTAAGCATGCCATATATTACATCAAAAGCTGGTGAGGATACATCTGTTTCCATAACTCGGAGAGGGTTCGCATGATTCATCGCATGATTCACTATCAAACAAAAGTAGCAAGATCCGCCCACACAAGACAGTGCACTAGCCCTAAGATGGTTTGATAACACGCATCGTTCTGGTAATTAAACACAGGGCAATGCAAACTACCCTGAAGGATTAGCGCGACCAACTATTTCTTGTCATCGATCTCTCGGGCAATGACCACAGCACGGACAGCGGCATGGGAATCGATTTCTGGGGCGATGTCCACAGGACTAACCGCGACTTCGGAATCGATCTCTGGGGCGATGTCCACAGGATGGACAGCGGCATCAGAATCGATCTCCGGGGCGATGCCAACAGGACGGGCCACGACATCAGAATCATCAAGGACAACCACCGGCACCTGCACAACACTAACATATTAGCAAGCACATTGCAAATAATCAAAAAGCAAGCACATTGCAAATAATCAAAAACCACAACTATGGTAATAAGCCATTACTTTTTACCTTGTGCAGCTCACCGGGGGATCTCATCCCTCCGGGGGCCATCTCCTCGTCCTCGATGGGGGCCATCACCTTGCTAGGGGAATACTGCTTCTCAACGGCGACTATCTCCTCAAACTCGGTCTTGAGCATCACATAGGTGGCAATCAGGGCTCCTGGGGTAGGAACGGTGGGGCCCTTGCTGTTCTTCCAACTTTCTTTGAGGAGTTCGTCCACCAACGTCCTCAACTCTTTGGCCAGTGCTTGTTTCTTGGAGTTCTTCGTCTCCATGGGTTGGCCCGCCAACATGGTCAACTCGTTGGTCGGTGCTCGCTTCCTGGAGATCGTTGTCTCCAGTGGGTTGTCCGCCGGCAACTCTTTGCCTAGTGCTCCAGGATCCATCAATGAACTGACAAACAAAAAGCAATCAAAAGGAAACCACAATCGCAATGAAAACGGGAAAATAATAGGATGTGAGAATCGGTCGGTGCTTCGCAAAAAGAAGATTATTCGAATGAAAATATAGCAGCATAACTGATTCGCCCACCTTTCCTTCGTCGGTAGAGAAGAAAAATGGCAGAAGTGAGTAGCCTGGAGTGAGGTTTTCTTCAAGAAAGGGAAGAAAGGGCTTGAACGAGCGTTCCAATGAAATGATGGTTGCTTCGTCCAGTCCAACTTGGAGGCCACCTTACTACTGCTGGTAAAGGTGTGGGTTTTGTGGTATGACAGGTCATGACGGCCACACCGGGGTGACAGGTCAGTCTCGATTGTAGCACCTCGCTGTGATTTGGTGGATGGCACGCGGGCCCGGATGCTTTGAAATGTCCCGCATGTAGATAGAGCGGCAAGTCATATAGGAGTGCTCAATATTGTGCACCGCGACCAAGGCGGAGAGGAAAATGAGATAACTACATAATTAATGCATGAGTTTAATTAGGGTACTTTTGTAAAGTACGAGATACATTCCTCCAATCGCAAAATGCCTTGGTTCATGAGATTTGAGATTTGAGCCCTATAAACCGGAGGGGAGGGGGTACTGCACATGGTGTAGTCTAGTCACTTGTTTTTTTAGCTGAAGTCTAGTCACTTGTTGAAATCTCTAGAAAGGCAAATACTCCTTTCCAGTTTACAGGTCTATACTACTCCCTCCGTCATCTTATGAAAACCAAATAGTCCCAAAACACTTAGGCGTGGTGCATTAACTTCTACCTTGTTTCTTGTTTCTTGACAGATGTATCAACCAATAAGAGATGAGAGGTGTGCATGCTTTTAATGACTTGCAATGGCTAGTTCATTGCATGGAATGCTATTAATTAGCAAATAAACATTGGTGACCCCAGGAGGAAACGGTCCTAAGCGCGTGGACCTATGCAGAATGAGTATCAACCAATGGATAATGGAGTTTAATTGTTAAAAAATAGCAATTTTGTCTCATGCAAGAGCCTGGCTAGTACAATAGTACTCCAACGAACCGCACCACGCGAGCGTTCGCAACTGCCACGTTCGGTTTGCACTTGGCTCTTCGCCTCTTCGAGAAGACGAACAATGATGTTACTCCTACTTCTACAATATTGAATCCACTGCTGCATGTCCGTCCACCTCGTGCGGGAGGGATAGCGTGTAGCGAAAGCTTCTACTTACTGCTCCTGCCTTTGCATCCATGACAGGTGGGCCCAAGAGGTGGTTGGCCCACCTGTCATGCAGCCAAAGGCAGGTGCAGTTAAGGCACCGGAGCTTAGTCCGCGAGGGAGAGGGCGTCGTAGTAATCAAAATTCTCGGGCTTGTACGAGTTGATGCAACATATCAAAGCACTGCATTCGATAAAACTCTTTTACACATTTCAAATGGGCTACTTCGTATGTAGGAGTAGACATATTCTGCTTCGTATGTACTCCCTCCGTTCCAAAATATAAGTCTTCTTAGAGATTTCACTATGAACTACTCCTACATACGAAACAAATTAGTGAATCTACACTCTAAAATATGTCTATATACATCTGTATGTAGTTTGTAGTGGAATCCCTAAAAAGACTTACATTTAGGAACGGAGCGAGTAGTCACTTGTTGCAATCTCTAAAAAGACATATATTTGGAAATGGAGGGAGTACAACGCATGCATGCATGCCGTGACTTTCCTTTTGATACTTGCATGTGTTGATTTGATGCACCTTGCCAAATTTTGACTATAAATTTAAATAACCAAATTTTCATGCATGTCACAAAAAATCACGGGGCTGTTTGGATTGTGACTATGTTTGTCTTATGTTGCCACATTATTTTTCCCACACTTGCCACACTTGCCTAACCTGAGTTGCTCAAATTGTTAGACACACTTTGGCTTGCCTAAGGGAATCTTGCCAAAAATTTTGTGTCTATGACATGTGGGGTTCATTGCTAATAAAAAAATTCTTGTCTTAGGTGTGCCTAATAAAAAAGACTTATATTTAGGAACGGAGGGAGTAGAAAATATAAATAATAATGCATGTTGGGGCAACCCACGTTTCCGCTAATTTTAGTTGTGGGCTTGTTCACAATTTTTACGAGGGGGTGGTTGTTCATTTAGTGGAGGTACTTGTAGTACTACCAGACATGAATGATACAAAGTGCGACCTGGCACACCGTAACACCACTTGGAACAAGCGGGTAGCTATCTCAAAAAACAATCAACAACTAAAAAAACCCGCGACCTGGCATGTAGTATAGTACATAATTTTAAACGATTGTTTTGATGGAGTGAAAAAGGAAAACTACCCCAATACTTATATATAGGCCGGAGCCTCCGCGCTTGCTTGCTAGGGCTGCTCTATTCACACACTCTCATCCTCTCCAGATCTAAACAAGATAGGGGTAGTAACCCTGTCTTTCTCCCTTCAAAAAACACTGGCTTTCAATCCTCACCGCTGGTTACAGATCCGGACGTATCCCCCTCCGCCGGTGAAGGGGAGGAGGGGCAACGTTTAGGCCGTCGTCGACAGCGAGGGAGGAGACACACTGCCGGCCGCACCGTTATCTCTGGCCAAGCGCCGGCACGGGAGGTCCTCCGTTCCCTTCGTCGTTGCCTGTGGGCGGATCCGGCCTCCCGCCGCCCACCTATCCACATCCCGACGACCTTCGGGTATATCTTCGTTCAAAACCTCCTTAGCTCAACTTCCAAAGCTCGCTACGTTGTTGCATGTGCATCATTTTCTACCTCTCAGCCCCTCTCGATCGGATGGTCCAACGTCCCCTATTTTTTTCTTCTATTGTTAGAGGTAAAGCTACTTCATGGAGTCGAATCTTGTACTCCCTCCGTCCGAAAATACTTGTCATTGAAATAAAGTGGGGGTGGGGGAATTTAGTATGTACATCAGACTTGGTACAAATAGGAAGGAAAGGGGATGAAAGTAGTACAGACTGGTCATCCAACCGGTCATCCAACCGGTCATCCAACGCTGTACACAGTGGTATGACCAGGACTAGATTTGCTATCCACACATAGGAGTAGGTGGCTAGAGTGAACAAAAATGGGACCAACCCAGATAGTATGTTTCTTGGATGTTTGTTTCTCGGGGCAACAAACTATGAATCACCACTTTATGCCCCTGTTTACGTACATGGTGCTGTACTGCTGGTGCACCCACTGTCCCATGCCCTTATACCAAATATTTAGGCTCCGGTCGGAATAAAGGGGCAAAAAACATAAGTCTTGATGAAAATAGAGGAATAGGAAAGGAATGTAGGTATAAAACTATGGAACAGCGAACCGGAGGAAACTCTCAAGAGAATGTGTTCGGATGGACTACGAAATGTACATATTTGTTTTCTTAGAGTAGCATGCTTGGCAGTATGAGATGCTATTTGTTTATTCAGCTGCACAGTGACTACTCTTGTCCTCACCTCACGTACCACACATAGGTTGACTTTTTTATTCCAGCAAACACATCACAACAACCAGTCTAATGCATGGCAGCGAGTGCCTGCCTCGGGCTTCCGCCCAAAAAATGAGCAGCGCGTGGATGTCTCTAATCCGATGGAATCAGTACTACCAGACCAGCTTTCCTATGAAACACTATTCACCTTTCCCGTGTTCCGAACGGTTGGAAGGGAAAGAATATGGTAGGAATTGTGTTCCTACGAAAATCCTGCACCGAACCTGTGAACCGAACGCAGCCTTAGCTGTTCTTAATATAATGTCCCTGGTAAAAATGAAGCCATGCCACTGTTTTTGCCTGTAATTGTTTGAGACTCTGACAAGTTTAGCCAAATGTTTTTGCCCATAATTGTTTGAGACTCTGACTGTTTCCTCTGTGCCTTTTTGTGCAAACAGGGATATCCAATTCACCTGGTTGCTGTTGTGACCTTTTGGTGCACTGCACAAAACTCTTCTTAAAAGAAGTGACTTTTGTGTTGTTTAACTGGAATGTCAGATGGAACAGTTGGTTCATTTTGGTGGAACTGCACAAAGGGAGATCTGTGTTCCAATCCTCATCATCCATATTGGCGCCATAACCTTCCTTTAGGTAAGAATGATATTTAATGCATGTGTTCATCTCTATTTTCCGACTGCCATGAGAAAATAATGATGTTTTTTACTAGTACACTTGTACTCCCTCATTGACAAAACCAATTCTGAATTAGAAGGCCAATCATGTACTTGGTTTCACCAACTAGTGAGGAGAAAGAGAAACATAGCATGAAGAGGAAGAAGAAGAATAAACAGTGCCAAGGAGATCTTGCTGAAGCCAGAGGCCTCAGTCGAGGCTATTCAAGGGCTCCGGCAACGACTACCTTACATGTGAGACGATCCTCCAGGGAGCCCTTCCACTTCTGCTGTCTCACTTAATTAATTAGGAGCACTTAAGTACCACTAATTTATTACTACCTAATTTTCCTGTTGGAGTTAAACAAATCTTTAGTAGGACCCTATGCTGAATCATGTACGTGTGAATGTTTGTCTATGGAGGTGAATCATGTGGTTGAGCAGGGAGGGAATATTATTAGTGTCATGACATAATAGTGCTATTGTTTTGCATGTCAATTTATTGCCATTGGTTCAATGAGGCAATGTTTTGCGTATTGTCCATCATGAATTTGATGCTACTATTTGAGTAATATGCTAATGTATTCCTATCCTTTCTCACTAAGCTAATGAAGGTTTCACCTTGTTCCTACTTGTGCAAACAGGGATCATGTTGTGCCAATCATACATTTTAGTGGAACTACACAAGACAATACAATGAACTGTATCCCAGCCAGTGCTTTAACTCTGCTGGAAGTTCTTGATAATCTTTCGATATAATCTCGGCACTGGTAAACAAGAGTGATTTCAACCATACATTTGAAGTGCACAAAAATATATACTATTGTGTGATTCCAGTGAGTGCTTTATCATCTCTTATGGGACTACATGAATAAGCTTTTTATCTCAGGTTGGTACGGGCCTAAGGCCTTCATCCATATTAGTTTGTTGTCATCTCTATTTGTATCATGCTACTGTCATGAGAAACTCCTTTATCTTTGCACTTTTAAGTTTTGCAACCTATGATAAATGGCAATGCTTCGAGTGTTGAGTTGAGCTAATTGGCACTGATTAAATAAACTAATACCTCTCTTTAAGCAAGACTACTATGTTGCTAACTTTACCCATTAAGATAATGAGGGTGCTTCTATTTGTTAGTGTATGTTTCATCAACTAGTCCAACTATTACAGTAATCTCACTCTCTCAATATATGTGCCAACAGGGATGCTCGACTTTGGTGGAATTGCACAAAAACTTTGGGTGCTTCATTGCCTCGACAGCTTCCGTCCTTTCCTGTCAGTCGCTAATCTCCGCTTGCTTTCTTCCTTTGCTGTCAGTCGCTTGGCTTATCTCGGCTTCCAGTCAAAGGAAATAGTAATTGATATGCTACCTCACACAAGTTGGTACTGGTCTTTATCCTGATTATTGTGCCTGTCATATGTATTGGTAATTTGGTATTGTGCTATTGTTTGCCGATTTCATAAAGGAGTAATTTGGAGATTGAACTCGCAGGCAAATCATTACATCGGGTGATTTCAGTAGAACTGCACAAAATGATCAGATGGACAGGTACTTATGTTGCTGCTATGTACTCCAAAGTTCACTCAAACAAGCATCAATATTGACAATAAGTGCCTATATTCATTCGAGTATCAACCAGCGTCAACCAATTGTCAAACTCCAAGTATTAGGAGAGTGAACACCAAAAATATTGCTTGGTGCATAGCCCAGAAAAACGCAGTCCAGTCTTTGGTCCCAACTTGTGCCTTTTGGTTATCGGCACATATGATAGCGAACTATATGGCATGGAGTCTAAAGATTCCAGGAAAGTTGGTTGACGCGTATATTCATCTGGGACTCAATCAGTCTGCACGCCAAGGATGCTCCATTTCAGTTGAACTGCACAAAAAATTTGGGTGGTTCATTTTCTCAACCGCCTCCTTTCTCGTCTGCAATGTAGAATTTTGGCGAGATACAGGACCAAGATGAGCCAGTAAACTAGTTGGATGAAAGTAGTGGCCAAGTTGCTCAAACCTCCGTCGGCACGAGGCCACTATTTGAGGATAAACCTACAAGCAAAGTTTAGATTGTCTGTGCTACCTCTTATGTACTCGAAAGTTTACTCGTACAAGAACTAATTTTAGCAAGAAGTACCTCTGATTGAACACCATTTACCAGTCTGTAACCTAGGTAATTAAAGTTCGTCCATGGATCATATTGGATGTGATCTCAATCATTTGGATGCATAAACATACTAAACATGTGTATATCTGAATCTTTTTGTGAATTATGTATGAATATTGTCGTGTGATCTATCAATCATTTGGATGCATAGATATGCTGAGCTTGTGTACATATGAATCTTTTGAGTTATTGATAGTGAATGTTGGCTATGAATATGAATGTGTCCTGTGAACCTGAGTTTGATATGAATTGCAACAGAACCAGTTATAACCCTTCTCCTCCTCTCAATCTGCGACTCCACTGCCGTGTTTTCCCATCTCCGAGTCGTTCCCGTCCGGGGCCTCGCCGTCGTCCACCGCCTCGCTGTGTTCGGTGCGGCGTGGTCAACAAACGAGAGTCATCGGAAGAGGACTGTACGTGGAGAGCCTGACGGCTGGGACCCACGAGGTCCATGGTCGCACGCAAGGAAAGTTCCTCCTTATTAAGCTAAAAAAAATGCTTCCTCCACCTGACAGCTGGGACCCACCGGCTGTATCTTCGCACGCAAGGAAGTGCCTCCTTGTTTTGTGAAAAAAAATATTCATCCCTTTGACAGTTGGGACCCGTCAGATTTGTTGACTGACTTGTGGGCCTGCTAAGCGGACGTGTACGCACGACTTTGTCAACTTAATCAACAAATGATTCTAGCAGCTGGACCGTTGGATGTTAATCCAACAGCCGTTCTCCTTCTTCAACCTCTGTTTTTGCTCCTGTCTCCCGTGGGCGGCACCGCGGATGTGCTGCCGCGCACCTGAACCAGTGAAGTTTCCCACTCCTCTCCATCTGCGACTCCGCTGCCCCGTCTTCCCCATCTCCGGGTCATTCCAGTCTGGGTGTGCTCGGCACGGTGTGGTCAACGTGGTCAATAACTGAGAGTCATTGGAAGATGACTGTACGTGAGAGGCTGACAGTGGGGACGCACCACGCCCATGGACGCATGCATGCAACGGAACGCGGCGAGGTCAACGTGGTCAAGGAACGACTTCCATCGGAAGTATACTCTATGTGGAGAGTCTCAGCTGGGTCCACGGCTGCTGGAGCTACCCCGCAATGAAGCAGCTGTGCTACCAGGTCATGGTTGGACGTCGCCGGAACCAGGTATGATCAAGATTTCATGTGATCGAGCACTCAATGTGGCGGAAGGTCGAGGAGCCCGGTCCGTATCTGCACTCTTGGGTGCTTGGTGCAAGCCTTTCGGTGACATATCCGATCCTCTTATAATGGAATCCCTATCAATGCGACAAGGAACGCTTTTTGCAAACCTTCAAGGCCTATCGCATGTGATAATGGAGACTGACTATCAGGAGTTAGTGCAACTCTGGCATACACGCCACAACTCACATTCGATTGTGGCTCCTATCCTAGATGCAATAGGAGAGCTTAGTTGTGATTTTTCTATTTTTGAGATTCAACATGTATTAAGGTCAGCAAACTTACCGGCACATCTATGTGCAAAACGTTCATGCACATTGAATGTGACTGAATGTTGGCTAGAGGAGACCCCTAGTTTTTTGGTAACCGGCCTTCTGGCTGATTGCCCGGGGAACACTTCTGTTGAATAAAGCTCTCTGATTTGCCCGCAAAAAAAAGTAAGTGCCTCCTTATTACGCGGAAAATAATGATTCCTCCAACTGACAGCAGGGACCCACTGGACAGGCCACCGTATTTTGCGAAAAAAAACGTTTGCCCCCTGACTGCTGGGACCCACCTGACGGGCCACCGTATTTCGCGAAAAAAAACGCCCCCCCCTCCCCGCTGTCAGCTCGGACCCACCGGAAGTGCCTACTTATTACGCACAAAAAATGAATACTCCCCCTGCTAGCTGGGACCCACCTTGGTGGGAGGCTGACTTGTGGGCCTACTAAGTTGACGGGGACGAAGGGCTTTGTCAACTAAGTCAATATGAACGATTCTAGCTCCAGTGACCGTACGATGTCCATCCAACGGCCGTAGTGCTTCTTCAACCTCTAGTCTTCTTGCTCCAGCCACCCAAAGCAACGCCGGTCGTGCCACATGCTCCTGCCTCCCGTGGCCAGCTGTGCTGCCGCGGAGGACTCACCGCCCCCTACTATTCCCACCGCTGGCCAGGCCCTGCGGCGACGGCAGCCTCACACCGCAGCTGAACCAGTGAAGCCTCGTACTCCTCTCCGCGCGGGCTTCCACTGTCGCGTCTTCCCCGGCTCCGCGTCGTCCCCTTCCTAGGCCTCATCGTCGTCCACCGCCGTGGTGCTCTCCGCGCGGCGTGGTCAACGTGGTCAAGGAACGACTTCCATCGGAAGAGTACTGTACGTGGAGAGGCTGACAGCTGGGTCCACGGCCACAGCCCAGGTTTTTTGTGATTTGCCAAGTAAGTCGCTTTGTAAGGCCTGTTGGGCTGCAAATCTTTCAAGACGAGGAGAGCTTTCATTCGGCTGGCCGAGAAAATGGCCCATCAGTAATGAGAAATGGGTTGTACATTTTTAAAACACATCAAAGCGGCAATTAGTTTCAAATATCTTTTTTTTTCGATTTCGAGATTTTAAATTACATTAATTTTTATGCGTGGAGAATTTGTTAGATTTTATATTGATATATATTTAGTTTTAAAATCAGTTTGAATGTGCGTTGAAATTTCGGGATTAAAAACAGTTCGGACCGCACCAAAATATGCAAAATTTCATATAATTTTTTAACGTGGCCACAATCTGGGCTTTAATGCTAACAAAAAGAATATGGGCTCCAAAAAAACCTTAAGAATTAGCAAATGGGCTGTAAATTATTAGAAATAATGGCAGACGGGTTGTATGTTGTTTTCCACAGATTTGAGGCTTTCCTAAAAAAAGGTTGACGCACAAGCAGTGACGGTTGGATGGCCATCCAACGGCCGTCGTGCTTCTTCAATCTCTGCTCTTCCTGCTCCAGCCGCTCAAACAAGCGCCAGCTAGACTGCCTGCTCCCTCCTCCTCGTGGCTGGCTATGCTGCCGCGCAGGACTCACTGTCCCACCGTACTCCCATCGCTGGCCTAGCCATCCCTCTACTCACCCACACCTGTTGTTATTCTCCGACGACGGTAGACGAACCAGTAAACCCTCATTCAGTCGTACTCCCCTCCGCATGGGAAACAACTGCTGAGTCTTCCCTGCCTTCGTGTCGTTCCCTTCCTAGGCCTCGCCGTCGTCCACCGCCATGGTGCTCTTAGCGCGGCCTGGTCAACATGGTCAACGACCGACATGCATCTAAAGTGGACTGTACGTGGAGAGGCCGACAGCTGGGTCCACGGCCGCACGCAAGGAAATGCCTCCTTATTACTCGCAAAATAATGATTCCTCCACCTGACATCTGGGACCCACTGAAAGGGCCTAAATATTTCGCGAAAAAAACGTTACCACCGCTGACAGCTCGGACCCACCAGCTATATCTTCGCACGCAAGGAAGTGCCTCCTTATTACGCACAAAAAAATGAATAGTCCCCCTGTTAGCTGGGACCCAGTATAGTGGCAGGCTGGCTTGTGGGCCTACTAAGTTGACGGGGACGGAGGGCTTTGCCAACTTAGTCAATATGCACGATTCTAACTCCAGTGACCGTACGATGTCCATCCAACGGCCGTGGTGCTTCTTCAACCTCTGGTCTTCTTGCTCCAGCCGCCCAAACCAGCGCCGGTCGTGCCTCGTGCTCCTGCCTCCCGTGGCCGGCTGCGATGCGGCGGAGGCCTCACCGCCCCCTACTACTCCCACCGCTGGCCAGGCCATCCCTCTACTCACCCACACCCCCTGTTATTCTGCGGCGACGGCGGCCTCACACCGCAGCGAACCAGTGAACCCTCGTACTCCTCTACGCGTGGGCATCCACTGCCGCGTCTTCCCCGGCTCCACGTCGTCCCCTTCCTAGGCCTCGCCGTCGTCCATCACCCTGGTGCTCTCGGCGCGGCGTGGTCAACGTGGTCAAGGAACGGCTTCCATCGGACGTGGACTGTACGTGGAGAGGCTGACAGCTGGGTCCACGGCCGCAGCAAGGAAGTGCCTCCTTATTACGTGCAAAATAATTATTCCTCCACCTGACAGCGGGGACCCATCGGACGGGCCACCATATTTCATGAAAAAACGTTTCCCCCCTGACTGCTGGGACCCACCAGCTACACCTTCGCACACAAGGAAGTGCGTCCGGGCAAAAAAAACGATTCGCCCCCTTGACCGCTGGGACCCACTAGCTACATCTTCGCACACAAGGAAGTGTGTCCGGGTAAAAAAAATGATTCGCCCCCCTGACTGCTGGGACCCACCAGCTACATCTTCGCACGCAAGGAAGTGCCAGACAGTCGGGACCCACCTGGTCGAAGCGTACATAGCGTTGTCATTCTGGTCGCGAACGTGTACGTACATACTGGTCGATGTAGAGGCGCGCACGTGTCGTAGATGTAGAGGCGCGCACGTACCATGTACACGTACGTACAGTGGCGAGGGTGCAAGAAAGAAAATACGACCACGTACGTACATACGGGCAGGGTCTCTAACGCGTATCGCACGTACGTACATGGCTGGGTCGGAACGGAGAAACAGCGTCGTCGTCGTGCTCATGGGGAGCCAACCGGCTGGGTCGGAACGGAATGCATGGTCGTGTTCATCGGGAGGGCTTGGACGGAACAGCCGATGGAAACGAGGCCTGGCGTACCGCACAATGGAGGAAACAGCCTTGTGTTCGACCGGCCACGTTCGAAACGGGGTCCTGTTGATCGGGAGGGGCCTGGCGTACCGCAAACCGGAGGAAACGGACGTCCTACGGTCGAAACGGGGGTCCTGTTGATTGGGAGGGGTGTGACGTACCGCAAAACAGAGGAAACGGACCTCCTATGGTCGAAACGGGGGTCCTGTTCATCGGGAGGGGTGTGGCGTACCGCAAAACGGACGAAACGGACTTGTGTTGGAGCGCTACGGTCGAAACGAGGGGGAGGGGTGTGGCGTACCACAGAACGGGACTCCACGGGATACTGTTCATCTCCACCGTCGACCTCCTCCAGCCTCCACGGGATCCTGTTCATCCAGCCTCCACCGCGTGCTACTCCATCGGCTACTGTTCAACCACCCCTCCACGGGCACCCCTCCACCGTCTACTGTTCATCTAGCCCTCCACACCACGGGGGCCTGTTCAACAGCCCCTCCACAGCCACCCCTCCATCGTCTATGTTCATCCAGCCCTCCACACCAGGGGGTCCTGTTCATCTAGAGGCAACACCACCGCTCACTGTTCATCCAAACCCCCCCGCAACGCTCACTGTTCATCTAATCGATTGGCTTCAGTTAGCAGCAGTAGCGAAGGAATCGCTCCATCGGGTTCAGTTAACAGCCATCGATCGATCCCTCGGGTTCAGTAACGCGTACCCTGCAGTGCAATCGCTCGGGTTCAGTTAGAGCTCAACGCCTTGCTCGGCTTCAGTTAGAGCCAACGCCTCGCACACACGCGCGTACCTGTACAAGAGAAACGCGCATCGCTCTCCCACCGTAACCAGCAACTCCCCGAAATTTTCCTCCCCCTCGCTTCTACCACGGTTTTTTCCGTCATGGACGGCCCAAAGAATGTCATGCAGCTGCGTCTCCGGCCCGCCTAGGATGAAAAGCCCATTTTCTGTCATGATTTTTTGTCATAGAAGTAGGAGCCAACCACATCTATGATGATACCGGGTTTTGTCACAATTATCGTCATAGAAGTGTCATATGTATGACAGAAAAAAATTCGTTCGGCCCAAAATGTCACAGATGTGTCTTTTTTTTGTAGTGTACACCTGATTGGAAGTGGGATGAGATTGTTATGGATTTCATTACTGGTCTACCCAGGACTCGGTCAGGTTATGATTCTATTTGGGTAGTTGTTGATCGTTTGACTAAAGTTGCTCACTTCATCCCGGTAAAGACTACTTATACCAGTGCTTAGCTAGAAAAGATTTATATGTCTAAAATTGTTTGTCTGCATGGACTTCCAAGGAAGGTAGTGTCTGATATCGGTACTTAGTTCACATCCAAATTTTGGTGTCAGTTGCATGAATCCTTGGGAACCAGGCTGGAGTTCAGTACAGATTTCCATCCACAGACAGATGGGCAGACAGAGAGGGTAAATCAGATTTTGGAGGATATGTTGAGAGATTGTGCTTTGGACTATGGGTCCAGTTGGGATGATAATTTACCTTATGCAGAGTTCTCATATAATAACAGTTATCAGGCTAGTCTAATGATGGCACCATTTGAGGTATTGTATGGCAGAAAGTGCAGAACACCATTGATGTGGGATGAGGTTGGAGAGCGTCAGTTCTTTGGGCCAGACTTGATCAGAGATGCCGAGGAGAAGGTCAAGTTGATTCGTGACAGGTTGAAGATAGCACAGTCCAGGCAGAAGAGTTATGCAGATGCAAAACGTAAGGAGGTGACATACGAGGTAGGAGACCGTGCATATCTTAGAGTTTCACCACTTTGTGGAATTAAGATGTTTGGAATCAAAGGTAAGTTAGCACCACGTTTTCTAGGGCCTTACACAATCTTGGAGCATAGAGGAGAGGTAGCTTATCAGCTGGAATTCCCGGAATCCTTGTCAGGAGTTCACGATGTGTTTCATGAATCTCAGTTGAAGAAGTGTCATGCAGAGATGATGGATGTTCCATTGAGGGACACAGTGCCACTTGAGGCAATTCAGTTGGAGAGTGATTTGACATATGAGGAGAAGCATGTTAAGATTTTGGAGACAGCAGAGAGAGTTACTCGCACCAAGACAATCAAGTTATGCAAGGTTCAGTGGGATCATCGTATAGAGGAAGAAGCTACCTGGGAACGAGAGGAAGATCTCAAGCAGGATCACCCACACCTATTCGCTAGCCAGCCCGAATCTCGAGGGCGAGATTCATCTTAAGGGGGGTAGGTTTGTAACATCCCAATTTTCCTAAATTAGGATGTTATTAGATCATACATATGCATATCATATTTTCCATGCATTATTTGCTCTTCTGCAATATTCTTTTCATTATGCAACTAAAGGCAATTTATTGTAGTGGAGATAACATGACTTTTCCCCCGTTTAAAAATGTTCATAATGTCAAGAATATTATTTCCAGTTCATCTATTATGTTCTGGTATTTTTATTAGTCTCCAAAGTATTTTATTTGAGTGTTTGGTTGCTATTTTGTGTGGCCTATTGCATAAAATGATTTTTTAAAATTGCATTAGGTGAGGAACTAGTGTTCCTGTAGTTTATATTAGTAGTATATATTTTACTGTGTGTCTCTATTTTTTTTTGTTTAGTTTATATTGTGGTTATTTTATTTTAGTTATTTGTGTTTCTGTAGTTGTGTGTAAAAAAACACCAGCCGACCGGCCAGCCAGCCAGCCAGCACTCCCCGCGGCCGAGCTCCCGCTGCCGCAGCCCACCTACCCACCTAACCGAAGCGGTATGCTCGCTCGCTCGCACCCGGCCCGCACCCGCAGTCCACCTCGCCCCAGCCGCTGACTAGCAGGCCCCGCACCTGTTCATCCCCTTCATCGAGCCGCACGCGCCGCCGCACGCACGCCGAGGCCGACCCGGACCAATCCGGCGCCTGGTCCGACCCCGTGCACCCCTGGGACTCCCCGCTCGAGCAAAAGCCATCGGGAACCCTAGTGCATGCCCTCACCTTTCTTTCCATGTCTGCTCGAAGCTGCTGCGCCGTTTGGATCTCGCCGGAGGAGCTCCAAGTCCGTTGTCTTTACAGGCCATTTCTGTCACCGTAAGGACGCCCCTGGCTGCCCCGCTTGTTCCCCTCGAACGCCCACTCGGTTTCCCGTTTCTTCGACACCTCGGGGTACCCTGCAGAGCACCAGAATGCCGCCACGCTGACATCCGCAGCCACCGGAGCATGCCGTGTTCACGTGGTCGCCGTCACCTACAGAGATAGCCTCACCGCCGTTGAACACCACCACCACCTCCGGTACTCACTGCCGTACCCACCCGTCACTTCGCCTCCGCCAGAGACTCACCGGAGAGTCACCGCCGCCGCCGCCCGCCGCCGCCACCGTTTCCTCTATTCTGGTGAGCACACGCACGCGCAGGAGTTCTCGGCCAATCAAGTGTTGCCACGTGGCGCATGCCACAGGAGCTGCCGCAGTAGCTGACATGAACAGTGCAGGAGTTTTCTGCTGTCTTTTGTTTTTTCTCAGATTTTCACCAAAACTACTAGTAGCTATATCTTTTAGCATATATACTATTTGTAGATGATTCTTTCTCCTATGCACTCACAAAAATCAGCACTTTATCACAGAACCAAACATTGCACATGTTTGCATTTTTCAAATTTGAATTCGTTTGAATTTGAAATAAACCTTCCTAAGGCCATAACGTTCAAACCGTTTATCGGATTCGAGTGATTCTTTTTGTGTCGTGAACGTAGTGCAATTTAGGTGCTGTTAAGCTTCTGTTGTTGGGTTTTTGAAATGATTTTCTTGTTGTTGGTTTTTATTTTGGTTCTATTCGTGTTCTGATGATTGATTTGTTGAATTGTGTGAAACGTGTAGATTGTCCGGAGTGCGACGCGAACTATTGTCAGGAGTGTGACCTTCTGAACCAGAACGAAGGCAAGTTACATGTTGATCATCCTTTACCTATTGTTTTCTATGCATGTAGTTATATCACACTATAAATATCTGCATGTATAGGATTACTATATTATTTTGCTATATGTTGTTGAGCTATCTTCCCATCTTTTGCAAATCATGGTAGTTGTAGTTTGCTATGCTTTGTAGACGGGGGTGGTCCGTGCATACATTGAGATTATGTGAGGATTATAAATATAATCAAATTGAGTAGTAATTGAGGACTTAATTCACCTCTGGGCAGAATTGGTATTGAAGGGTGGTTTCAAGAACATCATGGTTTTTACCCTCTGAATGTAAGTGGACGGCTGCCCAGGCTCAAAAAGATCAGACAGACTTAGTGACTAGTAGCCTCCATGTACGACCACTGGCTGAATGGGCTCTGGCTTAGTTGACCAGTTGTGGAAACCTTACCCGGATGTGCCAGCAGATGTAGATATAATAGTTGGGATGGGTCTCCAGTTGGGACTAGGGGACTGCTTCTGAAAGACTTCGTCTCAATCTTCGGATTGGGTCCAGTGGGTAAAGCATACTAAACTTGCAGAGTATTAAAACTAATCATGATTAGCCGTGCCCCGGTTATGGGAAAATTTGAGCCACTATGCCATTACAGTTGTTGGATGATCTTGACAGATGTGACACTTAAAATATTTGTGGGCAACTTAATAAAAGGGTAGGTTGGAGTTGATTTTGCCAACTCAACCTTGTGTACTTAATTGTAGTAATAAAAGAACTAAATAAAAATTTGACTAATAGGTAGTTATGAGGACAAAATCAGCTTTCTGCAAATATAAACCCCCAAGCCTTCCTTTTGTTGTACTATGCATATACATGTAGTCTGCTATTATTACTCCTGTGTAACTTGCCAATACATTCAAAGTATTGACCTATATGGCTGCAACATCTCATGTTGTAGGATATTCAGACGAAGAGTAAGGTACCGTTAGGGTCGCGAGTCTGCACTCAGCATCGCCAATGGGCTATGATGGGACTCATCGTTATTTTCTGCTACTTTATGCTATTTGATTGAATAAAGGTAGCCAAGTGCTATGCAAATTGTTTTATTTTATACATTCTGGATCATACGTTGTAATAAATGATGCACTTCCTATTCTAGTATTCATCTATACTGTGTGTGCTAGAGAGTTCGATCCAGGGACTAGCACGGTAAGCACAAAGACTCAAATCCTTCGAGGTTTAGTCGTTACACCCCAACACACCCAATTACAATGGTAAATTGTATAGGTGCACTAGTTCGGCGAAGAGATGGTGATACAAGTGCAATATGGATGATAGATATAAGTTTTTGTAATGTGAAAAATAAAAAAAAGCAAGGTAACTAATGATAAAAGTAAGCACAAACAGTATTGCAATGCTAGGAAACAAGGCCTAGGGTTCATGCTTTCACTAGTGCAAGTTATCTCAACAATAATAACATAATTGGATCATATAACTATCCCTCAACATGCAACAAAGAGTCACTCCAAAGTCAATAATAGCAGAGAACAAATGAAGAGATTATTGTAAGGTACGAAACCACCTCAAAGTTATCCTTTCTGATCGATCTATTCAAGAGTCTGTAGTAAAATAACACAAAGCTATTCTTTCCGTTCGATCTATCATAGAGTTCGTACCAGAATAACACCTTAAGACACAAATCAACCAAAACCCTAATGTCACCTAGATACTGCAATGTCACCTCAAGTATCTGTGGCTATCATTATACGATATGCATCACACAATCTCAGATTCATCTATTCAACCAACACAAAGAACTTGAAAGAGTGCCCCAAAGTTTCTACCGAAGAGTCAAGACTAAAACGTGTGCCAACCCCTATGCATAAGTTCACAAGGTCACTGAACCCGCAAGTTGATCACCAAAACATACATCAAGTAGATCACGTGAATATCCCATTGTCACCACAGATAAGCACATGCAAGACATACATCAAGTGTTCTCAAATCCTTAAAGACTCAATCCGATAAGATAACTTCAAAGGGAAAACTCAATCCATTACAAGAGAGTAGAGGGGGAGAAACATCATAAGATCCAACTATAATAGAAAAGCTTGTGATACATCGAGATCGTTCCATATCAAGAACACGAGAGAGAGAGAGATCAAACACATAGCTACTGGTACATACCCTCGGCCCCGAGGGTGAACTAATCCCTCCTTGTTGAGGGAGTCCTGGATTAGGGGGTATCCGGAAAGCCGTACTGTTGGACCGTGAAGATACAAGACTCAAGACTTCGTCCCGTGTCCGGATGGGACTCTCCTTTCTGTGGAAGACAAGCTTGGCAATCCAGATGTTAGATCTCCTTCTTTGTAACCAACTTTGTATAACCCTAGCCTCCTCCGGTGTCTATATAAACTGGAGGGTTTAGTCCGTAGGACAACAACAATCATAATCATATGCTAGCTTCTAGGGTTTAGCCTTTATGATCTCGTGGTAGATCAACTCTTGTAATACTCATATCATCAAGATCAATCAAGCAGGAAGTAGGGTATTACCTCCATAGAGAGGGCTCGAACCTGGGTAAACATCGTGTCCCCTGCCTCCTATTACCATTAGCCTTAGACGCACAGTTCGGGACCCCCTACCCGAGATCCGTGGGTTTTGACACCGACATTGGTGCTTTCATTGAGAGTTCCTCTGTGTCATCGCAGCAAGGCTCGATGGCTCCTTCAATCATCAACAACAACGCGGTCCAGGGTGAGACTTTTCTTCCTAGACAGATCCTCCTGTTCGGCGGCTCTGCACTGGGGGCCGATTTGCTTGGCCATCTGGAACAGATCGATAGCTACGCCCCTGGCCATCAGGTCAGGTTCGGAAACTTGAACTACACGGCTGATATCCGCGGAGACTTGATCTTCGAAGGATTCAGGCCTACGCCAGGAACGCCGAACAATCACGGCGAGCACGGCTTGGACCTGCTGTCAGACAATATTCAGGATATCGCACCTGCAGTAGCTCCAGACCAAAATCCAAGGCAGATCGCGTCGTCCGAGGACGGGTGGATGGACCCCGCCCTGGAGGCCGCATACTCATCGGCAGCAGAGTCAAACACAGACTCCACCTCTAAGGAAATCTGTGTCACCGGACCCCCGGACTTGTGTCCGGCTGTAGGTTCCAAACCGTACACACCCGGGCCCATCGAATCCGATTGGGCTCCGGTAATGGAGTTCACCACTGCGGTTATCTTTCAGCACTCGCCCTTCGTTGACATGTTGAATTCATTAAAGTCTCTCTCTTTGTCAGGAGACTCTTGGCCGAACTATGTCCGGCTCGAGTGGGAAGCAGGCGACGAGGAAATTCGTTGCCCACCCACCACCCACTTCATTGCCACTGTCGATGATTTGACCGACGTGCTTGACTTCGACTCCGAAGACATCGACGGTGTGGACGACGATGAAGGAGAATAACAGGAACCACCACCCACAGGGCGCTGGACAGCCACCTCCCCGTATGATATATATATGGTGGACACCCCCGAAGAAACCAATGGCGATGAGGCAACAGAAGATAACCCCTTACGGAAGAAATCAAAGCATGGGCGTCACCGGCGCCGCTCTAAGCCCCGCCACAGTAATATCGGCATAGGAGATGAAAACAATCCGGATGGTGCTGAAGATGAATACAATCCCAATCAGCCTGCCTTCGAGCAGGCGGGACATGAAGACGAGCAGGTTTGCCCAGATGAATAGGCAACAGACGGATACTTGGAGGAGGACAACTACATGCCCCCCTCCGAAGAAAAGGGGAGCCTCATCGACGATGAATTTGGCGCGCCTGAGGATCCCGTAGAGCAGAAGCGTTTCAAGCGCCGGCTTATGGCCATTGCAAGAAGCCTGAAAAAGAAGAAGCAGCAGCTCCAAGCTGATCAAGATCTGCTCACAGACAGATGGACTGAGGTCCTGGCAGCCGAGGAATGCGGACTTGAGCGCCCCACCAAAGGGTACCCAAAGCACAAGTTGCTACCTCAACTTGAGGAGGAGGTCCCAAAGCCCACGCTCCAACACCAATACATCACGGTCCGGGGCAATACGCAGCAAATGCGAGGCAACATCCATAAACCTCGACACAACAAACATAAGCGTCACAAAAATAATGATGACGCCCAAGACACGGCAGTCGACGCCGGATTCCGCGGCTCCCAGTCCAGTTAGCGGAAAGAGAACAATACAGGCCCATCCAGCTCGGGCAGCATACTCGACCAACCATGTCAAATTCATGGTACCCCTGGAATGGCAGCCAATCATACCAATAGAGAATGCCGGATCTTCAAAACAAACCGGCCGGTCGCGCGCCGGAAACAATAAAAAGGGGTCTCAAAGCTATGAAGACAACGAGGAGCCCAGACCATCAAACATTATGAGGTAAAAGAAAAATTCTCCGCAAACCAACAAGGGAACGAATGTGTACTCCTCGGGATGCCGACTCAACAATACATGTCACCCCACGGTACAAAAATACGGCCGATCATCTCTGATCACACAGATCGTCCAGCCAATTTTAACAATGGCAATTCAATTGCACTTACCATCGACCCAATAGTTGGTGGGTTCCACCTCACACGAGCCCCTATTGGCATAAACAGCAGCCCAAACTTTCTGCGCCAGGACACAGTTCACTAGATAGGTATTGATCGCTCAAGGATCAAACCCACTAAAAACATCTTCTCAAAGATGTCGTTCCAGGTGTAAAGGCCAAGTTTTACAGGCCCACCACCCTGGAGGTTGTCTTCGGATCACCAAACAAACACCATACCGAAGAGTAAGTCTTCGGCATTGTCCCCTTATACAGTAACTATTATATACTACCGGGACGAACCGCGTTGGCTCGATTCAACGTGGTACCACACCATGCCAAACCCACGTGACATAGTTACAATTATGGGCAAGGCCGAACTCCACCCCGACACTGGAAAGTATACCGTCGCTGAGGTAGCGAGTTGTGCCTTTCTTTCGAACCTCGCTTCGACAGCCAACCCCTCGGACACCAACAAAGGAGTCCGAGCTACTTTACGGCATGATAGCCCGGCTCGACCAGGCTCCGATCAAGCACTCCAGCATAAGCTGGGGAAGGGCCCCACGGTTCAACCACCCTATGACACGCAAATGCCTCTAAGCATTTTTCTTTACAGGCTCACTTTTGTGCAGAACAGGACTCACGACATGGAATCAGCTCGGACGCACAAAGAGGGAATACACAAGTATTCCCCAAGAAGACAGTCCGGATACACTTCGGATCCGCACACAGCTGCCTCCCGTCCGGTCGCAACAGGTTCCGCCAGCATACCTCCTTTCATAGCATAAACCGTACTCATACGCATAGACGTGTCACTCCACTACAACACGTAGAACTATATGACACTTACCGGCCGTCATTCCTTATTGACGCCTTTTTCGTCATAACGGCACGCGCACATAGTGTCATGCCCCACTATGCCAGGGGCTTCATTGTACTCATAATATGGCAACAAAGTCCGGCCACCTTCTCGGTCGCTCGGCACCCCGGACTTATAGCACTATATGCATCAGCTCCGAATCATGTCTTGGGTCATTAGTTGGTTTTGCCCGGCTCCCATGTTTTGGTACCTTACGTTCCGCTCCATCCGCTAAGGTAGCGATGGGATAACTACTGTGATTGTGTCCCGGTTCTTCTAGATGAACACCTCAGTAGAGAAAGCCGAAAACTGGTTGTCATGATACGGCGAGAGTTGTTCAGCTGTTCGAGAGGTTGTAAATTTTTTAAGGATTTATTCCGCATAATGCCATAACAAATGCAGAGTGCGACGGATCGGTCTTCCGATCAGGCGCTGTTAGAGCCCCTCATACGGTCTTCCGAACACCAGGGGTTGTGCCTACCATACTCGAATTCCTATGGCTAAGTGAGAGTGATAAGGCCCTATAGTCCGATTGCCTGTTTCGTTGTGATGAACACCTCCTTCAAGGACCCAAAAATGGGATAAAGAGTGTTCAGGTATGTCCCGAACACCCCAGTACTTTCTACGTGGGGGCAGAAGCCGACGGCTGGCCAACTCTCAGGATTCATATATATCAAACGGTCGCACAGGAAGAAAAAACTTTCATATAACAGGCAATAAATAATAATAGTGCCAATGTTCCGCATTACAAAGGACAGCATGACTGTCTTGAGGGACATATAATGTCTTTGGTACATTGCTCCGCCACAAGGCGGGCTCCTTTCAGGACACCATCATAATATAATTCGGGCTTGCGGTGCTCCTTACCCTCCGGTTGTCCCTCACTCATCAGCTTTTCAGCATCAAGCTTCCCCCAGTGCACTTTCGCACGGGCAAATGCCATGCGTGCACCTTCTATACAGACCGACCGCTTGATGACTTCGAGCCGAGGGCAAGCACCAACAATCCGCTTCACGAACCCGAAGTAACTGCTTGGAATTGGCTCAGCAGGCCACAACCGGACAACTAAGTCCTTCATGGCTAGTTCGGCCGCCTGGTGTAGTTCGATCAGCTGCTTCAGCTGATCGACAAAGGGCACCGGATAATTCTGCGCCAAATACTGCGACCAGAAATGCTTTTCCACACACTTCTTCTCCTCAGCCCGGTAGAATTGAGCAGCATCAGATATGCTGCGTGGCAGGTCCACAAACGCCCCTGGAGAAACAAGAATTCAATTTGTCACTTTGAATTTCTCCTGTTACTACATAAAAATCGCTTTGAGTAAAAAAGCCTTACCAGCCACAATCCGCCTCGCCTCCTGAATGTCCTTTAGAGCACCTCGGGCTTCCTCCCAAATTTCATTTGCAGCTTGGAGAGCTTGGGCGAGTTCGGATTCTTTCCCTGCTAGACTCTGCTCCAAGGTCTCGCTTTTCTTCACGGCCTCCTAGAGCTCTCGTTCAGCTTCAATGACCCTGGCCTCGTGCTTCTCGTGAAGAGCCTCTCCGTGGCGGCCTTCTTGTTGGCTTCGGCCACAACCTTCTTTAGCACCTCAATTTCGGCATTTGCTCCTAGAGCACACAATACAAATAATTTCATCAGGCACAACTACTCATTTGTGCTTAACTTATCAAAGGTTTCGACATACCTTGCTTGTCCTCCAACTGCTTCTTCACTCGGCCAAGTTCTTCTTCAGCCCGCTCCAGACTCTGCTTTAGTCCAGACACTTCCGCAGTATGAGAGGCGGTCATCGCTACAGACGCATGTTTTCAAACAAAGAGATATATGTCATTAACTGAGTCTCCTGCGAAGCGGAAATTTGATCCCCTGTCTGCTTCTCTCTTTCACCGGACAGTGCATCAGGGGCTACTATTCATACTATGACAATCTTCAAAGGTTCCTAAAACATACCTCAAAGCCTTTTATAAGGCTAATGCAGGATTCATTTAGTCTGCTCCGAGCGGACTGAATCTTTTCAATCACCGCACCCATAAGGGTGTGATGTTCATCGACGATGGACGCACTCTTTAGCGCTGTCGATAGGCCGCCCTGCCGCTTTGCTTGGACCGAGGTTGCTGGCAGAGCGGGCTCACCTCCTTCCGTCAAGGGGGGCTGCCTGCCTGATCCTGGAGCTTCAAAGGTCTCCAGGACCGTGTCCGCATGCGGGCCGAATCTAAGATCTCCCCCGCCATCAACGTTCATGGGAACCGTTGCTCCCGTGTATCCGGCCCCAGAGGTGTGCCCTCCCTGGTCAGGGTCCTACTGAGATGAGACCTCGGTGTCACGCCCAGGCTTCGGGAAAGGGGCCTCCGGAGGCATCTCACTCTCCAGGGCATCTGAGCTCAGCGAATCCTCCGATGAGGACTGTTTGGCGCGAGACCTCGCCGGGCTGCACAAAGTATGGCGCAAGTTAAAATATTACACCTTAGTAATCCTGGGCGCGTAGGCGTGTTCGGATTTCGTGTACTCACGATTTTACTAGGGGCTGGGCCCTGGGATCCCACTCCGGGCTGCTATTGGTAGCCATGGTGGACGCCTCTGGAAGGGGATTTTTTCCCCTCTTTGGCGATTCGGCCTCCAAGGATGAGGAGGCTATCCTTTTCTTTCCTCCCCCCATGGAGGACTCGTCTTCTTCCTCCTCCTCCTCATCTTCGGAGGAAGGATGGGCGTTGGAGTCTTTGGATTTTGTGTCTGAAGCACCATGGCGACGGAGGCTGCTCCGTGTCTCCTTGGCCTCCTTGAAGTCCTCTTTCTTCGGTGCCTTGTAAGGCGCTGGGACCAGCATCTTCGTCAGAAGAGGTCTTGCCGGTTCCTCCGGCAGCAGGGCCGGACAATGTATCCGCCCCGCCTTCTTCGTCCATTCCTGGGATAATTGCGGAAAGCATGATAAAGCGTCTCCCTCAGGATATGCCAGCTAAACATGGATAGACAAAACATAGCAATAACTTACCGGACTTGCGGAGCGGGACAGTTGATACCCACGGTCCTCGGCGGAGTCCGGCCACGGTTTGCCGGACTTGAAGAGCACCTTCCGGATATCCTTGTGTGAGGAGTCATAGAGCTCTCGCAGGGTCTGGTGCTTGGCCGGGTCGTATTCCCACAAATTACAGGCCCGGTGCTGGCAAGGAAGAACCAGGCGAACTAACATCACCTGGACTACATTGACGAGTTTGACATCCTTGTCTACCACGCCCTTGACGCGTGTCTGGAGCACCGATAGCTCATCGGACGAGGACCAGTTCAGACCCTTCTTGGGCCAGGACGTGAGCCACAGGGGGGCTCTAGATCTGAATTCGGGAGCAGAGGCCCACTTTTTGCCGCGCGGCTCAGTGATGTAGAACCACTGCTGCTGCCACTCCTTGACGGAATCATTGAAGGTGCCTGTTGGCCATGTGACCTTGGGCATCTTGCTCACCATGGAACCTCCGCACTCGGTGTGCTCGCCATTCACCACCTTGGGCTTCACATTGAAGATCTTCACCATAAGCCGAAGTGTGGCGAAACACGGAGAAAGGCCTCACACACAACGATAAATGTCGAGATGTTAAGGAAAGAATTAGGGGACAGATCATGAAAATCAATCCCATAATAATACATGATGCCGCGAACAAATGGGTGAAGGGGAAACCCGAGCCCGCGGACGAAATGCGGAAGAAACACGACCCTCTCGCGAGGCTCCGGATTAGGGAATATCTGTCCCGCTGTCGGAAGACAGTGGCCGATTTTCTTGGCCAGGTACCCGACCTCTCGAAGCTTTTTGATATCCTTCTCCTGGACGGTAGAGGCCATCCATTTGCCACCTGCTCTGGATCCGGACATCTTCGAAGAACCTGTTTTTGGTGGAGAAGACGAGCGCTTGGGCGCTAGGGATCGAGCGAAGGGGAATGGACGAGTGGAAGGAAAAGGCGTGGGTAAAGAAGAAGAGGCCTTATCTCTTTATAGAGGCCAATAAAAACTTTTGTGCATCCCTACTTGCCTGATGGAACCTGCTCGTTCCCCACTCGCCGCGATTGGCGGTACGGTTGGGCTACCCGCACCCGTATTAATGAAAGTCTCGTGATAAGGGGGACACGATCTCTGCTTCGCCAAGACATGCCCAGGAAACCGCCTCGTTATATGCGCAGTAGCTGGTTGGGAAAACGGTTCGAATAATGACTCGGCCATGGTGTGATGCCACGTTATTTAAAGTTGTCAGCAGAATATATTTGTGGGATATTTTTCTCCCTACGGTGGTATGTGAAAATCGTCTTGCAGAGCTGGACATGACTTAAGTGTTCAAGTTTACATTGGAGTATCCGGAGATGGAAACCGCCTTGCAGTGCCGAAGACAATCTGCGCGCCGGACTCATCGTCATTGAAGCCTGGTTCAAGGGCTACTGAGGGAGTCCTGGATTAGGGGGTATCCGGACAGCCAGGCTATATACTTTGGCCGGACTGTTGGACCGTGAAGATACAAGACTCAAGACTTCGTCTCGTGTCCGGATGGGCCTCTCCTTTGCGTGGAAGACAAGCTTGGTGATCCAGATGTTAGATCTCCTTCTTTGTAACCGACTCTATATAACCCTAGCCTCCTCCGGTGTCTATATAAACCGGAGGGTTTAGTCCGTAGGATAACAACAATCATAATCATAGGCTAGCTTCTAGGGTTTAGTCTCTACGATCTCGTGGTAGATCAACTCTTGTAATACTCATATCATCAAGATCAATCAAGCAGGAAGTAGGGTATTACCTCCATAGAGAGGGCCCGAACCTGGGTAAAACATCATGTCCCCTGCCTCCTGTTACCATTAGCCTTAGACACACAATTCGGGACCCCCTACTCGAGATCCGCCGGTTTTGACACCGACACTCATCATGGAGAGCGCCGGGATGATGAAGATGGCCACCGGTGAGGGATGCCCCCTTCAGCAGGGTGCCAGAACAGGGTACCGATTGGTTTTTGGTGGCTACAGAGGCTTGCGGAAGTGGAACTCCTGATCTATTGTGCTCCTTGATGTTTTTAGGGTATATGGACATATATAGGCAAAAGAAGTCGGTCAGGGGAGCCACGAGGGGCCCACGATGGTGGGGGCGCCCCCAGGGGTAGGGCGCGCCTCCCTGCCTCGTGGCCACCTCGAAGCTTCCCTGACGTCTACTCCAAGTCTCCTGGATTGCTTCCGTTCCAAAAATAACTCTCTCGAAGGTTTCATTCTGTTTGGACTCCGTTTGATATTCCTTTTCTTCGAAACACTGAAACAGGCAAGAAACAACAATTTTGGCTGGGCCTCCGGTTAATAGGTTAGTCCCAAAAATAATATAAAAGTGTATAATAAAGCCCATAAACATCCAAAACAGATAATATAATAGCATGAATACTTCATAAATTATAGATACGTTGGAGAAGTATTAATGCCCTATATGTGGGAATACGAAGTCTTACTCTGACTCGAAAACCCTTCACACCCACCTTCTTTATAAGGGTTTCATGCCACACTGTACTGTTTGGACCAAGCACGGAGAAAGAGGGGATGATGGAAGACAGTGAAGAAGAAGAAGATGATGACAACTATGTGCCCCCTGAATACGGTGATGCTGCAACAGGGGAAGTTGAAGATGCTGCAATGGGGGAAGCTGAAGATCAAGAGGAACCAGACGATGTGCCCTATGATGATCTTCGCCGGGTCATTGTTGATGAAAAGAGACAGTGCGAAAGTGAAAAGGAGAAGCTGAAGTTTGATCGCTTGTTAGAGGATCACAAAAAAGGGTTGTACCCCAATTGCGAAGATGGCAACACAAAGCTCGGTACCGTGCTGGAATTGCTGCAGTGGAAGACAGAGAATGGTGTGCCCGACAAAGGATTTGAGAAGCTACTGAAAATATTGAAGAAGAAGCTTCCAAAGGATAACGAATTGCTCGACAGTACGTACGCATCAAAGAAGGTCGTATGCCCTCTAGGATTGGAGGTGCATAAGATACATGCATGCCCTAGTGACTGCATCCTCTACCGTGGTGCATACGAGGATTTGAATGCATGCTCAGTATGCGGTGCATTGCGGTATAAGATCAGACGAGATGACCCTGGTGATGTTGACGGCGAGCTCCCCAGGAAGAGGGTTCCTGCCAAGGTGATGTGGTATGCTCCTATAATACCACGGTTGAAACGCCTGTTCAGAAAACAAAGAGCATGCCAAGTTAATGCGATGGCATAGAGAGGACCGTAAGAAAGACGGGAAGTTGAGAGCACCCGCTGACGGGTTGTAGTGGAGAAAAATCGAGATAAATTACTGGGAGGAGTTTGCAGGTGACGCAAGGAACGTATGGTTTGGTTTAAGCGCGGATGGCATTAATCCTTTTGGGGAGCAGAGCAGCAATCATAGCACCTGGCCCCGTAACTCTATGTATCTATAACCTTCCTCCGTGGTTGTGCATGAAGCGGAAGTTCATTATGATGCCAGTTCTCATCCAAGGCCCTAAGCAACCCGGCAACAACATTGATGTGTACCTAAGGCCATTAGTTGAAGAAATTTTACAGCTGTGATTGGGAACGGTGTATGTGTGTGGGATGAGCAGAAACAGGAGGAATTTGACATGCATGCGTTGCTGTTTGTAACCATTAATGGTTGGCCTGCTCTCAGTAACCTTTCAGGACAGACAAAAAAGGGATACCACACATGCACGCACTGTTTAGATGACACCGAAAGTATATACCTGGACAAATGCAGGAAGAATGTGTACCTGGGGCATCGTCGATTTCTTCCGACCAACCACCAATGTCGAAAGAAAGGCAAGCATTTCAAAGGCGAGGCAGATGACCGGAAGAAGCCCGCCATGCGTACCGTTGATCACGTACTTGCTATGGTCAACGATTTAAAAGTAATCTTTGGAAAGGGTCCCGGCGGACTATCTGTTCCGAATGGCGCTGAGGGACACGCACTCATGTGGAAGAAGAAATCTATATTTTGGGACCTACCCTACTAGAAAGACCTAGAGGTCCGCTCTTCAATCGACATGATGCACGTGACGAAGAACCTTTGCGTGAACCTGCTAGGCTTCTTGGGCGTGTATGGGAAGACAACAGATACACTGGAGGCATGGGAGGACCCGCAACGTTTGCACGAAAAAGACAGCATGCCTCCAAAGCAGTATGAAGGTCCTGCCAGCGACGCTCTTACCAAATAAGAGAAGAAAATCTTCTTTGAATGCCTGCTCAGTATGAAAGTCCGATTTGGCTACTCGTCGAATATAAAGGGAATAATAAATATGGCAGAGAAAAAGTTCCAGAACCTAAAGTCTCATAACTGCCACATGATTATGATGCAACTGCTTCCGGTTGCATTGAGGGGGCTTCTACCGAAAAACGTCCGATTAGCCATTGTGAAGCTATGTTCATTCCTCAATGCAATCTCTCAGAAGGTGATCGATCCAGAAATCCTACCAGGGTTAAGGAGTGATGTGGCGCAATGTCTTGTCAGTTTCGAGCTGGTGTTCCCACCATCCCTCTTTAATATCATGACGCACGTCCTAGTTCATCTAGTCGACGAGATTGTCATTCTGGGCCCTGTATTTCTACACAATATGTTCCCCTTTGAGAAGTTCATGGGAGTCCTAAAGAAATATGTCCGTAACCACGCTAGGCCCGAAGGAAGCATCTCCATGGGCCATCAAACAGAGGATGTCATTGGGTTTTGTGTTGACTTCATTCCTGACCTTAAGAAGACATGTCTCCCTCAATCACGGTATGAGGGGAGACTGAGTGGAAAAGGCACGCTAGGAGGGGACTCAATAATATGTAGGGACGGGCATTCTTGGTCTCAAGCACACTACACAGTTCTACAGAATTCTACCTTGGTGACCCCGTATGTCGATGAACACAAGAACGTTCTGCACTCCAAACACCCAGACCAATGTAACGACTAGATTACATGTGAACACATCAGCACTTTCGGCAGTTGGTTGCAAACACGTCTCAGGGGTGACAACACTATTTCTGATGAGCTGTACTCGTTGGTGAGGGAACCATCTTCGACTGCAATGACTTACAAAGGGTACGAGATAAATGGGAATACATTTTACACGATCGCCCAAGATCAAAAGAGCACCAACCAAAACAGTGGTATCCGCTTTGATGCAGCAACTAAGAGGGGAAATGACACATATTATGATTACATAGTGGACATATGGGAACTTGACTATTGACATGATTTTAAGGTCCCTTTGTTTAAGTGCAAATGGATCAATCTGTCAGGAGGCGGGGTACAGGTAGACCCACAGTATAGAATGACAACAATGGATCTGAACAATATGGGGTACACAGACGAACCATTTGTCTTAGCCAATGATGTGGCGCGGGTTTTCTATGTGAAGGACATGTATACCAAACCGAGAAAAAGAAAAGATAAGGAAGCGGATACATCATACGATGATCCAAAGCGCCACATAGTTCTTTCAGGAAAAAGAGACATTGTGGGATTGGAGGGCAAGACGGTCATGTCTGAAGATTATGAAAAGTTTCATGAAATTCCTCCCTTCAAAGTCAAGGCTGACCCAAGCACCCTGTTAAACGATGAAGATTATCCATGGTTACGGCGCAATAAGCAAAGGATACAAGCGAAGAAAAAGTGAAGACTTTCTATCCACAACTATTATGATGATGCCTTTGATCTATAATATCACTGCAGTTACATGTGAACAAATGAAATCCCTTTGTAACAAATGAGTTTTCGTCCGAAACCCTGATACTTGCAAAAAGATTGTCTGTTTTATACACAAAGTGCATCCAGTTTTTGTCGTAACCCTCTCAACTTTTTATCACATGCTATGTGGGTGAAATTATGATACCATGCCAACTTTCAACCTTTACAGAGTTCATTTATAGTGCTTTTCAAATTAAGGGTCATTTAGCTGAAAGAATGAACTAATAGCAAAAAAGAATGAACTAATAGCAAAAAGAATGAACTAAAAATAATCAATTAAAATATTCTGTTATGATCAACTAAAACAAAACTATAATATCCTTCAATAGCAAAAAGAATCAACTAAAGAGCTTTTATAAAACTCCAATAGCAAAAGGAATCAACTCAAAAAACTTTTATAAACCACTAGTATTATTGAAACTAAAATTATATTAAATTTATGCAACCAAAATTATCAAAGTATTTTCTGTTCAAAACATTAAAATCAAAAAGCATTTTTGTAAATAATTTTTTTTGTTAGAAACTTTAATAGCAAAAAAATTATCATAAAGAATTTTTTTATTAGAAATTAAAATAACAAAATCTGTTTTTAAATATAATGATAAACACAGTAATATTAAATAGAAGGAAAAAGAATCACTCAAAAATCTATGTTTATAGTAAAGTTATTCAAAAACTAGTGATTCACACAAATTTCAAAACAAAATCAAATTTAAACTATTCAAATTGGAAAACAAATGGCACTAACAGAAAGTTTATAATTTTTATTACCTAAAAGCAAAAAAGAATTAAAAAATAAAGCAAAAAAAAAGAAAATAAAAATGCAAAAAACAAAACAAAAATACTGGAAAAAATTAAAAAAATGCTGCCTACTCGGCCACACAGCGTGCATACGACTAGAAACCCATTTGTACATAGGCCAAGATGCAGGCCCGTAGGCCCAATAGGCCCAACATGGCAGTGACAAAGGTAGGCAAGTACTGCGTGCAAATTAGAGAGGAGCTCAGCACCTCAGCTGCAATGCAGCTTATAAATAGGTGATGAGCTCTCTCAGCTAGCGAGGTGGGACTAAACTCCTACCACACCACCGCTGTGCCACCCTTTCATCCCGGTTGGTGGCACCAACCGGTACGAATGCCCACCCTTTCGTCCCGGTTGGTGCCACCAACTGGGACCAAAGGTCTCCGTTTCCCGCCCTTTGGGCTACTGAAAAGAGACCTTTGGTCCCGGTTGGTGGCACCAACCGGGACTAAAGGGGTGCATTGGTCCCGGTTGGTGCCACGAACCGGGACCAAAGGTGTGGTTATATAAACAACACTTAGCAGTTTTCCATTCACTTCATTCCTTCAATCTCTCATCTCCCCCAACGGTGCCGCGACCACCTCGACGCCGCCAGGCTGTCGGACTGCGCCGTCATCTCCCCGAGCACTGCCCCGACGCCCTCGCTGGCCCCCCTGCCCCGACGCCCTCACCGACGCGCCGTACCTCCTCGCGCGCCCTCCTCCCCAATGTCGCGCGCGTGCCCTCGAGCCCGTCGCCGGTCTCCTGCTCATTGCCGCGCCGGCCGCCTCCAGGTAGCTCCACCGCCGCCCCCTAGTGAGCTTCCTCCTTCTCCCATGGTCCCCTGCTTCCCGCCACCGCGTGCCCCCGAGCCCCCTGTGCTGCCACTACTCGTCGGCGTCGCTGCCGACCAAAGATGTGCTCTATTTTTTAGATAGATAGATGTTCTTTAGATGTGCTCTATTTTTTATATGAGATCCGATGTATGAGATGTTTTGTGGAGACAAGATGAGATGTTTCTGGAATTTTTTTATTTAGGTTGTTAGTAGATTTTAGGTTAGTGCATTTTAGGTTAGTTGATTTAGTTGTTTTTTTAGGTTGTACTGTTGGAAGAAGGAGAAGAAGAAGGGAAGAAGCGGAGAGGAAGAAGAGGAGAAAAATAATAAGAAGAGGAATAAGAAGAAAAAATAGAGGAGAAGAAGGAATAGAGGAGAAGAAGAAAAAATAGAAAATTTCTATTTTTTCTTCTTCTCCACTATTCCTTCTTCTTCTCCTCTCTTTTTTGTTCTTTTTTTCTTCTATTTTTTTCTTCTTCTTCTTCTTCTTCTTCTCTATTTTTTCTTCTTCTTCCTCTTCTTATTTTTTATCAGGAACGAGGGTGTCGGGAACTAGGGTGTCAGAAACTAGGGTGAAGGGTCGAGGGTCGTCGAGGGGTCGAGGGTCGCCGAGGGTCGAGGGTCGTCGAGGGTCGAGGGTCGTCGAGGGGTCGAGGGTCGTCGAGGCTCGAGGGTCGTCGAGGGGTGAGGTGTCGAGGGTCGAGGGTCGAGGGGTCAAGGGTCGAGGATCGCCGAGGGGTCGAGGGTTGTCTAGGGGTCGAGGGTCTCCGTTTAACAAGAATGCCCCCATTATGGATGTGCACAAGTTGATCCTTTTTTTCTGATCTCATTTATATATATATTCTTCTATATGTCACGTTGTCTATCAAAGTATTGAAGAAATCCATGGCTACATCATTTGCTAGAAGTAACAAGCGTATGATGCTACGAAGCTCTTCAAAGTTGTTTTGGAACGGAGTTCCTGATAGAATAATTCGCTTTTTCGTATGAATTTCAGCAAAGGCCATCCAAATAGCGATAGTCGGAAGGCTCTTGCTAAACTTCGTACCAAAAGCTAATTATCCTATCCGGGACTCCGTTCCAAAACAATTTTGGAGAGCTTCGTAGCATTATGCGCCTGTTACTTCCGGCAAATGATGAAGCAATGGTTTTCTTGAATCCTTTGACACTAGACAACATGACATATAGAAGGGTAGATGAGATTAGGAAAAATATGGACCATTTTCTGCACATCCAGAATGGCGCCATCTTGTTAAATCCCTTAAAGGTTAAGAGGATCCGAGCGGTCGAGGATCGGAACTAGGGTAGAGGGTCAAGGGTCTCCAAGGGGATGAGGGTTGAGGGTTGTCGAGGGGATGAGGGTCGAGGGTCGCCGAGGGGATGAGGGTCGAGAGTCGCCGAGGGGATGAGAGTCGAGTGTCGAGGATATTGCTGAGGGGTCGAGAGGGGGGAAGTCGATCAACCCCCTCTCGCTCGACCAACTCTCAAGGACACCCAAACCATAGAAAAAATGTTGTCGATCTCATACCCCCTCCTGCCCCTACCCGACAAACTCTCTCGAGATTTATAAGAGAATTATCAGGAATGCTCCCATTATGGATGTGCATAATTAAGTTGATCCCTATTTTTTCTTATCTCATCTACCATTCTATATGTGCACATTCTCTTGTGTCAAAGTATTGAATCCTTTGACACTAGACAATGTGACATATAGAAGGGTAGATGAGATTAGGAAAAATAGGGACCATTTATTTTCTGCACATCCAGAATGGCGCCATCTTGCTAAATCCCTTGTTTGACATTCATGAGAGAGGTTGTCCGGACGTCGGACATTCATGAGAGAGGCGGTCCGGGCCAAACCCTAGAAACTTTGCCGAGGCCACCCCAAACCCTAGAAGCGTCGAGGCCACCCAAATTTACCAAGTTAAAAGAGCGTTGTCGAGGCCACCCCAAACCCTAGAAGTGTTGTGAGTAGATAGCTAGGTCTATGTTTGCCACTATTAATATATCCTCTCATGTTTGTATATTAATTGCCATGTTGATATACCTGCATGAACTACGGATCAACAAAGAGACTTCAAACAAGAAGAGATATTGGGGGACATAATCCACGACGGACGTGATGTCTTGTCGTTATTTCTCAATGAAATTGATGGTCTGGAAGGAGAGGAAGCAGGCTATGGTGATCGAACAATGGAGGAGGAAAATCATGATCATGATGGCTCCGGCGATCGTGATGACGGCTCCGGTGACCGAACCATAGCATTAACATATCAAGTCCCCTTTATCCCATACGCAACAACCCCCTGTAGCGACCCGACCTCAAATGGTCAAGTCTCTGTGCTCAGGTGTCATCCCTGGATCATAATGCTGACACCACACAGTACTTCGAAGGATTTATAACAGAGTAGCAATCACACACTTATTACATCGTTTGTCCAAAAGAGGACTTATTACAATAATCATGGCTTAAGGCCATCTAAAAACGATAATAGCGGAAGACTTGGAAGATAAGTGAATCCATCAACTCCAACGGCATCACTGAGTATAGAACCACGACCTAAAAGCACCTTACTCGTCGTCTGAAAAGTCTGCAACATGAAAGTTGCAGCCCAAAAACGGGTCAGCACATGGAATATGCTGGCAATGTAACACATAGAGAATGATGAATGATAAGCCTATACTACATGCATATATGGCTGGTGGAAAAGCTCTATGGTTACAGTTTTGCATAAAGCCAGTTTTTCCCTACTGCAAAGGAATAAATTTATTTAACTATCATGGTGGTTGTTAAACACTGAGAATGGTTGACGGCATCCTCAATCCCAATTAAAAAGTACTCATTAACAAACCCGTCAATATTATATTAGAGTAACATGTTGAGATTCACAGAATATTCAAGTACTAGATACTCAAGATGTCCATAACCGGGGACACGGCTAATCATGATTAGTTTGTACACTCTGCAGAGCTTTGCGCACTTTTCCCCACAAGACTTGATCGCCTCCGTTTGGTTTCTCGCACTACATGGTGTTTGAGAAACGGATGACCGAGACATAGTCTTTCAGAAGCGCTAGCACCTTACGATGGGTAGACCAGTACACCTACATCCCCTACATCTGCTAGTCCACCACTATAAGAGTTCGCACGACTTAATCAACTATGCCAGAGCCCATAATGGCTTGTGGCTGCACACGGAAGTTACTAGCATGAATTATCTTATGATCCCTTTGAGCCTGGGTGGCGGTCCATAGGAAAATCACACGGTACCCCCGGGATTTCCAAAAAAACAGGCAATCACTGGATACCCCAGGTGCCTCAATCCACCCAGATGTGTATTTAACTTGCCACCTTAGATAAACCATTAATTAAACAATCTCACATCTGTCATGGATATTCACTCACCCAATCCACGTCTTCTAGCATAGCATGGCATAATAAGCAAACACAGAAGTAACTCCCAAAGGTTTCATAAGTAAAACAGGTAATAGGTACTACCTCATCTACTTCCCATCCCACAATTTAATTAGATCCTAATCATGCAATGTTTGAGGATTGATCTAATGCATAAAAACTGGGTAGTAGAAAGGTATGATCAAGTGTTACTTGCCTTGCTGATGATCCGCGAAACCTAGAGATTCGAAGTAACAAGCGGCGCACTCCGGGTGATCTATCGCAGACAAACAACAAGCATACAATAAGTACTCATCTAATGGAGAGGTAAATCTCGAATAAAAGATCTAACCAGGAAGTCCAACTTAAGAACCCTGGTTGCAAAAGAATCAAATCGAATAAAGCAACGAAAGTCAAACGGCGAGAGAAAACAACTCGGTTCTAGCAAGTTGAAACTAAGTCAATTTTTACAGTAGCAAAACTTTGTTTAAGTTGATTAGTCGGAACGTCGGTTTTGAAACGAAACTCCAGGCGCTTGAATCACCTGATTCCGATAAACGAGCGAGAAGATAAACTAGAACAAAGATCGGATCTGAAATCGCTATCAGAAAATAGCGGAATAAATCCGATTAAAAAGAAAAATGACGAACGGCTAAACGAACGGAAGTTCGTTAACCGGGAATAACCGGTGATCACGTTCATTAAGACGAACGGTCCGGCGAACGCTCGCTAAACAACAAAACCGAAAAAAAACCGATCTAGGGTTTTGAAAAAAACCGAACCGAAGAAAAGAAAACCGGAACGGTTTTTAAAAAAAAATGAACCGAGGGGAGGGTGGCGCGGCGCGGCTACCTCGTCGGGGCGGGGCTCCGGCGGGGCGGGGGCTTGGCGGCGGGGCGGCGGCGACGCGGCGGCGGCGGCAGGCAGGCGGCGGCGGTGGCTGCGGCGCGCGGGTTGGGGAGGAGAGGGGGGGCTTGGGTATTTATATGGGGGGGTGCTGCTTGGGGCAGGGGGCAAGGCAAGCGGCGGCGGCAGGCGGAGTCCGAGCCGGACTCGGCCGGGGTGGCGGCGACGCGCTGCGCGCGAGCGCGAGAGGGGAGGGGCGGCTGGGCCGGCTGGCCGGCTGGGCCTTTGGCCCAGGCGGGGCGCTGCAGTTTTTTTTTAAATCTCGCACAGAAAAACTAATAAAATAAAATCTAAACGAACTCCAAAATTTCAAAGTAAATTTTCCCCGACTCCTAAAATGAGTCGAACAAAATGAACTTTTACTCGGGGCCTAAAATGCAATTTTTGAAAACACGCATTTTTCCGTAGGGCAAATAAACTCCGAGAAAATCCAAAATTTGATATATTTATTAAATCTTTATTTTTCCTAAATTTTGGGAAAGTCATATTATTCCCTCTCTTATTTTTGATATTGGAAAAATATTTGAAGATAAAATAAATAAAACCAAATGATCCTCTTTTCAAAATTTGAGAGAACTCAATTATGAAAATTTCGAAATCTCCAACTCTCACCGTGGGTCCTTGAGTTGCGTGAAATTTCTAGGATCAACAAATGCAAGAAAAATATGTAATGCATGATGATCTAATGTATAACATTCCAAATTGAAAATTTGGGATGTTACACCCCCTTACTCAGGTTTATGATTCTGTCACTCAAGCAACACACTATAAGCGAATCATGAACGTATTGCAACACCCTACAGCGGGAATCCCTCAGGCTTGCGCGACACGGAGGGCACAATAGGACAGCACCAAAATAAAACATACAACTCATACCAATCTAGATCATCAATCAACCCAAAGACAATGGATATCTACTCAAAACATCATAGGATGGCAACACATCATTGGATCATAATGTGTGGCATAAAGCACCATGTTCTAGTAGGGATTACAGCGGGATGCGGGAGAGTGGACCACGTAAAAAGAGATGAGGATGGTGATGATGATGGTGATGTTGATGAAGACGATCACCGCGGCGATGATTCCCCTCCTGATGGCACTCCGGCGCCACCGAGAGAGAGGAGGAGAGGTTCTCCCCCTTGTGCTTCCTCCTCCCTGGCCTCCCCCTGGATGGGGAGAGGTTCCCCTCTAGTCCTTGCGATGATGGCCCCTCCAAGATCATTCCCCATGGCCTCCGGTGATGATGGCCCCCTCCGGCAGGGTGCCAAAGAGGGCCTAGATTGATTTCTCGTGGCTACAGAGGCTTGCGGCGGCGGAACTTCTGATCTAGGTTATTTTCTAGAGGTTTGGGTATTTATAGGAGAGGTTAGCGTCGATAACAAGTTAGGGGGCCACATGGGAAGTCCACGAGGCACAGGGGCGCTGAAAGCACAAGTGCTACCTGGGTGATTTTTTGGTAATTAATGTCAACATATCTCTTGTTGGACTAATACTTTCATCTAGTATATTTCAGATAAGCCCAACAGTGAAGTGGCATGGACAAGAGGATGTGGAACCCCTTCAAGATGCTAAGGACAAAGGATTGGCTCAGGCTCAAAGCTCAGGACTCTACATTTTCTATTTTCAGTGATCCAATATCACATTGAGTCTATAGGAAAGCCAATACTATTAAAAGGCGATGAGGTGTTGCTTAATGGCTTGCTTGCTCAAAGTGCTTAGTGATATGCTCCAAAGCCCTCAGCCACTTTCTCATATCCACATATGTCCCAAACCAAAAGTCAAACTCGGCCCCATTGATTTGATCCATCCGGCGCCACCGAGTTCATTTGACATAGCCACTGCCAAAACCCTAAATAGTGCGGTCACACCAATGGGATCTCGATCTCAACAAGATGGGCTTGCAATCTCTATGTTGTCTATTGCAATATTTTCGGTCCCACCGAGAATATGTAATCGGTCACATCAAGTTTGCTTGACCAACTCTCTGTTTTACTTATTACCAAATCGGTCTCACCGAGTTCTGTAATCGGTCAAACCAAGATGAGGTTTTACCCTAACCCTTGCACATCGGTCCCACCTAGTTGATCATATCGGTCCCACCGAAATTGCCTAACGGTCACATATGTACTGAATCAGTCCGACCGAGTTTTCTGATTCGATCCCATCAAGTTTGGTGTAATGTGTGTAACGGTTAGATTTTTTGTGGAGGTTATATATACCCCTCCACCTTCTCCTCATTCGTGAGGAAAGCCATCAGAACGTGCCTACACTTCCACTACTTATTTTCTGAGAGAGAGCCACCTACTCATGTGTTGAGACCAAGATATTCCAATACAACCATATGAATCTTGACCTCTAGCCTTCCCCAAGTTGCTTTCCACTCAAATCATCTTTCCACCAAATCCAATCCTATGAGAGTGAGTTGAGTGTTGGGGAGACTATCATTTGAAGCACAAGAGCAAGGAGTTCATCATCAACACACCATCTATTACCTTTTGGAGAGTGGTGTCTCCTAGATTGGTTAGGTGTCACTTGGGAGCCTCCAACAAGATTGTGGAGTGAACCAAGGAGTTTCTAAGGGCAAGGAGATCGCCTACTTCATGAAGATCTACCCTAGTGAGGGAAGTCCTTCGTGGGCGATGGCCATGGTGGGATAGAAAAGGTTGCTTCTTCGTGGACCCTTCATGGACTCGCATAGCCGTTACCCTTTGTCGGTTGAAGTCTCCATCAACATGGATGTACGATAGCACCACCTATCAGAACCACGCCAAAAACATTTGTGTCTCCAATTGCGTTTGCACACTCCAATCCCATCCCTTTACTTTCTTGCAAGTTGCATGCTTTACTTTCTGCTGCTCATATACTCTTTGCATGCTTGCTTGATATGTATTATGAATGGTTAAACTTATGCTAAATCTCCACCTAAACTTGAGAAACTTAAAAACGGCCAACTTTGTTTGTTGAGTGTCTAATCACCCCCTCTAGACACCTCTTCTTGATCCTTTCAATTGGTATCAGAGCTTTGGTCCCCATTGCTTTGGTTTAAACACCATTGGAGGAAGATGGATGAGTCTACTTTGGGGAGTCTTACACATAGAGTGCCTATACTTGATGGAGAGTATTTTCATGAGTGGAAAAATGAGATGCTTGTGATTTTCAATGAATATCATTTGAACAAGTACATTTCTAGCCCTTGTGCACCTCACGTTGATCCTATGCATCCTACCCTTGATGAGTCAATTGACATGATTCGCAATCTTAGAACTGTTAATCTTATCACTAGAGGTTTGCCTAGAAACTTGATAGGTTGCTTGCCTACTCTTAAGTGTGCCTACACTATATGGAAATTTCTTGAGGAACGATTTCCAAATTATTCCTTGCAAAATCTAGATGAGATTCTTCATAAGTCTATTGCCTTGAGTCAGATGAATTCCAATGATCCTAAGTTTGGTGATTGTCTATTTGAGCTTACAAATCTTATGCGTGCCACATGAGATGTTGGAATTATTAGCAATATTATTTCCGAAGCTATTATAATTCACAAAGAAAATCATTGTCAAACTCATTCTAATGAATCACCCCCTATAGGAATTGATCCGCACCTGTTGAACATGGATACTATGATGAGGATGATGATAGTGACTTTGATCTTGATGATGCAATGAGACACTTTGGTCTTATGGCAAATATTCGAGGATACATGGCAGGAGGAAAGGAATGGGTTCTTAATAGTGGATGTACCGATCACATGACCGGAGATAAAGATATGTTTCTTGAGCTTGCTGAAACGACGGCCCTCGAAAGTATGTCACTTTTGGTGATAACTCAAAGGGTAAGGTGGTTGGCCTCGGTAAGGTGGCCATCTCACATGATAGCTCCATACAAAATGTCATGCTCGTTGGATATCTTGGCAACAATTTGCTTTCTGTTTCTAGACTAGCTGACTTTGGCTTCAATGTTCTATTTACCAAAGTAGATTGCCAAGTGTTTTGTAGAGATAATCATAAAATGGTCTTTACCGGTATACGCAAAGGTGATCTATACACTGTTGATTTCACTAAAAAGGCTCAACCTAGAACTTGCTTAATTGCTAAATCCTCTAAAGGTTGGTCGTGGCATAGATTGTTAGGTCATGTGGGCATGCGAAACCTTGACAAGCTTATTAAAGGAGATCATATCCTTGGTGTTAAAGATGTCATATTTGATAAGGATAGACTTTGCAGCACTTGTCAAGCAGGTAAACAGGTTGGAGGAAGCCACCCCATGAAGAACATCATGACCACAAGGAGGCCGCTCAAGCTGCTTCACATGGATCTTTTTGGTCCCAACGCTTACAAAAGTCTCGGTGGAAACTCATTTGGTCTTGTTATAGTTGATGATTTTTTAAGATTTACGTGGGTGTTCTTTCTCAATGATAAATCGCAAGTCCAAAAGATCATCAAAAACTTTGTTAGGAAGGCCCAAATTCAATTTGAAGTGAAGATCAAGAAGGTTCGCAGCGACAATGAAATGGAGTTCAAGAACACTAATATGGACACCTTTCTTGACAAAGAAGGGATTTCACATGAGTTCTCGGCTACGTACACACCTCAACAAAATGGAGTTGTTGAGAGGAAGAACCGGACGCTCATCGAAATGGCGTGAACGATGTTAGATGAGTACAAGACGCCAAAGTACTTTTGGGCGGAAGCGGTTGAGACAGCTTGTCATGCGACAAATCGCTTGTATCTTCACAAGCTACTCGACCAGACCGCATACGAACTCCTCACCGGTAACAAACCCCATGTTGGATACTTTCGAGTATTCGTCTCAAAGTGCTACATTTTTTATAAACATCGTCGTTCTAAATTTGCTCCTAAATCTCATGAAGGTTTCCTACTTGGTTATGGCTCAAACTCTCGCACTTACAGTGTAAAGGTTGAAGAGACGGTAGATGTGAAGTTTGATGAATCTAACGGCTCGCAAGTAGAGCAATTGCCAATTGATGTAGGAGATAAAGATCCTTCATAAGCAATCCAAGACTTGTCTATTGGAAAGGTTCGTCCAACAAAGGTGAAGGAGAGTACCTCGTCTGTACAAGTGGAAGCTTATGCCTCATGACAAGGTGAACCAAGAGTTGATACGGAAGCATCCACAAGTGGGACACACCAAGATGAAGAAAACTAGGAAGTACACCAAGATGAACCACATCAACCTCCTTCTCCACCACGACAAGATAACGACAACGTCAACCATGATGAAGGCCAAGAAGAAGAACGAGATGATGAAGAAGATGTTCCACCCCGATCAAAGCAAAAGCTATCACGAGTTCGAGCAAGAGTTGCTAGAGACTATCCCGTCGAGCAAATCTACAATGATATCCAAACCGGTAGAATCACTCGCTCTAAATCTCATTTGGCTAATTTTTGTGAACACTATTCATTCATCTCTAGCATTGAACCTATGAAGGTTGAAGAAGCATTGGAAGATCCGGATTGGATAAACGCCATGCACGAAGAACTACACAACTTTGAGAGAAACCAGGTGTGGACATTGGTCGAGAAGCCTGACAACAACCACAACATCATCGATACCAAATGGGTGTTTCGCAACAAGCAAGATGAAGATGGACAAGTAGTTCGCAACAAAGCATGTCTCGTCACCCAAAGCTACACTCAAGTCGAACGTATGGACTATGGTGAGACATATGCCCCCGTTTCTAGACTTGAGTCCATTCGCATCTTAGTTGCCTATGCTAATCACCATGATATCACTTTGTACCAAATGGACATTAAAAGTGCTTTTCTAAATGGTGAAATTCAGGAGGAATTTATGTTAAACATCCTCCCGGCTTCGTTAATCCTAAGAAACCTAACTGTCGGTGTCAAAACCGGCGGATCTCGGGTAGGGGGTCCCGAACTGTGCGTCTAGGCGGATGGTAACAGGAGACGAGGGACACGATGTTTTACCCAGGTTCGGGCCCTCTCGATGGAGGTAAAACCCTACGTCCTGCTTGATTAATATTGATGATATGGGTAGTACAAGAGTGGATCTACCACGAGATCAAGGAGGCTAAACCCTAGAAGCTAGCCTATGGTATGATTGTTGTAATGTATGTTGTGTCCTACGGACTAAAGCCCTCCGGTTTATATAGACACCGGAGAAGGCTAGGGTTAAACAGAGTCGGTTACAATGGTAGGAGATCTACATATCCGTATCGCCAAGCTTGCCTTCCACGCCAAGGAAAGTCCCATCCGGACACGGGACGGAGTCTTCAATCTTGTATCTTCGTAGTCTTGGAGTCCGGCGGACGATGATAGTCCGGCTGTCCGGACACCCCCTAGTCCAGGACTCCCTCAGTAGCCCCTGAACCAGGCTTCAATGACGATAAGTCCGGCGCGCATAATGTTCGGCATTGCAAGGCGGGTTCCTCCCTTGAATAATCCAGAGAAGATCATGAACACCAGGATAGTGTCCGGCTCTACAAAATAAATTCCACATTCCACCGCAGAGAGAATAAAATGTACACTAGTTCAATCTGCTGACGTATTATGCGGCGTGACATCACACCGCTACCAAGCCACTGTTTGAATCGTTTTTTACTATACCACCTCAGCACGTTTAGTGAAGCGGTTTCCTTGGCACGTCTTGTCGAAGCAGAGATCGTGTTCCCCTTATTCCGGGATTCTCATCAATACGTGCGTGGGTAACCCAACCGTTCCCGTCGCCACGCCTCCTCTATCGAAGGTGAATCCCAAACGGTCACGGAGACGGCTCTTGGTATTTTTCCCCTTTATAAGGGGACCAAGGCTCGTTATTGTTCTTCAATCTCGCATCGAATCTCCTCCTTGCTCTCAGTTCCAACACCCAGAGCCTCAGATTCGAGCGCTTCGGATCCTCAACCATGTCCGGCTCCGACCTCCAGGGCCGGTGGATGCCACGGAGGAGGACATATTGAAGTTACGTGAGGCCAAGTACCTGGCCTACGAGGTTTCGCATAGGTTGCCCGCCCAAGGGCAGGCCATGCCCGCCCCCGAGCCCGGTGAGTTCGTTGTCTTCGTATCCCACCTCCGTCGGGGTTAGGCTTCCCGACGGACCCCTTTGTGAGAGGACTCATGTTCTACTATGGGCTGGACTTTCCCGACTTGGCTCTGGAGTCCATCCTCCACATCTCCGCATTCATTATCGTCTGCGAAGCCTTCCTCCGCGTCACTCCCCACTTTGGCCTGTGGCTGAAGACCTTCAATGTGGAGCCGAAGATGATCGGGGGGCGTCAAGCGGAGTGCGGCGTGGCGGCCATAAGCAAAAAGGCCGATGCCCCATGGCCCGAGGGTTCCTTCCAAGAGGAACTCGGACTGTGGCAGCAGGAGTGGTTCTATATCACCGCTCCGAAGGGCAGCAAGCAAAAGCCGCCGCCTTCATTCCGCCCGGGACCTCCATGCCAACTGATGTCATGGGTCATCCAAAGGCTCAATTGGGGGCCGTCCGAAGACGTACCCTTATTGCAGGGCCGGATCCGAGACCTCCAGGCGAGGGAGATCAATCTGATTGTGGTGATGCAGGTTATGCTAATCAGGCATCTCCTGCCCTGCAAGCGTCGTCCTCTCCGTCTATGGGAGTTCAACCCGGAGGGACTTTGGATTTTCCAACACTTCATGGGTGCGACACCCGTGGAGATGTACAAGTTATTCTTAGGACCACATGTATCGTGTCCGGAATTGGCCGAGGACGCAGGCCTAAGCCGCAATCGCCCCGATACTCAGGTAAATAGCTCAGAGTCCGGACGTTCTGTTTATCTGCTTTTCTAGAGTTCGCCTCCTGACCCATTACTCTTCACAGGAGTGGGTAGCACAATCGAGGCTGATAAGGTGTCCGGCCCCCCTCCCAGAGACCGCACTGGAGCCCGTGCTGGTCAGAATGTTGGAGGTCGCGCCCACGGAAGGGAGCAATGGGGAAAATAGAGGAGCTATTATTTCGCCCAAAGGGGCGTCTGAAGAGAGGGGAATTAAAAACCCCTCCCTCCAAGGGGAGAAGAGGACCGCCTCCGAAGATCCGGAGGCCAAAGCCCCTAAGCGGGGGAAGAGATCTTCGCCGGGGGGGTCCGGCGTCCGGGGAGAATCCGGACACACAATCATCGCCAAAGGATCAGCCCTCCAGCGAGCCGTGAGTATGAAAAGGGGGAGTTAATTAGTAAGGAAATACCTCCATTTGTGCTTCTGTGGGTGACCAAAATATTTATCTTGCAGGTCGGATCTGCAGCCTTCTCAGATGAGTTCATCTTCGGGGGACCTTCTTCCGGAGATGATGGAGAGCGAAACGCCTCCGTCTGCCGCGCCGTCAGATAAAGCGGACGAGCCTGAAGTATCGTCACGGAGGGTATCCCCGAGTCCGGAGGGGCCAGAGAGTTCGGCACACACTAGTATCCGGCCGGGAGAACTGAAGAATCTGCTTGAGAGGGCGTCCATTTCAGAAGATCACCGTGCGTTGATGCGTATGGTGATTGGAAGGATTCCGTCCGCCGAGAGTGGATTGCGCAATGCCGCCATGAGTTTGCTGGCGGGGTTTGAGGTACACGAAAATGACGCATCACTTTGTCTATTAACAGTTTTGCACATAAAAATGCGCCCTGTATAGATAGTAGCCCCCGAGACTCGGTAGGTTGTCGAAGACGACAGCGTGCCGAGGATCAAAATCGCAAGTAATTAATGTCGCCATTCCTATGCAGGTGGCGGATAGTTCGAGGGGTAACCGGACTAGTGGAGTTGCCAAGTTAATGCGGCAACTTGACGTGGCGGATGCAGACATCGCACTTGTCAACCGGCGACTTGACGAGTCGCAAGGTAAATGTGTTCTCCGCAGTCGCTTTATTAAGGGGGTCAAAGCCCTCCTCTTGATAAGTTATATGCTGTTGTACAGATGGTGCTGCTGCTGTGGAGAGCCTTCGGGCCGAACATGCCCAAACTAGGGAGCAAGCCCGAAGGAGTGACGTGGCTGCCTCGAGGGCGGCCGAGGAATTGAAAGCCGAAAGGGCTGCACACTGCCTAAGCAGGGAAGAGGTGGCCGAATTGGCCGTGAAAGTGAAAGATGCTGCCGACCGCAATGAGGCTCTTGAAAAGGAGCGTTTATCGGAGCGGGAAGACCTGAGGAAGGCCACCGCCGAGGCCAAGGATGCCCGCTCTGCAATGCGGGCCATGAGGGAGGAGCTGCGCCAGGCCGGAGATATCGTGGCTGGCAAGCCTTATCTGCTGCGTCGCCGGTTTATGGATCAAAAGTATGCTCAATTTGATCGGTTGTGGAGTCCGGAGGATCCGTATATGGACTTAGCGGCAAGTGCGGCTGATGCCATTGAGCACTTCCGGAGCCAGAAGGATCACAAGACGGAAGAGCTATTTTGGTCTCAATTCCATAGTCCGGATCGCTCACTTCCGTTGACCGACCGGTTGGCCGAATGGGCCGAGCTAAATAGGTTGTCCGGACTTGCCATGACTGACATCGTGGCTCATGTCTGGCCAGAGAGGCCCAAGGCGACGAGCTACTTCGGCTTACTGCAGCAATTCCTTGGAGCGGTGCCGCATATCAAGGAGATGAAGTGGTCGGCCTGCATCGAGGGCGCGCGGATGGCTCTTGCCCGCGTGAAGGCGCATTGGACGGAGATGGATGCCACCGCTGTTGCCGCCCAGGGCTCGGATGAAGACCGGCTCCCCGCCGAGCACTATTTCGGGGAAGTTATGCGTGGCGCTCGTGTAATAGAGTCGCAGTGCTCAAAAAATGTCACGTTCAAATGAATGTTTTAGCTTGTAAAACGATGATTATGCTATAACTGCTTTTTATACTTGTGCGTCCCAAGTAGTAAAACTTCTCCTATGCGGCCGTTTACGTATACACTTGTATAACCTGAAAGATTGCAGTCTTCGGCTTCAGCCCCCACGCACAAGGTGCGGGGGTGTTCGCAAAAATAGCGCGTTTTCACACTTAATCCGACGTCTCGGTCCTGTTAAGGAGGTGGTAGCATAGCAAACGAGGCAATCCGGACTATAATGCTTTATCACTTTCACTTAGCCAGTGGAGCTCGAGGGTGGGGCTACGATATAGCCCCTTGGGGCACCGCACTTCTCCGAGTTCGGGGCGCGTGTGTGCCTGACCGGGAAACGGTCCTTCGTCAAAGCGGGGAATTCTAAAATTCCGGTGGTCGATCGAGTGGTTGACCAGTCTCTCGCTATATCATGACAGTCAGTTTTTCGGCTTTCTCTACTGAGGTGCTCGCCAGCCGAACTAGGGCACAATCGCAGTAGTTCTCCTGGTGCCGCGTTAGCCGATGATACGGAACATAAGGCAGCAAAACACAGGAGCCGGGCAAACCCAACATTTGACCAAAGACATGATTCGGAGCTGATGCATATAATGCCTAACTCGAGACGCCAAACACTCCCTGAGGTGTTCGGTCTTTATAATAATGGGCAGAACAATGCCCTAAGCCCCTAGTGTCCAGGTACAGGCATGGTCTTCTAACGCGGCCGATGCCAAAACGTCAGGCTCTGCTTTGGCTATAGGAAGAAACCAAGGGATAATAACAACAAGAGACAGTAAAAAAGGTCTACGCAGGGTCTTAATCTGAAAAGAATCCTCACAACGGGTCCCTACTGCATGTCTGCGCCTGTGTCTCCGTTGCGCCGTTATCCTGGACGGGTATGCACGTTGTTCATCTGTAAAAAGAGAGGAACGCTCAGTTTGAAAACAATTTGTGCGAAAAATATATGTGTAAAAGAAGAAATATAAATAAGTAAAGCGGGGTTTGTATGAACCCGCGGTTGTTTGTGCGCGCAGCCCCCTGTGAAGAGGTGTGCGGCTAGGGAACCCCTAGCCTGCTGAAGCCGGACTCGTCTATCCGAGTCCGGGGTCTTTGAGTGACCCTCGCACTGAAATGATGCCACGCGGACCAGGCATCTTGAGTGTAAGAGACGCGTAATGCGGTATGGCGTTGAAATGGACAAAAGTCTTTCGTCCCAATAGTGCTTGATATCCACTTTTAAATGGGACGATGTGAAAAATTAGTTTTTCGCGCCGAAAATTGTTCGGTGATCCGAACACGACTTCTAGTAATATGGAGCCTGTGCACTTGGCGTAAGGTCCTGGCGTCACTCCTTTGAAGGAAGTGCGGCTGTGTCGAATTTTTGTAGGGTCTATCCCCATCTGACGGATTGTGTTTGAATACAGCAGGTTTAAGTCGCTGCCTCCGTCCATTAGGACATTAGTGAATTGTAGTCCGTCTATTATGGGATTCAATGTCAGGGGAGTCCGTCCCGCGTTTCGAGCGCTTCTGGAATAGTCCAGGTGGTCGAAAGTCATTGGTTTTGATATCCAATCTCTATGGTCTGCTGGGTTGGACCGAGCGAAGCTCTTTTTTGAATGTGCCGCACTATTTTTCCGTATTATTACATGAAGTGAATTTACTGCTTTGACCCCTTGCGGGAAAGTCTTTTGTTTTCCGTTGCTCTGCTGGTGGGGTTTATCGTCTTCGCTTGACGCGTCGAGCCCCTTGTGTTCGGCGTTTAGTCGGCCGGACTGTTTAAAAACCCAACAATCCCGATGGGTGTGGTTTGCAGGCCTTTCGGGGGTGCTGTGGATTTGACATATCCGACCCAAAATCTTGTTTAAGTTAGACAGCTCATCGCCATCATCCTTAAGAGGCGATGTTTTTTTGTTTGGCCGCGAGCTTTTGAATCCGGCGTTGACTGCCGTGCTCTTTGGGCTTTTCTCTTTGTTCCGGCGCTACTCTTTTCTGCGCTGTGATTTTCCGTTTCCATCTCTTATCTCGGATGTACTTGGGTCGCTGGTGCTGCATCTTGCTAGCCAGCTGTCCTCTCCCGCATAGAAGCGGGTCATGAGGCTTGTTGGCGTAGTCATTGTCCTCGGTTTTTCTTGGCCGAGGTGTCTGGCAAGCCATTCGTCTCGGACATTGTGTTTAAAAGCTGCTAAGGCTTCGGCGTCCGGACAGTCGACTATTTGGTTCTTTTTGGTGAGGAACCTGTTCCAGAATTTGCACGCTGACTCTCCGGGCTGTTGAGTTATATGGCTTAGATCATCTGCATCCGGAGGGCGGACATAGGTCCCTTGAAAATTTGCTCTAAATGCTTCCTTGAGCTCTTCCCAACTTCCCACAGTGTTTTCTGGGAGGCTTTTAAGCCAATGACGGGCTGGCCCTTTGAGCTTGAGGGGTAGGTATTTTATGGCGTGGAGATCATCTCCTCTGGCCATGTGTATATGTAGTATGTAATCTTCTATCCAGACTCCAGGGTCTGTTGTTCCATCGTAGGCCTCTATGTTTATGGGTTTAAATCCTGCTGGGAATTCATGGTCCAGCACCTCATTGGTGAAACATAGTGGGTGTGCGGCGCCCCTGTATTTGGGTGTGCCGCTATTTTCGGACACTTGACGTGTTGCCTTGCTTCCTGGGGCCTTCTTCTTTGGCCCGTAGATGGACCTGGCTGGGCCATCTGTCTTTCCAGGTTCATTAGTTGGTTTATGTGCGGCGCCGCTTTCAGAATTTGGCCTATCATCTGGCCGTCTATCCAACCAGGCAGCCTCTTTATTTTTTGACGGTGGAGGCTCTATGGCCTCCTCGTCGAATTCTGGTAGCAGCTTACGCTTCGGGTAGCTCTTTGATTGGTGGCCATTGCCGTATTTATCTGCGGTTGTGAGCACTTTGCTCCATCTCATTCTGAGTGTGTCTTCCGCTGTTTTGAGCTTCCGCTTTTCCTTCTTCAGGCTTCTTGCAGTGTTGACGAGTCTTTTTCGAAGGTTTTTGCTCTCCGGCGGCGTGTCCGGCATGAGGTCGTCCGGACTGTCGTTTTCGCCGGGCCTGGACTGATTATCTGACTCGTCATGTTCGGACGGTTGCTTATCTGCATGTTCGTCGTCCACTTGTGAGCCCTGCTATATTACGGGCTCCTTGGGAGCATTGTTGTCGTCGAGGCGGGACTTAGGGCGGCGTTTGCGTCGCCGTTTTGGTTGTTTATCAGCGGGGTTATCTTCTGCCGCGGCCCGTTGGTCCTCGTCATCGCTCTCCTTTGGGGTATCCACCATGTATATGTCATATGACGAGGTGGTCCTCCTGTGCCTTATAGGCTCTGTTTCTTGTTCGTCTCCGGCATCGTCGTCTATTCCGTCGATGTCTTCGGAGTCTTGGTCTAGCATGTCGGTTAGATCGTCGACAGTGGCTACAAAGTGGGTGGTGGGTGGGCTCTGAATTTCTTCGTCGTCCGTACCCCAACCAACCTGGCCATAGTCCGGCCAGGACTCTCCCAATAACGAGAGGTGCTTTAGCGAATTTAGGATGTCGCCAAAGGGCGAGTGTTGGAAGATGTCCGCGGCGGTGAATTCCATAACCGGCGCCCGATCCGAATCGATTGGTAGGGACGTGGGAGGTTCGGAGTCCGGCAAGGAGTCCGGCACCTCGGAATCACGAGTTTCGCGGGGGACAAGATTAATGTTTGGCTCCATAGCCGTGGAAGTCGAAGCCCCCGAGGTGGCGTCTATCCACCGATCCTCGATCTGGGTGATCGGCTTCGGACTGATGGCCGAAGCGGATTCATGTGCGGCCACCAAGGCACTATTCGGCGGCAGAGCAAGATCATGCCCATCATCACGGTGCGGCACGCTCGGCTGCGGCTTGAGTCCGTCAAAGATCAAGTCTCCGCGGACATCGGCCGTGAAGTTTAGGCTTCCAAATCTGAACTGACGGCCAGGGGCGTAGCTTTCAATCTGCTCCAGATGGCCAAGCGAGTTAGCCCGCAGTGCGAAGCCGCCGAATACGAAGATCTGTCCGGGGAGAAAAGTCTCACCCTGGACAGCGTTGTTGGTTGAAGATGCCATCAAGCCTATCGGTGACGACACAGAGGAACTCTCAATGAAAGCACCAATGTCGGTGTCAAAACCGGCGGATCTCGGGTAACGGGTCCCGAACTATGCGTCTAGGCGGATGGTAACAGGAGACGAGGGACACGATGTTTTACCCAGGTTCGGGCCCTCTCGATGGAGGTAAAACCCTACGTCCTGCTTGATTAATATTGATGATATGGGTAGTACAAGAGTGGATCTACCACGAGATCAAGGAGGCTAAACCCTAGAAGCTAGCCTATGGTATGATTGTTGTAATGTATGTTGTGTCCTACGGACTAAAGCCCTCCGGTTTATATAGACACCGGAGAAGGCTAGGGTTACACAGAGTCGGTTACAATGGTAGGAGATCTACATATCCGTATCGCCAAGCTTGCCTTCCACGCCAAGGAAAGTCCCATCCGGACACAGGACGGAGTCTTCAATCTTGTATCTTCGTAGTCTTGGAGTCCGGCGGACGATGATAGTCCGGCTGTCCGGACACCCCCTAGTCCAGGACTCCCTCACTAACCATGTTTACAAGCTTCACAAAGCTCTTTATGGTCTTAAACAAGCTCCTAGAGCATGGTATAAATGCTTGACCAAGTTCCTTATTGAAAAAGGCTTTGAGATTGGAAAAATTGATTCTACTCTTTTCACCAAAAGGGTTAATGGAGAATTATTTGTGTGCCAAATTTATGTTGATGATATTATATTTGGATCAACTAACCCTCATTTTAGTGAGAAGTTTGGGAAGCTTATGTTGGAGAAGTTTGAGATGTCTATGATGAGTGAACTCAAGTTCTTTCTTGGTTTGCAAATCAAGAAAACTAAGGAAGGCACCTTTGTCTCTCAAACGAAGTATACCAAGGACTTGTTCAAGAAGTTCAGTATGCAACAATGCAAAGGTATGAGTACACCCATGCCTATTAGTGGACATCTTGACTTGACTAAAGACGGTGAACCCATTGATCAAAAGGTTTATCGCTCTATGATTGGTTCATTACTATATCTATGTGCCTCTCGTCCCGATATCATGTTAAGTGTGTGCATGTGTGCACGATATCAAGCGGCACCTAAAGAGTGTCATCTTAAGGCCGTATAAAGGATAGTGAGGTACTTAATCCATACACCAAACTTTGGCATTTGGTATCCAAAGAGGGCCTCTTTCAATCTTGTTGGCTACTCCGACTCACACTATGCCGGTGACAAGGTTGATAGAAAGTCCACTTCAGGTACTTGTTAATTTCTTGGTAGATCTCTTGTGTCTTGGTCCTCTAAGAAACAAAACTCAGTATCCTTGTCCACCGCCGAAGCGGAATACATCGCCACTGGATCATGTTGTGCTCAGTTACTTTGGATGACCCAAACTCTTAAAGATTATGGGATATATGTCAAATATGTTCCTTTGCTTTGTGACAATGAAACTATAGGGGATCTATCATAGTCCTTTCGATAAGTAAGAGTGTCGAACCCAACAAGGAGCAGAAGGAAATGACAAGCGGTTTTCAGTAAGGTATTCTCTGCAAGCACTGAAATTGTAGGTAACAGATAGTTTTGTGGTAAGATAATTTGTAACGGGTAACAAGCAATGAAAGTAAATAAAGTGCAGCAAGGTGGACCAATCCTTTTTGTAGCAAAGGACAAGCCTAGACAATTTCTTATAATGAGAAAAGCGCTCCCGAGGACACATGGGAATTATCGTCAAACTAGTTTTCATCACGCTCATATGATTCGCGTTCGGTACTTTGATAATTTGATATGTGGGTGGACCGGTGCTTGGTTATTGCCCTTTCTTGGACAAGCATCCCACTTATGATTAACCCCTATTGCAAGCATCCACAACTACAAAAGAAGTATTAAGGTAAACCTAACCATAGCATGAAACTAGTGGATCCAAATCAGTCCCTTACGAAGCAACGCATAAACTAGGGTTTAAGCTTCTGTAACTCTAGCAACCCATCATCTACTTATTACTTCCCAATGCCTTCCTCTAGGTCCAAATAATGGTGAAGTGTCATGTATTCGATGTTCACATAACACCACTAGAGGAGAGACAACATACATCTCATCAAAATATCGAACGAATACCAAATTCACATGACTACCAATAGCAAGACTTCACCCATGTCCTCAGGAACAAACGTAACTACTCACAAAGCATATTCATGTTCATGATCAGAGGAGTATTAATATGCATTAAGGATCTGAACATGTGATCTTCCACCAAGTAAACCAATTAGCATCAACTACAAGGAGTAATCAACACTACTAGCAATCCACAGATACCAATTTGTGGTTTTGATACAAGATTGGATACAAGAGATGAACTAGGGTTTTGAGAGGAGATGGTGCTGGTGAAGATGTTGATGGAGATTGACCCCCTCCCGATGATAGGATTGTTGGTGATGACGATGGTGATGATTTCCCCCTCCCGGAGGGAAGTTTCCCCGGCAGAACAGCTCTGCCGGAGCCCTAGATTGATTCCGCCAAGGTTTCGCCTCGTGGCGGCGGAGTTTCATCCCGTGAGCTTGCTTCTGATTTTTTTTCCAGGGTGAAAGCCCTCATATAGCGGAAGATGGGCACCGGAGGGCCAACAGGGGGCCCAGGAGACAGGGGACGCGCCCAATAGGGGGGCGCCCCCCACCCTCCTGGCCAGGGTTTGGGCCCCCTCTGGTACTTCCTTTGCTCAATAATTCTTATTAATTCCAAAAATGACTTTCGAGGAGTTTCAGGACTTTTGGAGCTGTGCAGAATAGGTTTCCAATATTTGCTCCTTTTGCAGCCAGAATCGTAGCTGCCGGCATTCTCCCTCTTCATGATAAACCTTGTAAAATAAGAGAGAATAGCCATAAGTATTGTGAAACAACGTGTAATAACAGCCCATAATGCAATAAATATTGACATAAAAGCATGATGCTAAATGGACGTATCAACTCGTCCAAGCTTAGACCTCGCTTGTCCTCAAGCGGAAACCGAAATCGAAAAATATGTCCACATGTTTAGAGATAGAGGTGTTGATAAAAATAAAATACGGACATGAGGGAATTATGATCATTCTTATAACAGCAACATATATAGATTTGGTCATATGATTTCTTATACTCAAGTAACAATCTATTCACAATGTCAAGTATAGTTCAAAAACTTCATTAAGAACCAACAAACTATAATCTCAGTCATTGAAGCAATTGCAATTTATCATAACATCGGAAAGAGTCAAAGATAGAGCTTTTTAGCAAGTCCACATACTCAACTATCATATAGTCTTCTACAATTGCTAACACTCACACAATACTTATGGTTATGAAGTTTTAATCGGACACTGAGAAAGATAGGGGCTTGTTATTTCGCCTCCCAACGTATTCACCTTTGGGTGATGTCAATAATAATAGTTCATGCTAACTTACATCCAATTGGATATATATATCAGGATCTTTCCAACACGAGGTGCTTGCCAAAGGATAAAATGAAAAAGGGAAAGGTGAAGATCACCTTGACTCTTGCATAAAGTAAAAGACATAAAGTAAAAAGATAGGCTCTTCGCAGAGGGAAGCAGAGGTTGTCATGTGCTTTTAGGGTTGGATGCACAAAATCTTAATGCAACAGAATGTCACTTTATATTGCCACTTGTGATATGAAAACCTCTCTATATGCAGTCCGTCACTTTTATTACTTCCATATCACACGATCGTATAAAGCTTATTTTCTCCGCACTAATAAGTCATACATATTTACAGAGCAATTTTTATTGCTTGCAACATGACAACTTACTTGAAGGATCTTACTCAATCCATAGTTAGGTATGGTGGACTCTCATGGCAAAACTAGGTTTAAGGATATTTGGAAGCACAAGTAGTATCTCTACTTGGTGCAAGGAATTTTGGCTAGCATGAGGGGGAAAGGCGAGCTCAACATGTTCGGAAGATCCATGACAATATACTTTAACTGAGATGTGAGAAAACATAACCCGTTACGTTGTCTTCCTTGTCCAACATCAACTCTTTAGCATGTCATACTTATGAGTGCTCACAATCAGAAAAGATGTCCAAGATAGTATATTTATATGTGAAAACCTCTCTTTCTTTATTACTTCCTATTAATTGCAACGATGACCAAAACTATGTTTGTCAACTCACAACAACTTTTAAGCCTCATACTCTTTATATGTGAAGTCATTACTATCCATAAGTTCAATATGAACTCTTTTATTTCTTTTTATTCTTTCTATTTACTCAAGATCATAGCAAGATGGCAAAGCCCTTGACAAAACACTAACCTTTGTTATAGATAGCTCACGGACTCGATTACATAGAGAGATCACAAAGCAAAACTCAAAACTAATTCATACCAAAACTTTATTCTACTAGATCTAGATATTACTAAAAGGATCGAACTAAGTAAAACAGTAAAGATAGGAGTGTGATGGTGATACGATACCGGGGCACCTCCCCCAAGCTTGGCAGTTGCCAAGGGGAGTGCCCATACCCATGTGATTATGTCCTCGGAGGTTGTGAAGATGTTGTTGATGATGTAGGCTTGTCATCCATCTTCCAAGGCATAGGCTCACCATCATAGAAGGATGATCGAGTCTCCAGGATCCTCAAATCTACAGCCAAACTCATCCTCTTGAATCTATATTCATACTCACAGTTCTGGTTTTGCAGGTCATAGATCTAGGCTTGGAGGTGCTCGATTTTCTCACGAAGCTTGAAGATGGTATCCCCAATGTTCTTGGCGTCTAGCTTGTGGTTGTTAGTGAATTCCGCGATCATCATCTGGTTGGCGTTGAGTCCACGCTCCACCATCCCTTGGCACTTGAAAACTTTTTGTTCCATAGCTTCGAGCTTTGTCTCCACGCTTCCGGTACGCCTTGGTCCCTCCACATCGCGGATGTGCAGCACCCCCTCACGCATCTCAATGGTTTGAGGGTGTTGCAGCACCTCCGCGGGATAGGGGTTGATAACCCTCTCGAAAAATTTGTCCTTGGGAGCGTTGGAGTCGTCATGGTGCTCTAGATCTGTCAGAAAAACAGCTCGAAACGAAAACAGAGGATATTTGTGTGATACGGTGGTCAAAACCTTCGGGAGATTATATAATGACTTTTTACCGACCAAAAGAAGTAACGTGCAAGAAAACGGAGTCCGGGAGGCACACGAGGTGCCCACGAGATAGGGAGGCGCGCCCAGTAGGGATGGGCGCGCCCTCCACCCTCGTGGAGGCCTCGTTTCCTTCCCAGATTACTTCTTGCTTTCCAAAATTCTTAAATATTCAAAAACAGAGAGAAATTGCCATTAGAACTGTTTTGGAGTCGGTTTACTTACCGTACCACATACCTATTCCTTTTCGGAGTCTGAAACATTCTGGAAAGTGTCCCTTATGTATTCCTCTGGGGTTACGGTCTGAATAATATTAGTTTCAACATTGATAGGATTACCTGAGATATAATGTTTGATTCTTTGACCGTTCACCACCCTCAGACTTGTGCCTTTGAAGTTGTTGATTGTTATGGCACCGGAACGAAAGACCTCCTTGCTAACGTAAGGACCTTCCCACTTAGAGAGAAGTTTTCCTGCAAAAATTCTTAAATGGGAGTTGAATAGCAACACATAATCACCTACGTTAAACTCACGCTGTTGTATTCTTTTGTCATGCCATCTTTTAACTTTTTCTTTGAACAACTTGGCATTCTCATAGGCTTGGGTTCTCCATTCATCGAGTGAGCTAATATCAAATAACCTATTCTCACCGGCAAGTTTGAAGTCATAGTTGAGCTCTTTAATAGCCCAATATGCTTTATGTTCAAGTTCGATAGGTAAGTGACATGCTTTTCCATAAACCATCGTATACGGAGACATACCCATAGGATTTTGATATGCAGTTCTATAGGCCCATAATGCATCGTCAAGTTTCTTGGACCAATTATTTCTAGATCTATTGACAGTCTTTTGCAAAATTAATTTGAGCTCTCTATTACTCAACTCTACTTGACCACTAGACTGTGGGTGATAAGGAGATGCAATTCTATGATTAACATCATACTTAGCAAGCATTTTATGAAAAGCACGATGAATAAAATGTGAACCACCATCAGTCATAAGATATCTAGGGACTCCAAACCTCAGAAAAATAACTTCCTTCAGCATCTTAATAGAGGTGTTATGATCAGTACTACTAGTTGGAATAGCTTCTACCCACTTAGTAACGTAATCAACAGCAACTAAAATATGTGTGTAACCATTAGACGCAGGAAAAGGTCCCATATAATCAAAGCCCCAAACATCAAATGGTTCAATAACAAGAGAATAATTCATAGGCATTTCTTGACGTCTACTAATATTACCAATTCTCTGACATTCATCACAAGAGAAGACAAACTTACGAGCATCTTTAAAGAGAGTAGGCCAATAAAAACAGGATTGCAATACCTTATGTGCATTTCTATCTCCAGCGTGGTGTCCTCCACATGGTTCGATGTGACACTTGTGTAGGATCTGTTCCTGTTCATGCCCAGGTACACAACGTCTAATAACACCATCTACTCCTTCTTTATAAAGGTGTGGGTCATCCCAGAAGTAATGTCTTAAATCATAAAAGACCTTTTTCTTTTGCTGGTATGTGAAACTAGGTGGTATAAATTTAGCAACAATGTAATTAGCATAATCAACATACCATGGAGCAGTACGGGAAGCATTACTGACCGCTAATTGTTCATCAGGAAAGCTATCATCAATAGGTAGTGGGTCATCAAGAACATTCTCTAACCTAGACAAGTTGTCTGCAGTGGGGTTCTCAGCTCCCTTTCTATCAAGAATATGTAAATCAAATTCTTGGAGCAAGAGAACCCATATAATAAGTCTAGGCTTAGCATCCTTCTTTTCCATAAGATATTTAATAGCAGCCTGATCAGTGTGAATAGTAAGTTTAGAATCAACAATATAAGGTCTGAACTTATCACATGCAAATACAACTGCTAAGAATTCTTTTTCCATAGTAGCATAATTTCTCTGGGCAGTATCAAGAGTCTTACTTGCATACTGGATAACATTTAATTTCTTATCAACTCTTTGCCCTAGAACAGCACCTACAACATAATCACTAGCATCACACATAATTTCAAAGGGTAAATTCCAATCAGGTGGCTGAACAATAGGTGCAGTGATCAAAGCTTTCTTAAGTATTTCAAATGCTTCTACACAATCATCATCAAAGACAAAAGGAATATCTTTTTGCAATAAATTAGTCAGAGGCCTAGAGATTTTAGAAAAGTCCTTAATGAACCTCCTATAAAAACCGGCATGACCAAGGAAACTTCTTATACCTTTAATGTCCTTGGGACATGGCATCTTTTCAATAGCATCAACTTTAGCTTTATCAACTTCAATACCTCTTTCAGAAATCTTATGCCCCAAGACAATGCCTTCATTAACCATAAAGTGGCACTTTTCCCAGTTCAAGGCGAGATTAGTGTTTTCACATCTCTACAAAACTCGATCAAGGTTGCTCAAGCAATCATCAAAAGAGGATCCATAAATGGAGAAATCATCCATGAATACCTCACAAATCTTTTCACAAAAGTCAGAGAATATAGCCATCATGCATCTTTGAAAGGTAGCAGGTGCATTACATAAACCAAAAGGCATACGTCTATAAGAAAAAGTACCAAAAGGGCAAGTAAAAGTAGTTTTTGATTGATCCTCCGCTGACACGGGTATTTGAGAGAAACCAGAATAACCATCTAGAAAGCAGAAATGTGTGTGTTTGGATAGTCTTTCTAGCATTTGATCAATAAAAGGTAAAGGGTAATGTTCTTTCTTAGTAGCTTTATTTAATTTACGGAAATCAATTACTATCCTATAACCTGTAATAATTCTTTGCGGGATCAATTCATCTTTATCATTAGGAACAACAGTAATACCTCCCTTCTTAGGAACGCAATGGACAGGACTTACCCAATCACTATCAGCAACGCGATAAATTATACCTACCTCAAGGAGCTTTAGTATCTCCTTTCTTACCACTTCTTTCATCATAGTATTTAACCGTCGTTGAGGATCTCTAACTGGTTTGGCATCTTTCTCCACTTTTATTTTGTGTTGGCATAGAGTGGGACTAAGGCCCTTAAGATCATCTAGAGTATATCCAAAAGCAGCACGGTGCTTCTTCAGAGTTTTCAATAATCTTTCCTCTTCTTGCTCTGAATGGTTAGCACTAATAATAATAGGATATATCTTCTTTTCATCAAGATAAGCATATTTAAGATTATCGAGTAAGGGTTTGAGCTCAAACACGGGATCACCCTTGGGTGGAGGAGGATCCCCTAGGATTTCAATAGGCAAGTTGTGTTTCAGAATAGGACACTGTTGAAGGAATACTTCATCTATTTCCCTTATCTCATTCATAAACATATCATTTTCATGGTCTAGCAAATATTGTTCTAACAGATCAGTAGGAGGCACGACAATAGAAGCAAGACCAATAATTTCATCCTTACTTGGCAATTCTTTATCACGGGGTTGTCTACAGAACTTAGCAAAGTTAAACTCATGTTTCATATCCCCCAAGCCAATTGTAACAATGTCCTTTTCACAATCAATCTTAGCATTGACAGTATTCAAGAAGGGTCTACCAAATATAATGGGACAAAAGCTATCTTGTGGGGAGCCAAGAACAAGAAAATTAGCAGGGTATTTAACTTTCCCACACAAGACCTCTACATCTCTAACAATCCCAAATGGCTTAATAGTGTCCCTATTGGCAAGCTTAATAGTAACATTAATACCTTCTATTTCAGCGAGTGCGATATCATGCATAATTTCTTTATATAGGAAAATAGGTATTGCACTAGCACTAGCACCCATATCACATAAGCCATGATTACAATGATCTCCTATTTTAACAGAAATAACAGGCATGCCTACAACAGGTTTATGAATCTTAGCATCTGGTCTAGCAATATTAGCAGTTTCACCATAGAAGTAAATAACATGCCCATCTAAATTATCATCCAAGAGATCCTTAACCATAGCAATAGTAGGTTCAACATTAATTTGCTCAAGAGGTGTATATGTCCTAGTATTACTCTGACGAACCATAGTTGAAGCTTTAGCATGATCCTTTATCCTAACAGGGAAAGGTGGTTTCTCAAGATAAGTAGTAGGAACAATAGGATCATTATAAGTGATAGTCTTTTCTTCAACTGTAACAGGTGCAACTACTTTTACTTAAATGGGAGGATTATATTTAAACCACTTCTCCTTAGGGAGATCAACGTGAGTAGCAAAAGATTCACAAAAAGCAGCTACTATCTCAGAGTCAAGTCCATATTTAGCGCTAAATCAATGAAAAGTATCGGTATCCATAAAAGATTTAACACAATCAAATTTAGGTGTCATATCTGACTCCTTACCATCGCCGGAACCCCAATCTTCAGAGTTGCATTTAATTCTTTCCAGTAAATCCCACTTGAATTCAATAGTCTTCAGCATATAAGAACCAACACAGTAAGTATCGAGGATGGTGCGATCATTGAGAGAAAGCCGAGAATAATATTTTTGAATAATCATTTCTCTTGGGAGCTCATGATTGGGGAATGAATATAACATTAACTTAAGCCTCCCCCCAGCTTGAGCGATGCTTTCTCCTTCGCGAGGCCAAAAATTATATATGTAATTACGATCACGATGAACAAGATGCATAGGATAGAACTTCTAGTGAAATTCCAACTTCAATCGTTTATAGTTCCAAGATCCCGTATCATCACATAGCCTATACCATGTCAATGCATCTCCCTTCAAAGATAAAGCGAAGAACTTCCTCTTAACAACATCATTGGGAATACCTGCAAGCTTAAATAATCCACAAACTTCATCCACAAAGATAAGGTGTAAATCAGGATGCAATGTTCCATCTCCTGCAAAGGGATTAGCTAGCAGCTTCTCTATCATACCTGAAGGAGTCTCAAAGTAAACATTTTCAGTAGGTTCAGTAGGTTGAGGAGCAACTCTTTGCTCTACTGGTCAGGGCGAAGATGCCCCGAACAAGCCCCTCAAAGGATTAGTTTCCATAGTAACAAGTGACAGAAAATTTCAGCACACTATATAAATGTTTCCTTACCAAGTTCCACTCACCAAAGGCGCTTCACTCCCCGGCAACGGTGCCAGAAAAGAGTCTTGATGACACACATGTATAGGGTATCTATCATAGTCCTTTCGATAAGTAAGAGTGTCGAACCCAACGAGGAGCAGAAGGAAATGACAAGCGGTTTTCGGTAAGGTATTCTCTGCAAGCACTGAAATTGTAGGTAACAGATAGTTTTGTGATAAGATAATTTTTAACGAGTAACAAGCAATGAAAGTAAATTAAGTGCAGCAAGGTGGCCCAATCATTTTTGTAGCAAAGGACAAGCCTAGACAATTTCTTATAATGAGAAAAGCGCTCCCGAGGACACATGGGAATTATCGTCAAACTAGTTTTCATCACGCTCATATGATTCGCGTTCGGTACTTTGATAATTTGATATGTGGGTGGACCGGTGCTTGGGTATTGCCCTTTCTTGGACAAGCATCCCACTTATGATTAACCCCTATTGCAAGCATCCGCAACTACAAAAGAAGTATTAAGGTAAACCTAACCATAGCATGAAACTAGTGGATCCAAATCAACCCCTTACGAAGCAACGCATAAACTAGGGTTTAAGCTTCTGTCACTCTAGCAACCCATCATCTACTTATTACTTCCCAATGCCTTCCTCTAGGCCCAAATAATAGTGAAGTGTCATGTAGTCGACGTTCACATAACACCACTAGAGGAGAGACAACATACATCTCATCAAAATATCGAACGAATACCAAATTCACATGACTACTAATAGCAAGACTTCACCCATGTCCTCGGGAACAAACGTAACTACTCACAAAGCATATTCATGTTCATGATCATAGGAGTATTAATATGCATTAAGGATCTGAAGATATGATCTTCCACCAAGTAAACCAATTAGCATCAACTACAAGGAGTAATCAACACTACTAGCAACCCACAGGTACCAATTTGTGGTTTCGATACAAGATTGAATACAAGAGATGAACTAGGGTTTTGAGAGGAGATGGTGTTGGTGAAGATGTTGATGGATATTGACCCGCTCCCGATGAGAGGATCGTTGGTGATGACGATGGTGATGATTTCCCCCTCCCGGAGGGAAGTTTCCCCGGCAGAACAGCTCCGTCGAAGCCCTAGATTGGTTCCGCCAAGGTTCCGCCTCATGGCGGCGGAGTTTCGTCCCGTGAGCTTGCTTCTGATTTTTTTTCCAGGGTGAAAGCCCTCATATAGCAGAAGATGGGCACCGTAGGGCCAATAGGGGGCCTATGAGACAGGGGGCATGCCCAATAGGGGGGCGCCCCCACCCTCCTGGCCAGGGTGTGGGCCCCCTCTGGTACCTCCTTTGCTCAATAATACTTATTAATTCCAAAAATGACTTCCGTGAAGTTTCAGGACTTTTGGAGCTGTGCAAAATAGGTTTCCAATGTTCGCTCCTTTTCCAGCCAGAATCCCAGCTGCCGACATTCTCCCTCTTCATGATAAACCTTGTAAAATAAGAGAGAATAGCCATAAGTATTGTGACACAACGTGTAATAACAGCCCATAATGCAATAAATATTGACATAAAAGCATGATGCAAAATGGACGTATCAAAGTGCTATTAAGATTGCTCACAATCCTGTGCAACACTCTCGAACTAAGCACATTGAAGTTCGTCATCATTTCATTCGAGATCATGTTGATAAGGGTGATATCAACCTTAAGCATGTTTGCACCGACAAGCAATTGGCGGATATATTCACTAAACCACTTGATGAGAAAGTGTTTTGCAGGTTGAGAGGTGAATTGAACATCATTGGTGCCTCAAATTTGGAGTAGGAACTCCATTTGGATACCTGCAAGACATGAGCCTATGACTAATCCTTGATATTTCTCTCATTATGATGATCATATATCTTGGATACATTTGCACCCTTGCATGTTATCTAACCCATGTAGGTACGTGGATGGATCTAAATCTATGAGATTGCAACTCACTCACATCTTGAGCAATCTCTACATCACCAAGTCTCTACTTAACGGTGGTTGAAGACAAGGAAGCATGAAACCCTTCAAATATATCCTTTGACAAATTCCTATATCAAATTTCATGATTGTCATTTTGGATACACAAGTGCTTTTTCTTGCAAATCTAATCCATGTAGGTAGATGAACTCCAATTAAAAGTGGTGCTTCAAATGAACTACATCAACATTGATCATCCCACACGAGAAGCTTTACCCAAAGACATGGGTCAAAGCAACTCAACAAGATGAGAATACATCAAGATGCTTAAATGAAAAATGGCAACCCCATTTTGGGCTTAAACGATGAGTATGACCTATGATCAAGTGTCCTCACTTGACTCCTAAGTCAATATACTCTAACATAGGTGACTTTGTCGCCGACCAATTCTAGATGAAGTTCTCTAGTGTTTCCTCCTCTTCTTGCATTTTGTCTCATGCATATTTGTTCCCCCTTCAACAAAAAAAGTTCTTCATCTAGATTTCTTCCTTTCTATTTCTGTTCTGCATTTCTCTGCGTTTAGTTCATTGCAAATCCTTGTGAGATCTTACTTGCTTAGTGAGATGAGGTGACTAGTGTTCTCTCTGTGGTGAACTCGGACAAACCGATTTGCCTCTTTCTGTCAAACCAAAAAAATCGGTGCCACCGAAGGAACCAACTCGGTTTAGCCGACCTCAATACTGAGAAATCACTCTGTCACATGCATTCTGCACACTTTGTTCCAGCTCCACTCGATGATTCTTATCCTCTACCAGCATCATATTCCATGTGTTGCTTTGCTCTGTGACTCAAAGACCAACCCTATTTTGACTCACACTCCAGAAAACCCTTCTTGGAAATTGATGTCAAAGGGGGAGAGAGAGTTCACATCAAAGCTTAATTACTCCATCAGAGGGAGAGAGCAATAGGGGAGAGAAACATTATTATCTAAAGAGAGACCCCAGTTGTTTGTTGTTTGGCATTCAAAGAGGAGAGAAGTTACATGTCTTTAGAGGGGAAAGACATGTTTATGTTGTTTTGTGTTTGCTTTGCTCTGATTCTCTTTCCTTATCTTCTCCCAATATCCATTATAAGATTCAGTGGGAGCAAGACATCTAAGGGAAGGAAATCTTAAAATTCTTTGCATATCTTTACCTTTGGGGACATGTCTACACTCAAATAGAGTACCTAGTACTCACTCTATACATGTCATCCCAGATCTTGGTACTCTTGTGGTTTACTACTCTTGCTCTGCTTAGTAGATGTTTCTGTGTTGTCTAACCTTCTTTACTCAGGTTCATCTCTTCCAAAGCCAGTTCAAGACCACAAGGTAAGTATATGCATCACACTCATGTGCATGAGGATCTCTTGCTGATGTACCTATTGTTTGCAAGAAGGACTCATAAGCATGAAGGTACATTTCCCATGTTCACACCAGTTGCTTTGATGCATATAGCCAAGATACATGTAACTCATTGCTTGCTCTGTCATGTTTATGCACTCACATGATCTTATGTTCCATATTTACATGTTTGCATATATGTAGGGGGAGCCTATGCATGTTACATGTCCTTCCAAAGCTTTACTGGCCTTTCTCTATAACTTTATCTAAAGCTTTGATGTATGTTGTCATCAATTACCAAAAAGGGGGAGATTGAAAGCACAAGTGCCTCCTGGGTGATTTTGGTAATTAATGTCAACATATCTCTTGTTGGACTAATACTTTCATCTAGTATATTTCAGATAAGCCCAACATTGAAGTGGCATGGACAAGAGGATGTGGAACCCCTTCAAGATGCTAAGGACAAAGGATTGGCTCAGGCTCAAAGCTCAGGACTCTACATTTTCTATTTTCAGTGATCCAAGATCACATTGAGTCTATAGGAAAGCCAATACTATTAGAAGGGGATGAGGTGTTGCTTAATGGCTTGCTTGCTCAAAGTGCTTGGTGATTTGCTCCAAAGCCCTCAGCCACTTTCTCATATCCACATATGTCCCAAACCAAAAGTCAAACTCAGCCCCACCGATTTGACCCATCCAGTGCCACCGAGTTCATTTGACATAGCAACTGCCAAAAAAACCTAAACAATTCGGTCACACCGATGGGATCTCGGTCTCATCAGATGGGCTTGCAATCTCTCTGTTGTCTATTGCAATATTTTCGGTCCCACCGAGAATATGTAATCGGTCACACCGAGTTTGCCTGACCAACTCTCCGTTTTACTTATTACCAAATCGGTCTCACCGAGTTGTGTAATCGGTCAAACCGAGATGAGGTTTTGCCCTAACCCTTGCACATCGGTCCCGCCGAGTTGATGATATCGGTCCCACCGAAATTGCCAAACGGTCATATATGTACTGAATCGGTCCGACCGAGTTTTTTGATTCGGTCCACCGAGTTTGGTGTAATGTGTGTAACGGTTAGATTTTGTGTGGAGGCTGTATATACCCCTCCACCCTCTCCTCATTCGTGAGGAAAGCCATCAGAATGTGCCTACACTTCCACTAGTTATTTTCTGAGAGAGAGCCACCTACTCATGTGTTGAGACCAAGATATTCCAATCCAACCATATAAATCTTGACCTCTAGCCTTCCCCAAGTTGCTTTCCACTCAAATCATCTTTCCACCAAATCCAATACTATGAGAGTGAGTTGAGTGTTGGGGATCCTATCATTTGAAGCACAAGAGCAAGGAGTTCATCATCAACACACCATCTATTACCTTTTGGACAGTGGTGTCTCCTAGATTGGTTAGGTGACACTTGGGAGCCTCCAACAAGATTGTGGAGTGAACCAAGGAGTTTGTAAGGGCAAGGAGATTGCCTACTTCGTGAAGATCTACCCTAGTGAGGCAAGTCCTTCGTGGGCGATGGCCATGGTGGGATAGACAAAGTTGCTTCTTCGTGGACCCTTCGTGGGTGGAGCCCTCCGTGGACTCAAGCAGCCGTTACCCTTCGTGTGTTGAAGTCTCCATCAACATGCATGTACGATAGCACCACCTATCGGAACCACGCCAAAAACATCCGTGTCTCCAATTGCATTTGCACACTCCAATCCCATCCTTTACTTTCTTGCAAGTTGCATGATTTACTTTCCACTGCTCATATAATCTTTGCATGCTTGCTTGATATGTATTGTGAATGGTTAAACTTATGCTAAATCTCCACCTAAACTTGAGAAACTAAAAAACTGCCGCCTCTTCTTGATCCTTTCAGGCGCGCCCTCCACCCTCATGGGGCCCACGGGACTCCCCTCCAGTAACTCTTTGTTCCATTATTTTATATATATTCCAGAAAAAATATCCATTGATTTTCAGCGCATTCCGAGAACTTTTATTTCTGCACAAAAACAACACCACGGTAGTTCTGCTGAAAACAACATTAGTTCGGGTTAGTTCTAAGCAAACCATACCAAAATCATATAAAATTATTGTAAACATGGCATGAATACTTCATAAATTATAGATACATTGGAGACATATCAGCATCCCCAAGCTTAATTCCTGCTCGTCCTCGAGTAGGTAAATGATAAAAGAAATAATTGATGAAGTGTGAATGCTAGCAAGTGCATAAGTTTGATCAATGATAGTTTCAATCACTATTTCTAGCATCATTATATATCATAATAGTAGCTCAACTCATAAAACTTCTCATGATCAAGTAACAAGCTATTCACATGTTAAAGTATAGATCATAAACTTTCTTGAATACTAACAAACCATGCTCTTAGTCATCAAACAACTGCAACTCATCTTATTTTCGGGAAGGGTCTATGTAAGAGCTTTTGATTCAGCAAACTCCACATACTCAACTATCATTTAATCTTTCACAATTGCTAACACTCATGTGATATTTATGGGTTCAAAGTTTTAATCAGACACAAAGAAAGATAGGGGCTTATAGTTTCGCATCCCAACCTTTTACCTCAAGGGTATTGTCAACAATAATAATTTATTAAAACCTACATCCAAGTGGATATATATATATATATATATATATATATATATATATATGTTCGGATCACTCCAACACAAAGCGCTTGCCGAAGGAAAAAGTATAAAAAGGAAAGGTGAAGATCACCTTGACTCTTGCATAAAGTAAAAGACATAAAGTAAAAGGTAGGCCCTTCACAGAGGGAAGCAAACGTTGTCATGCGCTTTTATGGTTGGATGCACAAAATCTTAATGCAAAAGAACGTCACTTTATATTGCCGCTTGTGATAAAGACCTTTATTATGCAGTCCGTCGCTTTTATTTCTTTCCTATCACAAGTTCGTATAAAGCTTATTTTCTTCGCACTAATAGATCACACATATTTAAGGAGCAATTTTTATTGCATGCACCGATGACAACTTACTTGAAGATTCTTACTCAATCCATAGGTAGGTATGCTGGACTCTCATGGCAAAACTGGGTTAAGGAATGTTTGGAAGCACAAGTAGTATCTCTACTTGGTGCCAACAATTTGGCTAGCATGAGAGGGAAAAGCAAGCTCAACATGTTGGATGATCCAAGACAATATAATGTTTCAGATATAGGAAATCATAAACCATTAAGTTTCTTCCTTGTCCAACACCAACCTTTTAGCATGTCATATTTTAATGAGTGCTCACAATTACAAAAGATGTCCAAGATAGTATATTTATATGTGAAATATCTCTTCCTTTAATATTCTTTCATGAATTGTTCAAGTGACCAATTCTGCGTTTGCTAACTTTCAATAAGTTTCCTACATATACTTATTATGTGTGAAGTCATTACTCCCCATGTTATAAGCATATGAAACATATATATAAATTCAGATTTATGATATTCAATACATTCAACCATTTACTCATAGGATATACGTGAAGCACGTGAGTAAATGACAAACTACTCCAAAAGATATAACTGAAGAACACTGAGTAGTCCAATAAGTAACTAGCTATGGGAGGATACTTTTTCATTCAACATTTAAGATCCAATGATTTTATTCAAATAGCAAGTAAAATTGAAAATACTGTAAAATCCCAAATTTTCAATTTGGAATGTTATACACTAGATCATCATTGCATATCATATTTTATTTTTGCTTTTGGCCTGATCCTAAAAATTCTATGCAACTCAAGGACCCTCGGAGAGAGTTGGGGATTTCGTTATTTTCATATTTGAGTTTTCTCAAATATTGAAAATAGGATCATTTGATTTTATTTATTTTATCTTCAATTATTTCTATTAAAAAATATGAGAGAGGGAATAAAATGACTTTCCCGAAATAATGAAATACTGAGGATTTAATAAAAAAATAAGTTTTATTTTGGAGTTTTTTCTATTTTATTTGAATTTAGGAAAAATTGCATGTTTTTCAAAACTGCATTTTAGGGCCAGGAAAATGTTCATCTCGTTCTAAATATTTTATTTAGACGGTGAAAATTTGTTTTGGCATTTTTAGATTTTTATTTATTTTTCTAGAAATTTTCTTAGTTTCGGTGGAATTGTTTTGAAAAAATCCCGTGCCTGACTGGGCCGAAGGCCCAGCTGAGCCAGGCCGGCTAGTCTCCGCGCCGCCGCCTCCGCGCCGGGCGCCCCGCCACTGACCCGGACACGGAGTCCGAACCGGACTCCTCTCCCACCGCCGCCTTGCCCCCTCCACAAGCCACCCCCACCCCCTTTAGATACCGAGCCGGGGACCCCCCCTGGAGCCCCAAGCCGCAGCCGCAGCCGCCGCACTCCACCGGCGCCACAGCCGACGCCCCGCCGCTCACCGCCGCCGACGCCAGGAGCCACCGCCGCCTCCCGCGTCGTAACCGCAGCCCCGCCACCCCCGTCACCCCGCCGCCGCACCGGAACCCCGCCGGAGCCCCGCCGGAGCCAAGCCAAGGTAGCCGCCCCGCCACCCTGGTTTTTCTAAAGAAACCGATCCCGTTTTTTTAGAACACCCTAGTTTTCGTTTTTCATAGAATAGATTGATTTTATTTTTTCCGGTTTATTTTTTTAGCAAGCGTTCGCCCGTTCGTTCATTTTAACGTACGCTTTCGCCATTTAGTTTCAGTTAACGAACATTCGTTCGTTAATCTATTCGTTAGTTTTTCTTTTTCTCGGATTTTCCGCAATTATTTCTGATCGCAATTTCTTATCCAATTTTCGTTCTAGTATAACTTTTCACTCGTTTATCGGAATCAGGCGATTCAAGCACTTAGAGTTTCGTCTCGAAACCCTCTTTCCGTTTAATTGACTCAAACAAGTTTTTGCTTCTCTAAAATTTGACCTAGGCCCAGATTAGTAAACGAAGCTTGTTTCTTTCGCCGTTTGTCTTTCGTTGCTTCGTTCGATTTGATTCTTTTTGCAAACCGGAGTTCTTAAGTTGAACTTTCTGGTTAGTTCTCTTATTTGAGTTTTACCTATGCATTAGATGAGTACTTATTGTATGCTTGTTTTGTTTGCAATAGAGTACCCGGAGTGTGCCGCTTGTTACTTCGAATCTCTAGGTTTCACGGATCATCAGCAAGGCAAGTAACACTTTGATCATACCTCTTTACTACCCAGTTTTATTGCATTAGAACAATCCTCAAACAATTGCATGATTAGGATCTATTTAATATGTGGGGTTTGGGAAGTAGATGAGGTAGTACCTATTACCTGTTTTATTATCAAACCCTTGGGAGTTACTTCTACGTTTACTTATAATGCCATGCTATGCTAGTAGACGTGGATGGGGTGAGTGTATCCATGAAAGATGTGAGATTGTTATTTAATGGTTTACATAAGGTGGCAACTTTAATACACATCTGGGTGGATTGAGGCACCTGGATATTCCAGTGATTGCCTGTTTTTCATTATGGACCGCCACCCAGGCTCAAAGGGATCATGAGATTATTCATGCTAGAAACTTCCGTGTGCAGCCACAATGCTACTATGGGCTCTAGCATAGTTGATTAAGTCGTGCGAACTCTTACAGTGGTGGACTATCAGATGTAGGAGAAAGTAGGTGTAACTGTCTACCCGATCGTAAGGTGCTAGCGCTTCTGAAAGACTATGTCTCGGTCATCCGTTTCTCAAACACCATGTAGTGCGAGAATCCCAACGGAGGAGATTGAGTCTTGTGGGGAAAAGTGCGCAAACCTCTGCAGAGTGTATAATCTAATCATGGTTAGCCGTTTCCCTGGTTATGGACATCTTGAGTATCTAGTACTTGAATTATCATGTGAATCTCATCATGTTACTTTTAATTAATTTTGTTGGGTTTTAATGATGCTTAATTGGGATTGAGAGGGTGTCTACACTCTCAATGTTTAACAACCACCATGATAGCTAAATAAAATTTATTCCTTTGCAGTAGGAAAAAATTGGCTTTATGCAAAACTGTAACTGTAGAGCTTTCCACCAGGCATATATGCATGTAGTATAGCATTATTCTTTCATTACTCTCTATGTGTTACATTGCCAGCATATTCCATGTGCTGACCCGTTTTTGGGCTGCAACGTTCATGTTGCAGACTTCTCAGACGACGAGTAAGGTGCCTTTAGGTCGTGGTTCTATACTCAGTGATGCCGTTGGAGTTGATGGACACACTTATCTTCCAAGCCTTCCGCTGTTATCGTTATTAGATGGCCTTAAGCCATATTTATTGTAATAAGTTCTCTTCTGAGACATTTGGTGTAATAAGTGTGTGATTGCTACTCTGTTATAAATCCATTAAGCACTGTGTGTGTCAGCATTACTGATCCAGGGATGACACTAAAGCACAAAGATCCGAGTGTTTGAGGTCTAGTTGTTACAAGATGGTATCAGAGCACACACTGACTGTAGGACATGACCACTAAGCAAAAAGCCCTAGATCACTACTCACTCTTCTCATTTCTGACTCCTCATCTTTTCTACTCTTTTAGGATGGCGGATGCAAGGAACAAGTTCATGCAACTGCATGAAGATACACCCTTTGGACGCCAGTTGGAGGAAGTCACTAGATATCTAAACATCGGAGTACCAAGCTTCACCGAGACCTACATTGCCACTTTACCGGAAGAGGAGCGCTGGACGATTCAAGTTCAAGATCCAGGAAGGACGTTCATGCCCGTCACTAAGCCCATAGAGTTTTCATTCGATGCACCAACTTGGAGTCTAGGAAAGAGCATGGCAGCCCACATCACAATGGGACGCATTGGAGAAGTTTACCACAAGGATCTCAAGGATACTATCTACCAGATTTGTGGGCACCGAGATGAGCAATGGGAGATGATCAGCATGAGGAAGGATAGATCAATTGCAGCTTTCATCCAAGAGTTAAATCAGCACATTCGACGCCAGGAGAACCAGATGTGCGCAGGCATGATAGACCTGAAGAAGGCCATGACCAAGATCATGGAACTGGAGGAAGAACTCAAGTCTACACGCGATGGATATGAGGAGGAAATAGTGACACTCGTGGAGAAGAACGATTATCTAAGGAAGAAGCTAAAGGTTTTCATGGGATTCCCCGCGACTGGAGGAGAAGACGATGATTGCACTTGTCAAGAGAACTACATCATCATCGACGACACCGACTCGGACCCAGACAATAGTGATGATGACTATGTTGATGAAGCTGGAGCAGATATCATGGAGTCTTCATCGGAGCAGTTTTTCTAGTCGACCACCATAACAGTAGTAGTATTCCCCCATGTATCTAGTATAGTGCGAGCACTTTTGTAACGATAGTTAGACCGTTGTATGCCCTTGTTTGAATTGAATGAAGTGACTTTGTTTGCATTTGTCTCATGTGCATATGGGTAGTGTTTTCTCTCTAGACCTCATTCTATTCTATATTTCTCATCTATTCTAAACCCTTAGATGCCTCCGAGACATGACAATGGATTTGCTTTCCCAATGGAGCTCACTCAGTTGATCCAGCAGTAGAATGCGCTGATGCAGTTGCTAGTCCAGAATCAGAATCAGGGGAACAATAACAACAACAACAACCCACCACCACCACCACCTGTTGATCACTTAACCCGTTTTCTTATACTGAATCCGCCGGTGTTCTCCAGTAGCACCGAGCCGATAGTTGCAGATGATTGGCTCCGCAAGACAGCAAGGGAGTTGACCACTGCAGGATGCACAGATGCGGAGAGGGTGCGTTTTGCCGCACATCATCTTGAAGGACCCGCAACATCATGGTGGGAGAATTTCACAGCCACCTATCCTATCGACACTGTCACATGGGATCAGTTTCAGCAGGCTTTCCGTACAGACCATGTTTCAGCAGGAGCTATGGCCATGAAGAAGCGTGAGTTTCGCAACTTGCACCAAGGAGGACGGACAGTTGGCCAGTATGTGGATGACTTTAGTAAATTAGCACGTTATGCCCCAGATGACGTTGCTACAGATGCAGCTAAGCAGGAGAGTTTCTGGAAGGACTGAATGATGAGCTGAGCATGCAGTTGATGGTAGCAACTTTCAACAACTACCAGGAGTTGGTAGATAGAGCTCTCATGATTGAAGTGAAGCAGCAGCAGATTGAGAACCGCAAGAGGAAGTATGGACAAGGGGAGTACAATTCTGGAGCTCAGCAGAAGCCACGTTTTACCCCAAAATCGGGAGGACATTTTCAGCATACCCATGGAGGAGGTAGCTCGCACAATCATAATGGCCCCAAGAATGGTAACGGGAATGGAGGAAGCAACGGCCAGAACCGTACCAACCCATCAACACCAGCCAAGAGAGACCTGAGCCAAGTCACTTGCTATAAGTGTCAGAAGACTGGACATTATGCCAATGAATGTCCTGAAGCCCAGAATGGAAATGGCAATAGAAGCTCTGGGAAGAAGTCGAACCCTTTCAATAGGGGACAGGTGAACCACGTTAACATGGAGGAGGTTGAAGACCAGCCCGATGCAGTAATAAGTAAGTTTTTGGTTAAGTCATTTACTGCAATCGTTCTTTTTGATACCGGTGCATCGCATTCATACATATCAAGGGGATTTGTGGATAAGTATAAACTGCCCACCAAAGTTCTTAGAACACCTATGTTAGTAAGCTCACCAGGAGTGGACTATATGGCCAGTCGAGGATGTTTTCAAGTGCCATTGAGTATAGGTAGGCATGTTTTCCCCTCGGATTTAATCATTTTGGAATTGCAAGGTTTGGATGTAATTCTGGGTATGGATTGGCTATCGATGTATGGAGGAAACATCGATTGTGCTAGCAAGTCGATTTTGCTTACCACCCCAGAAGGAAGAAGGATCAAGTATGTATCACGACATGAGCCGGAGAGGACTCAAGTAAATTCCTTAACGGGAGTTGTGCGGGAGGAAGTACCAGTGGTGAAGGATTTCCCTGATGTATTTCCAGAAGAGTTGCCACGCATGCCATCGGATAGAGACATTGAGTTTTTGATTGAGCTTTTGCCAGACATAGGGCCGATATCTAAGAGACCGTACCGGATGCCCGCACAAGATTTGGAGGAAATTAAGAAGCAGATTAAGCAGTTACTGGATAAAGGCTTGTAGGATCGAAAGTATGTCTAGAGGGGGGGTGATTAGACTACTTGACAATATAAAAATTCTGCCTTTTGACAAAGAACAGTTTTTGGCAGATTCACACTTATGATCAAGTCAAGCATCACCCTACACATGCAATTCTAGAGTATAGGCAGCGGAAAGTAAATTGCACATGTAGTAAAGAGAGGTGGAGAAGAGCAAACGCAATTTTGGAGACGCGGTGATTTTTCTCGTGGTTCCGATAGGTGGTGCTATCGTACTTCCACGTTGATGGAGACTTCAACCCACGGAGGGTAACGGCTGCGCGAGTCCACGGAGGGCTCCACCCACGAAGGGTCCACGAAGAAGCAACCTTGTCTATTCCATCATGGCCTACGCCCATGGAGGGCTAGCCTTACTTGGGGTAGATCTTCACGAAGTAGGCGATCTCCTTGCCCTTACAAACTTCTTGGTTCAACTCCACATCTCGATGACGGAGGCTCCCAAGCGACACCTAACCAATCTAGGAGGCACCACCCTCCAAAAGGTAATAGATGTTGTAGATGATGATGAACTCCTTGCTCTTGTGCTTCAAATGATAATCTCCCCAACACTCAACTCTCCTCACTGATTTGGCTGTGGTGGAAGAAAGGATTGAGTGGAAAGCAACTTGGGAAGGCTAGAGATCAAGCTTCATATGGTGGGAGTGGAGCAACTTGATCTCAACACAAGGGTAGGTAGTTCTCTTCTCAGAAATGTAAGGTAGGAGTGGTAGTTCTTTCTGATGGCTCTCTCCACGAATGAAGAGGGGGTGGAGGGGTATAAATAGCCTCCACACAAAATCCAACCGTTACACACATTTGAGCAATCTCGGTGGGACCGAAGTGGACAACTCGGTGAGACCGATAGTTCAAATAATGTGAACGTTGGGATTTTCGGTGGGACCGAAAATACAATCTCGGTTAGTCCGATTCGTGCAATGACAAGAGCATGCCAGTTTCGGTGGGACCGACTTCATCATCTCGGTGACACCGATTTGATGACAGAAGGTTACAGAAGCTTGGCAACTCATGTTTCGGTGAGACCGAGTTCAGAACCGGAAAATCCGAGTTTTCTAGGATTTGGCTTATGGCTGAGGTGGTTCATCTCGGTGTGACTGAGTTTGGAATATCGGTGGGACCGAGACTACTTATGAGTGTATATGGCAGTGAAAATTGCTGATAGTTTAGGAGATGTATCACTAAGCACTTGAGCAACCAGATCATCATCATAACCTCATCCCCTTTTAATAGTATTGGCTTTTCCTATGGACTCAATGTGATCTTGGATCACTAAACCAAAAATGGAGTCTTGAGCTTTTGCCAATGCTTGCCTTAGCATTTTCGGGGTCCACTTCTTCAGTCCTTGCCATACCCATATCACTGAACTCTCTGAAATGATTCTCAAGTAACTATTAGTTCAATGATATATATGTTGTTATTAATTACCAAAACCACCCGGGGATTAGTTGCACTTTCAATCTCCCCCTTTTTGGTAATTGATGAAAACATATAGATCAAAGCTTCGACAAAGGATATAATCAATGAATAATATCGTCGCTTTGAGAAGTATGTGATAAGCAAGAGCTCCCCCTAAATTTGTGCATTATTTAAGATTTGCGTTTGAATGCAAATGCACAATCGATTAGGATCATGGGTCACTCTTCCATGTCACATACATCTTGGTGGAGCGCACAAAATGATAAGAATGAACAGCATGCACCCAATCACCAAGACATGAGTAAATGGTCATACGAGATAGGAATGGCATATGATAAGCATTAAGCACACATTAAAGCGTAGTACGACCAAGCACTCATTAAGGTAGAATCAAACGGAGTATCAAACACACTGAATGTCTCGAAAACCAAAAGTATTTCAAAGAAACCGCAAAAGAACGAAAGAGCAAAAGCGCAAAGACAACAGCACTCTCTCTCTCGAAGTCCTATGATCTATACAATTTCTCCCCCTTTGGCAACAAGTTACCAAAAAGTTCGAAAAAGCATAAAGCTACGCGTCACTGTGGACTCTGCTGGCGGCTCCCGTCTGGGTTGATGTCGGAGTGGATATGACAGCATCGGCGAAGACTTCAGCTGATGTCTGTGCTGGAGGAGTGGTCACTGGAGCTGGAGTTGGAGTAACTGCTAGAACTGTGGGAGGTGCTGAAGCTGTAGTCCTGGTGTCAGTCACTGGAATAGCAGCTGATCGGGGTCCTTTGGGAACCGGAGCAGTCTGTCGATGAGAATCCTGGACTAAGTCATCCTGCAACTCACGCACAAGCTCTTCCTTCTCCTGCTTTGCTTCCTCAATGTCTGCCTCGAGCTTGTTGACGGTCACTTGTACTTCAGTCAGCTTCACGTCCAGAGCGTGGATCTTGTCCTCAACAATCCTCTCTAAGCTCTCCTGAGACTGTACAATGCTGGCCAGGCGTTGTTCAATCCTTTGAGTAGCTTCAAGTATTTGCTCTCCGAAACTCTTTGGTTTAGCTGCTGCTGCTGCTGCTTCCTTGTCAGCTTTGGCTTTCTTAGCAGCTTCGATCTTGGCTTGACCTTCAACAGATGTCGGATCCTCCTCATCCATCACAACAACATTGTCTTCATGCTCTGGCTGCAACGGTAAATGTTCTCTATCCAACAAGAATGTGCCCGTGCCAAACTTGGCATTGATAAGCATCTGAATCTGCGGGGCAAATCCACATGACCTTTTCTGGTCAGCTGCAGTCCTCTTAATGGTCTCTACCATCAAGTCCATCACCTTGAAAGGTGCTCTCTCACCATCATCAGATGAGCTACTAGGATCAGGACTAGTGCCTGCCTCTAGAATGTCTGCAATGGGTGTCTCTGACCTGTTCTGACTGTCACTGGCATCTGACATGGCTGACAACCTGTGAATAGATAAGGTGTAGGCAGAGAAGAAGAGTCATCACAAACTGCAGAAGTTTTTGAAAAAAAATGAGTTCAAATTCTAGTATTAGGTTTTCACAAAAGACATTTCGGTCAGACCGAGTTTAAGGTTCGGTGAATCCGAAGTGTTAAACAGGAGCTTGGCACACCACTTTCGGTTTGACCGAAGTGGGTTTCGGTCCTGCCGAAAACACTAGGGTTTCACAGAATCTTCATTTCGGTCACACCGATTTTGCACAACTCGGTTGGACCGAAAGGTGCAGTGCAATGGCCATAGGCCAAATCGGTCATACCGAAATTATAAAATCGGTCTCACCGAGATGTGTTCCGCGGAAACCTAACCCTAAAACTTTTACTCGAATCTAGTTCAAACGAACTAATCTGGTGTACAGGAGGATTTCAATCGTGGCAAGATACTAGGCAATCCAAACGTGCATTGAATCGGAGATGGGAGCACGAGTGGGATCAAAACTCACCCTAACTTGGTGGAGTTTTTCTACGGCGGCAACGGCGCGGAGGAGATGTCCGTTGACGGCGACGGAGACCTGCGGCGAGGGCGCACAGGCGACGACGGCGACGATCCGGAGACCAAGGCGACGGCAGCAAGGGGTGTGGGGGCGAAACATTTGAAGGAGGAATCAACGCGCGCGGCCCTCGGAATACATACCCCTTCGCTGTCGGTGGGACCGAGTTGTAAAACTCGGTGGCACCGAGATGGATAACTGCTAGGCAGTTATGCACTTCGGTCACGCCGAAAATCACAACTCGGTTTCACCGAGATGAAAACCTAGATCAGTCTAAATGCTTTCGGTTCGACCGAGTTTGAGTGAGTTGGTCTGACCGAAATCAATTAGAAGGTTTTGGAAATTAGCCCTTGACGGATCGTGGCTCCGAGTGCTCCTCACCCGGAGGGTCCGAAAATGACTTGTTCAAAATTTGTGATGTAAGCATGAATAGAATTTGAGACAAGAAAGCATAGATAGCTAGGGGAGGTACTTAGGCATTCTTGTCCATCCATTTGGTCAGAAAAATCAAAACGACCAAAACAACAAATGGATGTCCCCGAATGGATAAAATCATGCATCCAACATGCTCACACAATAAGATAGCAAATGAAATATGTGTCAAACATGCACAACCAAAACTCTAGCAACTAACATACAATTTGTCGATGACTAGGTCATCTTTATATGAGTATATTGACTTAGGAGCCAAATGAGAACATTTGATCATAGGTCATACTCATCGTTTAAGCACAAGTGGGGTTACCACTTTTACATAAAGCATTGATGTGTTCACATCATTTGAAGATGCTTTAGCTCAATTTTTAGAGCAAAGCTCCCCCTAGATGTGAGAACCCCTTTTAAAGGGTCAAACTAACCTTGGGTTGTCGTAGAAGACTTCATGTAGATGTTGAAGATGTAGATGCTCAATGTTGATGGAGATCATCAAGAGTTGGGAGCTATCCTTTGGATTCGGGCACTTTCAATACCTACATGGGTTAGTCCCACAAGGAACAAACAAGGATATCCATGGACATAGATTGAAGTTCACAACAGATGATGTCCATGAAAGCAATGATTACCTTGTCCCTTGACATACCAACAAGAGGGTTTGTGACTCCATGAACTAGTGCACGATGTGGAAGTTGATTGCACAAGTTTTTGCCAAAGTGAATGTGAGTGAAGTATGTTGGCGGAGTCACCCTCAAGAACTTTCTAGTTCTTCTTCTTCGGGATCCACATCATCTTGATGGGAATCCTTGGGGTTGAAGTTGAGCTTGACGAAGTAGAACTTGACGTTTCCTTGGGAACCCACTTGACCATGGCTTGAGGTGCTTCAACAAATGCATCAATCTCCTCTTGAAGCTTGTCCTTGCCTTTTAGCTTGTGGTATTGTGGTGGAAGGTCATCTTGAGCTTGTTCCACATTGGAAGAAGTAGGATCATACTTCTCCTTTTGAGGAACAAACTGTGGAGTAGGATATTGACCTTCTTCCCACTCAACGCCTTCGGCGTTGAACTTTCGCTCAAAACCAATTCCTTGATTCTTCCGGTGCCTTCCTTGCTTGCGAATAATTTCCTCAAAGTTCTTGCTTCCGGAAAGGCTCTTGTAGACACCTTTCTCTATGATCCCTTTCAATAAACTATTTTCTTGCTCAAGTGTAACTTGGCTTGAAACATTGTTAGTGGAATCAAGAGAACTACTAGAAGCAACAACATTGGATTTAGCATGGTTATTGTTACTGCTAGAGGAAGAATTTTTCTTATTCTTGTCATGCTTAGTCTTAATGGGTGGCAAGAAATTAGACAAGAGAAGTCGTTTGGCAAGATATGAAGAACTCTTCTTTCGAAGATCGTCATTGATTGCTTTTAGAAACTCATGTTCTTGCTCTAGAGTGAGCTTCTCGAAGCGTAGCTTCTCATGAGATCTTAGGAGCTCTCTATGATCTTCTTGAGTTGTTTCATGAGCTAACTTAAGAGTGTTTAGTTATTTAGTTAGACGCTCAATCTCCTTCATAGCATTGTCATTCGACTCTTCTCGACTATAAAGACTATTAGCATGTTCATCGTTACTAGGCTCACTGGATTTATCAAGCAAGAGCTCATCTTCACCAAGCAAGTCATCCTCATCACTATTGAAGTCAATGAATTCAGGGTGTGATACCTTGGGGCCTTTAGCCATGAAGCATCTTCCAATTCCCTCATTTGGTGAATCAAATAAGTCGTAGGAGTTGGAGTTGGAGGATACGAGAGCAAGACCGGCAACACCTTCGTCTTGACTGTAGTCGGAGTCGGAGTGATAGCTTCCTTCGGATTGATTGTCGGAGTCGGAGCCGGAGACCCATTCACCTACATGAGCTTGATGTTTTCTTCTTGTGTAGCTCCTTGATGACTTGTCTTTCCTCTCCGAATCCTTGCTTCTCCGAGAGGGTCTTCGTTCATAACGATCATCTCTGCTCCTTCTCTCTTTCCGAGGTGACTCATCTCTTGAGCTTCTTCTTCTTGGAGATTCTTCTCTTCTCTTGTGGGGAGCCGTACACTCATTTGAGTAGTGTCCGGGTCTTCCACAATTGTAGCAGTTTCGATCACGACTAGAAGATCTCTTTTCATCATATGATCTAGACTTTGAGCTTCTCTCTTTGCCTCTATTCTTGTAGAATTTGTTGAAGTTCTTGACCATTAGGCTTATCTCTTCATTGGAAACTAACTTGTCACTTGAGGTTGTGGGAGCATCACTTGTAGCTTTGTAAGCACCACTTGACTTGTTGTGAAGCTCTTCCTTATCCTTAAGTGTCATCTCATGAGCAACAATTCTTCCAATGACTTCGGTTGGCTTGAGATTCTTGTAGTTTGGCATCATTTGGATCAAAGTGCACACGGTGTCATACTTTCCATCCAAAGCTCTGAGAATCTTCTTGATGATGAATCGGTCGGTCATTTCTTCGCTTCCTAAGCCGGCAATCTCATTTGTGATGAGAGCAAGCCTAGAGTACATTTCAGCGACTCCTTCACCATCCTTCATCTTGAACTTGTTAAGTTGACCTTGAAGAATATCTAGCTTTGATTCCTTCACGGACTCGGTACCTTCGTGCATTTCAACCAAAGTATCCCAAATCTCTTTTGCATTCTCAAGACGGCTGATTTTGTTGAACTCCTCGGGACACAAGGCATTGAAGAGAATGTCACAAGCTTGAGCATTGTTTTGCAACATCCGCGATTCTTCCGTTGTAGCTTCGCGATCCGGAACTTTTCCTTCCTCGAAGAATTCACCTTGCATACCAACACAAATAATGCCCCATGCGGCTGGATTATGACCAAGAATATGCATTTTTATTTTATGCTTCCAACTAGCAAAATTTGTACCATCAAAGTAAGGACCTCTACGAAAATTACCCTCACTAGACGCCATACTCTCCTAGGTTGTGAAACCAAGCTTATGGAGTCCAATGCAATGGAAACCAATACAATGGAGACCAAAGCTCTGATACCACTTGTAGGATCGAAAGTATGTCTAGAGGGGGGGGTGATTAGACTACTTGACAATATAAAAATTCTGCCTTTTGACAAAGAACAGTTTTTGGCAGATTCACACTTATGATCAAGTCAAGCATCACCCTACACATGAAATTCTAGAGTATAGGCAGCGGAAAGTAAATTGCACATGTAGTAAAGAGAGGTGGAGAAGAGCAAACGCAATTTTGGAGACGCGGTGATTTTTCTCGTGGTTCCGATAGGTGGTGCTATCGTACTTCCACGTTGATGGAGACTTCAACCCACGGAGGGTAACGGCTGCGCGAGTCCACGGAGGGCTCCACCCACGAAGGGTCCACGAAGAAGCAACCTTGTCTATTCCATCATGGCCTACGCCCACGGAGGGCTAGCCTTACTCGGGGTAGATCTTCACGAAGTAGGCGATCTCCTTGCCCTTACAAACTTCTTGGTTCAACTCCACATCTCGATGACGGAGGCTCCCAAGCGACACCTAACCAATCTAGGAGGCACCACCCTCCAAAAGGTAATAGATGTTGTAGATGATGATGAACTCCTTGCTCTTGTGCTTCAAATGATAATCTCCCCAACACTCAACTCTCCTCACTGATTTGGCTGTGGTGGAAGAAAGGATTGAGTGGAAAGCAACTTGGGAAGGCTAGAGATCAAGCTTCATATGGTGGGAGTGGAGCAACTTGATCTCAACACAAGGGTAGGTAGTTCTCTTCTCAGAAATGTAAGGTAGGAGTGGTAGTTCTTTCTGATGGCTCTCTCCACGAATGAAGAGGGGGTGGAGGGGTATAAATAGCCTCCACACAAAATCCAACCGTTACACACATTTGAGCAATCTCGGTGGGACCGAAGTGGACAACTCGGTGAGACCGATAGTTCAAATAATGTGAACGTTGGGATTTTCGGTGGGACCGAAAATACAATCTCGGTTAGTCCGATTCGTGCAATGACAAGAGCATGCCAGTTTCGGTGGGACCGACTTCATCATCTCGGTGACACCGATTTGATGACAGAAGGTTACAGAAGCTTGGCAACTCATATTTCGGTGAGACCGAGTTCAGAATCGGAAAATCCGAGTTTTCTAGGATTTGGCTTATGACTGAGGTGGTTCATCTCGGTGTGACTGAGTTTGGAATATCGGTGGGACCGAGACTACTTATGAGTGTATATGGCAGTGAAAATTGCTGATAGTTTAGGAGATGTATCACTAAGCACTTGAGCAACCAGATCATCATCATAACCTCATCCCCTTTTAATAGTATTGGCTTTTCCTATGGACTCAATGTGATCTTGGATCACTAAACCAAAAGTGGAGTCTTGAGCTTTTGCCAATGCTTCCCTTAGCATTTTGGGGGGTCCACTTCTTCAGTCCTTGCCATACCCATATCACTGAACTCTCTGAAATGATTCTCAAGTAACTATTAGTTCAATGATATATATGTTGTTATTAATTACCAAAACCACCCGGGGATTAGTTGCACTTTCAAGGCTACATTCGCCCAAGTTCTTCACCTTGGGGATCGCCAGTACTTCTAGTGGAGAAGAAGGATGGATCGTTGAGGATGGTTGTTGATTATCGAGGACTAAATGAAGTAACAATCAAGAACAAGTACCCATTGCCGATGATAAATGATTTGTTTGACCAATTTCAAGGGGCTAAGGTATTTTCCAAGATCGATTTGCGATCGGGATACCATCAGTTGAAGATTCGAGAGGAGGATATACCTAAGACGGCTTTTACCACCAGGTATGGGCTGTATGAATATACCGTTATGTCATTTGGTCTGACTAAAGCACCTGCCTATTTCATGGACATGATGAACAAGGTGTTTATGGAGTTTTTGGATAAGTTCGTCGTGGTGTTCATTGATGATATTTTAGTCTACTCGAAGAATGAAGAAGAGCATAAGGAGCATTTGCGTTTGGTACTGGAGAAGCTCAGAGAACATCAGTTATATGCCAAGTTCAGCAAATGTGAGTTTCGGTTGAAGGAAGTTGGATTCCTCGGACATGTTATATCCAGAGAAGGAATAGCAGTAGATCCTACCAAGGTGGTCACTGTGACAAATTGGGTAGCACCAACGACAGTTGGAGAGATCCGGAGTTTTCTTGGACTGGCAGGATACTACCGGGGATTCATTGAGAATTTCTCAGAGATTGCAAAGCCCATGACAGAGCTGTTGAAGAAGGATACCAAGTTCAAATGGACTGAGCAATGTGAGGCCAGTTTCCAAGAGTTGAAGAAATGTTTGGTTACATCGCCAGTGTTGATTCTGCCAGATCAGCGCGAGGATTATGAGGTGTATTGCGACGCTTCTCGTCGAGGACTTGGAGCAGTGCTTATGCAGGAGGGAAGAGTTGTTTCATATGCTTCATGACAGCTTAAGCCCCATGAGTTGAATTATGCTACACATGATTTGGAGTTAGCAGCCGTAGTGCATGCATTCAAGACTTGGAGACATTTTCTCATTGGAAACCATTGTGAGGTGTACACGGATCACAACGGTTTGAAATACATTTTCACACTGAACGAGCTGAATCTCAGGCAAAGGAGATGGTTGGAGCTCATCAAGGATTATGATATGAGATTGCATTACCACCCCGGAAAGGCTAACGTAGTAGCCGATGCGTTGAGCCGCAAGAGCCATGTCAATACGCTCATGACCGAAGAGTTACCAAAGGAGTTAGCCGAAGATCTTCGAGAGCTATGTTTGGAAATAGTTCCGAGGGGCTATGTAGCAGCATTGGAGATTCAGTCTACTTTGATGGATAAGATCAGATAAGCTCAGAAGACTGACAAGGAGATTGCCTCTATAAAGGAGAAAATGAGCAAGGGAAAAGCTAAAGGATTTCGTGAGGATGAGCACGATACCTTATGGTTTCAGGACCGCATTTATGTGCCTAATGATCCAGAGATCAGGAAGTTGATTCTGCAAGAGGCCCATGATTCACCGTACTCAATTCACCCAGGAAATACCAAGATGTATTTGGATTTTAAGGATACTTTCTGGTGGACCGGAATGAAGAAGGATATTGCCGGGTATGTAGCTGTTTGTGATGTATGTCAGAGAGTGAAGGCAGAGCATCAGAAGCCAGCAGGTTTGTTATAGCCATTGCCGATACCCGAATGGAAGTGGGATAAGTTAGGCATGGATTTTATCACGGGATTGCCCAGGACTCGTTCAGGCTATGACTCGATTTGGGTTGTAGTCGATCGTCTGACGAAGGTAGCTCATTTCATCCCAGAGAAGACCACTTACACCAATGCCAAGTTGGCTAAGATATACATGACCAAGATCGTATGTCTGCATGGAGTTCTGAGGAGCATCGTATCAGATAGAGGAACCCAGGTTACCTCAAAATTCTGGAATCAGTTACATGAAACTTTGGGTACCAGGCTAGAGTTCAGTACAGCCTTTCATCCACAGACAGATGGACACACCGAGAGAGTCAACCAAATTTTGGAGGATATGTTGAGAGCTTGTATGTAGATTATGGATCTAGTTGGGGCGACAATTTGCCGTATGCAGAGTTCTCTTACAACAACAGTTATCAATCTAGTTTGAAGATGGCCCCTTTCGAAGCCTTGAACGGAAGGAGGTGCAGAACCCAATTGTCGTGGGATGAAGTTGGAGACCGCCAGTTGTTTGGACCAGATTTGATTAAGGAGTCTGAGCCGAAGGTGAAGTTGATTTGCGATAGGCTCAAGGTAGCCCAGTCTAGGCAGAAGAGCTATGCAGATTCTAAACGCAAGGAGATAGTTTACGAAGTCAGAGGCAGAGTTTATCTTCATGTATCTCCACTTCGTGGAGTTAAGCGCTTTGGAGTTAAGGGAAAGTTAGCGCCACGTTTTGTGGGACCATACAAAGTTTTGGAGCGTATGGGATAAGTTGCCTACAAGTTGGAGTTGCCCGAAGGATTGTCAGGAGTTCACGACGTGTTCCACGTTTCCCAGTTGAAGAAGTGCCATGCAGAGATGGCTGATATACCACTGAGAGGTACAGTGCCGCTGGAAGCGATTCAGTTGGATAGTGATTTGACCTATGAGGAGAAACCAGTCAAGATTCTCGAGTACGCCAGCTGAGTCACCCGCAGCAAGGTTATCAAGTTTTGTAAAGCTCAATGGAGCCACCATACCGAGGATGAAGCCACCTGGGAGCGAGAGGAAGATCTGCTGAAGGACCTGAAGGAAATATGCCCTAGAGGCAATAATAAAGTTATTATTTATTTCCTCATATCATGATAAATGTTTATTATTCATGCTAGAATTGTATTAACCGGAAACATGATACATGTGTGAATACATAGACAAACACATAGTCACTAGTATGCCTCTACTTGACTAGCTCATTAATCAAAGATGGTTATGTTTCCTGACCATAGACATGTGTTGTCATTTGATTAATGGGATCACATCATTAGGATAATGATGTGATTGACATGACCCACTCTGTTAGCCTAGCACTTGATCGTTTAGTATACTGCTATTGCTTTCTTCATGACTTATACAAAGTTCCTACAACTATGAGATTGTGCAACTCCCGTTTACCGGAAGAACACTTTGTGTGCTACCAAACATCACAACATAACTGGGTGATTATAAAGGTGCTCTGCAGGTGTTTCCGAAGGTACATGTTGGGTTGGCATAATTCGAGATTAGGATTTGTCACTCCGATTGTCGGAGAGGTATCTCTGGGCCCTCTCGGTAATACTCATCACCTAAGCCTTGCAAGCATGTAACTAATGAGTTAGTTATGATATGACATATTACGGAACGAGTAAAGAGACTTGCCGGTAACGAGATTGAACTAGGTATTGGATACCACGATCAAATCTCGGGCAAGTAACCTACCGATGACAAAGGGAACAAAGTATGTTGTTATGCGGTTTGACCGATAAAGATCTTCGTAGAATATGTAGGAACCAATATGGGCATCCAGGTCCCGCTATTGGTTATTGACCGAGAATGGTTTTAGGTCATGTCTACACAGTTCTCGAACCCGTAGGGTCCGCACGCTTAACGTTTCGATGACAGTTTTATTATGAGTTTATAAGTTTTGATGTACCGAAGTTTGTTCGGAGTCCCGGATGTGATCACGGACATGACGAGGAGTCTCAAAATGGTCGAGACATAAATATTGATATATTGGAAGCCTATGTTTGGACATCGGAATGGTTCCGGGTGAAATCGGCATTTTACCGGAGTACCGGGAGGTTACCGGAACCCCCCAGGGGGTTAATGGGCCTACATGGGCCAAGAGGGAGAAGAGGAAGGAGCCAAGAGGGGGCCGCACGCCCCTCCCCCTCCTAGTCCGAATAGGACAAGGGAAGGGGGGCGGCGCCCCCCCTTTCCTTCCCCTCTTCCTCCTCTTCCCCCCTTCTCTCCTACTCCAACTTGGAAAAGGGGAGTCCTACTCCCAGCGGGAGTAGAACTCCCCCCTTGGCGCGCTCCCTTAGGCCGGCGGCCTCCTCCCCCGGGGGCGGGGGGCACCCCATAGACACACAAGTTGATCTACGGATCGTTCCTTAGCCGTGTGCGGTGCCCCCTTCCACCATATTCCACCTCGGTCACATCGTCGCGGAGTTTAGGTGAAGCCCTGCACCGGTAGAACATCATCATCGTCACCACACCGTCGTGCTGACGGAACTCATCTCCGGAGCTCGGCTGGATCGGAGGCCAGAGATCGTCATCGAGCTGAACGTGTGCTGAACTCGGAGGCTCCGTACGTTCGGTGCTTGGATTGGTCGGATCGTGAAGACGTACGACTACATCAACCGCGTTGTGATAACGCTTCCGCTTACGGTCTACGAGGGTACATGGACGAACACTCTCCCCTCTCATTGCTATGCCATCACCATGATCTTGCGTGTGCGTAGGAATTTTTTTTGAAATTACTATGTTCCCCAACAGTGGCATCCGAGCCTAGGTTTTATGCGTTGATGTTATATGCACGAGTAGAACACAAGTGAGTTGTGGGCGATACAAGTCATACTGCTTACCAGCATGTCATACTTTGGTTTGGCGGTATTGTGAGATGAAGCGGCCCGGACCGACATTACGTGTACGCTTACGCGAGACTGGTTTCACCGTTACGAGCATTCATGCTTAAAGGTGACTGGCGGGTGTCTGTCTCTCTCACTTTAGCTCAATCGAGTGTGGCTACGCCCGGTCCTTGCGAAGGATAAAACAGCACCAACTTGACGAACTAACGTTGTGGTTTTTGATGCGTAGGTAAGAACGGTCCTTGCTAAGCCCGTAGCAGCCACGTAAAATTTGCAACAACAAAGTAGAGGACGTCTAACTTGTTTTTGCAGGGCATATTGTGATGTGATATGGTCAAGACGTGATGCTATATTTTATTGTATGAGATGATCATGTTTTGTAACCGAAGTTATCGGCAACTGGCAGGAGCCATATGGTTGTCGCTTTATTGTAAGAAATGCAAACGCCCTGTAATTGCTTTACTTTATCACTAAGCGGTAGCGATAGTCGTAGAAGCAATAGATGGCGTAAACGACAACGATGCTACGATGGAGATCAAGGTGTCGCGCCGGTGACGATGGTGATCACGACGGTGCTTCGGAGATGGAGATCACAAGCACAAGATGATGATGGCCATATCATATCACTTATATTGATTGCATGTGATGTTTATTCTTTATGCATCTTATCTTGCTTTGATTGACGGTAGCATTTTAAGATGATCTCTCACTAAAATAATCAAGTACTGTTCTCCCTGAGTATGCACTGTTGCCAAAGTTCGTCGTGCCGAGACACCACGTGATGATCGGGTGTGATAAGTTCTACGTCCATCTACAATGGGTGCAAGCCAGTTTAGCACACGCAGAATACTCAGGTTAAACTTGACGAGCCTAGCATATGCAGATATGGCCTCGGAACACGGAGACCGAAAGGTCGAGTGTGAATCATATAGTAGATATGATCAACATAGTGATGTTCACCATTGAAAACTACTCCATCTCACGTGATGATCGGTTATGGTTTAGTTGATTTGGATCACGTGATCACTTAGATGACTAGAGAGATGTCTGTCTAAGTGGGAGTTCTTAAGTAATATGATTAATTGAACTTAAATTTATCATGAACTTAGTACCTGATAGTATCTTGCTTGTCTATGTTTGTTTGTAGATAGATGGCTCGTGCTGTTGTTCTGTTGAATTTTAATGCGTTCCTTGAGAAAGCAAAGTTGAAAGATGATGGTAGCAATTACACGGACTGGGTCCGTAACCTGAGGATTATCCTCATTGCTGCACAGAAGAGTTACGTCCTAGAAGCACCGCTGGGTGCCAGGCCTGCTGCTGATGCAACTGACGACGTTAAGAACGTCTGGCAGAGCAAAGCTGATGACTACTCTATAGTTCAGTGTGCCATGCTTTACGGCTTAGAACCGGGTCTTCAACGACGTTTTGAACGTCATGGAGCATATGAGATGTTCCAGGAGTTGAAGTTAATATTTCAAGCAAATGCCCGGATTGAGAGATATGAAGTCTCCAATAAGTTCTATAGCTGCAAGATGGAGGAGAATAGTTTTGTCAGTGAACACATACTCAGAATGTCTGGGTATAATAATCACTTGATTCAGTTGGGAGTTAATCTTCCTGATGATAGTGTCATTGACAGAATTCTCCAATCACTGCCACCAAGCTACAAGAGCTTCGTGATGAATTATAATATGCAAGGGATGAACAAGACTATTCCCAAGCTCTTCGCGATGCTGAAAGCCGCGGAGGTAGAAATCAAAAAGGAGCATCAAGTGTTGATGGTCAACAAGACCACTAGTTTCAAGAAAAAGGGCAAAGGGAAGAAGAAGGGGAACTTCAAGAAGAACGGCAAACAAGTTGCTGCTCAAGAGAAGAAACCCAAGTCTGGACCTAAGCCTGAAACTGAGTGCTTCTACTACAAGCAGACTGGTCACTGGAAGCGGAACTGCCCCAAGTATTTGGCGGATAAGAAGAATGCAAAGTGAACAAAGGTATATGTGATATACATGTTATTGATGTGTACCTGACTAGAGCTCGTAGTAGCACCTGGGTATTTGATACTGGTTCTGTTGCTAATATTTGCAACTCGAAACAGGGACTACAGAATAAGCGAGCACTGGCCAAGGACGAGGTGACGATGCGCGTGGGAAACGGCTCCAAAGTCGATGTGATCGCGGTCGGCACGCTACCTCTACATCTACCTTAGGGATTAGTTTTAGACCTGAATAATTGTTATTTGGTGCCAGCGTTGAGCATGAACATTATATTTGGATCTTGTTTGATGCGAGACGGTTTTTCATTTAAATCAGAGAATAATGGTTGTTCTATTTATATGAGTAATATCTTTTATGGTCATGCACCCTTGAAGAGTGGTCTATTTTTATTGAATCTCGATAGTAGGATACACATATTCATAATGTTGAAGCCAAAAGATGCAGAGTTGATAATTATAGTGCAACTTATTTGTGGCACTGCCGTTTAGGTCATATCGGTGTAAAACGCATGAAGAAACTCCATACTGATGGACTTCTGGAATCACTTGATTATGAATCACTTGGTACTTGCGAACCGTGCCTCATGGGCAAGATGACTAAAACACCGTTCTCCGGAACTATGGAGAGAGCAACAGATTTGTTGGAAATCATACATACAGATGTATGTGGACCGATGAATGTTGAGGCTCGTGGCGGATATCATTATTTTCTCACCTTCACAGATGATTTGAGCAGATATGGGTATATCTACTTAATGAAGCACAAGTCTGAAACATTTGAAAAGTTCAAAGAATTTCAGAGTGAAGTGGAGAATCATCGTAACAAGAAAATAAAGTTTCTACGATCTGATCATGGAGGAGAATATTTGAGTTACGAGTTTGGTTTACATTTGAAACAATGCAGAATAGTTTCACAACTCACGCCACTCGGAACACCACAACGAAATGGTGTGTCCGAACGTTGTAATCGTACTTTACTTGATATGGTGCGATCTATGATGTCTCTTACCGATTTACCGCTATCGTTTTGGGGTTATGCTTTAGAGACGGCCGCATTCACGTTAAATAGGGCACCATCAAAATCCGTTGAGACGACACCTTATGAACTGTGGTTTGGCAAGAAACCCAAGTTGTCGTTTCTTAAAGTTTGGGGCTGCGATGCTTATGTGAAGAAACTTCAACCAGATAAGCTCGAACCCAAATCGGAGAAATGTGTCTTCATAGGATACCCAAAAGAGACTGTTGGGTACGCCTTCTATCACAGATCCGAAGGCAAGACATTCGTTGCTAAGAATGGATCCTTTCTAGAGAAGGAGTTTCTCTCGAAAGAAGTGAGTGGGAGGAAAGTAGAACTTGATGAGATAACTGTATCTACTCCCTTATTGGAAGGTAGTTCATCACGAGAACTGGTTCCCGTGACAACTACACCAATTAGTGAGGAAGCTAATGATATTGATCATGAAACTTCAGATCAAGTTTCTGCTGAACCTCGTAGGTCTACCAGAGTAAGATCCGCACCAGAGTGGTACGGTAATCCTATTCTGGAAGTCATGTTACTTGACCATGATGAACCTACGAACTATGAGGAAGCGATGATGAGCCCAGATTCCGCAAAATGGCTAGAGGCCATGAAATCTGAGATGGGATCCATGTATGAAAATAAAGTACGGACTTTGGTTGACTTGCCCGATGATCGGCAAGCCATTGAGCATAAATGGATCTTTAAGAAGAAGACTGACGCTGATGGTAATGTTACTGTCTATAAAGCTCGACTTGTTGCGAAAGGTTTTCGACAAGTTCAAGGGGTTGCTACGATGAGACTTTCTCACCCGTAGAGATGCTAAAGTCTATCCGAATCATGTTGGCTATTGCTGCATTTCATGATTATGAAATTTGGCAAATGGATGTCAAGACTGCATTCTTGAATGGATTTCTAGAAGAAGAGTTGTATATGATGCAGCCGGAAGGTTTTGTTGATCCAAAAGGTGCTAACAAAGTGTGCAAGCTCCAGCGTTCCATTTATGGACTGGTGCAAGCATCTCGGAGTTGGAATAAACGTTTTGATAGTGTGATCAAAGCATATGGTTTTATACAGACTTTTGGAGAAGCCTGTATTTACAAGAAAGTGAGTGGGAGCTCTGTAGCATTTCTAGTTTTATATGTTGATGACATATTATTAATTGGAAATGATATAGAATTTCTGGATAGCATAAAGGGATACTTGAATAAAAGTTTTTCAATGAAAGACCTCGGTGAAGCTGCTTACATATTGGGCATCAAGATCTATAGAGATAGATCAAGACGCTTAATAGGACTTTCACAAAGCACATACCTTGACAAAATTTTGAAAAAGTTCAAAATGGATCAGGCAAAGAAAGGATTCTTGCCTGTGCTATAAGGTGTGAAGTTGAGTCAAACTCAATGCCCGACTACAGCAGAAGATAGAGAGAAAATGAAAAATGTTCCCTATGCTTCAGCCATAGGCTCTATCATGTATGCAATGCTGTGTACCAGACCTGACGTATGCTTAGCAATAAGCTTGGCAGGAAGGTACCAAAGTAATCCAGGAGTGGATCACTGGACAGCGGTCAAGAACATCCTGAAATACCTGAAAAGTACTAAGGATATGTTTCTCATATATGGAGGTGACAAAGAGCTAGTCGTAAATGGTTACGTCGATGCAAGCTTTGACACTGATCCGAACGATTCTAAATCGCAAACCGGATACGTGTTTATATTAAAGGTACATTTACATCTATGCCCTTAACTCGAACCCACTACTCAGTTTTGCCCCTAATTTTTCGGTATGCTCAGTTTTGCCCCTCCGCTGTTAGTTTCACTTATAGAAATGCCCTTCTCTGTCATTACCGTCTGGTCAAAGGTCTTTGACCGTCCTGAAAAATAGCAAAAAAATCAAAAAAAGTTGAAACTTTGTGGGATCGAAGATACTCATGTCTGCAAGGTGTGTACCCATTTTCATGCCATTCGGACACCCTCGGAGCTCGTGGCTAAGGAAAACATAATTTTTGTACTCATGTGAACCATAAATTCAAAAAAATAGAAAAAAATCAAAAAATATGAAATTTTGTGGGACTGAAGATACTCAGGTGCGCAAGATGTGTGCACATTTTTGTCGCGTTTGGATATCGTAGGAGCTCGTGGAGAAAAAACAAATTTTAGATCAAAAAAACTTTGAAAAAATGCACTATTTTGTTTTTTTTCTCTAGAGCGCCTCGTACGTCATTTAATCACCAAAACTGGCAAGCACCTTGTGCACTCAAGCCTCTTTGACGCCAAATAAATTCAATTTTTTGAATTTTTTAATTTACTATTCATAGGCATAAATTATTTTTGTTTTCCTTTGCCACGAGCTCCCGGAGTGTCCAACCAACACAAAAATTTGCACTCGCCTTGCGGACATGACTATCTTCGATCCCACAAAATTTCATATTTTTTTGATTTTTTGCTACTTTTTTCTAGATGGTCAAAGTACATTGACCAGACGGTAATGGCGCAAAAGGGCGTTTCTATAAGTGACACTAACAGCGGAGGGGCAAAACTGAGCATACCTAAAAATTAGGGGCAAAACTGAGTAGTGGGTTCGACTTAGGGGTAGAACTGGAATTGGCCCTATATTAAACGGTGGAGCTGTAAGTTGGTGCAGTTCTAAACAAAGCGTCGTGGCGGGATCTACATGTGAAGCGGAGTACATAGCTGCTTCTGAAGCAGCGGATGAAGGAGTCTGGATGAAGGAGTTCATTTCCGATCTAGGTGTCATACCTAGTGCATCGGGACCAATGAAGATCTTCTGTGACAATACTAGTGCAATTTCCTTGGCAAAGGAATCCAGATTTCACAAGAGGACCAAGCACATCAAGAGACGCTTCAATTCCATTCGGGACCAAGTCCAAGTGGGAGACATAGAGATTTGCAAGATACATACGGATCTGAATGTTGCAGACCCGTTGACTAAGCCTCTCTCACGAGCAAAACATGATCAGCACCAAGACTCCATGGGTGTTAGAATCATTACTATGTAATCTAGATTATTGACTCTAGTGCAAGTGGGAGACTGAAGGAAATATTCCCTAGAGGCAATAATAAAGTTATTATTTATTTCCTCATATCATGATAAATGTTTATTATTCATGCTAGAATTGTATTAACCGGAAACATGATACATGTGTGAATACATAGACAAACACATAGTCACTAGTATGCCTCTACTTGACTAGCTCATTAATCAAAGATGGTTATGTTTCCTGACCATAGACATGTGTTGTCATTTGATTAATGGGATCACATCATTAGGAGAATGATGTGATTGACATGACCCACTCTGTTAGCCTAGCACTTGATCGTTTAGTATACTGCTATTGCTTTCTTCATGACTTATACAAAGTTCCTACAACTATGAGATTGTGCAACTCCCGTTTACCGGAAGAACACTTTGTGTGATACCAAACGTCACAACGTAACTGGGTGATTATAAAGTTGCTCTACAGGTGTTTCCGAAGGTACATGTTGGGTTGGCATAATTCGAGATTAGGATTTGTCACTCCGATTGTCGGAGAGGTATCTCTGGGCCCTCTCGGTAATACTCATCACCTAAGCCTTGCAAGCATGTAACTAATGAGTTAGTTATGAGATGATGTATTACGGAACGAGTAAAGAGACTTGCCGGTAACGAGATTGAACTAGGTATTGGATACCACGATCAAATCTCGGGCAAGTAACCTACCGATGACAAAGGGAACAAAGTATGTTGTTATGCGGTTTGACCGATAAAGATCTTCGTAGAATATGTAGGAACCAATATGGGCATCCAGGTCCCGCTATTGGTTATTGACCGAGAATGGTTTTAGGTCATGTCTACACAGTTCTCGAACCCGTAGGGTCCGCACGCTTAACGTTTCGATGATAGTTTTATTATGAGTTTATAAGTTTTGATGTACCGAAGTTTGTTCGGAGTCCCGGATGTGATCACGGACATGACGAGGAGTCTCGGAATGGTCGAGACATAAAGATTGATATATTGGAAGCCTATGTTTAGACATCGGAATGGTTCCGGGTGAAATCGGCATTTTACCGGAGTACCGAGAGGTTACCGGAACCCCCCGGGGGGTTAATGGGCCTACATGGGCCAAGAGGGAGAAGAGGAAGGAGCCAGGAGGGGGCCGCGCGCCCCTCCCCCTCCTAGTCCGAATAGGACAACGGAAGGGGGGCGGCGCCCCCCCTTTCCTTCCCCTCTTCCTCCTCTTTCCCCCTTCTCTCCTACTCCAACTTGGAAAAGGGGAGTCCTACTCCCGGTGGGAGTAGGACTCCCCCCTTGGCGCGCCCCCTTAGGCCGGAGGCCTCCTCCCCCCTGGCTCCTATATATACGGGGGCGGGGGGCACCCCATAGACACACAAGTTGATCTACGGAGTGTTCCTTAGCCGTGTGCGGTGCCCCCTTCCACCATATTCCACCTCGGTCATATCGTCGCGGAGTTTAGGTGAAGCCCTGCGCCGGTAGAACATCATCATCGTCACCACGCCGTCGTGCTGACGGAACTCATCTCCGGAGCTCGGCTGGATCAGAGGCCGGAGATCGTCATCGAGCTGAACGTGTGCTGAACTCGGAGGCTCCGTACATTCGGTGCTTGGATCAGTCGGATCGTGAAGACGTACGACTACATCAACCGCGTTCTGATAATGCTTCCGCCTACGGTCTATGAGGGTACGTGGACGAACACTCTCCCCTCTCGTTGCTATGCCATCACCATGATCTTGGGTGTGCGTAGGAAATTTTTTGAAATTACTACATTCCCCAACAGGACCACCCTCACCTATTTTCTAGCCAACCCGAATCTCGAGGGCGAGATTCATCTTAAGGGGGGTAGGTTTGTAAGATCCCAAATTTTCAATTTGGAACGTTATACACTAGATCATCATTGCATATCATATTTTATTTTTGCTTTTGGCCTGATCCTAGAAATTCTATGCAACTCAAGGACCCTCGGAGAGAGTTGGGGATTTCGTTATTTTCATATTTGAGTTTTCTCAAATATTGAAAATAGGATCATTTGATTTTATTTATTTTATCTTCAATTATTACTATTAAAAAATATGAGAGAGGGAATAAAATGACTTTCCCGAAATAATGAAATATTGAGGATTTAATAAAAAATCAAATAAGTTTTATTTTGGAGTTTTTGCTATTTTATTTGAATTTAGGAAAAATTGCACGTTTTTCAAAACTGCATTTTAGGGCCAAGAAAATGTTCATCTCGTTCTAAATATTTTATTTAGACGGTTAAAATTTGTTTTGGCATTTTTAGATTTTTATTTATTTTTCTAGAAATTTTCTCAGTTTCGGGGGAATTGTTTAAAAAAAATCTCGCGCCCGACTGGGCCGAAGGCCCAGCCGAGCCAGGCCGGCCCGTCTCCGCGCCGCGCGCCGCCGCCGCCGACCCGGACACGGAGTCCGAGCCGGATTCCTCTTCCGTCGCCGCCTTGCCCCCTCCCCAAGCCACCCCCCCCTAAATACCGAGCCGGGGGCCCCCTGGAGCCACAAGCCGCAGTCGCCGCCGCCTTCCGCCGTCGCCGCCGCAGCCCCGCCGCCGCACCGGAACCCCGCTGGAGCCGAGCCGAGGTAGCCGCCCCGTCGCCCCGGTTTTTCTAAAGAAACCGATCCGGTTTTTTTAGAAAACCCTAGTTTTCATTTTTTTTAGAATAGATCGGTTTTATTTTTTTCCGGTTTATTTTTTTAGCGAGTGTTCGCCCTTTCGTTCGTTTTAACGGACGCTTTCGCCATTTAGTTTCAGTTAACGAATGTTCGTTCGTTAATCTGTTCGTCGGTTTTTCTTTTTCTCGGATTTTCCGCGATTATTTCTCATCGCGATTTCTGATCCAATTTTTGTTCTAGTATAACTTTTCGCTCGTTTATCGGAATCAGGCGATTCAAGCACCTAGAGTTTCGTCTCTAAACCCTCTTTCCGTTTAACCAACTCAAAAAAGTTTTTGCTTCTGTAAAATTTGACCTAGGCAAAGATTAGTAAACGAAGCTTGTTTCTTTCGCCGTTTGTCTTTCGTTGCTTCGTTCGATTTGATTCTTTTTGCAAACCGGAGTTCTTAAGTTGAACTTTCTGGTTAGTTCTCTTATTTGAGTTTTACCTATGAATTATATGAGTACTTATTGTATGCTTGTTTTGTTTGCGATAGAGTACCCAGAGTGCGCCGCTTGTTACTTCGAATCTCTAGGTTTCACGGATCATCAGCAAGGCAAGTAACACTTTGATCATACCTCTATACTACCCAGTTTTATTGCATTAGAACAATCCTCAAACAATTGCATGATTAGGATATGTTTAATATGTGGGGTTTGGGAAGTAGATGAGGTAGTACCTATTACCTGTTTTATTATCAAACCCTTGGGAGTTACTTCTACGTTTACTATTAATGCCATGCTATGCTAGTAGACGTGGATGGGATGAGTGTATCCATGAAAGATGTGAGATTGTTATTTAATGGTTTACTTAAGGTGGCAACTTTAATACACATCTGGGTGGATTGAGGCACATGGATATTCCATCGATTGCCTGTTTTTCTTTATGGACCGCCACCCAGGCTCAAAGGGATCGTGAGATTATTCATGCTAGAAACTTCCGTGTGCAGCCACAATGCTACTATGGGCTCTAGCATAGTTGATTAAGTCGTGCGAACTCTTACAGTGGTAGGAGACTAGCAGATGTTGGGGAAAGTAGGTGTAACTGTCTACCCGATCGTAAGGTGCTAGCGCTTCTGAAAGACTATGTCTCGGTCATCCATTTCTCAAACACCATGTAGTGCGAGAATCCCAACGGACGAGATCGAGTCTTGTGGGGAGAAGTGCGCAAACCTCTGCAGAGTGTATAATCTAATCATGGTTAGCCGTGTCCCCGGTTATGGACATCTTGAGTATCTAGTACTTGAATTATCATGTGAATCTCATCATGTTACTTTTAATTAATTTTGTTGGGTTTTAATGATGCTTAATTGGGATTGAGAGGGTGTCTATGCTCTCAATGTTTAACAACCACCATGATAGCTAAATAAAATTTATTCCTTTGCAGTAGGGAAAAATTGGCTTTATGCAAAACTGTAACCGTAGAGCTTTCCACCAGCCATATATGCATGTAGTATAGCATTATTCTTTCATTACTCTCTATGTGTTACATTGCCAGCATATTCCATGTGCTGACCCGTTTTCGGGCTGCAACATTCATGTTGCAGACTTTCCAGATGACGAATAAGGTGCCTTTATGTCGTGGTTCTATACTCAGTGATGCCGTTGGAGTTGATGGACTCACTTATCTTCCAAGCCTTCCGCTGTTATCGTTATTAGATGGCCTTAAGCCATATTTATTGTAATAAGTTCTCTTCTGAGACATTCGATGTAATAAGTGTGTGATTGCTACTCTGTTATAAATCCTTCAAGTACTGTGCGTGTCAGCATTACTGATCCAGGGATGACACTAAAGCATAGAGATCAGACTGTTTGAGGTCTGGTCGCTACAAATACGCTCCAAGCAAAACACATATCATGTGACGAATAAAAATATAGCTCCTAGTAATGTATACCGATAGTTTTGAAGACAAAAGAGGGGATGCCTTCCGGGGCATCCCCGAGCTTAGGCGCTTGAGCCTTCTTTGAATATTACCTTGGGGTGCATTGGGCATCCCCAAGCTTAGGGTCTTTCCACTCCTTATTCTCCTCATATCGATATCTCACTCAAAACTTGAAAACTTCAATCACACAAAACTTAATGGAAACTCGTGAGGTGGGTTAGTATGATAAAGAGTAAATCATTCACTTTGGTATTGTCAAAGACAAGATTCATAATGTATTCACACAATGCCTACTGTATCATATCATTTCTACAATTTATATTGAGAAATATAAGCCATAGAAACTAGAAAACAAGCAAACTATGCAATGAAAACAGAATCTGTCAGAAACAAAAGAGTCTGTAATGATCTGAACAGCAACCATACTTCTGCTACTCCAAAAATTATGAAATAAATTGGTGGATGTGAGGAATTTGTCTATTAATCTTATGAAATAAGAATAAACTCAAAAGCACTCATCTGTAAAAATGACAGCTAATCTCGTGAGCGCAAAGTTTCTGTCTTTTACAGCAAGATCACATTAACTTTCACCCAAGTCTTCCCAAAGGTATTGCTTGGCACTTTATTGAAACAAAAGCTATAAAACATTATTACTACAGTAGCTTAACCATGTTAACACATAAAAACATTAAGGGTAAATATTGGGTTGTCCCCCAACAAGCGCTTTTCTTTAACGCGTTTTAGCTAGGCATGATGATTTCAATGATGCTCACATAAAAGATAAGAATTGAAACATAAAGAGAGCATCGTGAAGAATGGCAATAGCACATTTAAATCTAACCCACTTCCTATGTCTAGGGATTTTGTGAGCACACAATTTATAGGAACAAGAATCAACTAGCATAGGAAGGCAAAACAAGTATAACTTCAAAACTTCAGGCACATAGAGAGGAAACTTGATATTATTGTAACTCCTACAAGCATATATTCCTCCCTCATAATAATTTTCAGTAGCATCATGAATGAGTTCAACAATATAACCATCACATAAAGCATTCTTTTCATGATATACAAGTATAGAAATTTTTCCACTCTCCACATAAGCAAAATTCTTCTCATTCAGAATAGTGGGAGCAAACTCAACAAAATAACTGTCATGTGAGGCATAATCCAATTGAAAATTAAAATCACGATGACAAGTTTCATGGTTAATATTATTCTTTATAGCATACATGTCATCACAATAATCATCATAGATAGCAACTTTGTTCTCATAATCAATTGGAACCTCTTCGGAAATAGTGGAATCATTAATACTAAAGTTGACACTCTTCCAAATCCACTTTCATACATATCACACTAAGATTCAAGACCCTCCAAAATAGTGGGATCACTATTCCTAAAGTTTACACTCTTCCAAACCCACTTAGATGATAGTATTATTCATACTCCAAAAGATATAAGTGAAGTTCATGGGGCATTCTATAAAACCATACTCAAAAGATTTAAGTGAAGCACAAAGAGCATTCTATAAGGTCATACCCAAAAGATATAAGTGAAGCACATGAAGCTTTATATAAATCGATGAAGGGATATAACAAACTAGCATGGTTCTTAAAGAACACGAAAAACACAAAGGACACAAAACTTAACAAAACTCCTCGTTACATCGGTAACTCCTCGTTCTTCGAACACTTCATTCACACAAAACTTAACAAAAAATTTGTGAGATCCGTTAGTATAGTAAAGCAAATCACTACCTTTAGGTACTGTTGTAAACTCATTAAATTTTCATATTAGCACTTTATCTACTGTATTCCAACTTCACCATGGTTCATACCCCCTGATACTACCCATGGATTCATCAAAATAAGCGAACAACACATAGTAAACAGAATCTGTCAAAAACAGGACAGTCTGTAGTAATCTGGAAATTTAGTAAACTTCTGTAACTCCAAAAATTCTAAATAAAATATGAAAATTTAAAAAATTTGTACAGAAGTAATGTGCAAAAAGTTTCTGACCCGTTTGACTTACCAGTAAAAAATTTAAATTCACGCGCTACAGCCAAAGTTTCTGTTTTTGTACTGCACATAGTAAACAAGCAATCTAATCATCCTAAAACCAAAGCTTGGCACATTATTTTTGTAATACAATGGATATATACAAGGTGATAATTATTATAGAGAAACTTCCATGAAATGTTTTACATTGTTTCCATGAGCACGAACACAAGGGCTCAAGGTCGACCCTCACTTCTTCAATGCATAACTTTCCAATCACTTCTCTTTTTGAAAAAACTTTTTAGGCATATGTGGCAAGTGAATCTTTTTGTATTTTCATTTTTTATTTTTTTGTATGTTTCACCACAACTAAGCAAAACAAAAAAGGAAAACAAAAACTACTTAGTGAAGAAAGCAAACAAGCACACACGAGAATATCAACCCCACGCTATTGTTGGCGCCAGAAAAGAGCTTGATAATCCCCAAGTGCAGGGAATCACCGTAGCAATTTCCAAAGGTGGAAGTGATAAGTATGGAGTGTCGAACCCACAAGGAGATAAAGGTAAGATCAATATTCTCTCAAGTCATATCTGCCACTGGTACGACTCTACGTACACCGAACGTTTGCTTCCAACTAGAAACGAGAAATAAAACTATGTTGTGGGTATGAAGAGGATAAGTTTGCATGGTATCGGAGATCTAAAATATAAAAGTAGGTGTTGTTATCATAAAGTTAGAATATATTAATAAATATTATAAATAGCGAGTATGGAATAATGACGGGTCGGTGTGCGAAATTATCCTAGGCAATTGTTAACAAGACCGGTGGTCGTCATTGCAATTTCATATGAGGGAGAGGCATAAGCTAACATAATTTATCTTCTTGGATCATATGCACTTATGATTGGAACTCTAGCAAGCATCCGCAACTACTAAAGATCATTAAGGTAAAACCCAACCATAGCATTAACATATCAAGTCCCCTTTATCCCATACGCAACAAGCTCCTTACTCGGGTTTATGCTTCTGTCACTCAAGCAACCCCCTATAAGCGAATCATGAATGTATTGCAACACCCTACAGCGGGAATCCCTCAGGCTTGCGCGACATGGAGGGCACAATAGGACAGCACCAAAATAAAACATACAACTCATACCAATCTAGATCATCAATCAACCCAAAGACAATGGATATCTACTCAAAACATCATAGGATGGAAACACATCATTGGATCATAATATGTGGCATAAAGCACCATGTTCAAGTAGGGATTACAGCAGGATGCGGGAGAGTGGATCGCGTAAAAAGAGATGAGGATGGTGATGATGATGGTGATGTTGATGAAGACGATCACCGCGGCGATGATTACCCTCCTGATGGCACTCCGGCGCCACCGAGAGAGAGGAGGAGAGGTTCTCCCCATTGTGCTTCCTCCTCCATGGCCTCCCCGCTAGATGGGGAGAGATTCCCCCTCTGGTCCTTGGCCTTCATGGCGATGATGGCCTATCATGCCCAATATGCGACCCTATCCAAAAGGAACTCGAAGGTCCCACCAAGGATAGACCCGCATATTGAGACGCTTTTGCAAGGTGGATATCATTACATCAACATTACATAAATAGATGGGGATACATACAAAAGGCACACAATGCCACACGCATACAATATCATCATACAAGGGATCAACATCCGACTACGGATGATACATAAACAGAAACTCAAACAATATCCACCCTGCTAGCCCAGGCTGCCGACCTGGAACCTATCCCCTGATCGAAGAAGAAGCGGAAGAAGAACTCCAAACAAGCAAACATCGCTCTCGCGTCAAGATCATCGCATAACCTGTACCTGCAACTATTGTTGTAGTAATCTGTGAGCCACCAGGACTCAGCAATCCCATTACCATGGGTATCAAGACTAGCAAAGCTTAATGGGAAAGGAAGGGGTAAAGTGGTGAGGTTGCAGCAGCGACTAAGCAAGTATGGTGGCTAACATACGCAAATAAGAGCGAGAAGAGAAGCAAAAGGAACGGTCGTCAACTAGCAATGATCAAGAAGTGATCCTGAACTCCTACTTACGTCAAACATAACCCAGAAACCGTGTTCACTTCCCGGACTCCGCCGAGAAGAGACCATCACGGCTACACACGCGGTTGATGTGTTTTAATTTGGATCTGGTGTCAAGTTATCTACAACCGGACATTAACAAATTCCCATCTGCCACATAACCGCGGGCATGGCTCTCGAAAGTTTATACCCTGCAGGGGTGTCCCAACTTAGCCCATGATAAGCTCTCGCGATCAACGAAGGATATACCTTCTCCCAGGAAGACCCGATCAGTCTCGGAATCCTGGTTTACAAGACATTTCGACAATGGTAAAACAAGACCAGCAAGACCGCCCGATGCGCCGACATCCCGATAGGAGCTGCACATATCTCGTTCTCAGGGCAACACCGGATAAGCTAAGCGTACAGGTACCGACATAACCCAAGTTGCCAAGGGATGGTCCCGCACGGTGCTCTAGTTTGGACCAACACTTAGACAAGCATTGGCCCGGGAGGGCTATAATAAAGATGACCCTTGGGTTAATTACTCCCAAGGGAAAAGTAGGTGGTGGTGAGGCAAATGGTAAAACCAAGGTTGGGCCTTGCTGGAGGAGTTTTATTCAAAGCGAACTGTCAGGGGGGTCCCATAAATCACCCGACCGCGTAAGGAACGCAAAATCCGGGAACATAATACCAGTATGACAGAAACTAGGGCGGCAAGAGTGGAACAAAACACCAGGCATAAGGCCGAGCCTTCCACCCTTTACCAAATATATAGATGCATTAAATAATATAAGAGATATTGTGATATCCCAACATAACCCTGTCCACCATGGAGCAATCTTCAACTTCACCTACAACTAGCAACGCTATAAGAGAGGCTGAGCAAAGCGGTAACATAGCCAAACAACGGTTTGCTAGGAGGGGTGTCAAAGGTTAGAGGTTCATGGCAATTTGGGAGGCTTGAAGAGCAAATGATAGGTAGCGCAGCAAAGCGATAGAACGAAGCAAACTAGCATAGCAATGATAGTAGTGAGATCCAGGGTAGCGGTCATCTTGCCTGAAATCCCGCAAGGAAGAATAACGAGTCCATGAAGAAGATGAAGCCACGAAGACGAACCACACGTAGACGAACGCATCCTCACGATCGCAACAAAACGAGAACTATCAAAAAGAAGCACACAACATAGTAAACACACCACACATAGACAAGGCATGATGCACAACAAGCATGATGCATGACAAAGCTACATTAAGCTACTCATGGCAAGAGACGATGCAAACAAGAACAACACATCAAGGCAAGTTTAAATGAGGCCGGGAACAACATATAACAATTCCGGTAAGTCCTCATATGCATATTTCGAAATTGGTCCAGATCTGAATAAACCTTATGTTCAAGTTGTTAAACAGCAAGTTAAAGAGCACCAAGAGGATCTACACGAAATTCTAGTCAAGTTACATATAAAGTTCATTAGATTCGGAGCTACGGCCTAGAAGATATGAGAAAAACAAGTTAACCATGGCATTGATGCAAAATGCACCCAAACATCAAGAAAACACACCAAAACAAGGATGCAACATGTTAATATGGAACTACATGCAATTCTAAGCAAATTTCATATAGAGCACACTCAAAACGGAGCAACGGTGCAACACATACACTATACAAGTTATAGCAACAATCTGTCCAAAACAGCAACTAGGCATATTGCAAGCATCAAAACAATATGCTACAGCACCCCAACATATTAACAAAAGGCATGGGCATGAAGTACAGGTAAAGCATAACAAAACTTGAACACTGAACTATCTCCAGAAAAGACTAGAACATGCTCAAAAGGACATGGTAAAATTGCAAATTATAACAGTTTCAGACTTTAGCAGAAATAACATCAGGTTGCAATGTTTAGAGCTATCAAACAACATGTTACAGGAACTTAACATGGCAAACAAAGGCATGGCATGATACTACTAAATGCATAGATCAACAGTCCCTTACTGACCATGAGCCCAAAAGGATCAGAAGATATGATGGCACCCATGTAAACATGGCAAGTTATATGACAGATTCAAACATGGCAGGAACAACAATAAGTAGGCATGTTGGTGAGCTTGAACCACTCACCAAAGAGAAATACATGGCATGGCAAGGCAACCAACAGTAAGAAGACATGTTTGTGAAGCTATACATGGCAAGAGCAAGGTCATAGGGTTCATGGATCACTAGCAAACAATCATGAAAACATTGAACTTGATGTTAACAGGCTGACAGCAACATCATCAAGCAACTTTGGAGCAAGATATGAACATAATACAGCAGGCTATAAATGTAACCAGGGGCATGAATGGATAGAGCAAGACATATATAACAACTCATCCTTAGTGAATATCTCCAAAATAATGCACGAAATGACTAGTAGCAGCAGGTTAACATAGCAACAAAATATAACAGAATCTGTCAGGAAAACAGCAACAGCAAGTACCCTACTTAACAAGCTCGATGCACTCACTACACAAGTCACAAAAATACATGGATGGCACCACTGGAAAGATGGCATGGCATAGATCAAAACACAGGTAGACATCAACCTCATAGGATGCACACATCAAACATGGCAAAAATGACAAATGAGCAAGTTATAACAGTTTCAGCAGATTAACAGCAACATGCACTCTTCCAACAGCATTTCGGGCATCAAGATGAGCTCAAATGAAAATGATGCAATGGAATGCAATGAAGTACTCGACGAGACCAACAATTTGACATATCACACGCACGAAACGGAGCTACGGGTGCATAGATACGATGCAACGAACATGGCATGATAATGTTGAAATAAACCGGGGACTTAGTGGATTTTGGACCTCGGGGAAAGTCAACCCTGCACGGATATCGAGGCACGTCGGAGATGCTCGCCGGAGATGGACGTGGGGGACGCCGGAGATGGCCGGGGAGGCAGATCCGAGGCGGGTCCGGCCGGATCTCGCCGGATCCGGGCGCGGAGGGCGGCGCCGGCCGATGGGGAGAGGCGGGGGCGCCCGGGAGCGCGGGCGGCGGCGGTGTGCCGCGGCCTCCGTGGAATGGCGGCATGGGAGGGCCGGAGGCGCGGGGGCGCGCGCGGCGCGGGGCGGCGGAGCGCGGGGCCGCGGCGAAGGCGAGCGGCGGCGGAGCTTCGGGCGCGCGGGCGCGGGCTCCCGCGGCGGGCGGCGGCAGCGGAGCTTCGGGCGCGCGATGGGCTCCGCGGGCCGCGGCGAAGTGGGCGCGGGGCGCGGGTGAGGTGGCGGGCGATGGTTGGTCCAGGAGGCGGCGGGGGTGACGTGGCGGTCGCTGGTTGGCTGGAGCGACGTGGCTGCGGGGCAGCGGACGCGTCCGGCGGCGCATGGACATGTCCGGCGGGCGAGAGAGAGGCTAGACTAGGGTTTCATCCCCGAAAATGGAAAGGGAGGGCCTTTATATAGGTAGAGGGAGCTAGGAGAGTCCAAATGAGGAGCGATTTTTGGCCACGCGATCGTGATCGAACGACCGAGAGCATGGAGGGGAGTTTGCTGGGTTTTGGGCCACTTTGAAGGGGGTGTTGGGCTGGAACAAAAGAGGCCTTTTACGGTTACCCGGTTAACCGTTGGAGTATCAAACGACATCCAAATGGCACGAAACTTGACAAGCGGTCTACCGGTGGTATACCAAGGCTGCTTGGCAAACCTCGGGTCATTCCGAGAAAGTTTAACACCCGCACACGAAAAGAGGCAATAGGGGAACGCCGGAGGACATAGGAGTACCGGATTGCAAAACGGACAACGGGGAAAATGCTCGGATGCATGAGACGAACACGTATGCAAATGCGATGCACATGAAGACATGATATGGAATGCAGATGATGACATGGCAAAATACAACACGCAAGCAAATGACATGGCAACGACGGCGAATAACTGAAGGACACCTGGCGCATTGAATCCGGGGCGTTACAACACTCCTCCACTAACAAGAGATCTCGTCCCGAGATCTTAGGACCGAGACGGAAGGAAAAAGGGATGAGGAGAAACAAAAACTCAAGAGAAAAGCAAAGAATCGCGAGCACACGATAAGAAGAGAGGAACAACGAGAATGACGAGAATCAAAAACTCACGGAATCAGATAGACTCTGAAAGTACTCCGGTTAGAATGAGATAAGGAACAAATACGGCTGAAAGGATTTAGACAGCACTCCGGCTGAAGATGGAAGGAAAAGAACATGAACTTGAGAGGATGGAATGATACTTGATGAACTCTTGAAGAATGAATTAAATCATGAAGAACCACCATGAAGAACTCCGGTGACAAAAGGATGATGAGATAGAATGAAGGATGAAAGAATAAGATGAGCCTTGCGTTTAGATGAAGGTTCCGACGAGATGGCTGAGGAAATTTGAACTCCGGAAAAGAAAATATGAAAACACTTGGAACTAGAGTTTATTCATCAAGAACAAACTCCGAAGAAAAGGATTGAGAAGTGACATATCGCAAACTTGAGAATGTCTTCATGAACCACCGGTAGGATTCGAAAGAACGAATGGATTAAAATGATAATCAAGGAAAAAGAATCTTGAATGAACCACCGTAAAAATTTGGAAATGACTGACGAAAGAGAATGAATCAACGGGAAGAATTAGAAAAGCACAAAGATACTTGAGGGAATTAAGAGACAAGATAACGAAGGGATCGCGAACTGATTGAAAAATACTTGAACGAAGCACCGGGATAAATAGAGAATGATAACCGTAATGATGGCCTCCGGTGAAAAGAAACGGGAAAAGAACTTCTCACACACTCCGGATGGGTAAGAAAAAGAATAACTGACAAATGGAATAATTCGAGAGGATAACATGAAGCCAGAACCACGAAACTTCGGGAGAACAAACAAGATTTAGAGGAAAACTCTTCTTCGGTCTTCAAATGATGACGAGAAACACCACCAAAATTACTGAGATACTCCGGGAGAATGAAAAGCGAAGAGGTTGAGTCAACAATGAAATGATTTTGAAAGCGATCTTGGAGAAGGCATGTGACTGATGAAGTTCATTCTCACGTCACATTTGAAAAGAATTTGAGAATAACCCCGGGAGAATTAGAAGAGTCAGGTAAGATCCTGGGAAAAGACTTGTGGGTTAGGGCCCACTAAAATAGAACACCGTTGGAAAGGGATTGTTGAACAGATAGATGATGCACCGGAACAATTGAAATATTTGAATGAGGTGACAACCTCGAATTAATTCGAACACAGGCGAATCTCTTGAGATATCTTGAACACTCCGGAAGGATAAACTGGCGAGAGGCGAACGAGCAAGGCGAACACTTTATGAAAGGAAAAGAATGTGATCAACCTAGAAAACTTGAATCGAATCCACCAGAAAAAGAAAAGGATGAAGAATGACGAACGAGACGAGAATTCACCGGTTGAAATGATTGACGAAAGACTGAAGAGGCTCCGCACGAATGAAATAGATACTCGAAACAGACTCAGACTCCGGGAAGAAGAAAGGGTGGGAGGGCGGGAAAACAAAGGCAACTTGGAAATGGAATCGACGAATATCTTGAAGAGAAAACACCGGTTGAAATCATTGAGGAAAGAAAGCAGAGACTTCGCACGAGTAGGATGGGTACTCGATTATGGACTACGGTTCCGAGAAGAAAAAGGGGGGGGGCGGGTGGGAAAAGAAGACAACTGAGGATTGAACTCAAAGATGAAGAGGCTCAAGTCAACTTGATGAGAAATGCACCGGATGAAAAGAGCTGAGAACCAACAATCGGAAAACCAACTGCGTGATCCTAAAGAAAAATTTGAAGGGGAAGAGGAATAGTTCAAAACACCTACGTCAAGATTCCTCACCAGAGCGAGAAAGGGGCTGAGGAGTAAAAAGAATTCCTACTCTCCGATATAACTAGACTCCAAAAAACAGTTTTCTTCTAGACTCAACAACGGCCAAACTACACGATCAATCAAGGGGGGCTCCTAAGGTCGGTCGAGGCTCTGATACCAACTTATCACGCCCAATATGCGACCCTATCCAAAAGGAACTCGAAGGTCCCACCAAGGATAGACCCGCATATTGAGACGCTTTTGCAAGGTGGATATCATTACATCAACATTACATAAATAGATGGGGATACATACAAAAGGCACACAATGCCACACGAATACAATATCATCATACAAGGGATCAACATCCGACTACGGATGATACATAAACAGAAACTCAAACAATATCCACCATGCTAGCCCAGGCTGCCGACCTGGAACCTATCCCCTGATCGAAGAAGAAGCAGAAGAAGAACTCCAAACAAGCAAACATCGCTCTCGCGTCAAGATCATCGCATAACCTGTACCTGCAACTATTGTTGTAGTAATCTGTGAGCCACAAGGACTCAGCAATCCCATTACCATGGGTATCAAGACTAGCAAAGCTTAATGGGAAAGGAAGGGGTAAAGTGGTGAGGTTGCAGCAGCGACTAAGCAAGTATGGTGGCTAACATACGCAAATAAGAGCGAGAAGAGAAGCAAAAGGAACGGTCGTCAACTAGCAATGATCAAGAAGTGATCCTGAACTCCTACTTACGTCAAACATAACCCAGAAATCATGTTCACTTCCCGGACTCCGCCGAGAAGAGACCATCACGGCTACATACGCGGTTGATGCGTCTTAATTCGGATCTGGTGTCAAGTTATCTACAACCGGACATTAACAAATTCCCATCTGCCACATAACCGCGGGCATGGCTCTCGAAAGTTTATACCCTGCAGGGGTGTCCCAACTTAGCCCATGATAAGCTCTCGCGATCAACGAAGGATATACCTTCTCCCAGGAAGACCCGATCAGTCTCGGAATCCTGGTTTACAAGACATTTCGACAATGGTAAAACAAGACCAGCAAGACCGCCCGATGCGCCGACATCCCGATAGGAGCTGCACATATCTCGTTCTCAGGGCAACACCGGATAAGCTAAGCGTACAGGTACCGACATAACCCAAGTTGCCAAGGGATGGTCCCGCACGGTGCTCTAGTTTGGACCAACACTTAGACAAGCATTGGCCCGGGAGGGCTATAATAAAGATGACCCTTGGGTTAATTACTCCCAAGGGAAAAGTAGGTGGTGGTGAGGCAAATGGTAAAACCAAGGTTGGGCCTTGCTGGAGGAGTTTTATTCAAAGCGAACTGTCAGGGGGGTCCCATAAATCACCCGACCGCGTAAGGAACGCAAAATCCGGGAACATAATACCAGTATGACAGAAACTAGGGCGGCAAGAGTGGAACAAAACACCAGGCATAAGGCCGAGCCTTCCACCCTTTACCAAATATATAGATGCATTAAATAATATAAGAGATATTGTGATATCCCAACATAACCCTGTCCACCATGGAGCAATCTTCAACTTCACCTACAACTAGCAACGCTATAAGAGAGGCTGAGCAAAGCGGTAACATAGCCAAACAACGGTTTGCTAGGAGGGGTGTCAAAGGTTAGAGGTTCATGGCAATTTGGGAGGCTTGAAGAGCAAATGATAGGTAGCGCAGCAAAGCGATAGAACGAAGCAAACTAGCATAGCAATGATAGTAGTGAGATCCAGGGTAGCGGTCATCTTGCCTGAAATCCCGCAAGGAAGAATAACGAGTCCATGAAGAAGATGAAGCCACGAAGACGAACCACACGTAGACGAACGCATCCTCACGATCGCAACAAAACGAGAACTATCAAAAAGAAGCACACAACATAGTAAACACACCACACATAGACAAGGCATGATGCACAACAAGCATGATGCATGACAAAGCTACATTAAGCTACTCATGGCAAGAGACGATGCAAACAAGAACAACACATCAAGGCAAGTTTAAATGAGGCCGGGAACAACATATAACAATTCCGGTAAGTCCTCATATGCATATTTCGAAATTGGTCCAGATCTGAATAAACCTTATGTTCAAGTTGTTAAACAGCAAGTTAAAGAGCACCAAGAGGATCTACACGAAATTCTAGTCAAGTTACATATAAAGTTCATTAGATTCGGAGCTACGGCCTAGAAGATATGAGAAAAACAAGTTAACCATGGCATTGATGCAAAATGCACCCAAACATCAAGAAAACACACCAAAACAAGGATGCAACATGTTAATATGGAACTACATGCAATTCTAAGCAAATTTCATATAGAGCACACTCAAAACGGAGCAACGGTGCAACACATACACTATACAAGTTATAGCAACAATCTGTCCAAAACAGCAACTAGGCATATTGCAAGCATCAAAACAATATGCTACAGCACCCCAACATATTAACAAAAGGCATGGGCATGAAGTACAGGTAAAGCATAACAAAACTTGAACACTGAACTATCTCCAGAAAAGACTAGAACATGCTCAAAAGGACATGGTAAAATTGCAAATTATAACAGTTTCAGACTTTAGCAGAAATAACATCAGGTTGCAATGTTTAGAGCTATCAAACAACATGTTACAGGAACTTAACATGGCAAACAAAGGCATGGCATGATACTACTAAATGCATAGATCAACAGTCCCTTACTGACCATGAGCCCAAAAGGATCAGAAGATATGATGGCACCCATGTAAACATGGCAAGTTATATGACAGATTCAAACATGGCAGGAACAACAATAAGTAGGCATGTTGGTGAGCTTGAACCACTCACCAAAGAGAAATACATGGCATGGCAAGGCAACCAACAGTAAGAAGACATGTTTGTGAAGCTATACATGGCAAGAGCAAGGTCATAGGGTTCATGGATCACTAGCAAACAATCATGAAAACATTGAACTTGATGTTAACAGGCTGACAGCAACATCATCAAGCAACTTTGGAGCAAGATATGAACATAATACAGCAGGCTATAAATGTAACCAGGGGCATGAATGGATAGAGCAAGACATATATAACAACTCATCCTTAGTGAATATCTCCAAAATAATGCACGAAATGACTAGTAGCAGCAGGTTAACATAGCAACAAAATATAACAGAATCTGTCAGGAAAACAGCAACAGCAAGTACCCTACTTAACAAGCTCGATGCACTCACTACACAAGTCACAAAAATACATGGATGGCACCACTGGAAAGATGGCATGGCATAGATCAAAACACAGGTAGACATCAACCTCATAGGATGCACACATCAAACATGGCAAAAATGACAAATGAGCAAGTTATAACAGTTTCAGCAGATTAACAGCAACATGCACTCTTCCAACAGCATTTCGGGCATCAAGATGAGCTCAAATGAAAATGATGCAATGGAATGCAATGAAGTACTCGACGAGACCAACAATTTGACATATCACACGCACGAAACGGAGCTACGGGTGCATAGATACGATGCAACGAACATGGCATGATAATGTTGAAATAAACCGGGGACTTAGTGGATTTTGGACCTCGGGGAAAGTCAACCCTGCACGGATATCGAGGCACGTCGGAGATGCTCGCCGGAGATGGACGTGGGGGACGCCGGAGATGGCCGGGGAGGCAGATCCGAGGCGGGTCCGGCCGGATCTCGCCGGATCCGGGCGCGGAGGGCGGCGCCGGCCGATGGGGAGAGGCGGGGGCGCCCGGGAGCGCGGGCGGCGGCGGTGTGCCGCGGCCTCCGTGGAATGGCGGCATGGGAGGGCCGGAGGCGCGGGGGCGCGCGCGGCGCGGGGCGGCGGAGCGCGGGGCCGCGGCGAAGGCGAGCGGCGGCGGAGCTTCGGGCGCGCGGGCGCGGGCTCCCGCGGCGGGCGGCGGCAGCGGAGCTTCGGGCGCGCGATGGGCTCCGCGGGCCGCGGCGAAGTGGGCGCGGGGCGCGGGTGAGGTGGCGGGCGATGGTTGGTCCAGGAGGCGGCGGGGGTGACGTGGCGGTCGCTGGTTGGCTGGAGCGACGTGGCTGCGGGGCAGCGGACGCGTCCGGCGGCGCATGGACATGTCCGGCGGGCGAGAGAGAGGCTAGACTAGGGTTTCATCCCCGAAAATGGAAAGGGAGGGCCTTTATATAGGTAGAGGGAGCTAGGAGAGTCCAAATGAGGAGCGATTTTTGGCCACGCGATCGTGATCGAACGACCGAGAGCATGGAGGGGAGTTTGCTGGGTTTTGGGCCACTTTGAAGGGGGTGTTGGGCTGGAACAAAAGAGGCCTTTTACGGTTACCCGGTTAACCGTTGGAGTATCAAACGACATCCAAATGGCACGAAACTTGACAAGCGGTCTACCGGTGGTATACCAAGGCTGCTTGGCAAACCTCGGGTCATTCCGAGAAAGTTTAACACCCGCACACGAAAAGAGGCAATAGGGGAACGCCGGAGGACATAGGAGTACCGGATTGCAAAACGGACAACGGGGAAAATGCTCGGATGCATGAGACGAACACGTATGCAAATGCGATGCACATGAAGACATGATATGGAATGCAGATGATGACATGGCAAAATACAACACGCAAGCAAATGACATGGCAACGACGGCGAATAACTGAAGGACACCTGGCGCATTGAATCCGGGGCGTTACAACACTCCTCCACTAACAAGAGATCTCGTCCCGAGATCTTAGGACCGAGACGGAAGGAAAAAGGGATGAGGAGAAACAAAAACTCAAGAGAAAAGCAAAGAATCGCGAGCACACGATAAGAAGAGAGGAACAACGAGAATGACGAGAATCAAAAACTCACGGAATCAGATAGACTCTGAAAGTACTCCGGTTAGAATGAGATAAGGAACAAATACGGCTGAAAGGATTTAGACAGCACTCCGGCTGAAGATGGAAGGAAAAGAACATGAACTTGAGAGGATGGAATGATACTTGATGAACTCTTGAAGAATGAATTAAATCATGAAGAACCACCATGAAGAACTCCGGTGACAAAAGGATGATGAGATAGAATGAAGGATGAAAGAATAAGATGAGCCTTGCGTTTAGATGAAGGTTCCGACGAGATGGCTGAGGAAATTTGAACTCCGGAAAAGAAAATATGAAAACACTTGGAACTAGAGTTTATTCATCAAGAACAAACTCCGAAGAAAAGGATTGAGAAGTGACATATCGCAAACTTGAGAATGTCTTCATGAACCACCGGTAGGATTCGAAAGAACGAATGGATTAAAATGATAATCAAGGAAAAAGAATCTTGAATGAACCACCGTAAAAATTTGGAAATGACTGACGAAAGAGAATGAATCAACGGGAAGAATTAGAAAAGCACAAAGATACTTGAGGGAATTAAGAGACAAGATAACGAAGGGATCGCGAACTGATTGAAAAATACTTGAACGAAGCACCGGGATAAATAGAGAATGATAACCGTAATGATGGCCTCCGGTGAAAAGAAACGGGAAAAGAACTTCTCACACACTCCGGATGGGTAAGAAAAAGAATAACTGACAAATGGAATAATTCGAGAGGATAACATGAAGCCAGAACCACGAAACTTCGGGAGAACAAACAAGATTTAGAGGAAAACTCTTCTTCGGTCTTCAAATGATGACGAGAAACACCACCAAAATTACTGAGATACTCCGGGAGAATGAAAAGCGAAGAGGTTGAGTCAACAATGAAATGATTTTGAAAGCGATCTTGGAGAAGGCATGTGACTGATGAAGTTCATTCTCACGTCACATTTGAAAAGAATTTGAGAATAACCCCGGGAGAATTAGAAGAGTCAGGTAAGATCCTGGGAAAAGACTTGTGGGTTAGGGCCCACTAAAATAGAACACCGTTGGAAAGGGATTGTTGAACAGATAGATGATGCACCGGAACAATTGAAATATTTGAATGAGGTGACAACCTCGAATTAATTCGAACACAGGCGAATCTCTTGAGATATCTTGAACACTCCGGAAGGATAAACTGGCGAGAGGCGAACGAGCAAGGCGAACACTTTATGAAAGGAAAAGAATGTGATCAACCTAGAAAACTTGAATCGAATCCACCAGAAAAAGAAAAGGATGAAGAATGACGAACGAGACGAGAATTCACCGGTTGAAATGATTGACGAAAGACTGAAGAGGCTCCGCACGAATGAAATAGATACTCGAAACAGACTCAGACTCCGGGAAGAAGAAAGGGTGGGAGGGCGGGAAAACAAAGGCAACTTGGAAATGGAATCGACGAATATCTTGAAGAGAAAACACCGGTTGAAATCATTGAGGAAAGAAAGCAGAGACTTCGCACGAGTAGGATGGGTACTCGATTATGGACTACGGTTCCGAGAAGAAAAAGGGGGGGGGCGGGTGGGAAAAGAAGACAACTGAGGATTGAACTCAAAGATGAAGAGGCTCAAGTCAACTTGATGAGAAATGCACCGGATGAAAAGAGCTGAGAACCAACAATCGGAAAACCAACTGCGTGATCCTAAAGAAAAATTTGAAGGGGAAGAGGAATAGTTCAAAACACCTACGTCAAGATTCCTCACCAGAGCGAGAAAGGGGCTGAGGAGTAAAAAGAATTCCTACTCTCCGATATAACTAGACTCCAAAAAACAGTTTTCTTCTAGACTCAACAACGGCCAAACTACACGATCAATCAAGGGGGGCTCCTAAGGTCGGTCGAGGCTCTGATACCAACTTATCACGCCCAATATGCGACCCTATCCAAAAGGAACTCGAAGGTCCCACCAAGGATAGACCCGCATATTGAGACGCTTTTGCAAGGTGGATATCATTACATCAACATTACATAAATAGATGGGGATACATACAAAAGGCACACAATGCCACACGAATACAATATCATCATACAAGGGATCAACATCCGACTACGGATGATACATAAACAGAAACTCAAACAATATCCACCATGCTAGCCCAGGCTGCCGACCTGGAACCTATCCCCTGATCGAAGAAGAAGCAGAAGAAGAACTCCAAACAAGCAAACATCGCTCTCGCGTCAAGATCATCGCATAACCTGTACCTGCAACTATTGTTGTAGTAATCTGTGAGCCACAAGGACTCAGCAATCCCATTACCATGGGTATCAAGACTAGCAAAGCTTAATGGGAAAGGAAGGGGTAAAGTGGTGAGGTTGCAGCAGCGACTAAGCAAGTATGGTGGCTAACATACGCAAATAAGAGCGAGAAGAGAAGCAAAAGGAACGGTCGTCAACTAGCAATGATCAAGAAGTGATCCTGAACTCCTACTTACGTCAAACATAACCCAGAAATCGTGTTCACTTCCCGGACTCCGCCGAGAAGAGACCATCACGGCTACATACGCGGTTGATGCGTCTTAATTCGGATCTGGTGTCAAGTTATCTACAACCGGACATTAACAAATTCCCATCTGCCACATAACCGCAGGCACGGCTCTCGAAAGTTTATACCCTGCAGGGGTGTCCCAACTTAGCCCATGATAAGCTCTTGCAATCAACGAAGGATATACCTTCTCCCAGGAAGACCCGATCAGTCTCGGAATCCCGGTTTACAAGACATTTCGACAACGGTAAAACAAGACCAGCAAGACCGCCCGATGCACCGACATCCCAATAGGAGCTGCACATATCTCGTTCTCAGGGCAACACCGGATAAGCTAAGTGTACAGGTACCGACATAACCCAAGTTGCCAAGGGATGGTCCCGCACGGTGCTCTAGTTTGGACCAACACTTAGACAAGCATTGGCCCGGGGGGGCTATAATAAAGATGAGTGAAAGTGCGTTATATCGACTAGAGGGGGGGTGAATAGGCGATTTTTATGAATTCTTCACAGAGGAATTTGCTGGTGAGGAAATTCCTTAGCGAAGAACTACTTGCAGCGGAATAAGTACTCAGAGGTAAACATAACAGGATACAAACATAGTCATCATGATGAAATGAAGACTGGCACAGAGTACAGAAAGCGTAAACACAGGATAACAAGATGAAGACAAACAGACTGAAGAAATTGAACTGAGGAATTTGTGAAAGTCTTCAGTCAAAGTCTTCAAGCACAGATATGAACAACATACAACATAGTAATGAGGAAATGAAAGAGTTGAGGAAATAGAACCAGTTAGTTGGTGAAGACAATGATTTGGTAAACCAGTTCCAACTGCTGTCTCAGTTGTACGTCTGGTTGGAGCGGCTGAGTATTTAAACTCGAGGACACGTAGTCCCGAACACCCAGTCTCTGAGCCGCAACTCAGGACACCCAGTCCTCACCGTATTCTCCTTGAACTAAGACCACGCAGGCCTCGTCCAATCACTCGTGGTAAGTCTTCAGGTGACTTCCAAACCTTCACAGACTTGGTCACTCGGTGATCCACAATTCCTCTTGGATGCTCTAGACCTTGACGCCTAACCGTCTGGAAGAAGCACAGTCTTCAAAGGTAACAAGCGTCGGATCCACGCAGGATCAATTTCTTCAGTGATGCTCAATCACTTTGGGTTTGTGCGGGGTTTGGTTTTGGGATTTTCCTCACTTGATGATTTTCGCTCAAAGTCCTCAGAGGATGGGTTGCTCTCAAATGACAAGTGTCAAGTTCTCTCGGAGCAGCCAACCAGCTAGTGGTTGTAGGGGGCGGCTATTTATAGCCTAGGGAGCAGCCCGACATGATAAGACATAAATGCCCTTCAATGATATGACCGTTAGATGGATAAGATATTTTGGACAGCCGGCGCGCAGCACAGCAACGGTCGGAAATTTGACTCTCAAATTCCTCAGGGCTATCATGTTCCTCACTGTGTAGGCAATTCGCACTGGCGAATTCCTAACTCCTCAGTCAGAGCAAAGTCCTCAGTGACCAGAAGAACTGCGTCTCTGTCACTGAAGAAATTGACTGAACTGTATGAGATTTCCAATGGCTTCACTCGAAGGGATTGGTAGGTGTAGGATTTTGAGTTGAGCATCACATGAAAATTTTTCCTTAGTATTTCCTCGACCCCCTTTAACAGTACGGTGTTTCCTATGACTCAAGAAAGAGAAAATGGAACTACGAAAACAAAAGTCTTCACGCTTCATATTCCTCGAATGAATACCAAGTCTTCAAGGTCACACCAATTTCTTCACTTTCAAAGTCTTCAGAAAGTCTTCAGAATATCAAAGTCTTCAGTCGAAGAACTTCATTTTTAGGGGTCGACTTTCTCTATAAATATCAAACTCCTCATAGACTTATAGACCTGTGTACACTCACAAACGCATCAGTCACTTAACCTATAAGTCTTCAATACACCAAAATCACTAAGGGGCACTAGATGCACTTACAATCTCCCCCTTTTTGGTGATTGATGACAACATAGGTTAAGTTTTCAACGGGGATTAACATATGAAGTGTAAATACTGATATTGAGGAATTTGATTGCAAGATATAGAAGAACTCCCCCTGAATATGTGCATAGTGAGGAATTTGCTTTTGAGGCAATGCACATTTGAAGAATTGAATCATGGAGATCTCCCCCTATATCTTGTAATTCATACACGCATTTGATATATAATATGAAGAATTTGAAATGCATGATGAAATATGGTGCCTGATGAGATTCAGCATGCGTGCAATAATATTAACGAGGAATAAGCATGCAGAATAACACCTCAAAAGTATCAGAGCACAGTCCATCAAGGTCAGAGCACAATGCACCGTCCAAAAGTATCAGGGCACCATCGGATTTAAGATTACAATTCGATCCAATAAAAAGTTTCGGAAGAACGAGAGTTGTAACTTAACAAAACGCCCATAGTATAAACCCGCTTGAAGACTAACTCAGATTTCTCCCCCTTTGTCATCAAATGACCAAAAGGATCGAAACTGAGGACTAACGCCCCTGAAGAATTTCAAGTTGATGGAGGAGCGCCAGCGTTGTCGGTGTTGTTTGTTGAAGTAGGGCCTGCCGCAGTGTCGTCCAAATCTTCATGTTCATCAGTTTCACGCGATGAAGAATAAGTGCTGGCCACCAGATCTGGAACTTTGACTCTCTTGAATTTCTTCGGAGGTGGTGCAGACCAGTCAAATGCTTCCTGGAGACCCATGGTCTTCAGTTCTTCCGCGGAATATACATGAGTGAGAACAGCCCAGGTGCGGTTGAGGGTTTCATGAAGGTGATACTGATTTTTATTCACTGCATTATGGGTTGAGGTCATGTTGTGAAGAATTGCAGCAAACTGACGCTTCACCCATTTGTGATTGCGATCAACCTTCTGATGAAGACTGAGGAGTAACTCACGGTCAGTCATCACCCTGGGTGCTATTGCTTGAGGCTTTTGCTTGGCTGATGTATTTGCGGCAGTGTCATGTGTTGCAGAATCGTCATTGGTGGAGTAAGATGTAGCTAGACGGAATTGACCATCCAATGGACGAGTGCCTTCATCAATCACAACAGCTTCCTTGCCCTTATCATCAGATGATGAAACTGGTCGTTTGAGGACTTCAATGGGCGGCAAGTAGCTACCATGGTTCAGAGTGTCAGCCTTGTAATTCAGTGAAGATCTTGCCCTTATGAATCTCATAATCCAAGGTGCATAAGGCTTCAGCTCAAAAGGTGACATAGCAACATTAGCCAGAGTCCTCATGAAGAAATCATGGAAGTTGACGGGAACGCCATGAATGTTGTTGAAAAGCATGTTCTTCATGATGCCAACGACATCTTCATCATTTGAGTCGTGGCCTTTGATAGGACTCATTGTCTTCGTCAGGATGCGATAGACAGTCCGAGGCACATATAGCAATTCCTTGACGAGGAATTTGGTTCGTGGGGCCTGCCCTGGCTTCAAAGGCTTCATGAGCACTTGCATATAATGATCTGTCAGTTCGCGGTCATTGTAGATGCAACGTGCACTAGCATGGGGAAGATCAAGAGGAAGGACACGAAGCAATTCAGTTGCTGGTGCCTTATAGTGAGTGTTTTCTGTCATCCAATCCAGCACCCATGAATTGACATCTTCAGCATCTCCAGTGATATGCAAAGTGGCATAGAACTGAAGAATGAGTTCTTCATTCCAATCACAGATATCAGTGCAGAAGTTCAGTAGTCCTGCATCGTGAATAACTCGGAGGACCGGCTCGAAGCACGGCAGAGATTCCATATCCACATGAGGAATATGTTCATGATCGAAGATTTTGTCCTTGTCAAAGAGCACTGAGGAATAGAAGTTGGCTTGAGTAGCAGCCCAGAAACATCTCTTCCTTATGCGAGCAGAGTCATATGGATTGTAATCAGTGAAGAACACATGCTCAGAAAAGAAGTCTTCAGCCTTGAATTTTTGCTTGCTAGAGAATGGATTCTTCGGTTTGGGCAGAGGAGTGTCAGTGATTTGCAGCACAACCTCAGGAATCGCGAGCTCAGGTACTACAGGCTGAGGAATTTCTGGTTCCTCTTCTTGTGCAACTTGAGGATCAACAGCAGCAGGTTCTTCAGCACTAGCGGCTGGAATTTCTTTATGAGCAGACGATGTGGGATGAGTTTCTTCAGAGCCCATTTGAACAGTTGTAGACGGGGACTGAGGAATTTGTTGAATAGGAGTGAAGAGAGGAGTATTGGGATGTTGATTTTCCCAAAAGTCATCGTTCATCACTGGTGTAGTGCATCCAATATCCACATCTTCATCTTCGTTTTCAATTTCCTCAACACCAGCCTCTTCAGCTGTGAACTGAGGCATAGGTGAGGAAACGACTGGCGTTGAAGGGAATGTTTCCACTTCAATTTCTTCATCAAACTGCTCTGAGGTAGCAACAGAATGATTTTCTTCATCAGATCCGCTTGGGATCTTGTAGTCTTCTCCATAAGGAACAATTTCCTTTGATGACATGGAGGAAAGCGGAATGGCATCAATAGGATTTTCAAGCGAGCTGGTCATTGGCTTCATTTTCTTCGCGGCCGAAGAATTTGACGCAGCTGATGCCTTCCTTTTCTTCACTGCAGCTCGCTCTGCAGCCTTGGTCTTCTTCACTTCATAAGCAGAAGGAAGAATTGGAGTTGGTGTTGGCACAGGAGGAGCTGAGGACTGTGGTTCATTTTCTTCAGGCGCAACTGGTGCAGTTGCCCTGATCCCTTCAGTTTCTTCAGGCGCACCACTAGTGGATGCCCTGGGAATTTCTTCAGCGGCAGGGATGGAGTCATCAGCCCTGGAACTCGTATTCTCATCAGCAGGCTGAAAGTCATTAGCAGTGCTAGCATGTTCTTCAGCAGGCTGAGCAGAGTCTGCAGCCTGAGGATTTTCTTGTTGCGATGGGGCTGCAACAGTTGTCATTTTCTTCGTCAAATTGATGAATCTCACTTTGGCTCCTTGCCAATCAGCATTGTATGCATCGAAATCTTTGCTGAGGGCTTGGATCTCAGATTGAGCCTTGAGAAGTTCTTCAGGTGTCAGTCTGACAACGTTCTTCTTCAGAAGCTTCTCCTTTCTAGCTTGTGCTCTCTTTATCTCACGAGCCTTTTCAAACTTCCATTTCTCTTGAGAGATGAAATGGGTCAGCATATGACTTTGACCAGGAGTCAGAGGCAGATCAGGCATTGGAGTGTTTGGATCCTTATGCCATAAGTCAATATAGTCGAGGATCTTCTTTGGATCCAGAAGCAGGGCACAAGTGTTCCTTTGGCTCTGGCGGCCTTTGCTTGTCTGTCTCTGATGATTTCTGCAAGTTCTTCATCAGAAGCCTCATCATCAGAGGGCACTTGGAAAGCAACCTGTTTCTTTCTTGGACTTGGCCGAGGACCGCGTCCAGCTGTTGCTTTTGTCTTCAGCAGAGTGGGGCCTGATGAGGACATTGGTGCAGCTGAGGAACTCGCTGAGACACCAGAAGCAATTGAGAAACCCTGAGTCCTTTGACATGTAGCCAGATGCACAGGAGTTGAGGACTTGGAGGAAGCTGCTGAGGACTTTGGTGGAGCAGCGGTAGTCTGAGGAATTTGCTGTGAGGGCGCGGCTGAGGAACTTGGCCGTGAGGGCGCTGATGGTGAAGCACTTGGCTTGCGAGCAGGCTTCTTCGGCATTGATTTCCTTGGCTTGACCGAGGTCTGAGCGGCAGCAGCAGCAGCAGAATCCTCATTGAATTTCCTCACTGCCTCCTTGGCTTGTCTTGCCAATTTTGCTTGGCGCCTAGCCCATTCTTCAGGAAAGTCTTCACCACTTTTGATGCTAGTGGGATCAACGACTTGGCCAGGTGCCAATGGAGCTCTTGGGCATGGAGGATTTAAGGCGAATTTCTTCATGTACTTTGGAGTAACATATCGATATTCCCTCCATTCTCGTGCCCATCTTCGTTCAATCCTCTGAATGCGCACTTTGCGCTGATTCTTGTTTTCTTTGCCAAACTTGGCTTCATCAGGTGTGCAATAATCCTTGTATATTTCATCAGGGATTTCGAAAGCAGTCATGACCTCCGGTTTCTTTCCTCCTTTCTGCGGTCTCTTTCCTTCAGCCATTTTCTTCAGATGAGGAATTTGAACAATTGAACACTCTGAAGAAGTATGCAGTTTTTCTTTGAGGAACGCTGCAAATGAGTTAAGTTGATGAGAACCTAGTGATTCAGCAGCGGACATGAGTACCTGTGAACAGAGTGTAGGTGCGAGGAATTTGGAGGGGTCATATGCGTTCTAAGAGGATTTTTCAAAAAGACAAGTTTTGAGGAATTTGACCAGTTGAGCCTTGAGGAATTTCACTAAGCGTTCTTGTCTTAGGTTCCAGAGTTGTACAGATTGAAAATCCGCACAATTGAGGAATCTTGAAGAAATGAGTGCTTAGAGAGATGGATCAAGAGCATACAGTGTGTGAGGTGTTCATATGTGAAGATTTGAAGAATAAAACACCTTTGAAGATTTTCAGAAAAGTTTGAGAATCAAAGCGAGTAATAAAAGTGACTTTTAATTACCCGAACTGAAGAACATGACGAACAGAGATGAACAGCGATGAAGTTCGTCAAGTTAGATCTCCCACGCCCTAACTTGGCAGAGGAAGACGGCTACGGCGGTGGCGGAGTGAAGATTTCCACAGCTGGCGCGAGTACGACGGCGACGAGGTCGAGACAGTGAAGCTCTTCCTCAGCGGCGGCGATGGAGTAGCGGCGACGCTAGGGTTTGAGGAGAGCTCGAGCGAGAGACAGCGACCGAGCGGAGTAAATGAAGTAAGGAAGGGGAGAGGGGTATTTATAGCCACGGTAAAAACTGTTCGCCCGAAGATTTTGGGACAAACATGCCCCTGCCCTTTCTTCTTCACGCGACATGTGTCACCCACGTACTGTGCAGATGAGATCGTGTAAGATCGTGGGTGAATAAAATAATGCATCGTGGGATGCGGAACGGTTTGAGCGGTAAAACCGAAAATCTAGATAAGACTTGTTTTAAAGTTTCGTTCGCAATTTCTTCAGCTGACAAGGACACAGTGAAGACTTTGAACGAGTTTCAATCAGAACGCACATGAAGAATTTGTGAATAGATTGGGTTGAGTGTAGCATAGAGGGGGAAGGGTCCGATCACATTCACTTAGCAGAAATCACAACTTGAAGAAATAGCAATAAGTGAATGCTGTAGAGGACATAAACCCATATATATATAGCCAATGAAGAAAAAACGACGGAAACAATGAAGATTTTGCAAAGTTGAAGAATTTGAAAAACTGAAGACTTTCAAAAATGAGGAAAAACTCGAATTGAAGATTTTCAACTTTTTGTGGTGGCGTGACCCACCGTATAAGAATGATGATTTCAGACACCGCGTACAATTGTCGTAGGGTTCTGAGAATCAAATTCTTCATTAATTTCTTCACACTTAGAGTGTTATTCTTCATTGATTGAAGAAAAACGTTTCTTCATGTGTTACACATCTAAGTCATCAATTCTGCATAAGGGTTAGGATGTGTGTCCTTTTCAAAGAACATTCGAAGATTCTAAGATATTTAGCTCACACCGCAACTTGCTAAATCTCTTCTCGTCCAAGGGCTTAGTGAAGATATCAGCTAGCTGTTCTTCAGTCTTCACATGCTCGATGGAGATGTCGCCCTTCAACACATGATCATGAAGAAAATGATGACGAATCTGGATGTGCTTTGTCTTCGAGTGCTGAACTGGGTTGTGAGCAATCTTGATGGCACTCTCATTGTCGCAGAGGAGAGGCACATTCTTCACGTTGACGCCATAGTCCTTGAGGGTTTGCTTCATCCAAAGCAGTTGAGCACAGCATGAGCCAGCAGCAATGTATTCAGCTTCAGCAGTAGACAGTGATACGCAGTTCTGTTTCTTCGAGGACCAACAGACCAAAGATCGTCCGAGGAAATGACAAGTGCCAGATGTTGACTTGCGGTCCACACGATCACCAGCATAGTCAGAGTCAGAATATCCAATGAGATCAAAAGCAGAGCCCTTGGGGTACCATAATCCTAGTGTTGGTGTGTGAGCTAGATACCGAAGAATATGCTTCACAGCCTTATGGTGTGATTCCTTCGGTGCAGCTTGAAATCGGGCACACATGCAAACACTAAGCATTATATCTGGCCTAGATGCACATAAGTACAATAAGGAACCAATCATGGAGCGGTATACCTTGTGATCGAAGTCAATACCATTTTCATCAGTGCATAGATGGCCATTTGTGGGCATAGGAATTTTGACGCCTTTGGAATCTTGCATGCCGAATTCCCTCAGTACATCTTTGAGGTATTTCTCCTGAGATATGAATATGCCATTGCACTGCTGACGAATTTGAAGACCTAAGAAGAATTTCAACTCTCCCATCATAGACATTTGATATTCTTCACTCATCATATAGGCAAATTCATCACTATAACGTTGGTCAGTACAGCCGAAGATAATATCATCAACATAAATTTGGCACACAAACAGTTCACCATCATATGATTTAGTAAAAAGAGTAGGGTCGAGTGAACCGGGTGTGAAGCCATTTTTCACGAAGAATTCCTTCAATGTATCATACCACGCCCGAGGGGCTTGCTTGAGGCCATAGAGAGCCTTATTGAGTCTGAAGACTTTGTCGGGATTCTTGGGATCTTCAAAACCTGGGGGTTGAGCAACATATACTTCTTCCTCAAGCTTACCATTGAGGAATGCACTTTTCACATCCATTTGATATAAGATAATATCATGATGGTTAGCGTAAGCAAGTAATATGCGAATAGCCTCAAGTCTAGCAACAGGTGCAAAAGTTTCATCGAAATCAATTCCTTCAACCTGTGTGTAGCCTTGAGCTACTAGTCGTGCCTTATTCCTCACCACAAGGCCATTTTCATCTTGCTTGTTGCGGTAGATCCACTTTGTGCCAATGATATTATGCTTGCGAGGATCTGGGCGATTGACCAATTCCCAGACATTGTTCAGCTCGAACTGATGTAATTCTTCTTGCATAGCCTGAATCCACTCCGGCTCCAGAAATGCTTCATCTACCTTAGTGGGCTCTGTGATAGAGACAAAAGCATAGTGCCCACAAAAGTTAGATAAATGTGATGCTTTTGAGCGTGTGAGAGGACCTGGTGCGCTAATGTCATCGATGATCTTCTCCACTTGCACTTCTTTTGCAACGCGTGGATGAGTTGGTTGTCGCTGAGGATTTTGATCAGCATTTTCTTCAGCACCATTTTCCTCATCATGTTCTTCAGGTGCATCAGCTCGACGTTCTTAATGACCAGGAATGAATTCTTCAGCAGATTCTTCAGTCGGAATGACATCCTTAGTTGCCTTGAGCTTGATAGCATCTTCAGGTGCTGGTTCATCTAACACAGAAGGTAGGTGCTCTCTTTGCGAGCCGTTAGTTTCATCGAACCGCACATCTACAGTGTCAACAATCTTGTGAAGAACAATGTTGAAGACTCTGTAGGTGTGCGAGTCCTTTCCGTAACCAAGCATAAAACCTTCATGTGCTTTCGGTGCAAATTTAGAGTTGTGGTGAGGATCTCTAATCCAACATTTAGCACCGAAGACTTTGAAATAACTCACATTGGGTTTCTTGTCAGTTAGGAGTTCATAGGCAGTCTTCTTGAAGAATTTGTGAAGATATACTCTCTTGATGATGTGGCAAGCAGTATCAATTGCATCAATCCAAAAACACTGAGGCGTTTTTCATTCATCAAGCATAGTGCAAGCCATCTCAACAAGAGTTCTGTTCTTGCGCTCCATGACGCCATTCTGCTGAGGAGTATAGGGAGCAGATAACTCATGAGTAATACCAAGTTCATCAAGATATGCATCAGGAATTCTTGAACTCAGTTCCATTGTCACTTCTGATATGCTTGATCTTCACACCAAAGTTGGTTGAAGCCCTCGAGGAAAATCGTTTGAAGACTTCCTGCACTTCATGTTTGTAAGTAACAATGTGTACCCATGTATATCGAGAATAATCATCAACAATGACAAAACCATATAGAGATGCATCATTAGTGACTGCTGAGTAATGATTAGGTCCGAAGAGGTCCATGTGAAGCAATTCGAATGGACGGGTAGTGGTCATGATAGTCTTCGCTGGATGCTTGGCCTTGGTCATTTTTCCAGCTTCACATGCTCCGCATAAGTGATCCTTGAGGAATTTGACATTCTCAATGCCAATGACATGCTTCTTCTTCGCAAGCGTGTTCAAATTCCTCATGCCTGCATGACCAAGTCGTCGATGCCATAGCCAGCCTTCTGAAGCTTTTGCAAGTAGACATACGGCTGGTTGTGGTCCTGTAGAGAAATCAACAATATACAGATCTCCTCTCCTAAAGCCTTCGAAGACTTTGGAATTGTCAGCTTCCATAATCACAACACAGCGATATTTGCCGAAGACAACAACCATATCAAGATCACAAAGCATTGAGACTGACATGAGATTGTATCCTAAGGACTCAACAAGCATGACTTTGTCCATGTGCTTATCCTTAGAGATAGCAACCTTACCAAGACCCAATACCTGACTTTTGCCTTTGTCAGCAAAGATGATATGCTTCAGAGGTGACGGTGATAAGGGAGCATCCATCAATAGATTCTTGTCACCAGTCATGTGATTTGTACATCCACTATCGAGGACCCATTCAGTGGTTTTGGGTTGATCATCCTGCAGATGAATTAGTGTAACTTACAATCTCATATGCTTCATCAGTGAAGAATATGATATCAAGTTCATCAGATGAATTTCATCAAGCAGTAAACAGATATAGCAGTATGAGGACGTGTGAAATGAAAGTTCATTTCATCATGATTTGCATGTGTCCTTTTAGGCAATTTCGTCAGGTCCCCAGCAAATTCTTCAGACGTTAGAGCACGTCTGGAGACCTGACCCTGCAGAAGAGATTAGTTCTTTTTCTTCACCACCCACATCTGGAGGGGTGGCAAAGAGTTCATCATTCTGCGAGCACCATATGAGAAAGGTGGCAAAGATGCCAAACCATTTCGCTTCACATAAGAGGGGTTAGGGTAAGCATATGAATAAGCAGAGTAATTCCTTGAGGACTTATGAACATAATGGTTTGAAGAATAATGCACATATTCATAACCCTTAGCTCTACCCTGCGAGACAGAGTTGTTAGCACGATTATAATCATATGAGGACTTTGATCCATGTGAAGAATTTGGTCCATATGAGGAATTTGATCTGGGGTTCCTGTTCTTCACAGGTGGTGTCATGAGGACATTCACCTAAAGACTTTCAACACAACTTTTGGGAACCCAGATTTTCTTCATAGGGGAACCGTTCCTGCAGTTAATGCCAACATATCTAGCAAATACTTCACCATTCTGATTTTTGAACAGTTTATAGTTGGAGTCAAATGACTCATCAGAAGAATGAGGAGATTCACATGTAAAGCCAGATAAGTTAGATGGATCAACTGGAGGTCCCTTTGCAGCAACCCATGAGGTTTTGGGGTACTGCTCAGGCTTCCAATATGTTCCATCAGCATTGAGTTTCCTCTCAAAGGCAATACCCTCTTTCCTAGGGTTTCTGTTGAGGATCTGCTTTTTGAGCACATCACAAAGTGTCTGATGTCCTTTGAGGCTTTTGTACATGCCTGTCATGTACCGTTCCTTCAGCCCTGCATTGTCAGTGATGCTAGCAATGTCCTCAGATGAGGAATTAGTGACGGCAGAGGCAGATGAAGAATTTGTAACAGTTGAAGCATTTGAACATTCAGGTGAAGAATTAGCAGATTCACGTTCAATGCACTTTAAGCATGGGGGAACAAATTCTTCCTGAGAAGCGCTGATTTGTTGAGCTAGTAATGAATCGCGCTCCTTCTGAAGATCTTCATAACACACTCTTAGCTTCTCAAGATCTTCCTTTCTTTGAAGAGATTCAAGAGAAAGCTTCTCGTGATCAGTCAAGAGGGTATTATGTTGATCTTGAAGGGCGTCAAACTTGGAGTGAATTCTCTGAAGACATTCACCCAATGCTTTTGACTGATCCATTTCTTTGCGCAACATATTATCACTTTTTTCTAGCATATCTTGAGTTTGTTCTAAAGCCGTTTGTTGTTTAGTGGCAATGCAAATAAGTTTGGTATAGCAGGATTCAATATCATCATCAGATTCATCATTGTCAGATTCATCATTATCAGATTCATTATCATAAGACTCGGATGAGGAGCATTCGGTTACCTCAGCACCATTTGCCATGAGACAAGATGCAGAAGATGATGATTCTGGCTCGAAAGTCATCGTTTTGAGAGATTCCTTGAAGTCCTCAAACCAGGGATCATGACGAGTTCGATGACCTTCATAGACATCAGAGATTCGGTCCCAGATGAGCTTCGAATTGCCAAGATGCATAATTCGTCCGAATTGTTCTCTGGATAGGCAGGAGCAGATGATATCCTTCGCTATGATGTCAAGTCGAGTGTACTTGCGAATATCATCAGCATTTGCCATCTTGCATAGATCAGTAAGACCAATCTCAGTGACGGTCCACAGCTCGCTGTTCCTTGCCATGAGGTGCTTCCTCATCATGGCCTTCCACTTGGGATAGTCATGACCGTCAAAGATAGGGCATGTCACTTTCTTCATACCTGCGGTCGACATAACTAAAACTCCAGGCGGTTAAACCAAAATCACACAGAACAAGGGAGTACCTTGCTCTGATACCAATTGAAAGTGCGTTATATCGACTAGAGGGGGGTGAATAGGCGATTTTTATGAATTCTTCACAGAGGAATTTGCTGGTGAGGAAATTCCTTAGCGAAGAACTACTTACAGCGGAATAAGTACTCAGAGGTAAACATAACAGGATACAAACATAGTCATCATGATGAAATGAAGACTGGCACAGAGTACAGAAAGTGTAAACACAGGATAACAAGACGAAGACAAACAGACTGAAGAAATTGAACTGAGGAATTTGTGAAAGTCAAAGTCAAAGTCTTCAAGCACATATATGAACAACATACAACATAGTAATGAGGAAATGAAAGAGTTGAGGAAATAGAACCAGTTAGTTGGTGAAGACAATGATTTGGTAAACCAGTTCCAACTGATGTCTCAGTTGTACGTCTGGTTGGAGCGGCTGAGTATTTAAACTCGAGGACACGCAGTCCCGGACACCCAGTCTCTGAGCCGCAACTCAGGACACCCAGTCCTCACCGTATTCTCCTTGAACTAAGACCACGCAAGCCTCGTCCAATCACTCGTGGTAAGTCTTCAGGTGACTTCCAAACCTTCACAGACTTGGTCACTCGGCGATCCACAATTCCTCTTGGATGCTCTAGACCTTGACGCCTAACCGTCTGGAAGAAGCACAGTCTTCAAAGGTAACAAGCGTCGGATCCACGCAGGATCAATTTCTTCAGTGATGCCCAATCACTTTGGGTTTGTGCGGGGTTTGGTTTTGGGATTTTCCTCACTTGATAATTTTCACTCAAAGTCCTCGGAGGATGGGTTGCTCTCAAATGACAAGTGTCAAGTTCTCTCGGAGCAGCCAACCAGCTAGTGGTTGTAGGGGGCGGCTATTTATAGCCTAGGGAGCAGCCCGACATGATAAGACATAAATGCCCTTCAATGATATGACCGTTAGGTGGATAAGATATTTTGGACTGCCGGCGCGCAGCACAGCAACGGTCGGAAATTTGACTCTCAAATTCCTCAGGGCTATCATGTTCCTCACTGTGTAGGCAATTCGCACTAGCGAATTCCTAACTCCTCAGTCAGAGCAAAGTCCTCAGTGACCAGAAGAACTGCGTCTCTGTCACTGAAGAAATTGACTGAACTGTATGAGATTTCCAATGGCTTCACTCGAAGGGATTGGTAGGTGTAGGATTTTGAGTTGAGCATCACATGGAAATTTTTCCTTAGTATTTCCTCGACCCCCTTTAACAGTACGGTGTTTCCTATGACTCAAGAAAGAGAAAATGGAACTACGAAAACAAAAGTCTTCACGCTTCATATTCCTCGAATGAATACCAAGTCTTCAAGGTCACACCAATTTCTTCACTTTCAAAGTCTTCAGAAAGTCTTCAGAGTATCAAAGTCTTCAGTCGAAGAACTTCATTTTTAGGGGTCGACTTTCTCTGTAAATATCAAACTCCTCATAGACTTATAGACCTGTGTACACTCACAAACGCATCAGTCACTTAACCTATAAGTCTTCAATACACCAAAATCACTAAGGGGCACTAGATGCACTTACAATGACCCTTGGGTTAATTACTCCCAAGGGAAAAGTAGGTGGTGGTGAGGCAAATGGTAAAACCAAGGTTGGGCCTTGCTGGAGGAGTTTTATTCAAAGCGAACTGTCAGGGGGGGGGGGTCCCATAAATCACCCGACCGCGTAAGGAACGCAAAATCCGGGAACATAATACCGGTATGACGGAAACTAGGGCGGCAAGAGTGGAACAAAACACCAGGCATAAGGCCGAGCCTTCCACCCTTTACCAAATATATAGATGCATTAAATAATATAAGAGTTATTGTGATATCCCAACATAACCCTATCCACCATGGAGCAATCTTCAACTTCACCTGCAACTAGCAACGCTATAAGAGAGGCTGAGCAAAGCGGTAACATAGCCAAACAACGGTTTGCTAGGAGGGGTGTCAAAGGTTAGAGGTTCATGGCAATTTGGGAGGCTTGAAGGGCAAATGATAGGTAGCGCAGCAAAGCGATAGAACGAAGCAAACTAGCATAGCAATGATAGTAGTGAGATCCAGGGTAGCGGTCATCTTGCCTGAAATCCCGCAAGGAAGAAGAACGAGTCCATGAAGAAGATGAAGCCACGAAGACGAACCACACGTAGACGAACGCATCCTCACGATTGCAACGAAACGAGAACTATCGAAAAGAAGCACACAACATAGTAAACACACCACACATAGACAAGACATGATGCACAACAAGCATGATGCATGACAAAGCTACATTAAGCTACTCATGGCAAGAGACGATGCAAACAAGAACAACACATCAAGGCAAGTTTAAATGAGGCCGGGAACAACATATAACAATTCCGGTAAGTCCTCATATGCATATTTCGAAATTGGTCCAGATCTGAATAAACCTTATGTTCAAGTTGTTAAACAGCAAGTTAAAGAGCACCAAGAGGATCTACACGAAATTCTAGTCAAGTTACATATAAAGTTCATTAGATTCGGAGCTACGGCCTAGAAGATATGAGCAAAACAAGTTAAGCATGGCATTGATGCAAAATGCACCCAAACATCAAGCAAACACACCAAAACAAGGATGCAACATGGTAATATGGAACTACATGCAATTCTAAGCAAATTTCATATAGAGCACACTCAAAACGGAGCAACGGTGCAACACATACACTATACAAGTTATAGCAACAATCTGTCCAAAACAGCAACTAGGCATATTGCAAGCATCAAAACAATATGCTACAGCACCCCAACATATTAACAAAAGGCATGGGCATGAAGTACAGGTAAAGCATAACAAAACATGAACACTGAGCTATCTCCAGAAAAGACTAGAACATGCTCAAAAGGACATGGTAAGATTGCAAATAATAACAGTTTCAGACTTTAGCAGAAATAACATCAGGTTGCAATGTTTAGAGCTATCAAACAACACGTTACAGGAACTTAACATGTCAAACAAAGGCATGGCATGATACTACTAAATGCATAGATCAACAGTCCCTTACTGACCATGAGCCAAAAAGGATCAGAAGATATGATGGCACCCATGTAAACATGGCAAGTTATATGACAGATTCAAACATGGCAGGAACAACAATAAGTAGGCATGTTGGTGAGCTTGAAACACTCACCAAAGAGCAATACATGGCATGGCAAGGCAACCAACAGTAAGAAGACATGTTTGTGAAGCTATACATGTCGAGAGCAAGGTCATAGGGTGCATGGATCACTAGCAAACAATCATGAAAACATTGAACTTGATGTTAACAGGCTGACAGCAACATCATCAAGCAACTTTGGAGCAAGATATGAACATGATACAGCAGGCTATAAATGCAATCAGGGGCATGAATAGATAGAGAAAGACATATATAACAACTCATCCTTAGTGAATATCTCCAAAATAATGCACGAAATGACTAGTAGCAGCAGGTTAACATAGCAACAAAATATAACAGAATCTGTCAGGAAAACAGCAACAGCAAGTACCCTACTTAACAAGCTCGATGCACTCACTACACAAGTCACAAAAATACATGGATGTCACCACCGGAAAGATGGCATGGCATAGATCAAAACACATGTAGACATCAACCTCATAGGATGCACACATCAAACATGGCAAAAATGACAAATGAGCAAGTTATAACAGTTTCAGCAGATTAACAGCAACATGCACTCTTCCAACAGCATTTCGGGCATCAAGATGAGCTCAAATGAAAATGATGCAATGTAATGAAATGAAGTACTCGACGAGGCAAACAATTTGACATATTACACGCACGAAACGAAGCTACGGATGCATAGATACGATGCAACAAACATGGCATGATAATGTTGAAAGAAACCGGGGACTTAGTGGATTTTGGACCTCGGGGAAAGTCAACCCTGCACGGATATCGAGGCACGTCGAAGATGCTCGCCGGAGATGGACGTGGGGGATGCCGGAGATGGCCGGGGAGGCAGATCCGAGGCGGGTCCGGCCGGATCTCGCCGGATCCGGGCGCAGAGGGCGGCGCCGGCCGATGGGGAGAGGCGGGGGCGCCCGGGAGCGCGGGCGGCGGCGGCGTGCCGCGGCGGAGGCCGCGGCCGGTGCGAGGAATGGCGGCGCGGGAGGGCCGGAGGCGCGGGGGCGCGCGCGGCGCGGGCCGGCGGAGCGCGGGGCCGCGGCGAAGGCGAGCGGCGGCGGAGCATGGAGGGGAGTTTGCTGGGTTTTGGGCCACTTTGAAGGGGGTGTTGGGCTGCAACAAAAGAGGCCTTTTACGGTTACCCGGTTAACCATTGGAGTATCAAACGACCTCCAAATGGCACGAAACTTGACAAGCGGTCTACCGGTGCTATACCAAGGCCGCTTGGCAAACCTCGGGTCATTCCGAGAAAGTTTAACACCCGCACACGAAAAGAGGCAAAAGGGGAACGCCGGAGGACATAGGACTGCCGGATTGCAAAATGGACAACGGGGAAAATGCTCGGATGCATGAGACGAACACGTATGCAAATGCGATGCACATGAAGACATGATATAAAATGCAGATGATGACATGGCAAAATACAACACGCAAGCAAATGACATGGCAACGACGACGAATAACTGAAGGACACCTGGCGCATCGAATCCGGGGCGTTACATGGCCCCTCCGAGATCCTTCCCCATGGCCTCCGGTGATGATGCCCCCCTCCAGCAGGGTGCCAGAGATGGCCTAGATTGATTTCTCGTGGCTACAGAGGCTTGCGGGGGCGGAACTTCTGATCTAGGTTATTTTCTGGAGGTTTGGGCATTTATAGGAGAGGTTGGCGTCGAGAACAAGTCAGGGGGCCCCACGGTAAGTCCACGAGGCACAGGGGTGCACCCCATGGGGGTGGGCGTGTCCTCCACCCTCGTGAGGCCCACGGGACTCCCCTCCAGTAACTCTTTGTTCCATTATTTTTGATATTTTCCAGAAAAATTCTTCGTTGATTTTCAGCGCATTCTGAGAACTTTTATTTCTGCATAAAAACAACACCATGGTAGTTCTGCTGAAAACAGCGTTAGTCCGGGTTAGTTCTAACCAAATCATATAAAACTATTGTAAACATGGCATGGATACTTCATAAATTATAGATACGTTGGAGACGTATCAGAAAGGTTCACGATCATAGCAACCACGGGCGATGCCCACCCGATTGAACCCCTCCGGACCAAGGAAGCGTTTTCTACTTAGTGCGGGTTTCTTGTTAGGGACATGATCCCGATCAGCATCCACCAATGGTATAAGCCTAAGAACGAAGACCCTCAAGTTTCTTATGTCGAAGATAGACAGAAAGATGATCTTTGGACCGCACTGAAGGAAAATTTCACCCTACCGGCAGAGGAGGATCCGGATAAGTCAGTTATAGAGCCATTGGTCAAGGCTCATGCTCTAAAGAAGATGGAAGATCTATCAGGAGGTGGAAGAATGAGTTGAAATCAACGTATGTCGACAAAAACAAGACTCCAGAATTCACCGGCCGATTTGAGATGATGAGAGGTCACTGGGACGCATTTGTGGCCCACAAGACATCGGAGAAGAGTAAGAAGATGTTAGCGACAAATAAGATAAATGTTGCAAAGAAGGAGCATCACCATCGCACGGGGTCAGGTGGCTACCTTAAAGCCTGGCCATTGTGGGACAAGGCTGAGAGTGACCTGATTTCTAAAGGGGTCGAACCAAAGACATTGAACTGGCCAGACCGTTCAAGGACTTGGTTCATCAGGGTTGGGGGAACCTTGGACCCTGAAACAGGGCAGTGCGTTTGGGCGGACGAGCAACTTGCAACACCCATCATGAAGCTTCAGGCAACAATCAAGGCAGCGCAGGAAGGGACGTTCGTTCCTGAAGAGAGTATGACGAGCTCACACAGGCCCTTGGGAATCCTGAGCACCCTGGACGAACACGAGGCATGCCAGGCTCCATTGCATGGAAGGTTGGGTTTCCCAACGTAGGCGGTTACAAAATCCAAGAGAGGAGGAGGAAAGGGGAGCTGAGCGAACTGCAAAAGTTGGATGCAAGGGTACGAAAGCTAAAGGAATGACAAGCTGTTGAGAACCAGCGAGATCCTGCCCAAGCTACCCTAGAAGCTACCCTGCCATCTCAGCGGAGAATGATGTGTCTCCAACATATCTATAATTTTTGATTGTTCCATGCTATTATATTATCTGTTTTGGATGTTTAATGGGCTTTACTATGCACTTTTAAATTATTTTTGGGACTAACCTATTAACCGGAGGCCCAGTGCAAATTGTTGTTTTTTGCCCATTTTAGTATTTCATAGAAAAGGAATATCAAACGGAATACAAACGGAATGAAACCTTCGAGAGAGTGATTTTTGGAACAAACGTGATCCAGAGGACTTGGAGTGGACGTCAAGAAATAAGCGAGGAGGCCACGAGACAGGGAGGCGTGCCTGCCCCCTGGGCGCGCCCCCACCCTCGTGGGCCCCTCGCAGCTCCACCGACCTACTTCTTCCTCCTATATATACCCATATACCACAAAAACATCCACCAACACCATATATCGGGAGTTCCGCCGCCGCAAGCCTCTGTAGCCACCAAAAACCAATCAGGACCCTGTTCCAGCACCCTGCCGGAGGGGGGATCCCTCACCGGTGGCCATCTTCATCATCCCGGTGCTCTCCATGACAAGGAAGGAGTAGTTCACCCACGGGGCTGAGGGTATGTACCAGTAGCTATGTGTTTGATCTCTCTCTCTCTCTCTCTCTCTCTCTCTCTCTCTCTCTCTCTCTCTCTCTCTCTCTCTCTCGTGTTCTTGATTTGGCACAATCTTGATGTATCGCGATCTTTGCTATTATAATTGGATCTTATGATGTTTCTCCCCCTCTACTCTCTTGTAATGGATTGAGTTTTCCCTTTGAAGTTATCTTATCGGATTGAGTCTTTAAGGATTTGAGAACACTTGATGTATGTCTTGCATGTGCTTATCTGTGGTGACAATGGGATATTCACGTGATCTACTTGATGTATGTTTTGGTGATCAACTTGCGGGTCCAGTGACCATGTGAACTTATGCATAGGGGTTAGCACACGTTTTCATCTTGAATCTTCGGTAGAAACTTTGGGGCACTCTTTGAAGTACTTTGTGTTGGTTGAATAGATGAATCTGACATTGTGTGATGCATATCGTATAATCTTGCCCACGGATACTTGAGGTGACATTGGAGTATCTAGGTGACATTATGGTTTTGGTTGTTTTGTGTCTTAAGGTGTTATTCTAGTATGAACTCTATGATAGATCGAACGGAAAGAATAGCTTCGTGTTATTTTACTACGGACTCTTGAATAGATTGATCAGAAAGGATAACTTTGAGGTGGTTTCGTACCCTACAATAATCTCTTCATTTGTTCTCCTCTATTAGTGACTTTGGAGTGACTCTTTGTTTCATGTTGAGGCATAGTTATATGATCCAGTTATGTTATTGTTGTTGAGAGAACTTGCACTAGTGAAAGTATGAACCTTAGGCCTTGTTTCCTAGCATTGCAATAACGTTTGTGCTCCCTTTTATCATTAATTACCTTGCTTTTTTTTATATTTTCAGATTACAAAAACCTATATCTACCATCCATATTGCACTTGTATCACCATCTCTTCGCCGAACTAGTGCACCTATACAATTTACCATTGTATTGGGTGTGTTGGGGACACAATAGACTCTTTGTTATTTGGTTGCAGGGTTGCTTGAGAGAGACCATCTTCATCCTACGCCTCCCACGGATTGATAAACCTTAGGTCATCCACTTGAGGGAAATTTGCTACTGTCCTACAAACCTCTGCACTTGGAGTCCCAACAACGTCTACAAGAAGAAGGTTGCGTAGTAGACATCAAGCTCTTTTCTGGCGTCGTTGCCGGGGAGGTGAGTGCTTGAAGGAATATCTTTAGATCTTGCAATTGAATCTTTTAGTTTCTTGTTTTTTCACTAGTTTAGTTTATAAAATAAAACTACAAAAAAATGGAATTAAGGTTGCCTCATATGCTTCATCTTTTTAATGTCTTACGTGAAAATGATGGGAAGGAAAATTGTGCTCAAGTACTAGAAGAAGAATTACATAGAATGATTGGCATAAAATATGTGAATGATGAGCATGATTTCAATGTTAGTATGAATTCTTTGAATACCCATCATGCTAATGATATGCAAAGCCACAAGCTTGGGGATGCTATGTTTGATGAATATGATATTTTTTGTCCCCCAATTTTGATGAGCAAATTTATTATGATGAAATCATGCCTCCTATTTATGATGATTATTGTGATGATACGTATGCCATAAAGATTAAACATAACCATGAAACTAGTAATCATGATTTTAATTTTCAATTGGATTATGCTTCACATGATAGTTATTTTGTTGAGTTTGCTCCCACTACTATTCATGAGAAGAAGTTTGCTTATGTGGAGAGTAGTAAAATTTATATGCTTGTGCATCATGAAAATAATGCTTTATGTGATGGTTATATTGTTGAATTCATTCATGATGCTAATGAAAATTATTATGAGGGAGGAACATATGCTTGTAGGAATTGCAATAATATCAAGTTTCCTCACTATGTGTTGAAAATCTTGAAGCTATGCTTGTTTTACCTTCCTATGCTAGTTGATTCATGTTCCCATAAGTTGTTTGCTCACAAAATCCCTATGAATAGGATGTGGGTTAGGCTTAAATGTTCTGGTAATATGCTTCATGATGCTCCCGTTATGTTTCAATTCTTATCTTTTATGTGAGCATCATTGTCATCATCATGCCTAGCTAGAAAGGCATTAAAGAAAAGCGCTTGTTGGGAGACAACCCAATATTTAACCTTACTGTTTTTGTGTGTCCACATGATTATGCTACTGTAGTAATCATGTTTTATAGCTTTTGTTTCAATAAAGTGTCAAGTAAGACCTTTAGGATAGCTTACGGTGATAGTTGTGTTGATCCTGCTGAAAATCAGAAACTTTTGCGCCCAGTAAATTAGTTTTGATAATTCACAAAAACGTGCTTTTGATCTGATTATTTTTGCTCTGGATTGGTACACAAATTTCTCAGGTTTCCTAATTTGGTAGGATTTGTGGAGTTACATAAGTATTCGAGAGTTACAGATTACTACAGACTGTTCTGTTTCTGACAGATTCTGTTTTCTATGTGTTGTTTGCTTATTTTGATGAATCTATGAGTAATATCGGAGGGTATGAACCATAGAGAAGTTGGAATACAGTATATATTACACCAATATGAATTTAGAATGAGTTCATAACATTACCTAAGTGGTGATTTATTTTCTTATACTAACGGAGCTTACGATTTTTCTGTTAAGTTTTGTGTTGTGGAGTTTTCAAGTTTTGGGTAAAGATTCGATGGACTATGGAATAAGGAGAGGCAAGAGCCTAAGCTTGGGGATGCCCAAGGCACCCCAAGGTAATATTAAAGGACAACCAAGAGCCTAAGCTTGGGGATGCCCCGGATGGCATCCCCTCCTTCGTCTTCATTTATCAGTGACTTTACTTGGAGCTATATTTTTATTCACCACACGATATGTGTTTTACTTGGAGCGTCATTTTATTTTCTTTTGTTTTGCCTGCTGTTTGAATAATATCCCAAGATCTGAAATTCTTAAATGTTAGAGAGTCTTCACATAGTTGCATAATTATTCGACTACTCATTGATCTTCACTTATATCTTTTGGAGTAGTTTGTCGTTTGCTCTAGTGCTTCACTTATATCTTTTTAGAGCACGGTGGTGGTTTTATTTTGAAGAAATAGATGAACTCTCATGCTTCACTTATATTATTTTGAGAGTCTTTTCGAACAGCATGGTAATTTGCTTTGGTTATAAAATTAGTCCTAATATGATGGGCATCCAAGAGGGATATAATAAAAACTTTTATATAAAGTGCGTTGAATACTAAGAGAAGTTTGATTCTTTATGATTGTTTTGAGATATTAAGATGGCGATATTAGAGTCATGCTAGTGGAGTAATTGTGAATTTGAGAGATACTTGTGTTAAAAGTTTGTGATTCCCGTAGCATGCAAGTATGGTGAACCGTTATGTGATGAAGTTGGAGCATGATTTATTTATTGATTGTCTTCCTTATGTGTGGAGGTCGGGATCGCGCGATGGTTAACTCGTACCAACCATTCCCCTAGGAGCATGCGTGTAGTACTTTGTTTTGATGACTTGTAGATTTTTGCAATAAGTATGTGAGTTCTTTATGACTAATGTTGAGTCCATGGATTATACGCACTCTCACCCTTCCACCATTGCTAGCCTCTATTGTGCCATGCAACTTTCGCCGGTACCATACACCCACCATTTACCTTCCTCAAAACAGCCACCATACCTACCTATTATGGCATTTCCATAGCCATTCCGAGATATATTGCCATGCAACTTTTCACCTTTCCGTTTATTATGACACATTCCACCATTGTCATATTGCTTTGCATGATCATGTAGTTGACATCGTATTTGTGGCAAAGCCACCATTCATAATTCTTTCATACATGTCACTCTTGATTCATTATCCCGGTACACCGCCGGAGGCATCCACATAGAGTCATATTTTGTTCTATGATTATTGAGTTGTAAGTAGATAAAAGTGTGATGATCTTCATTATTAGAGCATTGTCCCATGTGAGGAAAGGATGATGGAAGCAATGATTCCCTCACAAGTTGGGATGAGTCTCCGGACTTTATGAAAAATAAAAGAGGCCAAAGAAGCCCAAATAAAAAAAGAGGCCAAAGAAGACCACCAAAAAAAGAGAAGAAAAAATGAGAGAAAAGAGAGAAGGGACAATGTTACTATCCTTTTACCACACTTATGCTTCAAAGTAGCACCATTATCTTCATGATAGAGAGTCTCTTATGTTGTCACCTTCATATACTAGTGGGTATTTTTCATTATAGAACTTGGCTTGTATATTTCAATGATGGGCTTCCTCAAATTGCCCTAGGTCTTCGTGAGCAAGCAAGTTGGATGCACACCCACTTAGTTTCTTTTGATGAGCTTTCATACACTTATAGCTCTGGTGCATCCGTTGCATGGCAATCCCTACTCACTCACATTGATATCTATTAATAGGCATCTCCATAGCCCGTTGATACGCCTAGTTGATGTGAGACTATCTTCTCCTTTTTTTGTCTTCTCCACAACCACCATCCTATTCCACCTATAGTGCTATGTCCATGGCTCACGCTCATGTATTGCGTGAAAGTTGAAGAAGTATGAAAACTCTAAAGTATGAAACAATTGCTTGGCTAAAACGGGGTTGTGCATGATTTAAATATTTTGTGTGATGAAGATAGAGCATAGCCACGCTATATGATTATGTAGGGATAACTTTCTTTGCCCATGTTATTTTGAGAAGACATGATTACTTTGTTAGTATGCTTGAAGTATTATTACTCTTATGTCAATATTAAACTTTTGTTTTGAATCTTTAGGATCTGAACATTCATGCCACAATAAAGAAGATTACAATGATAAATATGTTAGGTAGCATTCCACATCAAAAATTCTGTTTTTATCATTTACCTACTCGAGGACGAGCAGGAATTAAGCTTGGGGATGCTTGGTACGTCTCCAACGTATCTATAATTTTTTATTGTTCCATGCTATTATATTATCTGTTTTGGATGTTTAATGGGCTTTACTATGCACTTTTATATTATTTTTGGGACTAACCTATTAACCGAAGGCCTAGTGCAAATTGTTGTTTTTTGCCCATTTCAGTATTTCACAGGAAAGGAATATCAAACGGAATCCAAACGGAATGAAACCTTCGGGAGAGTGATTTTTGGAACAAACATGATCCATAGGACTTGGAGTGGACGTCAACAAAGAAGCGAGGAGGCCACGAGGCAGGGACGCGCGCCTGCCCCCCTGGGCGCGCTCCCACCCTCGTGGGCCCCTCGCAGCTCCACCGACCTACTTCTTCCTCCTATATATACCCATATACCCCAAAAACATCCATCAGCACCATACATCGGGAGTACCGCCGCCGCAAGCCTCTGTAGCCACCAAAAACCAATCAGGACCCTGTTCCGGCACCCAGCCGGAGGGGGGATCCCTCACCGGTGGCCATCTTCATCATCCCGACGCTCTCCATGACAAGGAGGGAGTAGTTCACCCTCGGGGCTGAGGGTATGTACCAGTAGCTATGTGTTTGATCTCTCTCTCTGTCTCGTGCTCTTGATTTGGCACGATCTTGATTTATCGTGATCTTTGCTATTATAATAGGATCTTATGATGTTTCTCCCCCTCTACTCTCTTGTAATGGATTGAGTTTTCCCTTTGAAGTTATCTTATCGGATTGAGTCTTTAAGGATTTGAGAACACTTGATGTATGTCTTGCATGTGCTTATCTGTGGTGACAATGGGATATTCACGTGATCTACTTGATGTACGTTTTGGTGATCAACTTGCGGGTTCAGTGACCTTGTGAACTTATGCATAGGGGTTGGCACATGTTTTCGTCTTGACTCTTCGGTAGAAACTTTGGGGCACTCTTTGAAGTACTTTGTGTTGGTTGAATAGATGAATCTGAGATTGTGTGATGCATATCGTATATCTTGCCCACGGATACTTGAGGTGACATTGGAGTATCTAGGTGACATTAGGGTTTTGGTTGATTTGTGTCTTAAGGTGTTATTCTAGTACGAATTCTATGATAGATCGAATGGAAAGAATAGCTTCGTGTTATTTTACTACGGACTCTTGAATAGATCGATCAGAAAGGATAACTTTGAGGTGGTTTCGTAGCCTACAATAATCTCTTCGTTTGTTCTCCGCTATTAGTGACTTTGGAGTGACTCTTTGTTGCATGTTGAGGGATAGTTATATGATCCAGTTATGTTATTATTGTTGAGAGAACTTGCACTAGTGAAAGTATGAACCTTAGGCCTTGTTTCCTAGCATTGCAATACCATTTGTGCTCCCTTTTGTCATTAGTTACCTTGCTGTTTTTATATTCTCAGATTACAAAAACCTATATCTACCATCCATATTGCACTTGTATCACCATATCTTTGCCGAACTAGTGCACCTATACAATTTACCATTGAATTGGGTCTGTTGGGGACACAAGAGACTCTTTGTTATTTGGTTGCAGGGTTGCTTGAGAGAGACCATCTTCATCCTACGCCTCCCACGGATTGATAAACCTTAGGTCATCCACTTGAGGGAAATTTGCTACTGTCTTACAAACCTCTGCACTTGGAGGCCCAACAACGTCTACAAGAAGAAGGTTGCGTAGTAGACATCAGAGAAGCAGCGTGGCTTCCACCGAGCTCGTTCAGCAGCCTGACTTCACGACTCTCAGCTACCCCGTGGATGCTATCACGGAGTCACACCAGTGCCAGCTTAAGACGCAATGGAAAAACCTCAAAGTCAAGGCGGTTGTCGGCTCTGTGTTCCCTCCTGAACCCGACGCAACTTTTCACTGCCTTCCGATTCCACAAGGCTATGCTGTTGTGATGGTGGATGAAATAACGGAGGGATTTGAGGAGCTCCAGCTTGACCAACCTACAGGTGAAGGGGAGACTCAGCTGGGTCTTGCTCTCAAGACTCCATGTCTATGGCGGAAGGAGCACATCAAGCTTCTGAACTTCACCCCTCCGCCTCCTCCTCCTCCTCCGGCAAGTCAGCTTGGCACTCCGCCTCCTCCGCCTCCTCCTCCTCCTCCGGCGAGTGATCAAGGCACTCCGCCTCCTGCTCCGGCGCGTGAGGGAGGCACTCCGCCTCCTTCTCCACCTGCTTCGGTGCGTCCGAGCAGCCCGCCTCCTCCTTCGCATCGTCGGCAACGGCGGAACACAGACGCCGCCGCTCCAGCTACTCCGGCGCGTCGTACCACTCCGCCTCCTTCTACAACTCGTCAGCAGCAATGGAAGAGAGCCGCCGCCGCTCCGGCGTCTAGCAGTACAGCCAGAGGTAGGAGGCAATACAGATTCGGTCCATCTCTCAAGCCTGTAGAGAAGTTACCATACGAGATGACCATGGAGGAAAACAAGCAGATCGTTCAAGCTCAAGTGAAGGACTTCTTCGAAACGAAAAGAGCTATGAAACATCTACCTCCCGAGGAGAAGATAGATCGGGTGAAAGCGAAGCGCACTCTCAATGCCCTGAAGCGACCGCCACCATGTTTGCCAGATAACAACCATCTCAGCTATCTTAAAAAGAAAGTGCAAGAAGCGCGCTAGTCGGGAAGTACTTCAACTAACAAAAGGTTAAAATAACAAAGAAGTGGGAATAAAATTCCCCAGCTCGGAGAACAGGAGAACCAATCATTTCCCCCGCTCAAGGTGTCTAGCGATATCGTCGCAAATCAGCCACTGCTACCCGGTTTCACTATGGGTGATTACCTGCCCGACGATGTAGAATTTGAAACAATGGAGGTGGACGAATTCAAATACCATTACGGGAAGCCTCTCGTCAAAGATACTCTTGCTCTAACAACGATGATGCGAAGATTCCATGACTGGTACATGAAAACCTGCAGCAAGTCTTGGAAGGATGCTTTGTCGATGCTGATTAAAGAGGACCACGACTTCATTGGCCAAGAACTGTTAAGTGTTGATTTTGACGAGTTTTCCCAGTTCTACAATCAACAGGCCCTCGACAAATCACTTGTGACTTGCTACTGTCTGTAAGTACTACTTTCTGTAATTAAGTCTCTATATATATAGCTCAGCTCTTTCATTGCATGTACTGCTGTCTTGTGCATATTCGGTTTCCCTTATTACTTGAGGTTATTGTCATGTAACTGATGAATTGTGCATGCGTGCACAGCTTTCACTTTATTCTCCTAGTGATTAAGCTTGAGAAGGGAGAAGTAACCGTCTTAGACTCGAGATGAAAAGATCCCAAGGACTATGCGGACATGACTGGAATGCTCCAGAAGTAAGTTCAATCGATCATTATCGCACCATATCGGCAACTTTGTTCATTTCCTGATATCAAGTAATTATTTTCTTTGTCTGGCAGAGTTTGGAAAAAGTTCCCACAATTTTTCCGGGACTGCCGACCGAGCTGACATTTAAAGAACCGAAAGTAAGTATTATACCTAGTTCCACGCATCTCCCATTGATTGTAGCTAGTTTCATCAATACCATTTAGCATGCTTGCTTATCAGTTTGATTCACCTCTATTTCTCGTAAAGTGATTGTGGCAGGAACAAGGAAATGATTTCTGTGGATACTACGTTTGCAAGTTCATCTACAACAAGACGGCCAAGAATAAGCGGGGCTACACTGAAAAACAATATCAAGTGCGTAAGCAAAAAATATTCACAATTGTATTTTATTACCATCATTTGTGTTGAGTTTCATTCATACACATGTATTGGCCCTCTTCTTCGATTTAGATCTCGCAACTGCGGGATGAGCTCCTACCACATGATCGCATAAAAGCAATTCAAGAGGAATTGGCTGGATTCTTTCTTGACCACGTCATCAAGAAATCCAGAGAATACCATGTGGCACTTGACTTCAGACTTTAAGGATTGTAATAGATCTTATATTGTATATATGTAGCTAGTAGCGTCGGATAGATATATGAAAACTGGTTTTTTGACCAATCTCTCGGAGAAGGAGAGGTCGATCACTTCTCTTTGTAAATATTCATAATGATCTTCTATACTTAATGGTTTCCTTCATTTTCTTACTAGCTAGCGTGTCGAGTCCTCTATACGTATAGTACGTACCGTCGACCAAGCACGGAGATAAGAGAGGTCTCTTCTCTCTATTAGCTAGCTAACACAATATATGAAAGCCCTAATTAAATTAACCCCCTAAAACCCCCCAACCCCCCCCCCCCCCCTTCAGAAAAAAAGAAAACCCCCAGCCTCTGAACTGCTGACGCGTGGATGCTTTTTGGTCCCGGTTGGTATTACCAACCGGGACTAAAGGCCCTCCTGCCTGGGCAAGCCGCAGCGGCCACGTGGAGCCCCATCTGTCCCGGTTCACGAGCGAACCGGGACTAAAGGTCATGGGCTTTAGTACCGAAACTTTAGTCCCGGTTCCAGAACCGGGACAAATGGGCATCTGGAACCGGGACAGATGGGCCTTTTTCTACTAGTGTTCATATGCGTGGAAGGAACGGGTCCTCCATAAGTAAGTGGAGGTTCAACATGGGCAAAGATGCCACTCCCACTCGTACCTCTAGGCAAAGGAACTTTCTCTCTACTAGCTTCCCCCTTTTCGGAGTTAGCATCCGCCACCTTATTAGCGGGATCAACCACTTCCAACGGTCGGTGGATAATTTAAGCCCATCAAGAAACTCCTTAAACATGCCTTTAACCTCGGCCGTCATGGAGGTTTTCAATGTGTCCAAAACCACATTGAACTCCTCATGAGAGACCGAGGATCCCCCATCGTCCGCAGACAAAGTGGGATTCACACTGGGGTGCCCCTCTACCTCGTCCGTGGTGTCAACCATACTCTTCGGACGGCAAAGTCCTTAATAAAGAGACGAGGCTCTGATGCCAATTGAAAGGATCAATATGGTTGACTAGGGGGGTGAATAGGCAACTAACAATTTTTAGCTTTTCTTGACCAAATTAAACTTAGCATTAAAGTAGGTTGGCTAGATGTGCAACTAGGTGAACAACCTATATGATGCAACAACAACAAGCACACAAGCAAGCAAGGGATACAACACAATATAAGCTTGCACAAGTAAAGGTGAGAGATAACCAAGAGTGGAGTCGGTGGAGATGAGGATGTGTTACCGAAGTTCCTTCCCTTTGAGAGGAAGTACGTCTCCGTTGGAGTGGTGTGGAGGCACAATGCTCCCCAAGAAGCCACTAAGGGCCACCGTATTCTCTTCACGCCCTCACACAATGCGAGATGTCGTGATTCCACTATTGGTGCCCTTGAAGGCAGCGACCGAACCTTCACAAACAAGGTTGGGGCTATCTCAACTACTTAATTGGAGGCTCCCAACGACACCACGAAGCTTCACCACAATGGAATATGGCTCCGCGGTGACCTCAACCGTCTAGGGTGCTCAAACACCAAGAGTAACAAGATCTGCAAGGGGTTAGTGGGGGGAATCAAATTTCTCTTGGTGGAAGTGTAGATCGGGGTCTTCTCAACCAATCACTAGAAAATCAACAAGTTTGATTGGCTAGGGAGAAAGATCGGGCGAAAATGGAGCTTTGAGCAACAATGGAGCTTGGGGAGGGAAGAGGTGGTCTTCTTGAGGAAGAAGACCCCCTTTATATAATGGGGGAAAAGATCCAACTGTTACTCACTTACTCGGCCCGCGAAACGCGGTACTACCGCACATGCCCACGGTACTACCGCAAGGCGCTACGGTACTACCGCATTACGTTGGGGTACTACCGCTCGTGCGGTAGAAGCCAAGTGAGGTCCTGTTGCACTAGGCAACGAGCGGTAGAACCATCGGAGCGGTACTACCGCGTGCCCCTGCGGTACTACCGCAAGGTAGGGGCTCACTAGGCACATACTAAATAAATTAAGTCTGTGACTACTTCCGCTGAGATTGGGACGTGTAAAAATCTGGCACGGTACTACCGCTCGCAGGGAGCGGTACTACCGCATAGGGGCGGAAGTAAAAAATTACTTCCGCGCCTACTTCCGTGCGCGACGGCGTTCTGGGCTAGAGGCAGTGGTAGTACCGCTCGCGAGGAGTTGTACTACTGCACGGCGCGGTACTACCGCTTCCCTGAGCGGTACTACCGCGGCCCCTGCGGTACTACTGCTCCCACGTCACAGAAACTATAGCACTTGAAAGCTTTCCTCTTGCAGCGACAAGGATAAACGGACGGAGCTCCAAAGAAGCGAAGGAAAGGTGGTGCAAAGAAACAGACGTGTACGTGTTGATTCTACTCTAACCTTTCTGAAGCGGACCCCTCTTAATAGTACGACTTTCCTACGACTCAAATCCACTAATAAGAAACGTAGAGAACCGCCGTCTTTGGAGGGGCAACGAATCATCTTGTGCCTAGACATAAGATATATGAAATGCTCAATACACACGATTAGTCCGCAAATGCACTGTCATCAATCACGAAAACCACATAGGAAGAAATATGCCCTTACACTAAAGAAAAAGGAAAAAAGTGCTTGATTAGCAGGAGCCCATCGTTTGTCTCCTGATTGATGCGTGTGTGAATGAGGAAGAACGAGGTGGGTAAAGTAAGAGAAAGGGAGCAACATGGGACCCACACACGAGGCGGCTGCTGCTTGTGTTGGGTAATAATTATACAAAGCGATGGCTTCATACATACGAGTCTACATGAAGGGCGTGAGGCCATCGTCTAGTAATGCTTCCATTCCCTGAGACTACCCATAGTGGGAGTAACATGGGTAGCAACATCACACATCTTTAGACAAAACAGATGATATGGCGAGTAATTAATAAGAAAAAAAGGCACGTTGTAACATAGCTAGTTACTATAATATCACACATACCAAGATAAGATGAGTCCACAACCTAATAAATAAAATGTTGTATGATACCACACATATGTTATACTCCACTATAAAGGTAGTAACATAGGTTGGTGTTTGAAAAAGACTCTCAAGGAGGTGCTTCTAAGGACTTTTAGCAAAAAAAGTCCCACCCTGTTTGGTTTGCTAGGGACTTTTCTAGTCCAACACAAAAAAGTCACCCTGTTTGGTTTGCTAGGAACTTTTCTAGTCCAACACAAAAAAGTCCCTAAAACCAAACACCCCCATAGACTAGTAACATATGCATGTTACTAGTCTAAGTTACTACCCATTGTGACTAGTCTGAGAGCTTCATAAAGTTATAGTCGTGGAAGTATTAGTTCTAGCACAAAGAGAACTTGGGTTGGTGAGCGCACTCCACGTCATATCGAGAACACAATACAACATGTGCTCTGCAGTTGTACACCAAATGTGTATGAGCAGCAGGAGCAACAATCCGAAGTTGTAAACTATACAGCCGGATGCAAAATAATCCAGGGGACATTACAACATCACTGACAAGTTTAGTTACCTACAGAGCAACAAGCAGGTGGATGCATGGGCAGATTTATGAGATCATAAACACATGCCAAAACGAAGAGGTTTCAGAGAACATAGACCATGCCGACCTCCAAGAGCGACGCCGGCGGCACCCGCAGCACCACGTCCGGTCCACGGCAGTTGCGCCGCAGGAAGTTGTACCCGACCACCGTCAGCTTCTTCACCACCGACGAGCCAGGCTTGCACTGCACGTGCGAGTGCCCCAAGATGAAGGCAGTGCCGGCCTCCCTCGCCGCCGCCAGCGCCTCCAGCTCCTCCGCCACCTGCTTGTCCGCCTCGGGGCTCACCACCAGGCTATCTATGAAGAACCTCACCTGCTTGGACGAGTTGGACTCCAAACCGGTGCCGCCGGGGCTGTCGGCGGCAGGGACGGACGCGGCCGAGTGCTGGACACTGTCCTGCAAGTCGTAGCTCGCGTGATCCCGGAGCGTGTTGCTTCCGATGACGGTCAGCCCCGGCTCCCACTCCTCCAGCTGCTCGCTCTGGCTCACCTCGCTGCAGCGGTAGGAGGCGTTGAGCTTGATGAACATGGCCAGGCTCTCGATCAGCTCCGTCTCGAACGAGTCCACGTCCTGGTGAACATCACGGTAGCCGTACCGCACGATGCACCGGTACGACCGGTGGCCCGGCGGACCCACTCGGCCGACGAGGTAGCGCTCGGCGGGGAACACGTACGGCACCGGGACCGACTTGACGCACACGAAGACCAGGACCTTATGGAACGCCGGGAGGTTGGTGACGAAGCGGGAGAAGTTGGCAGGGACGCCCGACGTCAGGTCGGTGTAGACGAGGCCAATGCCCGGCACACGGACCATGCCGAGCTTGTCACCCAGGGCCAGAAGCCACTCCAGGGTCACCTTGTTCTGCAGGTCGAACTCGTACTTCTTGATGGTGGTGATGTGCCACACGAGCATGACAGCCATCAGGATGAGGGCCAGGAGTATCGGGAGCCATGCGCCCTCCAGGAACTTGATGAGCGACGCCGAGAAGTAGAGCGCCTCCACGGAGCCGAAGAAGAGGAGGAAGCCCAGGGCCAGCAGGGGTGGCTTGTGCCAGCACACCATGATCACAAGGGATGTCAGGAATGTGGTAACCAGCATCACAGTGATCACTGCTAGTCCTGCACAACAACAACACCAAATTCAGAAACCAACTCGCCATTCCATTTTAAAGCATCATGCATGCACGCATGAACCAAGAAATACAAATCAGATTGCATTAGCAAGACTAGTTAGTTTTATCTTACCGGATGCATTTCCCATGTGCTTAGTGTCTCTGAATCCAACAGTCACGGCAATGCAGAGGATCATGAGTAGCCAGTTGATCTCAGGAATGTATATCTGCCCATGAATTTTCTCAGATGTGTGTGCAACTTTTACCCGGGGGAAGCAGCTTAGGGACTGACTCTGATTGATTATTGAGAATGTTCCGCTGATGATTGCTTGGCTTCCAACAACTGAAGCCAGAATAGCCAGTACAAGAACAGGCCATCTCACCTTATCTAAAGTTTTGATTAAACAAAACTGTAAGTTCGTATACATTGTGAAACGAGAGAAATAGAGATTGGATAACGTAGTTACAGATACTGACAACCTCCTAGATAACAACAATATACTCCCTCCGTTAGAAATTACTTGTCGTAGAAATGGATGTATCTAGATGTATTTTAGTTTTAGATACATCTATTTCCGAGACAAGTAATTCCGAACGGAGGGAGTACATGTTTAAGATACATCCCGAACTTATGGAAAGGGCTAGTCAATCCACATATACACTTCAACAAGATGGTACATAGTTTTTACTACCTTTCTTGAACAAGTAAAAAATGGATTTCAACAAAATAAGAAACTACTAAAAGAGCTATCACTAATCGGTTTTGTGGCATACATTTTCACTGAGTTAGACATGCAAGTTGTAACAGTCCAGAAGCAACACATTTATTAGGAAATGATTGTGCATCAGGAGCATCTCATAAGCATCATTTTTCATTCATTCTAATCTGAAAATGGGGATTAATCCAACCCTCATGTTTTTCTCAAGGGCTAAAACCCCAAAGTTCTGGCAGTTGTCCAAAATGCCTTCTTATCTTATCTGAAGTTTTAATTAAAAAAAAACTGTAAGTTCGTATACATCGGATGGTATATTATTTTTACTGCCTTTCTTGAACAAGTAAGAAATGGATTCCAAAGAAATAAGAAACTACTACAAGAGCTATCACTAATCAGTTTTGTGGCATACATCTTCACCAAGATAGACAGGAAAGAGTACACATGCAAGTTGTAACACATTTTACTGGGAAATGATTGTGCACCATAAGCATCATTTTTCGTTCATTCTAATCTGAAAATGGGGATTAATTCAACCATCATGTTTTAAGGATAAAACCCAAAAAATCTGGCAATTGTCCACAATGCCCTTCTCAACCCTAAGATTTTGGCATGGCCTTCATATCTATATTCATATGAACTCATCCCAAAAAGCTACAAGGGTTAGAATGATTCAAACCATCAAATTCTAAATAAAATGCAAATTTAATAAATTGCATAGATTTTATCTATTTCAAATTGAGGGATTTCACATGGTTATATCTCTTGAAAACCTATATTTAGCCTTCCAGTATACTTTTTTTTCACGAATACGCACATCTTGTGTATCTTCCATTGCTAGAAGGAAAGAAAATGAGTACAAGGGAGGATACACAACATGACACGAACGCAAGAAGGCGTGAATATGGTGCCCGGAGCAGAGAGATAGGGGATGGTCGGCCCAAACAGAGGAAACAATTTAAACCCACCGCCACCCCTCTTCTCGACCCCCTCCCTCCTGATCTCCTCCCTCCCGATCCCGATGTCAATCCGATCCAGGGCTCCGAGCCACCGCCGTCCCTCTCCTCGCTGCCGCCGGAGCTCTGCGGGGCAAAGTCCAGGCGGGCGATGATGGCGGCGGCGAGGCCTTCCTCCGCCGTGGTTTCGGGGTGCGGTTGCGGTGGAGATCCGTGTGGGTGTCCTGGACGTGTGCGTCGTCCGGCGTCAGCGGTGCAGCGGTTAGGGCCCCTCCGTCGATGGCTCACCCAGGCGGGGCGGCGGTGGTGCAGCTCCGGTCGTGAGGTTTCCCCAAGACAGACGTCACCCATAAGCGTGCAGAATGATGGAGGTCAATCTGGTGGTCGAGCTGGGGACAGGCGCGAATGTGCTAGCAAAAGCTTGGTTCGGCCTCATCCAGAACCCTCAATGGCAGCACCCGCGGGTATCGTTACCTCGTTGGAGGCGTTGTGGGGCAATTTGCGTTCCCTGGGTGCCCCGGGGGAAACCTCAGATTCGGGCTTTCAGGATCGAATGATGGCGAAGTTCCTGCATCGTCTTTGGGGTTGTACACCGGCTGGAGGGATAAGTGTTTGTCTTGGTGGGTGGGCGCAGGTCTTTGTATGCTTCTCGTGCGGTGACCAAGGTGGGCGGCGTGCCATCTACAATATTGACGACCGCGAGTCTTGGCAGCAAGGTGCAACATCGTCTCGGCGCTGGATACCATTCGGGATGCATGCAGGAGGCAGACGCTGTTTGGCGTCGTGGTGGCGTTGACGGCAGAAGGGTCTGGCAAGATCAGTGCATTGATTGCTCGTGAAGATGAGACTACGGAAGAAGGCGGCGACGAATTCTACAGCGTGCGCATGCGATGCACGCTGAGGGTCTGCTAGACCAGTTGGTGCTTCCGGCTAGCCGGCGGGTGGCTTGGTGAGGCCACCGGATTTCTTAGTGTGCGTGGTGCGCGGTCAGGGCACATCATCAATCTTGTAGGTAGGGCGATAGTTTTCATCAGGAAGGTGGCTTTGGGTTGACCTATGTATTTATTTAGTAAGACCTTTTGAATAATGCAATAAAGATGGTTGTATGCATCGCTCGATGCAGAGGCCAGGGGCAATCCTCCTCGAAAAAAAATCTAAACCCACAAGGCCCCAAACTAACGGGGCAAGCCGAAACCAACAAGACATTCATCCACGGGGACACCACGAGCGATCAAGATGGCGCCTTCATGAAGGAGAATGATGCCGTGACGCCATTGCCATCCGATCTGAAGAACCGGACCTAGGATTTCCCCTGAGTTCGAAGAGGGGCGTAGATAAAGGCCATGGCAGCGCCTCCAAGAAGGGAAACGACACCTGCGAGTGTCGCCACTGCCAGCATCGGCAAGCCGAGCAGGGATTTCGTCGTGGCCTGAGTTCGAGCAATCCCATAGCCACTGGAACAGGAACCGGAGTGAGGAAGTCATGTCGTTGGTCGAAACCACCACCACAGAAGGGGGGTAGGGCTACACCTACCGCTCGAGGGAGGCATCAGGCGCCATCGGACACGATCTTTGGATGTAGCACAAGGCGAGGCGTGGGGTCATCTCCATGATTTGGACTCAAGGGTCATCTTCAAGGTGGATTTCAAAAAAGCTTATGACAAGGTCAAATGGCCTTTTCTGCAACAAGTCATGTGGATGAAGGCCAGGAAAATGGTGCCAATGGATTGACTCTTTTGTCTCGGATGGTAGCATTGGCATTAAGGTGAATGATGATGTGGGTCATTATTTCCAATCAAGAAAGGGGTTGCGACAAGGGGACCCCTTGTCTCCCATTCTCTTTAGCATTGTTGCGGATCTGTTGGTCGTGCTCACTACACGGGCCAAAGAGGCTAATCTAGTGGGGAGGGGGTTGGGTGCTCATCCTGCACCTTATTGATGGGGTATCCATATTGCAGTATGCGGATGACACCATCATCTTCACGGAGCATCACATGGATAAGACTAAGAATATGAAGTTAATTCTATGTTTGTTTGAGCAGCTTTCAGGTCTCAAGATAAACTTCCATAAGAGTGAACTCATTGGCTTGGAAAAGCCAAAGAGGAGGATCAGTATAAGCAGCTCTTCGGTTGTGATTCTGGTTCCTTCCGCTTCGGTACCGTGGGATTCCGATGCACTATTGGAAGCTCCTGAATAAGGAGTGAAAGTATATCGAAGATCGCTTCGAGATGAAGCTCGGCTGTTGGATGGGTAAGTTAATGTCTTATGGGGCAAGGCTTGTTCTCATCAACGCGTCCTTACGAGCCTAGTGATGTTCATGGTCTTTTTTCGAAATACCCAAGGGGGTAAGGAAAAGATTGGACTATTACAGATCAAGATTTTCTTGATTGAACAAATGGTATTTGGAAAAGAAGATTACAGATCATTATAGAAAGTTACGGGACTGAAATCAGCATTGGATATATAACAAAACTAAATTTCAATTTAATTAAAGCAAACTATGAATTAGACAACTTCTTATATACTCCCTTGCATGTATTTATATATGTGACAGTACTGTGATACGACATGATTTAATTTTGTTCACAAGAATAATACTGTCTTTCTTTTGCGGGGAAAGAATATTGTCTGATGTTCAAGTTGTACATATCAGTTTTTTTCTTTTGCTAAAAATAGATGAGCTGCAACGTCAGTACATACCTGGAACTGCTATGTAAAATCCAACTTGAGAGTTTGAGTAAAAGTCGTGATGTTTTGATAAGTAAGCTGCCTGACCCATGTATGCCAGAATCAACGCGGGGTAAACCAAAGAAGTGAAAGCAAGCTGTGATAAAACTAAAGGATCAGTACATTAAAAATAATATATGAAATATAATGTCCGAATTCACATGCAGCATCAACAAAATACCTGGATTGCGCTGTATGAGAAGTGTCCAAGATCGGCGAACATTGCTTCAGATCCTGCACCGTCAGGCAAGCTAGATTGCTAACTTCTGCTTATTGTGTTCAATACGAAGGCAAGAAAGGAACAACTGAATCATGTTGATATCCATAGCTCCATAGCACATGATATACCTGTCATGCAGAGCAAAATTCCACCGAGTGACATCCAGCCATATTTCCTAGTCTTCTTTAGGAACTTGAACATGTAATAGGGATTCAGAGCTTGATAGACGTGAGGATTCCAATGTATGATATTATAAAGGCCAAGAGCACTCATGCAGAGTAGCCAGGCTAGAACTATCGGGGCAAAGATAAATCCGACTCGATGTGTGCCAAAATGCTGGAGGGCAAATAGAAATGCTAATATTACGCATGTTATTGGAATGACGGCATCTGCATGTAAAGGAGATCAATCATCAGAGACAACAACGGGGTTTGAAATAACTATGCGCGTCCTCAAGTGCTGAGGCCGAGAGAGATATTCTTCAAAAAAGAATCTAAAAAAAACAAAGAGGTTTGAAAGGGAAATATCATGCCAAGACAATTTACAAGTATATTGTAGCGCCGAAAGGTTTTTTTTTTTTTTGTAATCACTCTCGTGTTCTGAACGAAATGGTGTACATGACTTTGTGTACATTCTCAAGTAAAGATCCAAAGCATATGACCAGGAAGTGAAAATATACAGACTTTTCATTTGTTTTTTCTATAAAGGGTGGATTTTATTGACTCAAAATGAAGCATCAAGAGAATACAAACACAATGACACACACCCGGCCTCTGCATAGCTAGGATGCAGTGCACACAGCCAACACCAACACACACACACACAGAGAGACTTCTCATTTGTAGTATCTTAGAAATGTAATTATGCAAAGGAACAATAAAGCATGTGGTTCGGTGATTGATTTTCCTCTGGTCTAGTTGCTAGTTATCATTATCAATGTTCCTGATGAGACATTGCATTTTCTTTACCTAATATATGGTGACTGGTGAAACATTAGCAGGATATGAATATCTTGCTATACTGTTAGAACTAAGATCCCGAAGTCTCACTGATACTTCTCGAACATCGATATCGGATGCCGAGGTCACCCATTATCCCCTTTTTGTTTCGTCTTCAAACAGTCCGACATAAAAGGATATGCCGGGGATACTCTTGGAATACGTTACCCAAAAGACCACAAATCAAAGTCAACGAGCATAGTATTGAATGATTTTGGCATGCAAGTAGTCTTAACTGGTCCTTTTCCAAAAAAAAAAAGGAAGTAGTCTTGACTGGTGGACTGGAGTTTTGACCAGTATCTATCTTCTTTCCCGAACAAGTATGTTCTCAGTCTTAACTTTCTTTAAATCGCTTCCAAAGATTACTGAAAACAAAACGAAGAATTTAAGAGGAAGGCTCACATTCATGGTGATCTTTGGACAAGGAGAACTCAAGGCCTGACACAGCTGAAAACACTGTCATGGATGACAGACAAAATCCAAAGTTAGCAACCAGTCATTAGTCTATTGATTGATTGAAAACAGGCAAAGAAAGGTTGGGGGTGGCAAGGCAAGTAACCAGATATAGCCGGCGTGAGGACACCGTCCCCAATGACCATGCAGGTGCCAATGAGAACCATGATGAGGAGGGCGGTATGCAGGTTCTTGTGCTTCTCCAGCCACACCTTGACGCGGGTCTTGTCCACGGTCTCAGGGTTGCGCTCCAGCTTGTAGGTGGAGAGCTCCTCGTCCGCAATCTGCCTGTTGGGCAGGAGGCTCACATTGGCATGCCGGCAAATCAGCGAGTAGAGGGCGAACGTCCCTCCTGCGAAACAACAAGAGGAGATTGTTGGAGCATGCGGAGGTCCTAAAGAAGAAGAGGAGTTGTCGGTGGGCGGAGCATACCCTCGCCATTGTCGTCGGCTCGAAGGACAATGGAGACGTACTTGATGAGAGGGATGAGGGTGAGCGTCCAGAAGACGAAGGAGAGGACGCCGAAGATCTCCTCGTTGGTGTCCGAGTGCTGGATGTCCTCGGCGAAGGTGCTCTTGAAGACGTAGAGGGGGGAGATGCTGAGGTCCCCGTACACCACCCCCAGGCTCTGGTATGCCAGGACCATGGTGGTCTTCCATGAGTCCCTCTGCAAGTGCAAGTGCAGCAACCCCAACACCAACATGAACAACAGGTTGCTCCCTAGATTACTCAGCGGCTTGGGAGAGAGAGAGAGAGAGAGAGAGACGAACCTGCGGGGATCTCATGCCCCTCCCCAACTCAAGATCCATTGCTCCAGAAATCAATCACACATAACACTCGGCTTTTACTGATTTCCGGGCGGCTGCAGGAAACAGGCAAAAGCTAATCTTACTTGCATACGCTGCCGTTACCAAAATATATATATATATATATATATATATATATATATATATATATATCCAGACAAATCTGCTTGCCCAAAAATACAAGAGCCAAAGGAAAGAAACCTCGAAAGAAAAGAAAAAACCAGAAGAGGGGAAGAGTGCAAGGATTGAGCTGAAGGCTGGACGGGGGAAATGATGGAAGGGATGGGGATAGAGCTGGGCAGCTAGCCGAGGGAGCCGACCAGAAAGAGCGAAAGGCACATGCCACGGTGAAAAGGATCCTCCGGCTCCGGGGAGGGGTTGGTTACCTGACCGTACCGAGATGGGAAAGGAAAATAGGAGGACCACGTCCGCGTACCACTCCCATTCACTCCCTACCAACAACACAAGAACCAAGAAGCCAAAGAACGGCAACGAAACCCGAGGGAAATGAGGGAGGCCAAGAAATAAAATACTCACTCTCAAGGTCACATCTACGTACCTATCTACTCCTAGTCCTATCTATCTGCGCGAATTCGTTCCATGGATGGAGATGCGCCAAGGAGGGACTGAGGGTGTGCTGTGTGCGTGTGTGGCCACCAACGGAAGCTCCGAGGAGGAGCTAGTAGTACGAGTACTAGCTATAGATGGGAGAGCGCGCAAAGGCATGTGAAACTAGTAGGGAGGGAGGGAGGGACAAATGCATGTGGTCTCTCCCCTCCCCACTTCACTGTGGAGCAAGCAATGCAGATGCAGTGCAGGTGCAGCAGGGCCATGGAAGTCCTGCCCCATCCCCTCTGTAAATGTAGATGTAGATGTAGTAGATGTAGATGAGTAGCGTGTCATAATCCTTCCTGGAGAAACCAAAGCAAGTTGGAATTCTTCTGTTGCTAACAAGGAACGCCTTGTCACGGATTAATGTGAGAAGCAGGGAATTACAGTAGCGGTGGTTATCGCTGTCCTAATCCGAGCTGCTACTACTAGTTGTAGTTGTCGCTCCGGGTCCGGGATTCCTGTCCGCTTCTCGGGGAGGCATGGATTGGGGTCTACATCCACAAGGAACCGGCCGATGCTACTGCTAATAACCAATCAATCAATCAATCACAGGTTCACAACTTTTACCAACAAAACACATAGGATAGGAATAGGAAATGCCTACCGACCAAGGAAGGACAAAATTACTGTTATGACCTCTCTGGCTAACAAAATCCCGATTTGACCTCGTTTACAAAAAAAATTCGTTTCTGACCTTTTCTGGTGATGCCAACATCCCTGGCGTCTGGGTTGCGAAGCAGACGCCAGGGTCCCTGGCGTCTGGGCCAGACGCCAGGGACCCTGACGTCTGGCCCTGGTAAGTGGATAACCGCGCGGGCCAGCCCATTCATCCCCATCTCAACTTCTCCTGGCGGCGCCTCACGAACAGAACGAACAGAGCCCTCTGTTCGTCGCCCCTCCTCCCCCTCACACCACCACCCCCCCTGATCTACTCCATCCTCCGCTCAAACTCGTAGATCTGACACCCCCCCCCCAAGCTTCCTTGAGGTATTCTCCCCCATTCCCTCCAATTTGTTTTGGTTTTCCCCTCTCTTGTTGGATGCATTATTTAACATTAGGTGATGTTAGATTAGTAGATGGTTTCTTTCTTTTAGGAAATAATTTGTAGTTGATAGATGATTTGGTAGGTAGTGTAGTTGGTAGATGTTTGTAGTTGTCCACCAATAGACATAGTTTGTGAATTTTTTTTGAATTATAGATGATGTATGCATGTGCTAGTAAATTAGCTATATGTTGAATATATAGATGGCATAATATTTGTTTGAATCTGAGAAGACTACTTTGGCAAGCAAATATATTTAGAAAAAATATTATATGTGTGAAATGGTATGACAATATAGTTATGATGATATGTGTGCATATGTAGAAGAAATAAATGATGTGGTTATGTGTGAGAAGAATGGTGTGTTCATATGGCATAACTTGAAGAAGGAAATAGTATTGTTTGATATTGTTCATGTATTCATAGATGTTTGTGATTTTTTTGTAGGATGGCGGATGGTGATGGACCTTGGTATGACGGATTAATCTATGAGTGGGATAAGGAGCATCGTGCTCGTGCCATTGAGAATGGACAGGTAAGAAGCAAGACTGGGTCAATTTTCGTTGTTTCTCATTTGTGTTCCTGTATTGATTATTAAAACATCACTTTATTTGCAGCTTGTAGTTGCTATGCGCATGAGGGGTCATTCCGCTGATGACTTTGATTACGACCCGCGCTATGAGCCTTACATTCGGAGATTGGGTCTTCTCCCATTCGTGTTGCAGTTTAAGCGACGCGCTCCGCCGGTGAACCACGCGGCGCTGACCACACTTGTGGATCGTTGGAGGCCGGAGACTCACTCGTTCCACCTTCCATGTGGGGAGCTGACGATGACCCTACAGGACATGGCTATGATAAGCGGCCTTCCTATCAACGGACAAGCTGTTACCGGTCGTGTCAGCGTGGGTAATTGGCGAGAACGGACTGCCGATTTAATTGGTGTTCAACCCGAGGACCCTCAGGAAGGCAAGGCCGATACCGCGAGAGTGAGGCATTATTGGCTAAAACTGGTCAGAGGAAACACCAATCCGTGCCCTGAGGGTGCCAATGACGTGGTTGTGCAGCAGTACGCGCGGGCCTATCTTTGGTATGTACTAACCAAGGTAGTCTTCTCAGATGCAACCGGGAACTCAGCCCTCTGGATGTTCTTGGAGCTACTTAATAACTGGGATACCCAGTATAGCTGGGGTTCGGCCGCACTAGCATATTTGTATCGTCAGGTAAGAGATATTTGCAACCATTTATCTTGCATTTGTCATGCGCCTCCATATCTAACATGTTTGATTGATTGCAGCTTCACTTGGCGTGTCGGAGGAAGGGAGGTACATCCTCATTGTCTGGTTTTGTTTGGAGCCTATCCGTGTGGATGTGGGAGCGGATCCCGGTTGGACGGCCCGATTTGAAGAACCCCCTCATGGCAAACCCACGGGGTAATCATGATGGGTAACCATTATTATTAGATCAACCATCTGGATTAAGCAAATAACTGAAGGTCGATCCATTATCAACCATTCCTCTACGACCACCACCACCTCTAGCACTTGTGCTTCCTCTCCGACCACCACCACCTCTAGCACTTGTGCCTGCTCGACCACCACCTCTAGCATTTGTGCTAGCTCGACCACCACCTCTAGTACTTGTGCCTGCTCGACCACCACCTCTAGCATTTGTGCTAGCTTGACCACCACCTCTAGCACTTGTACTCCCTCTACGAACACTAGCACCTCTAGCACTTGTGCTCCCTCTACGACCACCACTACCACCTCTGACACTTGTGCTTCCTCGACCACCACCACAGTCACCTCTTCCAGCTCGTTCACCATCGGTGCCGCCTCCACGACTTGTTTTTCTTTTTTTGGTTTTCTTATTCTTGCATGTCCGCTCATTGTGTCCCCCTTCACCGCACACCCCACAGTTGATAGTGTCAGGAGCCTCCATGAAATGACCGCTACCAAATTGTTTCATGCCAGTGTATCCAGCCAAGTCATCCATATCATCCCTGAACCTCTTAGTTCTCCTTCTACCCTTCGTCTCCACCTTCAGAAGAGGGTCTGGCCTAATATGAGGGCCATGGTACTCAGGCCACTGTGATTGGTCCAAGAAAGGGCGAAATCTTGGCGCCCATGTCAACCTAGTAGCTTCCAGATGGAACTCTTGCATCCGCACGGTTTTTCCATCACAAACATGTATGTTTCTCGCCTTCGCCGCCGTTATCAAATGCGAGCATGGCCAATGATACTTACTAGGCCTCTCGCACTGACACCACCGAGTCTTCAGTTTCACCTCAAATGCAGCACCACCATATTGTCTACCGTCTCGTGTTGTGCCACCTGGCTCATCAATTTGATAGATCATTTCAATTCTATCGAATATGATAACTTGTTGTCGTGAAGACTTGCTTGCTTGTAACTGCAACCATTCATCAACCTTTTCCGGATAATCCTTTTTTCACCTATCCATTTTGCAGTCTCTTCAGAATGCCTCTGAAAGTACTCATTAAGCTTTAAGAAGGTGTACTCCACTATTGCAGTCACCGGCAATGCACGAGCACCCTTCAACACATTGTTGAAACATTCTACCAGATTGCTCGTCATGTCGCCATATCGCCAACCACCATCGTCATGAGCGCGTGCCCACTTGTGCTTCTCGCTTAAATTCCTAGTTAAGAAGTCTTTTCCCCCTTCGTTCACCGCTGCAAAGAGTTTGTTGTACCGAGCATCGAAACCTTGGGTGGTGAAGGCCACACATACATGGGTAAGGTCTTTGCTGAGCTCCTTGCTCTTACATGCCCGGTAAAAGTTGGCCACGAAATGCCTCATGCATCATCTGTGGTGAAGCTTTGGAAATCCTGGAATAACAATGTCCATTGCCTTGAGTATGCCATGATGCCGGTCCGATATGATGCATACCTCCCTAGCCCCAATCACGTTGTGCCTAACATGACCCATGAACCACTCCCAGTTGTCTTGGTGCTCGGAAGGCACCAAAGCAAATGCACACGGCAACACGTTGTCGTTTGATGAGTGCGCCATTGCTACCATTAGTGTGCCCTTGTATCTACCGGTCAAGAACGTGTCATCTATAGACAAGACCGGACGACAATGCTGAAACGCCTCCACACATTGTCCATAAATCCAGAAGGCACGGTGGAACACTCCCTCGTGATCCTCGACCACATGAAACATGCCCGGGTTCCTATGTGCAATGGCGGCCAACAACCTTGGGAGCTGGTTGTATGCTTCTTCATAACCACCATACAACATCCTAATAGCATTTGCCTTTGCCTTCCATGCCTTCCCACACTTGACTTCATAACCAAATTGTTTTTTCACCGTCCGCATGAGAAACCTCACTTTCATAGTAGGATCAAAGCCTATGTCTTTCATCCATTTGTATCCGAGATACTCAGATGTGAGTTGACGGTGTGTCTCTCTAAGTCGTTTAGATGGAGGTTTGCATCTATGAGTGGCAACACAACTTTTTAACACCCATTCTTCGGTTTCTTTAAGCTTTCTTGCACGAACCTTCCATGGGCATCCTTCTTGCTCACACACCACGGTGTAACGCAACTTCATGTCGGAGTGCTCAACATAAAATGGCCTATGGTTTCGAATGGCATAGTCAGCCAACCAAAACTTCAGCATAGGCAAGCTCAGAAACTTCACTCCTTTCTTCAAATAAGCATTCTCGTCCTCATTCTCCACCCTTGGTTCTCTTGGATCCGGGCATGGTGTTGCCTCAATCGCCGTCATTCTCATTCCACCGTCAACAACAGCTTTATGGGCAAGGCTGAGATCTTTAAACAAGTGAGTTCTTTTTTGTAAGCCCGTCAGCTCAAAGTGGATTTGGTTCTCCTCCTTTGTGAATCCATCCTCGTCCAACTGTTCAACTGGACCCTCGTCATCCGAGTCATACGCATATTGACGCCTAAAAGGCAAGTCACGATCCATGTCCTTTTGCGCTATGTACGCATCCAAGTCACCAACATCATTACCATGAAACCCTTCCTCTTGCTCTTCGTCGTCATCATAAGCATCTTCATCCTCTTGAATTACTCCGTCACTAGCAATCACCTCAACTTCATTTGCTTGGCTAGTTGGTGGTTGGCTAGAAGCATTGGGGGCATACAACTCAACCTCATTTGCTTTGATAGTTGGTACACGGGGACGTGGTGGGGGATAAACATTGGGGGCATCAACCACAACCCTATGCTCAACAAGTGGCACCATTGTCCTCTCGCTCATGTCATCCATTGGGGAAGAGACATGCCGGTTCAAATCAAAGGTAAACCGAGGAGATTCAACCTTGGTGGCAAACAATTCAAGTGACTTGTCTTCCGATTGAGATACTTTTTCCTTGTATACATCCCAATGCAAATCCGAGGTGATATGCATACTTTTCAAGCGAGATTTGGCTCCAACTCCAACATCATACCTTCCTATTAACTTAACACCAACATTGGTGTCCATCCACTTCAAGACTTGTCTCACTTTTGCAACAACATCCTCATAGCTAGGGCTTGTATCAAAAACCAATGGTTCCTCACCCGTGCCGGCATTGTTACTCAAGAATGCCTCCTTGTCAATGTAATGAACATTAACTAGTCTCTCCATCTAAAAATAACATGAATGCATTTAAGACTTCAATGAGAATTGGCGTTTATCCAAATACATCTTATTATATCCAAATCATATCAACACTAAATTATTGGTGATGTCCACAAAAGTATCACTAATTAACACACACTAAGCAAAGTTAACCCTAATCACTAACTAACCCTAATCCCCAATCTTTCTACTCAACAAACATATATTCCTACTATACACCATGCATAGCACTATATTATCAAAGTTAACCAAGCCATTCACACTAACATAAGGGGGAGAAAACATGAACTAGGGTTCCACCAACATGTATAAAATGCAACCAAAATAACAAGACTTAACAAAAAATAATTGGATGATTTGGGGGAGATTAACAAGAGCAACAAAGTGATGGAAAGATCCACCTAAGGGATGTACCTTTTGGAGAGGATTTGAGGGGGGAGCTTGAGGGGTGAGAGAGAGTGGGGAGGCAGCAACTCTTCTTCAAGCTCGGGCTGGATTGGGGAAAGTGTGTGGGGTGGGACCCACACACTCTCCCGGTGGGGTTATCCACTTACCAGGGCCAGACGCCAGGGTCCCTGGCGTCTGGCCCCTTTACCACGTCAGCAGGTCAACGGGCAGGCGGGCAGTGCGGGCCAGGGGCCAGACGGAGTAAATTGTACAGAAGTACCACAATTGAGGCATTGGAAGCAGATTAGTACCAAGATTGATAATTTTTACGTGTGAGTACCAACTTTGGGGCGAACCATTGTAGAAGGGACTAAAAGTGTTGTTTATACGTATTGACAGGCAAACTGACCGGTTGGGCCCGCCCGTCAGGTGCCACCCTGGCGTACCCGCGCGCTGACTCGGACGAGCTGGGTCGCACCGTTTAGGCGCGGCTGGTGCGGCCCGAGCCTCCGTTTTCGTCTCGCCCGTCGCCACCGCCGACCGCCCGCGCCGCCGCGAGCTCGAGGCACGCTCCCCCACGACTGTGGCCCCGCTCCGGCCACACACGCGCACCTTCCCGACCCCCGACCCGCCCCGCCGCGCCCGCCTCGCGCTCTCCTCCATCCGCTTCCGCCATGGCGCCAACTCCTTCTCTGCTTCCTCCATCGACGCCGCAGCCTCCTCTGCCTTCGCCGCTGTGGCTACCCCCTGCCCCACCTCCTCTCCCCTTCCGCCGCCGCCTCCTCCTCATCCCCTTTCCCCTCGCTGTCAGCCCCCGTGTCCTGCCCCGCCACCGTCTCGGCGCCCCGCGCTAGTGCCCAGATGGCCGTGGAGCTGCCGTGCGGGATGGCTGTCGGCTCGCGCGTCACGGTGGTGGCCTGGCCGACGAGGAGGGACGGGGCGGCGACATCGCAGTTCATGGTGGAGCTGCTCAGCACCAAGGCCGTCCATGGGGAGGAGCCGCCCAGGATACTCCACTTCAACCCCAGGATCAGAGGCGACTTCAACGGCCGCCCCGTCATCGAGCTCAACACCTGCTACCGCATGCAGTGGGCGCTGCTGCAGCGCTGCGAGGGACCGGCGTCCCGGCCCGACGAGGATAGGGGTGAGCTCCTTTGATTCCACAGTTCAATCTCGCTTTTTCCTCGTCGTTCGCTAAGAAATTTAATAGTGGTATCTTAATTTTGAAGCTATTTGTTCGTTAAAACCAACACAAATTTCATCACTGAATTTGCTTGCTATTGGTTCCAATTTCAGTTGATGGGGAAGTCAAGTGTGAGAAATGGACTCGGGATGATGGCCCCAACATAGAGGAATCGTCAAACATAAAGTGGCTGCTCAACAATTTGATCGGCAGGCCGGAGCCAGACAAGGTCTCTATCGATGAGGCATACCCCTTTACAGAGGGCAAGCTCTTTGTCCTAACCATCACAGCCGGTCTCGAAGGCTACCATGTCAATGTCAATGAGCAACATATTGCATCCTTCCCTTACCGCACTGTAAGATTTTTGCCATGCCTCTGCAGACATTGCTCGTTGGTTACTTACATAATATATCATCGATGGAGAACCTGTTATCTGATGGGCTGTCAATCTGTGGATTTAACAGGGTTACAACATCGAGGACGCAACGGGCCTGTCGTTGAACAGAAACCTTGACATCAAGTCGATTTCTGTCGCCCATCTGCCCAAATCACACCCTAGCTTCGACCCATAGCGATACCTTGAAATGTCTGTTCAGTGGAAGGGCTCACCTCTGCCGACTGAACCTGTCGAGCTGTTCATCGGTATCCTTTCTGCAGCCAACCATTTCGCCGAGCATTGGTGTGACTTGACTTCCATTATTCAGCATATTAATGCTTTACGGGTCATATATGTTAGCTCCCATTTCCAGTGTCATGTTTTAGTGCGTTCATGCTTGTCTCTGCCTTTCTTAAAGTAAGCATGGGTTTACCTGGTAGCTCGAACTATGATTATGCTTGCAAATGAATTATTGATCAACCTATCAACACAGGGTGTTATATTTTACAATACCTGGTAGTGGTATTAGAGTATGATATTTCTTTTCAGAAAAAAAGTACGTGTCATAATTGTGGCAAATTTCTCCAGGTAGTGATATATTTCACGCTGCATACAGGAGTGTGATGTAATTTTCTGCCCCTTTTCAGGAATGGGAAGAGGAAGTGTATCCACCTTATGCAAACGGACCGGGCTATGTGATTTCATCAGAAATAGCTGAGTACATCGTATCCGAGTTTGACAACCAGGCACTGAGAGTAAGTCATTACCACCCCTTGCCAGTAACTAGATTTTGAAACATCTATGTAGTTTGTCTAAAAAGCCTAACAAACGGGTGTGCTTCTTCCCCCTGATTGTTGCAGTTGTTCAAGATGGAAGACGTGAGCATGGGCATGTGGGTTCAGAAGTTCAACAAGACTTGCCAGCTAGTGGAGTATTCGCACGACGTCAAGTTCTTCCAGGCCGGCTGCTTCGACGGCTACTACACCGCGCACTACCAGTCGCCGCAGCACATAATCTGCCTGTGGAGGAAGCTGCAGTCCGGGAGTGCTCAATGCTGCAATGCCAGATGACAATGAGACTGCTTGTTAATTGAAAAGCAGTACCCGGCTCTCTGGAGAATCAAATAGCAAGGATGAGTTTGAGTTTGATCTTGATTTGGAGGATCTCTGGAGAATTAGCTTGCGTAATTTGCTCATTCTTTTGGTCAGTGGCTGGTTAATTCAGCTGCTGATTCTGACACTAGCTAGATGCTGACACCATGTACACGTGTCAATTGTTTTTGACCTAGGAACTATAACAGCTCTGCTGATCTCACTTGTATACCGGCTGTTCTTATATATACATATTAGATGTTTCGAGTAAATCATTTTGTGTGTTCAGAGCTGCTCCTGTGCATTGTCGATTCCACCTGCATGTCTGATTGTTCTAAGAAGTATGAATGTCGCAGACTGCCGGTTGAAGATGTGCGACATGCTCGTGCCACCATTGTCAACATGACAAACTGGCTGAACTTAGAAGTCTTTACAAATTGCAAGCACGGAAGCAACAACCTCTTAAACAGAGTTCCTACAAACTGCAAGCATTGAAAGCAACGACTTCCAAACAAAGTTCCTACAAACTGCAAGCACATAAGCAAAGGTCAGCATAAGCCCGCAAAAACAGGAGGTTAGTTCAAAATGAACTAAATCTGAGCATGGCGATTACAACTAACCTTATCAATTTTGACTACGGAACAACTTCCTAAACGAAGTTCCATACGCAAATACTAAGACTGGCAGCATTGGTCCTACCTTAACCCGGCCTATACAAAGTTACTACAGAACAACTACTTCCTACAGATGCAGAGCCGCACTCACTTGTGCCATATCTAACAGCCACCACAGCCAGCTTCCCCTTGATCCAGAAGCGCGTGCTCCAACAACTACAGCTTGGCAAACACTTGAACACCAGCTCACTGCCCCTGGCCCGTAGAAGCTGCTTCCATTGCTGCAGAAAATGCGAGAAATTGGAATGTAATATCAATCAACTGGCGAATCATGTTAGCTCAATGTACATTCCGCTTATTCACCAATCACAAGGACCGACAAGTTCCTCAGAAAATAAAAACAGGACTTCATAGAATCATTAAGATATATTGACTTGTACTCAAGAGGAACACCTCTCTTTCTTTAGCACATATGTTCAGCTCAATGTGTAAAGTTTCTTGCTAAGAACCATATTTTCATGCCATGTTGCTAAGTGCCAGCGCCACCACTGTGACGCGCAAGCCGACGACCATCCCACACGGCAGCTCCACGGCCACCTGGGCACCAGCGCGGGGCGCCGAGACGGTGGCGGGGCAGGACGCGGGGGCTGACAGCGAGGGGAAAGGGGATGAGGAGGAGGCGGCGGCGGAAGGGGAGAAGAGGTGGGGCAGGGGGTAACCACGGCGGCGAAGGCAGAGGAGGCTGCGGCGTCGATGGAGGAGGCGGAGGAGGAGTTGGCGCCGCGGCGGAAGCGGATGGAGGAGAGCGCGAGGCGGGCACGGCGGGGCGGGGCGGGGGTCGGGAAGGTGCGCGGCGTGTGTAACCAGAGCGGGGCCGCGGTCGTGGAGGAGCGTGCCTCGAGCTCGCGGCGGCGCGGGTGGTCGGCGGTGGCGACGGGCGAGACAGAGATGGAGACGGAGGCTCGGGCCGCACCAGCCGCGCCTAAACGGTGCGACCCAGCTCGTCCGAGTCAGCGCGCGGGTACGCCAGGGTGGCACCTGACGGGTGGGCCCAACCGGTCAGTTTGCCTGTCAATACATATAAACAGCACTTTTAGTCTCTTTTGCAATGGTTCGCCCAAAGTTGATACTGACACGTAAAAATTACCAATCTTGGTACCAATCTGCTTCCAATGCCTCAATTGTGGTACTTCTGTGTAATTTACTCGGCTAGACGCCAGGGACCCTGGTGTCTGCTTCGCAACCCAGACGCCAGGGATGTTGGCGTCACCAGAAAAGGTCAGAAAAGAATTTTTTTTGTAAACGAGGTCAAATCAGGATTTTGTTAGCCAGAGAGGTCATAACAGTAATTTTGTCCACCAAAGAACCTACTAGGTACTCCAGCACGCTAGTGCAAAATGCAATCTTCTCTTTCTTGCTCATCAACCATGACCGACCATCTCAAACCTTTTTTGCTCAAAGAAACTAAGCAGATACTGTACGACTAGCAAAAGGAACCACACACAGGCCCTCTTCCTTCCAAAGGAACAAAATGCGTTTCCTTCTTTTCTTTTCTTATTTTTTTATTATTGCTACTACTACTACTACTATGAAATAATGTGAGTAGTACTCCTACTTCGGTTCAAAACAACAATAATAATGTGACTACTTACCGGTGGAGTCAGTACGTATTTATAACGCAGGGAAAGGGAAGGGAAACGCGTCCAAGCCTGTGTGAAGAAATTAAAGCAGGAAATTAAGGAGCGGTTCAGGACAGGCAAAGACTTGCAGAACCACCCACCCAAGCATTGAAACCCCAAGCCACAGCCAGCGTGATCTCCGCCAATAAATTCCGTGCAGATAAGAAGAGATGAACTACCTCTGACCTTAGTATCTCCTCTCGTGGGCGTCGCAATGCATACGCTCCAGTCTCCAGATGAACATCATCTGCGGCCGGCTGGTTTCGGTAGTAGCCATCCTACTCACAATGGCCATTGTGCTCCTGCTCCTACTCTTGTGGCAGTTGGCTGCCTGCTGCGGCTAAATTTTATGTTTTGACCCTTTTCTGAAAGTTAATCGAGATCTGACCCCGTTTCAAAAATATTTCAAGATCTGACCCTTTTCTCTACCGCCACAGTCTCTGGCGGTAGGGTTACATAACCTACCGCCAAAATCAATGGCGGTAGAACTTAACTGTGCCGTCACGTTCATTTAACGTGGGAAAAAACGCTACCGCCATGACGTTTGGCGGTAGGATGTGTATCCCTACCGCCATGTGCTTTGACAGTAGGCCTACTCGACCTTTTTCCGCGAGAAAATGCCAGAGCATGGATAAGTCACATGCAGCAATGCTCCCGTCCAAATAAACAAAGATGAACAAAGCCCCTCACTTACACTGTACCTATATACTCTATGTCAATCGGTCAAAGCATGCATGCATCAGCCTGGCTTGCTATGAGCTAGGTACAGTGCGTGCCTAGGGGCATGGGAGTACTACACGTCTACCTGACAGATAGCTTGCATGTCTCGGCTCGCAGCAACCTTTTCAGAGACAGTAAAAACTAAACCTACAACTAGTAGTAGAGTATTGCACTCTAGCAAAGCATAGACACTGACTGACATGTCTTTGAATAATGGACAAGACATACGTGCTACCTATGCAGAGCTACGCGTTTACTTTGTCGCCTCAGACACAAAGGTAGTGCATACCCTACCGCCAAGCAGCCTGGCGGTAGGGTATAACGGCCTACCGCCAAAAACCTTGGCGGTAGGGTATTTTTAGCGTTATAACGACGTGATGACGCAGTTAAATCCTACCGCCGTAGACTATGGCGATAGGCAATGTAACCTTACCGCCAAAGACTCTGGCGGTAGCAAAAGGGTCAGATCTCAAAAATTTTCTAAACTAGGGTCAAATCTTGATTAACTTTCAGAAAAAGGTCAAAACACGAAATTTTGCCGCCTGCTGCTGGTGATAATTCTTAAGGGAGTGGTCTGCTCTTTGTGTGGTCGTCACGCGGTGTGCGGGCCGGGAGAAAGCTGTGGGGCAGATACCGAGGAAGGTGCCATATTCTTTACTTTTCATTTGGTTTCATCAGCCGACACTGAGGAGTGACCAGGCTTCAATGCCCGAAAACACGAGTCCTACCCCTACCTAAGAGCATTTCCAACCATGCCCTAACAAGCCCTCAAGGCCCTTTTTAGCACCGCCGTCAAAAATCAGTTAAATCGCGCCCCCAGAAGCCCAATTTTTGCCGGTTAAGCCCGAATTTGACGCCGGCGGACCCACGCCGAACCTAGCGCACTGGGGGGCGTCCGGGGGTGCCTGAGGAAACATTTTTTGGCGCGAAAAGAAGTGGGGCCGCCGAGTCAGCGACTCGCCGCCTTCTTCGTCCTCATCGCCCGGGTTCCCGCGGGAATCAATGCCAAGGCTGCCGTGTGTTAACCAATATTGTTGTCGGCGCATCAAGGGTATTGTTAGGAGGTAGTTAGTTAGATAACTTATCTCTGTATTCTATCTCTATCTCGATCCCTTGTATATCTCTCCCGTATGGTTAGGCTGTAACCATCGGTTCCCTTGTACTCCAAGTCATATCAATACAAATACATGCGGGTCACCATGTTACGGTGATTGAGACGCCTAAACCATTCTTAACATGGTAATCAGAGCAGGACTCTTCCACCTCGTCTAGCTCGTTCCCATCTACCCTCCATCGACAGAAACCCATCCCCAGCTCGCCTCTACCCAACCTCCATCTACAGATCCTACCTTCCACCGATCATCCCAGGAACCATGTCCTCCTCTAGCTCGGCCATCTTCTCCAGCCTTAACAACAACACCTCCGAACCACTTTCCCGTACCAACTATGTCCTATGGAGCGCCCAGGCCAGATCACAGATCATGGTGTGGCGACCCCGATTCAATCGTACACTAATCATACACGCAAACGTGTACGATCAAGATCAGGGACTCACGGGAAGATATCACAACACAACTCTACAAATAAAATAAGTCATACAAGCATCATATTACAAGCCAGGGGCCTCGAGGGCTCGAATACAAGAGCTCGATCATAGACGAGTCAGCGGAAGCAACAATATCTGAGTACAGACATAAGTTAAACAAGTTGCCTTAAGAAGGCTAGCACAAACTGGGATACAGATCGAAAGAGGCGCAGGCCTCCTGCCTGGGATCCTCCTAACTACTCCTGGTCGTCGTCAGCGGGCATCACGTAGTAGTAGGCACCTCCGGTGTAGTAGGGATCGTCGTCGACGGCGGCGTCTGGCTCCTGGGCTCCAGCATCTGGTTGCGACAACCAGAAAGAAAGGAAAGGGGGGAAAGGGGGGAGAAAGCAACCGTGAGTACTCATCCAAAGTACTCGCAAGCAAGGAGCTACACTACATATGCATGGATATATGTGTAAAGGGCCATATCAGTGGGCTGAACTGCAGAATGCCAGAATAAGAGGGGGATAGCTAGTCTTATCGAAGACTACGCTTCTGGTCACCGTCGTCTTGCAACTGGTAGAAGAGGGTAGTCTGAAGTCCTCCAACTAGCATCTCCAAGTAGCAACTCCAAGTAGCATCTCCAGTAGCAACTCCAAGTAGCATCTCCAGTAGCATCGCATAGCATAATTCTACCCGGCGATCCTCTCCTCGTCGCCCTGTTAGAGAGCGATCACCGGGTTATATCTGGCACTTGGAAGGGTGTGTTTTATTAAGTATCTGGTTCTAGTTGTCATAAGGTCAAGGTACAACTCCAAGTCGTCCTGTTACCGAAGATCACGGCTATTCGAATAGATTAACTTCCCTGCAGGGGTGCACCAACTTACCCAACACGCTCGATCCCATTTGGCCGGACACACTTTCCTGGGTCATGCCCGGCCTCGGAAGATCAACACGTCGCAGCCCGACCTAGGCACAACAGAGAGGTCAGCACGCCGGTCTAAACCTAAGCGCGCAGGGGTCTGGGCCCATCGCCCTGAGCACACCTGCACGTTGCGTACGCGGCCGGAAGCAGAACTAGCCCCCTAATACAAGTGCAGGCTTACGTTCCAATCCGGCGCGCGCCGCTCAGTTGCTGACGTCAAGAAGGCTTCGGCTGATACCACGACGTCGGGATACCCATAACTACTCCCATGTAGATGGTTAGTGCGTATAGACCAAATGGCCAGACTCAGATCAAATACCAAGATCTCGTTAAGCGTGTTATTATGAAGCAACCGCGGACGCCGATCAGGGCCAGGCCCACCTCTCGCCTAGGTGGTCTCAACCTGCCCTGTCGCTCCGCCACAAAGATCCACACAGAGGGCCGTCGGGACAAGGGTCCTTTCAGCCCCCAATCCGTGAATCACTCGCGGGTACTCTTCGAGCGGACCCGACTTTAGTCACCATCTGTAGTATGTATACATGTATGTATATACCCGTGATCACCTCCCGAGTGATCACGGCCCAATAGTATAGCAAGGCAGACTGACAAGAATGTAGGGCCAATGATGATAAACTAGCATCCTATACTAAGCATTTAGGATTGCAGGTAAGGTATCAACAGATGTAGCAACAATGTCAGGCTATGCATCAGAATGGGATTATCGAAAAGCAGTAACATGCTACACTACTCTAATGCAAGCAGTATAGAGGGGAATAGGCGATATCTGGTGATCAAGGGGGGGGGGGGGCTTGCCTGGTTGCTCTGGCAAGAGAGAGGGGTCGTCAACTCCGTAGTCGAACTTGGCAGCAGCAGGGTCAGTCTCGTAGTCTACCGGAGAGAAGAGGGGGAAGAAACAATGAATACCATGTAAACAGATGCATACCGATGCATGACAAGACAAGTAACGATGCTAGGCGTGCCCTAACGTGGTATGAGGTGGTACCGGTTAAGGGGGGAAACATCCGGGAAAATATCCCCGGTGTTTTGTGTTTTCAGGCAGAGGAGCCGGAGGGGGAAAGTTGCGAGTTCGATAGGTTAGGGGTGTGTGGCGGACGAACGGACGACGTATCCGGATTCGTCTCGTCGTTCTGAGCAACTTTCATGTAGAAAGTACTTTCATCCGAGTTACGGATTAAAAGATATGATTTTCTAAAGATTTAAATCATTTTCTGATTTTAATTATTTATTTAATTCCAACATTATCCAAAACAGTGTGTGATGACGTAGGCATGACATCAGCGTGATGTCAGCAGGTCAACTGGTCGGTTGACCAGTCAAACCAGACAGGTGGGTCCAGTGGGACCCACATGTCATTGTCAGGGACATTAACAGAATTTTAAAACTAACTAAATGGGTTAATTAGTGTGCGGGCCCTAGCAGTCAGTGAGAGATTAATGTTTTAATTAACTAATTTAATTAATTAGCAGTTAAATATCTGTTTTTATTCTTTTATGGCATGGGGCCCGCATGTCAGTGCCACTGGGCTGCCCAGTCAGCACGTTGACTGGGTCAACCCAGTCAACGGGGCCCCCATGGCCCGCTGGCAGTGACCCAGGGATGGGGCCCGCCTAGCCACGTCGGCGGACGGCGCCGGAACTACGCCGGCGAGGCAAAATGCGGCGGCGCGGCTCGGGAGGTGGCCGGAAATCGCCTACAGGGCACCAAATCGAGCGGGACCGGGTGCGTTCGAGAGCTACGGCTGCGCCGCGTCCAACGGTGGTGATGGTGGCGGCAGGGGTGACCGGAATCGAGCGCGGCGAGCTCATCGGCGGACGGCCGGAGTCGGGCGCGGGAGGAAACGGCGAGGCCTCATGTTTGCGTAAGAAGGGGAGGCCAAGCGAGTTATACGCGAGGCGGCGAACGCAACGGGCGTTGGCCCGTGACCATTTGGTCACCGGAAGGGCGCCGGCGACGAGCGCAGGCGGCGACGCGTTCGGGCTCTCATCGGGGACGACGCTAGGAGGCATGGGAGGGAGCGTGCGTGCGTGCGTTGGGTTCCTGAAGGCTCAAGGAACACGATGCCGTGCTCACGCGAGCACGACGGAGATCATGGCCATGGCGGCGAGGCGTTCTGCGGCGACGTGCTCACGGCAACGGCGACGGGGCAGCTACGGTGCACGAGGGGGCTAACGAAGGTGGACGGGAGATGGGGAGCTCACCGTGCGGCACGCAAGATGGCCCTCGGATGGCTTAGTAGCTGCAGAAGGAGTCGCCGGAGTTGGTGAAGAACGCGGCCGGCGGAGATGAGGGCGAAGGGGATCCGGTGCTTCGGGGCTCCCCCGCTCCAGCTGAGGCCTCCGGTGGATGAGGAAGACGAAGGAGGCGTTGTTGGACACGCAGGTGCGGCGAGGCGATGGCTGTGGCCGCGTGATTCACGGCGGCGGTTCCATGGCGGCGTTCGGGCGTGGTGGGGGAACACGGAGGAGGGCGCGGTGGATCTGGAGGGGGAGCGCAGGGACCGAGGGGGAGTGGGGGCGAATGGGAGGAGGGATCGAGGAGGCGCGGCGTCGGCGCCCTTATCCACCCCGACGCCGGCGAGCGGGTGCGGCGGGGACGCGCCCCTGTTCCGACCCGAGTCGGGGGAACAGGGAAGGGAGGCGACAGGGGGAGGCGGGCCGGTTCGGCCAGATGGGCCAGGTGGGCCGGCCAGGCTAGCTAGCTAGGCCAGTTGGCCCAAGGGGTTGGGGGTTTTTTTTTCTTTTGTTTTATTTTCATTTTTTTTGTTTATTTCCTGTTCTGTTTTATTTCATTTCAAAGTAATTAGGCATTTTCTAAAAATGTGTTTACTTCACCATAATTACCATTGCAATATTTGGCACCCACCGAACATTTTTGTTTTGACTTTTGAAAACTTTGGGTGTTTGACCCTAATTCATTTTTTTGAATTTGCAATGTTTTTGAACTACCACTTAATTAGCAACAGTAACACGGATGACATGGCATCATTAGAAGAGTTTTACTGTAGCCTAATTATCCGGGCGTTACAAATCTCCTCCACTACAAGAAATCTCGTCCCGAGATTTAGGAGGTAGAACAAAACAGCGCGGGGTATTCTTCACGCAGACGATCCTCACGTTCCCAAGTGGCTTCATCTTCAGAATGGTGCGACCACTGGACTTTGAGGAACTTGATCGCCTTCTGGCGTGTGCGGCGTTCAGCTTGGTCGAGAATGCGGACCGGATGCTCTTTATAGGAGAGATCCTGTTGCAATTCGAGCACTTCATGATCCACTCCTCGGATTGGGTCCTTGAAGCAACGGCGGAGTTGTGACACGTGGAACACATCGTGAACCTGAGAAAGGTTCGGCGGAAGCTCCAGTTGATATGCCACTTTTCCACGTCTTCCGAGAATAGTGAATGGGCCAATATAGCGAGGAGCTAGCTTGCCCTTGATCCCGAAGCGGTGAGCACCCTTCATTGGTGTGACTCGAAGATAAGCCTTTTCGCCAGGTTGATAGACCATGTCCTTATGTTTACGGTCATAATTACTCTTTTGGCGCGACTGAGCAGTTTTGAGATTCTCGCGAATAATGCGGACTTGTTCTTCGGCATGTTGGATAATATCCGGACCAAAGAGTGGACGTTCCCCAGTTTCTGACCAGTTCAGAGGGGTTCGACACTTTCGTCCATATAACACTTCGAAGGGGGCCATCTTCAGACTAGCTTGATAGCTATTATTATAAGAGAACTCAGCATACGGGAGAGATTCCTCCCATTTCTTGCCGAAGGAAATAACACAAGCTCGAAGCATGTCTTCGAGAACTTGGTTGACACGTTCAACCTGCCCTTGCGACTGAGGATGAAAAGCAGTGCTGAAAGACAGATGAGTGCCCATAGCTTCTTGGAAACTTGACCAGAATTTTGAAGTGAATAAGCTGCCACGGTCCGAACTGATTACCAATGGAATACCGTGAAGCGAGACAATTCTGGACATGTAGAGGTTTGCCAGCTGACTAGCAGTGATCGTTTCCTTGACAGCCAGAAAATGCGCAACTTTAGAAAGCCGGTCAATGATGACAAGAATAGCATCATTACCTTTTTGCGATTTGGGGAATCCAGTGACGAAGTCCATTTCAACATGGTCCCATTTCCATTCAGGAATAGAGATAGGTTGCAGAGTTCCAGCAGGCCTTTGATGTTCTGCTTTGATACGACGGCAAACGTCACACTCAGCAACATAGCGAGCAATGTCTTGCTTCATGTTAGACCACCAGAATCTCTGACGAATGTCTTGGTACATCTTTGTACTACCAGGATGGATACATAGAGGCGTATCATGAGCTTCTTTCATAACCTTCTGAGTCATATCCAGGTTTTCCCTCTTACTCGGAACTACTAGGCGACCTTTGAAGAATAAGGTGCCATCATTAGCAACAGTGAAGAATGAGGGCTTTCCTTCTTTGAGGTCGCGCTTAATCTTGTGGACTTCATCGTCATATTTCTGTATCCATTTGATGGTGTCCACAAGATCTGGTTTCGCAACCAGGGTATTGAGAGAACCCCTGGGAACAACGTGGAGGTTCATCTTGCGAAACTCCTTAGGAGGGGGAGCGAGCGCACCCGGAGGAACAATATGGAGGTTCAGCTTTCGAAATTCTTCAACAAGTGAGGGCCGAACCTTGTGAATCTGGAGGTGGTTGCAGTAAGACTTGCGGCTCAAGGCATCAGCCATTACATTGGCCTTGCCTGGTGTATAGGAAATACCCAAGTCAAAGTCTGCAACAATCTCCATCCATCTCTGCTGACGGAGGTTCAGGTCTGGCTGAGTAAACAGATACTTCAGACTTTGGTGGTCAGTGAAGATCTCGCAACGATTACCGAGAAGGTAATGTCGCCACTACTTCAGTGCATGAATGACAGCAGCAAGTTCGAGGTCGTGAACTGGGTAGTTCTCTTCGTGAGGGCGCAATTGCCGAGAGGCATAAGCAATAACTTTGCGGTCTTGCATTAGGACACAGCCTAATCCTTGACGGGAAGCGTCGCAGTAAATGACGAAGTCCTTCTTAGTATCAGGAGGAGCTAGTACCGGGGCAGAAGTCAACTTGTCTTTGAGTGCCTGGAAACTTTCCTGACATTTATCTGTCCATTGGAACTTGACGCCCTTATGCAACAGGTTAGTCAGAGGCCTGGCAATCTTGGAGAAGTTCTTGACGAATCGACGGCAATAGCTGGCGAGACCGAGAAAACTTCTGACTTGCTTGACATTCTTCGGAGGAGTCCAATCGAGAATAGCCTGAACTCGTTCAGGGTTAACGGCAATACCATCCTTAGATATGACATGTCCAAGATAGGTTACTTCGGGAAGCCAGAATTCACACTTGGAGAACTTGGCATAGAGTTGATGCTCTCTAAGCTTTTCCAGAACAAGACGAAGATGTTCGGCATGTTCTTCTTCGTTCTTGGAATATACAAGGATATCATCCAGATAAACCACGACAAATTTGTCGAGGTATTCCATAAAGATATAGTTCATTAGACGAGAGAAGGTGGCTGGAGCATTGGTTAATCCAAAAGACATGACGGTGTACTCGTATGAACCATAGCGAGTCACAAATGCGGTCTTCGGGATATCTTCTTCACGAACACGGATCTGGTGGTAACCCAACCTTAAGTCGAGTTTAGAGAATACTGACGAACCAGCCAGTTGATCATATAGATCATTGATCCGAGGAAGAGGATATTTGTTCTGAATGGTAGCTTGGTTAATAGGACGGTAGTCTTGGACCAATCGGTTTGTCCCATCTTTCTTCTTGACAAAGAGAGAAGGTGCTCCCCAAGGAGAGCAACTTGGGCGAATGAAACCACTTTGAAGAGATTTATCGATTTCCTCCTTAAGCTCGAGGAGTTCATGCGGCGGCATCTTGTAGGGTCGCTTGGCTATAGGAGTGGTGCCTGGTTTCAAGTCGATGACGAATTCGACAGCTCTAGCAGGGGGAATCCCTGGAAGTTCTTCAGGAAAGACGTCGAGGAAGTCACGAACGACGGGAATGTTTTCAATGCCCTCGAGTGGTGCGGCGTTCAATGCATTCAATGCATAGAGCCTTGCCTCGGCATTTTGCACCAGGTGAGCTTGGTATGTAACTATTTCATCTGAAGGGTGTAGTAGATGGACGGTCTTAGTGACGCAAACGATAGAAGCAGTATGCGCCTTTAACCAATCCATTCCCAGAATGAGGTCAATGTTAGACGACTTCAGGATAATGGGCGAGGCGTGAAATTCCAATCCTTCGATTTCCACAGGGACGTCGATGCCAACCATGGAGGTCTGACATTGTCCCGTGGGGGTTTTTACCACTACCGAAGTGTTCATCTGCTCACATTTAACGTCGTGCTTGTATGCAAAATCTTCTGACATGAATGAATGCGATGCACCTGTATCAAATAAAACGGATGCTGGTACTGAATTTACGAGGAGTGTACCCATCACAGTAGCAGGCTGGTCTTGAGCTTCGTTTAGATCAACGTGGTTGGCATGAACACGACCATATGACTTGGCATTGTTGTTACGGGGCTGGATGTTCCCACGGCCAGTTGCTGGAAGGGCTAGTTGATTCTGATTCTGGTTGCATTCCCTAGCACGGTGCCCTGGTTGACCACACTTGTAGCACAGACCATTATTGGGAGTGGGAACAGGAGCTCGGGGTGGTGGAGCTGGAAGCCTTGGCTGACTAGATGGTGGAGGAGGCAGACGAGGTGCAGCATAGGTCTGCCTTGGGGCAGGTGCATTTGGACGGTACATGCTGTTCGGGATCCAAATCTTACGCTTCTGCGAGGGCGGGCCCGAAGATGAGCCCGTGTCACGGCTGCGCCTGTGAGAGCTCTGGTATTCCTGCAGACCAGTCTCGACATTGATGGCCTTGTTCACCAAGGTAGCGAAATCGGCAAAGTCGTGCACTAGAAGTGCGAGCTTGATGTCAGCTTGAAGGCCGTCACGGAACTTCTCCTGTCTGCGTGCATCAGTGGCAATGTCCTCTTCAGCATAGCGAGACAAGTCCAGAAACTCTCGCTGATAAGCTTCAACAGTCTTATTGCCTTGGGTGAGGTTGCGGAACTCACGCTTCTTCCGGTCCATGACTCCTTGAGGAATGAAGTGGGCACGGAAAGCAGCTTGAAAGTCTGGCCAGGTGATAATTGTTCCAACTGGCAGAGTACGCCTGTGGCTGTCCCACCATTGAGCTGCGGGTCCCTTTAGGAAGAAGGAAGCAAAGGTGACATAGCTGGCAGGGGCTACATCAGCAGACTCCATCTCGTAGGTGATATCACGGAGCCAGTCATCAGCATCCAGTGGCTGGGTTGAGCTGCGGTACACGCTTGGGTTGAGGCGAATGAATTCCTGCAGAGTTACTGTGTTTGGCTGCTGATTCATATTGGGGCGAGGAAACTGAGCCATCATGTTCTCCATGAACTGGCGATTCATCTCAAGCTGTTGGATCATACCAGCCATGTACTCAGGCGGTGGTGGGAAGTTGCCACCACGACCACGACCAGCTGGTCTAACCATCCTGCTAATGTATAACAGGGGTAGTTCAGCATTTGAGAAATTTGCAAAGGAAAGTAATCATTCATGATGAAACATGCTTAATGAAAGCAGCACGATAGTTACTACATAGTAGTCGGCATATCTTACAAAAGAGATCATGCATAGAGTGCGGTACACAGAGTTCAGTACATAGACTAAGACATCATAGGCGGCACGCAGGCTCGCGGCGAATGCAACTAACACTAACAAGCCAGCCTACATTAGTCCCACGCGGTACTGCGGAGGTAGCTGAAGCCTGAAAGCTGGTAGTGTGGCATCGGAAACTCCACATCAGTAACCTGGGGTCCGCGGATACTCTGGTGCGGAACCCGACGCTCCAGTGGCAGAAGAGGACCAAGTGCGGGAGAGTAGCCTCCCACCTCTGGCCAGCCGACACCCTGGGGCATCACGGTCCTGGCTGGGTAGATCGCAGAACGAGGCAGCTCTCTGGATCGGACAAAGGGGTGCAACAGTGTTAGAGCATGGTAAAGGTGCTGACGAGTGGTGTACAACTCGTGGCGAAGAGCTCGGTTAGCTCGATCCAGCCCATCAACATGCAGAATAAAGTTCTGATGGTAGAAGGGCTCTCGGGTGACAGTGGAGTAGGCAGCAGTGTAGTAACCCTCCTCACCAACATCAGATGCGATAGCAATGTGCCGGAAGGGGGAGGTGTCCAACTCCCGATACTCTCCACGAAGACGTGTCAGAGCAGCATAAGCAGCATCGTGGACTGCCATATCGATAGTCACCCCAACACCATGTGCGGTGTGCAGCACAGTAGTGGAGTCATACTCCCGAGAGTAGAGGTGGACGATGGCACGGTACTGCTCCTGGTTAAAGTCCTGGTACTCCTCATAGACGGTGTACTCAGGGTGCCAGCGATATCCCAGATAGGTCATCATATCAGCTAGCACGGCAGGTGATCCCGAGGCACCAATGGCCGTCGTGTGGCGGACGACCTGCCTCGTGGGTTCCATCTGAAAACAAAGATGTTTCAAGGGAGTCAATGATAGTGTGGAAATCGTCCAAAATACTATTCCAAAGAATACTATGGCTTTATCCAACTTTGGGGTGAATGGGGTCACGGGATCCTAGTGATAGTTAGTAAATTCGTTTAACCCGAGTAGAAAAGAGTTCAGAGTCCCAGAGTAAAGGTCGAGGAGTAAAAGATCCTAGTACCACCCGATGGCGACGTGGGCCCGTAAGGCACACAGCCAAGTTAGTAAAAGTTTTTGTAATGTCTAGACTCGACTTCGGCCAAGGAGTGTGGAAGGGGGATTCCTACAGGCAGTCGGCTCTGATACCAACTTGTGGCGACCCCGATTCAATCGTACACTAATCATACACGCAAACGTGTACGATCAAGATCAGGGACTCACGGGAAGATATCACAACACAACTCTACAAATAAAATAAGTCATACAAGCATCATATTACAAGCCAGGGGCCTCGAGGGCTCGAATACAAGAGCTCGATCATAGACGAGTCAGCGGAAGCAACAATATCTGAGTACAGACATAAGTTAAACAAGTTGCCTTAAGAAGGCTAGCGCAAACTGGGATACAGATCGAAAGAGGCGCAGGCCTCCTGCCTGGGATCCTCCTAACTACTCCTGGTCGTCGTCAGCGGGCATCACGTAGTAGTAGGCACCTCCGGTGTAGTAGGGATCGTCGTCGACGGCGGCGTCTGGCTCCTGGGCTCCAGCATCTGGTTGCGACAACCAGAAAGAAAGGAAAGGGGGGAAAGGGGGGAGAAAGCAACCGTGAGTACTCATCCAAAGTACTCGCAAGCAAGGAGCTACACTACATATGCATGGATATATGTGTAAAGGGCCATATCAGTGGGCTGAACTGCAGAATGCCAGAATAAGAGGGGGATAGCTAGTCTTATCGAAGACTACGCTTCTGGTCACCGTCGTCTTGCAACTGGTAGAAGAGGGTAGTCTGAAGTCCTCCAACTAGCATCTCCAAGTAGCAACTCCAAGTAGCATCTCCAGTAGCAACTCCAAGTAGCATCTCCAGTAGCATCGCATAGCATAATTCTACCCGGCGATCCTCTCCTCGTCGCCCTGTTAGAGAGCGATCACCGGGTTATATCTGGCACTTGGAAGGGTGTGTTTTATTAAGTATCTGGTTCTAGTTGTCATAAGGTCAAGGTACAACTCCAAGTCGTCTTGTTACCGAAGATCACGGCTATTCGAATAGATTAACTTCCCTGCAGGGGTGCACCAACTTACCCAACACGCTCGATCCCATTTGGCCGGACACACTTTCCTGGGTCATGCCCGGCCTCGGAAGATCAACACGTCGCAGCCCGACCTAGGCACAACAGAGAGGTCAGCACGCCGGTCTAAACCTAAGCGCGCAGGGGTCTGGGCCCATCGCCCTGAGCACACCTGCACGTTGCGTACGCGGCCGGAAGCAGAACTAGCCCCCTAATACAAGTGCAGGCTTACGTTCCAATCCGGCGCGCGCCGCTCAGTTGCTGACGTCAAGAAGGCTTCGGCTGATACCACGACGTCGGGATACCCATAACTACTCCCATGTAGATGGTTAGTGCGTATAGACCAAATGGCCAGACTCAGATCAAATACCAAGATCTCGTTAAGCGTGTTATTATGAAGCAACCGCGGACGCCGATCAGGGCCAGGCCCACCTCTCGCCTAGGTGGTCTCAACCTGCCCTGTCGCTCCGCCACAAAGATCCACACAGAGGGCCGTCGGGACAAGGGTCCTTTCAGCCCCCAATCCGTGAATCACTCGCGGGTACTCTTCGAGCGGACCCGACTTTAGTCACCATCTGTAGTATGTATACATGTATGTATATACCCGTGATCACCTCCCGAGTGATCACGGCCCAATAGTATAGCAAGGCAGACTGACAAGAATGTAGGGCCAATGATGATAAACTAGCATCCTATACTAAGCATTTAGGATTGCAGGTAAGGTATCAACAGATGTAGCAACAATGTCAGGCTATGCATCAGAATGGGATTATCGAAAAGCAGTAACATGCTACACTACTCTAATGCAAGCAGTATAGAGGGGAATAGGCGATATCTGGTGATCAAGGGGGGGGGGGGGGCTTGCCTGGTTGCTCTGGCAAGAGAGAGGGGTCGTCAACTCCGTAGTCGAACTTGGCAGCAGCAGGGTCAGTCTCGTAGTCTACCGGAGAGAAGAGGGGGAAGAAACAATGAATACCATGTAAACAGATGCATACCGATGCATGACAAGACAAGTAACGATGCTAGGCGTGCCCTAACGTGGTATGAGGTGGTACCGGTTAAGGGGGGAAACATCCGGGAAAATATCCCCGGTGTTTCGTGTTTTCAGGCAGAGGAGCCGGAGGGGGAAAGTTGCGAGTTCGATAGGTTAGGGGTGTGTGGCGGACGAACGGACGACGTATCCGGATTCGTCTCGTCGTTCTGAGCAACTTTCATGTAGAAAGTACTTTCATCCGAGTTACGGATTAAAAGATATGATTTTCTAAAGATTTAAATCATTTTCTGATTTTAATTATTTATTTAATTCCAACATTATCCAAAACAGTGTGTGATGACGTAGGCATGACATCAGCGTGATGTCAGCAGGTCAACTGGTCGGTTGACCAGTCAAACCAGACAGGTGGGTCCAGTGGGACCCACATGTCATTGTCAGGGACATTAACAGAATTTTAAAACTAACTAAATGGGTTAATTAGTGTGCGGGCCCTAGCAGTCAGTGAGAGATTAATGTTTTAATTAACTAATTTAATTAATTAGCAGTTAAATATCTGTTTTTATTCTTTTATGGCATGGGGCCCGCATGTCAGTGCCACTGGGCTGCCCAGTCAGCACGTTGACTGGGTCAACCCAGTCAACGGGGCCCCCATGGCCCGCTGGCAGTGACCCAGGGATGGGGCCCGCCTAGCCACGTCGGCGGACGGCGCCGGAACTACGCCGGCGAGGCAAAATGCGGCGGCGCGGCTCGGGAGGTGGCCGGAAATCGCCTACAGGGCACCAAATCGAGCGGGACCGGGTGCGTTCGAGAGCTACGGCTGCGCCGCGTCCAACGGTGGTGATGGTGGCGGCAGGGGTGACCGGAATCGAGCGCGGCGAGCTCATCGGCGGACGGCCGGAGTCGGGCGCGGGAGGAAACGGCGAGGCCTCATGTTTGCGTAAGAAGGGGAGGCCAAGCGAGTTATACGCGAGGCGGCGAACGCAACGGGCGTTGGCCCGTGACCATTTGGTCACCGGAAGGGCGCCGGCGACGAGCGCAGGCGGCGACGCGTTCGGGCTCTCATCGGGGACGACGCTAGGAGGCATGGGAGGGAGCGTGCGTGCGTGCGTTGGGTTCCTGAAGGCTCAAGGAACACGATGCCGTGCTCACGCGAGCACGACGGAGATCATGGCCATGGCGGCGAGGCGTTCTGCGGCGACGTGCTCACGGCAACGGCGACGGGGCAGCTACGGTGCACGAGGGGGCTAACGAAGGTGGACGGGAGATGGGGAGCTCACCGTGCGGCACGCAAGATGGCCCTCGGATGGCTTAGTAGCTGCAGAAGGAGTCGCCGGAGTTGGTGAAGAACGCGGCCGGCGGAGATGAGGGCGAAGGGGATCCGGTGCTTCGGGGCTCCCCCGCTCCAGCTGAGGCCTCTGGTGGATGAGGAAGACGAAGGAGGCGTCGTTGGACACGCAGGTGCAGCGAGGCGATGGCTGTGGCCGCGTGATTCACGGCGGCGGTTCCATGGCGGCGTTCAGGCGTGGTGGGGGAACGCGGAGGAGGGCGCGGTGGATCTGGAGGGGGAGCGCAGGGACCGAGGGGGAGTGGGGGCGAATGGGAGGAGGGATCGAGGAGGCGCGGCGTCGGCGCCCTTATCCACCCCGACGCCGGCGAGCGGGTGCGGCGGGGACGCGCCCCTGTTCCGACCCGAGTCGGGGGAACAGGGAAGGGAGGCGACAGGGGGAGGCGGGCCGGTTCGGCCAGATGGGCCAGGTGGGCCGGCCAGGCTAGCTAGCTAGGCCAGTTGGCCCAAGGGGTTGGGGTTTTTTTTTTCTTTTGTTTTATTTTCATTTTTTTTTGTTTATTTCCTGTTCTGTTTTATTTCATTTCAAAGTAATTAGGCATTTTCTAAAAATGTGTTTACTTCACCATAATTACCATTGCAATATTTGGCACCCACCGAACATTTTTGTTTTGACTTTTGAAAACTTTGGGTGTTTGACCCTAATTCATTTTTTTGAATTTGCAATGTTTTTGAACTACCACTTAATTAGCAACAGTAACACGGATGACATGGCATCATTAGAAGAGTTTTACTGTAGCCTAATTATCCGGGCGTTACACATGGGCGCTGTCCTTTTTGGCTATCTCGATCAAACTATCCAAGAACCCTCCAAAACCATCACCTCCTAAGGCGCCGATGGGAAGGATCAGGTTGTCCCAAATCCTGCCTACTCCCCATGGATTATTCAAGATCAGCAAATAGTTGCCTATCTCCTCCGAAACCTATCCAAAGAAGTTCTCATCCAAGTCGCCTCCCTTGAGACATCACATGCAATCTGGAATGCGCTGGCGAACATGTTTGCTGCTGTGTCCCTATCTCGCGTCAACAACATCCGAGCCTCTCTCACGAATGCGTAGAAGGGACCCCAGTCGGCTTCAGCCTACTTCGGGTACATGAGATCTCTCTCCGACGAGCTTGCAGCGGCGGGCAAACCGATCGGGGAGGGAGAACTCATCTCCTTCATCGTTGCTGGACTCGACATGGAGTACCAACCGATTGTCTCTACGCTGGATGTGCGCACGGAGCCTACCACCATCGACGCTCTCTTCTCTCTTGTGGCCAACTTCGACCAGAGGGTCGAGATGTTCCATGGAAACGGAGCCGGCTGGTTCAAATCTTCGGCAAACTCAATCTCCCGCGGTGGCGGGCGACAAGGAGGCAACAAGGGCGGCTACCGCGGCAACACAAACTAGTAGGGCAACGGTGGCGGCCCTCGTGGTGGCCCTGGCTATGGTGGCGGTGGCCATCCTAATGGTGGTGGATCCGGTGGCGGCTCTGGCTACGGTGGAGGTGGCTATGGTGGCGGCGGCAGCAGCGGCTACCCGAACGGTGGCGCTGGAGGCTACCACCAGAACAACTACGGCGGCGGTGGCGGATCCTATCATGGTGGTGGTGGCGGAGGCTACTATCACTAGGGGAATCCTAGCAACAACAACGGCCGACACTCCTCCTCCAACGGCAACAGGGGCCGAAACTTCCAAGGCTACGAAGGCTATGAGGGTAAATGTCAAATATGCAAAAAAAACTAATCATATTGCTAAGGACTGTGATTGGCATTATGCCGATGATATGTCCCAAAAGAAAAAAATTGCTACTGCAGCTGATACGTCATACAGTGTCGATACCAACTGGTATATGGATACCGGTGCAACAAATCATATCACGGGAGAATTGGAGAAGCTAACAATGCATGAGAAGTATCGTGGCAATGATCAAGTCTACACTGCGGCAAACGGTGCAGGTATGGAGATAAGTCAAAACCCCATACAAAAACCTTGAAATAAAAGATATCTTGCATGTACCTAATGCTTCCAAAACTCTCTTATCTGTTCATCGCATTGCCCTTGATAACAATATCTTTCTAGAATTTCACCCTTTCTTCTTTTTGATCAAGGATCAGGTCACAAAGGAAATTCTCCATAGGGGTGTCTGTGTGGAAGGACTCTATGCATTACTTCTTAAGTATTGCTCATACAATAAAAGAGTTTATGGTTCCATCAAGCTTTCCGCTGAAAGGTGGCACAGTCGCTTAGGTCATCCATCATTTGCTACTGTTCATCAAATCCTTAGTAAAAATAAACTCCCAATTGTTGGTGAGAGAAATTTAGAGACTGTTTGTGATTCATGCCAGCGAGCAAAAAGTCATCAATTGCCATATTCTGTATCCACTAGTGTGTCAACCAAGCCCTTGCAGCTTATCTTTTCTGATGTATGGGGTCCAGCCCCTACTTCTGTTGGTCGACATTCTTACTATGTAAGCTTTATTGATGATTTCAGTAAGTACACATGGATCTATTTGCTCAAAAAGCGTTCTGGTGTCTTTCAAGTGTTCCATAATTTTCAAGCTCTTGTAGAACGCAAGTTTGATAGTAAAATCATTGCTATGCAATCTGACTGGGGTGGGGAATACGAGAAGCTCAATTCTTTTTTTCAAAAGATTGGCATTTCCCATCATGTCTCATGCCCCCATGCGCACCAGCAAAATGGGTCAATCGAACGCAAGCACCGCCACATCGTTGAAGTAGGACTAGCTCTCCTTGCTTCTGCCTCCATGCCACTAAAATTCTGGGATGAAGCGTTTCTTACCGCTGTGCATCTCATCAACATGTGGCCTAGTCGTGTCATCTCTAACGAGACTCCCACTGAGCGCCTTTTGCATATCACACCGGACTACACCACTCTTCGAGTCTTTGGTTGCGCATGTTGGCCCAATCTTCGCCCTTATAACACTCGTAAACTTATGTTTCGTTCCAAGCAATGTGTTTTTCTTGGATACAGTGCTCAACACAAGGGTGTTAAATGTCTTGATGTTGCGACTGGTCGCGTGTATATTTCTCGTGATGTGGTATTTGATGAGACACAATTTCCTTTTGCCTCACTCCATCCTAATGCCGGTGCTCTCCTTCGCAAAGAGATCCTTCTTTTTCCTTCTCATCTTTCTGGAGTTGATCGTATGGGTAATGATAACTGTGATGATCCAGTTTTGACTAACTCTCCTAACCCTTTACCTGAGTCTGGTGTTACAGGAACAACTTGTAGCGCAAACGGTGAAGGAAACCATGCTTTTTTTGAAGAAAACCCTGTCCAGGAGGATTCTGTCGCAGGCACAGGAGACCAGGGGCGATCCGCCTCGGGATCTACGCGCCCGACCGCGTCAGGTCCAGGCGTATCTACGCCGGGATCACCGCCTCGTAAGGAGGCCTGCGCCTCCCAGGCTGATTCCCCCCACACCAACCCACTCACGCCGCGTGCCGCCAGGCTGTGGGGTCGGTCCCCACCCGCACAACCAGCCAACCAATGCCGGGGGACCAGTCTCCCGCTCGCTTCGCGCCTATCACCCGCGTCTACATGAGGCGGGACCCGCATCGTACCGATCCCGTGCATGCGGCGCCCCTCCAGTCGACTGCGCCCGGCTCCTCTGGATTGTCCGTGCCCGACTCTTCTTCACCTGATGAGTCGTGCGCCGCAGACGATCCCCTTGACGTCGTTGTCTCCCCCTCGGGATCGCTGGGATCTGCTGCTTCGCCGGAGACTGCCCCTATGGGATCTTCTGCGCCCGCTCCGGCTCACTCCGTTCTTCCGCGTACACGTCTTCAAACTGGTACACTACAACCTGTTAATTATAAAACCAAATATGGGCTGGTTGTTGCTGTTCCTACAGGTGAACCCCGCACTGTTCATGAGGCTCTTGCAGATCCCAAGTGGAAACAAGCCATGGATGATGAATTTTTTGCTCTCTAGACAAACCGTACCTGGCATCTTGTCCCTTCTCGTCCAGGTCTTAATGTGATTGACTGCAAATGGGTGTTTCGTGTCAAGAACAAGTCAGATGGTACTATTGACCGCTATAAAGCACGCTTGGTTGCAAAAGGGTTCAAACAGAGGTATGGGCTTGATTATGAGGACACTTTTAGTCCGGTTGTTAAAGTTGCCACTATTCGTCTTGTTCTCTCTATTGCTCTATCTAGAGGTTGGACTCTTCGTCAGCTAGACGTAAAGAATGCGTTTCTTCATGGCGTTCTGGAAGAGGAAGTCTATATGAAACAACCTCCTGGGTTTGTAGATCCCCACAAGCCATCTCATATTTGTCGACTGGACAAATCTCTGTATGGACTCAAACAGGCTCCACGAGCATGGTATTCTCGCTTGAGTTTTAAGTTGCAGGCTCTTGGCTTTGTTCCATCCAAGTCTGACACTTCCTTGTTCATTTACAATCAGCATGCCACAGTTATCTTTGTTCTTGTCTATGTTGATGACATCATTGTCACAAGTTCCTCTCATGCCGCAGTCATGGCTCTTTTGAAAGATTTAAATTCTGAATTTGCCCTTAAAGATCTTGGTGATTTGCATTATTTTCTTGGAATCGAGGTCAGGCCGACCAATGAGGGTGGTCTTCATCTTTCGCAGGCAAAGTATACCACTGATCTTTTGAGCAAGGCAGGGATGCAGAGTTGTAAACCATCACTGACACCTTTATCTAGTTCAGAAAAACTTTCTCTTACAGAAGGTGTGCCCTTGAGTCAGGAGGATGGCACTAAGTATAGGAGTTTGGTGGGTGCACTTCAGTATCTCACACTCACCAGGCCTGATATTTCATTTGCAGTTAATAAAGTATAATTTCTCCATGCACCTACCTCAGCTCACTGGACTGCTATCAAATGTATACTGAGATATGTGAAACATACTTTGAATGTTGGACTAACATATACCAAGTCATCATCTACTCTTGTCAGTGCGTTCTCTGACTCTGACTGGGCAGGTTGCTTGGATGACAGGAGGTCCACAGGAGGCTTTGCTATTTTCTTTGGTCCTAACTTGATTTCTTGGTGTGCAAAGAAACAGGCAACTGTGTCACGTTCTAGCACTGAGGCAGAATACAAGGCATTGGCAAATGCTACAGCAGAAATTATATGGGTTAAGGCTATGCTCAAAGAGCTTGGGATACGTCATACACAAACTCCATGTCTTTGGTGTGACAATATTGGAGCAACATATCTTTCTGCTAACCCTGTTTTCCATGCAAGAACCAAGCACATTGAAATTGATTATCACTTTGTCAGAGAAAGGGTTGCTAGCAAAGAACTGGAAATTCGGTTTGTTCCTTCCAGAGACCAAATTGCAGATGGCTTTCCAAAGGCCTTGGCTACAAAACAGTTTGAGGAGTTCAAGCTAATCTGAACTTGAGACGTTCAGATTAAGGGAGGGTGTTAACCAATATTGTTGTCAGCGCATCAAGGGTATTGTTAGGAGGTAGTTAGTTAGATAACTTATCTCTGTATTCTATCTCTATCTCGATCCCTTGTATATCTCTCCCGTATGGTTAGGTTGTAACCATCGGTTCCCTTGTACTCCAAGTCATATCAATACAAATACATGCAGGTCACCATGTTACGGTGATTGAGACACTTAAACCATTCTTAACACCGTGCTGTTACAATCACTACAAAACTGCTACTGTCACTTTTGCCACTGTTACCGTTACTTCCATACTACTTTGCTAATAAAAACTTTGTTGCAGATATTAAGTCTTTTAGGTGTGGTTGAATTGACAACTCAACTGTTAATACTCGTGAATATTCTTTGGCTCCCCTTGTGTTGAATCAATAAATTTGGGTTGAATACTCTACCCTCGAAAACTGTTGTGATCCCTTATACTTGTGGGTTATCATAAGGCCCGACAAGTGCATTAATTGACTTAATAATAGTACGATACCACAACTGTTTAGAACATTGGAACACCCCACTTCAGCATAAATCAGCCAACTTCAGCAAAATTTAAATTACATAAATCATTAAAAAAAACTAATCTATTCAAAACTAATGTCTCCCATGTTGCACCTTCTCCCGTTTGTGTTGCATCATCACGGTCTTCTTGATGTTTTCGTGGATGACCCACATCACTTTCATTTCTTTTGCTTCTAGTAGACCCTGCTCGATGAGGTAGATCCGACTCCATACGGCTAAGCATGCTTACATGTCCATGTATGCGTACACGATTTGTGCATCATAGAGCTCCTCAGCCCAACGTTGGTGATACTTCTTAGCAAACAAATTCTTCATCTCGTTGTAGAATTCATTAATGATCAATCCAGCAACTTCCCCGAGCGAATTCCAAGGCTTGTTTGCACCATCCGAAATAGCCCATTCGGCCTGGATGTCCTTGTACTTTGTGACCCTTAAGCCCAAGAGCTCCAATAGTTCTATGTCATGCCTGATGGAAAAACCTACAAATGTGTATTGTTCCTAGAGAGGAACTTCCACAGGGATGTTCTCACCCTTGGCAACTGGCATACATGGTAAACAAGACAACTAGAGCCGTCGCAAAGCTGGATGATTGTTGCCTTCTCCTGCGAGGGAGTGTACTCGAGGTTTATGCTAACGAAGACCAGTTCATTGGCTCGAATGTACGCCTCTCTCTCTTGTATCCATGTGTCGATGGCGTTGATCTCGTTGGTGTAGACGGTGTGGATGGTGTGGCCACCATGGAGGTCGACACAGCGTTCCTGAGTGAACAGGGCTAGTAAGCCCAGCAACACCATCCTGTTGCCGCCAAGGGCGCTAAAAGCTCTAGCACGAGACATGGTGCTAGTCGTAGAAAGATGCGGGGAGAGATTGAGAGTGGAATGGGGAAGGAAATGGAGAGGGGATTTGGCAATCGCTTAAATCGTGTTGGCAAATGAGGAGGCCGTCGAAGCAGTTTGAATGATGGGCATACCAAGCATGCGTCATGCAGCCACGATCTGACAGCGCCCCGTTCACACAAGGCAGACAAGGAGGCACAGGAAGACGCTATCGACCGTTGCTTTTTTTCTACACATGAAGACATGACAGTGCATTGCTTTTTTTTTCAACGCGCAAAGACTTTCAAAGTGCTCTCGGTGTATTGTGGAAGCGCTCATACTATTTATGAAAGCTAGTCATGCATATTTTGAAGGCCCTTGCAAATATTTCTAAAAGTGCTCACACTATTCACGAAAAAGCATTTGTAGAAACTTAACAAAGATACAATCACATATTTTTACATAAGCACCATGCATTTGTACATCACCACACCACTTATTCTACGTAAATAAGTATAATATAATAACACTCGACATCTTTGACCTACTACAAACATAGTTAGAACATATGTTCGCTTAATATAAATTAACATACTACTAGTTGAATGTAGACACCCAAGTTCTTACAATTCATTGAGAACCCACAAGTATTGGGGATCGCAACAGTTTTCGAGGGTAGAGTATTCAACCCAAATTTATTTATTCGACACAAGGGAAGCCAAAGAATATTTGCAAGTATTAGCAGCTGAGTTGTCAATTCAACCACACCTGGAGATTAATTATCTGCAGCAATATGATTAGTAGCAAAGTAATATGTTAGTTTTGTAGTAGCATAGCAATAGTAACGGTAATAGTGATAGCAATGATTTTGTAGCAAGCGTAACAGTAACAACAACAATAGTGACTTAACAAGAACAATATAAGAGAAATTCGTAGGCATTGGATCGGTGAATTCGTTGGATGATATTCATCATATAACAGTCATAACCTAGGGCGATACGACAGTAGCTCCAGTTCATAAATATAATGTAGGCATGTATTCTGTAAATTATTATACATGCTTATGAAAAGAACTTGCATGACATCTTTTGTCCTACCCTCCCGTGGTCTCGTGGATTTGTCACGACAGATGTCCTTAGTGTGAGGACTTAGTTGTGAGGCCAAAGCATCTATGTGGTAGCTTGAGAGGGGTTGAGTGGGACGAGAGACGCAAGGTTTTACCAAGGTTCGGCCCCTCACGGTGGAGGTAAAAGCCTACATCCTACTTGATATTGATCATGGTGTTTCACGATTACAAGGGTCCTGTATCTCGAGAGCTATTGACTTGTCTGTATAAACCTAACTTGTGAAACTTGTCCCTCTTGGGGTGCCCTGTCCCTCCTTATATAAGTTGGAGGGGCGGGTTACATGTGGAGTGCTGGTAGGATTAGGACTACCTATTACAAGTGGAATCCTAGTCTTGCTTCCTTTGTAAGGGAATATTCCTTATGCTTCCCTCTTAAGCCGGCCTATCGTAACATGAGTCGGCCTTCCATGAACTGCCTTCTACGCCACCGGGTCTTGTCGTTCCTCTAACCCGCCTACCGGGTTACCAATGAGTCACCAGGCCCGACCGGGTCATCAGTGAGTGGAGAGATCTGGGTAGGTCACTTAGTGAGTCGCCAAGTCAGGGCGGGTCACTAGTGAGTCGCCAAGTCTGGGCGGGTGACTAGTGAGTCGCCAAGTCTGGACGGGTCATACCGCGGGGTATAACCCCGACATTAGCCCCCAGTTTAATTTGGATTTATCCATGTTAAACTGATCCTGCAAAATAAACACAAGAACAAATTTGATAGGTTGTGCTCCGGTTTAAAAGTTTTCTGAGCCGGCACCTGATCATCCTTAAGTCCTTGTCATGTCCTTATTCTGGAAAGTCCGAGTCAATAGGCCAGCATCATAGTCAATTTGCTTGTAAAAAATATTATAAGAAAGAATCCATTTGAGTCGGCCTTCAACGCTCTGGCTTAATAAAAATATTGCACTTAAGATGTCCTTCTGGAGCTGAAACAGTTTTTGAATACTCCGGCTTAATGATGCTAGAGCTTGTCAAGTTGTGATCCTCGAAATTGTCGGGTTATGACTAATAATGCCGGGTCATGATTTTTGCTGACACCGGGTCATGTAATTGACTTTCTTGAGTTATCCAGGCCAAAACTTAGAGTATAATACCTGGTTTGTTCACAAAACTGAGAACATGAAGATATTCCTCCCTGATATGCATATCATCTGCAGCCTCCAAGTTTTAAGAGGAAAACATAGTGATAGCTTAAGACTTGCTTCAATATAAATAATGCAACTTTGGAGAAATCTGGATTGTTCATGTAAGTCGCCAATCATAAACCAAACACTTTGTACTTCCCATATGTAGCCCCCAAGTGCCGGGTCATTATGCAGTAATGAGCAGGGACTTTGTAGATTTGATTATGTAGACTTAAACAACAATGTGTAGCCCCCAAGGGCCAACTCGGTAAGATAATACTGAGCTGGGACTTTATATGTACTTCAAAAAATAACACCATATGATGTAGCTCCCAAGTTTCGGGTTACCTTTGACAGGAGCAATTAGTAGCCCCCAAGGGCCGGCCTATCACTATGTGATTGGTCGGGTCTTCAATGAGGTAAGTTAAAAATGACTTTGCATTAGCCCCCAAGTACCATGGTGCATGCTTGCAGCGACATGGGACTTGCATACTTGATGTAATATCAGTTTGAATAATGTAGCCCCCAAGTGCCAGTTCGTATGCCTGCAGCGAACTCGGGACGAAATAAAACCATATCCATTGCCCGGATGATGTCGCTGAAAGCCTTTGCATATCAATATTGAACCATGGTCTCTATTGTGAACTGGTATTCTTGGATGAAGAAATAATAGCCACTGCTCTGAAGCGCCTTTGAAAACCTCAATCATAATACTGGTTATTGATAACCATAATAAAAATCCAGCCATGTTGGTTATTAAAGATTGGAATAGTATAATCTGGTATGAAAACAATCAAAAGATCTTATCTGTTGACAAGTAAATCCAGAGTTAAATACTCAATAGCTCTTGGCCGATGGCGACTTAATGCACATTCATTGTAATCCAGGATTTTTGTAACCCGGTGTCTCATAGCCTTTATAAGAATCAAGAACTGATAACCCTTTTGAAACACCAATTTTAATCTTTGATGGTGGGTTTGAACTTGAGCATTTATGTAAGACATAACTCTACATGTCCTGCACAAAGTTTAAACAACATACACCCTGGCGACTTAACGTCAAAAGCTATGGCGGGTAACAAACCAAATATAATATAATCTTATGCAATTATGGAAAAGACTAGAATTTGCCATCAAAGCCAAAATATACTTGCGACTTAACGTTAAAAACCTGGGCGGGTTATCAAACCTCGCATATTCATATAACTAGGAAAACATACATGTAGAATTAATTTATACTGCCGGCTTACATCGCCATATCCAGTGAGGGTGACAAACCCAAAGATTGTATAAGCGCGTGATTCCAATTGCACAAACCAATGTATACTGGCGACTTAAAGTCCATACCCGGGGCGGGTTATCAGACCCTAAATATTCATACAAATATGAAAAGACATACATGTGGATTGATATCATAATAATGCTGTAATAATTGTAATATATCATGGGTATTAACCCTTAAAAAATCATGACTTGAATTTATTCAAGGCAAATCATCCCAGCGACTTAAAATCTTCTCATCAGGGCGGGTTATTAACCCAAGACTGTCAAATAGAGTCATAAAAATTAAGGTTACATGGCTTGAATTGTTTTAAACCATATGTTAATATGGAATAAGGATATGAATCCAAAAAAATTCAGGAAAAAGAGAAATCCAGAAAAACAAGGTTTCAGAGGCCGCCAAGCCTTAATCTCAAGTGCTTTCATGGGCCGCACAGCCACTGAGTTAATCCCTCATTCAAACCTGTAAGCCGGCCCTCACATGATCAATCATCGTTTTAACCTTGACAAGTTCAGGGTCTTGATTACAAGATTGACTGTTAAGAGTACGGCGGATCATTCCAGGATTACCTGGGTGGAGTGACAAGGACATACAGGCAGGATAACCCGGCATTTGGTGTTTACACCGGGCATACAAGCCGATCAAGAGGGTAAGTACAGCTATGCTCATTGAGCAGGAAGCCCCAAGTGACCTATAATGAGCCCTCAAGGCAGGATACCTATGTTTGAACTGCGCACTGCAACAAGTTCTCTTTAGTAACCTTTATTTTGGGCAGGAAGCCCCCAAATGATTTGTAATAAGGCGTGTAAGCTGGATCAAGAGGGTGTGAATAGCTATGCTCATTGAGCAGGAAGCCCCCAAGTGACCAATGATATGATAAGCCAATAATGCAGGATACCCATGTTTGAATTGCGCACTGCAGCAAGTTCTCTTTAGCAAGCTTTGATTTTTCCAAGAACTCAAACTTGCGTGAGATGAATTCCTATTGAGCCGGGATTTTAAACTGGATATTGAGAGCTTCAAAGCTTTATGAGAGGTAAATTTCCCTTGAGTCGGATTTTAAGCCGCAATCCTTCTTTTTAAGCCGATTTTTTTGACGGCCTTTAAATTTCATCAATATGTCAGTAGCCTACGGGACCGGGTTATCTTCCCTCCAATAATCTGGGGCTCTTAAATTTGTTGAGTCATGTCATTGCAGCCCCTGAGTCTTAAGACAACTCGAGGAGTTGGCTTAAGATCCTAGACAACTCGAGGAGTTGGCTTAAGATCCTCCATACTTGACTGTTATATACTCCCAGTATGAGCCACTCAACAACTCAATGACATAATTGTTCCTTTTGCAGTAGACAACTTCTCCTTCATTAAAGAATTTGCAAGCCAGAGTAATTGATCTTTTAAAGAATTTAATATGTAATATAAAAAATAGATTGGATGGATTTCACTTGATATGTTAGGCCAGAAATTATCCGCCACAGAATTGATGATCAATATAGTGAAACTGAAATCAATCACAGGCGAGTCAGCCGCAGAAGCAAACAGATGAGTCAACCGTGGTGTTGTAAGCTGGTGTGGACACGAGAGTCGGACGCGGCATTGTAAGTTGGCGCGGGCGAGAGAGTCGGTCGCAGCATTGGAAACGGCACATACACCGGTGAGTCAACCGCGAGCGCGGACAACGAGTTCGTCGCGTGTGTTGATGTAGCGGGGGCGGTGACCTGCGCACGTATCCGTCTAGCAACACGGCACGGACAAGCGCTAGTGCAAAAATAATATTGGTGCATGCCCTTTGCGACACCTTTGTAACGAATAATGGCCATGTGAAAAAATACCACAAACGAGAGTAATTGTTCTTTGACAAAACAATATGTGCTAATAAAATAAACTTAGATGGACATCACCTGATTTGTCCGAATAGCAGATGATCCGTATGTAGTGTCCATGGATAATCTTTCTGTACCGTGTCCTTGATGCATCATTTGCTGATCCTCCTCCCATTACTCCCCTCATGCATTCGTGATGCTAATTGAAGGAGGATGCATCATTGGCCGTTCAACATTTTGGGAACCGCTACCCTCTCCCTCGTCTGCATTAAAGCCGTATCGGGAACTGCGCCACCCGCTGCACGCCCGTCTGAACACGCCTCCTCACCTCCATCTATGCTTAATTACTGAATTTTAGTTGCAAAAATTAGATACTGCTAGTAATTTTTAGCTTCATATTTTGACAAATCGCAGTGTTACAAGGTTGACAAATGGCAATGTTACTAGATCAACAAATGTCAATCTTTCCAGTTTGACAAATGGCAACATACCCAATATGACAGATGCAAATCTTACCAAACTGTTTGTAAGTGGGTGCACACGGGTCATCCAAAACAACCGTTTGTGTTGAAGAGATGCACAAATCCTGCTCTCACTTTGCATACGAGTGTTCTTTCTAAAACTTTTGCGATCAAGAGCTATTAAAACCTATAGCCATTAAAACCAAGACACGTGGCGTCATGTGAATGGTTAAAATGTGGATTATACACATAAATGCATAGAAAAACTCAACTAATGCATAAAAATGTCCAAACGAACCCCAAAAAATCCAAAAAATTGACACAACACTCCTGTTGTTCTATGTTGACATGAGAAATTTTTTCAAAGCAATAAGAGGCAATGGATATTGTTTTGTCCCCAAAGGTGGGACGTTCCCTACCAAAACCATTAGGCTTGTTGTGAGAAGCTCTGGTTTGTGAGAAGCATATCCCCAAACCTACCCCAAATGGGACAAAATATTTACCACGACATGTTGATGCCGCTCCATGATAGCATGCCAAGTTTCATGAATTTCAGACGAGTTTTGCATTTACTAGAATTTAAAAACCAGGTATCTCAATATTTGCGGCCGAGTGACGGTGCCAGGGTGTTTGACATTCATTTCCATTTCTTGCAAGGGACCTAAGCATGCAACCAAGGACACATATTTGAATTTTCAACCAATTTATATGCAGTAGAGCATGTGCCTATAGTTCAAATATGAATTATGCACATGAATGCATAGAAAACTCAGTTAATGTATAAAAATGTCCAAGCGAACCCCTAAAAATCCCAAAAATTGACACAACACCCCTATTGTTCTATGTTGACACTAGGAAAAAAAATTGAAACCGAGAAGAGGCAATGCATATCGTTTCGTCCAGAATGGTGAAACGTTCCCTACCGAAACCATCGGGCTTGTTGTGAGAAGCTCTGGTTTGTGAGAAGCATATCCCCAAACCTGCCCCAAATGGGGCAAAAATATTATCATGACATGTTGATGCTGCTCCATGATAGCATGCCAAGTTTCATGAATTTCAGACAACCTTTGGTTTTAGTAGAGTTTAAAAACCAGGTATATATCTCAATGTTTGCGGCCGAGTGATGGTGGCAGGGTGTTTGACATTCATTCTCATTTCTTGCATGGGACCTAATTAAGCATGCAACCAAGGACACAAATTTGAATTTTCAACTAATTTATATGCATTAGAGCATGTGCATGTAGTTCAAATTTGAATTATGCACATGAATGCATAGAAAACTCAGTTAATGTATAAAAATGTCCCAGCGAACCCCCAAATATCCCAAAAATTGACACAACACCCCTGTTGTTCTATGTTGACACTAGGAAAAAAAATTAAAATCGAGAAGAGGCAGTGCATATCGTTTCATCCAGAAAGGTGAAACGTTCCCTACCGAAACCATAGGGCTTGTTGTGATAAGCTCTGGTTTGTGAGAAGCATATCCCCAAACCCTCCCCAAATGGGACAAAAATTTTACCAGGACATGTTGATGTCGCTCCATGACATCATGCAAGTTTCTTGAATTTCAGACGAGCTTTGGATTTACTAGAATTTTAAAACCAGGTATATATCTCAATGTTTGCGACCGAGTGACGGTGGCAGGGTGTTTGACATTCATTCTCATTTCTTGCATGGGACCTAATTAAGCATGCAACCAAGGACACAGATTTGAATTTTCAACTAATTTATATGCATTAGAGCATGTGCATGTAGTTCAAATTTGAATTATGCACATGAATGCATAGAAAACTCAGTAATGTATAAAAATGTCCAAGCGAACTTCCCCAAATCCCAAAAATTGACACAACACCCTTGTTGTTCTATGTTGACACTAGGAAAAAAATTGAAATCGAGAAGAGGCAATGCATATTGTTTCGTCCTGAAAGGTGAAACGTTCCCTACCGAAACCATCAGGCTTGTTGTGAGAAGCTCTGGTTTGTGAGAAACATATCCCCAAACCTGCCCCAAATGGGACAAAAAATTTACCACGACATGTTGATGCCGCTCCATGACAGCATGCCAAGTTTCATGAATTTCAGACGAGCTTTGGATTTACTAGAATTTAAAAACCAGGTATATATCTCAATGTTTGCGGCCGAGTGACGATGCAGGGTGTTTGACATTCATTCTCATTTCTTGCATGGGACCTAATTAAGCATGCAAGCAAGGACACAAATTTGAATTTTCAACTAATTTATATGCATTAGAGCATGTGCATGTAGTTCGAATTTGAATTATGCACATGAATGCATAGAAAACTCAGTTAATGTATAAAAATGTCCAAGCGAACCCCGAAAAATCCCAAAAATTGACACAACACTCCTGTTGTTCTATGTTGACACTTGGGGAAAAAATGGAATCGAGAAGAGGCAACGGATATTGTTTTGTCCAGAAAGGTGAAATGTTCCCTACCGAAACCATCACACTTGTTGTGAGAAGCTCTGATTTATGAGAAGCTTATACCCAAACCTTACCCAAATGGGACAAAAATTTTACCACGGCATGTTGATGCCTCTCCATGATAGCATGCTAAGTTTCATGAATTTCTGACGACTTTTGGATTTACTAGAATTACAAAAGCAAGCACCTCAATGTTTGCCGCAGAGCCATGATGTCGTGGTGTTTGAAATTCATCCCCATTTCTTGAATGGGACGTAAGCATCAACCCATGGACACATATATCATTTTACAACTCATTTTGGTGCACCAGAGCATGTGCATGTGGTTTAATTTTGAATTGTGCACCTGAAATTCCTAGAAAACCAAGTTACCGTATAAAAATGTCCAAACAAACCGTGAGTAGTTCCAAAATTTTTTGACGACACACCTATAGTTGATGTTCAGTACAGATAGAAGTTCTAGCAATTCAAACACCATCCTTTGCAGGTGTGACCCCATTACGTAATTCAAATCAAGATGAAAAATCAAGTAGATCCCACACAGTTTATTATCACCAATCGTGTCAGATGCAGTACAAAATATCCTAGAGCACCATCGGTGCATAGTACGTCTATGGCTTACTCGAGAAGGTTCGTCGGCTACAGTCCACAGCCCACTCTGAATAAGGGACTGTGTCTGATGACACTTTGCGCGCCAGTTTTTTCCTGAATTGATTCCAAATTTTCGGCTTTCGCAGAAATATCTACCTCCCCGCCCCCTCCCCCTTACCAAAGGCCCCATTTCCCCTGTTTCTGCCTTCCTTTCCAAGTTGAAACCTTCACTCCTTGCTTGCAGCGCCGCCTCCTCGCAGGCGACCCACCTTCACACTGCTCGGCCTCGCCTATCCAGGCAGGTAATACACACTCGAACCCCATCCTCCTCCTCCTTCCACATCCCACATGCCCCGACCGCCGGCGCGAGCACGACACCTTCCACCCAAATCACCGACCCCTCCACCAAATAAGCGCTGTCCTAAGCCATGGTGCACGCAGTATAGCCAGGATCTCAAGGAGCATTTGGCAGCGGAGAAGCAAATCGCGGCCGCACGCGCGTATGAGGTCGCGATGGCTGCCATTCGTGCCGACCCCCAGATCTTGGAGGAGCACCTCGCCATCGAGGCCACCGTTGACTCCTCACGCATCGATGCTGCGGCGTGGTTGACTGCTTTAAACGACAGTTCGTGGCAATTTCTCGAGGCCATCGTTGGTGCCTTCGACGAAGACTGCGAGGTGTTTTTTCAGCGTGCACGTGCTGACCTCATCTCAAGAGCTAGCAGGTTGGTGGCCGGAGCAGCTCAGGCAACTCACCACTACAACGAGGGCATACACGATGCGGAGGCCTCGCCCTCTTCCATGTCCAAGGAGCCAATCGTCATCGATATCTCCGACAATGAGTAGCTTGTCTTATTAGCTCACTATAAGGACCCATGTTCAGTTTGCTAGCTGCTGCCTTTCCTTAGCAAATTCTAGTGAATTGTGCTATCTACTTTTACCATGCAATCTTCTGCTCTAGTGTATATGTTCTATATGTCGTGCAATGTGGTGTTTAGTTAACTGTCTGGTTCATCTGCAAATGTGATGTTCAATTAATTAGGGTGCAATTTTCCAAGTTTTCAAGCACACTTGGTTTGGTTAACTATCTGATCTTCCATTAGGAGTATGTTATATTGTGCAATGTGGTGCTTAGTTAACGTTTGGTTCATTTGTTGTGGTGTTTAGTTATCTGTTTGGTTCAATTCTGCAGTGCGATGTTCAATTGTTGTGTGTGCATTCTGTTATTGTATATCATGTGAGAAATAAATTGAATTTGGCTGTACTAAATACATGAGAAACAAATACAATTAGTATATTTCCAAGTTGTTAAGCATGATTGGTTTGGTTAACTGTCTGATCTTCTATTAGGAGTATGTTATATTGTGCAATGTGGTGCTCAGTTAACGTTTGGTTCATTTGTTGTGGTGTTTAGTTAACTGTTTGGTTCAATTCTGCAATGTGATGTTCAATTGTTGTGTGTGCATTATGTTATTGTATACCATGTGAGAAATAAATCGAATTTGGTTGTACTAAATACATGAGAAGCAAATACAAAGCTATATTTCCAAGTTGTTCAGCATGCTTGGTTTGGTAAACCGCCTGATCTTCTATCAGGAGTATGTTATATTTGTGCAATGTGGTGCTCAGTTAATGGTTGGTTCATTTGTTGTGGTGTTCAGTTAACTGCTTGGTTCATTTCTGCAATGCGATGTTCAATTGTTGTGGCTGCATTCTGTTATTGTATACTATTATACATTGTCTTTTTTATTCCTTTTCCCCATTTCCAATATAGAGAATATATTTATGCACATCCTTGTTTTCAGGCCTTTCCAAAATAGTTCACTGGTGATTACCTCTCAAACCACCTGTATGGACAAGAGGCGAGGAAGGTATTCATACAACACCCATAGTTCAATATTGATGTGTTCTTGAAGAGGACGAAGGATGGATGGTCAATCATCCACAGGCACTGGCCTAAAGTTGCAAAGACCTTCAACATACATGAAGGCTCAATATTCGCCTTCCGCTTCAGCAGTTTTCCCGATGAGATGCATCTGTTGATGTACCGTCTATGATGCTAATTTTGAAAGGTTCTAGATGTTGCATGTGAAACTTGGTGCTGGTGAAGTCGTGTAATGGGGTAGCTGAGTGCTGAAGCTATATCATGTTGTACTCTGATGTATTTCGATTATGAAATCCTGCTTCCTTAATATGGTAATGAAATATATTATGTGTTTAATATGAATGTCAATTAGATTAATAAATGGATTATTAACAATAGGACAATTAGCCTACTAATTGCTTTTTGCTATTGCAAATGGTTATTGAGAAAATACCGTGGGCGATGACCTAAGGCAACACACACAGTTTCTAGGAATAAACTGTGTTGGATCGATGAGCAATCACACACGACATTCTCTTCAAAACTATTTGCGTTAGGCCACCTTGTGCAAATGTTTACCACATAAAAGCTGTGTGTGGTGTATAGCCTTTGCCACACAGTTTCTTCTATGCACCGTGTGTGATGCATTCAGTAACGCAGACGATAAAATTATTAATATTGTGTGCGATGGGAAGGCCATCACAAACGGTTTAACGGAGAAAATTTTGTGTGATGTACCTACGAACAGAAATGTTTTACTTGCAGCGACTATGTGGGATGTATATACGAACGGAAATGTTTCGCGGGGACTGACTGTGTGGAATGAACTTACGACCGAAAATGATTTCGCCTATATAATTGTATTTTTTAGCACTACTGTACGTATAACCGTATTTGCTCGCTCGCCGGTCGCACACGACCTCATTTTGCCAAGCGTGTGTGCCAGGAAGGTATATCCCCGACGGTTTCTGGGTCGTGTGGGAAGGACCCCCCTATTACCCACACTCACTAGGTGAAGGTTACGAATGCCGTCGCGGAAAGGGGCTAAAAACCGTTTGTATAGCACCAACGCATACCAGTGTGGGATGTGTTTCAACTTACGGCTAGCCATGAACACGCCATAAAACAGTTTCTGCCAATGGCTATCGTTGCTTAGACTCAATGAGCACCTCACTAACATATTAAACTGGCCTTTGAACCGGATACTCCTTGCCTAACTCTTTCCTTTCAACAACAACTGCCACACTGACAGCTCTATTGTTTGCAGCCACATGTAAAAGCAAGGGCTCCTTCTCAATAGGAGCTACAAGAACCGACGGTTCAGCCAGCTATCTCTTAAGCGCCTCAAACGCGTCATTAGCAGCATCAGTCCATACAAAGTTATCTATCTTCTTCATCATTTGATACAAAGGGATAGCCTTCTCTCCTAGGCGGCTTATAAACCGGCTCAAAGCTGCAATACGACCCGCCAACCGCTGGACGTCATTGATACATGCTGGCTTAGCCAAAGAAGTGATAGCCTTGGTGTAGCATCCCAAAATTCTAAATTTTCGAATGTTATATTAAATAAATAGTTTTGATTGTTTGTTTGATTGTGGTGTGGTTTCTTGTGTGAAGTTGAGTGAAATTTGAAACTTTTTGAAAGTTAAATGAGAGGCAATGAAATGACTTTCCCAAACTTTCACCTTGCATTTATGATCTCCATGAATTCAAGTTTATTTCATCCACAAAACCCTAGAGTGAAGATGATATGACTTCTTTCTTTTAAATAAATGAAACATATTTTGAAATGATTTGAATTTCATTTGGAAATGTTCCAAACTCCCAAACTTTATGAAGCTCAATGATTTTCATGAGAGAAGATAAAATTACTCTTCCAATTATATGAAATATGAGTTGGAAGTTAAAAAGAAACAAATTGAAAGTCCCTTTGAAATTATTTTCAATTTGGAGTTATTTGGGTTTTATTCAAATTATTTTTCTCCAAAAATAAAATATATGGAGAATAGAGTAAAATGATTCCCTACAATAGAAAATTGGAGAGAAATAAATTTGAAATCATTTTGGCATTTTTTTTAAAATGATTTTATGGGGTTTTATAGCAACAGTAGCACTCTTTGCTTTATTTAAATTTTTTTGGATTTTATTTGACGTTAGAAAAATGTTCATGTTGTAGAAAATCTTTTTCTGAAAATTTTGATATACTATATGCATATAGTATATTTTTATTTTATTGGTTTTTTTTTATTTTTATTGTTTGTAAAAGTGTTAAAAACAAAAAAATCTCTTCTAGACCGAACTGGGCCGAAGCCCAGCCGGCCTAGACGCAGCGCCACCTTCCTCTTCCCGTGCGCGACCCGGACTCGCCGGAGTCCGAGCGCATCACGCCGCCTGCCGCCCCCTCCTCCATGCCACCCGTCGCCCCTCCCCCGGACCTTTAAAAGTCGTAGCCCCGCCGCCTCTTCTCTCCCCTTCCTCTCATCCCCGCTTCTCGTCGCCGCTGTCGCACAACGCCGTCGCCTCCGCCGCTGCACACCACCAGTGCCTCGCTGCTGCCGCCGCCTTCGCGCCGCCCCGCGCAATCGCCACTACTGCCGCCGGAGCCCGCTGCCGCCACCTACGTCGTTCGCCCGCCCGCTGGAGTTACCTCGCTGTCCTCGCCGGAGCCGCCGCCGCCCCTCGTTGGTTTTCGTCCTAGATCTGTTTTCTTTTTAGGGTTTCGCCGGTTTAGTTTCGGTTAGTTTCAGTTTTCTGTTTTTTTTCGGTTTCTCTTTTTAATCGGTTTAGGTATTTAGGTTAATTTAATTAGTGGACGTTTGTCCGTTAGTATTCGGTGGCAAACAGTTTTCGTTTGTTAGTCTCTGTTAGCGAACGTTCGTTCGATAGGATTTTTCTTTTAATTTAGTTTTCTGCCAGGGACCTATCCATAGTTTTATTTTATAGATTAGTCCCTGTATTTTCAAACGATCACAACTTCTTGCCTGTTTATCCAAATCCAACGAAACCAACGCCCACCTATTCGTTATGATCCCCTATATCCAGTAAACCAACTTAAACATATTCTTGGAAGTTTAGAATTTGATTTCAAACAGATTTGAATTCAAACTTCTTTTGTTCATAACTTGAGTTTTATAACTCCGTTTTAGTTGATTCTTTTTGCAAATCGAAGCTCCTGACCTAAACTTTCTGATAAGGCCAAATCCACCTAATTGTGGTACTATTAGAAATTGTTTTCTGTTGCAAGAGATAATTTCTTATTTTCGAAGCTTTCCAAGATCTTTTCTTCGATTCTTTTGCATGATTGCTTATGTGTGGTTACTATTGCTTGCTCACGATAGATTGAACGGAGTGTGACGAGTAGATCTATCACGAGTTATGAGTGCGACGAATATTCATCAACAGTACAAGGCAAGTTCAAACTTTGATCATACTCTTCCTATACCCAGTTTTACTTGCATTAGATACACCCCTCAAAGATTGCATGAGTAGGACTGGGAACATGTGGTCATTGCTATGTAGTTCATGAGGTAGGAACTTATGATTCTTGAAACACCTTGGGATTTTTTGTTATGTCATATATTGCTTAGCCCTGCTTGTAGAGAGGGATTGGTATGTGAGATTTATGCAAGTTGAGAGAGATAATAATTTTGGGCAACATAAGGTGGAGACTTTAATACACATCTAGGTGGAATGGTTGGGGCACCTGGAGAACCCAGTGCTTGCCCAAGGGAATCCCTGAGTACCCGTGTGATTACCATACGGAATGCCACCCAGGCTCAAGGGGATCATATGATATTCCATAACTAGAAACTTCCGTGTGTAGCCACAAGCCATTATAGGCTCTGGCATAGTTGAGTAAGTTGTGTGAGCTCTTGAGGAGGTGGACTAGCAGATGTAGGGGGATTGTAGGTGTACCGGTGTGCCCGGAGTAGAGAGAAAATGCTTCTGAAAGACTGTGTCTCGGTCATCCCGTTCTCAAACACAGGTAGTGCGAGAGGCGGTCGAGTCTTGTGATGAAAAGTGTGCAACCTCTGCAGAGTGTACAAACTAATCATGATTAGCCGTGTCCCCGGTTATGGACATCTTGAGTATCTAGAATTGGATATTATTGTTGATCTCATCACTCTTAATTTAATTGAATTGAGTTTAATGATGATTCTTAATTGGGGTTGAGTTGGGGGAACCTTCTCAAATATTGGTCAACTTGGGGGTAGTAAATTAAATTTATTCCTTTATTGTAGGAAAAAATTAGCTTTATGACTTAGAGCCTCCACCAGCCAAATATGCATGTAGTGATAGCTATTGTTCATCATTATTTTGTGGTGTGAATTTGCCAGTATATTCAATGTACCTACATGGCTGCAATGTCTCATGTTGCAGGAACCTTACGATGAGTAAGTGATATGTTAGGGTTACGATGTCTACACTCAACTTTGCCGTTGGTGTTGTTGGGAACTCCACAAATTTGATGTTACTTCTGCTATATGGATTGAGGTAATAATATTTACGTTACTTTAGATTTACCTCTGTTATAAATCCTCGAGTACTATGTGTGTCAGCATACTGATCCAGGGATGGCACTTAAGCACACAGACTTCAATCCATTCGGATCGGGTCGCTACAAGATGGTATCAGAGCACATGTTGACTGTAGGATGTGACCCCTCAAAATTGGCAAGCCCATAGGAAAGGATTTCTCAAAAACTTTATTTTCAAAAGAGATCCCTCAACTCTCATCTTTTCTAAAGCTTTACCAAATACTTTCCTCTCATCTCAAATAGTTAGACTATACCACTTTCCCCTTTTTACCACACGAAGATTCGACTGATGAGACCTCTCCAAGAAGGACAAGATATCAGAAAACGGAGACCACTTCAGAACAAAGAGGATTGTATGGTGCATTAGAGTAATTGAAACTACAATGGTTGAAGACTCCCATGACTCAGAAAATTTGAAGGCTCTGAAGAATTCCCAGAGTGAAGTGACTTGGAAGGCTTTTATAGGATCCACTTAAGAATTTCTTTACTGAAGAACCCCTGGCTTCCATATTTTAGATGAAGAACTTCACCCTGAACCAAAGACAATGCTATGAAGATTTTTCCGTGTGGTCCAACCCTTTATGGAACTTGTAAGACTATTGAAGCTGCCTGAGATCAAGGTGTGTCAGAGGAAGACCGGAACATAGAGAATCAAAACTCAAATTTTGGTCATCACAGAAAACCCCATGGTAGGATGAGATCAACTATGGAATGATAGCTCATGGAAGAGACATGGGCATAAACACGACTATCCATGATGCTATCGCCTGCTTGTGCTATCGTCACCATGCTGAGTTAAGCATACATTTCTTCGAAAGGATTGGATGGTAGAAGGCTAATGCATATTGCCTTGATGAACGAGCGAAAGATGAAGTTTTAATCTTGGCTGGTCTATCACCAGGATCTGGAGTATTACCTCAAGAATTTTAAGATGGACCTTCAGGAAGCCGTATTTGACAAGGGACAATTTCATGAAGAACTCAGGACCTAGAAGCTGAAAATAGCCAAGCTGGAGGAGGAAAACCTCGAGGCACCGGAGATTCATCAGGAACTGAAGGACAATAGGACCATGGTTCATGCCAAGGATGTTGAAACCCACGAGCTTGGAATGCAAATCCAGAAATATTAAAGGACGTCATGAGAGACTTCGCGTCAACAGAAATGACCTGGCAGAAGAACTTGAGAAGATCAGCAAGCACAATCAGAAGAAGCCATCGGAGACATGAACAAGTCTTGAAGAGTTTAGTGACTTTGAAGATTTTTTGACACCTTAAAAGACCAAACCCCTGTTATATACTTACGTTAGATGCGACGATTGTGAGCTGTCATTTGTTTGATGCTTTTACGACGGCCACAAAATAAAACCCTTCTCTTCAAAACTATTATTTGTATTGGGTGTATCCCTCTCTCTCCAACCTTATCTCGTTCTTACCCAAAACCATTGGAACCAATAGAGGACGAATGGAGATGAACTCATATTTTATGAACCGATGACTCAATTGGAGATGGACCGATGGATTCAGAACATGGAAGATCACATGAAGAATAATACTATAGTCGGAAAGGATATGTCCCAGCATGCTCTTCAGTGCTTTGAGAGAGGTGCTGCTACTTGGTGGAGGATGTACCAAACCATCAATGGATGTCCAAGAGTAACCACTTGGGAAGAATTTAAGTTGACTCTGCTAAGGTCTCGTCTTGTGTCCCCGAATTTGAAACCCTATGGAAATGATATGAAGAAACCTTGTGCATGCAAGCTTTGTGGAGCAATAGAACACAACCATAAAGAACACAAGGACGAATGCCCTCATTGTGAAGAAAGTCACCTAGCTGAAGAATGCCCAACTAGGCAGATTACTTGTTTCTTGTGTGAAGGGACTACCCACTACCCAGCTCAGTGTCACATTTACCCCATGGTACAAAGAAACGCCCAGCAGAAGAAAGAAGCAATTAAAGGAGCCCTCAAGGAAACTTTAGAAGAACCTGTGATGAAGGAAGAGGTGAAGGACACACCCGAAGAAGACCCAATTAAACCCTGCACCAAGTCATGTTATTCATGTGGAGAAGAAGGACACATCTCCCAAAATTGTCTGAAGGGGGATCTAGTAGAATTCCTGACAGTGGAAGTAGAGTATGACCCACAGGAAATAGAAGCCCTAATTGGCACGGAAAAGTCCATGAAGAGAAATAAATTGGATTCCAGGAACAACCCAATTTCTACAAAGAAGGACCTGAGTCATATCACATGTTTCAGGTGCAATGATACAAGACACTACTTCAGCGATTGCCCAAAAGGAAAGACGCAGACCCAAGGAGGCTATATGATCACAAGGAAACCTCGAGACTTGTCAGAAGTAATATGTTTCCGCTGGAATGAAGCAGGAGACTTTGCTAGAGATTGTCCCAATGAGGATATTCATGTTAAATAGTTGAGTTTGTGAGAAATATAGTAGTAGTAGTGGGAACAATTCTTGTATATTGAGGTGTGGAGTTGATGCATGTAATGGAAATGCAAGAGATTGCAATAAATTCAAGAAATCAATAAAGTTCATGTGTCATACGTGGAATTTTTACGAGTTGTTACTAAAGAAAGATTTTGACCATTTTCGAGGATATGAGAAATATGGTCTATGGATGAATTTTTGCATTTCAGGGTGGTAGTACCCTGTGAGGACACGTTAACCCTGGAAAAGATAATGATATCCCACGGAGTGGATTACGGACAAAAATAAGTATGAGTTTTATCTTGATATGTGGGATACCCCAAGAATATGAAGGGATGAAGTACTATTGGATAGAAAGGTGGTATAATGTTGGCAATATGGAGCAATTGTAACCCCAGGATGAGTTGAAGCTATAAATATGATGGGGTGAGCCCGTAACCCACATGCTCTAGGACCTGCCAAGAAGCAAGCACATTCTTGCTGAAGGAAAAACTCTGGAAGAAGATACGACTTTATCAACTGACAATTTTATAGGATTACGCAAAACCTGAGAGTTGTGAAGAAACGATAGATGTTTGTTTGGCTTGCAGAATCAATGGATTTATCCAAACTTAGTTCGGGGACAAGAGAAATTCTGCAATGCCGGTGAGGATGACCGAGTGTTAGAATGCGAGATTCACTAAACCATATACAAGGTAATGATTTGGGTGCGGAATGGATTCATTACTCTTATTATTTTCCTCTGCTATGTGGGAAGGTAAATCTGAGTGACTTACCTATAGTAGAGAGACGGCGATATTAAGCCTAATTGAATCTTAGAATGGTACGAAATTTTTCCCTTGTACAAGGCAGCTATTGCCAATCATAGGTCATACGGTGAGAATGAAGCCCAAACACATTTCCTGCAGGAGAAACCATAAATCTTTGACCACCATGGGATATCGATAGTTGTTTAGTATTGGCGCCAGACACTTCCCTAAGAATACCCAATCACAGGAAGACCGTACCAAGATGAAAAGGACAAAGGAATTGAGGAAAAAGGTTATGCCACTACCGGAAGTGCCCAGAGAAGAAATTATCCTGAGGATCTAAGAAGATCGACACTGCCAACAATAAGGATGTACAACGTGAGTTCTGATGGAATGGTAACCATGCTTCTAAGGGTGGTAGCACCCGAGACCCCCTGTGACGATTGATGGATTTTGAGAAGACCCCCGATGAGGGAGTCCTGGATTAGGGGTATCCGGACAGCCGGACTATATACATTGGCCGGACTGTTGGACCGTGAAGATACAAGACTCAAGACTTCGTCCCTTGTCCGGATGGGACTCTCCTTTGCGTGGAAGACAAGCTTGGCGATTCGGATGTTAGATCTCCTTCTTTGTAACCGACTCTGTGTAACCCTAGCCTCCTCTGGTGTCTATATAAACCAGAGGGTTTAGTCTGTAGGACAAGGACAATCATAGTCATCGTAGGCTAGCTTCTAGGGTTTAGCCTCTACGATCTCGTGGTAGATCTACTCTTGTAATACTCATATCATCAAGATCAATCAAGCAGGAAGTAGGGTATTACCTCCGTTGAGAGGACCCGAACCTGGGTAAAACATCGTGTCCCCTGCCTCCTGTTACCATTAGCCTTAGACGCATAGTTCGGGACCCCCTACCCGAGATCCGCCGGTTTTAACACCGATATTGGTGCTTTCATTGAGAGTTCCACTGTGTCGTCACGATAAGGCTTGATGGCTCATCTCGTTGTCAAGGACAACATCACCTCTGGGGGAGCCCTGGCGGTAGGCCAAACTCTCCGACTAGGCGGCTTCGTCGTGACCGCCCGATCGCCTGCCGCGCCGACGATGACTTCTCGGGTCATCAAAAACAACCTCCACGTCAATTCGGAACTCGCCGAATAGATGGGTCCAATGGAGCTCTCCTCCCTTAATGAGCTCTTGGATCGCGTCGCCGCTCTGGGAGTCGCTACATACTATGTTCAGATTGGGCTTAAATCCGACCAAAGGGATATTAAATCCCCACGAGATAGCGATAGTGGAAGAGCCACACATGGATTATCCCTCTACTTTGAGGAAAAACTATGTCCGGATTACCGAGCTCTCTGAGCCGGATACCCATTCGCGGGAGGACATGACCCAGACCCCGAACTTAGAATCGGGCAACGGGCTGGAAAAATCGGGCAACATCCCGGAGCCCGAGCTGCCAAGCCCGGAAGCTCCTCTGCCCCTGGGTGTTAGACCGGATCAGAATCCGGATTTAACTATGCCCACCCACCCAGACTTATGTCGTATCTCCCATATCAGACAAGAGCCCCAAGAGACAGTACATCGCTACTAGGCCAGATTCCTCCTTGTGATAAATAGGGTCAAGGACTGTCGCGAGGAAGACGCAATCTCACTTTTCTGCAAAAATTGCACAAACAAAGGGATACTTAATGCTATAAGTCACCGTGACATAGTGCACTTTGCCGACTTGGCAACCATAGTACAGAAGTATTGTGCGATGGAAAGCGCCTGGAAAACCCAAACAGACTTTTGGGATAATCCGGCTCTCACTAAACCCTTCGTCCGAGCTAAAAGGGCAAACTCTCGTAAGTTACCCGATTCAATTCCCCAAAAACCAAAGCCCACTCCAGGGCATGGAACCGTATTGGAAGAATGGCTCAATGGGCCATGCAAAACTCACAGCACGCCGGATACCACGCCAACGCATAGCCTTAGAGTATGTTGGATACTCTGGCAGGTAGCAAAAAGCGGCGAGGATCTTCTTGTAAACCATAAAGCAGCGCAACATCCCGTCGAAGACAACAATGCGGTACTGACAGTCTTTGAGACTTTCGCCTCAAATAATAGGCGCAAGGGAGCTCATCAAAATTTTGCTGAAATCTGCCGCGTGGCAAAAGTAAATTCGTGGAGCAACACTGCTATAACCTTCAGTGCCAGTGACGAACCTCAATTCCAGATAGTCCGGGCACCAGTCGCTTTGGTCCTTAGCCCAATCGTGGATGCCTTTCAGCTCACTAAAGTACTCATGGACGGCGGAAGCGGATTAAACCTTATGAAGAAATGCTCAACAAGATGGAAATTGATAAAAGCCGCATTGAGCAAAGCGGCACGACCTTCAGGGGAATCATCCCTAGTCGGGAGGCACGGTGTGCGGGAAAAATCACACTCGATGTGGCATTCGGCACCCCGGAGAATTATAGGTCCGAAGAAATCACGTTCCAAGTGGCCCCGTTCAGTAGCGGATACACGCCCTTTTAGGGCGGGACGCATTCATGAGCTTTCAAGCAATACTCCATTACGGGTACATGAAGCTTAAAATGCCCGGACCTAATGGAATCATCACTCTAGCCAGTGATCCGAACATCGCACTCCGCGCCGAAAATAAAACTGCCGCACTAGCCCTGGAAGCATTATCCGAAGCCCTAGCGGCCGAAGAACTAACAACGCTGCGCGCCACAGTGGACAAAGACGACGTGATACTTGACAAACGACCCAAGTCCACCTCATTCAAGCCCGCGGATGAGATAGTCAAATTCCAGGTCCATCCAACGGACCCCACAAAGACAACTTCCATCGGGACACAGTTGAGCCCCACAATGGACGCCACACTACGAGACTTCCTACGCGAGAATTGGGACATTTTTGCCTGGCATCCTTCAGACATGCCGGGCATCCCACGCAGGCTGGACGAACACAGCCTCAATATACTGAAAGGATACAAGCCAGTCAAACAGACTCTTAGGCGCTTCTCAGAGCCTAAACGGCAAGCCATGGGAGAAGAGCTAGCCAAGCTACTTGAGGCCGGATTCATCAGAGAAATAAAACATCCGGATTGGCTGGCAAATCTGGTAATGGTACCAAAGAAGGATAAATCCTGGCGCCTATGTGTCGATTTCAAAGACCTCAACAACGCCTTCCCCAAGGATCCCTTCCCCCTCCCTCGCATTGACCAAATCATCGACGCCACCGCAGGACACGACTCACTATGTTTCCTCGACGCATACTTCGGATACCATCAAATAAAGATGACGGAATCCGACCAAGCCGCAACGGCCTCCATAACGCCATATGGCCCCTTCTGTTTCAACACTATGCCTTTTGGGCTCAAAAATGCCGGCGCAACCTATGAATGTATGATTCAGACATGCCTGGAGAAGCAAATCGGCAAAACAGTGGAGGCGTACGTGGACGACGTGGTCATAAGACAAGACACGTCGAAACTTTAATAGATGACTTGAGACTCACGTTCGACAACCTTCGAACATACGACATCAAGCTCAACCCGGAAAAATGTGTTTTCGGCGTACCCTCTGGGAAGCTGCTCGGCTTCATCATTTCCAATAGAGGAATCGAAGCAAATCCGGCAAAAATCCGAGCTCTGTCGCAGTTGGCTATCCCAACAGACCTCAAGCATATCCAGAAAATAACTGGATGCGTGGCTTCCTTAAGCCGCTTTATCTCCTGATTAGGAGAAAAGGCACTACCTCTTTACCGCCTTCTTCGACGCACCGAACACTTCGTGTGGATGGACGTGGCCGCGGCTGGATTGGATGAAATAAAGACCCTATTGGCCAGCAATCCAGTCCTGACCGCGCCAAATACTAGTGAACCTATGCTATTGTACATAGCTGCAACACATCAAGTTGTAAGCGCAGTGCTCGTCGTCGAACGAGAAGCAGACGGATACGAGTTCCCGCTCCAAAAGCCGGTATATTACGTGTCCACTGTCCTCACCCCATGCAAATCCAGATACCCACACTATCAAAAGATAGCATACGCGGTCTTCATGGCATCCCGGAAGCTACGACACTACTTTCAAGAGTGTTCGATTACGGTGGCCTCCGAAGTACCACTCAACGACATAATAAACAACCGCGACGCCACAGGACGGATAGCTAAATGGGCTATCAAGCTCCTTCCGTTCGACATAACATGCAAACCACGGCGGGCCATTAAGTCGCAAGTATTGGCTGACTTTGTCGCCGAATGGACAGAAGCCAAACTCCCTAAAGAGTACGACGCGTACTCCAATTGGATCATGCACTTCGATGGCTCTAAAATGCTGGCCGGATTGGGAGCCGGTGTAGTCCTGACATCCCCCACCGGGGACACGGTCCAATACGTACTCCAAATATTATACACAGACTCCAACAACGCAGCCGAATACGAGGCTCTGTTGCATGGTCTTCAGATGACAGTCTCTATGGGCATTCAACACCTAGAAGTGCGCGGGACTCAAACCTCGCAATATCACAAATAAACGGAGATTTTGATGCCAAGGATCCGAAAATGGCGGCCTATCGTAATGCTGTCCTCGAAATGTCAGCTCGGTTCGAGGGGCTCGAATTCCACCATGTGGCTCGAGAAAACAATCAAGCGGCGGATATCCTCGCCCGCATCGGCGCTAAACGCGACCCCGTCCCACCTAATATATTCTTGGAAAGGTTGTTCAAGCCATCCGTGGTATGGGAAGGGGAATCCAGCAACACCAGTCCGGCTCCGAATACAACCCCAGATTCCGAATCATCTGACGTAATCGGGGGCTCCGCCACCGAAATAACACCTTCGGCTCACGAAATCATGGCTGTAATCACCCTGTGGACCGAGCCCTTCTTGGCCTACCTAAATAGGCAGGAGCTCCCCGAGGACCAAAACGAAGCACGTTGTATTGTGCGGCATTCCAAGGCCTACAAAGTCCATGAGGGAGAGCTCTATAAGAAAAGTGCCACCGGAGTGCTCCAAAGATGCATCTCCGAAGAGGAAGGGCGACAGCTCTTGGCTGAAATCCATGCCTGACTTGGCGGGCACCATGCTGCGGCTCGGGCACTTGTCAGCAAAGCTTTCCGTACATGTTTTTATTGGCCGACAGCCTGAGCAGATGCACAGGACCTTGTCCAACATTGTGTCTGTTGCCAGCTCTTCACCAATCAGAGCCGCATGCCCCCTACTGCTCTCCAAACAATCCCCATAACTTGGCCCTTCGCGGTCTGGGGGCTGGATATGGCCGGACCTCTTAAAGGGGGAAGCCATAAGAAAAAATACTTATTGGTCATGGTGGACAAGTTCACCAAATGGATAGAAGCCAAACCAGTTAAAACGGCCGAATCCGGACCAGTGATAGACTTCATATCAGGGGTTGTACAACGTTACGGTGTCCCCCATAGCATCATCACCGACAATGGCTCAAACTTCACAGCCGATGAGGTGAAAACTTGGTGCAGCAACATGGGCATTAAGCTTGATTATGCCTCCGTCTATCATCCCCAAACAAACGGCCAGGTCAAACGTGCAAATGATCTCATCATGAGCGGCATCAAACCCAGACTAGTGCGATCCTTGAAAGAATCAGACACGCACTGGGTCAAGGAGCTCGACTCCGTACTCTGGGGGTTGCGGACCATGCCGAATCGCACTACCGGATATACATCATTTTTATGGTGTACAGCGCAGAAGCAGTACTACCCTGCGACATAATCCATGACTCACCTCGCGTGCACATGTACGAAGAGAAGGAAGCCGAGTTAGATCGGCAGGACAACTTAGATCCCCTGGAGGAGGAGCGCGACGTCACAAAAGCCCGTTCCGCATTCTATCAGCAGCAGGCTCGAAGGTATCAAAGCAGAGAAGTGCGGGCCAAAACTTATAACGTTGGCGAACTCGTTCTACGCCTACCGGAGAAGAAGAAGGACAAGCTCAAACCTAAGTGGGAGGGTCCCTTCATTATTGATAAAGTTCTCACTGGAGGAGCGTACCGCCTGCGTGATACATCCGATAACAGACTCGAGCCGAAACCATGGAACGCGGCCAGACTCCGAAGATTCTACGCCTAGTGCCGAACTCAGTGTTCGTCTCCTTACCCCCGCTCTTTTAATTATGTTCTCCCTTTTTTCCTTTCTCGCCCTTTTTCCCTTCTTCACACAAAGTATTAAATACAGTGCGGATGCTCGGATCACTCTGGCGCACTATGTGTGTTCACCATACCTGGGGGCTTCCTATACGGAAGCTAAATATAATTACTTTTATGGCTTCCTGCCTATCACATATGCGTCCTTTTTCCATATGTGCCTTTTCTTCACCATTATGTGCATCGATATGACTTAAGATTTGGCCATGCTGGGTTGCCTGGCTCATGTGTTTATGCCTACGTTCCCGTTAATTCGGCTAGGGCATAAGGGGAGCATCTCTGCGATTGTTACTGCCGGTTCAGCCGGATGTGTACCTCAGACTGGGTGAAGCCGAAAGCTAGCGTTCTTAAGGGAATATTCGGTCGGTGAACAAAAGATTTTTCTTTCGTTTATTATAACGTGAATCCCCAGATGTTTTGTATCCTGCATTTTTGTTCGCAGTTCGGACATGCACATCAATGCATGCGTACTCAGGGAAAGGAACCCCTAACGAAACTATTCTCCCTGGAAGATGTTTCTTACTACCCATGTAATATAACATAACTAGTTGGGTACTTGTCTGTTCAAGTACTTATGACCCCTATGCCTGGTTTCCACGCATACCCCGGTTTTACATAACTGAGCGGGTATTCGGATACACCCCGGACTGTCGGATCCGAGGGCTGAAGCGAAAAGGTCCGCCATGACAAATGATTTTTAATCCGGCTAGGGACTACATATGTCCATTGAATTACATAGTCACTTGGACTGGCTATATTCTTCCTCTATACCATCCAACATGCTATCTAGCCTACAATCCTATTGGGAATCTTTGCGGCTAACGCTACTTGGTCATACACCAGACTTACGGGAATCTCTTTCCCATCTGGCCCCGCCAGTCCGACTTTGGCCATATGGTTTGGGTCAATCTTGGCGTATCGCGTCTTCACCATGGCCCAGGCTTCCCTCGCACCTTGTCGGCAGGCTGATACCTTCCATAACCGGAAGCGCCGTCGTGCTCCTTTGAGCATATCCACGAGCTCCCCCATGCCTCCTGGCAGGGAGCGGATGGCCACAAGGCCTGGGCAATACCTTGCATCACCTGCCGAGCTCGTCCGTGCAGTTGTGAGAGATCTTGCAGCAAATCGCCTGCAGACCCGGGCATCTCCTCTTCAGGACGGCCTGTCGGCATACCTATAGACATAAAACTCTTTTAAATATGCTACCTCGCCGAACTGTACTGCAGTTCGTTTAGGCACTTACCATAAATGCCGCGATGAAGCCTCCTATTCTCCTTCACGGAGTCCGCAAGCTGAGCTCGAACATCTGCTAATTCGATGCCCAGCCGGACTTTGGCATCTTGGAGATTGTTTTTCTCTTGCCTAACCTGCATAAGCACACGCTCGCCATCCTTTAGCTATCTTTGGAGATGTGACTCACTATCTCTTACGATCTCCGGATTCTCCCCGGGATTGTGTGCAGAATTTTCTGTTAGACTTATAAAGCAAGCCAACTACTAACTGGTATATTTCCTTAAAATTTCTCTATTGAGACAAATGTTACCAGATGAGGCCTTCTGGGATTCCTCTAGTTTGGCAACCGCGGCCCTCAGCTAGGTCTTGCACTCCTCTAGCTCTTGAGACAAATGGGTATTCTTCTCTACAAGAACATGTGCATACAATGATCCTTAAATCAGTTGTTCCAACTATTTCAAGTCTCAGGGGCTACTGCTATACATGCTTATCAAATTCTCTTACTCGTATATCTTTCGCATACTGGTCCGTCGCTTGGGCGAGCCCATCTTGGGCAGCACGGATGTATGCGTCTCCTGAATTGAAGGCATTGAATGCCTCTTCGAAAAAGATACCATTACGAAGTACGGCCCACTGGCGCCGGTGATTCATGGTGCTCTCTACTTCCGAATTGGTGGCGGAGAGCCTATCCGCATCCTCTGTCGGGGGACAATTCGGCATTGGCCCCGCATTGGCCTCCTCTCTTGAAGCTGGTTCTGGAATCCGGCTGGTGGAGGCGTGACCGGCAGGATCTCCGGATATAGTCCGGCGACTACTCTTTCTGCCAGGACACAATGGACACTGTTACATTTCAAACACGATAATCACAGAGCAGATTTTAACTATACCTCTGTGATGGCGTTTCAACCCTAACCGCCTTCCTCTTGTGCCTGGCTGGCCAGGATGCCCTTTGCTGATGAGCCCCCAGGGGCTCGGCGCCGCATTCCGATGTTCGTCTCTATAAAAATAAGATATTTGTGCATAAGGCACGGTATAAGAAAGGAATTCTCTCCAGAAATTAAAGCTCAACTTTGCTTACACGCGACGCGGGGAGCAGTCTGGGGTAATCGGCAATAATAGCCACCAAGGTGCCGTTGCAGCTTGCCTGTTAAAATGTCCTGCCGACAAGCTCAACAGATATATCCGAATCTTCTTCAAGTCCGGGATCGAGGGCCCAGTCAGGATTCTCTGGTTGCGGAGGAGGGCTGTTGAACTCTTTCACGGCCTTCCTCAGTTCCTGCTTAGAAATATCAAGGTAAATGATTGTGACGAAGGGCGCCAGAATGGATAGAATTGGGTAAAGAGTAACGGCTTACCCAGCTGGGGGAGTTGTACATGGAAAATCCATCCCGCGGTTTGATACGAAGGAATTCTTCTTCTTCTCCTTTATATAAATTGGACAGTATTCTCGCCAGAGCAGTGACGGAGTCCGGACCATTACGACCACAGCAGGTGGCATCGTCTTCCCCGTTGAAGTGCCACATGGGCTTCCCCTGATATTGAAGTGGCTGCACCCCCCGCATTATGCATATTGATATTACCTCGACTATTGTCAGTCCTGATTGGGCCAGTGTCTTTATACTGCTCATCAGGAAGTGGACTTCTCTGGTATCTTCCTCCTGGGGGCTCCAAGGGCGCCAACTTCTGCGTTTCTTCAGCGGAGCGTTATTAAACTTAGGAAGGCCCGTCCGGATTGGGTCTAGAAGGGGAACGTCATCTACATAAAACCACTCCGAGGGCCAGTGTTCAAATGCCTTCTTTGGAGTGCCGGACAGGTATCCGGTCTGGGTGACACGCCATATTTCGGCTCCACCCACTTGATATATAGATTCCCCCTGATTGCGAGGGACGAGGCAAACTAACTTTTTCCATAACTCGAAGTGAGCCTCGTAGCCCAGGAAATAATTCACAAAGGGCAACATATCCTGCGATGTGCAGCACGGAGGCGGGGTTAAAGTTGTGCAACTGGAGGCCATAGAACTCTAGGAGCCCGCGAAGGAATGGGTGGATTGGAAATCCGACGCCTCTTAGCAAATATGGGATGAGGCATACCCGCTCCCCCTGAGATTGGTTAGGAGATTTCTCCGCTTGCGCCCCGCAATTGTAGGTGGCTAGTCCGGCTCGGACGGGGACCATGTACGCTGGTGGAAGAAACCCTTGTGTTTGCAACTCTACTAAACGGCCCTGGGGGACAGAACATTCTTCCCAATCACCTGGCTTAGAGCTATGGGTGCGAGAAGTGGAGATGCGGCGACCGACCATGATGGAATGGTTTCTTCCGGATGCACTCTGTTGAATGCTTGCTCAAGGGAGGAAGGTGGGATTTGGATCTAAGGGTCCCCGTCTCTTCAAATAGACGGTTTGCCTGCAGGGTCGGGGTGGCAAATGTAAAAATGCTCTGGCTCCTCGTATTCGCTCGACATGTGGAGATGGCCATTATTGAAGCACAGAAGCCGAGGAGTACAACATTAATGGGAAGTCGGACACTGTTCACTACAACAAGTACTCTGGATTCGGAGATGTTACCCACCTTGCAATGCCGAAGACAAACTGCGCACCGGACTCATCGTCATTGAAGCCTGGTTCAGGGGCTACTGAGGGAGTCCTGGATTAGGGGGTATCCGGACAGCCGGACTATATACTTGGCCGGACTATTGGACCGTGAAGATACAAGACTCAAGACTTCGTTTCGTGTCCGGATGGGACTCTCCTTTGCATCGAAGACAAGCTTGGCGATACGAATGTTAGATCTCCTTCTTTGTAACCGACTCTGTGTAATCCTAGCCTCCTCCGGTGTCTATATAAACCGGAAGGTTTAGTCCGTAGGACAAGGACAATCATAATCATCATAGGCTAGCTTCTAGGGTTTAGCCTCTACGATCTCGTGGTAGATCTACTCCTATAATACTCATATCATCAAGATCAATCAAGAAGGAAGTAGGGTATTACCTCCATCGAGAGGGCCCGAACCTGGGTAAAACATCGTGTCCCCTGCCTCCTGTTACCATTAGACTTAGACGCACAGTTCGGGACCCCCTACCCGAGATCCGCCGGTTTTGACACCGACACCTGAACCTAACCTATTTCTTTCTAGCCTCTCCGAATCTTGAGGGTGAGATTCATTTTAAGGGTGGTAGATTTGTAACATCCCAAAATTCTAAAATTTTGAATGTAATATTAAATAAATAGTTTTGATTGTTTGTTTGATTGTGGTGTGGTTGCTTGTGTGAAGTTGAGTGAAATTTGAATATTTTTGGAAGTTAAATGAGAGGGAATGAAATGACTTTCCCAAACTTTCACCTTGCATTTAGGATATCCATGAATTCAAATTTATTTCATCACAAAACCCTAGAGTGAAGATGATATGACTTCTTTCATTTAAATAAATGAAATGGGTTTTGAAATGATTTGAATTTCATTTGAAAATATTCCAAACTCCCAAACTTTATGCAACTCAATGATTTTCATGAGAGAAGATAAAATGACTCTTCAAATTATATGAAATATGAGTTGGAAGTTTAAAAGAAACAAATTGAAAGTCCCTTTGAAATTATTTTCAATTTGGAGTTATTTGGGTTTTATTCAAATTATTTTTCTCCAAAATAAAATATATGGAAATAGGGTAAAATGATTCCATACAATAGAAAATTGGAGAGAAATAAATTTGAAATCAATTTGGTATTTTAAAAAATGATTTTATGGGGTTTTATTGCAATAGTAGCACTCTTTGCTTTATTTAAATTTTTGTGGATTTTTTGACGTTAGAAAAATGTTCATGTTGTAGAAAATCTTTTTCTAATTTTTTTGATATATTATGCCTATAGTATATATTTATTTTATTGGTTTTATTTTATTTTTTTATTGTATGTAAAAGTGTTAAAAAACAAAAAAAAAGATCTCTTCCGGACCGAACTGGGCCGAAGCCCAGCCGGTCCTGATGCAGTGCCGCCTTCCTCCTCCCGTGCATGACCCGGACTCGCCGGAGTCCGAGCGCATCACGCCGCCGGCCGCCCCTCCTCCACGCCACCCGCCGCCTCTTCTCTCCCCTTCCTCTCCTCCCCACTTCTCGCCGCCGCCGCACAACACCATCGCCGCCGCCGCTGCACACCACCAGCGCAGTCGCCCCGCGCAGTCGCCACTGCCGCAGCCGGAGCCCGCTGCCACCGCCAACGTCGTTCACCCGCCCGCCGGAGTTGCCTCGCCGCCTTCGATGGAGCCACCACTGCCCCTCGCCGGAGCCGCCACCGCCCCTCGCTGGTTTTCGTCGGCTTTAGGTAAAAACCTAGATCGGTTTTCTTTTTATGGTTTCGTTGGTTTAGTTTCGGTTTTCTTTTTTTCAGTTTTTCTTTTTAATCGGTTTAGTTATTTAGGTTAGTTTAATTAGTGGAAGTTTGTCCGTTAGTATTCGGTGGCGAACAGGTTTCGTCCATTATTCTCTGTTAGCGAACGTTTATTCGATAGTTTTTTTAATTTAGTTTTCTGCCAGGGACCTATCCGTAGTTTTATTTAACAGATTAGTCCCTGCTTTTCAAACAATCACAACTTCTTGCCCGTTTATCCAAATCAAACAAAACCAACGCCCACTTATTTTTTATGTTCCCCTCTATCCAGTAAACCAACTCAAACATATTTTTGAAAGTTTAAAAATTGATTTCAAACAGATTTGATTCAAACTTGTTTTGTTCATAACTTGAGTTTTGTAACTCCGTTTTAGTTGATTCTTTTAGCAAATCAAAGCTCTTGACCTAAACTTTCTGATAAGGCCAAATCCACCTAATTGCGGTACTGTTAGAATTTTTTTCTGTTGCAAGAGTTAATTGCCTGTTTTCGAAGCTTTCTAAGATCTTTCCTTCGATTCTTTTGCATGATTGCTTATGTATGGTTACTATTGCTTGCTCAAGATAGATTGAACGGAGTGTGACGAGTAGATCTTTCACGAGTTATGAGTGCGACAAATATTCATCAACAGTACAAGGCAAGTTCATACTTTGATCATACTCCTCCTATACCCAGTTTTACTTGCATTAGATACACCCCTCAAAGATTCCATGAGTAGGATTGGGAACATGTGGTCATTGCTATGTAGTTCATGAGGTAGGAACCTGTGATCCTTGAAACACCCCGGGATTTTTCGTTAGGTCATATATTGCTTAGCCATGCTTGTAGACGGGGATTGGTATGTGAGATATATGCAAGTTGAGAGAGATAATAATTTTGGGACAACATAAGGTGGCAACTTTAATACACATCTGGTTGGAATGGTTGGGGCTCCTGGAGAACCCAGTGCTTGCCCAAGGGAATCCCGGAGTACCCATGTGATTACCCTACGGAATGCCACCCATGCTCAAAGGGATCATATGATATTTCACAACTAGAAACTTTCGTGTGCAGCCACAAGCCATTATGGGCTCTGGCATAGTTGAGTAAGTTGTGTGAGCTCTTGAAGAGGTGGACTAGCAGATGTAGGGGGATTGTAGGTGTACCGGTCTGCCCAGAGTAGAGAGTAAATGCTTCTGAAAGACTGTGTCTCAGTCATCCCGTTCTCAAACACCAGGCAGTGCGAGGACTTTAAGGGAGGCGATCGAGTCTTGTGGGGAAAAGTGCTCAACGTCTGCAAAGTGTACAAACTAATCATGATTAGCCGTGTCCCCTGTTATGGACATCTTGAGTATCTGGAATTGGATATTATTGTTGATCTCATCACTCCTAATTTAATTGAATTGGGTTTAATGATGATTCTTAATTGGGGTTTAGTTGAGGGAACCTTCTCAAATATTTGTCAACTTGGGAGTAGTAAATAAAGTTTATTCCTTTGTTGTAGGAGAAAATTAGCTTTATGCAAAAAATATCAAACTTAGAGCCTCCACGAGCCAAATATGAATGTAGTGATAGCTATTGTTCATCATTATTCTGTGGTGTGAATTTGCCAGTACATTCAATGTACTGGCCTACATGGCTGCAACGTCTCATGTTGCAAGAACCTTATGATGAGTAAGTGATACGTTAGGGTTACGATGTTTACACTCAACTTTGCCATTGGTATTGTTGGGAACTCCACAACTTTGACGTTACTTCCGCTATATGGATTGAGGTAATAGTATTTACGTTACTTTATACATGTGATTTACCTCTGTTATAAATCCTCGAGTACTGTGTGTGTCAGCATACCGATCCGAGGATGACACTTAAGCACAGAGACTTCGATCCATTTGGTTCGGGTCGCTACATTTGATTTTCTCCGGGTTAGATTCAATGCCTCTCTCAGAAACCAGGAAACCCAATAGTTTGCCTGCTGGCACGCCGAAGACACACTTGGGCAGGTTAAGCATAATTTTATAGACCCGGAGATTGTCAAAGGTCTCTTTCAAATCATCTATCAAAGTCTCTTTCTTCCTGGATTTCACAACAATATCATCCACATAGGCGTGAACATTGCATCCAATCTGGTCATGGAGGCAATTCTGAACACACCGTTGGTAAGTCGCCTGGGCACTCTTGAGCTCAAAGGGCATTGACACATAGCAGAAGGCTCCGAAGGGAGTGATGAAAGTTGTCTTCTCCTGGTCCTTAACTGCCATCTTGATATGATGATAACCAGAATAAGCATCCAAAAACTCAAACGCTCACAACCCGGTGTAGCATCAATAATCTGGTCAATACGAGGGGGAGCAAAAGGGTCAGTCGGACATGCCTTATTAAGGTCTGTATAATCCACACACATATGCCAAGTGCCGTTTTCCTTAAGCACCAGCACTGGGTTTGCTAACCACTAAGGATGAAAAACCTCAATGATGAATCCAGCATCCAAGAGCTGGGCCACTTCTTCACCAATTGCCTTGCGCCTCTCTTCATTGAAACAACGAAGAAACTGCTTGACCAGCTTAAACTTTGGATCAACATTAAGAGTGTGATCAGCGAGTTCCCTCGGTACACCTGGCATGTCAGAAGGTTTCCATGCAAAGATGTCCCAGTTCTCACAGATGAACTCGATGAGCACACTTTCCTATTTTGGATCCATATTAGTGCTGATGCTGAACTGCTTGGACGAGTCGCCAAGAACAAAATCAACCAACTTAGTGTCATCTGTCGATTTAAACTTCAACAGGGGGTCATTCTCTATAGTTGGCTTCTTCGAAGGTGTCATATCCGCCGGGTCAACGTTATCCTTATAAAACTTCAACTCCTCAGTGGCACAGGCCGACTCAGCATACGCAGCATCACACTCTTCACAATCCAGAGAAATCTTCCTATCACCGTGCACCATGATGGTGCCCTTATGACCCAGCATTTTAAGCTGCAAATAAACATAACAAAGCCGTGCCATGAATTTGGCGTAAACTGGTCGCCCGAGCAAGGCGTGATACGGGCTTTTGATATTGAACACCTCAAAGGTCAATTTCTTAGCTCTGGAGTCACGGTCATCTCCAAAGGCTACCTTGAGGGTTATCTTACCCACTAGATACGCTGACTTACCAGGCACCACCCCATGCAAAACAGTAGAAGGTGTCTTAAGATCTTTGTTAGTCAAATTCATACGACGAAAAGTATCATAGTAAATGATATTGATACTACTGCCGCCATCCATGAGCACCTTTGTAAGCTTATATCCTCCTACCCGAGGAGCCACCACCAATGCCAATTGACCCGGATTGTTAACCCGAGGCGGGTAATCCTTACTGCTCCATACAATAGGCTGCTCAGACCACCTCAAATAACGAGGTACTGCCGGCTCAACTGAGTTCACTGCCCGCTTATGGATTTTCTGATCTCCTTTGCACAGACTTGTGGTGAACACATGATATTGACCGCTATTCAATTGCTTTGGATTGCTTTGATAACCAGACTATTGCTTCTGATTCCCTTGGCCAGGTTGTTGATTAAAACCGCGTTGATTGCCTTGGCCTTGAAAACCAGAACTTGAACCGCTACCTCCAAATCCAGGTCCATGAGAGATGGATCCTGAACTGCCATGTGGTCCATGATTATTCTGGAAAAAAATAGAGTTTCTATACTCCCTCATGATGAAGCAATACTTCCACACATGACTAGCCGACTTTTCTTGGGTTCCGTGCTTTTGGCAAGGCTGATTCATCATGGCCTCAAGGTTGAACTTCAGCCCTCCAAACCGGGACGCTGGCGTTTTCCCCTCACGACGCAGGTTGTTACTCTGCGTATTGGTGTTAGCCACAAAGTCTAAACCGCCGTCAGCCTTGCGCTTACCATTGCCACCTTGACCCGCTGTGTTATGATGTCCCTTTGAATTGCCACTCTTTTTCCCTTTACCAGCTTTCTCCTCATCAGACTCAGGGTCTTTAGTGCTATCAGAGTCGGCATATTTGACAAGTGCCTCCATTAGCTCGCCCATATCATTGCAATTGCGCTTAAGCCGCCCTAACTTCTGCTTAAGGGGAAGAAAACGGCAATTCTTCTCCAACATTAGGACTGTTGAACCGATGTTGATACTATCCGATGAGTGTATACCAACTGAGATCCGGCACACCAAATTGGTTGTTGACTCACCTTCACCTTGGACGCAAGAGTCCAAATCCAGAATCGACATAGGCTTCTTGCACGTGTCTTTAAATTTTTGGATTAAACGCGCTTTCAACTCTGCCCATGATCTGCTGGAGTTAGCGGGCAACCCTTTTCACCAAGTACGAGCCGGCCCATCCAAGATCATGGTGAAATACTTAGCACATGCAGCATCACTAACATCCAACATCTCCATAGCCATCTCATAGCTTTCAATCCAAGCCTCTGGGGGTTGATCTGCCATGTAGTTAGGCACCTTACAGGGGCCCTTGAAATCCTTAGGCAAGCGCTCGTTGCGTAAAGCCGACACTAAACATGGCAAGCCCAAGGTTCCAGAAGTCACCCCTGTCTCCACAGATGTTGATGGATAAACCGGAGGTTGCTATTGAGCCGCCAACTAAGGCGCCAGCTCAGCCTCATGTCGCGCCCTGCCCTGGTCCACCAAATCTTGAGCATCATTACCAGCACGTGGCGGGTCAGGCCTACGAGGATGATTGCGGTGCCGCTCACTGCTCGATACAGCCCATTTATCAATGTGTCTGCTATAACTCTGGCTTGGACGCGGGGTCGAGTGAATCCATTAACGACTGTATGAATAAGCCACCTGTTGAGCCACAGCCATCTGAAGAAGTTCTCTGGCTCGCCGTATTTCCATCGCCGTTGGCGACTCATCCTGAATCAGGAGAGCCGCCAATCGAGTAGCCGCAACTATCATGTTATCTAGAGGATTAGAATAATGACCCGGGGGCGTCAAAACATGCTGAGGAGGGGTCAAATTAAAACATGGGGGGGGGGGGGGGTTCTGCAGCACGTGCCTGAACTGGTGCTCCAGCTGTCGGCACCTCAACGGCCCGATCCACGATAGGTGGGTTACTGGTTCCTGCCCCAGGCGTGTTGAAAAGGTTTCTCACATCGTAAACCGGGGGTAAACGAATCACATGCCTTTTGTTAGAGACAACGTTTGATGCGTCCCGGTCCAAGCTCAAGCGAATTTTTTCTGCTTGAAGCCGTTCTGCCTCCCTCTCCAAGGCGGCTCGCTCCGTCGCCATCCGGGTGTTCTCATCATTTAGATCGTCCTTTTCTTGATCTATCTCATCACGTAACTTTTCAACGTTCACATTATGTTGCGTTTGGTTCTCCGGGGTCACCTCCGCCGCCAACATTGTTGCTAGTGCCTCCAACAGATCAGATAAAACTTGAGCTGGCGGGCGCAAAGGGCCTCCTGCCCCAGCTGCCATTGCCGTCGCTGAACTGGAGATCATTGTTGCCGCAGTTGAAGAATTCTGCCCTGGCTGTGTACAGACCATGAAGATTGTAACCCGGTTTGGCGGCTCGTAGGGGTCTGGAATACTGTTGCCATCGGAACAGCCCCCAAGCCCACCATCCTGAACTTGATACATGGAGTTGGTCTCACCGGTTGAGGACTCATCGCATGAATAGTCAGCCGTCTCACCACCAAACTCAGATCCTCCTTCCAGATCTACTCCTTGAGTAAAGCCAACAAAGACATGCTTTGGGGCGGCTTGAACCTTGGCGGGTCGCGCGCGCTGAGCCGTCTCGATGATGTCGGTGTAGGTGTCCGGCTCAACTTCCGACTCACCAATCTTACCGATGAAGACATGAATTCCGCCGAAGGGGACCCGGTACCCATACTCGATTGAGCCGGCCTCGGGGCCCCAGCCTGTGTCATCGATGTAGAGCTTGCCGCGACGACTCTTAGTCATCCGGTCCATAGTGTATCCATTGAGACCTCCAAAGCTACCCTTCAAGAACTCGAAACCACCGTGCGCTGGCCCCACGGTGGGCACCAACTGTCGTCGAATTGTCACGGCTGATGCCCTAGCATGAGGGCTTATGTGTGGAGCCATCGCAACATAGTTGGCTTGAAGGGGTTAAATGGGACAAAGGACACAAAGAGTTTTACCCAGGTTCGGCCCCTCTCAACGAGGTAAAGGCCTACTCCCGCTTTAGGTTGTATTGCTTGGGTTTTGATTACCAAGGAGCGAATACGCTTGACCTAGTTCTCTACTTGTTGTTTTCTTGCCTTAACCCGCTGCCGGGTCACCCCTTTATATACACAGGCTGATGCCCGTCAGCTTACAGAGTCCCGACCGGCTCATACACAACGTGTCCGACTCGGTGACCAAACTAAACTTTCTGTAAGATACAAGCTAAACATATGGCGGTTTATGCCCGTGGGCCTCAAGTCGCCTCCGGGTCTTGGGCCTTTAGTGAGCATGCTTCATGAACCGCCATCTTCAACATCTTCTTGGGCCTTCTCATTATGAACCGCTAGTGGTATGACCTTGCCCCTCCTGGGCGGCTCATACCCAATAGTTATATTCCTAGCAGTTTCGGTAATGGAGCTTCGAGCAAAGAGATCGAAGTCCGCGGGTTTGAGAGCAAGAACACGGAGGAGAGAGCAATGGTGAATTTCTTCTGGATGTAGGTGATGATATGGGCTAAAGATATAAGTGAGGGGGGCCACGTGGGGACCACAACCTACCAGGGCACGCCTGGGCCTGCTGGCGCGCCCAGGTGGGTTCTGCCCACCTGGTGCGCCCCCTTTGATGTTATTTGCATCAAAAATTCAGAAATATTCAGAAAAAATTGTATTAAATTTTCAGAGCATTTTGAGAACTTTTATTTTCGGTCATTTTTTATTGCACGGGAAATTCAGAAAACCGATAGAACATGGCATTTTATTTTATTTAACTAAGAAAAACATGAAATAAAAGTAAGGACAGAAAGTAGTGCCTACTAAATTCATCAACTTCATACCTCTTAAAAGTGATCCATTAATAAGGTTGATCAAGTCTTATTAACAACCACCTTCGATTAGCATGAAACCAAAGAACTTTCATAAAACACTAAGTTACCTCAACGGGGATATGCATGTCCCCAACAATAAGTATATCATATTTCTTTCTGGCAGTAGGTAGAGGTATTTGAAAACTTCCAATAGTAAGTGTAGATTTTTCAATAACATTAATACCATTCACTTGGAACTGTTTCTTCAAAAAGTGCACCGTATGCTCATTACCATTAATATGAAAAGTGACCTTGCTTTTGTTGCAATCAATAACAACCCCTGCAGTATTCAAAACGGGTCTACCAAGGATAATTGACATGTTGTCGTCCTCGGGCACCTCAAGTATAACAAAGTCAGTTAAGATAGTAACATTTGCAACAGCAACAGGCACATCCTCACAAATACTGATAGGTATGGCAGTTGATTTTTTTGGATTTTATTTGACGTTAGAAAAATGTTCATGTTGTAGAAAACTTTTTTCTGAAAATTTTGATATACTATATGCATATAGTATATTTTTATTTTATTGGTTTTATTTTATTTTTTATTGTTTGTAAAAGTGTTAAAAAAACAAAAAAAATCTCTTCCAGACCGAACTGGGCCGAAGCCCAGCCGGCCTAGATGCAGCGCCACCTTCCTCTTCCCGTGCGTGACCCGGACTCGCCGGAGTTCGAGAGCATCACGCCGCCTGCCGCCCCCTCCTTCATGCCACCCGTCGCCCCTCCCCCGGACCTTTAAAAGCCGTAGCCCCCCCGCCTCTTCTCTCCCCTTTCCTCTCATCCACGCTTCTCGCCGCCGCTGTCGCACAACACCGTCGCCTCCGTCGCTGCACACCACCAGTGCCTCGCTGCTACCGCTGCCTTCGCGCCGCCCCGCGCAATCGCCACTACTGCCGCTGGAGCCCGCCGCCGCCGCCTACGTCGTTCGCCCGCCCGCCGGAGTTGCCTCGCCGCCCTCGCCAGAGCCGCCGCCGCCCCTCGTTAGTTTCCGTCGGTTTTAGGTAAAAACCTAGATCGGTTTTCTTTTTAGGGTTTCGTCGGTTTAGTTTCGGTTAGTTTCGGTTTTCTGTTTTTTCGGTTTTTCTTTTTAATCGGTTTAGTTATTTAGGTTAATTTAATTAGTGGACATTTGTCCATTAGTATTCGGTGGCAAACAGTTTTCGTTTGTTAGTCTCTGTTAGCGAACGTTCGTTCGATAGGATTTTTCTTTTAATTTAGTTTTCTGCCAGGGACCTATCCGTAGTTCTATTTTACAGATTAGTCCCTGTTTTTCAAACGATCACAACTTCTTGCCTGTTTATCCAGACCCAATGAAACCAACGCCCACCTATTCGTTATGATCCCCTCTATCCAGTAAACCAACTTAAACATATTTTTGGAAGTTTAAAATTTGATTTCAAACAGATTTGAATTCAAACTTTTTTTGTTCATAACTTGAGTTTTATAACCCCGTTTTAGTTGATTCTTTTTGCAAATCAAAGCTCTTGACCTAAACTTTCTGATAAGGCTAAATCCACCAAATTGTGGTACTGTTAGAAATTGTTTTCTGTTGCAAGAGATAATTTCTTGTTTTCGAAGCTTTCCAAGATCTTTTCTTCGATTCTTTTGCATGATTGCTTATGTGTGGTTACTATTGCTTGCTCACGATAGATTGAATGGAGTGTGACGAGTAGATCTATCACGAGTTATGAGTGCGACGAATCTTCATCAACAGTACAAGGCAAGTTCATACTTTGATCATACTCTTCCTATTCCCAGTTTTACTTGCATTAGATACACCCCTCAAAGATTGCATGAGTAGGACTGGGAAAATGTGGTCATTGCTACGTAGTTCATGAGGTAGGAACCTATGATTCTTGAAACACCTCGGGATTTTTCGTTATGTCATATATTGCTTAGCCATGCTTGTAGACAGGGATTGGTATGTGAGATTTATGCAAGTTGAGAGAGATAATAATTTTGGGCAACATAAGGTGGAGACTTTAATACACATCTAGGTGGAATGGTTGGGGCACCTGGAGAACCCAGTGCTTGCCCAAGGGAATCCCGGAGTACCCGTGTGAGTACCGTACGGAATGCCACCCAGGCTCAAGGGGATCATATGATATTTCATAACTAGAAACTTCCGTGTGCAGCCACAAGCCATTATAGGCTCTGGCATAGTTGAGTAAGTTGTGTGAGCTCTTGAGGAGGTGGACTAGCAGATGTAGGGGGATTGTAGGTGTACCGGTGTGCCCGGAGTAGAGAGTAAATGCTTCTGAAAGACTGTGTCTCGGTCATCCCGTTCTCAAACACAGGTAGTGCAAGGACTTCAAGGGAGGCGGTCGAGTCTTGTGATGAAAAGTGTGCAACCTCTGCAGAGTGTACAAACTAATCATGATTAGCCGTGTCCCCCGGTTATGGACATCTTGAGTATTTAGAATTGGATATTATTGTTGATCTCATCACTCTTAATTTAATTGAATTGGGTTTAATGATGATTCTTAATTGGGGTTGAGTTGGGGGAACCTTCTCAAATATTGGTCAACTTGGGAGTAGTAAATTAAATTTATTCCTTAATTGTAGGAAAAAATTAGCTTTTTGACTTAGAGCCTCCACCAGCCAAATATGCAAGTAGTGATAGCTATTGTTCATCATTATTTTGTGGTGTGAATTTGCCAATATATTCAATGTATTGACCTACATGGCTGCAATGTCTCATGTTGCAGGAACCTTACGATGAGTAAGTGATATGTTAGGGTTACGATGTCTACACTCAACTTTGTTGTTGGTGTTGTTGGGAACTCCACAACTTTGATGTTACTTCTGCTATATGGATTGAGGTAATAATATTTACGTTACTTTATATGTGTGATTTACCTCTGTTATAAATCCTCGAGTACTATGTGTGTCAGCATACCGATCCAGGGATGGCACTTAAGCACAGAGACTTCAATCCATTCGGGTCGGGTCGCTACAAGATGGTATCAGAGCACATGTTGACTGTAGGATGTGACCCCTCGAAATTGGCAAGCCCATAGGAAAGGATTTCTCAAAAACTTTATTTTCAAAAGATATCCCTCAACTCTCATCTTTTCTAAAGCTTTACCAAATACTTTCCTCTCATCTCAAATAGTTAGACTATACCACTTTCCCCTTTTTACCACACAAATATTCGAGTGATGAGACCACTCCTAGAAGGACAAGATATCAGAAAACGGAGACCACTTCAGAACAAAGAGGATTTTATGGTGCATTATAGTAATTGAAACTACAATGGTTGAAGACTCCGATGACTCGGAAAATTTGAAGGCTCTGAAGAATTCCTAGAGTGAAGTGACTTGGAAGGCTTTTATGGGATCCACTTAAGAATTTCTTTACTGAAGAACCCCTGGCTTCCATATTTTAGATGAAGAACTTCACCCTGAACCAAAGACAATGCTATGAAGATTTTTCCCTGTGGTCCAGCCCATTATGGAACTTGTAAGACTATTGAAGCTGCTTGAGATCAAGGTGTGTCAGAGGAAGACCGGAACATAGAGAATCAAAACTCAAATTTTGGTCATCACAGAAAACCCCATGGTAGGATGAGATCAACTATGGAATGATAGCTCATGGCAGAGACATGGGCATAAACACGACTATCCATGATGCTATCGCCCGCTTGTGCTATCGTCACCATGCTGAGTTAAGCATACATTTCTTCGGAAGGATTGGATGGTAGAAGGCTAATGCATATTGCCTTGATGAACGAGCGAAAGATGAAGTTTTAATCTTGGCTGGCCTATCACCAAGATCTGGAGTATTACCTCAAGAATTTTAAGATGGACCTTCAGGAAGCCGTATTTGACAAGGAAGCATTTCATGAAGAACTCAGGACCGAGAAGCTGAAAATAGCCAAGCTGTAGTAGGAAAACCTCGAGGCACCGGAGATTCATCAGGAACTGAAGGACAGTAGGACCATGGTTCATGCCAAGGATGTTGAATCCCACGAGTTTGGAATGCAAATCCAGAAATATTAAAGGACGTCATGAGAGACTTCGCGTCAACAGAAATGTCCTGGCAGAAGAACTTGAGAAGATCAACAAGCACGATCAGAAGAAGCCATCGGAGACATGAACAAGACTTGAAGAGTTTAGTGACTTTGAAGATTTTTTGACACCTTAGATGACCAAACCCTTGTTATATACTTACGTTAGATGCGATGATTGTGAGCTGTCATTTGTTTGATGTTTTTCCGACGGCCACAAAATAAAACCCTTCTCGTCAAAACTATTATTTGTATTGGGTGTATCCCTATCTCTCCAACCTTATCTCGTTCTTACCCAAAACAATTGGAACCAATAGAGGACGAATGGAGATGAACTCATATTTTATGAACCGATGACTCAATTGGAGACGGACCGATGGATTCAGAACATGGAAGATCACATGAAGAATAATACTATAGTCGGAAAGGATATGTCCCAGCATGCTCTTCAATGCTTTGAGAGAGGTGATGCTACTTGGTGGAGGATGTACCAAACCATCAATGGATGTCCAAGAGTAACCTCTTGGTTAGAATTTAAGTTGACTCTGCTAAGGTCTCGTCTTGTGTCCCCGAATTTGAAGCCCTATGGAAATGATATGAAGAAACCTTGTGCATGCAAGCTTTGTGGAGCAATAGGACACAACCATAAAGAACACAAGGACGAATGCCCTCATTGTGAAGAAAGTCACCTAGCTGAAGAATGCCCAAGTAGGTAGATTACTTGTTTCTTGTGTGAAGGGACTACCCACTACCCAGCTCAGTGTCACATTTACCCCATGGTACAAAGAAACCTCCAACAGAAGAAAGAAGCAATTAAAGGAGCCCTCAAGGAAACTTTAGAAGAACCTATGATGAAGGAAGAGGTGAAGGACACACCCGAAGAAGACCCAATTAAACCCTGCACCAAGTCATGTTATTCATGTGGAGAAGAAGGAGACATCTCCCAAAATTGTCTGAAGGGGGATCTAGTAGAATTCCTGACAGTGGAAGTAGAGTATGACCCACAGGAAATAGAAGCCCTAATTGGCACGGAAAAGTCCATGAAGAGAAATAAATTGGATTCCAGGAACAACCCAATTTCTACAAAGAAGGACCTGAGTCATATCACTTGTTTCAGGTGCAAAGATACAGGACACTACTTCAGCGATTGCCCAAAAGGAAAGACGCGGACCCAAGGAGGCTATATGATCACAAGGAAACCTCGAGACTTGTCAGAAGTAACATGTTTCTGCTGGAATGAAGCAGGAGACTTTGCCAGAGATTGTCCCAATGAGGATATTCATGTTAAATAGTTGAGTCTGTGAGAAATATAGTAGTAGTAGTAGTGGGAACAATTCTTGTATATTGAGGTGTGGAGTTGAGGCATGTAATGGAAATGCAAGAGATTGCAATAAATTCAAGAAATCAATAAAGTTCATGTGTCATACATGGAATTTTTACGAGTTGTTACTAAAGAAAGATTTTGACCATTTTCGACGATATGGGAAATATGGTCTATGGATGAATTTTTGCATTATAAGGGTGGTAGTACCCTGTGAGGACACGTTACCACTGGAAAAGATAATGATATCCCACAGAGTGGACTATGGACAAAAATAAGTATGAGTTTTATCTTGATATGTGGGATAGCCCAAGAATATGAAGGGATGAAGTACTATTGGATAGAAAGGATGTATAATGTTGGCAATATGGAGCAATTGTAACCCCAGGATGAGTTGAAGCTATAAATATGATGGGGTGAGCCCGTAACCCACATGCTCTAGGACCTGCCAAGAAGCAAGCACATTCTTGCTGAAGGAAAAACCCTGGAAGAAGATACGACTTTATCAACTGACAATTTTATAGGATTACGCAAAACCTGAGAGTTGTGAAGAAACGATAGATGTTTGTTTGGCTTGCAGAATCAATGGATTTATCCAAACTTAGTTCGGGGACAAGAGAAATTCTGCAATGCCGGTGAGGACGACCGAGTGTTAGAATGCGAGATTCACTAAACCATATACAAGGTAATGATTTGGGTGCGGAATGGATTCATTACTCTTATTATTTGCCTCTGCTATGTGGGATGGTAAATCTGAGTGACTTACCTATAGTAGAGAGACGGCGATATTAAGCCTAATTGAACCTTAGAATGGTATGAAATTTTTCCCTTGTACAAGGCAGCTATTGCCAATCATAGGTCATACGGTGAAAATGAAGCCCAAACACATTTCCTGCAGGAGAAACCATAAATCGTTGACCACCATGAGATATCGATAGTTGTTTAGTATTGGTGCCAGAAACTTCCGCTAAGAATACCCAGTCACAGGAAGACCGTACCAAGATGAAAAGGACACAGGAATTGAGGAAAAAAGGTTATGCCACTACCGGAAGTGCCCAGAGAAGAAATTATCTTGAAGATCTAAGAAGATCGACACTGCCAACAATAAGGATGTACAACCTGAGTTCTGATGGAATCGTAACCATGCTTCTAAGGGTGGTAGCACCCGAGACCCCCTGTGACGATTGATGGATTTTGAGAAGACCCGCGATGAGGGAGTCCTGGATTAGGGGTATCCGGACAGCCGGACTATATACTTTGGCCGGACTGTTGGACCGTGAAGATACAAGACTCAAGACTTCGTCCCCTGTCCGGATGGGACTCTCCTTTGCTTGGAAGACAAGCTTGGCGATTCGGATGTTAGATCTCCTTCTTTGTAACCGACTCTGTGTAACCCTAGCCTCCTCTGGTGTCTATATAAACCAGAGGGTTTAGTCCGTAGGACAAGGACAATCATAGTCATCATAGACTAGCTTCTAGGGTTTAGCCTCTACGATCTCGTGGTAGATCTACTCTTGTAATACTCATATCATCAAGATCAATCAAGCAGGAAGTAGGGTATTACCTCCGTCGAGAGGACCTGAACCTGGGTAAAACATCGTGTCCCCTGCCTCCTATTACCATTAGCCTTAGACGCACAGTTCGGGACCCCCTACCCGAGATCCGCCGGTTTTGACACCGACATTGGTGCTTTCATTGAGAGTTCCACTGTGTTGTCACGATAAGGCTTGATGGGTCGTCTCGTTGTCAAGGACAACATCACCTCTGGGGGAGCCCTGGCGGTAGGCCAAACTCTCCGACTAGGCGGCTTCGTCGTGACCGCCCGATCGCCTGCCGCGCCGACGATGACTTCTCGGGTCATCAAAAACAACCTCCACGTCAATTCGGAACTCGCCGAATAGATGGGTCCAATGGAGCTCTCCTCCCTTAATGAGCTCTTGGATCGCATGGCCGCTCTGGGAGTCGCTACAGACTATGATCAGATTGGGCTTAAACCCGACCAAAGGGATATTAAATCCCCACGAGATAGCGATAGTGGAAGAGCCACACATGGATTATCCCTCTACTTTGAGGACAAACTATGTCCAGATTACCGAGCTCTCTGAGCCGGATACCCGTTCGCGGGAGGACATGACCAAGACCCCGAACATAGAATCGGGAAACGGGCTGGAAAAATCGGGCAACATCCCGGAGCCCGAACTGCCAAGCCCGGAAGCTCCTCTGCCCCTGGGTGTTAGACCGGATCAGAATCCAGATTTAACTATGCCCACCCACCTAGACTTATGCCGTATCTCCCATATCAGACAAGAGCCCCAAGAGACAGTACATCGCTACTGGGCCAGATTCCTCCTTGTGATAAATAGGGTCAAGGACTGTCGCGAGGAAGACGCAATCTCACTTTTCTGCAAAAATTGCATAAATAAAGGGATACTTAATGCTATAAGTCACCGTGACATAGTGCACTTTGCCGACTTAGCAGCCATAGTACAGAAGTACTATGCGATGGATAGCGCCTGGAAAACCCAAACAGACTTTTGGGATAATCCGGCTCTCACTAAACCCTTCGTCCGAGCTAACAGGGCAAACTCTCGTAAGTTACCCGATCCAATTCCCCCGAAACCAAAGCCCACTCCAGGGCGTGGAACCATATTGGAAGAATGGCTCAATGGGCCATACAAAATTCACAGCACGTCGGATACCACGCCAACGCATAGCCTTAGAGTATGTTGGATACTTCGGCAGGTAGCAAAAAGCGGCGAGGATCTTCTTGTAAACCATAAAGCAGAGCAACATCCCGCCGAAGACAACAGTGCAGTACTGACAGTCTTTGAGACTTTCGCCTCAAATAATAGGCGCAAGGGAGCTCATCAAAATTTCGCTGAAATCTGCCACGTGGCAAAAATAAATCCGTGGAGCAACACTGCTATAACCTTCAGTGCCAGTGACGAACCTCAATTCCAGATAGTCCAGGCACCAGCCGCTTTGGTCCTTAGCCCAATCATGGACGCCTTTCGGCTCACTAAAGTACTCATGGATGGTGGAAGCGGATTAAACCTTATGAAGAAACGCTCAACAAGATGGAAATTGATAAAAGCCGCATTGAGCAAAGCGGCACGACCTTCAGGGGAATCATCCCTAGTCGGGAGGCATGGTGTGCGGGAAAAATCATACTCGATGTGGTATTCGGCACCCCGGAGAATTATAGGTCCGAAGAAATCACGTTCCAAGTGGCCCCGTTTAGCAGCGGATACCACGCCCTTTTAGGGCGGGACACATTCATGAGCTTTCAAGCTATACCCCATTACGGGTACATGAAGCTTAAAATGCCCGGACCTAATGGAATCATCACTCTAGCCAGTGATCCGAACGTCGCACTCCGCGCCGAAAATAAAACTGCCGCACTAGCCCTGGAAGCATTATCCGAAGCCCTAGCGGCCGAAGAACTAACAACGCTGCACGCCATAGTGGACAAAGACGACGTGATACTTGACAAACGACCCAAGTCCACCTCATTCAAGCCCGCGAACGAGATATTCAAATTGCAGGTCCATCCAACGGACCCCACAAAGACAAGTTCCATCGGGACATAGTTGAGCCCCACAATGGACGCCACACTACGAGACTTCCTACGCGAGAATTGGGACATTTTTGCCTGGCATCCTTCAGACATGCCGGCATCCCACGCAGGATGGACGAACACAGCCTCAATATACTGAAAGGATACAAGCCAGTCAAACAGACTCTTAGGCGCTTCTCAGAGCCTAAATGGCAAGCCATGGGAGAAGAGCTAGCCAAGCTACTTGAGGCCGGATTCATCAGAGATATAAAACATCCGGATTGGCTGGCAAATCTGGTAATGGTACCAAAGAAGGATAAATCCTGGCGCATATGTGTCGATTTCAAAGACCTCAACAAAGCCTGCTCCAAGGATCCCTTCCCCCTCCCTCGCATTGACCAAATCATCAATGCCACCGCAGGACACGACTCACTATGTTTCCTCGACGCATACTCCGGATACCATCAAATAAAGATGGCGGAATCTGACCAAGCCGCAACGGCCTCCAAAACGCCATATGGCCCCTTCTGTTTCAACACTATGCCTTTTGGGCTCAAAAATGCCGGCGCAACCTATGAACGTATGATTCAGACATGCCTGGAGAAGCAAATCGGCAAAACAGTGGAGGCGTACGTGGACGACGTGGTCATAAAAACAAGACACGTCGAAACTTTAGTAGATGACTTGAGACTCATGTTCGACAACCTTCGAACATACGACATCAAGCTCAACCCGGAAAAATGTGTTTTCGGCGTACCCTCTAGGAAGCTGCTCGGCTTCATCGTTTCCAATAGAGGAATCGAAGCAAATCCGGGAAAAATCCGAGCTCTGTCGCAGTTGGCTATCCCAACAGACCTCAAGCATATCCAGAAAATAACTGGATGCGTGGCTGCCTTAAGCCGCTTTATCTCCCGATTAGGAGAAAAGGCACTACCTCTTTACTGCCTTCTTCACGCACCGAACACTTCAAGTGGACGGACGTGGCCGCGACTGGACTGGATGAAATAAAGACCCTATTGGCCAGCAATCCAGTCCTGACCGCGCCAAATACTAGTGAACCTATGATATTGTACATAGCTGCAACACATCAAGTTGTAAGTGCAGTGCTCGTCGTCGAACGAGAAGTAGACGGATACAAGTTCCCGCTCCAAAAGCCGGTATATTACGTGTCCACTGTCCTCACCCCATGCAAATCCAGATACCCACACTATCAAAAGATAGCATACGCGGTCTTCATGGCATCCCGGAAGCTACGACACTACTTTCAAGAGTGTTTGATTACGGTGGCCTCCGAAGTACCACTCAACGACATAATAAACAACCGCGACGCCACGGGACGGATTGCTAAATGGGCTATCGAGCTCCTTCCGTTTGACATAACATACAAACCACGGCGGGCCATTAAGTCGCAAGTATTGGCTGACTTTGTCGCCGAATGGACAGAAGCCGAACTCCCTAAAGAGTACGGCGCGTACTCCAATTGGATCATGCACTTCGACGGCTCTAAAATGCTGGCCGGATTGGGAGCCGGTGTTGTCCTGACATCCCCCACCGGAGACACGGTCCAATACGTACTCCAAGTATTATACACAGACTCCAACAACGCAGCCGAATACGAGGCTCTGTTGCATGGTCTTCAGATGGCAGTCTCTATGGGCATTCAACGCCTAGAAGTGCGCGGGACTCAAACCTCGCAATATCACAAATAAACGGAGATTTTGATGCCAAGGATCCGAAAATGGCGGCCTATCGTAATGTTGTCCTCAAAATGTCAGCTCGGTTCGAGGGGCTCGAATTCCACCATGTGGCTCAAGAAAACAATCAACCGACGGATATCCTCGCCCGCATCGGCGCTAAACGCGACCCCGTCCCACCTAATATATTCTTGGAAAGTCTGTTCAAGCCATCCGTGGTATGGGAAGGGGAATCCGGCAACACCAGTCCGGCTCCGAAAACAACCCCAGATTCCGAACCATCTGACGTAATCGGGGGCTCCGCCACCGAAATAACACCTTCGGCCCACGAAATCATGGTTGTAATCGCCCCGTGGACCGAGCCCTTCTTGGCCTACCTAAATAGGCAGGAGCTCCCCTAGGACCAAAACGAAGCACGTTGTATTATGCGGCATTCCAAGGCCTACAAAGTCCATGAGGGAGAGCTCTATAAGAAAAGTGCCACTGGAGTGCTCAAAAGATGCATCTCCGAAGAGGAAGGGCGGCAGCTCTTGGCTGAAATCCATGCCGGACTTGGCGGGCACCACGCTGCGGCTCGGGCACTTGTCAGCAAAGCTTTTCGTACATGTTTTTATTGGCCGACAGCCTGAGCAGATGCACAGGACCTTGTCCAACATTGTGTCTGTTGCCAGCTCTTCGCCAATCAGAGCCGCATGCCCCCTACCGCTCTCCAAACAATCCCCATAACTTGGCCCTTCGCGGTTTGGGGGCTGGATATGGCCGGACCTCTTAAAGGGGGAAGCCATAAGAAAAAAAATACTTATTGGTCATGGTGGACAAGTTCACCAAATGGATAGAAGCCAAACTAGTTAAAACGGCCGAATCCGGACCAGTGATAGACTTCATATCAGGGGTTGTACACCGTTATGGTGTCCCCCACAGCATCATCACCGACAATGGCTCAAAGTTCACAGCCGATGAGGTGAAAACTTGGTGCAGCAACATGGGCATTAAGCTCGATTATGCCTCCGTCTATCATCCCCAAACAAACGGCCAGGTCGAACGTGCAAATGATCTCATCATGAGCGGCATCAAACCCAGACTAGTGCGATCCTTGAAAGAATCAGACACGCACTGGGTCAAGGAGCTCGACTCCGTACTCTGGGGATTGCGGACCACGCTGAATCGCACTACCGGATATACACCATTTTTATGGTGTACAACGCAAAAGCAGTACTACCCTGCGACATAATCCATGACTCACCTCGCGTGCGCATGTACGAAGAGAAGGAAGCCGAGTTAGATTGGCAGGACAACTTAGATGCCCTGGAGGAGGAGCGCGACGTCGCAAAAGCCCGTTCCGCATTCTATCAGCAACAGGCTCGAAGGTATCAAAGCAGAGAAGTGCGGGCCAAAACTTATAATGTTGGCGAACTCGTTCTACGCCTACCGGAGAAGAAGAAGGACAAGCTCAAACCTAAGTGGGAGGGTCCCTTCATTATTGATAAAGTTCTCATCGGAGCCGATAACAGACTCGAGCCGAACCCATGGAACGCGGCCAGACTTCGAAGATTCTACGCCTAGTGCCGAACTCAGTGTTCGTCTCCTTACCCCCGCTCTTTTCATTATGTTCTCCCTTTTTTCCTTTCTCGCCCTTTTTCCCTTCTTCACACAAAGTATTAAATACAGTGCGGATGCTCGGATCACTCTGGCCGCACTATGTGTGTTCACCATACCTGGGGGCTTCCTATACGGAAGCTAAATATAATTACTTTTATGGCTTCCTGCCTATCACATATGCGTCCTTTTTCCATATGTGCCTTTTCTTCACCATTATATGCATCGATATGACTTAAGATTTGGCCATGCTGGGTTACCTGGCTCATGTGTTTATGCCTACGTTCCCGTTAATTCGGCTAGGGCATAAGGGGAGCATCTCTGCGATTGTTACTGCCGGTTCAGCCGGATGTGTACCTCAGACTGGGTGAAGTCGAAAGCTAGCGTTCTTAAGGGAATATTCGGTCGGTGAACAAAAGATTTTTCTTTCATTTATTATAACATGAATCCCCAGATGTTTTGTATCCTGCATTTCTGTTCGCAGTTCGGACATGCACATCAATGCATGCGTACCCAGGAAAAGGAACCCCTAACGGAACTATTCTCCCTGGAAGATGTTTCTTACTACCCATGTAATATAACATAACTAGTTGGGTACTTGTCTGTTCAAGCACTTATGACCCCTACGCCTGGTGTCCAAGCATACCCCGGTTTTACATAACTGAGCGGGTATTCGGATACACCCAGGACTGTCGGATCCGGGGGCTGAAGCGAAAAGGTCCGCCATGACAAATGATTTTTAATCCGGCTAGGGACTACATAAGTCCATTGAATTACATAGTCACTTGGACTAGCTATATTCTTCCTCTATACCATCCAACCGGCTATCTAGCCTAGAATCCTGTTGGGAATCTTTGCGGCTAACGCTACTTGGTCATACACCATACTTACGGGAATCTCTTGCCCATCTGGCCCCGCCAGTCCGTCTTTGGCCATATGGTTCGGGTCAATCTTGGCGTATCGCGTCTTCTCCATGGCCCAGGCTTCCCTCACACCTTGTCGGTAGGCTGATACCTTCCATAACCAGAAGCGCCGCCGTGCTCCTTTGAGCATATCCACGAGCTCCCCCATGCCTCCTGGCAGGGAGCGGATGGTCACAAGGCCTGGGCAATACCTTGCATCACCTGCCGAGCTCGTCCGTGCAGTTGTGAGAGATCTTGCAGCAAATCGCCTGCGGACCCGGGCATCTCCTCTTCAGGACGGCCTGTCGGCATACCTATAGACATAAAACTCTTTTAAATATGCTACCCCGCTGAACTGTACTACAGTTCGTTTAGGCACTTACCATAAATGCCGCGATGAAGCCTCCTGTTCTCCTTCATGGAGTCCTCAATCTGAGCTCGAACATCTGCTAATTCGACGCCCAGCCAGACGTTGGCATCTTGGAGATTGTTTTTCTCTTGCCTAACCTACGTAAGCGCACGCTCGCCATCCTTTAGCTGTCTTTGGAGATGTGACTCACTATCTCTTACGATCCGGATTCTCCCCGGGATTGTCTGGAGAATTTTCTGTTAGACTTACAAAGCAAGCCAACTACTAAATGGTATATTTCCTTAAAATTTCTCTATTGAGACAAATGTTACCAGATGAGGCCTTCTGGGATTCCTCTAGTTTGGCAACCGCGGCCCTCAGCTAGGCCTTGCACTCCTCTAGCTCTTGAGACAAATGGGTATTCTTCTCTACAAGAACATGTGCATACAATGATCCTTAAATTAGTTGTTCCAACTATTTCAAGTCTCAGGGGCTACTGCTATACATGCTTATCAAATTCTCTTACTCGTATATCTTTTGCATACTGGTCCGTCGCTCAGGCGAGCCCATCTTGGGCAGCACGGATGTATGCGTCTCCTGAATTGAAGGCATTGAATGCCTCTTCGAAAAAGATACCATTACGAAGTACGGCCCACTGGCGCCAGTGATTCATGGTGCTCTCTACTTCTGAATTGGTGGCGGAGAGCCTATCCGCATCCTCTGTCGGAGGACAATTCGGCATCGGCCCCGCATTGGCCTCCTCTCTTGAAGCCGGTGCTGGAATCCGGCTGGTGGAGGCGTGACCGGCAGGATCTCCGGATATAGTCCGATGACTACTCTTTCTGCCAGGACACGATGGACACTGTTACATTTCAAACATGATAATCACAGAGCAGATTTTAACTATACCTCTATGACGGCGTTTCAACCCTAACCGCCTTCCTCTTGTGCCTGCCTGGCCCGGATGCCCTTTGCTGATGAGCCCCCAGGGGCTTGGCGCCGCATTCCGATGTTTGTCTCTATAAAAATAAGATATTTGTGCATAAGGCACGGTATAAGAAAGGAATCCTCTCCATAAATTAAAGCTCAGCTTTGCTTACACGCGCGGGGAGCAGTCCGGGGTAATCGGCAATAATAGCCACCAAGGTGCCGTCGCAGCTTGCCTGATAAAATGTCCCGTCGACAAGCTCCATAGGTATATCCGAATCTTCTTCAAGTCCGGGGTCGAGGGCCCAGTCAGGATTCTCTGGCTGCGGAGGAGGGTTGTTGAACTCTTTCACGGCCTTCCTCAGTTCCTGCTTAGAAATATCAAGGTAAATGATTGTGACGAAGGGCGCTAGAATGGGTAGAATTGGGTAAAGAGTAACGGCTTACCTAGCTGGGGGAGTTGTACATGGAAAATCCATCCCGCGGTTTGATACGAAGGAATTCTTCTTCTTCTCCTTTATATTAATTGGACAGTATTCTCGCCAGACCAGTGGCGGAGTCCGGACCTTTACGACCACAGCGGGTGGCATCGTCTTCCCCGTTGAAGTGCCACATGGGCTTCCCCCGATATTGAAGTGGCTGCACCCCCCGCATTATGCATATTGATATTACCTCGACTATTGTTAGTCCTGATTGGGCCAGTGTCTTTATCCTGCTCATTAGGAAGTGGACTTCTCTGGTATCTTCCTCCTGGGGGCTCCGAGGGTGCCAACTTCGGCGTTTCTTCAGTGGAGCATTATTAAACTCAGGAAGGCCCGTCCGGATTGTGTCCGGAAGGGGAACGTCATCTACATAAAACCACTTCGAGGGCCAGTCTTCAGATGCCTTCTTTGGAGTGCCGAACAGGTATCCGGTGTGGGTGACACGCCATATTTCGACTCCACCCACTTGATATATAGATTCTCCCTGATTGCGAGGGACGAGGCAAACTAACTTTTTCCATAACTCGAAGTGAGCCTCGCAGCCCAGGAAATAATTCACAAAGGGCAACATATCCTGCGATGTGCAGCACGGAGGCGGGGGTAAAGTTGTGCAACTGGAGGCCATAGAATTCTAGGAGCCCGCGAAGGAATGGGTGGATTGGAAATCCGACGCCTCTTAGCAAATATGGGATGAGGCATACCCGCTCCCCCTGAGATGGGTTAGGAGATTTCTCCGCTTGCGCCCCGCCATTGTAGGTGGCTAGTCCGGCTCGGACGGGGACCATGTACGCCGGTGGAAGAAACCCTTGTGTTTGCAACTCTACTAAACGGCCATGGGGGACAGAACATTCTTCCCAATCACCTGGCTTAGAGCTATGTGTGCGAGAAGTGGAGCTGCGGCGACCGACCATGATGGAATGGTTTCTTCTGGATGCGCTCTATTGAATGCTTGCTCAAGGGAGGAAGGTGGGATTTGGATCTGAGGATCCCCGTCTCTTCAAATAGACGGTTTGCCTGAAGGGTCGGGGTGGCAAATGTAAAAATGCTCTGGCTCCTCGTATTCGCTCGACACGTGGAGATGGCCATTATTGAAGCACAGAAGTCGAGGAGTACAACATTGATGGGAAGTCGGACACTGTTCGCTACAATAGGTACTCTGGATTCGGAGATGTTACCCGCCTTGCAATGCAGAAGACAAACTGCGCACCGGACTCATCGTCATTGAAGCCTGGTTCAGGGGCTACTGAGGGAGTCCTGGATTAGGGGGTATCCGGACAACCGGACTATATACTTTGGCCAGACTATTGGACCGTGAAGATACAAGACTCAAGACTTCGTCCCGTGTCCGGATGGGACTCTCCATTACATGGAAGACAAGCTTGGAGATTCGGATGTTAGATCTCCTTCTTTGTAACCGACTCTGTGTAACCCTAGCCTCCTCCGGTGTCTATATAAACCGGAGGGTTTAGTCCTTAGGACAAGGACAATCATAACCATCATAGGCTAGCTTCTAGGATTTAGTCTCTACGATCTCGTGGTAGATCTACTCCTGTAATACTCATATCATCAAGATCAATCAAGAAGGAAGTAGGGTATTACCTCCATCGAGAGGGCCCGAACCTGGGTAAAACATCGTGTCCCCTGCCTCCTGTTACCATTAGCCTTAGATGCACAGTTCGGGACCCCCTACCCGAGATCCACCGGTTTTGACACCGACACCTGAACCTAACCTATTTCTTTCTAGCCTCTCTGAATCTCGAGGGTGAGATTCATTTTAAGGGTGGTATATTTGTAACATCCCAAAATTCTAAATTATTGAATGTTATATTAAATAAATAGTTTTGATTGTTTGTTTGATTGTTGTGTGGTTGCTTGTGTGAAGTTGAGTGAAATTTGAAACTTTTTGAAAGTTAAATGAGAGGGAATGAAATGACTTTCCCAAACTTTCACCTTGCATTTAGGATATCCATGAATTCAAATTTATTTCATCACAAAACCCTAGAGTGAAGATGATATGACTTCTTTCATTTAAATAAATGAAACGGGTTTTGAAATGATTTGAATTTCATTTGGAAATATTCCAAACTCCCAAACTTTATGCAACTCAATGATTTTCATGAGAGAAGATAAAATGACTCTTCAAATTATATGAAATATGAGTTGGAAGTTTAAAAGAAACAAATTGAAAGTCCCTTTGAAATTATTTTCAATTTGGAGTTATTTGGGTTTTATTCAAATTATTTTTCTCCAAAATAAAATATATGGAAATAGGGTAAAATGATTCCCTACAATAGAAAATTGGAGAGAAATAAATTTGAAATCCTTTTGGTATTTTAGAAAATGATTTTATGGGGTTTTATTGCAATAGTAGCACTCTTTGCTTTATTTAAATTTTTGTGGATTTTATTTGACGTTAGAAAAATGTTCATGTTGTAGAAAATCTTTTTCTGAAAATTTTGATATATTATGCCTATAGTATATTTTTATTTGATTGGTTTTATTTTAATTTTTTATTGTATGTAAAAGTGTTAAAAAACAAAAAAAAAGATCTCTTCCGGACCGAACTGGGCCGAAGCCCAGCCGGTCCTGATGTAGTGCCGCCTTCCTCCTCCCGTGCACGACCCGGACTCGCCGGAGTCCGAGCGCATCACGCCGCCGGCCGCCCCTCCTCCACGCCACCCGTCGCCCCTCCCCTGGGCCTTTAAAAGCCGCAGCCCCGCCGCCTCTTCTCTCCCCCTTCCTCTCCTCTCCGCTTCTCGCCGCCGCCGCACAACACCATCGCCGCCGCCGCTGCACACCACCAGCGCCTCGCCGCCGCCTTCACGTCGCCCCGCGCAGTCGCCACTGCCGCCGCCGGAGCCTGCTGCCACTGCCGACGTCGTTCGCTCGCCCGCTGGAGTTGCCTCACTGCCTTCGCCGGAGCCACTGCCGCCCCTCGCTGGTTTTCTTCGGCTTTAGGTAAAAACCTAGATCGGTTTTCTTTTTATGGTTTCGTCGGTTTAGTTTTGGTTTTCTTTTTTTTCGGTTTTTCTTTTTAATCGGTTTAGTTATTTGTGTTAGTTTAATTAGTGGAAGTTTGTCCGTTAGTATTCGGTGGCGAACAGGTTTCGTCCATTATTCTCTGTTAGCGAACGTTCGTTCGATAGTTTTTTTAATTTAGTTTTCTGCGAGGGACCTATCCGTTGTTTTATTTTACAGATTAGTCCCTGCTTTTCAAACGATCACAACTTCTTGACCGTTTATCCATATCAAACAAAACCAACGCCCACTTATTTGTTATGATCCCCTCTATCCAGCAAACCAACTCAAACATATATTTGAAAGTTTAAAATTTGATTTCAAATAGATTTGAATTCAAACTTCTTTTGTTCATAACTTGAGTTTTGTAACTCCGTTTTAGTTGATTCTTTTTGCAAATCAAAGCTCTTGACCTAAGCTTTCTGATAAGGCCAAATCCACCTAATTGCGGTACTGTTAGAAATTGTTTTCTATTGCAAGAGTTAATTGCTTGTTTTCGAAGCTTTCTAAGATCTTTCCTTTGATTCTTTTGCATGATTGCTTATGTATGTTTACTATTGCTTGCTCAAGATAGATTGAACGGAATGTGATGAGTAGATCTATCACGAGTTATGAGTGCGACAAATCTTCATCAACAGTACAAGGCAAGTTCATACTTTGATCATACTCTTCCTATGCCCAGTTTTACTTGCATTAGATACACCCCTCAAAGATTCCATGAGTAGGATTGGGAACATGTGGTCATTGCTATGTAGTTCATGAGGGAGGAACCTATGATCCTTGAAACACCCCGGGAATTTTTGTTAGGTCATATATTGCTTAGCCATGCTTGTAGATGGGGATTGGTATGTGAGATTTATGCAAGTTGAGAGAGATAATAATTTTGGGACAACATAAGGTGGCAACTTTAATACACATCTGGTTGGAATGGTTGGGGCTCCTGGAGAACCCAGTGCTTGCCCAAGGGAATCCCGGAGTACCCATGTGATTACCCTACGGAATGCCACCCATGCTCAAAGGGATCATATGATATTGCATAACTAGAAACTTTCGTGTGCAGCCACAAGCCATTATGGGCTCTGGCATAGTTGAGTAAGTTGTGTGAGCTCTTGAAGAGGTGGACTAGCAGATGTAGGGGGATTGTAGGTGTACCGGTCTGCCCAGAGTAGAGAGTAAATGCTTCTAAAAGACTGTGTCTCAGTCATCCCGTTCTCAAACACCAGGCAGTGTGAGGACTTTAAGGGAGGCAATCGAGTCTTGTGGGGAAAAGTGCTCAACGTCTGCATAGTGTACAAACTAATCATGATTAGCCGTGTCCCCGGTTTTGGACATCTTGAGTATCTGGAATTGGATATTATTGTTGATCTCATCACTCCTAATTTAATTGAATTGGGTTTAATGATGATTCTTAATTGGGGTTTGAGTTGAGGGAACCTTCTCAAATATTTGTCAACTTGGGAGTAGTAAATAAAGTTTATTCCTTTGTTGTAGGAGAAAATTAGCTTTATGCAAAAAATATCAAACTTAGAGCCTCCACGAGCCAAATATGAATGTAGTGATAGCTATTGTTCATCATTATTCTGTGGTGTGAATTTGCCAGTACATTCAATGTACTGACCTACATGGCTGCAACGTCTCATGTTGCAGGAACCTTATGATGAGTAAGTGATACGTTAGGGTTACGATGTTTACACTCAATTAGCCGTTGGTGTTGTTGGGAACTCCACAACTTTGACGTTACTTCCGCTATATGGATTGAGGTAATAGTATTTATGTTACTTTATACATGTGATTTACCTCTGTTATAAATCCTCGAGTACTGTGTGTGTCAGCATACCGATCCGGGGATGACACTTAAGCACAGAGACTTCAATCCAATTGGGTCGGGTCGCTATATTTGATTTTCTCCGGGTTAGATTCAATGCCTCTCTCAGAAACCAGGAAACCCAATAGTTTGCCTGCTGGCACGCCGAAGACACACTTGGGCGGGTTAAGCATAATTTTATAGACCCGGAGATTGTCAAAGGTCTCTTTCAAATCATCTATCAAAGTCTCTTTCTTCCTGGATTTCACAACAATATCATCCACATAGGCGTGAACATTGCATCCAATCTGGTCATGGAGGCAATTCTGAACACACCGTTGGTAAGTCGCCTGGGCACTCTTGAGCTCAAAGGGCATTGACACATAGCAGAAGGCTCCGAAGGGAGTGATGAAAGTTTCTTCTCCTGGTCCATAACTGCCATCTTGATCTGATGATAACCAAAATAAGCATCCAAAAACTCAAAGGCTCACAACCCGCTGTAGCATCAATAATCTGGTCAATACGAGGGGGAGCAAGAGGGTCAGCCGGATATGCCTTATTAAGGTCTGTATAATCCACACACATACGCCAAGTGCCGTTTTCCTTAAGCACCAGCACCGGGTTTGCTAACCACTAAGGATAAAACCCTCAATGATGAATCCAGCAGCCAAGAGCTGGGCCACTTCTTCACCAATTGCCTTGCGCCTCTCTTCATTGAAACAACGAAGAAACTGCTTGACCATCTTAAACTTTGGATCAACATTAAGAGTGTGATCAGCGAGTTCCCTCGGTACACCTGGCATGTCAGAAGGTTTCCATGCAAAGATGTCCCAGTTCTCACAGATGAACTCGATGAGCACACTTTCCTATTTTGGATCCATATTAGTGCTGATGCTGAACTGCTTGGACGAGTCGTCAGGAACAAAATCGACCAACTTAGTGTCATCTGCCGATTTAAACTTCAACAGGGGGCCATTCTCTGTAGTTGGCTTCTTCGAAGGTGTCATATCCGCCGAGTCAACGTTATCCTTATAAAACTTCAACTCCTCAGTGGCACAGGCCGACTCAGCATACGCAGCATCACACTCTTCACAATCCAGAGAAATCTTCCTATCACCGTGCACCATGATGGTGCCCTTATGACCCAGCATTTTAAGCTGCAAATAAACATAACAAAGCCGTGCCATGAATTTGGCGTAAACTGGTCGCCCGAGCAAAGCGTGATACGGGCTTTTGATTTTGAACACCTCAAAGGTCAATTTCTCAGCTCTGGAGTCACGGTCATCTCCAAAGGCTACCTCGAGGGTTATCTTACCCACTAGATACGCTGACTTACCAGGCACCACCCCATAAAAAATAGTGGAAGGTGTCTTAAGATCTTTGTTAGTCAAATTCATACGACGAAAAGTATCATAGTAAATGATATTGATACTACTGCTGCCATCCATGAGCACCTTTGTAAGCTTACATCCTCCTACCCGAGGAGCCACCACCAATGCCAATTGACCCGGATTGTTAAACTGAGGCGGGTGATCCTTACTGCTCCATACAATAGGCTGCTCAGACCACCTCAAATAATGAGGTACTGCCGGCTCAACTGAGTTCACTGCCCGCTTATGGATTTTCTGATCTCGTTTGCACAGACTTGTGGTGAACACAAGATATTGGCCGCTATTCAATTGCTTTGGGTTGCTTTGATAACCAGACTATTGCTTCTGATTCCCTTGTCCAGATTGTTGATTAAAACCGCCTTGATTGCCTTGGCCTTGAAAACCAGAACTTGAACCGCTACCTCCAAATCCAGGTCCATGAGAGATGGATCCTGAACCGCCATGTGGTCCATGATTATTCTGGAAAAAAATAGAGTTTCTATACTCCCTCATGATGAAGCAATACTTCCACAGATGACTAGCCAACTTTTCCTGGGTTCCGTGCTTTGGGCAAGGCTGATTCATCATGGCCTCAAGGTTGAACTTCGGCCCTCCAAACTGGGACGCTAGCGTTTTCCCCTCATGATGCAGGTTGTTACTCTGCGTATTGGTGTTAGCCACAAAGTCTAAACCGCCGTCAGCCTTGCGCTTACCATTGCCACCTTGACCCGCTGTGTTATGATGTCCCTTTGAATTGCCACTCTTTTTCCCTTTACCAGCTTTCTCCTCATCAGACTCAGGGTCTTTAGTGCTATCAGAGTCGGCATATTTGACAAGAGCCGCCATGAGCTCCCCAAAATCATTGCAATTGCGCTTAAGCCGCCCTAACTTCTGCTTAAGGGGAAGAAAACGACAATTCTTCTCCAACATTAGGACTGCTGAACCGGCGTTGATACTATCCGATGAGTGTATACCAACTGAGATCCGGCACACCCAATTGGTTGTTGACTCACCTTCACCTTGGACGCAAGAGTCCAAATCCAGAATCGACATAGGCTGCTTGCACGTGTCTTTAAATTTTTGGATAAAACACGCTTTCAACTCTGCCCATGATCTGCTGGAGTTAGCGGGCAACCCTTTTAACCAAGTACGAGCCGGCCCATCCAACATCATGGTGAAATACTTAGCACATGCAGCATCACTAACATCCAACATCTCCATAGCCATCTCATAGCTTTCAATCCAAGCCTTTGGGGGTTGATCTGCCATGTAGTTAGGCACCTTATAGGGGCCCTTGAAATCCTTAGGCAAGCGCTCATTGCGTAAAGCCGACACTAAACATGGCAAGCCCAAGGTTCCAGAAGTCACCCCTGTCTCCACAGATGTTGATGGATAAACCGGAGGTTGCTATTGAGCCGCCAACTAAGGCGCCAGCTCAGCCTCACGTCGTGCCCTGCCCTGGTCCACCAAATCTTGAGCATCATTACCAGCACGTGGCAGGTCAGGCCTACGAGGATGATTGTGGTGCCGCTCACTGCTCGATACAGCCCATTCATCAATGTGTCTGCTATAACTCTGGCTTGGACGCGGGGTCGAGTGAATCCATTAACGACTGTATGAATAAGCCGCCTGTTGAGCCACAGCCGTCTGAAGAAGTTCTTTGGCTCGCCGTATTTCCATTGCCGTTGGCGACTCATCCTGAAACGGGAGAGCCGCCAATCGAGTAGCCACAACTATCATGTTATCTAGAGGATTAGAATAATGACCCGGGGGAGTCAAAACATGCTGAGGAGGGGTCAAATTCAAACATGGGGGGGGGGGGTCTGCATCACGTGCCTGAACTGGTGCTCCAGCCGTCGGTGCCTCAACGGCCCGATCCACGATAGGCGGGTTACTGGTTCCTGCCCCAGGCGTGTTGAAAAGGTTTCTCACATCGTAAACCGGGGGTAAACGAATCACATGCCTTTTGTTAAAGACAACGTTTGATGCGTCCCGGTCCAAGCTCAAGCGAAAATTTTCTGCTTGAAGCCGTTCTGCCTCCCTCTCCAAGGCGGCTCGCTCCATCGCCATCCGGGTGTTCTCATCATTTAGATCCTCCTTTTCTTGATCTATCTCATCACGTAACTTTGCAACATTCACATTATGTTGCGTTTGGTTCTCCGGGGTCACCTCCGCCGCCAACAATGTTGCCAGTGCCTCCAACAGATCAGATAAAACTTGAGCTGGCGGGCGCAAAGGGCCTCCTGCCCCAGCTGCCATTGCCGTCGCTGAACCGGAGATCATTGCTGCCGCAGTTGAAGAATTCTGCCTTGGCAACCCGGTTTGGCGGCTCGTAGGGGTCTGGAATACTGTCGCCATCGGAACAGCCCCCAAGCCCACCATCCTGAACTTGATACAAGGAGTTGGTCTCACTGGTTGAGGACTCATCGCATGAATAGACAGCCGTCTCACCACCAAACTCAGATCCTCCTTCGAGATGTACTCCTTGAGTAAAGCCAACAAAGACATGCTTTTGGGCGGCTTGAACCTTGGCGGGTCGCGCGTGCTGAGCCGTCTCGATGATGTCGGTGCAGGTGTCCGGCTCAACTTCCGACTCACCAATCTTGCCGATGAAGACATGAATTCCCCCGAAGGGGACCCGGTACCCATACTCGATTGAGCCGGCCTCGGGGCCCCAGCATGCGTCATCGATGTAGAGCTTGCCGCGACGACTCTTAGTCATCCGGTCCATAGTGTATCCATTGAGCCCTCCAAAGCTACCCTTCAAGAACTCGAAACCACCGTGCGCTGGCCCCACGGTGGGCACCAACTGTCGTCGAATTGTCACGGCAGATGCCGTAGCATGAGGGCTTATGTGTGGAGCCATCGCAACATAGTTGGCTTGAAGGGGTTAAATGGGACAAAGGACACAAAGAGTTTTACCCAGGTTCGGCCCCTCTCAATGAGGTAAAGGCCTACTCCTGCTTTAGGTTGTATTGCTTGGGTTTTGATTACCAAGGAGCGAATACGCTTGACCTAGTTCTGGACTTGTTGTTTTCTTGCCTTAACCCGCTGCCGGGTCACCCCTTTATATACACAGGTTGATGCCCGGCGGCTTACAGAGTCCTGACTGGCTCATACACAATGTGTCCGACTCGGTGACCAAACTAAACTTTCTGTAAGATACAAGCTAAACATATGGCGGTTTATGCCCATGGGCCACAAGTCGCCTCCGGGTCTTGGGCCTTCAGTGAGCATGCTTCATGAACCGCCATCTTCAACATCTTCTTGGGCCTTCTCATTATGAACCGCCAGTGGTATGACCTTGCCCCTCCTGGGCGGCTCATACCCAATAGTTATATTCCCAGTAGTTTCGGTAATGGAGCTTCGAGCAAAGAGATCGAAGTCCGTGGGTTTGAGAGCAAGAACACGGAGGAGAGAGCAATGGTGAATTTTTTCTGGATGTAGGTGATGATATGGGCTAAAGATATAAGTGAGGGGGGCCACGTGGGGACCACAACCCACCAGGGCGCGCCTGGGCCTGCTGGCGCCCCCAGGTGGGTTCTGCCCACCTGGTGCGCCCCCTTTGATGTTATTTGCATCAAAAATTCAGAAATATTCAGAAAAAATTGTATTAAATTTTCAGAGCATTCTGAGAACTTTTATTTTGGGTCATTTTTTATTGCACGGGAAATTCAGAAAACCGATAGAACATGGCATTTTATTTTATTTAACTAAGAAAAACATGAAATAAAAGTAAGGACAGAAAGTAGTGCCTACTAAATTCATCAACTTCATACCTCTTAAAAGTGATCCATTAATAAGGTTGATCAAGTCTTATTAACAACCACCTTCGATTAGCATGAAACCAAAGAACTTTCATAAAACACTAAGTTACCTCAACGAGGATATGCATGTCCCCAACAATAAGTATATCATATTTCTTTCTGGCAGTAGGTAGAGGTATTTGAAAACTTCCAATAGTAAGTGTAGATTTTTCAATAACATTAATACCATTCACTTGGAATTGTTTCTTCGAAAAGTGCACCGTATGCTCATTACCATTAATATGAAAAATGACCTTGCTTTTGTTGCAATCAATAACAACCCCTGCAGTATTCAAAACGGGTCTACCAAGGATAATTGACATGTTGTCGTCCTCGGACATCTCAAGTATAACAAAGTCAGTTAAGATGGTAACATTTGCAATAGCAACAGGCACATCCTCACAAATACCGATAGGTATGGCAGTTGATTTGTCAGCCACTTGCAAAGATATTTTAGTAGGTGTGAGTTTATTCAAATCAAGTCTTTTGTATAAGGAGAAAGGCATAACACTAACACCAGCTCCTAAATCACACAAAGCACTTTTCACATAATTTCTTTTGATGGAGCAAGGTATAGTTGGTATTCCTGGATCTCCAAGTTTGTTAGGTACTCCATGCTTAAAATAATAATTAGCAAGCATGGTGGAGATTTCAGCTTTTGGTATTTTTATCTTATTGGTGATGATGTATTCCATATACTTTGTGTAAGGGGCCATCTTTAAGATATTAGTTAAACGACTGTGCAGAAAGAGCGGCCTAATCATTTCCGCAAAGCGTTCAAATTCTTCATCATCCTTCTTCTTAGTTGATTTAGGTGGAAAGGGCATAGGTTTTTGAACCCATGGTTCTCTTTCCTTACCATGTTTTCTAGCAACAATGTCTCTTTTATCGTATCTTTTATTCTTGGGTTGTGGGTTATGAAGATCAACAGTTGGTTCTATTTCATCATCATTATCTGGTTCTTTATTATTTGTCTGAATGTCTTCATGAACCTCATCATTATATTTTTCATTATTAGTAGGTGAGTGTTCATTACCAGATTGAGTTTCAGCATCAGAAATAGATACATCATTATCATTATCAGGAGGCTTTTCTACTTCGGGTTCACTAGAGGCATGCAAAGTCCTATCATTTTTCTTCTTCTTCTTCTTCTTATTTTTAGAAGGACTAGGTGCATCAGTGTTAATTCTTTGAGATTCTTGTTCAATTCTTTTAGGGTGTCCCTCAGGATAAAGTGGTTCCTGAGTCATTCTATCTCCTCTAGTCATTACTCTGACATCATGATCATTAATATTATTGTTCATTTCATCAAGCAGTTCTTTTTTAGATTTGGCAACTTGTTCTAGTTGAGTTTGAACCATAGAGACATGCTTTCCTACACCCCTAACATCATTGGTAATTCTAAATAACATGTCACTCAAGCGAGCAATCATATCAGAGTTGTATTTCAATTGTTTCATAACATTTGCATTGAAGTGATCTTGCTTTCTAATGTAATTGGCAACCTCATAAAGGCATTGACTAGGATGCATATTGTAAGGATTCTTATTGTCATTGAATTTAATTAAAGAATTTACCTCTACCACCTTGGGTGTTATTGTATCAAGCCCATGTATTTCTTCTATAGGAGGTAAATTTTTGACATCCTCAGCTTAAATACCTTTTTCCTTCATAGATTTGTTTGCTGCTTGCATATCTTCAGGACTAAGATATAAGATACCCCTCTTCTTCAGAGTAGGTTTAAGTGGTGGTTCGGGAAGATTCCAATCATCATAATTTTTCAATATGTTATTAAATAATTCTTCAGCTTCTTCAACAATTCGTTCCCTGAAAACACAACCAGCACAACTATTTAGGACATCCCTAGAAGCATGGGTTAGTCCATTATAGAAGATATCAAGTATTTCATTTTTCTTAAGAGGATGATCAGGCAAATCATTAAGCAATTGGAGAAACCTCCCCCAAGCTTGAGGGAGAATCTCTTGTTCAATTTGCACAAAGTTAAATATTTCCTGTAAGGGAGCTTGTTTCTTATGAGCGGGAAAATATTTTTCAGAGAAGTAGTAAATCATATCCTGGGGACTACGCACACAACCAGGAGCAAGAGTATTATACCAAGTCTTAGCATCACCCTTTAATGAGAGCGGAAATAACTTAAGGATATAATAATAGCAGATTTTCTCATCATGAGCAAAAAGGGTGGCTGTCATTCAATTTAGTAAGGTGTGCCATAACAGTTTCAGTTTCATAACCATGGAAAGGATCATATTCAACGAAAGTAATTAACTCTGGGTCGACAGAGAATTCATAATCATTATCATCAACAAAGATAGGTGAAGTAGCAAACTTAGGATCACATTTCATTCTAGCATTCAAAGATTTTTCTTTCAGTTTGCATAATAACTTCTTAAGATCATTCCTATCATTGCAAGCAAGAAAGTCTCTGTTGTCTCCTAGTCCATAACATAACTTTCTAGTATCTTAGGAAATTCATATCTAGAAGAACTAGATCTAATAGGTGTTTCAAGATTTTCAGTTTCAAGCTCTTCATCAGTTTTAATAATTTCATTAGTTAGCATTCTCAAAAGCTTTAGTTCTAGCAAGTTGTTCATCAAGAAATTCACCTAGTCGCACATTATAATCAAGTAATGTACTAGCATCATCATGAGTATCATTCATAGTAGAAGTACCATCATCAATGACTTACGACATAATAGGATTAATAACATGTGGTGGTGTTGCAAGTCTACTCAAAACAGATGGTGAATCAAGTGCAGAGTGTGATGGCAGTTCCTTACCTCCCCTCGTCCTAGAGGGAACGATCTTTGTTTTAGTATCCTTCCGATTCTTCATAGTGATAATTTGATAATAATCCCAAGTGACTCAATAAATGTAGCTATGCTCCCCGACAACGGCGCCAGAAAAAGGTCTTGATAACCCACAAGTATAGGGGACCACAACCATTTTTGAGGGTAGAGTATTTAACCCAAATTTATTGATAAGACACAAGGGGAGCCAAAGAATATTTGCAAGTATTAGCAACTGAGTTGTGAATTCAAACACACCTGGAGATTAATTATCTGCAGCAATATGATCAGTAGCAACCACTTTGAAGCACATCCAATTTGGATTCCTTGACGGAGTCGGTACCTTTGTGCATGTCAATCAAAGTATCCCAAATTTCCTTTGAATTCTCAAGACGGCTGATTTTGTTGAATTCTTCGGGTCACAATCCGTTGAGGAGGATATCACAAGCTTGAGCGTTGTATTGCAGCATCTTCAACTCTTCCACGGTAGCTTCATGGTTCAGTTCTCTCCCATCGAAGAATTCACCTTGCAAGCCAATACACACAATAGCCCAAACGGCGGGGTTATGTCCAAGAATATGCATTTTCATCTTATGCATCCAACTAGCAAAATTAGTACCATCAAAGTAAGGACCTCTACGGTGGTAATTTCCCTCACTAGACGCCATACTGTCCTAGGTTGTGAAACCCAGGCTGTGATCACCAAAAGCTATGAAAATCAAGGCAAATGGAGACCAAAGCTTTGATACCAATTATAGGATCGAAAGTATGTCTAGAGGGGGGGGGGGTGATTAGACTACTTGACCAAATAAAAACTTAACCTTTTCCCAATTTTAGTTTTTGGCAGATTTAACAACTTAGCACAAGTCAAGCGATCTTAACACAATTCAAGCAAGCAGGCAAAAAGTATATGAGCAGCGGAAAGTAAAGCATGCAACTTGCAAGAATGTAAAGGGAAGGGTTTGGAGAGTGCAAATGCAATAGGAGACACAGATGTTTTTGTCGTGGTTCCGATAGGTGGTGCTATCGTACATCCACGTTGATGGAGACTTCAACCCACGAAGGGTAACAGCTGCGCGAGTCCACGGAGGGCTCCACCCATGAAGGGTCCACGAAGAAGCAACCTTGTCTATCCCACCATGGCCTTTGCTCACGAAGGACTTGCCTCACTAGGGTAGATCTTCACGAAGTAGGCGATCTCCTTGCCCTTACAAACTCCTTGGTTCACTCCACAATCTTGTCGGAGGCTCCCAAGTGACACCTAACCAATCTAGGAGACACCATTCTCCAAAAGGTAATAGATGGTGTGTTGATGATGAACTCCTTGCTCTTGTGCATCACAACACTCAACTCACTCTCATAGGATTGGATTTGGTGGCAAGATTATTTGAGTGGAAAGCAACTTGGGGAAGGCTAGAGATAAAGATTCATATGGTTGGATTGGAATATCTTGGTCTCAACACATGAGTAGGTGGCTCTCTCTCAGAAAATGGGTAATTGAAGTGTAGGCACGATCTAATGGCTTCCCTCACGAATGAGGAGAGGGTGGAGGGGTATATATAGCCTCCACACAAAATCTAACTGTTACACACATTATACCAAAATCCGTAGGACCGAATCAGAAAACTCGGTCGGACCGATTTAGTACATATGTGACCGTTAGGCAATTTTGGTGGGACCGACATGTCATCTCGGTGGGACCGATATCATTAGGGTTAGGGCATAACGTAATCTCGGTTGGACCAATTACTCAAACTCGGTTGTACCGACTTTGGTAATAAGCTAACCAGAGAGTTGGTCAGGCAAACTCGGTGGGACCGATTCGCTCGTATCGGTGGGACCGAAGCGTTACAAAAAGGAAACAGGGAGTTTGCATTGCAGACTCGGTGGGACCGATCGCTGTAGCAGACTCGGTGGGACCGATTGCAGACTCATGTGCTTGCACTGATGATGGATCTTCCTCAATCATGACAACAAATCTGCAGAGGTTTGCGCACTTTTCCCCACAAGACTCGATCTCCTCCGTTGGGATTCTCTCACTACATGATGTTTGAGAAACAGATGACCGAGACATAGTCTTTAAGAAGCACTAGCACCTTACGATCGGGTAGACAGTACCAACCTACATCCCCTACATCTGCTAGTCTACCACTGTAAGAGTTCGCACGACTTAGTCAACTATGCTAGAGCCCATAGTAGCTTGTGGCTGCACACGGAAGTTTCTAGCATGAATAATCTCATGATCCCTTTGAGCCTGGGTGGCGGTCCAAAAGAAAAACATGCAATCGCTGGAATACCTAGGTGCGTCAATCCACCCAGATGTGTATTAAAGTTGCCACCTTAAATAAACCATTAAATTAACAATCTCACATCTTTCATGGATACACTCACCCAATCCACGTCTACTAGCATAGCATAGCAATATAAGCAAACATAGAACTAACTCCCAAGGGTTTGATAATAAAACAAGTAATAGGTACTACCTCATCTACTTCCAAAAATCCCACATATTAAGAGATCCTAATCATGCAATTGTTTGAGGATTGATCTAATGCAATAAAACTGGGTAGTAAAGAGGTATGATCAAAGTGTTACTTGCCTTGCTGATGATCCGCGAAACCTAGCGATTCAAAGTAGCAAGCGGCGCACTCCGGGTACTCTATCGCAAACAAACAAGCATACAATAAGTACTCATCTAATGCACAGGTAAAACTCGAATAAGAGAACTAACCAGAAAGTTCAACTTAAGAACTCCGGTTTGCAAAAAGAATCAAATCAAACGAAGCAACAAAGTCAAACGGCGAAAGAAACAAGCTTCGTTTTACCAATCTGGACCTAAGTCAAATTTTACAGAAACAAAATCTTGTTTGAGTTGGTTAAACGGAAAGAGGGTTTCGAGACGAAACTCTAGGCGCTTGAATCGCCTGATTCCGATAAACGAGCGAAAAGTTATACTAGAACAAAAATCGGATCAGAAATCACGATCAGAAATAACCGCGGAAAAATCCGAGAAAAAGAAAAACTGACGAACAGATTAATGGACGAACGTTCGTTAACTGAAACTAAACGGCGAATTCGTTCGTTAAAAACGAACGAACGGGTAAACGCTTGCTAATTAAATAAACCGAGAAAAAAACCGATCTATTAAAAAAATCTAGGGTTTCTAAAGAAAAACCGGATCAGGTTTTAAAAAAAACCGGACCACGGTGGAGGCGGTTGTTACCTCCAGCTCGGCTCCGGCGGGGCTCCGGCGGGACGGCGGGACGACGCAGGTGGCGGGGCTGCGGCGGCGGCGGCGGAAGACGGCGGCGGCGGGGCTGGCGGCTAGCGGTGGTGGCCGCTAGGGGGCAGGGCAGCGGCTATATAAAGGGGGTGGCAATGGTGGCCTGCTTGGGCGAGGGGGCGCCCGGGGAGGAGTTCGGCTCAGACTCTCCTCGGCGTCCGTGCCGCGCACGGCGGCGCGCGCGAGGGGAGGCGGCGGTGCCTGGTTGGGCCGGCCTGGCCTGGCTGGGCTTCGGCCCAGTCGGGCGCTGGAGTTTTTTTTATAAAATAATTCCGCCGAACAGAAAATAAATTCTAGAAAAATAAATAAAAATCTAAAAATGCCACAACAATTTTTCACCATCTAAATAAAATACTTAGAACAAGATGAACATTTTCTTGGCCCTAAAAATGCAGTTTTGAAAACGTGCAATTTTTCCTAAATTCAAATAAAATAGCAAAAACTCCAAAATAAATCTTATTTGATTTTTTTATTAAATCCTCAATATTTCTTTATTCGGGAAAGTCATTTTATTCCCTCTCTCATATTTTTATAGTTGAAATAATTGAAGATAAAATAAATAAAGTCAAATGATCATATTTTCAAAATTTGAGAAAACTCAAATATGAAAATAACGAAATCCCCAACTCTCTCCGAGGGTCCTTGAGTTGCGTAGAATTTCTAGGATCAACCCCAAAGCAATAAAATATGATATGCAATGATGATCTAGTGTATAACATTCCAAATTGAAAATTTGGGATGTTACAATCGCTCATCTCAGTTAGACCGAAATGTTATGAAGGGAAACAGAGAGTTTGCAACCACATCTTGGTGAGACCGAGATCCCTATCAGTGAGACCGAAAAGACTAGGGTTTCTGGCAGTGGCTATGTCAAATGAACTCGGTGGCGCTGGATGGATCAAATCGGTGGGGCCGAGTTTGACTCTTGTTTTGGGACATATGTGGATATGAGAAAGTGGTTGAGGGCTTTTGGAGCATATCACTAAGCATTTTGAGCAAGCAAGCCATTAAGTAACACCTCATCCCCTTTTAATAGTATTGGCTTTCCTATAGACACAATGTGATCTTGGATCACTAAAATAGAAAATGTAGAGTCTTGGACTTTGAAGCTTGAGCCAATCTTTTGTCCTTAGCATTTTGAGGGGTCCACATTCCTTATACATGCCATGCCAATCATTAAACTTTCCTGAAATATTTATCTTGTAATGGCATTAGTTCAATGAGCTATATGTTGTTAATCATTATCAAAACCACCCAGGGATAGTTGCACTTTCAATCTCCCCGTTTTTGGTAATTGATGACAACATATAGATCAAAGCTTCAACAAATGATAATAATATTGAAATACATTGTCGCTTTGAGAAGTATGTGACAAACAAGAGCTCCCCCTAAATTTGTGCATTATTTAAAATTTGCTTTGGACTGCAAATGCACAATGTGTTAGGATCATGGGTCACTTTTCCATGTCACATACATCTTGGTGGAGCGCTCAAAATGATAATAATTGAACACATGCACTCATCACCAAGCAAAGTGAATGATCATAAATGGATATGAAGGAAAATATCATTCAAGCACATATTAAGGTAGCATATGATCAAACACATGATCATCCAAGTATCCCACAAACAACATAATGTAGCAAGCAAACACACAATAAAGTTCAAGCAAATAAAATGCAAAGAGAGACAAAACAACACTCTCTCTCTCTCGAAGACTATGATCTATACATATTTCTCCCTCTTTGGCAACAAGTACCAAAAAGTTAAAAATATGCATAGTGCTATGCGTCTCTCAGGCTTTGTCTTCATGAGGTGGTGTACAGATGACTCCAAGGACGAAAGCATCTGTAGATGTGGTTGGAGCTGGTGGAGCGGCTGCTGGAGCTAGTGGCACTGAAGCTGTGGGCGCTGGTGCAGATGTAGTAGCTCTTGTATCTGGGACAGGCACTACTGCAGACTTCTGACTTTTGGGCACTCTAGTGAAAGAATCTGTAGTAGACTTGCCCTTCTTCTCCTCCACTTCCTCTTGAAGTTGCTCAACCACTAACTGAATCTCAGTTACCTTGACATCAATATCATAGAATTTCTGCTCAATGATCCTCTTCAAGCTCTCCTGGTTTTGAGTCAGGGTGGCCAAGCCCTTCCCAATCCTCAAGGTGGATTGGATCAGATATCCAAGCTGATCTTGGTTGCTCTTCCAGAACACTTGAGATGCCTCTTCAGCTGTTGGCATCTTTGCAGCTTTGTCCGCCCTTGCCTTCTCTCTCTTCTCATGTGCTTTCACTGATGATGGATCTTCCTCAGTCATGACAACAATGTTGTCCTCAGAAGCGATCGAGGCGGCCAGGAGATAGGAGGGCGCGTCCACCCCCTCTGGGCGCGCCCCCTGTTTCGTGGGCCCCTCGAGCGGCCACCAACATACTTCTTCCTCCTATATATACCCATGTACCCCGGAAACATCCAGGGAGCCAACGAAAAACAATTTCCACCGCCATAACCTTCTGTATCCGTGAGATCCCATCTTGGAGCCTTCGCGGCGCTCCGCGGGAGGGGGAATTGACCATGGAGGGCTTCTACATCAACACCATAGCCCCTCCGATGAGTTGTGAGTAGTTTACCACAGACCTTCGGGTCCATAGTTATTAGCTAGATGGCTTCTTCTCTCTTTTTGGATCTCAATACCATTTTCTCCCCTCTCTTGTGGAGATCTATTTGATGTAACTCTTTTTGTGGCATGTTTGTCGAGATCCGATGAATTGTGGGTTTATGATCAAGTTTATCTATGAGAAATATTTGAATCTCCTCTGAATTCTTTTATGTATGATTGAGTTATCTTTGCAAATCTCTTTGAATTATCAGTTTGGTTTGGCCTACTAGATTGATCTTTCTTGCAATGGGAGAAGTGCTTATCTTTGGGTTCAATCTTGCGATGTCCTTACCTAGTGACAACAGGGGTTGCAAGGCACGTATTGTATTGTTGCCATCGAGGATAAAAAGATGGGGCTTATATCATATTGCTTGAGTTTATCCCTCTACATCATGTCATCTTTCTTAATGCGTTACTCTGTTCTTATGAACTTAATACTCTACATGCATGCTGGATAACGGTCGATGTGTGGAGTAATAGTAGTAGATGCAGGCAGGAGTCGGTCTACTTGTCACGGACGTGATGCCTATATACATGATCATGCCTAGATAATCTCATAATTATTCGCTTTTCTATCAATCTACTTTTATTTGCATCTTTACTTTTCGCATCTATATTATAAAATACCAAAAATATATTTATCTCATCATACTATCTCTATCAGATCTCACTTTCGCAAGTGGCTATGAAGGGATTGACAACCTCTTTATTGCGTTGGTTGCGAGTTCTTTCTTTGTTTGTGTAGGTGTGTGGGAATTTTGAGGATCCTCCTACTGGATTGATACCTTGGTTCTCAAAAACTGAGGGAAATACTTACGCTACTTTGCTGCATCACGCTTTCCTCTTCAAGGAAAACCAACGCAAGCTCAAGATGTACCAAGAAGGATTTCTGGCGCCGTTGTCGGGGAGGTCTTCGCTCAAGTCAAGACATACCAAGTACCCATCACAAACTCATGTCCCTCGCATTTACATTATTTGCCATTTGCCTCTCGTTTTCCTCTCCCCCACTTCTCCCTTGCTGTTTTATTTGCCCTCTCTTCCCCAATCTTCTCCTCTCTTTTTTGCTTTCCTTTTTCTGTTTGCTTGTGTGTTGGATTACTTGTTGCCATGGCGCAAGATAATACCAAATTGTGTGATTTCTCCAATACCAATAATAATGATTTCCTTAGTACTCTGATTGCTCCTCTTAATGATGTTGATTCTTGTGAAATCAATACTGTTGTGCTGAATCTTGTTATGAAAGATCAATTCGCCGGCGTTCCTAGTGAAGATGCCGCTACTCATCTAAACAACTTTGTTAATTTGTGTGATATGAAAAAGAAGATGGATACGGATAATGATATTGTTAAATTGAAGTTATTTCCATTTTCACTTAGAGATCGTGCTAAAGTTTGGTTTTCGTCTTTGCCTAAAAATTGTATTGATTCTTGGAACAAGTGCAAAGATGCTTTTATCTCTAAGTATTTTCTCCCGCTAAGATTATTACTCTTAGGAATGATATTATGAATTTTAAACAACTTGATCATGAGCATGTTGCCTAATCTTGGGAAAGAATGAAATTGATGATTCGCAATTGTCCTACTCATGGTTTGAATTTATGGATGATCATACAAAATCTTTATGCCGGTTTGAACTTTGCTTCTAGAAATCTTTTAGATTCGGCCACGGGAGGCACGTTTATGGAAATCACGTTAGGAGATGCTACAAAACTTCTTGATATTATTATGGCTAATTATTCTCAATGGCACACCGAAAGATCTTCTAGTAAAAATGTGCATGCTATAGAAGAAATAAATGTTTTGAGTGGAAAGATGGATGAACTTATGAAGTTTTTTGCTACTAAAAATACTCCTCTTGATCCCAATGATATGCCTTTGTCTACTTTGATTGAGAATAATAATGAATCTATGGATGTGAATTTTGTTGGTAGGAATAGTTTTGGAAACAATGCTTATAGAGGAAACTTTATTGTAGACCGTTCCCTAGTAATTCCTCTAATAATTATGGAAATTCCTACAATAATTCTTATGGTAATTGTAATAAGATGCCCTCTGATTTTGAGAATAGTGTGAAAGAATTTGTGATTTCTCAAAAGAATTTTAATGCTTTGCTTGAAGAAAAATTTCTCAAAGTTGATGATTTGGCTAGGAACGTTGATAGACTTTCGCTTGATGTTGATTCTCTTAAACTTAGATCCACTCCTCCTAAGCATGATATCAATGAGCCTCTCAAAGCAATGAGAATTTCCATTGATGAGTGCAAGGAAAGAACCGCTAGATTGCGTGCTAAGAAAGATTGCTTTGTAAAGGCATGTTCTTCTAGTTTCAATGAAAATAATGATGAAGATCTTAAAGTTATTGATGTGTCTCCTATTAGATCTTTGTTTTACAATATGAATCTTAATAATAATGGGACTGGAGATGAGTCAACTTTAGTTAGAAGGCGTCCCAATAATTCGGAGTTTTTAGATCTTGATGCTAAATTTGGTAAAACTGGGATTGGAGAGGTCATGACTTTAAATAGTATTGAACCCACTATCTCGGATTTCAAGGAATTTGATTATGATAATTGTTCTTTAGAAGGTTGTATTTCCTTGTTGCAATCCGTTGTTAATTCTCCTCATGCTTATAGTCAAAATAAAGCTTTTACCAAACATATCGTTGATGCCTTGATGCAATCTTATGATGAAAAACTTAATTTGAAGTTTCTATACCTAGAAAAGTCAATGATGAGTGGGAACCTACTATAAAGATTAAAATTAAAGATCATGAGTGTTTTGCTTTGTGTGATTTGGGTGCTTGTGTTTCCACGATTCCTAAAACTTTATGTGATATTCTAGGTTTCCATGATCTTGATTATTGCTCTTTAAATTTGCACCTTGCGGATTCCACCATTAAAAAGCCAATGGGAAGGATCAATGATGTTCTCATTGTTGCAAATAGAAATTTGGTGCCCACATATTTTATCGTTCTTGATATAGATTGCAATCTTTCTTGCCCTATTATTCTTGGTAGACCTTTCCTTAGTACGATTGGCGCGATTATTGATATGAAGGAAGGGAATATTAGATTCCAATTTCCATTAAAGAAAGGCACGGAGAACTTTCCAAGAAAGAAAGTCAAATTACCTTATGAATCTATCATGCGGGCTACTTATGAATTGAGTGCCAAAGATGGCACTACTTAGATCTATCTTCGCTCTTATGCCTAGCTAGGGGCGTTAAACGATAACACTAGTTGAGAGCAACCCAAGTTTATTTGTGTTTTTAGCTTTTGTTTTTGTTTAGTAATAAATTTTGCATCTACCTTATGTTTATATGTGTTTTAATGTTCTAATTAGTGTTTGTGCCAAGTAGAACCTATAGGATAACATATGGTGATAGTTAATCTGATTCTGCTGAAAAACAGAAACTTTGCGCGCATGAAATTAGTTTTGTTAAATCAAAGAAACGTGCTTTTGTGTTGATTATTTTTGCTGATGATCAATTGACAAATTTTCCAGGACTTCCTATTTTTTGTAGGAGTTTTAGTGTTCCAGAAGTTTGCGTTAGTTACAGATTGCTACAGACTGTTCTGTTTTTGACAGATTCTGTTTTTCGTGTGTTGTTTGCTTATTTGTATGCATCTATGGCTAGTAAAATAGTTTATAAACCATAGAGAAGATGGAATACAGTAGGTTTAACACCAATATAAATAAAGAATGAGTTAATTACATTACCTTATGTGGTGGTTTTGTTTTCTTTCATTAACGGAGCTTATAAGATTTCCTGTTGAGTTTTGTGTTGTGAAGTTTTCAAGTTTTGGGTAAAGATTTGATGGACTATGGAGTAAGGAGTGGCAAAATCCTAAGCTTGGGGATGCCCGAGGAACCCCAAGATATTCAAGAGTAGCCAAAAGCCTAAGCTTGAGGATGCCCCGGGAAGGCATCCCCTCTTTCGTCTTCGTTCATTGGTAACTTTACTTGGAGCTATATTTTTATTCGCCACATGATATGTGTTTTGCTTGGAGCATCGTGTATGATATTAGTATTTGCTTTTTAGTTTTCCACAATCATCCTTGATGTACACACCTTTTGGGAGAAGCCCACTTGATTAGAATTTATTAGAATACTCTATGTGCTTCACTTATATCTTTTGAGCTAGATAGTTTTTGCTCTAGTGCTTCACTTATATCTTTTAGAGCACGGCGGTGGCTTAATTTTGTAGAAATTGCTAGTCTCTCATGCTTCACCTATATTATTTTGAGAGTCTTTTAGAACAACATTGTATTTTCTATGGTTATAAAATTGGTCCTAGAATGGTAGGCATCCAAGTTGGGTATAATAATAACTATCATAGGAAGTGAATTGGATGCTATGATCAATTTGATACTTGATAATTGTGTTGAGATATGGAGGTAGTGATATTAAAGTCATGCTAGTTGGGTGATTATGAATTTAAATAATGCTTGTGTTGAAGCTAGCAAGTCCCGTAGCATGCACGTATGGTTAAAGTTGTGTAACAAATTTGAAACATGAAGTGTACTTGGATTGTGCATCCTTATGACTGGCGGTCGGGAACGAGCGATGGTCTTTTCCTACCAATCTATCCCTCTAGGAGCATGCGCGTAGTGCTTGGTTTTTGATGACTTCTAAATTTTTTCAATAAGTATATGATTTCTTTTGACTAATGTTGAGTCCATGGATTATACGCACTTTTACCTTTCCACCATTGCTAGCCTCTTCGGTACCCTGCATTGCCCTTTCTCACCTTGAGGGTTGGTGCAAACTTCGCCGGTGCATCCAAACCCCGTGATATGATACGCTCTATCACACATAAACCTCCTTATATCTTCCTCAAAATAGCCACCATACCTACCTATTATGGCATTTCCATAGCCATTCCGAGATATATTGCCATGCAACTTTCCACCGTTCCGTTTATCATCATGACATATATTACTTTTGTCATATTGCCATTGCATGATCATGTAGTTGACATTGTATTTGTGGCAAAGCCACCATGCATAATTTTTCATACATGTCACTCTTGATTCATTGCACCATCCCGGTACACCGCCGGAGGCATTCATATAGAGTCATATCTTGTTCTAGTTTCGAGTTGTAATTTATATGTTGTAATCAATAGAAGTGTGATAATCATCATTATTAGAGCATTGCCCAAAAAAAAGAAAGGGCAAATAAAAAAATGAAAAAAAAGAAAATAAAAAGGGGGAAATAAATAAAAAGGGGCAGTGTTACTATCTCTTTTTCCACACTTGTGTTTCAAAGTAGCACCATGTTCTTCATATAGTGAGTCTCATATATTGTGCTTCAAAGTAGCACCATGTTCTTCATATAGCGAGTCTCATATGTTGTCACTTTCATATACTAGTGGGAATTTTTCATTACAGAACTTGGCTTGTATATTCCAACGTTGGGCTTCCTCAAATGCCCTAGGTCTTCGTGAGCAAGCAAGTTGGATGCACACCCACTAGTTTTCTTTTGTTTTGCTTTCATTCATTCATAGCTCTAGTGAATCCGTTGAATGGCAACCTCTACTCCTAATGTTGACATCAATTGATGGGCATCTCCATAGCCCGTTGATTATCCTCGTCAATGTGAGACTTTCTCCTTTTTTTTTCTCCACACAATCCCCATCATCATATTCTATTCCACCCATAGTGCTATATCCATGGCTCACGCTCATGTATTGCGTGAAAGTTGAAAAAGTATGAGATTATTTAAGTACGAAACAATTGCTTGGCTTATCATCGGGGGTGTAGAATTTGGGAACATTTTTGTGTGACGAAAATGAAGCATAGCCTAACTATATGATTTTGTAGTGATGAACTTTCTTTAGCCATGTTATTTTGAGAAGACATGATTGCTTTTATTAGTATGCTTGAAGTATTACTATTTCTTTTGTCAATATGACTTTTATTTTGAATCATTTGGATCTGCACATTCATGCCACAATAAAGAAAATTACATTGAGAATTATGCAAGGTAGCATTCCACATCAAAAATTCTGTTTTTATCATTTACCTACTCGAGGACGAGCAGGAATTAAGCTTGGGGATGCTTGATACATCTCCAACGTATCTATAATTTTTGATTGTTCCATGCTATTATATTACCCCTTTTGGATGTTTATGGGCTTTATTTTACACATTTATATCATTTTTAGGACTAACCTACTAACCGGAGGCCCAGCCCGTATTGCTGTTTTTTTGCCTATTTTAGTATTTTGAAGAAAAGGAATATCAAACGGAGTCCAAACGGAATGAAACCTTCGGGAGCGTGATTTTTGGAACGTACGTGATCCAGAGGACTTGGAGTGCAAGTCAAGAAGCGATCGAGGCGGCTAGGAGATAGGAGGGCGCGCCCACCCCCTTTGGGCGCGCCCCCTGTCTCGTGGGCCCCTCGGGCGGCCACCAACGTACTTCTTCCTCCTATATATACCCATGTACCCCGAAAACATCCAGGGAGCCAACGAAAACAATTTCCACCGCCGTAACCTTCTGTATCCGCGAGATCCCATCTTGGAGCCTTCGTCGGTGCTCTGCCGGAGGGGGAATCGACCACGGAGGGCTTCTACATCAACACCATAGCCCCTCCGATGAGTTGTGAATAGTTTACCACAGACCTTCGGGTCCATAGTTATTAACTAGATGGCTTCTTCTCTCTTTTTGGATCTCAATACCATGTTCTCCCCCTCTCTTGTGGAGATCTATTTGATGTAACTCTTTTTGCGGTGTGTTTGTCGAGATCCGATGAATTGTGGGTTTATGATCAAGTTTATCTATGAGAAATATTTGAATCTCCTCTGAATTCTTTTACGTATGATTGAGTTATCTTTGCAAGTCTCTTTGAATTATCAGTTTGGTTTCGCCTACTAGATTGATCTTTCTTGCGATGGGAGAAGTGCTTAGCTTTGGGTTCAATCTTGCGGTGTCCTTACCCAGTGACAGCAGGGGTTGCAAGGCACGTATTGTATTGTTGCCATCGAGGATAAAAAGATGGGGTTTATATCATATTGCTTGAGTTTATCACTCTACATCGTGTCATCTTTCTTAATGCGTTACTCTGTTCTTATGAACTTAATACTCTAGATGCATGCTGGATAGCGGTCGATGTGTGGAGTAATAGTAGTAGATGCAGGCAGGAGTCCTTCTACTTGTCACGGACGTGATGCCTATATACATGATCATGCCTAGACAATCTCATAATTATTCGCTTTTCTATCAATTGCTCGACAGTAATTTGTTCACCCACCGTAATACTTATGCTATCTTGAGAGAAGCCACTAGTGAAACCTATGGCCCCCGGGTCTATCTTTTAGCATATAAGCTTTCAATCTACTTTTATTTGCATGTTTTCTTTTTGCATCTATATTATAAAATACCAAAAATATATTTATCCTATCATACTATCTCTATTAGATCTCACTTTCGCAAGTGGCCATGAAGGGATTGACAACCCCTTTATTGCGTTGGTTGCGAGTTCTTTATTTGTTTGTGTAGGTGCGTGGGACTTTTGAGGAGCCTCCTACTGGATTGATACCTTGGTTCTCAAAAACTGAGGGAAATACTTACGCTACTTTGCTGCATCACCCTTTCCTCTTCAAGGAAAACCAACGCAAGCTCAAGACGTAGCAGTCAGCCTCTCTCCATTGTCTTAGTCCTGCATCCTTCCTGATCCTTATGTCTTCTGCAACCGGATGTGTATCATTATGATCTGGGATCTTGGGCTTTAGATTCCTTAGCACTTGGGCTTTAGCTTCCTCTTCTCCAGTCTCAGGAACTGGGGCCTTGTTCTTCTCCTCATCAGGTATGTTCCTGGTACTCCTCTTGGGTGCAGTCTTGGGAACTGGAGCAGCAGCTTTGGGAGCAGTTTTGGGCTTAGCAGCAACCCCTGACTTTATAGCATCTCCCATGAGCTTCTAAGCCTTAGGTGCTGGAGCAGCATCCTCTTCCTCTTCATCATCTGATCTCACCATTGTGGACTTTCCAAGAACTTTAGCTGTTGTAGTTCTCACTCTCTTCTTCTTCTTGTCCTCACCAGTTGCCTCTTCTTCAGATTCAATGGTGAACTTCATAGTTTCACCTGTGGCAACTCTCCTTGGCTTGGATGTAGGCACTCTCCTTGCTGGTGCCTTCTTGTTCATGCCTGGCTTTGTTGATGCAGCAGTGCCAAACTCCTTCTTCACAACTTTCCTCTTTGAGATGGCCTCATCCTCAGCTACAACATAGTCTTCATCCTCTAATTCAGAAGTTCTCTTTTTCCTTGTTCTAGTAGCTGCCTTGGGCAAGTTACTAGGTGTGCTCCTGCTGCCCTCATCATAGCTGCTGGAGGGACTAGTGCCCTCACTCAACTGTCCTTGCTGTTCAGATCTATTCTGGCTGTCACTCTGGTCAGACATCTTGCAGGCAACTGTCAGCAGACCATGTGAATAGGTTGTAGATGAGGTAGAGTAGATGAGCATCACAAAGTACAGAGGTTTTGCAAAACAAATTGAGTCAAAAACTTAGTTTTAGTTCTCTACAGAAGTGATCTCGGAGCTACCAAATTGACAAACTCGGTGATACCAAAGCAACACTTGGAACCTAAACTAGTGAACTCGGTTGGGATGAGTCACAGTTCGGTGGCACCGAGATTGCTAGGGTTTCACAGTATCCTGAACTCGGTCACACCAATTTGCACTTTTCGATCAGACCAAAAAGCGCATGTGCAATGGCCTAAGCCGAATCGGTGAGACCGATTTCTACATTTCGATCGGTCTGAGATGAGTTCTGCGGAGGGCTAACCCTAAAATTTTCAAATCAGTCTTGACCTAAGGAAGATTTAGCTGGATAGATTAATCTCATTCATGGCAAGAAGCATGGCATTGTCCTTGTGCTAGGAATCAGAGTGAAAAAGACAGCACAAGGGGTCGAACACGTACCCTTGAGCGGCGATTGTTCGCTACGGCGGCGACGGTGGAGCAGAATCCGTCGACGGCGGCAAAGTCCAATGGCAGGAGGTCGTTGGCGGCGAGGAGACGATCCTGAGACCTGAGGAGGCAGAGCAGGACACGCGCGGGCTGAGAAGGTTTGAAGTAATTTACAAAATCTCACACATGGGTATGTATATCCTGACCCTATCGGTGTGACTGAGTGGAAGAACTCGGTGGCACCGAGATTGCAGAATCGCAAGCGGTTGCTGCAACTCGGTGTGACCGAAGTGTTCAAATCAGTTGCGCCGAGATGAAAACCTAGATCAACTTAGTGAACTCGGTTTGACCGAAATGGATTTCTCGGTCAGACCAAAATGCACAAAGAGGTTTTGGAAGTTTAAGTCTATGATGAATCGGGGACTCCGAGTGCTCCTCACACAGAGTGGTTCGAATCTGACTTGATCAAACTTTGTGATGTAGCATGAATAGAGTTTGAGACGAGAAAAGCATAGATAACTAGAGAAGGTTCTTACGCATTCTTCTCCATCCACTTGGCAAAAGAAAAGAAAATCCAAACAATCAAAACAACAAGTGGATGTCCTCGAATGAGTAAAATATGCAACCAGCATGCTCATACAATAAAATGGCAAATGAAATATGTGGCAAAGCATGCACAATCAATTCTAGGATCTATCAAACAATTGGAGATGACTAGGTCATCTATATATGAGTATATTGACTTAGGAGTCAAATGAGAACATTTGATCATAGGTCATACTCGTTGTTTAAGCACAAGTGGGGTTACCACTTTTACATAAAGCATTGTTGTGTTCACACCATTAGAGTTGCTTTAGCTCAATTCTTTAGAGTAAAGCTCCCCCTAGATGTGAGATCCCCCCTAAGAGGGATGAACTAACCTTGGCTTTTGTCGATGATGACTTCATGTAGGTGTTGAAGATGTGGATGCTCAATGTTGTTGTTCATTTGAAGCAATCCATTGGAGTGAGTTACACTTTCAATACCTATACGGGTTAGTCCCACAAGGAACAAGCAAGAATATCCATAGACATAGAGTTATGCACACACAAGATGGTGTCCATGAAAGCATTAGGTTACCTTATCCCTTGTCATACCAACAAGAGGGTTTGTGACTACTTGAACTAGTGCAAGATGTGGAAGTTGATTGCACTTGTCTTTGCCAAAATGATATGAGTGAAGTATATTGGCGGAGTCACCCTCAAGAACTCTCTAGTCCTTCTTCTTTGGGATCCACAGCATCTTGATGGGAATCCTTGGGGTAGTAGTGGAACTTTATGAAGTAGAGCTTTATGTAGTCTTGGGAACCCACTTGACCAAGGCCTTGGGAGCTTCCTTCAAATGCATCAATCTCCTCTTGAAGCTTTTCCTTGCCTTTTTGCTTGTGGTCTTGTGGTGGAAGATCATCTTGAGCTTGTGTCCCTTGGAAAGAAGTAGGATCATACTTCTCTTTTTGGGGAACAAACTTCATCTTAGGGTATTGATCTTCTTCCCTCTCAACTCCATTGGAATTGAACTTTTGTTCAAAACCAATACCTTGATTCTTCTGATGCCTTCATTGCTTGCGTAAAATTTCCTCAAATTGCTTACTCCCGGCAAGGCTCTTGTAGACACCCTTCTCTATAATTCGCTTCAATAAGCTATTTTCTTGCTCAAGTGTAACTTGGCTAAGAGAATCATTAGTGGAATCAAGAGAACTACTATAAGCAACAACATTGGATTTAGCATGATTATTGTTACTACTAGAAGAAGAATCTTTCTTACTCTTGTTACTAGACTTGACTTGTGGCATGTAAGTAGATAAGAGTAAACACTTGGCAATGTAAGAAGAACTTTTCTTGCGAAGATCATCATTGATTGCCTTTAAAAACTCATGCTCTTGCTCAAGATTGAACTTTTCAAAGCATAACTTCTCATGAGTCCTTAAAAGTTCTCGATGATCTTCCAAGATAGTTTCATGAGCTAACTTAAGAGTGTTTAGTTCTTTAGTTAGGTGCTCAATCTTCTCCTTATCATTGTCATTCGTTTTATCTTGATTAGCATGATTAGTTGACGTTTCATCATAGTATTCATCACTAGAGTTGTCAACAAGTAAATCATCATCACCTAACAAGTCATCTTCATCACTATTGAAATCAATATACTTGGGGTGTGATACCTTTGGGCCTTTAGCCATGAAGCATGTTCCAATTCCTTCATTTGGTGAGTCAAATATGTCGTAGGAGTTGGTTTACACAAGTGCTAGACCGACAACACCTTCATCTTGAGTATATTGGGAGTCAGAGTGATAGCTTCTCTCGAAGTGATTTTCGGAGTCGGAGCCGGATACCCATTCACCAACATGAGCTTGATGTCTCTCGAAGCTTGATGTCCTTCCTTTCTGAATCCTTGCTTCTCCGGGAGGTTCTTCGTTCACGGCGATCACCTACTCCTCCTCTCTCTTGGTGGTGATTCTTCTCTTCTACTTCTTATTTTGGGTGAATCTTCTCTCCTCTTGTAAGGAGCCGTACACTCATTGGAATAGTGTTCGGGTCTTCCACAATTGTAGCAATTATGTTCACGAGTAGAAGATCTTTTGTCATTGTAGGACCTTGACTTGGAACTTCTTTCCTTGCTTCTACTCTTTTTAAGAACTTGTTGAAGTTTTTCACCATTAAGCTCAGTTCCTTGTAGGAGCGTCACATGAGGCTTTGTAAGCACCACTTGACTTGTTGTGAAGCTCTTCCTTATCCTTGAGTGACATCTCATGAGCAACAATTCTTCCAATGACTTCCGTTGGCTTGAGATCTTTGTAATTGGGCATCATTTGGATCAATGTGCACACAGTATCATATTTTCCATCCAAGGCTCTTAGGATCTTCTTGATGATGAATTTGTCGGTCATCTCTTCACTTCCTAAGCCGGCAATCTCATTTGTAATGAGAGCAAGCCTAGAGTACATTTCAGCGACACCTTCACCATCCTTCACTTTGAACTTGTCAAGTTGACTTTGAAGCACATCCAATTTGGATTCCTTGACGGAGTCGGTACCTTTGTGCATGTCAATTAAAGTATCCCAAATTTCCTTTGCATTCTCAAGACGGCTGATGTTGTTGAATACCTTCGGGGCACAATCCGTTCAAGAGGATATCACAAGCTTGAGCGTTGTATTGTAGCATCTTCAACTCTTCCACGGTAGCTTCACGGTTTGGTTCTCTCCCATCGAAGAATTCACCTTGCAAGCCAATACACACAATATCCCAAACGGCGGGGTTATGTCCAAGAATATGCATTTTCAACTTATGCTTCCAACTAGCAAAATTAGTACCATCAAAGTAAGGACCTCTACGGTGGTAATTTCCCTCGCTAGATGCTATACTCTCCTAGGTTGTGAAACCAAGGCTATGATCACCAAAAGCTATGAAACTCAAGGCAAATGGAGACCAAAGCTCTGATACCAATTATAGGATCGAAAGTATGTCTAGAGGGGGGGGGTGATTAGACTACTTGACCATATAAAAACTTAACCTTTTCCCAATTTTAGTTTTTGGCAGATTTTAATAACTTAGCACAAGTCAAGCAATCTTAACACAATTCAAGCAAGCAGGCAAAGAGTATATGAGCAGCAGAAAGTAAAGCATGCAAATTGCAAGAATGTAAAGGGAAGGGTTTGGAGAGTGCAAACGCAATAGGAGACACGAATGTTTTTGTCGTGGTTCCGATAGGTGGTGCTATCGTACATCCACGTTGATGGAGACTTCAACCCATGAAGGGTAACGACTGCGCGAGTCCACGGAGGGCTCCACCCACGAAGTGTTCACGAAGAAGCAACCTTGTCTATCCCACCATGACCATCGCCCACGAAGGACTTGCCTCACTAGGGTAGATCTTCACGAAGTAGGCAATCTCCTTGCCCTTACAAACTCCTTGGTTCACTCCACAATCTTGTTGGAGGCTCCCAAGTGATACCTAACCAATCTAGGAGACACCACTATCCAAAAGTTAATAGATGGTGTGTTGATGATGAGATCCTTGCTCTTGTGCTTCAAATGATAGTCTCCCCAACACTCAACTCACTCTCATAGGATTGGATTTGGTGGAAAGATGATTTGAGTGGAAAGCAACTTGGGGAAGGCTAGAGATCAAGATTCATATGGTTGGATTGGAATATCTTGGTCTCAACACATGAGTAGGTGGCTCTCTCTCAGAAAATGGGTAATGGAAGTGTAGGCACGATCTGATGGCTTCCCGCACGAATGAGGAGAGGGTGGAAGGGTATATATAGCCTCCACACAAAATCTAACCGTTACACACATCATACCAAACTCGAGGACCGAATCAGAAAACTCGGTCGGACCGATTTAGTATGTTTGACGCAGTTTTGTACTAAAGAAGAGAGGTTAAGTTACACAAGGAAGAGTATATGTACACACATGGTGGACTAGTGCATGCACGAACTAGTTAATCTCTTGATTGATCTGGTACGTGGTGCATGGCAATTTTGCCTACGTACATACATGCATGCATGAGGGTGGCAATATGTACATCGGAAATATATGCCTCGGTTATACGTGGAGGCCACGACGACGGACATACAAATAAGCATACGAACACCTACACATATGATGGATTGATCGATATATTTTTGAGGTCTAGATGTGCACTCGAAGGTGTCGCGGCTGGTGCAAGACAAGTCAAAGTTGTTACATCAAGCATTGATGGAGTCCAACGAGCCGGAAGGACTGCAACATATACACCAGGGGGGCTGTGGTTAGCTAGCCTCACCGTTGTTGGAAGCTGATACAACGCAGCTCTAGGGTCAGTATGAAGCAAAGACCCGGCAAGTAAAAGTGAAAATAAAGAGATATATCACAAAAGCCATCATTTTATTGATCAATGATACAAAAATTTCGCTGGGACTAATCAAACTTTGTTCTGGACAAACTAAGACAAATTATATTTAACTAAGATCGAACCTATTTGAACTAAGTGCAGGTTTTCCAGAGAAGTCCATGATCTCTAGTCCGCTCCCTCACTCAGGAGCTTTGTATGCTAGGATCGTCGCGATCTCCGGAAGCGTTCCGCCGGCGGACAGGAAGGCAGCCGCCTCCGCACGGCGTCTTGTGTACGACTCGGCCACCTGTGACGAACTCCGGACTGCATCCTCATGAGCTTCATGATGGCGGGAGCTAGAAGTCATCATGTCAGCTAGGACGCCTGTGCGCTTTTCAGCCAGTGCCGCCATCTCGGTTTCCTTATCGCAAAGGGCCTTGTACTCCTCGGGAAGCTGCTGATGCCGGCAAGCGTCCGATGTTCTTCGGCCAACTTCTTTTGTCTCTTGCAGACGGAGGCAAGGTCGGCAAGGCGTCCCTCTAGGCGTGGCCCTTCCTTCTCGAGGCGGCGAAGTCCTTGAGTAATTCCCGCATGAGCTGCATCGCGTTTCTCCAGCAGGGATGACACTTGCGCCGGCGCGGGTGCCGATGTGTGGGAAGTAGCAAGACCACCTTTTCCGCCTAGACGAGCCACCACTGCTTCAAGGTGGCGAATCAGAATCTCGAGGTATGGCGGGACCTCGTTCACATACGGGATCTTCCACATACTTATCACAGATTCTATGCTCGTTATGGTTAGCTCCTCATTGATCGGCTGCTCCCTTAGCGCCTCTTGTATATCTTTGAGTCCTATGGAGATGTACTTCGCTGCTATTCCGGGCGGGAGAACAAGGCTTGGCGTTGAGAGGTTATTAGTTGGAGGGACTTTGAGCTTCTCGAGCAGAGTGTTTTCTCCAGCACGGATATTCTGGTGTTGCTCAATTAATACACGTAGCTCCTTTGCCTCAGGGGAATAAAAGGCTTCTAGATTAGTTGATTTGCTGGAGACATCTATAAAGGTGACAAAAAGAGAAAGAGTAAAGAAAGCATCAAAAGAAAATTCATGCAAAGGTGGCGGGGGTACTATACACGTACTGCAAGTAGACGGCCTTGGCTTCTTTGCAGTTATCCCAACATCCTTGTCATTGATAGCTCCCGACAATCGCTTTTTGTCCACTTCGGGGGTGCATGTTGATGTGTTTAAAGAAGCAGGTTTTGTCACCAGGGAGGCGGGTTTTACGACGAGATCACTCCCTCCCACAATTGAAGAATTCGCAGCGGGATCACTCGCTGCCGGGGGCGTGTGCTTCGGCACCGAACTAGACTTGGCCGGAGGTGCTGATTTGGTGGCCGGCTGGTCCATGTTTTCCATCACCTGGTCTAAGAGTTGCTCCATGCCGCGGCTCATAGTTACATGCGGCAACACGTCGTCAAGTTTGTCCTGCATGCATACAGGACACACGTAGGGGTAAGGAAAGAATGCATTCATGCAAGCTCTGCTTCTTTGCTATTTTTCTTTACCTCCAGGTGCCCTAGTGGTGGAGCATCAGCATCAAGGGAGATGACTGTCTTGTCGGAATTCTTGGAGTTGCGGCTGGGTTGGTGGCGCGTAGTCTGTGACGCCGTGTTGTGCGGGGCATTGGGCAACGGAGGTGTCAAACGCGTGTACTCCACGCCATTAGAGCTACTTCTCAACTTGCTTGGTGGCGGTGGGGGAGGCATCAAGCTGCTTTTTCCGTTCCTGGTGCTGCTCGAGTCATCGGCCTCTCGACTTCCCTGGGACCTCTTGGGCTTCTCGTTGTGTCCCATGTTCTTCTGATGATAAAGGAAAAACAACCAGTACCATGTCAGCAAAATAAAAAAAAGCGAAGGCATACACATATCGGATGAACATGCATGCGGAGTCAAGGCCTTTCAACTTCGATTTGAGAAGCAACGAACTTTGCCTTTGTCTCTCTTGTGGCTTGCTGTGTTGCTTGACCCGTGGACGATGGAAGAACTGGTGTGCTGTGCTGTTTGACTGTGGATTTTGAGAAGTAACGCTACCCAGGGTCCCATCTTTATAGTATCTTACATTGCGCTCATATGGCAAGACCCGTACACGAACTCTGTTCGTACATGGTAGAACAAAAAAAAGGGATTTGGATTTGACAAGAGGCTTGCCTTGCATAGAGCGTTGGAGCACGTCAGAAAGCTTGATGCATGTACAATACATATAGGTAATCGGGTACTCGGCCGGCCGGCAAGCTCGTGCATATATGTATCTGAATACATGTAAGAAAAAGAAAACGAGGCAAAGGGAGAGTCATGCACGTGACGTACGTGAGATTCATGCCCTTGCTATTTGCATGTACATGCATGAAAAGGCAAGAGTACGCTGGTGTGTACGTATTTGTACTCATATACTGGCCGGCAAACATATGTGTACATGAAATATAAGGAAACCAAAGGGTCATCACATGGATACGTGTATGAGCTAAAAGGAATTAAAGCACCACGTTTGGAAAGGAATTGGCGCAGCGTCTTGGTACGTAGATTTTGTTTCCTTTTCTTGTGCAGGCGTGCATGGCAAGAAGCCAGCACAATGGAGAGCAGAATTTAAGATGGAAAGACGAACGTAAAATGGAAAGTATTGGTCTTACCAATCAGGCAAGCCGTGCGGCGCCCAGCTTGTATGAAAGCAGCTACCTATATATATAGAGAACCCACGCATGGGAGGGGACAGAGCAACACATCCACGGCACGCAGAAACATCCAGCCATCACGGTTCCAGAACTCACGCAGCAAGAAGAAGTAGAAAGAGAGAAGAGAGATCGGCCTCAACATCTCGTCACAACAACGCCGACGATCATCTGTACAAGAAGCAGGCGCCTCGATAGCAACATGAACACCAAGTCGATCTTCCCGAATGGTAAAATTATCATCTAATCACTCCTTCATCCTTTATTATTGCATGCATGCACAGCACGTGGTGGCGCGGTGGAGCTCGCGATCATGCAGCACTTCGTTGGCGTTATCATCATCTTCCTCAAGCTAACCAAGATGACGAGGCTACTCCCGGACTTCACCAAGGCGTGGAAGATGAGGGCGTGTCGATGGGGCTGCCGGTGCGCAGCCGTTGGCCTCCTTTGTGGTGGCTACCCGTGGTGATGAGACCGACGACGTCTACTTCGTCAAGCTGGAGTCCCGGAGGCGCGGAGCTCACGAGGATTCCGCCGTGTGCCGCGGAGGATGCCGCCGCCGTGCCGCAGAGGATTGCGGCGTGGATTTCACCAAGATGACGCCAGTGTCAATTTCAACAAGCCGGCGCTATGGAGGACGAAGGCATGGAGGCGGGACGATTGCGCCATGGAGTTCGCCAAGATGACGCCAATGTCAACAGCATCAACCTGGTGCCGCAAGGATCGTGATGGGTAGCTCACAAGAAGGACGCCCGCCATCCACTTCGTCATGCTGGAGCTAGAGGACGGAGGCATGGCGCCCATTGAGGATGCCGTCGACATCTACTTCGTCAAGCTGGAGCCCGAAGGCGCGGAGCACGTAGGGATGGTGCTGCGTGCCGTGAAGGATGGCGAGACGGAGCTCACTAGGACGACGCCCATCATCTTCTTCATCAAGCCGGCGCTATGGAGGACGAAGGCGTAGAGGCTCGGGACGGTGGCGCCACGGAGTTCACCAAGATGACGCCAATGTCAACAGCATCAACCTGGTGCCACAAGGATCATGATGGGGAGCTCACAAGAAGGACGCCCGCCATCCACTTCGTCATGCTGGAGCTAGAGGATGGAGGCGTGGCGCCCATTGAGGATGCCGCCGACATCTACTTCCTCAAGCTGGATCCCGAAGGCGCGGAGCACGTAGGGATGGTGCCGCGTGCCGCGGAGGATGGCGAGACGAAGCTCGCTAGGACAACGCCCGTCATCTTCTTCATCAAGTCGGCGACATGGAGGACAAAGGCGTGGAGGCTCGCAATGATGCCGCCACCGTGCCGCCTTGGATGGCGACACGGAGCTCGCCAAGAAGACGCCCAACACCAACACCCGGTACCGCGGAGAATCACGCCATGGAGCTCGCAAGGAGGACACCATTAACGTCAACATCATCAAGTTGGATCGGAGGCATGGAGCTCGCGGGATAGCACCACCAAGTCTACCTCGTCAAGATGGAGCCAGCGACACGGAGCCAAGAAGATAACACACACCCTTGGTGCTGTCCGTGACCTGGAGGAGAAGATGGTGCCACATGACGGTCTCCACGACCCGGAGCCCATGAAGATGAGGCGTGATGGCGAAGAGGCAACTTCACTTTGCCAACACTAACTTCCGATGGCCCCGTGAGGCGGCACCCTTGTCTTGGAGGACCGCCGTAAACACAGCGTCGAGCCGAGACGAGGCGCCGACCACACCGGCACTACCGATACGAGCGAGCGTTGGTTTTACACCGACGCCGGTCTCTATAAGAATACTCCCGCGAGGCGAACCCCTTGCATACCCGATGAAGCCGTTACATCATAAAGAAGTCCGAGCCGAGCAGGACCCATGCAACTTCAACACCGACTACATCAACGTTGTCGACCGACGAGGCGCGACGGCGCGGGCGAATGTGGCCAACATAAAGCCACGTTTTGAGCGGCACGTGTACCGACGAGGACACGGGCTTTGCCGCCGCCCACACCATACACACACACCATCATCATCATGCATGGAGAATGCAAAGCGAAGACGACGAAGACGACCACACGGCCTAATCGAAGGTATCTCGTGGAGCAACCCACGGGAGTAATTAACCAGGAGCTTTTCGAGGCCCCGGGAACCAGGAGACCGCACATCGCCATAGTCAGGCAGGCCGCGCTAGTAGGCCACGGAGCCCATTCCTTTTTTATGGGATCTTGTAATTTTGTTTATCCGATGAGATTAATGAAATACTTGCTTCCCATACCATTTTTTGTGTGTACTATGTACACTGGCATGCCCGCACATTTTTATTTTCCCCGACGCATGAGAGAAATCAAACTCCCCCTCTTCCCTTCATCCGAAGTGCACAAGAAGATTTTTCTCGTGTCAAACAAATTGGCACGCCCGGTGGGACATGGTTCTCCTCCCATCTTCGCAATGTTGTGGTCGTCTGAATCGTCTTCGCTCGTCTCCCAACCTGCACAACATGCTGCATGACAAGGCGTCGGCGAGGATTTCCGCTCATCAAGATCTCTTTCATGCAGGTGGAATCTCCCGTGGCAGCAACTCGGAGCCAGTAATGATCCAGTTTGGATCGATGCCGCCCATGGTCGTCATTGAGCTTGGCAAGAAGGTCTACATGCATCAAGCTCAAGATCCTGCGCAATTCCAAACTGTGCAGTCGAAGAAGGCACTAAGGCGGGAGGCTGCCAAGGTGAAGAAGGAGCGTCGCGAGCTAATGCTTGAGGCGCGCGCTCTGTTGAAGGAGTCGACAAGGGAAGATTTGAAAGGAGACGTGGAGGCATCTCAACGCCTCCGCACCAGAGCCGCAAACAGGTGGGCTAGTGCAGCGTCCCTCCACACTCCTACCACGACTACACACTCGGAGTCGTCGAAGCCAACTCCGCGGCGCATCGAGGTAGAGCTTCTCGATGGTTTGGAGGCCATGTCCCATAACTTGCGTAGGCTCATGGCCAACTCTCGTTTGTCGGATAGCCCTCATCCCCTACGCAACTACAGGCGGAAGTACTGCAAGGTACAATTACTCCACCAACAGATAACTTCCCGCATCGCTCAGAGTACGGTGCCAGAGGAGGATTGGTCCCTCGGTGCCATGGACCTAGCTGATAAGGTGTTCACTTACCGAAGCACCTTAACCCCTCCATATGACTTGTTCCCTGATGATTGGGCATACGAGCCATGCAAGGTCAAGGAGCTGGTGAGACGTGCCATCATGAAGGAGTACTGGAAGCGGCGCTCATGCAAAGAGCCCGTTCTACCAGGCCCTACTGTCTCCCTCAACATTGGCGACACTCGAAGGGGTGCATGGGCACCGTGTCCACAACTCGGCAGTCGATGGAAGATCTCTCCCTGACAACAACAGGTTTTCCACCCTTTGGCATGAAGCACCCGCACTACGGAACGATGAACTACGGCGAGAATTTCGCCAATTCCAAGAGCAGATGAACAATATCCAGAGGAGGCTCCAAGATCCAAGGGCGCCAAGTGCATCGGCGGCTCAAGCTGCGGGAAGGATGAGGCGTCAATCCCCAAGCCATCGTCCTCAACATGAGCGCCAGACTTTGGCGCCTCAGCGACAACCTTCACCAACTCGACACTTCCCACAACGAAGATATCCCAACATGCCTCCACGTTGGAACCGATGGTCAAGACATCAAGACAATGAGAGGGACCCCCGGCCCACTCAACAGTGGCAACCACGGGAACCTTTGCGACAGGCACTTCCGCCACGACCTTCATCACCTCACAGGCGGGGACATCAAGACGATGAGAGGGACCCTCGGCCCACTCAACAGTGGCAACCGCGGGAACCTTTGCGACCGACACTTCCACCACGACCTTCGTCACCTCCTAGGTGGGGAGATCGGCCACAGTTGCAGGCGATGACGGACAGGACTTCATCATCCACGAGGTGCCCTGCACCAACACTCCTACGCATGCCACCAGTGCAAAGGGATGGTATCTTTCCAACGGAGAATCGACGCAAGCGCGAGAGGCGTCGGAGAAACCGCCATGTTCTTTATAAAGAACTTGAGGACTTAGTCGTTCGACACACTCAGGTACGTTTACGACCCGATGGTGGGGTCGTTCAAGAAAATGACAGGATCAAATTTCGCATCTCCCCCGACTTGGAGCGGCATGAGCGGTATAGCTACCTACTCAGCCGGTTGGCGCCGAAACCACGCAAGACATCCACGAGAAGCACTGAGCAAGGGAGCAAGGCAGTTCTTTCTTCATCCCTTCCCCATAGGAATGATGAACAGGTGAAGGCTAGTGCACCAGCACCCCCACTAGAGAATCAGAAGATGCCAGCGCCGACGGCCACACCGATGGAAGGCGTCGAAGAAGCCAAGCTTAAGTTCTCCTCCAACAATGAAGTAGCTTCCAAGGGTGCAGCCCACGCTGCCCTCCCACAAGACACAACACTTCCCACGGAGTTTCCTCTTGTTCCCTCTGAAAGGATGGACCAAGATGGAGAAGCTCAAGCCCAACAGGAGGCTAAAAAAAACGAAGGAATCAACTGAGAAGAACCTTGCCTTGTGCGGTACTATTGGAGTGCAGCCAAGTGGAGGGTCAAGTAATGAATTGCGGCCTCCCACCATCACCGAGGAGTTCGACTATCCTTCTGAAGAAGAGATCGTGCCGAACCCAAGGGCGGACTTCCAGAGGACCCTCCTACCGTGCCTTGGCCTTGTTCTTGCATGGCTCATGGGTGCGGAGGGGGATGCCAAGACAGCCTCATCGACGTTGCAAGAAGCTGCAAGATCCAGGGCCACGTGTCTTCCTGTGACAACAGGGAAAGGCTCATTAGGTGGAGGGAGCACATCACAAAATGAAGATATATACAAGCGTCACTACACCAACATTACATCAAGGCTTCCTCAAGACCTTGAAGGACGACGACAAGTTGCAGACCGGCCAGGGGCCAATACAAGATTAAAATCCATCGCCCGTCAAGGCGTGACGGATGGGTTTCCCGGAGATGGAGAGTGCCAAGACCACCTTGACGATGAAGAAGGTTTCTCCGACTCGTCCTCCTCGCCATCGTTGGAGAGTTGTCCACACTCCCCTCGTTACCATGAACTAGCTTCATCGGTTTTGTCAGATTATGAAGGCGGTGATGAAGACCTCCACACCGCGCCCGTTCGCATGGTGAATCATGGTGAAAGCCTCGTGGATCAAGATCCCGCTGCCAATTCACCCGTTGATGGCATCCATGGCACAAGTGCTGAAAACATAGTAGCACCACAAGAAGTGTCTCTAGAAGAAGAGGTCAGAAGCCAGCGCCAGACGATTAACCAGTTGGCGTCAAAGCTTGACCAGTTTATTGAGCTCATGATGAACAACCAAGGTGTCCCTCCACATGGTGTCCTTCAGCGAGTGGTCGATCCACAAGAGGAGGAACTTCAGGTGGGCCCTCCTGCTAGGGTGCCCTTAAATGATGTGCCTCAACACGACCCCAGCACACAAGATCGGCCTTGGGTTAGCCCTGCTGGTTCTGCCAACGCAGTACCACGCGCGGTTATGCTAAAGGACTACCACGACATGGTTGGGGATATGGTGGACAAGAAGTTGAAGCAAATGGCGATAGATCAAGCCCCTCGCACCTCCGAGAGTGAGCTGGAGAAGCCTTACGAGGCGTGGCATGACATGATGGCGTATCCCGCAGGGTGGCACCCACCAAAGTTCCGTCAATTTGATGGAACCGGTGATGCAAGGGAGCACTTGGCATACTTCGAGGCGGCATGCGGTGACACAGCAAACAGCCCATCACTTCTCCTTCACCAATTTTCAGGGTCGTTAACCAGGTCCGCCTTGGTACAGCCGTTTACCGGTTGGGTCCATTGGGAGTTGGGCGGCCATGAAAGAGGTTTTCAAGAAGCACTTCGTCGCCATGAAGAAGGACTTCTCCGTTGTCGAGCTGGCGCAAGTCCGACAACGATGAGACGAGTCCATTGATGACTACATCGTCCGCTTCCGTAATAGTTATGTGCGTCTTGCCAGGGAAATGCACCTCGAGGATGCCATTGAGATGTGCGTCCACGAGATGCAGCAACATTGGTCACTTGAAGTCTCTCGGCGTGAGCCTAGAACTTTTAGTGCCCTCAGCACGGCGGTAGCGGCCACGAAGCTTGAGTTTGAGAAATCACCGCAGATAATGGAGCTCTATAAGAATGCCAGCGCATTTGATCCCGCCAAGCGCTTCGCCTCAACGTCCAAACAAGTCAACAACGGTAGCACGGCGAAGGCACCAGCCGAAACAAACACCACCAAGGTCTTCTCGTCTGCACCGCAAGGCCATTGTTCCCATCTTGGGTGCAAGAGGCGAACAAGCCGGAGGGAGGCAACGCTCGTCAATGCAGGAGCTCCTCAAGAAGCAGTACGTCTTTCGTCGGGAGCTCATCAAGGACATGTTCGACCAGGTTATGGAGCATCGGGCCTTGAACTTACCTGAGCCTCGGAGGCCTGATCAGGTGAGGATGACAGATAATCCTCTATTTTGCCCATATCACAGGTATGTGGGACATGTCATTGAAGATTGTGTCGCGTTCAAAGAATGGCTCCAAAGAGCCCTTAATGAGAGAAGGATCAGCCTTGACCCAGAACCTATCAACCCGGATGACCATGCAGTAAACATGGTGAGCATGAAGTTACCGTCTCTGCCAAGTGAAGCCACGGAGCTCGAAGAAACATGGGTGCCACTAGCCCAAGTTGAAGACCAGCTATCCAACCTCGTCCTCTCCAAGACGCATGTATCTCCCTTTCGGCCCCAGGTGACCCCAGCCATTCCTGAAGAGGAGCCTTGGAGGATGGTGCACCGAAGGCCATACACAAGGAGGCTTCCACCCCGACATCCTCGCCCGGTTTCGCCAGAACGTGCTCCCCAAGAATTCTAAGGCGGTTCGACCCAATTCAACGTCGGCCTCCACCAAGATTTGTCCCTATGTCAGAGGGAGACGAGCCTTTTCCTCGACCGGGGCGTGTGCTACCAACCTTGGCGCAGTTCTTGCCACCCGGCTGGGGGCAAGCACCGGCAAAGGAGGTGGAGCAAGTTCAAGAAGGAGCCAGCTCACCCCAATCACCAAGCATAGAGAGTTGCAATGTCATCCATGACTACAGCGACACGCCATCTGAAGACGTGTTTACTCCTGAAGAGCAAGCGATCCTCCATGCCGAAGAGGCAACAAAGGAAATGTCACTGGAAGAGGTGAACATGAACCTGCGTGGGGGCAAAGTCCTACCTGAACCACTAAATATCAAGCCAAAAAGGGTGGAGAAGCCAAGCGCCCCAAAGGAGGCGCCTGTGCAAGTGGAGGAATCTGAACATCAAGGCCAAGAGAAGGTGAAGGCACGTAACGTCGACTACAACATCATCGCCCACCTCAAGCGGATCCCTGCACTTTTGAGTGTGCATGATGCGCTCATGATGGTGCCTGACCTTCGCGAAGCCCTTATCAAGGCGCTCCAGGCTTCGGAACTCTATGAGGTGTCCATGGCGAAAAACCGTCTTTGCTCCAGCCCCTTGTTCGTGAACGAGATCACGTTTGATGAGGATGATAAGCTCATTGATGATGGTGACCACAACCGGCCATTGTATGTGGAAGGTAATATTGGTGTTGCACATCTTCGCAGGATCCTCATAGACCCAGGGTCTGCCGTGAACATTCTCCCTCTTCGGAGTTTGACGCGGGTAGGTTTTACGGTGGACGACTTGGAGGCTACTGACGTGATGATCTGCGGCTTCGACAACCAAGGGAAGCCTATGCTAGGTGCCATTACATTGAGGATCCAGATGTCAACTTTTAGCTTCAAGGTGCTGTTCTTTGTCATCGAGGCGAATACCTCCTACTCCGCCCTTCTAGGAAGACCGTGGATCCACAAGTACCACGTCGTTCCATCCACCCTCCATCAATGCCTGAAGTTCCTGGACGCCAGCGGCACACAAAAGCGCATCATCGACAACATATCTCCTTATACTGTGCAGGAGTCTCACCATGCAGATGCAAAGTACTACTTCCCCGTTGTAGACAGCGACCAACAGTTGGGGCGCACAACACCTCCGGTGGATCTCTTGACCAAACCATGTTTTGGGCCAGTAGCCGAGATGAAGCTCCCCATCATGCCAAGCTCGCCCGCCGATGCAAAGGGCTCCTCCTCTCGGAGTCACAAGAGCCAAGTCCGTAGGCGATCATCTTCATCTGTGCGGTACGACTATAGCCCCTCTTCCCAATTGCAGGTAGTGGGCTCTGCTTTGACATCATGTGGAACAGGATCTTCTATGCCTGGTCTAGCAGTCCCATTACTGTTGAAGGCAAGGTTCCCGACGTCAACGCCAATCACGCTGAGGTCGGCTACAACAATTTCTCAAGAGGCTGCCACTTCTTCATCAGCTTTAGTGCACCGAGAGCCCATTTGTTTAACACTAGGAAGCTCTGCAGGTGCCCAGGAAGGCTCCACGATGCTAACACGCAACAATGATGCACCACCACCCATCACGCAACGGGCACGCAACCCTCAGAAGGAAGAACATGTGCCCATACTGATAGCCGATAGAAGAAGAATAAAAGAAGTGGAGGAAGTCGCAAGGGGAGCTCAAGGTATACAGCCCCCATCGCTCTATGTCTTAGTGACTTCCCCATTGGAGGTTTGGGCTATCCCCAATTTGTCTGGATCTAGAGTCCAGACCATTTTCTACAAGGCCCCGCAAGTAAAACAATGTGATTTTGTACTTGAGTTTCCCCAAACTTGCAGTGATCTAGAGGAGGTACTATCGACGATGAAGGCGGAGCCCAAGATGGTTCGCTTGTTGGAGAAGGCCGGGATCACCCATGGGCGGAACAACAGGATGCCTCCGCCACCCTCCATATGCGAGGAATGGTGGAGACAAGCGGAAGACCTCATCAAGCAGAAAGGCAAAGCTCAACCAAAGTTTGGGCTTGGCTACATCAACCTCGACGGCCCTAGCAATGAAGGGAAGCTCAGCTCCGCGCCAGCGCCACAAGAACCAGAAGACAAAGGGCGACTAATGCCAGAAGGAGACTCCTACAACACCGGCATGCCTTTTGGGCTAAAGAATGCGGGTGCAACATACCAACATGCCATGATATCCGTCCTTGGCAATCCAATGCACCATACGATGGGATGCTGCACCTACGACGTCCCCGATGAAGAGGAGGAGCACGGTGGAGGAACACGAGTTGACTGCCACACCACCTCCATCTCATCGAGCATTGAATCCGACACTTTGTCCACCATTCCTCATCAACAACACTTTGCCAACGGTGAGCCAAGTAACGCCGAGGAACTTAGCTCCATATCAGCACCACAGGAGCTAGAAGACGGAGGGCAGCCCACCATCAATGACCTCGTCCAAGTCTACCTTGGAACAGAGGACGACCCACGCCCCACTTTTGTTAGCGCCACGCTGACGGAAGAGGAGCGAGAGGACTATCAAAGCTTTTTGATGGAGTACCGAGACTGCTTCGCCTGGAGTTACAAGGAGATGCCAGGTCTGGACCCTCGTGTCGCCACGCACAAGTTGGCGATTGACCCACGATTCCGTCCCATCAAGCAGCAATCATGATGGTTACGTCCAAAACTTGAAGACGATGTCATCACGGAGGTCGATAAGTTAGTCGCTGCAGGTTTCATCAAGGAGACGAAGTATCCACGGTGGCTTGCCAATATTGTCCCGGTGGGGAAGAAGAATGGGCAAATACGAATCTGCCAGGACTTCTGCGACCTGAATCGGGCTTGCCCAAAGGATGACTTTCCTCTACCAATCCCAGAGATCATCATCGACTCCACCACAGGCCATGGCGCACTTTCCTTCATGGACGATTCTTCAGGCTACAACCAGATCAAGATGGATCCTGATGACGCCATTGACACCGCTTTCAGGACCCCGAAGGGAAATTTCTACTGCACCGTCATGCCATTCGGACTAAAGAATGCTGGTGCAACTTACCAGCGTGCCATGACATGTGATCTTGGTGATTTAGTCCACCATTCGGTGGAATGCTATGTTGATGACATGGTAGTCAAAACCAAGGATCACAAGCATCATCAAGAGGATCTTCGAGTTGTCTTCGAGCAGCTACGTCAACATCAACTCAAGATGAACCCGATGAAGTGTGCCTTTGCTGTTCAGTCAGGCCTCTTCCTCGGCTTTGTTGTTCGTCACCGAGGCATAGAGATCGAGCCTAAGAAGATCAAGGCCATCCTCGACATGCCGCCGCCTCAAGATCTCAAAGAGTTGAGGTCATTGCAAGGGAAGCTAGCATACATTAGGCGTTTCATCTCCAGCCTCTCCGGACGCATCCAGCCCTTCTCGAGCCTCATGAAGAAAGGAGCTCCGTTCGTGTGGGATGAAGGATGCCAACGCGGATTTGATGAAATCAAAAGGTACCTCCTTAATCCACCTATCTTGGCAGCTCCCGTGAAGGGGCGCCCACTCATTCTATACATTGCAGCGCAGCCTGCTTCAATAGGCGCTTTGTTCGCCCAAAACAATGATGAAGGGAAGGAGGTGGCTTGTTACTACTTAAGCCGCACCATGGTGGGGGCTGAGCGAAACTACCCTTCTATAGAGAAGTTGTGCTTGGCCCTAATCTTCTCTTTGAAGAAGCTTAGACACTACACGTTGAAGCATGAAGTCCAGCTCGTCGCGAGGGCGGACCCCGTGAGGTACGTTTTAAGTCAGCCCGCACTCATGGGGCGACTTGGAAAATGGGCACTTATCATGATGGAGTTTGACATCACCTTTGTGCCTCAAAAAGCAATCAAGGGTCAAGCCTTGGCGGAATTTCTCGCGGCGCACCCAATTCCAGATGACTCGCCTCTTGTCACGGACTTCCTGATGAGGAGGTCTTCAACGTCAACCTCGACGCGTCGTGGGAGCTCTACTTTGATGGTGCCTCCCGCATGGATGCCGACCCCGATGGTACCCCAAGACGAAGAGCCGGTGCAGGTTTGGTGTTCAAAACGCCGCAAGGAGGGGTGATGTATCACTCATTCTCCCTCCTCAAGGAAGAATGCTCCAACAACGAAGCGGAGTACGAGGCGCTCATCTTCGGCCTCCTCTTGGCGCTCTCCATGGAGGTTCATTCCTTGCGGGCTTATGGAGACTCTCAACTCATCATCCGTCAAGTGAACGACATCTATGAAGTTCGCAAGCCTGAACTGGTGCCGTACTATGCCACGGCCCGGAATCTAATGGAAAAATTTCAACATGTTGAAGTGCATCATGTCCCGCGAAGTAGGAATGCGCCTACTGATGCCTTGGCGAAACTAGCAGCAGCATTGGTGCTTCCAGATAATAAAACAATGCAGGTGAACATGGAAGAAAGGTGGCTACTCCCGGCTGTCTTGGAGCTCATCTCGGCAGAGTACGAAGTCAATACCGTCATGACGAATGCCGTAGAGGAGGGCGAGTGGCTGCAACCCTTCCTCGACTACTTCAAGCATGGGAGCCTCCCCGATGACCCCGTCTCGAGGCGCCAACTACAATGACGACTCCCTTTCTATCTTTTTGAAGCAGGTGTCATATACAGGCGTTCACATGGACAGGAGGTCCTACTTCGATGCGTAAACCGAAGTGAAGCCGACAAGATCTTGTAGGAGATGCATCATGGAGTCCGTGGCGGGCACCAAGGAGGGGCCAAGATGTATCATAGTATACGTCTAGCAGGATACTACTGGCCCGGCATTATGGCAAATTGCCTTTAGGTGGCTAGATCGTGCCACAATTGTCAAGTTCATGGTGATTTCAAGCACAGGCCGCCAGTCCCTCTTCACCCTACCATTCCCTCTTGGCCATTCGATGCCTGGGGAATTGACATCATCGGCCCTATTGACCATCCATCTTCCAGGGGGCACCACTTCATCCTTGCCGCGACAGACTACTTCTCGAAGTGGGCGGAAGCTGTTCCGTTACGGGAGGTGAAGAGTGACAACGTCATCAACTTCCTAGAGCGAAACATCATATATCGCTTTGGGATACCTCATCGGATCACCTCCGACAATGGCAAGGCCTTCAAGTCAAACAAGATTTACAGGTTCACAGAGAAGTACAAGATCAAGTGGAACTACTCCACCGGCTACTACCTCAAGCTAACGGTGCGATCGAGGTTTTCAACAAGATGCTCGGCAAGATACTCAAGAAGACAGTGACAAGGAATCAGAGAGACTAGCATGATCGTCTCTTCGAGTCCTTATGGGCGTACCGTGTCACAGTCCGTACCCCAACACAGGCGACTCCATTTTCTCTCGTTTACGGGAGTGAGGTGGTCCTACCACTGGAGGTCCAGCTACCCTCTTTGAGGGTGGCTATCCAAGATGAATTCACCCATGATGAACAGGTACAACTGCGGTTTCAGGAGCTCGACGCCCTTGATGAGGGGCGACTTAATGCCCTACAGAACCTGGAGCTTTACCGCCAGAATATGGTGAGAGCTTACGACAAGCTCGTCAAGCAACGCATCTTCCGAAAAGGCGAGTTGGTTCTCATGCTCAGGCGACCCATCGTCGTGACGCACAAGACGAAGGGCAAGTTCGAGCCAAAGTGGGAAGGGCCATACGTCATCGAGCAAGTCTACCACGGGGGAGCATACCAGCTCGTCGATTCCCAAGGAGTCCGACCTATGCCCCAAATCAACGGAAGGTTCCTCAAAAAATATTTTTCTTAAAATTTTGCCTCTTTTGTTGCCTTTTGGATTTTCATTGGGGAAACTTTTTCTGTGGGCTCTCGGATCCATGATGCATTCTCCTTAGCAATTTGTGGATATATCTAGTTTCCCCCAATTTTTACAGACTAAGTCCAACAAAAAAATGGCTTTCCCCTATCGCACTGCGCTGTTGATTGAAGTTTCGGCTACCCTAGGACTTGTAGGAAGGTGGCACAATGTGCCGATTTACAGGTGGAGCGGCTCCTACACCCACAATGACCGACACGTACCAGGTGTATGCTTCCGGAGGAAGCGGAGATGATTACTTGGGCACTTCTGAGTATTGAGACCCAAGCTCTTCATGTTTCCTGGTATGCCTCGTGTTCACAAAGGCTCGCACTCCAGGGAAGACTATAGGAAAAGATCATGGAGGGCTGCCTGACCCAACACAAGTTGGTTTGGTGTGTAGTCACATGGCAACCCTGGAGTGTGCCACCAGAAGCCCCAGATAAAGTGCTAGAGGGTTTTTCCTAGTCCACAGAGGTGAACAGTTCCCTTCCAAGTTCCCAAGGTGTGTCCCGAAGAATCCTGGAAGAAGAGTCCCCAAGAAGTTCGAGCCGAATGTCAAAAAAAAAATTCCATGAAGTCCGCGGTCAATCAATCATCCGTGTGAGCAATCAAGATGAAATTCCAAAACTACAAGAAGCAAATTCAAGAAAGAAAATCCCAACAGTCGAAGAAGTAATCAAGCGGTCCCAAGCAGTAAGGAACCCACTGGAAGGAAGGCGGGAGGTAGTTGTTCACCACCCCTCAATATGCATGAAGAAAAATCGCCAAGCCATTGTCCCAAAACCATTTACCCTGAATTTATCACACCCAAGTCTCTGGGTTCATGGGGCGTGTGCAGGGGGCATGTTGAGCTGTGGGGGTCCTCAGTGTGATGATGAGCTAGAGTATGAATTTCCGTTGCCTCTCGGAAGCACCCCGAAACACGCGTCTTGGACTAGGGGGTTCCGGACAGCCGGACTATCATTATCCGCCGGACTCCAAGACTACGAAGATACAAGATTGAAGACTCCGGCTCGTGTCCGGATGGTACTTCCCTTGGCGTGGAAGGCAAGCTTGGCAATACGGATATGTAGATCTCCTACCATTGTAACCGACTCTATGTAACCCTAGCCTTCTCCGGTGTCTATATAAACCAGAGGGCTTTAGTCCGTAGGACAACATACATTACAACAATGATACCATAGGCTAGCTTCTAGGGTTTAGCCTCCTTGATCTCGTGGTAGATCTACTCTTGTACTACCCATATCATCAATATTAATCAAGCAGGACGTAGGGTTTTACCTCCATCGAGAGGGCCCGAACCTGGGTAAACACATCGTGTCCCTCGTCTCCTGTTACCATCCGCCTAGACACACAGTTCGGGACCCCCTACCCGCGATCCGCCGGTTTTGACACCGACATTGGTGCTTTCATTGAGAGTTCCTCCGTGTCGTCACCGATAGGCTTGATGGCATCTTCAACCAACAACGCTGTCCAGGGTGAGACTTTTCTCCCCGAACAGACCTTCATATTCGGCGGCTTCGCCCTGCGGGCCAATTCACTTGGCCATCTGGAGCAGATCGAAAGCTACGCCCCTGGCCGTCAAGTCAGATTTGGAAGCTTAAACTTCACGGCCGACGTCCGCGAAGACTTGATCTTCGACAGACTCGAGCCACAGCCGAGCGCGCCGCACTGTGACGATGGGCATGATCTAGCTCTGCCGCCGAACAGTGCCTTGATGGCCGCACACGGGTCCACTCCGGCCATTGGCCCGGAGCCGATCGCCCAGATCGAGGGCCGGTGGATAGACGCCGCCCTGGGGGCTCCAACATCCACGGCGATGGAGCCAAACACTAATCTTGTCCCCTGCGAAACTCGTGATTCCGAGGCGCCGGACTCCTCACCGGACTCCAAACCTCCCGCGCCCCTACCAATCGATCCGGATTGGGCGCCGGTCATGGAATTCACCGCCGCGGACATCTTCCAATGCTCGCCTTTCGGCGATATCTTGAATTCACTAAAGCATCTCTCGTTATCAGGAGAGTCCTGGCCGGATTATGGCAAGGATGGTTGGGATACGGACGACGAAGAAATTCAGAGCCCACCCACCACCCACTTTGTAGCCACTGTCGACGATCTAACCGACATGCTAGACCTTGACTCCAAAGACATTGACGGAATAGACGACAATGCTGGAGACGAACAAGAAACAGAGCCTATAAGGCACGGGAGCACTACCTCGTCACATGACATATATATGGTAGACACCCCAAAGGAGAGAGACAACGAGGATCAACGGGCCGCGGCAGAAGATGACCACGCCGATAAACGACCAAAACGGCGGCGCCGGCGCCGTCCTAAGTCCCGCCTCGACAACGACGCTCCCAAAGAGCCCGCAATACGGCAGGGCTCACAAACGGACGACGAACACGCAGATAAGCAACCGTCAGATAATCAGTCCAGGCCAGGTGAAAACAACAGTCCGGACGACCTCACGCCGGACACACCGCCGGAGAGCAAGAACCTTCGGAAAAGACTCGTCAGTACTGCAAAAAGCCTGAAGAAGGAAAAACGGAGGCTCAAAACAGCGGAAGACACACTCAGAATGAGATGGAGCAAAGTGCTCAAAACCGCAGATAAGTACGGCAATGGCCACCAATCAAAGAGCTACCCGAAGCGCAAGCTGCTACCAGAATTCGACGAGGAGGCCATAGAGCCCCCACCGTCCAAAAATAAAGGGGCTGCCTGGCTGGATAGACGGCCAGATGATAGGCCAAATTCTGACAGCGGCACACATAAACCAACCAACGAACTTGGAAGGATAGATGGCCCAGCCAGATCCATCTACGGGCCAAAGAAGAAGGCCCCAGGAAGCAAGGCAACACGTCAAGTGTCCGATGATAGCGGCACGCATAAATACAGGGGCGCCGTACACCCACTATGTTTCACTGACGAGGTGCTGGACCATGAATTCCCAGCAGGATTTAAACCCATAAACATAGAGGCCTACGATGGAACAACAGACCCTGGAGTCTGGATAGAAGATTATATACTACATATAAATATGGCCAGAGGAGATGATCTCCACGCCATAAAATACCTACCCCTCAAGCTCAAAGGGCCAGCCCGTCATTGGCTTAAAAGCCTCCCAGAAAATACTGTTGGAAGTTGGGAAGAGCTCGAGGACGCGTTTAGAGCAAATTTTCAAGGGACTTATGTCCATCCTCCGGATGCAGATGATCTAAGTCATATAACTCAACAGCCCGGAGAGTCAGCGCGGAAATTCTGGCACAGGTTCCTTACAAAAAAGAACCAAATAGTCGACTGTCCGGACACCGAAGCCTTAGCAGCTTTCAAGCACAATGTCCGAGACGAATGGCTCGCCAGGCACCTCGGTCAAGAGAAACCGAGGACAATGTCCGCACTAACAAGCCTGATGACCGCTTCTGTGCGGGCGAGGATAGCTGGTTAGCACGATGCAGCACCAGCGACCCAATTACATCAGAGATAAGAGATGGAAACGGAAAATCACGGCGCAGAAAAGAGCAGCGCCGGAATAAAGAGAAAAGTCCAAAGAGCACGGCAGTTAACGCCGGATTCAAAAGCTCGTGGCCCAATAATAAAACACAGCCTCTTAAGGATGACAGTGATGAATTGTCCAACTTAAACAAAATTTTGGGTCGGATATGTCAAATCCACAGTACCCCCGGAAGGCCTGCAAATCACACCCACAGGGATTGTTGGGTTTTTAAACAATCCGGCCGACTAAATGCAGAACACAAGGGGCTCGACGTGTCAAGCAAAGAAGATAAACCCCACCAGCAGAGCACCGGAAAACAAAAGACTTTCCCACAAGGGGTCAAAGCAGTAAACTCACTTCATGTGATAATACGGAGAAATAGTGCGGCACTTTCTAAAAAGAGCTTCGCGCGGTCCAACCCATCAGACCGTAGAGATTGGATATCAAAACCAATCACTTTCGACCACCTGGATTATTCCAGAAACGTTCGAAATGCGGGACGGACTCCCCTGATATTGAATCCCATAATAGACGGATTGCAATTTACTAACGTCCTAATGGACGGAGGCAGTGACTTAAACCTGCTATATTCAAACACAATCCGTAGGATGGGGATAGACCCTACCAAAATTCGACACAGCCGCACTTCCTTCAAAGGAGTGACGCCAGGCCATTACGCCAAGTGCACAGGCTTCATTTTACTAGAAGTCGTGTTCGGATCGCCGAACAATTCTCGACGCGAAAAATTAATTTTTCACATTGTCCCATTTGAAAGTGAATATCAAGCACTCTTGGGACGAAAGGCTTTTGTCCGCTTCAACGCCATACCGCATTACGCGTCTCTTACACTCAAGATGCCCGGACCGCGTGGCGTAATTTCAGTGCGAGGGTCATTTAAAGACCCCGGACTTGGATAGATGAATCCGGCGTCAGTGGGCTAGGGGCTCCCTAGCCGCATACCCCTTCACAGGGGGCCGCGCGCACAAATAACCGCGGGTTCATACAAACCCCGCTTTAATTATTTATATTTCTAATATTTTTCGCAGAAACTGTTTTTAAAACTAAACATTCCTCTCTTTTTACAGATGAACAACGTGCATACCCGTCCAGGATAACGGCGCAACGGAGACACAGGCGCAGACGTGCAGTAGGGACCCGTCGTGAGGATTCTTTTCAGATTAAGACCCTGCGTAAACCTTTTTTACTGTCTCTTGTTGTTATTCTCCCTTGGCTTCTTCCTATAGCCAAAAGCGGAGCCTGACGTTTTGGCATCGGCTGCGTCAGAAGACCATGCCCGTACCTGGACACAAGGGCTTAGGGCATCGTTCTGCCCATTATTATAAAGACCGAACACCTTAGGGAGTGTTCGGCGTCTCGAGTTAGGCATTATATGCATCAGCTCCGAATCATGTCTTTGGTCAAATGTTGGGTTTGCCCAGCTCCTGTGTTTTGCTACCTTACGTTCCGTATCATCGGCTAACGCGGCACCAGGAGAACTACTGCGATTGTGCCCCAGTTCGGCTGGGCGAGCACCTCAGTAGAGAAAGCCGAAAACTGACTGTCATGATACAGCGAGAGACTGGTCAGCCACTCGATCGACTATCGGAATGTTTAGAATTCCCCGCTTTGACGAAGGGCCATTTCCCGGTCAGGCACACGCGCTCCGACTTCGGAGAAGGGCGATGCCACCAGGGGCTATATCGTAGCCCCACCCTCGAGCTCCACTGGCTAAGTGAAAGTGATAAAGCATTATAGTCCGGATTGCCTCGTTCGCTACGCTACCACCTCCTTATAACAGGACCGAGACGTCGGATTAAGTGTGAAAACGCGCTATTTTTGCGAACACCCCAGCACCTTGTGCGTGGGGGCTGAAGCCGAAGACTGCCATCTTTCAAGTTATACACAAGTATACGTAAACGGCCGCATAGGAGAAGTTTTACTACTTGGACACACAAGTATAAAAAGCAGTTATAACATAATCATCGATTTACAAGCTAATGCGTTCATTTGAACGTTACATTCTTCGAGCACTGCGACTCTATTACATGAGCGCCACGCATAACTTCCCCGAAATAGTGCTCGGCAGGGAGCCGGTCTTTATCCGAACCCTGGGCAGCAACAGCGGTGGCGTCCATCTCTGGACAATGCGCCTTCACACGGGCAAGAGCCATCCGCGCGCCCTCTATGCAGGCCGACCGCTTCATCTCCTTTATATGCGGCACCGCTCCAAGGAATTGCTGTAGTAAGCCAAAGTAGCTCGTCGCCTTGGACCTCTCTGGCCAGACATGGGCCACGATGTCAGTCATGGCAAGTCCGGACAATCTATTTAGCTCGGCCCATTCGGCCAACCGGTCTGTCAATGGAAGTGGGCGATCCGGACTGTGGAATTGCGACCAATATAGCTCTTCCGTCTCGTGATCCTTCTGGCTCCGGAAGTGCTTAATGGCATCGGCCGCACTTGCAGCTAAGTCCATATACGGATCCTCCGGACTCTACAGCCGCTCAAATTGAGCATACTTTCCATCCATAAACCGGCGACGCAGCAGAAAAGGCTTGCCAGCCACGATCTCTCCGGCCTGGCACAGTTCCTCCTTCATAGCCCGCATTGCAGAGCGGGCATCCTTGGCTTCGGCGGTGGCCTTCTTCAGGTCTTCCCGCTCTGATAAGCGCTCCTTTTCAAGAGCCTCATTGCGGTCGGCAGCATCCTTTACTTTCATGGCCAATTCGGCCACCTCGGCCCTGCTTAGGCAGTGCGCAGCCTTTTCGGCTTTCAACTCCTCGACCGCTCTCGAGGCAGCCGCTTCACTCCTTCGGGCTTGCTCCTTAGCTCGAGCAAGTTCGGCCCGAAGGCCCTCCACAGCAGCAGCACCGTCTATACAAACAACATATAATTTATCAGAGGAGGGCTTCGACCCCCTTAATAAAGCGACTGCAGAGAACTCTTTTACCTTGCGACTCGTCAAGTCGCCTGTTGACAAGTGCGATGTCCGCATCTGCCAAGTCAAATTGCCGATTTAACTCGGCAAACTCACTAGTCCGGCTAGCCCCCGGACTATCCGCCACCTGCATAGGAACGACGGAATTCATTCCTTTAGATTTTGATCCTCGGTACGCTGTCGTTTCCGACAACCTACCGAGTCTCAGGGGCTACTATCTATACAGGGCACATTTTTTATATGCAAAACTGTTAAAAGACAAAGGGGTGCGTCATTCTCGCATACCTCAAATCCCGCCAGTAAACTCATGGCGGCATTACGCAATTCGCTCTTAGCGGACGAAATCCTTCCAATCACCATACGCATTAACGCACGGTGATCTTCTGAAATGGACGCCCTCTCAAGCAGATTCTTCAGTTCTCCCGGCCGGACACTAGTAGGTGCCGAACTCTCTGGCCCCTCCGGACTCGGGGATACCCTCCGTGATGACACTTCGGGTTCGCCTGCCTCATCTGGCGGCGCTGCGGACGGAGGCGTATCGCTCTCCATCATCTCCGGAAGAAGGTCCCCCAAAGATGAACTCATCTGAGAAGGCTGCAGATCCGAACTGCAATATAAATATTTCGATTATCTACAGAAGCACAAATGAAGGTATTTCCGTACTAATTAACTCCCTCTTTCATACTCACGGCTCACTGGAGGGCCGATCCTTTGATGATGATTGTGCGTTCGGATTCCTTCCGGGCGCCGGACCCCCCGGGGAAGATCTCTTCCCACGCTTAGGGGCTTTGGCCTCCGGATCTTCGGAGGCGGTCCTCTTCTCCCCCTGAAGGGAGGGGTTCTTGGTTCCCCCTCTTCAGTCGCCCCTTTGGGCGAAATATTAGCTCTTCTATTTTCCCCGTCGCCCCCTTCTGTGGGTGCAACCTCCAACATTCTGACCAGCACGGGCTCCAGTGCGGTCTCTGGGAGGGGGGCCGGACACCTTATCAGCCTTGATCGCGCCACCCATTCCTGTAAAGAACAAAGGGTCAGGAGGCGAACTCTAGAAAGGCACATAAACAGAATGTCCGGACTCTGAGCTACTTACCTGAGTATCCGGGCGATCGCGGCTTAGGCCTGCATCCTCGGCTAAATCCGGACACGCCACCTGCGGTCCGAAGAACAACTTGTACATCTCCACGGGTGTCGCACCCATGAAGTGTTGGAGAATCCGAGGTCCCTCCGGGTTGAACTCCCATAGACGGAGAGGACGGCGTTTGCAGGGCAGAAGATGCCTGATTAGCATAACCTGCATCACCTTGATCAGGTCGATCTCCCTCGCTTGGAGATCTCGAATCCGGCCCTGCAGCGAAGGCACGTCTTCGGACGGCCCCCAATTGAGCCCTTGGTTGACCCACGACATCAGTTGGCGTGGAGGTCCCGGGCGGAATAAGGGCGGCGGCTTTTGCCTGCTGCCCCTTGGAGCGGTGATATAGAACCACTCCTGCTGCCACAGTCCAAGTTCCTCTTGGAAGGAACCCTCGGGCCACGGGGCATCGACCTTTTTGCTTATGGTCGCCCCGCCGTACTCCGCTTGACGCCCCCCAATCATCTTCGGCTCCACCTTGAAGGTCTTCAGCCATAGGCCGAAGTGGGGAATGACGCGGAGGAAGGCTTCACAGACGATAATGAATGCGGAGATATGGAGGATGGACTCCGGAGCCAAGTCGTGAAAGTCTAGCCCATAGTAGAACAGGAGCCCCCTCACGAAGGGATCCGTCAGGAAGCCTAAACCCCGACGGAGGTGGGATACGAAAACGACGTATTCACCGGGCTCGGGGGCTGGCACAACCTGCCCTTGGGCAGGCAACCTGTGCGAAACCTCGTAGGCCAGGTACTTGGCCTCACGCAACTTCAATATGTCCTCCTCCGTGACGGAGGAGGGCATCCACCGGCCCTGGAGGTCGGAGCCGGACATGATTGAGGATCCAAAGCGCTCGAATCTGAGGCTCTGGGTGTTGGAACTGGGAGCGGGGAAGAGATTCGATGCGAGATTGAAGAACAATGGCGAGCCTTGGTCCTCTTATAAAGGGGAAGAAATACCAAGGGCCGTCTCCGTGACCGTTTGGGATTCCCCTTCGATAGAGGAGGCGTGGCGACGGGAGCGGTTGGGTTACCCACGCACGCATTGATGAGAATCCCGGAATAAGGGGAACACGATCTCTGCTTCGACAAGACGTGCCAAGGAAACCGCTTCGCTAAACGTGCTGAGGTGGTATGGTAATTCAAACAAAGGCCTTGTGGCGGTGTGATGTCACGCTGCATAATATGTCAGCAAATTGAACTAAGTGTACATTTTATTCTCTCCACGGTGGAATGTGGAATTTATTTTGCAGAGCCGGACACTATCCTGGTGTTCATGATCTTCTCTGGATTATTCAAGGGAGGAACCCGCCTTGCAATGCCGAACATTGTATGCGCCGGACTTATCGTCATTGAAGACTGGTTCAGGGGCTACTGAGGGAGTTCTGGACTAGGGGGTGTCCGGACAACCGGACTATCATTATCCGCCGGACTCCAAGACTACGAAGATACAAGATTGAAGACTCCGGCTCGTGTCCGGATGGTACTTTCCTTGGCGTGGAAGGCAAGCTTGGCAATACGGATATGTAGATCTCCTACCATTGTAACCGACTCTATGTAACCCTAGCCTTCTCCGGTGTCTATATAAACCAGAGGGCTTTAGTCCGTAGGACAACATACATTACAACAATGATACCATAGGCTAGCTTCTAGGGTTTAGCCTCCTTGATCTCGTGGTAGATCTACTCTTGTACTACCCATATCATCAATATTAATCAAGCAGGACGTAGGGTTTTACCTCCATCGAGAGGGCCCGAACCTGGGTAAAAACATCGTGTCCCTCGTCTCCTGTTACCATCCGCCTAGACGCACAGTTCGGGACCCCCTACCCGAGATCCGCCGGTTTTGACACCGACAAAGGTCTTTCGACGGTTCCCAATGACAAGTCCTTCGGTAGCCTTCTCGGATATCACGCCTATAGCTGGTGTATAACGGGAAAGCCAACATTTTAAAACCCACAAATTTTTCCCCCTCTCTTTGTCGCCTGTTTTCGTTTGGTGTTCCTAGTTGTGCTCCTCCAACATCTTTTGCAGCCATGGAGAGGCACTCCCTGTCATCGTCGACGGCTTTCCAACATCAACCACTACATCAAACTACGTCCTGAGTGTTTGGGTACAACAATACCCATGCGTCCCTGATAACACCGACGACAGCCTGACAACCAATGGTCTACACCGACACGCACGATGGGCGCCAGAAGTCAACATCGACTCTCATGAAGGTGAGGCCGATTTGTCTCCGCAACCCCGTCTCCGACAACAATGAAGCATGGGGGCAACGTCAACCCCTCAGTTATCCGCTAGGCCGGTGGCGTCCCGGCGCACCACCAGAATTATCACACCATGGATGGTGTGACGGTTCGTTCAACGAAGGGGAGCTATCCACGGTCTACCGATGCCTCGCCTACATCAGCACCAAGAGATTACGGGAGCAGTGCAACGCGCCAGTGCGGCCAGCGTGAATCTGTGAAACCCTCCAATCAAGTCGGCTGGCACCGTAGCAGCTAGACGGTCGCGACAAGATTGGTAAATTTTTTTTTGTTTTGTTTTCAAGACAAGGCATGATGTTTCTCTATGGAACGAAGACAGGATAGGGTTCCTTCGTTGGCTGGCATCGTGCATGTTATACGATCCAACGAGCACCCTAGAGAAACACAGGTGTGGATGGACATGCCTACACTAATTTACATTACTATCAATCAATCATCTTCGAGACGACCCTCAATATCATGAACCTCGGGTCAACACCTCTCTAGGCTGCACACATGTTGATGTGCCAATTTGTTACAAAAAATGTTTTCAAACTAAGTTCGATCGCTTCATGCTCGAACTTTATTTGGTGAGGGGGCACTTGTTTGACACAGTTTTGTACTAAAGAAGAGAGGTTAAGTTACAGGGAAGAGTATATGTACACACATAGTGGACTAGTGCATGCACGAACTAGTTAATCTCTTGATTGATCTTGTACGTGGTGCATGGCAATTTTGCCTACGTACATACATGCATGCATGAGGGTGGCAATATGTACATCGGAAATATATGCCTCGGTTATACGTGGAGGCCGCGACGACGGACATACAAATAAGCATACGAACACCTACACATATGATGGATTGATCGATATATTTTTGAGGTCTAGATGTGCACTCGAAGGTGTCGCGGTTGGTGCAAGACAAGTCAAAGCTGTTACATCAAGCATTGGTGGAGTCCAACGAGCCGGAAGGACTGCAGCATACTAAGAATACTAGGCCCGTAAGGGATTCATTTTTCTGGTTTTTTTGGAATTTTTTTTTACGGCCTCTAGAAAATTACACTTGTTGCTAGAGGACCTGCAGTGGTAAAATTTGCATGAAGGTTGTTGTCTTGTCCGTTTTTTCTAGACCATTCTGACGTGGTAGTAAAAAAGAAAAGCGATGATGGACACGTATTTTGGGGAACTGCCCACGCGTCATCAACGAAATCAAACGCTGACCATGCTATTTCTCCGCTGCCCACCGCGTGTCCAGTTCTCTAGATTTCTCGCTTCCCCCACCGCCCGCAGCTAGCCCACCAGCCCACCGCATATTGCGCTATAAAAGGACAGGCTTACTTGCCTGGGTCTTCACTTCGCCTTTCTAGGTCATCCCTCCGCCACTGCGCCTGTCTTCCAAAATCTGGCGGCGCACACAACCAATTCGCCGCCGGCCTATGACTCCACGCACCACTGCCAGGTCCCCACCTCTCCACCCGCCCTCCTTCCATCTCCTCTCCGCATGGCCGATCTGTGAATAGAGCAAGCATCAATGGAGTAGGTTCCTCCTAATCTCTCCACTCCCCTCTCTCCTTTGGATCAAGCTCCCTCCACCTGGAGGAAGGGCTGAAGCCGGGTCGATTCCCTCGTGCGTCAGAGCTTAGAGGCGTCACCGCCGGGGCGCGTCACCGGGCCACGCGCCGAAAGAGCAGCGCGGTTACTGGCTGCACGTTGGAGCCTTGGAGGTTGTTGGCTCGCAGCAGGCTGGGGCTGCTGGACATGGAGATCAGATGGAGCATAATTCAGCGAGTACTTCAATCTCAAGTTCGAGCTCCCCGTCCAGCCCCATGTCTTCGTCTTCACATGAATCAGTGAGTACCACCCAGCAATATCTTTGGTTCTCCTTTTCATATTTCTTAGTTTTGCCTGCTACTTGGTGCTTATTTTCGTATAGATCACTTCTAGAGCAGAGATATGACAACTTCTGCACTGGAAAATGCTGCAATTTCAGCCAAAAGCCCAGAATTGAGGAATCGTGTTCATGCCGAAAAAACTACTGTAGTTTTTTTGGTGTGTTCATTATCTTAAAAGCCTTTCTGCAATCGTTTCAAGATAGAATGTAAATGTAGCCGCAGCTAATTTGTGTTCATATGTTACACAAATAGCTTATATATAATCAGGTTTGTGGTAGGGACAGATGATAATTTCTACTAGATTACTAATAGTAATCGCTTCCTTGCAGGTCTTCTACTATATTTAGAGGTGGATGCAAATTTCTGCACAATCTTCGGCTTTCTTGATGTTGCACTGATTATGTAATCTGCGTATGGGTTGATAATGAGGTAGCTTCCATGGTGATTTTTTTTTAAATACTAGAACAATATTGAATTATTTTTATAGATTCATAAGTAGAACTTCTTCTCTATTGGAATTGAATTTATCCAAGGAGGATCAATACCATCTTGTTTTTGTTTCAGTTATAAAGCTCGGGTTGTCTAAACCTGAAAATTCAGTGAGGTGTGAATGTACAGTTCACTATTATACTTCAACATGATCAGGTGTTGTTCTCTCCCCTCTCGCACTTATGAGATCATTACTTTGTACCCTGTCTTAAAGAAATATAAGAGTGTTTAGATCACTGTAATTACTATTCTTATTCCATCATATTCCATATCAAGCCGATATCTCTTGTACAATAGTCGTTTTCGCAAATAAATATTTTATGGTATGTTTTTTTTTTCATCAAGCTGATATCCCATTATGATATGTTTTTTTCTTTGCACACGCAGGATGCTTTAATCAAAAGGATTGGTTTAGTCAACCCATAAGATTGATTCATTACCTTGGAGTTCCAGAGGGATTTTGTGTAGCATGTTCTTCAGGTACTACATGTTTATCTTGCTAAGAATGATTCAAGTATGGGTTTTCTAGACTACTTGTTGTATATCAGTGAATGATAAAGTTAGTTTTGAAAATGTATCTCTCTTTTGGCTTATTTGTATATTTGAATGTTTGAAAAAATAAAGTTAGTTCGTCAGATCCTTCTTTGTGTGGGTTTTGTAGGTTACTTGATGGTAGGAAAATGTTTGTGACTCCAAATTTAATAGGTTAAGAGGATAGTATCTTAATCATTTAGACTTTTGCTGCCTACGTAAGGGAAACATGAGTGTGTGGTTATGAGATTCATGCTAATAAATCATTATCAGAGATCTCTCATTTGCTTACCAACTGTCATCTTTTTATATATCTTATAATTGTCACACTACTTGGTTCCTTTCATTCCATCCTAATTTTAGAGATCTATCACTTGCTTTCACAATGTCACTGTGTTTTTAGACATCTCTTAATTTTTGGCCACTTACAGAAATTAGGGGAGCCTTGGCGCAGTGGTAAAGCTGCTGCCTTGTGACCATGAGGTCATGGGTTCAAGTCCTGGAAACAGCCTCTTACAGAAATGTAGGGAAAGGCTGCGTACTATAGACCCAAAGTGGTCGGACCCTTCCCTGGACCCTGCGCAAGCGGGAGCTACATGCACCAGGTTGCCCTTTTTTTTTCTTAATTTTTGGCCACTTCTTAGTTAATTCCTTTCCAAGTTAATATATGAGGTAGTTTTATGGGCTGTAAAGTATCTTGATTCTACTATTTCCCCCAGTTAACAGAAATAAGATAAATTGTACACTTTTTTGACTGAACTATGAATTTTTGTGATAGCTGTGGCCAGTTCTATACAGTATGAGGAAAGAGTGTTCATTTGAGTGTCGATGAAGTGAAAGTTGTCAGTTTAAGTTGGTTCCGAGGATTCAACCTGTTCTATTCTACTACAGTATGGGTTGTAGTGACATATGTGCATAATATATAGTACATATTCTTCTTGATTTTTATGTGGCCCATGCTAATAGACCATACAGTTTCTAGAGATGGGAAACGAATCATTAAGCATTTCAGAGATTGTTGTCCCATCTTGTATAGAAATAACATAGATTGCTTCCGCAGCTGAGCGACTACTTCGTCGGCCAAACACCCGGCTCCTGCTGCAAAGATGTCCACTGTCCAAGACCCGTGCGTATCATTATTCTCCCTGTCTGTGCCGCGCAACAGCAGTTTCCTGCAGCCCTGCCTCCATCAGCTTCTCCCTCTTCCTTGCAATCGGTGAGTTCAGCATACAAGCTTCAGATTGATAAGCTCCTATGTACTGCTGTTCTAGACAAACAATGACAACGATGCCTTCTTGTTTTTAGTACTAACCAACATTTCAGAGAACAAAGTTATTGCTGTAAGTAGCTTTTTGGAAGTTCCTTTTCTGCTGTTTTCAGTCTTGGGTACATGAAAAAAATGATGCCACAATCTGAAAAAGTTTGGCCATGTATGTCAATTCTAGCTGAGAATTACATATTATGATAGTATAATGAGAAGCTTGTGTGCATTAGTTTACGGTTTTACACCATGACTTTTTTTCCCTTCCTTTAGTTGATCTAAATGCAATGGATGCCATGCACTGTACGAAACTATCTGAATTTGCTCAGTGGGTACAGGACATCGGCAACAGCAATATCTGCACTCACTCTACAGTTGGCAAAACCGAATTTCAGCTCCGATCAAAGTTTCTACTTCATGGCTGCGCATTCTAAAAATTTAGTGATTTTGCCCACTAAAGATATAACATATCTGCTACTATTAATAGCACGTGATCCGTTTTTCTTCATTTATGCTAGCCGTCAGAACTAATAAAATGCTTGATGATATTAGTGGATCTCTTTATAACCGTATATGTCTGGTTGTTCCAAGATAATTGTTAGCTGTGATATTATATCAACGGATTATCTTGCTGATGCTGATCCGCTCTATCCATCGGAATTCTTACATTCTGTAGTCGTTAAAAATTTTGCACACCATGAAATTGGTTTGGAAGTTAAAAAATTATTGACCTATATAATAAAGAACAGTGTGTTTGTATTTTTCAGGTTGTCCAGAATGCGCTGGCCGCTGGGCGTAAGTACCAAGTGGCTGGCTGTTTAGTTAGATTGCTGTGGCTGGTTGTTTAGTTAGATTACTGACAACAATGTCCCATTCATTTGTGCGCATGATGATCAGCAAGATTCATGTACAGCGCAAATTAAGTATTAGAGCAGAGCGTTTATCTTATCAATATGTATATCGTATGTGGAAAATTATAATACCCTTGAAGACCCATAAGGAAGAACTGACTCTGAATGCTATAGTCAACCACGACAACCAGCTCTGAATGCTATGTTAAAAAGAATGAATAAGCCAACACGACCGGCAGGTCTAATCGTACTCCCAAGTGTATTTGTTTCCACATTGGCATAATGTATAAATTTCATCAACAAACAAAAAGTTAGATACATAATCAATCGTCTGTCACCTCGCCACAAAGACACAGCTGCACGGTACACTAATTTTCAACAACTAAAAAATCTCAAACGAATTAGCGAGGCATGGCACGCCGGGCAATCTATATTGATATGTATCATATGGATCTCTTATGTAGCCGCCGGGCAATCTATATTGATATGTATCATATGGATCTCTTATGTAGCCGCCGGGCAATCTATATTGATATGTATCATTTAGATCTCTTATGTAGATGAACCGTTTTCTTGTATGCACTACTTTGTGACGATCACCCAACTAAATGTACATGAACTACTTTGCCAAAAAAAAATCTTGTGACCACTCACCAAATATTAAAAAAAGACCAAAATAGCTAATCAGTCCATGTGGCGCGGCGTGCCGCCGCGCACTACCCGCTAGTATACACCAGGGAGGCTGTGGTTAGCTAGCCTCACCGTTGTTGGAAGCTGATACAACACAGCTCCAGGGCCAGTATGAAGCAAAGACCCGGCAAGTAAAAGTGAAAAAAAAGAGATATATCACAAAAGCCATCATTTTATTGATCGATAATACAAAAATTTCACTGGGACTAATCAAACTTTGTTCTGGACAAACAAAGACAAATTATATTTAACTAAGATCGAACCTATTTGAACTAAGTGCAGGTTTTGCAGAGCAGTCCATGATCTCTAGTCCGCTCCCTCACTCAGGAGCTTTGTATGCTAGGATCATCGCGATCTCCGAAGCGTTCTGCCGGCGGACAGGAAGGCATCCGCCTCTGCACGGCGTCTTGTGTACGACTCGGCCACCTGTGACGAACTCCGGACTGCATCCTCATGAGCTTCAAGATGGCGGGAGCTAGAAGTCATCATGTCAGCTAGGACGCCTGTGCGCTTTTCAGCCAATGCCGCCATCTCGGTTTCCTTCTCGCAGAGGGCCTTGTACTCCTCGGCAAGCTGCTGATGCCGGCAAGCGTTCGATGTTCTTCGGCCAACTTCTTTTGTCTGTTGCAGATGGAGGCGACATCAGCAAGGCGTCCCTCTAGGCGTGGCCCTTCCTTCTCGAGGCGGCGAAGTCCTTGAGTAATCCCCGCATGAGCTGCATCGAGTTTCTCCAGCAGGGATGACACTTGCTCCGGCGCGGTTGCCGATGTGTGGGAAGTAGCAAGACCACCTTTTCCGCCCAGACGAGCCACCACTGCTTGAAGGTGGCGAATCAGAATCTCGAGGTCTGGTGGGACCTCGTTCGCATACGGGATCTTTCACATACTTATCACAGATTCTATGCTCGTTATGGTTAGCTCCTCATTGATCGGCTGCTCCCTTAGCACCTCTCGTATATCTTTGATTCCTATGGAGATGTACTTCGCTGCTATTCCAGGCGGGAGAACAAGGCTTGGCGTTGAGAGGTTATTAGTTGGAGGGACTTTGAGCTTATCGAGCAGAGTGTTTTCTCCAGCAAGGATATTCTGGTGTTGCTCAATTAATACACGGAGCTCCTTTGCCTCAGGGGAATAAAAGCCTTCTAGATTAGTTGATTTGCTAGAGACATCTATAAAGGTGACAAAAAGAGAAAGAGTCAAGAAAGCATCAAAAGAAAATTCATGCAAAGGTGACGGGGGTACTATACACGTACGACAAGCAGACAACCTTAGCTTCATTGCAGTTATCCCAACATCCTTGTCATTGATAGCTCCCGACAATCGCTTTTTGTCCACTTCGGGGGTGCATGTTGATGTGTTTAAAGAAGCAGGTTTTGTCACCAGGGAGGCGGGTTTTACGACGAGATCACTCCCTCCCACAATTGAAGAATTCGCAGCGGGATCACTCGCTGCCGGGGGCATGTGCTTCGCCACCGAACTAGACTTGGCCGGAGGTGCGGATTTGGTGGCTGGCTGGTCCTTGTTTTCCATCACCTGGTCTAGGAGTTGCTCCATGCCGCGGCTCATAGGCACATGCGGCAACATTTCGTCAAGTTTGTCCTGCATGCATACATGACACACGTAGGGGTAAGGAAAGAATATATTCATGCAAGCTCCGCTTCTTTGCTATTTTTCTTTACCTCCATGTGCCCTAGTGGTGGGGCATCAGCATCAAGGGAGATGACTGTCTTGTCGGAATTTTTAGAGTTGCGACTGGGTTGGTGGCGCTTAGTCTGTGACGCCGTGTTGTGCGGGGCATTCGTCAACAGAGGTGTCAAACGTGTGTACTCCACGCCATTAGAGCTACTTCTCGACTTGCTTGGTGGCGGTGGGGGAGGCATCAAGCTGCTTTTTCCATTCCTGGTGCTGCTCAAGTCATCGGCCTCTCGACTTCCCTGGGACCTCTTAGGCTTCTCGTTATGTCCCATGTTCTTCTGATGATAAAGGAAAAACAACCAATACCAAGTCAGCAAAAGAAAAAAAAAGCGAAGGCATACACATATCGGATGAACATGCATGCGGAGTCAAGGCCTTTCAACTTTGATTTGAGAAGCAACGAAACTTTGCCTTTGTCTCTCTTGTGGCTTGCTGTGTTGCTTGACCCGTGGACGATGGAAGAACTGGTGTGCTGTGTTGTTTGACCGTGGATTTTGAGAAGTAACGCTACCCAGGGTCCCATCTTTATAGTATCTTACATGGTGCTCATATGGCAAGACCCGTACACGAACTCTGTTCGGACACGGTGGAACAAAAAAGAGGGATTTGGATTTGACAAGAGGCTTGCCTTGCATAGAGCGTTGGAGCACGTAAGAAAGCTTGATGCATGTACAATACATATACGTATTCGGGTACTCGGCCGGCCGGCAAGCTCGTGCATATATGTATCTGAATACATGTAAGAAAAAGAGAAGGAGGCAAAGGGAGAGTCATGCACGTGACGTACACTGAGATTCATGCCCTTGCTATTTGCATGTACATGCATGAAAAGGCAAGAGTACGTTGGTGTGTACGTATTTGTACTCATATACCGGCCGGCAAACATATGCGTACGTGAAATATAAGGAAACCAAAGCGCAACCACATGGTTACGTGTATGAGCTAAAAGGAATTAAAGCACCATGTTTGGAAAGGAACTGGCGCGGCGTCTAGGTACGTAGATTTTGTTTCCTTTTCTTGTGCAGGCGTGCAGGGCAAGAAGCCAGCACAATGGAAAGCAGAATTTAAGATGGAAAGACGAACGTAAAATGGAAAGTATTGGTTTTACCAATCAAGCAAGCCGTGCAGCGCCCAGCTTGTACGAAAGCGGCTGCCTATATATATAGAGAACCCACGCACGGGAGGGGACAGAGCAACACATCCACGGCACGCAGAAACATCCAGCCATCACGGTTCCAGAACTCACGCAGCAAGAAGAAGTAGAAAGAGAGAAGATAGATCGGCCTCAACATCTCGTCACAACAACGCCGACAATCATATGTACAAGAAGCAGGCGCCACGATAGCAACATGAACACCAAGTCGATCTCCCCGAATGGTAAAATTATCATCTAATCACTCCTTCATCCTTTATTATTGCATGCATGCGCAACACGTGGTGGAGCGGTGGAGCTCGCGATCATGCAGCACTTCGTTGGCGTTATCATCATCTTCCTCAAGCTAACCAAGACGATGGGGCTACTCCCAGACTTCACCAAGGCGTGGAAGATGAGGGCGTGTCGATGGGGCTGCCGGCGCGCAGCCGTTGGCCTCCTTTGTGGTGGCTACCCTTGGTGATGAGACCGACGACGTCTACTTCGTCAAGCTGGAGTCCCGGAGGTGCGGAGCTCGCGAGGCTTCCGCTGTGTGCCGCGGAGGATGCCGCCGCCGTGCCGCAGCGGATCGCGGCACGGATTTCGCCAAGATGACGCCAGTGTCAATTTCAACAAGCCGGCGCTATGGAGGACGAAGGCATGGAGGCTCGGTACGATGGCGCCATGGAGTTCGCCAAGATGACGCCAATGTCAACAGCATAAACCTGGTGCCGCAAGGATCGTGATGGGGAGCTCACAAGAAGGACGCCCGCCATCCACTTCGTCATGCTGAAGCTAGAGGACGGAGGCGTGGCGCCCATTGAGGATGCCGCCGACATCTACTTCATCAAGCTGGAGCCCGAAGGCGCGGAGCACGTAGGGATGGTGCCGCGTGCCGCGAAGGATGGCGAGACGAAGCTCGCTAGGACGACGCCCGTCATCTTCTTCATCAAGCCGGCGCTATGGAGGACGAAGGCATAGAGGCTCGGGACGATGGCGCCACGGAGTTCGCCAAGATGACGCCAATGTCAACAACATCAACCTGGTGCCGCAAGGATCATGACGGGGAGCTCACAAGAAGGACGCCCGCCATCCACTTCGTCATGCTGGAGCTAGAGGATGGAGGCGTGGCGCCCATTTAGGATGCCGCTGACATCTACTTCGTCAAGCTGGAGCCCGAAGGCGCGGAGCACGTAGGGATGGTACCGCGTGCCGCGGAGGATGGCGAGACGGAGCTCGCTAGGACGACACCCGTCATCTTCTTCATCAAGTCGGCACCATGGAGGACAAAGGCATGGAGGCTCGCAACGATGCCGCCACCGTGCCGCCTTGGATGGCGACACGGAGCTCGCCAAGAAGACGCCCAACGCCAACACCCGGTACCGCGGAGAATCACGGCATGGAGCTCGCAAGGAGGACACCATTAACATCAACATCATCAAGTTGGATCAGAGGCATGGAGCTCGCGGGACAGCACCACCAAGTCTACCTCATCAAGATGGAGCCCGCGACACGGAGCCAAGAAGATAAAACACACCCTTGGTGCTGTCCGTGACCTGGAGGAGAAGATGGTGCAACATGACGGTCACCACGACCCGGAGCCCATGAAGATGAGGCGTGATGGAGAAGAGGCGACGTCACTTTGCTAACACTAACTTCCGATGGCCCCGTGAGGCGGCACCCTTGTCTTGGAGGACCGCCGTAAACACAGCGTCCAGCCGAGACGAGGCGCCAACCACTCCGGCACTTACCGATACGAGCGAGCGTTGGTTTTACACCAACCCCGGTCTCCATAAGAATTCTCCCGTGAGGCGAACCCCTTGCATACTCGATGAAGCCGTTACATCGTAAAGAAGTCCGAGCCGAGCAGGACCCATGCAACTTCAACACCGACTACATCAACGTTGTCGACCGACGAGGCGCGACGGCGCGGGCAAATGTGGCCAACACAAAGCCACGTTTTGAGCGGCACGTGTACCGACGAGGACACGGGCTTTGTCGCTGCCCACACCATACACACACACCATCGTCATCATGCATGGAGAATGCAAAGCGAAGACGACGAAGACGACCACACGGCTTAATCGGAGGTATCTCGTGAGCAACCCGCGGGAGTAATTAACCGGGAGCTTTTCGAGGCCCCGGGAACCAGGATACCACACATCCCCATAGTCAGGCAGGCCGCGCTAGTAGGCCACGGAGCACATTCCTTTTTTATGGGATCTTGTAATTTTGTTTATCCGATGAGATTAATGAAATACTTGCTTCCCATACCATTTTTTTGTGTACTATGTACACTGGCACGCCCGCACATTTTTCTTTTCCCCGACGCATGAGAGAAATCAAACTCCCCCTCTTCCCCTCATCCGAAGTGCACAATAAGATTTTTCTCGTGTCAAACATAGTACATATGTGACCGTTAGGCAATTTTGGTGGGACCGACATGTCATCTCAGTGGGACCGATATCATTATGGTTAGGGCATAACGTAATCTCGGTTGGACCGATTATGCAAACTCGGTTGGACCGACTTTGGTAATAAGCAAACCAAAGAGTTGGTCAGGAAAACTCGGTGGGATCAATTCGCTCGTCTCGGTGGGACCGAAGCATTACGAAAAGGAAACAGAGAGTTTGCATTGCAGACTCAGTGGGACCGATCGCTCATCTCGATTAGACCAAAATGTTACGAAGGGAAACAAAGAGTTTGCAACCCCATCTTGGTGAGACCGAGATCCCTATCGGTGAGACCGAAAAGACTAGGGTTTCTAGCAGTGCCTATGTCAAATGAACTCGCTGGCGCCGGATGGATCAAATCGGTGGGCTGAGTTTAACTTTTGGTTTGGGACATATGTGGATATGAGAAAGTGGTTGAGGGCTTTTGGAGCATATCACTAAGCATTTTGAGCAAGCAAGCCATTAAGCAACACCTCATCCCCTTTTGATAGTATTGGCCCTCCTATAGACTCAATGTGATCTTGGATCACTAAAATAGAAAATGTAGAGTCTTGGACTTTGAAGCTTGAACCAATCTTTTGTCCTTAGCATTTTGAGGGGTCCACATTCCTTATCCATGCCATGCCAATCAGTGAACTTTCCTGAAATATTTATCTTGTAATGGCATTAGTTCAATGAGCTATATGTTATTAATCATTACCAAAACCACCCGAGGATAGTTGCACTTTCAAGAAGCAACCTTGTCTATCTCACCATGGCCATCACCCATGAAGAACTTGCCTCACTCGAGTAGATCTTCACGAAGTAGGCGATCTCCTTGCCCTTACAAACTCCTTGGTTCAATCCACAATCTTGTCGGAGGCTCCGAAGTGACACCTAACCAATCTAGGAAACACCACTCTCCAAAAGGTAACAGATGGTGTGTTGATGATGAACTCCTTGCTCTTGTGCTTCAAATGATAGTCTCCCCAACACTCAACTCTCTCTCGCAGATTTGGCTATGGTGGAAAGAAGATTTGGGTGGAAAGAAACTTGTGATGGCTAGAGATCAAGATTCCTGTGGTTGGATTGGAATGTCTTGGTATCAACACATGAGTAGGTGGTTCTCTCTCAGAAAATGAGTAATGGAAGTGTAGGCACTTTCTGATGGCTCTCTCTCAAATGGAGATCGGGTGGAGGGGTATATATAGCCTCCACACAAAATCCAACCGTTACACACATTTGACCCAACTCGGCCAGATCGAATAGGAGAACTCAGTGAGACAGATTCAGTTCAAGATGTGAACGTTAGGAATTTCGGTGGGACTAACATGATCAACTCGGTGGGACCGATGTGCTAGGGCTAGGGCAAAACCTCATCTCGGTGAGACCGATTGCATCAACTCCGTGAGACCGATTTCAGCAATGAGCAAACAGAAAGTTGGTCAGGCAAACTCGGTGGGACTGATCGCTCATTTCGGTGAGACCAAAACGTTATGAAGGTAAACAGAGAGTTTTCAATGCGAACTCAGTGGGAATGATCGCTCATTTCGGTGAGACCGAAACATTAAGAAGGGAAACAGAGAGTTTGCAATGCCATGTCGGTGAGACCGAGAGCCGTATTGGTGAGATCGAATTGTCTAGGGTTTTTGGCAGTGGCTATCTCAATTGAACTTGTGGCGCCGGATAGATAAAATCGGTGGGGCCGAGTTTGACTTTAGATTTTGGACATATATGGAAATTAGAAAGTGGCTGAGGGTTTTTGGAGCAATATCACTAAGCACTTTGAGCAAGTAGACCACCTCACCCCCTTTTAATAGTATTGGCTTTCCTATGGACTCAATGTGATATTGGATCACAAAAATGACAATGAAGAGTCTTGAGCCTTTGCCAATCTTTGTCCTTAGTGTTTTGAGGGATCCACATCTCTAGTCCATGCCATGCCAATCATTGAACTTTCTGAAATATTTAACTTGAATGGACATTAGTCCAATGAGCTATATGTTGTTATGAATTACCAAAACCACCCAGGGATTAGTTGCACTTTCAATCTCCCTCTTTTTGGAAATTGATGACAACATATAGGTCAAAACTTCAACAAATGATAATATGAATGGAATACATTGTCGCTTTGATAAGTATGTGATAATCAAGAGCTCCCCCTAAATTTGTGCATTATTTAAATTTGCTTTTGAATGCAAATGCACAATCGATTAGGATCATGGGTCACTCTTCCATGTCGCAGACATCTTGGTGGAGTGCTCAAAATGATAAGCTATAAAGAATATGCACTCATCACCAAGAACAAACATGATTGATCATACACAAGTATCATAGATATCATCAAGCAAGCACACATTAAAGCATAGTATGGTCAAATACATGATCATAAGAGTATCTCGCACACAAGCACAAATATTGTAGCATGCATCAAACAAGCAAATGATCAAAGCAAATGATCAAAGTAGCAAGAGATGCAACAAAAGGCAAAACACACACACACTCTCTCGAAGCCTAATGATCTATACACTTTCTCCCCCTTTGGCAACAAGTTACCAAAAAGCTTGAAAATGCATAGTGCTATGTGGCACTCTAGGCACGATCTCGGGAGATCCTGAAGACGTCTTCTGGCTGGTTGCTCTAGTGTGTGTATATGGCATGGATAGGAGTCCGTCTGCAAAAGCTTTAGCTGACGTCTATGGAGCTAGAGGAGTTGAAACTGGAGGTATGACTGAGGCAGTTGCTGCAGGTGCTGAAAATGTAGTCCTGGTATCTCTGACAACTGGCACAGCTGTAGACCTTTGTGCCCTTGGCACTTGCTGAAAGGCATCAGTGGTTGGTCTGTCACTCCTATCCTCAATCTCTTCATGGAGTCTCTCCATAGTAGATTGGATCTTTGTGACCTTCACGTTTAGATCATGAAATTTGGTCTCAATGATCCTCTCAAGACTCTTGATTCTGAGTCAGGGTGGCCAAGCCCTTATCAATCCTCATAGTAGCCTCAAGTAGATAACTGAGTTGATCTTGCTTGGTCTTGAGCATCGCTTGTGAAAAATCTGGTACACTAGCTGTTTTTGCTGTTTTTGCAGCCTTTGCTTTCTCTCTCTTCTCCTGGGCTTCTGCACAAGTTGGATGAGATGCATCCATGACAACCTCATTGTCCTCAAATTCCAGCCTCAGGGGAAGATGCTCTTTGTCAAGAAGATATGTCCCTGTCCCCATCTTGGAGTTGATTAGAATTTGTATGTGAGGGGCATATCCACATGATCTCTTCTGGTCAGCTGCAGTTCTCTTCACTATTTCAACAATCAGACTCATCACCTTGAATTTTTGTGGCACATCAAACAAATGAAGCAAGTTGATTGAATGGCCACAGATCATCCTATGATCTCCTAACTTGGGCAACAGAGTGTGCCTCAAGATGGTGTTGATGGTGGTCAAACTAGCCAGCAGATTGTATATGGACCCAAACTTATGAGTCTCCAAGGCTTTATCAGGAATTTCCTTGTACATATTTGCCATGAGTTATGATCCTTCCTTGGATTGGCATATACATCTATGTCATTTTGATCGTCCTCAGGGGCATTGATCAACTTGGTCCATTGAGAAATTGGTTATTGATACCTGGTTCCTTCTGTCATCCAGCCAATCTTGCCATCTGGATAGAAATGAGTAGTGGAGCAGAATTGCATTATCATTTCATCATTCCACTTTGTAAATTTCTAACCAACAAACATGTCAACTTCATTCATTCTGAAGCTCTCATGCACACCTGGGAAGTAGTCCTCATTGTCATTAATGTATGTCCAGTCAACCCATCTCATGTCACACACTATGGGCTTCTTGTCTAACAAGACTGTCTCATATAGGTCCTGTCGTTCCTTAGTGTGGAAACGATAATCTAAAGTAGTCCTTCTCCTGGTGGCATATGGATCAGTCTGTCTCCACAATCTCAGACCTACATCCTTTCTTTCCTTCATGTTCTCAGTAACAGGATGATCGTCACTATGATCAGGAATCTTTGGCTTTAACTTTATGAGAACTTGTTGCTCTTCATCCTCTTGAACTTCTGGCACTGGGGCCTTGTTCTTCTCAGTAGCAGGAATGTTTCTGGTGGATCTCTTGGGTGCAGAAGGTTTTGAAGCTTGAGCAGATGGCTTCGGGGCTGTCTTGGGCTTAGATGGAGCAGCCCCAGACCTTATAGCATCCTCCATGAGCTTTTGAGTTTTTGCACGAGGTGCAACTGGCTCTTCCTCGTCCTCTCCTTCAGAATCTCTCATCATGGAGTTTGCCAATAACTCTGTACCTGCGCCCTAGGCTCTCCGCTGATCTCTGTCCCTAGCCACTGAATTCCTAATCCAATCCACTCATCATCTCTGGCGTCTCCTCCTCACTATGAGGATCACCATCTTTAATGGATCATGGCTCTGGTTCCACCCTGGGCTTGGATTTCTCCCAAGGGTTGGCTTTTGCTGATGAGATCTATAGATCTTGTGGTGTCTCGGCCCATCCATCGGATGGCATGGATCCTTTTGTCATGGTGGTATCCTTTAGTAGGCATGTCTTTCGCCTCTCTGATGAATCGGTGGCAGCAGCTCTTGAGGCAGCTATTGGTGGTTCAACAATTGAGTTCATGGTTTCCACTATACGTGACAAGGTATTCTCCTTTCATGTTTCATGCAAAAAAGTTGGTCTCTATGTTCTTCCTCTTTGATCTTTTGCTTGTGAGCATTTCAAGTGCTTTTTTCATCTCTGGGGCCATGGGGGTCCTAGTTGGAAGTATGAGGTTTTGATTTGGAGAAAGGAATGTGATGCTGAATGGATTTTTATTAGCCCTACCAAACGACGTGCTTCTATTGGCATGATGGCCATGCACAAACCTCCTGTCAAATCTTCCATGAAGTCTGTGCCTAGTTGCAGGAAGAAACTCTCATTTGCCACGTTCCAAAATTATCCTGCTTGCAATGGTTATCGATACCCTGCCACTCAGAAATGCATTGACACGATTCAAGATGCGGGTTATGTTGTTAGTCCACATGAGCGTGTTATTATTCGTTCATCGCCGGCGTCGGAGCTCCGGTGGACGGTGGCGAACCCTCCGATCTGTTTTGGTACGGTATCTGCGCTTTCCACTCGATCAGCGGCAATCTCGCCCGAGTTGGTTCCACATTCCTCGGAGCGATCGTTGGGCAGGACTGGGAGTTATTCAAACAATATTCCTTCTGATCCGCTTCCTATTGATGGGCCTGGTGAGATTTCTACGACTGTAGTTGCACCGCTCAGCCCATCTTCTGTGCCTTGCTCTACCAATTTGGGCTCCCTTTGTACCGAATCCCCCAATGCAGTGGTTTGCAGCAGCCCACTTGGCCCAGTCAATGTTGAATCTCCCAATGCACAGCCAATTGGTCAGGATCAGCAATTATCTCGTACCAGGATTTTGGACCAATCGGTTAATGATTTGGATGGATTTTCTTCTATGGTTGATGAAATGGCATTGAAAGTTTGGAAATGCCACAATTTCTTCTCAATGGCGCATATCACCTCCAGTTGCACCAATCAGGTGCGTTGCCGGCGTTGTTTTCGGCAAGGCCACAGGGAAAAATCTTGCACAGGATCTGCACCAGCTGGGGGTTTTAGGTGGGTCCCGCGTGTCATTGAGGGTTCTTCCAACACCCCACCACCGATTTTGCCGTTGGACACCTCGAGTTCCACCCAACCTATTGCGACCTCCTGCCCATTGCTACATCCCGTCGGCGAGTTACATCCAGCTTCGTCATCCGCGCCTATTCCATCTCCATCCCCGCCACCCCCATTAACACCATCGCCTCTAGCTCCACCTCCGCCACCCTCATTACCACAATCGCCTCCAGCTCAGCCTTCCGCTCCACGCCCAGATACACCACCGCCTCCATCCTCAACGCCTCCGCCAGTGTCTCACACGCGTGCATCGCCTTCGCCGGAGATGGCCAACTTTGAGTTGGACCCCATGCTGTTTGTGCCCCCAGGTTTTGAGATCATCGATGGAGGGAGCTCCGTCTTCCTTGCACCTTCTTCGCTCCATCTGCCGCGCCTGACAGAAGGCATGAGGAGTATGCTATTGGCATCGTCGAACCTGAGCTGCTGCTGGAGGAGGTTCCCCTCTACCGCAACATGGTTAGTGATTTTGTGGTCAATCAGTTGGGGAGGGATGTTCTCGATGCTCAGCCTTGGATTCAGGGAGGTGGTCTATTCCGTTTCCATAGTGCAGTTTCTAGGCAAGTCATGATGGATCATCCACCCTTTGATCTGGGCAACGACCGCTTTGTTCGATTTATTCCGCATGATGAGGGGATAAACTATAGAGCTTCTCAGGGTTTTCGCCGTGGTTGGATTATGCTTCTGGGTGTCCCTCTTGACTACCGTAGGCCGCAATACATTGCTGATGTGGTTAGCACTTTCGGGCGTTTCCACCCTTGGCACCAAACGGATCAGCTTATGGTGCGAACTCTTGCTTATGTTTCATTCCCTGCTCCTTCCATGGTTCCTCGGTATGTTGTGTATCGTGAGTTTGGAGATTTTGGAGCTACTAGGGTTTCATGGACTGCCCTAGTATACATGCTCTCTGCTGACTTTGCTGATGTGTTGCCTGCTGACGAAGACCTGATGCCCTTCGATGGGAATCCACACCCACTTCCTGGCCAGATGCACTTCAACAACCACAACTGGGTTATGCCGGAGTTCCCTGAGTTAGGGTGGAACGATGTGCCTCTGCCTGCTGCTGGTGATGACAACATTAATGTTGCTGCTTTTCATGGTAATGCTGCTGAACCTATTGATCCTGAAGAAATAGTTCAGTCTCAGGAGTCCATGGTGATGCAGGTCTCTGAAGATTCTGTCAATGCTGTCAATGAACATGGTGCTCCCAATGTTGAGCTTGCTCTCTTTCCTCAGCATGCTGCCCAGATACCAGCTCAACAGATTCTGCATGTTGGACAGGTCTTTACTGTCTTTGGGCCAGTTTTCCGCCTCAAATGCAATGGACTCGCACCTTCAGTAAGTCATGCACTGTTTTGAGATTTCTGTCATTCCTAGGCCCCGGCAGATGCCTTTGTTTTCCTTCATCAAGCATCCTTGGAGTTGTGGTCCCTCTGATGAAGTTTTGGAGTTTAGTCTACTGCCAACACAGTATGTTCCTGTGAGGGTCGATGTGGCGCCACCTGCCAAGCGCCCGGCGTTGCTCGTGCTCTCTGCTTCGATGAGCCCATTGAGCTATCTGAACCTGTTAATGAGAAATTTCATTTCTCTGCTATGCCCGTCTTTACCAACAAGAGGTCACGCCAAGCTGGTTCTGCCAAACCTGTACTGCTTGCTTCACAAGTTCGTCGCAGTGCCTGACTAAGTGCCTTGCGTGATGGTTTCCATCATGTGCCGCAGAATTCTGTCAGCCCTCAGCTTGTCAAACGCTCCAAGAAGCATAAAACCAGTGCGATGCCTGCTAGCCCAGCCACACCTGCTCCTGATGCTCCTGGTGTGCCGCCTCCAACGGCCATCTCTGATCTTCAGCATGTTGGAGCACGTCTGCGTATTGCCCCGGAGAAGATAACGGTGGAGAAGCTTGTCGCTGATCCTTCTGGTGCCAGCTCTAGCAAGAGTTCTGATGATGTTTGAAGCTCTCTGTAGTTTGGGTCGCTGGCGAACCTGCTTAATCGCCACTTATCTTTTCTTTTTTTGCTCTATGCTGAACTATATGCCTCTGCTTGGTGGATGTTGTAGGTCATTGTGTGACCTACTTTTGCTTTTATATTATTCGGTTTGTAATGAATCAGACATCCTTTAGAGATTGGAAAATTCTATGATGGAATGTTTGTGGCCTCAATTCTGAGGCCAGGCAACTTGCTGTTAAATAGAAGATCAAGGAGAGTGGATGCTCTATTGTCTGTTTGCAAGAATCTAAGTGTATGCATATTGATCAACGTTTCCCTAGGAAGTTTTGCCCTAGGCGTTTTGACAATTTTGCGTACATGCCTTCGTCCGGTGCTTCTGGTGGTATTGTGATAATTTGGAACTCTGCTTTCTTCTCGGGTAAATTAATTGAGGCTCATTCGTATGGTATCATTGTGGAATTCACCTCCATGCACACTTCTGAAGTCTAGACTTTGGTCTCTGTTTATGGTCTGTGTCAGAACCCTGCCCATGATGATTTTGCTCAGTGGTTATATAACCTGAACATTCCTTATGATGAGAAATGGTTGTTGCTTGGGGATTTTAATTTCATGCGCTCTTTGGATAATCGTAATTTGCCTGGTGGTAATGTGAATGGTATCTTCCTTTTTAATGAAATTATTGGTCACTTAGGTTTGGTGGGGCTACCAATAAAAGGAAGGCAATACACATGGTCCAATATGCAATCTAACCCTTTACTTGAGCAAATAGATTGGTTTTTTACCACAATTTCTTGGACCTCAGATCATCCTAATACCATGGTATTGCCTCTTGCACATACTACCTCGGACCACGTGCCATGTTTGGTTTCTATTGCCACTTCAATTCCGAAGGCCAAAATTTTCCATTTTGAAAATTATTGGGTGCATTTGCTAGGTTTCTCTGAATGTGTTGCTGATGTATGGAATTTGCCTGTCAGAAAAATCTCTACTGCTGGTATTATTTTGGCCAAGTTCAAGGCTCTGCGCTATGCTCTTAAAAAGTGGCATGTCAATCTTTCGAGGGTTAAAAACCTAATTGCAGATTGTAACAAGGTGATCTTGTTCTTTGATGGGTTAGAGGAACTCCGACAGCTGACTTGGCCGAAGATGAATTTTAGGAGGATTGTCAAGCTTCATCTGGAGGAAATCCTTCGTTTGCAATTCATTTACTGGAAGCAGCGCTGCACTATCCGATCTATCAAGGTGGGTGAGGAAAATACCAAATTTTTTCACGCCATGCCTACTGAACGTTATCGCAGGAACACTATCTCTTCCATTAAAAATGATGTTGGCGAGGTAGTGACTGACCATCAACAGCTTGCTTCCATGTTCTGGTCTGATTTTAAAATGCGTATGGGGCAATCCAAGGGATTAACATGCAGTTTGATTTGGATAGGCTTCTGTCTAGAGTTGAGGGGCTTGAGGATCTTTCGAGGTATTTCTCCGAGGAGTAAGTGGACGATGTAATTAAACATATGCCCACTGATCGTGCACCTGGACCGGATGGGTTCACTGGCCTTTTTATGAAGAAATGCTGGAGTATTCTCAAGAAGGATTTTATGAGTTTGGGTACTGAATTCTATGAAGGAAAATGCAATTTGGAGTGTCTTCACACCTCTCTCATTGCTCTTATACCTAAGAAGCTCAGCCCTGAGTTTGTTGGTGATTTTAGACCAATTCTGTTAGCAAATATTTGATTAAAATTCTTAACCAAGCTCCTGGTGAATCGGTTGCAGAAGGTGATCCTCCAATGTATACACCGCAACCAATATGGTTTCCTCAAGTGTCGAGCTATCCAGGACTGCCTCACGTGGTGTTTTGAATATTTGCATCAGTGCAAAGCTTCTAAGAGGCCCATTGTTTTGCATAAGTTGGATTTCACTAAAGCCTTTGATACAATTGAGCATGATGCCATCCTCCGAATTCTTCAGTGTAAGGGTTTTGATGATCGATGGAATGGATGGATCAGTAGCTTGCTTTCATCTGGGTCTTCTTCGGTACTTCTTAATGGTGTCCCTGGCCAGCATTTCAAATGCAAGAGTGGAGTTCGATAAGGTGATCCTTTATCGCCTCTGCTGTTTGTTATTGCAGTGGATCTACTATAATCTGTAGTAAATGACATGTGCAGACGTAACATCCTCACCTTGCCGATCCCAACAAGATCCAATGATTTCCTGATTGTCTAGTACGCGGATTACACATTGATTGTGCTACCGGCTGTTGATAGCCAATTAATTGCTCTCGAAGATATGCTGCAGAAGTTTGCTAAATCCACGGGACTACGTGTTAACTTTAGTAAATCCTCCCTGATCCCAATGAATTTGTCTGAAGAGGAAGGTGCCAAAATTGCAGCTTTGCTTGGCTGCTCAATTGGCTCAATTCCTTTCAGGTACCTTGTTTTACCCATGGGCACGTCTAGGCCAACCATTTATGATATCATGCCTTTGGTCGATCGAATCGAGAGACGATTATCTACTTCTTCTTGTCTGCTCAATCGGGGTAGTAGGCTGCAGCTCCTTCCGTCAGTTCTTTCTTTCATGCCTATATATTTCCTATGCTCTCGCAGGGCATTCTTAAGCAGATAGAAAGGATTGAGAGACAGTGTCTTTGGAGAGGGAACACTGATAATCCCTGTCAATTGTGTGCTGCATGGGATTTGGTTTGTCGACCCAAAAAGCATGGTGGTCTAGGTGTTACCCATTTGGGAGTCTAGAATAAAGCACTTTTGATGAAGCATTTGTTCAAATTTTTCGACAAACGTGATGTCCCTTGGGTTGAGCTCATTTGGGATTCTTATTATCATTCATCTCCTCCACAAGTTACTCAGCTCTGTGGCTCTTTCTGGTGGCGTGACATTCTAAAACTTTATGACAATTTCTGTATGCTAGTCACTCCCCAGGTGCATGCAGGTGACACGGTGGTGTTCTAGCTTGATCGTTGGCAAATTGATAATAGAGTGATTGCTCTCAAGGATCGTTTCCCTCGACTACACGCTTTTGCCATTGATGATATGATCTCAGTCAGGGACTTCTTTGGTTTTCAGTCATTGATTGAAGGTTTCCACCTTCCACTTTCTCCTGAAGCTTTTCTGGAGATATCCCAACTTCAAGATTTGCTGGATCCCATTAGTTTAAACCCAGCTGAGAAAGACATTTGAAAATGGCCATCTAAATCTGGGGAGTATCAGTCCAAGCTGTATTATGATTTCACCTTCTCTCACTTGGGGATTGATCCAATTTTCAAGTGGATCTAGAAATGCTCCTGTACCCTCAAGATTAAAGTGTTTGGGTGGCTTCTGCTGATGGATTGTCTAAATACTAGAGATATGATGCAAAGGAGACATTGGCACATTCAAGATGATACTTGTGTTCTTTGCCAGTCCTCCATGCATGAAGATAGAATTCATCTCTTTTTCTCTTGCAACTTTAGCCGGAGAGTTTGGAATTATCTTGGAATATCTTGGCTGGCTCAACCTAATCAATCTACCTTCCTGATGGCATCATCTTCTAAGAAAGAGTTCAACAAGCCTTTCTTCTCTGAGGTGGTCTTCACAGCAGCTTGGAATATCTGGACTCAGAGGAATGGGAAAATCTTCAAAAATGAGACTCCTAGCTTCAGATCTTGGAGGAGAAACTTTGTGCATGACCTCTCTCTCTTAGCTCACAGGATCAAATGTAAATATAGGGATAGCCTGTTAGCTTGGATAGCCTCCCTCCCCTAGTTCTCTTTGTAAGTATTGTAACTACTTTATTTTCTTTCCTTCCTTTTTGTACGGAGAACTTTTATTTCTGTTTGATGAACAAAGAGCAGTGAGGCTGTTGCCTTGCAGTACATAGTAAAAAAAACTCTGTAGATAGTCTTCTTGACTCTCTCCTTCGTCTTGTTTCCTCCAGCAGCCTCTTCCTCTCTTAGTTCAAGAGTGAACTCCATGGTTTCCTGAGTGAAGGCTATGGCTTTAGACATGGGCTTCCTCTTGGCAGGAGCTTTCAACTTCATTCTAGGCTTTGTGGCAGCAGCAGCATCATACTCGTTCTTGAGCACTATCTTCTTTGAGGCCACCCCTTCATCAACAACAAAGTCCTCATCCTCTGAATCTGAGGTTCTCTTCTTCTTTTGCCTAGTAGCAGCCTTAGGAAAGTTGCTTGGAGTGCTTCTGCTACCATCATCATAACTGCTGTTGGAGGGACTAGTGCCCTCACTGAGATTCACCTGCTCCTCAGACATGTTCTGATTGTCACTGCCCTCTGACATCTCCAAAACTGACCCTGTGAATAGATAGGTATAAGTAGAGTGGATGAGCATCACAAAGCAGAGCTATTATTTTCAAAAATATAGAGTAAAAAACTTAACTTTAGTTTTTTGCAGAAAGCATTTTGGAGCTATCGATATGACAAACTCGGTGACACCGAAGCAGCTACAGAGTCTAAACATGCAATTTCAGTCAGACCGAAATGCAGTTCGGTGACTCCGAGATGCTAGGGTTTCATAGAGTGAGTGATTTCGGTCACACCGATTCGTACGATTCGGTCAGACTGAGTTGTACTTTTGCAATGGCCCGAGCTAAATCTGTGAGACCGAGATCCTCCTATCGGTCGGTCCGAGATGAGTTCAGCGGAAACCTAACCCTAAGTTTTGCATCAAATCTAATCTAATGAAACTTTTCAGTGGATAGATTGATCTCATTCGTGGAAAGAATAATGGCAATAATCTCCGTGCAAGAATCGGCAAAAGGAACACACAAAGAGGTCGAGTTCGCACCCTAACTTGGCGTGCAACTTGCTAGGGCGACAACGGTAGTGAGATTTCCATTGATGGCGACGGAGTCTAGTGGCAGGAGGACGCTGGTGACGACGGAGATGATCCGGAGATCATGGGGGCAGCAGAGCTAGGAGGCGCGGACGAGTGGTTTGGACGAGTTTCCAAAATTTTGACCAGCGGTATATATGCCCAGTAATTGTCAGTGTGATCGAGTGGAACGACTCGGTGGCACCGATATGCAAAATTGCTAGCAGTTACTGCAACTTGGTGTGACCGAATTGTTCAAATCGGTTGCACCAAGGTGAAAACCTAGATCAACTTAATGAATTTGGTGAGACCGAGTATAGTGAATCGGTCGGACCGAGATGCATTAAGAGGTTTTGGAAGTTTAAGCCCTTGACAGATCAGTGGCTCCGAGTGATCCTCACCTGGAGGGTCCGAATTCGACTTGTTCAAGCTTTATGATGTAGCATGAATAGTGTTTGAGATGAGAAAAGCATAGATGGCTATAGGGAGTGCTTAGGCATTCTTGTCCATCCATTTGGTAGAAAGAAAAACCAAACAGTCAAAGCAACAAATGGATGTCCTCGAATGGAGAAAATTATGCAACCAACATGCTCACATAATAAGATAGCAAATGAAATATGAGGCAATGCATGCCCAAACAATCAAGCATCTATCAAGCAATTGGTGATGACTTAGGAGTCAAATGATAACATTTGATCATAGGTCATACTCATCGTTTAAGCACAAGTGGGGTTACCACTTTAACATAAAGCATTGTTGTGTTCACACCATTAGAGTTTCTTTAGCTCAATTATTAGAGCAAAGCTCCCCCTAGATGTGATATCCCCCCTTTGAGGGGTGAAGTAACCTTGGGTTTTGTCGATGATGACTTCATGTAGATGTTGAAGATGTGTATGCTCAATGTTGATGTAGATCATTTGGTGCAATCTATTGGAGTGAGTTACACTTTCAATACCTACATGGGTTAGTCCCACAAATAACAAACAAGGACATCCATAGACATAGAGTGAAGTACACATATGATGATGTCCATGGAAGCATTTGGTTACCTTGTCCCTTGACTTACCAACAAGAGGGTTTGTGATTCCTTTAACTAGTGCAAGATATGGAAGTTGATTGCACTTGTCCTTGCCAAAATGAATATGAGTGAAGTATGTTGGTGGAGTCACCCTCAAGAACTCTCTAGTTCTTCTTCTTTGGGACCCACATCAACTTGATGGGAATCCTTGGAGTTGTATTCGTACTTGATGAAGTAGAACTTGATGTAGTCTTGGGAACCCACTTGACCAAGGCCTTAGGAGCTTCTTCAAATGCATCGATCTCCTCTTGAAGCTTGCCTTGACTTTTAGCTTGTGGTCTTGTGGTGGAAGATCATCTTGAGCATGTGTTCCCTTGAAAGAAGTAGGGTCATACTTCTCTTGTTAAGGAACAAAATTTGTCTTGGGGTATTGATCTTCTTCCCACTCAACTCCATTGGCATTGAACTTTCGTTCAAAACCAACACCTTGATTCTTCCGGTGCCTTCCTTGCTTGCATACAATTTCCTCAAATTGGTTACTTCCGGCAAGGCTCTTGTAAACACCTTTCTCTATAATTCCCTTCAATAAGCTATTTTCTTTCTCAAGTGTAACTTGGCTAAGAGAATCATTAGTGGAATCAAGAGAACTACTAGAAGCAACAATATTGGATTTAGCATAATTATTGTTACTACTAGAAGAGAAATGTTTCTTGCTCTTGTTGCTAGATTTTACTTGTGGCATGTAAGTAGACAAGAGTAAACGCTTGGCAATGTAAGAAGAACTTTTCTTTCAAAGATCATCATTGATTGCTTTTAAGAACCCATGCTCTTGCTCTAAATTGAGCTTCTCATAGTGTATCTTCTCATGAGTCTTTAAAAGCTCTCGATGATCCTCTAAAGTTGTTTCATGAGCTAGCTTAAGATTGTTTAGTTCTTTAGTTAGACGCTCAATCTCCTTCTTATCATTTTCATTCGTTTCATCTGGATTGGCATGATTAATAGCATTTTCATCATAGTTTTCAACACTAGTATTGTCAACAAGTAAATCATCATCACCTAGCAAATCATCTTCATCACTATCGAAATCAATATACTTGGGGTGTGATACCTTGTGACCTTTAGCCATGAAACATCTTACAATCCCTTCATTTGGTGAGTCAAATATGTCGTAGGAGTTGGATGGCACAAGTGCAAGACCGGCAACACCTTCATCTTGAGTATATTCAGAGTCGGAGTGATAACTTCTCCCGGAGTAGTTGTCGGAGTCGGAACCGGATACCCATTCACCAACATGATCTTGATGTCTTCATCTTGTGTAGCTCTTTCATGACTTGTCCTTTTTTCCGAATCCTTGCTTCTACGAGAGGGTCTTCGTTCATAATGATCATCTCTACTCCTTCCCTCTCTTGGTGGTGATTAATATCTTTTACTTCTCCTTTTAGGTGAGTCTTCTCTTCTTTTTTAGGGAGCCGTACACTCATTGGAGTAGTGTCCGGGTCTTCCACAATTGTAGCAATTGCGATCACGACTAGAAGATCTTTTGTCATTGTAGGACCTTGACTTGGAGCTTCTCTCTTTGCTTCTATTCTTGTAGAACTTGTTGAAGTTCTTCACCATTAAGCTTAGTTCTTCGTTGAAGACTTGTTTCTCACTTGATGTTGTAAGAGCATTACATGAAGGTTTATAAGCACCACTAGACTTGTTGTGAAACTCTTCCTTATCCTTGAGTGACATCTCATGAGCAACAATTCTCCTAATGACTTCTGTTGGCTTGAGATCTTTGTAGTTGGGAATCATTTGTATCAAGGTGCACACAATATCATATTTTCCATCCAAGGCTCTTAGGATCTTCCTGATGATGAATCTGTCGGTCATCTCTTTACTTCCTAAGCCGGCAATCTCATTTGTGATGAGAGGAAGCCTAGAGTACATTTTAGCGACTCCTTCACCATCCTTCATTTTGAACTTATCAAGTTGACTCTGAAGCACATCCAATTTGGATTCCTTGACGGACTCGGTACCTTCGTGCATATCAACCAAAGTATCCCAAATTTCCTTTGCATTCACAAGACAGCTGATTTTGTTGAATTCTTTGGGGCACAATCCATTGAAGAGGATATTGCAAGCTTGAGCACTGTTTTGCAACATCTTCAATTCTTCCGCGGTCGCTTCACGATCCGGTTCTCTTCCATCCTTGAAGTATTCACCTTCCAAACCAATATGGACAATAGCCCAAACAACGGGGTTTTGACCAAGAATATGCATTTTCATCTTATGCTTCCAACTAGCAAAATTAGTACCATCAAAGTAAGGACCTCTGCGGTGGTAATTTCCCTCTCTAGACGCCATACTCTCCTAGGTTGTGAAACCAAGTCTATGATCACCAAAAGCTATCAAAATCAAGGCAAATGGAGACCAAAGCTCTGATACCACTTGTAGGATCGGAAGTAGGTCTAGAGGGAGGGTGATTAGACTACTTGACCAAATGAAAATCCAACCTTTTCCTAATTTTATGTCTTGGCAGATTTTAGCAACTTAGCACAAGTCAAGCAATCAACCTACACATGCAATTCTAAGAGTGTAGCAGCGGAAAGTAAAACATTGCATATGAAGGTAAAGGGAAGGGTTTGGAGGAGACAAATGCAAAGTAGACACGGATATCTTGGGCGTGGTTCCGGTAGGTGGTGCTATCGTACATCCATGTTGGTGGAGACTTCAACCCACAAAGGGTAACGGCTGCGCGAGTCCATGGAGGGCTCCACTCACGAAGGGTCCACAAAGAAGCGACCTTTTCTATCCCACCATGGCCATCGCCCATGAAGGTCTTGCCTCACTCGGGTAGATCTTCATGTATTAGGCAATCTACTTGCCCTTACAAACTCCTTGGTTCAACTCCACAATCTTGTCGGAGGCTCCCAAGTGATACCTAACCAATCTAGGAGACACCACTCTCCAAAAGGTACTAGATGGTGTGTTGATGATAAACTCCTTGCTCCTGTGCTTCAAATGATAGTCTCCCCAACACTCAACTCTCTCTCACCAATTTGGCTATGTTGGAAAGAAGATTTGAGTGGAAAGCAACTTGGGAAGGCTAGAGATCAAGATTCTTGTGGTTGGATTGGAATGTCTTGGTCTCAACACATGAGTAGGTGGTTCTCTCTCAGAAAATGAGTAGTGGAATTGTAGGCATGTTCTGATGGCTCTCTGTCAAATGGAGATGGGGGGAGGGGTATATATAGCCTCCACACAAAATCAAACTGTTACACACATTTGACCCAACTCGGTCAGACCGAATAGAAGAACTCAGTGAGACCGATTCAGTTCAAAATCTGAATGTTAGGAATCTTGGTGGGACCGACATGATCAACTCGGTGGGATCGATGTGCTAGGGCTAGGGCAAAACCTCATCTCGGTGAGACCAATTGCGTAAACTCGGAGAGACCGATTTCAGCAATGAGCAAACAGAGAGTTGGTCAAGCAAACTCAATGGGACCAATCGCTCATTTTGGTGAGACCGAAAGTTACGAAGGGAAACAGAGAGTTTGCAATGCGAACTCGGTGGGAACGATCGCTCATTTCGGTGAGACCGAAACGTTATGAAGGGAAACAAAGAGTTTGCAGTGCCATCTCGGTGAGACCGAGAGCTGTATCGGTGAGACCAAATTGTCTAGGGTTTCTGGTAGTGGCTATGTCAAATGAACTCATGGCGCCGGATAGATCAGATCATTGGGGCCGAGTTTGACTTTAGGTTTTGGACATATGTGGAAATGAGAAAGTGGCTGAGGGTTTTTGGAGCAATTACACTAAGCACTTTGAGAAAGTAGACCATTAAGCAACACCTCATCCCCTTTTAATAGTATTGGCTTTCCTGTGGATTCAATGTGATGTTGGTCACTAAAATTAAAATGAAGAGTCTTGAGCGTTTGCCAATCTTTGTCCTTAGCATTTTGAGGGGTCCACATCTCTAGAACATGCCATGCCAATCATTAAACTTTCTGAAATATTTAACTTGAATGGACATTAGTTCAATGAGCTATATGTTGTTACGAATTACCAAAACCACCCGGGGATTAGTTGCACTTTCACAAGTTCACCCATGGAGTCCCTTTCTCCACCACCTTTTATACGAAACTACTCTTGGATGTCGACGTGGTGTCCGTCTTGAATCATTTTGCATGCACGGGCCAGCATGATCTTTTTTACCCTCGTGTACACACTAGAGAGAGTTGTCAATTTGCATTGCATGAATTGAGCCAACGCCTGCCACCACTTGGACCTGCTGTAGTGGTACACAAGGACATGATCGCACATTACGAGCTGCATGACAGCGACGCCTTGTTGTCTATAACTACTTGAATGGGTGTACTCGAGGTTGAGTCCAAGGAAATTTTCTTCTCCTCCCGAAGCCATTGCTCGTGCACGGCGATGACTCGCTCCACAGTCCTAGGCTCATTGGTGTACACCTCCTCCAGGACGGTTGTGCCATGGGCAGTGATGTGGTCGGTCTCTATTGTTAGTTTCTTATCGTTGATGGCTGTAGGGAGGAGGTGGGGGTTGTGGGGGGCGAGGAACGACTGTGGAAGAAGGTGCAAATGGATGCGGTAAAAGGAATTAATTTCTTGTGCAAAAAAGGTAACCGACTAGAGCAGTTTTGACGTCGCCCAACATTCCAAGATGCACGGGAATCAAGCGTCTGTTCGAGGAATATTTTCAGGTTTTTTTAGTTGAAGCAATTTTTTAGGTGGGTTCGAGGAATATATTTTGTACCGCGTCAACAATGCATGCTCGACGTGCCTACGTTGTGCATGGTATTGATATGGCGCACTCCACTTGTTTTGTTTTAAAGGATATATACAATTATGATGTGACAACTGGCACCCCGGACTTTAATTTCTAATCGGAAGTGACACTTGACATCATGAACTTGTTTTATTCAAGATACCCGCACAAATGAAACGTATGTGCATTGCAAACCAACTAGGATCACCTTACATATGCAATGAACATCCTAACACATGAACATTTGCCCATCAATAGTACATAAGCAAAAATAAAATGTCAAATACACATAGTTTTGTGAACATTCACCTATCGATGCACCTTTCCGCATGGTCATGGTAGAAGCTCTGATTATGACATGACAATCGGCCATGCGCACTACAATGTGTAAACAATACACTTCACATGATAAATGGACAAAATAATTGTGCATTTCAAACCTCCTGGGTTCACCTTAAATCACTACCAAAAAATACATTTCCGTGATGATACGTGTTTGTCATAGTAGGTCACGTTTTCTGTTATGCATGTACATCCAAGACGATTTTATGACAGAATCAAGATAGTCATACCTGTGCTGTCGTAGAAGTGTTCCATGACATTACCAAAATTATCATCACAGAAGTGTCCACTTCCATGACGATAAATCGTGCATCATAGAAGTGCTTTCGTCAAGGGTAACCGACACATGGCATCCACCGTAACGGGTCGCAGTTAAGCTACCGGGTTCCGATTTGGATCCGATAACCCGTTAACAGCCCAGACTAATGGGGATTTTCCACGTGCAAAATTCTCATTCGCTGGCAGATCCATGTGTCGGCCCACTGTTCGGGCAGTTGTCATCCAGCAAATGGAAGGGACGTGCCTATGATACGTCGACATGTGTCTTGGCCCAACAGTGGCCCATTCAGGTTAAAAGGCCGGGCCTGTCGAAATAAGTGGGCCGAGCCATTGTCGGCCTACTTGAGTCAGGCCATTCACAAGCACGGCCCATACGAGTTACACAGAATCAGCCAATCAAAGGCCCATTCTAGATTTGAGAATTTCCAGCCCATCGTCAGTTCCAGCGCGTTAACGGCCCGTGATGACCCACAAGTGTAGGGGATCTATCGTAGTCCTTTCGATAAGTAAGAGTGTCGAACCCAACGAGGAGCAGAAGGAAATGATAAGCAGTTTTCAGTAAGGTTTTCTCTGCAAGCACTGAAATTGTAGATGATAGATAGTTTTGTGATAAGATAAATAGTAACGAGTAACAAGTAAATAAAGTAAATAAAGTGCAGCAATGTGGCCCAATCGTTTATGTAGCAAAGGATAAGCCTGGACAATTTCTAATAATGAGAAAGGAGCTCCCGAGGACACATGGAAATTATCGTCAAGCTAGTTTTCATCACGTTCATATGATTCACATTCGGTACTTCGATAATTTGATATGTGGGTGGACCGGTGCTTGGGTACTGCCCTTACTTGGACAAGCATCCCACTTATGATTAACCCCTATTGCAAGCATCCGCAACTACAAAAGAAGTATTAAGGTAAACCTAACCACAACATTAAACATATGGATCCATATCAGCCCCTAACGAAGCAACGCATAAACTAGGGTTTAAGCTTCTGTCACTCTAGCAACCCATCATCTACTTATTACTTCCCCATGCCTTCCTCTAGGCCCAAATAATGGTGAAGTGTCATGTAGTCGACGTTCACATAACACCACTAGAGGAAAAGACAACATACATCTCATCAAAATATCGATTGAATACCAAATTCACATGACTACTAATAGCAAGACTTCACCCATGTCCTCAGGAACAAATGTAACTACTCACAAAGCATATTCATGTTCATAATCACAGGGGTAATAAAATGCATAAAGATTCTGAACATATGATCTTCCACCAAGTAAACCAATTAGCATCAACTACAAGGAGTAATCAACACTACTAGCAACCCACATGTACCAATTTGTGGTTTTGATACAAGATTGGATACAAGATGTAGCGACCAGACCTCAAACAGTCTGATCTCTGTGCATCAGTGTCATCCATCGATCAGTAATGCTGACACGCATAGTACTCGAAGGATTTATAATAGAGTAGCAATCACACACTTATTACATCGAATGTCTCAAAAGAGAGCTTATTACAATAAATATGGCTTAAGGCCATCTAATAACGATAACAACGGAAGGCTTGGAAGATAAGTGAGTCCATCAACTCCAACGGCATCACTGAGTATAGAACCACGGTCCTAAGGCATCTTACTCGTTGTCTGAAAAGTCTGCAACATGAACGTTGCAGCCCGAAAATGGGTCAGCACATGGAATATGCTGGCAAGGTAACACATAGAGAATAATGAAAGAGTAAAGCTATACTACATGCATATATGGCTGGCGGAAAGCTCTATGGTTACAGTTTTGCATAAAGCCAATTTTTCCCTACTGCAAAGGAATAAAATTTATTTAACTATCATGCTGGTTGTTAAACATTGAGAATGGTTGACAGCATTCTCAATCCCAATTAAGTAACATCATCATTAAACAAACCCAACAATATTAATTAAAGTAACATGATGAGATTCACATGATAATCCAAATACTAGATACTCAAAACGTCCATAACCGGGGACACGGCTAATCATGATTAGTTTATACACTCTGCAGAGGTTGCGCACTTTTCCCCACATGACTTGATCTCCGTTGGTTTTCTCGCACTACATGGTGTTTGAGAAACGGATGACCGAGACATAGTCTTTCAGAAGCGCTATCACCTTACGATGGGTAGACCTATACACCTACTTTCCCCTACATCTGCTAGTCTACCACTGTAAGAGTTTGCATGACTTAATAGCATGTGGCTGCACACGAAAGTTTCTAGCATGAATAATCTTATGATCCCTTTGAGCCTGGGTGGCGGTCCAAAAACAAACAGGCAATCCTGGAATACCCAGGTACCTCAATCCACCCAGATGTGTATTAAAGTTAGCACCTTAAATAAACCATTAATTCAAAATCTCACATCTGTCATGGATACACTCACCCAATCCACGTCTACTAGCATAGCATGGCATAATAAGCAAACGTAGAAGTAACTCCCAAGGGTTTGATAATAAAACAGGTAATAGGTACTACCTCATCTACTTCCCCAAAACCCACATTTTAATCAGATCCTAATCATGCAATTGTTTGAGGATTGATCTAATGCATGAAAAAACAGGGTAGTGAAGGGGTATGATCAAAGTGTTACTTGCCTTGCTGATGATCCGCGTAACCTAGGGATTTGAAGTAGCAAGCGGCACAATCCGGGTACTCTATCGCAAGCAAACAAACAAACAAGCATACAATAAGTACTCATCTAATGCACAGGTAAAACTCAAATAAGAGATCTAACCAGAAAGTTCAGCCTAAGAACTCCGGTTTGCAAAAAGAATCAAATCGAACAAAGAAACAAAACTCAAACGGCGAAAGAAACAAGCTTCGTTTACTAATCTGGACCTAAGTCAAATTTTACAGAAGCAAAAACTTGTTTGAGTAGATTATTCGGAAAGAGGGTTTCGAGACGAAACTCCAGGCGCTTGAATCGCCTGATTCCGATAAACGAGCGAAAAGTTATACTAAAACAAAAATCGGATCAGAAATCATGATCAGAAAAATCACGGAATAAATCTGAGAAAAAGAAAAACGGTGAACAGATTAACGAACGAATGTTCGTTATCTGAATCTAAACGATGAACGCGTTCGTTAAAACAAACGAACGAGCGAACGGTCGCTAATTAACCTAAATCATAAAAAAACCGATCTAATAAAAAAACGAAACTAAAAAAACGGAACGAAAACAGGCGAAAACCGAACGGTTTTCTACAAAAAAAACCGGCGGCGGCGAGGTCAACCTCGGGGTGCGGATCGATGGCAGCGGCGGCTCCGGCGAGTGCGGTGGTGGTTGGGGGCAACGGCGGCGGGGTCCGGCGAGGCGGCGGCGGTCGGCGGTGACGGCGGGCGGCGGCGCGCGGCGCGGCGGCGGCAGCGAGGGCTGGCGGCGGCGGCGGGGGGGAGGGGGGGTAGGGTTAGGGTTTGGCGGCGGCGGCGGCCTGGGCTGGTGGGGTCAGCCCGGGGCGACGGGTTATAAAGACCCGGCCAGGCGAAGTCCTGGCTGGTAACGGCCCGTAGTCGGTTCGATTTTTTTTAAATAATTATCGCGCAGAAAAACAAACGAAAGAAATACTAAACAGACTCCGAAAATACCAAAATAAATTTCCCAGGCTTCTAAAATCAAGCCGGTTTAGATGAACATTTATTTGGGGCCTAAATGCAATGTTGAAAAACATGCATTTTTTTCTAAATTCAAATAAAATAGCGAGAAAATCCAAAATAAAATCTTATTTGATTTTTTATTAAATCCTCAATATTTCTTTATTTTGGGAATGTCATTTTATTCCCTCTTTCATATTTATATAATTGAAATAATTGAAGATAAAATAAATAAAATCAAATGATCCTATTTCCAAAATTTGAAAAAACTCAAATACAAAAATATTGAAATCCCCACTTTCTCCGTGGGTCCTTGAGTTGCGTAGAATTTCTAGGATCAAGGCAAAATGCATTAAAATATGATATGCAATAATGATCTATTTGTATAACATTCCAAATTGAAAATTTGGGATGTTACAAACCTACCCCGCTTAAGATGAATCTCGCCCTCGAGATTCGGGTTGGCTAGAAAATAGGTGAGGGTGGTCCTTCAGCAAATCCTCCTCTCGCTCCTAGGTGGCTTCATCCTTGGTGTGGTGGCTCCACTGAACTTTGCAAAACTTGATAATTTTGCTGCGGGTGACTCGGCTGGCATACTCCAGAATCTTGACTGGTTTCTCCTCACAAGTCAAATCACTGTCCAACTGAATCGCCTCTAGCGACACTGTATCTCTCAGCAGTATATCAGCCATCTCTGCATGTCACTTATTCAACTAGGAAACGTGGAACACGTCGTGAACTCCTGACAATCTCTCCGGCAACTCCAGCTTGTAGGCAACTTCTCCCATACGCTCCAAAACTTTGTACGGTCCCACAAAACGTGGTGCTAACTTTCCCTTGACTCCAAAACGCTTAACTCCTCGAAGTGGAGATACACGAAGATAGACTCTATCTCCGACTTTGTAAACTGTCTCCTTGCGTTTTGAATCAGCGTAGCTTTTCTGCCTAGACTGGGCTACCTTGAGCTTGTCGCGAATTAACTTCACTTTCCGTTCAGACTCCTTAATCAAATCTAGTCCAAACAACTGGCGGTCTCCAACTTCATCCCAAGACAATAGGGTTCTGCACCTCCTTCCGTATAAGGCTTCAAAAGGGGCCATCTTCAAACTGGATTGATAAGTGTTGTTGTAAGAGAACTCTGCATATGGAAAATTGTCGTCCCAACTAGATTCGTAATCTGGCTCACAAGCTCTCAACATAGCCTCCAATATTTGATTTACTCTCTCGGTCTGTCCATCTATCTGCGGATGAAACGCTGTACTGAACTCTAGCCTGGTACCGAAAGTTTCTTGCAACTGATTCCAGAACTTTGAGGTAAACTGGGTTCCTCTATCTGATACAATGCTCCTCGGAACTCCGTGTAGACATACGATCCTGGTCATGTATATCTTGGCCAACTTAGCACTGGTGTAAGTGGTTTTTACTGGAATGAAATGTGCTACCTTCGTCAAACGATCGACTACAACCCAAATCGAGTCATAGCCAGAACGAGTCTTGGGCAATCCTATGATAAAATCCATGCCTGGCTTATCCCACTTCCATTCGGGTATCGGCAATGGTTGCAGCAATCCTGCTGGCTTCTGATGCTCTGCCTTTACTCTCTGACATACATCACAAACTTCTACATACTCTGCAATATCTTTCTTCATTCCGGTCCACCAGAAAGTCTCCTTCAAATCCAAATACATCTTGGTATTTCCTGGGTGAATCGAATACGGCGAATCATGAGCCTCTTGCAAAATCAACTTCCTGATCTCCGGATTATTAGGAACATAAACACGGTCTTCAAACCATAAGGTATCGTGCTCATCCTCACGAAATCCCTTTGCTTTTCCTTTGCTCATCTTCTCCTTTATCTCAGCAATCTCCTTGTCGGTCTTCTGAGCTTCTCTGATCTTATCCATCAAGGTCAACTGAACTTCTAATGTTGCTACATAGCCTCTCAGAACTATCTCCAAGCATAGTTCGCAAAAGTCCTCGGCTAACTCTTTTGGCAATCCTGTGGTCATGCGTGTATTGACGTGGCTCTTACGGCTCAACGTGTCGGCTACTACGTTAGCCTTCCCGGGGTGATACTGCAATCTCATGTCATAATCCTTGATGAGCTCCAACCATCTCCTTTGTCTGAGATTCAACTCCTTCTGCGTGAAAATGTACTTCAAGCTCTTGTGATCCGTGTACACCTCACAATGATTTCGGATAAGAAAATGTCTCCATGTCTTCAATGCATGCACTACGGCTGCTAACTCCAAATCATGTGTGGCATAATTCAACTCATGAGGTTTAAGCCGTCGTGACGCATACGAGACAACTCTCCCCTCCTGCAAAGCACTGCTCCAAGTCCTCGACGTGAAGCATCGCAATACACATCGTAATCCTTTGTCTGATCTGGCAGAATCAACACTGGCGAGGTAACCAAACGTTTCTTCAATTCTTGAAAACTGGCCTCACATTCCTCAGTCCAATTGAACTTGGTATCCTTCTTCAATAACTCTGTCATAGGTTTTGCAATCTTTGAGAAATTCTCAATGAATCTTCGGTAGTATCCTGCCAGTCCAAGAAAACTCCTGATCTCTCCAACTATCATTGGTGCTACCCAATTTGTCACGGTAACAACCTTGGTGGGGTCTACTGCTATACCCTCTCCGGATATAACATGTCCGAGAAATCCAACCTCCTTCAACCAAAATTCACATTTGCTGAACTTGGCGTATAACTAGTGTTCTCTAAGCTTCTCCTATACCAAACGCAAATGCTCCTTATACTCCTCTTCGTTCTTTGAGTAGACCGAAATGTCATCAGTGAACACCACGATGAACTTATCCAGAAATTCCATAAATATTTTGTTCATCATGTTCATGAAATAGGCAGGCGCGTTAGTCAGACCAAATGACATAACAGTATACTCGTGCAGCCCATACCTGGTGGTAAAAGCCGTCTTAGATATATCCTGCTCCTGAATCTTCAACTGATGGTATCCTGATCGCAAATCGATCTTGGAAAATACCTTCGCTCCTTGCAATCGGTCAAACAAGTCATTGATCATCAGCAGTGGGTACTTGTTCTTGATTGTTACCGCATTCAAGCCTCGATAGTCAACAACCATCCTTAATGATCCATCCTTCTTCTCCACTAGAAGTACTGGCGATCCCCAAGGCGAAGAACTTGGGCGAATATAACCTTTATCTAGTAACTCCTTAATCTGGCTCTTAATCTCCTCCAAATCTTTTGCTGGCATCCTGTATGGTCTCTTGGATATCGGCCCTGTGCCTGGCAAAAGCTCAATCAAAAACTCGATGTCTCTATCCGGTGGCATGCCTAGCAACTCCTCTGGAAATACGTAGGAAAATCCTTCACTACTGGTACTTCCTCCTGCACAACTCCTGATAAGGAATTTACGTGCATCCTCTTCGGCTCATGCCTTGATACATACCTTGTCCTTTTCCCTTTTGGGGTAGTAAGCAAAATCGACTTACTGGCGCAATCAATGTTTCCTCCATACATCGATAGCCAATCCATACCCAGAATCACATCCAAACCTTGAGATTCCAGAATGGTTAAGTCTGGGGGGAAAACATGCTTGCCTATACTCTATGGCACTTGAAAACATCCTCGACTGGCCATATACTCTGCTCCTGGTGAGGTTACTAGAATGGGTGTTCCTAGAACCTTGGTGGGCAGTCTATACTTATCCACAAATCCCCTTGATATGTATGAATGCGATGCACCAGTATCAAAAAGAACGAGTGCAGTAAATGACTTAACCAAAAACTTACCTATTACTGCATCTGGCTGGGCTTCAACCTCCTCCACGCTAACGTGGTTCACTTGTCCTCTGTTGAAAGGGTTTGGCTTCTTCCCAGAGCTTCCATTCCCATTCCCATTCTGGCCTTCAGGACATTCATTGGCGTAATGTCCGGTCTTCTGGCACTTAAAACAAGTGACTTGACTCAGATCTCTCTTGGCTAGTGTTGAGGGGTTGGTACGGTTCTGGCTATTACTTCCTCCATTCCCGTTACCATTCTTGGAACCATTATGATTGTGCGAGCTACCACCTCCATGGGTATGCTGGAACTGTCCTCCCGTCTTCGGGGTAAAACGTGGCTTCTGCTGAGCTCCAGAATTGTACTTCCCTTGTCCATACTTCCTTTTGCGGTTTTCAATCTGCTGTCGCTTCCCTTCAATCATGAGAGCACGGTCTACCAACTCTTGGTAGTTATTGAAACTTGCTACCATCAACTGCATGCTCAACTCATCATTCAGTCCTTCCAGAAACTTCTCCTGTTTGGCTGCATCCGTAGCAACGTCGTCTGGGGCGTAACATGCTAGTTTCCTGAAATCATCCACATACTGGCCAACTGTACGTCCTCCCTGGCGTAAGTTGCAAAACTCACGCTTCTTCATGGCCATACCTCCGCTGAAAAATGAGCGGTACGGAAAGCCTACTGAAACTGATCCCATGTGACAGTATCTACTGGATAGGTGGCTGTGAAATTATCCCACCATGATGCTGCGGCTCCCTCAAGCTGATGTGCGGCAAATCGCACCTTCTCCGCATCTGTGCATCCTGCAGTGGTCAACTCCCTGGCTGTTTTGCGAAGCCAATCATCTGCAACAATCGGCTCGATGCTACTGGAGAACACCGGCGGATTCAACCTAAGAAAACGGGTTAAGTGATCAACAGGTGGTGGTGGTGGTGGGTTGTTGTTGTTGTTGTTGTTCCCCTGATTCTGATTATGGACTAGTATCTGCATCAATGCATTCTACTGCTGGATCAACTGGGTGAGCTCCGGTGGGAAAGAAAATCCGTTGTCACGTCTCGGAGGCATCTGAGGGTTTAGAAAAGATGAGAATACAGAATAGAATGAGGCCTAGAGGGAAAACACTACCCATATGCACATGAGAAAAATTGCAATCAAACACTTCATTCAAACAAGCAAGGGCATACAATGGTCTATCTATCGTTACAAAAGTGCTCGGACTAATCTAGATATATGGGGGAATACTACTACTGTTATGGTGGTTTACTAGAAAAACTGCTCCGATGAAGACTCCATGATATCTGCTCCAGCTTCGTCAACATAGTCATCATCACTATCATCCGGGTCCGAGTCGGTGTCATCGATGATGATGTAGTTCTCAGGACAAGTGCAATCTTCGTCTTCTCCAGTTGCTAGAAATCCCATAAACACTCTTAGCTTCTTCTTCAGATCTTCATTCTTCTCAACTAGCGTTGCTATTTCCTCCTCATATCCATCGCGTGTGGACTTGACTTCTTCCTCCAGTTCCGTGATCTTGGTCATGGCCTTCTTCAGATCCATCATGCCTGCGCACATCTGGTTCTCCTGGCGTCGAATGTGCTGGTTTAACTCCTGGATGAAAGCTGCAATTGATCTGTCCTTCCTGGTGGTGATGATCTCCCATTGCTCATCTCGGCGCCCACAAATCTGGTAGTTAGTATCCTTAAGCTCCCTGTTGTAAACTTCCCCAATATGTCCCATGGTAATGTGGGCTGCCATGCTCTTTCCTAGGCTCCAGGTTGGTGCATCAAAGGAAAACTCTATGGGCCCAGTGACGGGCATGAACGTCCTTCCTAGAGCTTGAACTTGAATCATCCAGCGCTCCTCTTCAGCTAAAGTGGCGTTGTAGGTTCTGGTGAATCTTGGTACTCCTATCTTCAGGTATTTGGTAACTTCCTTCTGGTGCCGTCCAAAGGGTGTATCTTCATCCGGTTGCATGAACTTGTTTCTTGCATCCGCCATCCTAAAAGAGTAGAAAAGATGAGGAGTCAGAAATGAGAAGAGAGAGTAGTGATCTAGGGCTTTAGCTTAGTGGTCGTGTCCTACAGTCAGTGTGTGCTCTGATACCATCTTGTAGCGACCAGACCTCAAATAGTCTGATCTCTGTGCATCAGTGTCATCCCTGGATCAGTAATGCTGACACGCACAGTACTCAAAGGATTTATAACAGAGTAGCAATCACACACTTATTACATCGAATGTCTCAAAAGAGAGCTTATTACAATAAATATGGCTTAAGGCCATCTAATAATGATAACAACGGAAGGCTTGGAAGATATGTGAGTCCATCAACTCCAACGGCATCACTGAGTATAGAACCACGACCTAAAGGCACCTTACTCGTCGTCTAAAAAGTCTACAACATGAACGTTGCAGCCCGAAAATGGGTCAGCACATGGAATATGTTGTCAATGTAACACATAGAGAGTAATGAACAGAAATATGCTATACTACATGCATATATGGCTGGTGGAAAGCTCTATGGTTACAGTTTTGCATAAAGCCAATTTTTCCCTACTGCAAAGAATAAAATTTATTGAACTATCATGGTGGTTGTTAAACATTGAGAATGGTTGACAGCATTCTCAATCCCAATTAAGTAACATCGTCATTAAAAAAACCAACAATATTAATTAAAGTAACATGATGAGATTCTCATGATAATCCAAATACTAGATACTCAAAACGTCCATAACCGGGGACACGGCTAATCATGATTAGTTTATACACTCTGGAGAGGTTGCACACTTTTCCCCACACGACTCGATCTCCTCCGTTGGTTTTCTCGCACTACATGGTGTTTGAGAAACGGATGACCGAGACATAGTCTTTCAGAAGCGCTAGCACCTTACAATGGGTAGACCTGTACACCTACTTTCTCCTACATCTGCTAGTCTACCACTGTAAGAGTTCGCATGACTTAATCAACTATGCTAGAGCCCATAATAGCATGTGGCTGCACAGGGAAGTTTCTAGCATGAATAATCTTATGATCCCTTTGAGCCTGGGTGGCGGTCCAAAAACAAACAGGCAATCCTGGAATACCCAGGTACCTCAATCCACCCAGATGTGTATTAAAGTTGCCACCTTAAATAAATCATTAATTAAAAATCTCACATCTGTCATGGATACACTCACCCAATCCACGTCTACTAGCATAGCATGGCATAATAAGCAAACGTAGAAGTAACTCCCAAGGGTTTGATAATAAAACAGGTAATAGGTACTACCTCATCTACTTCCCCAAAACCCACATTTTAATCAGATCCTAATCATGCAATTGTTTGAGGATTGATCTAATGCATAAAAAAACTGGGTAGTAAAGGGGTATGATCAAAGTGTTACTTGCCTTGCTGATGATCCGCGTAACCTAGGGATTCGAAGTAGCAAGCGGCGCAATCCGGGTACTCTATCGCAAGCAAACAAACAAACAAGCATACAATAAGTACTCATCTAATGCATAGGTAAAACTCAAATAAGAGATCTAACCAGAAAGTTCAACCTAAGAACTCCGGTTTGCAAAAAGAATCAAATCGAACGAAGAAACAAAACTCAAACGGCGAAAGAAACAAGCTTTGTTTACTAATCTGGACCTAAGTAAAATTTTACAGAAGTAAAAACTTGTTTGCATAGATTATTCGGAAAGAGGGTTTCGAGACGGAACTCCAGGCGCTTGAATCGCTTGATTCCGATAAACGAGCGAAAAGTTATACTAAAACGAAAATCGGATCAGAAATCGCGATCAGAAAAATCGTGGAATAAATCCGAGAAAAAGAAAAATGACGAACAGATTAACGAACAAACGTTCGTTATCTGGATCTAAACGATGAACGCATTCGTTAAAACGAACGAACGAACGAACGGTCACTAATTAACCTAAATCATAAAAAAACCGATCTAATAAAATAAAAAAAATAAAAAAAAGAAACTAAAAAAACCGAACGAAAACCGGCGAAAACCAAACGGTTTCCTAGAAAAAAAACCGGCGGCGGCGAGGGCGGCGGTGGTCGGCGGCGTCGGCAGCGGGGTCCGGCGAGGGCGGCGATGGTCGGCGGCGTCGGCGGCGGGGTCCGGCGAGGCGACGGCGGTCGGCGGCGACGGTGGGCGGCAGCGGCAGCAGCTAGCGGCGACGGCGCGCGGCGCGGCAACGGGCAGCGGCGGCGGCGGGCTAGGGTTAGGGTTTGGCGGTGGCAGCGGCTTGGGCTGGCGGGGTCGGCCTGGGGTGGCGGGTTATAAAGACCCGGCCAGGCGGAGTCCTGGCCGGTTACAGCCCGTAGTCGGTTCGATTTTTTTTCCAATAATTATCGCGCAGAAAAACAAACGAAAGAAATACTAAACGGACTCCAAAAATCCCGAAATAAATTTCCCCCGGCTTCTAAAATCAAGCCGGTTTAGATGAACATTTATTTGGGGCCTAAATGCAATGTTGAAAAATGCGCGTTTTTTCTAAATTCAAATAAAATAGCCAGAAAATCCAAAATAAAATCTTATTTGATTTTTTATTAAATCCTCAATATTTCTTTATTTTGGGAAACTCATTTTATTCCCTCTCTCATATTTATATAATTGAAATAATGGAAGATAAAATAAATAAAATCAAATGATCCTATTTCCAAAATTTGATAAAACTCAAATACGATAATATTGGAATCCCCAACTCTCTCCGTGGGTCCTTGAGTTGCGTAGAATTTCTAGGATCAAGGCAGAATGCATTAAAATATGATATGCAATAATGATCTATTTGTATAACATTCCAAATTGAAAATTTGGGATGTTACACAAGAGATGAACTAGGGTTTTGAGAGTAGATGGTGCTGGTGAAGATGTTGATGGAGATTGCCCCCCTCCCGATGAGAGGATCATTGGTGATAACGTTGGTGATGATTTCCCCCTCCCGGAGGGAAGTGTCCCCGGCAGAACAGCTCCACCGGAGCCCTAGATTGATTCCGCCAAGGTTCCACCTCGTGGCGGCGGAGTTTCATCCCGTAAGCTTGCCCATGATTTTTTCCAAGGTATAAGCTCTAATATAGCAGAAGATGGACACCGGAGGCCCACCAGGGGGCCCAGGAGATAGGGGGCGCGCCCAGTAGGGGGGGGGGGGCGCCCTCCACTCTCCTGGACAGGGTGTGGGCCCCCTGGTCTATTTCTTTTGCTCAATAATTCTTATAAATTCCAGAAACATGTTTCATGGAGTTTCCGGATTTTTGGAGCAGTGCAGAACAGGTTTCCAATGTTTGCTCCTTTTCCAGCCAGAATTCCAGCTGCCGGTATTCCCCCTCTTCATGATAAACCTTGTAAAACAAGAGAGAATAGCCATAAGTATTGAGATATAATGTGTAATAACAGTCCATAATGCAATAAATATTGATATAAAATCATGATGCAAAATGGACGTATCAACTCCCCCAAGTTTAGACCTCGCTTTTCCTCAAACGGAAGCCGATATCGAAAAATATGTCCACATGTTTAGAGATAGAGGTGTTGATAACAATAAAATATGGACATGAGGGCATCATGATCATTCTTATAACAACAACATATATAGATTTTATCATATGATTTCTTATGCTCAAGTAACAATCAATTCACAATGTCAAGTATGGTTCAAAAACTTCATTGGGAACTAATAAACTATAATCTCAGTCATTGAAGCAATTGCAATTTATCATGACATCAGAAAGAGTCAATAATAGAGCTTTTCAGCAAGTTCACATACTCAACTATCTTGTAGTCTTCTACAATTGCTAACACTCACGCAGTACTTGTGGTTATGGAGTTTCAGCCGGACACTGAGAAAGATAGGGGCTTATTGTGTTGCCTCCCAACGTATTCACCTTTAGGTGATGTCGACAATAATGGCCCATGCTAACTTACATCCAATTGGATATATATATATATATATATATATATCATGATCTTTCAAACACGAGGAGCTTGCCAAAGGATAAAATGAAAAAGGGAAAGGTGTGGATCACCTTGACTCAAGCATAAAGTAAAAACATAAAGTAAAAGATAGGCTCTTCGCAGAGGGAAGCAGAGGTTGTCGTGTGCGTTTAGGGTTGATGCACAAAATCTTAATGCAAAAGAACATCACTTTATATTGCCCCTTGTATGTGGACCTTTATTATGCAGTCCGTCGCTTTTATTACTTCCACAACAATATCGTACAAAGCTTATTTTCTCTGCACTAGTAAGTCATACATATTTAGATAGCAATTTTTATTGCTTGCAACATGACAACTTACTTGAAGGATCTTACTCAATCCATAGGTAGGTATGGTGGACTCTCATGGCAAAACTGGGTTTAAGGATATTTGGAAGCACAAGTAGTATTTCTACTTGGTGCAAGGAATTTGGCTAGCATGAGGGGGAAAGGCAAGCTCAACATGTTTGAAGGTCGATGACAATATACTTCAACTGAGATGTCGGAAAACATAAACCATTACGTTGTCTTCCTTGTCCAACGTCGACTCTTTTAGCATGTCATACTTAATGAGTGCTCCCAATTATAAAAGGTGTCCAAGATAATATATTTATATGTGAACCTCTCTTTCCTTATCACTTCCTATTAGTTGCAACAATGACCCAAACTACATTCATCAACTCTCAACAATTTTTATGCCTCATACTTTCTATGTGTGAAGTCATCACTATTCATAAGATCAATATGAACCCTTTTATTCTATCTACTTTCCCAAGATCATAACACATAGCAAAGCCCTTGACTCAACACTAATCTTTATTATAGATAGCTCACGGACTCGATTACAAAAAGAGATCACAATGCAAAACTCAAAACTACTTGATATCAAAACTTCAAACTACTAGATCAAGATAATACTAAAAGGATCGAACTAAATAAAGCGGTAAAGATAGGAGTGTGATGGTGATACGATACCGGGGCACCTCCCCCAAGATTGGCAATTGCCAAGGGGAGTGCCCATACCCATGTGATTATGTCCTCGGAGGTGATGGAGGTGGTGATGATGACGGTGCATAATCGCACATTGAGCGTAAAAGCTCCTCCAACTTGCGGATAATGCCCTTGAGTCCGGCGATATGATCCTTCAACAGAATATTCTCCTGCGTGAGATACTTGTTCTGGATGCGAGCTAACTCAATCATCTTGAAAGCTTCAATCTCTGTTGGAGTGAAAAGGTCAGGTAAAGGTTGAGGGATATCTTCTTCTTTCACTGCCGGAGCTTGAACCTCCATGGCCTTCTTGATCCATTCATCTTTGTTGATCTCTCCTGGTTCTTCTCTTTTCAGCTCTATCTTCAATAGCCAAGCATCCTTGTCTTCGTTGTTGGAGGAAGGCGACGTCGTGGTGCTCTTAGTCTGCAACAGAGACAACTCGAAACGAAAATAGAGGATATTTGCATGATATGGTGGTCAAAACCTTCGGAAGTATATATAATGAATTTTTACCAACCAAAATACGTAAAGTGCAAGAAAACGGAGTCCGGGAGGCACACGAGGTGTCCACGAGACAGGGGGGCGCGCCCTCCACTCTCGTGGAGGCCTCATGTCCCTTTCAGACTACTTCTTTCTTCTGAAAACTCTTAAATATTCCAATACTGATAAAAATTTCCATTGGAGTTGTTTTGGAGTCGGTTTGCTTACCGTACCACATACCTATTCCTTTTCGGAGTCTGGAACATTCTGGAAAGTGTCCCTTGTGTATTCCTCCGGGGTTACGGTTTTAATAATATTAGTTTCAACATTGATAGGATTACCTGAAATGTAATGTTTAATTCTTTGACCGTTTACCACCCTCGGACTTGTGCCTTCGAAGTTGTTGATTTTTATGGCACCCGAACGATAGACCACCTCGATAACGTATGGACCTTCCCATTTTGAGAGAAGTTTTCCTACAAAAAATCTTAAACGAGAGTTGAATAATAACACATAATCTCCTACGTTAAAGTCACGCTTTTGTATCCTTTTGTCATGCTAGTGTTTGACTTTTTCCTTGAATAGCTTGGCATTCTCATAGGCTTGCGTTCTCCATTCATCAAGTGAGCTAATATCAAACAACCTCTTCTCACCGGCAAGTTTGAAGTCATAGTTGAGCTCTTTAATAGCCCAATATGCATTATGTTCAAGTTCAAGAGGTAAATGACACGCCTTTCCATAAACCATCTTATATGGAGACATACCCATAGGATTTTTGCATGCAGTTCTATAGGCCCATAATGCATCATCAAGTTTTTTGGACCAATTCTTTCTAGATCTATTCACAGTCTTTTGCAAAATTAATTTGAGCTCTCTATTGCTCAACTCTACTTGATCACTAGACTGCGGATGATAAGGAGATGCGATTCTATGATTAACATCATATTTAGCAAGCATCTTACGGAAAGCACCATGAATAAAATGTGAACCACCATCAGTCATAAGATATCTAGGGACTCCAAACCTCGGAAAAATAACTTCTTTAAGCATTTTAATAGAAGTGTTATGATCAGCACTGCTAGTTGGAATAGCTTATACCCACTTAGTAATGTAATCAACAGCAACTAAAATATGTGTATAACCATTAGAGGCAAGAAAAGGTCCTATATAATCAAAGCCCCAAACATCAACTGGTTCAATAACAAGAGAGTAATTCATAGGCATTTCTTGACGTCTACTAATGTTACCTATTCTTTGAATTTCATCACAAGATAAGACAAACTTATGAGCATCTTTGAAGAGAGTAGGCCAATAAAAACCAGATTGTAGTACCTTGTGTGCAATTCTATCTCCAGCATGGTGTCCTCCATAGGATTTAGAGTGACACTTGCATAGGATCTGTTCCTGTTCATGCTCAGGCACACAACGTCTAATAACACCATCTACTCCTTCTTTATAAAGGTGTGGGTCATCCCAGAAGTAATATCTTAAATCATAAAAGAACTTTTTCTTGTTTCTCGTATGTGAAACTAGGCGGTATAAATTTAGCAATAATGTAATTAGCATAATCAGCATAACAAGGAGCAGTACGAGAAGCATTAACGACCGCTAATTGTTCATCAGGAAAGCTATCATCAATAGGCAGTGGGTCATCAAAAACATTCTCTAACCTAGACAAGTTGTCTGCAACGGGTTTCTCAGCTCACTTTCTATCAATAATATGCAAATCGAATTCTTGGAGCAAGAGAACCCATCTAATGAGTCTAGGCTTAGCATATTTCTTTTCCATAAGATATTTAATAGCAGCATGATCAGTGTGAATAGTTACTTTGGAATCAACAATATAAGGTCTAAACATATCACATGCAAACACAACTGTTAAGAATTCTTTTTCAGTAGTAGCATAATTTCTCTGGGCAGCATCAAGAGTCTTACTAGCATATTGGATAACATTCAATTTCTTATCAACTCTTTGCCCTAGAACAGCACCTACAGCATAATCACTAGCATCGCACATAATTTCAAAAGGTAAATTCCAATCAGGTGGCTGAACAATAGGTGCAGTGATCAAAGCTTTCTTAAGTATTTCAAATGCTTCTACACAATCATCATCAAAGACAAAAGGCATATCTTTTTGCAATAAATTAGTCAGAGGCCTAGAGATTTTAGAGAAGTCCTTAATGAACCTCCTATAAAAACCAGCATGACCGAGGAAACTTCTTATACCTTTTATGTCCTTGGGACATGGCATCTTTTCAATAGCATCAACTTTGGCTTTGTCAACTTCAATACCTCTCTCAGAGATCTTATGCCCCAAGACAATGCCTTCATTAACCATAAAGTGACACTTTTCCCAATTCAGGACGAGACTAGTGTCTTCGCATCTCTGCAAAACTCGATCAAGGTTTCTCAAACAATCATCAAAAGAGGATCCATAAATGGAGAAATCATCCATGAATACCTCACAAATCTTTTCACAAAAATCAGAGAATATAGCCATCATGCATCTTTGAAAGGTAGCAGGTGCATTACATAAACCAAAAGGCATACGCCTATAAGCAAAAGTACCAAAAGGGCAAGTGAAAGTAGTTTTAGATTGATCCTTCGTTGACACAGGTATCTGAGAGAAACCAGAATAACCATCTAGAAAGCAGAAATGAGTGTGTTTGGATAGTATTTCTAGCATTTGATCAATAAAAGGTAAAGGGTAATGATCTTTCTTAGTAGCTTTATTTAACTTACGGAAATCAATTACCATCCTATAACATGTAATAATTCTTTGCGGGATCAGTTCATCTTTATCATTAGGAACAACGGTAATACCTCCCTTTTTAGGAACACAATGGACAGGACTTACCCATTCACTATCAGCAACGGGATAAATAATACCTGCCTCAAGGAGCTTTAGTATCTCCTTTCTTACCACTTCTTTCATCTTGGGATTTAGTCGTCGTTGAGGATATCTAACTGGTTTGGCATCTTTCTCCACTGTAATTTTGTGTTGGCATAATGTGGGACTAATGCCCTTAAGATCATCCAGAGTATACCCAATAGCTGCTCGGTGCTTCTTCAGAGTTTTCAATAATATTTCTTCTTCTTTCTCTGAAAGGTTAGCACTAATAATAACAGGATATACTTCCTTTTCATCAACATAAGCATACTTAAGATTATCAGGTAATGGTTTGAGTTCAAACACGGGATCACCCTTGGGTGGAGGGGGATCCCCAAGAATTTCAATGGGAAGGTTATGTTTCAGCATTGGTTCCTGTTTAAGGAACACTTCATCTATTTCCTTTCTTTCCTTCATAAACATATCGTTTTCATGGTCTAGCAAATATTGTTCTAATGGATCAGTAGGAGGCATGGCAATGGAAGCAAGACCAATAATCTCATCCTTAATAGGTGGCTCCCTATCAGGAGGTTGTCTATGAAACTTAGCAAAATTAAACTCATGAGACATACCATCTATGCCAACGGTGACAATATCTTTTTCACAATCAATCTTAGCACTAGGTGTATTCAAGAAGGGTCTACCAAAAATAATGGGACAAAAATCATCTTGTGGGGAACCAAGAACTAGAAAATCAGCAGGGTATTTAACCTTCCCACACAAAACTTCAACATCTCTAACAATCCCAATAGGTTTAATGGTATCCCTATTAGCAAGCTTAATAGTAACATCAATGTCTTCTAATTCAATGGGCGCAATGTCATGCATAATTTCTTTATATAAGGTATAAGGTATTGCACTAGCACTAGCACACATATCACATAAGGCATGATAACAATGATCTCCTATTTTAACAGAAATAACAGGCATGCCTACGACAGGTCTATGTATCTTAGTATCTGGTCTAGCAATATTAGCAGTCTCACCACAGAAATAAATAACATGCCCATCTAAATCATCATCCAAGAGATCTTTAACCATAGCAATACTAGGTTCAACATTAATTTGCTTAGGAGGTGTCTAAGTCCTAGTATTACTCTTACGAACAACAGTCGAAGCTTTAGCATGATCTTTTATCCTAACAGGCAATGGAGGTTTTTCAACATAAGTAGTAGGAACAATGGGATCACTATAGGTGATAGTCTTTTCTTCAACTGTAATAGGTGCAACTACTTTCACTTCAACAAGAGGATTATACTTAAACCACTTCTCTTTAGGGAGATCAACGTGAGTAGAAAAAGATTTGCAGAAAGAAGCTACTATCTCAGAGTCAAGTCCATACTTAGCGCTAAATCCACAAAAGGCATCGGTATCGATAAAAGATTTAACACAATCGAACTTAGGTGTCATACCTGACTCCTTACCATCGTCGGAACCCCAATCTTCAGAGTTGCGTTTAATTCTTTCCAATAAGTCCCATTTGAAATCAATACTCTTCAACATATAAGAACTAGCACAGGAAGTATCGAGCAGGTTGCGCTTATCAAGAGAAAGCCGAGCATAAAAGTTTTGAATAATCATTTCCCGGGAGAGCTCATGATTGGGGCATGAATATAACATTGACTTAAGCCTCCCCCAAGCTTGAGTGATGCTTTCTCCGTCGCGAGGCCAGAAATTATATATGTAATTATGATCACGATGAACAAGATGCATAGGATAGAACTTCTGGTGAAATTCCAACTTCAATCGCTTATAATTCCAAGATCTCGTACCATCACATAGCCTATACTATGTCAATGCATCTCCCTTCAAATATAAAGGGAAGACCTTCCTTTTGACAAAATCATCAGGAATACCTGCAAGCTTAAATAATCCACAAACTTCATCCACAAAGATAAGGTGTAAATCGGGATGCAATGTTCCATCTCCTGCAAATGGATTAGCTAGCAGTTTCTCTATCATACCCGAAGGAATCTCAAAGTACATATTTTCACAAAGTTCAGTAGGTTGAGGAGCAACTCTTTGCACTTCTGATCAGGGTGAAGAACCCCGAACAAGCCCCTCAAAGGATTAGTTTCCATTGTGACAAGTAACAGAAAATTTCAGCACACTATATAAATGTTTCCTTACCAAGTTCCACTCACCAAAAGCGCTACACTCCCCGGCAACGGCGCCAGAAAAGAGTCTTGATGACCCACAAGTTTAGGGGATCTATCTTAGTCCTTTCGATAAGTAAGAGTGTCAAACCCAACGAGGAGCAGAAGGAAATGATAAGCGGTTTTCAGTAAGGTTTTCTCTGCAAGCACTAAAATTGTAGATGATAGATAGTTTTGTGATAAGATAAATAGTAACGAGTAACAAGTAAATAAAGTAAATAAAGTGCAGCAAGGTGGCCCAATCCTTTATGTAGCAAAGGATAAGCCTGGACAATTTCTAATAATGAGAAAGGAGCTCCCGAGGACACATGGGAATTATCGTCAAGCTAGTTTTCATCACGTTCATATGGTTCGCGTTTGGTACTTTGATAATTTGATATGTGGGTGGACCGGTGCTTGGGTACTGCCCTTACTTGGACAAGCATCCCACTTATGATTAACCCTTATTGCAATCATCCGCAACTACAAAATAAGTATTAAGGTAAACCTAACCACAACATTAAACATATGGCTCCATATCAGCCCCTAACGAAGCAACACATAAACTAGGGTTTAAGCTTCTGTCACTCTAGCTACCCATCATCTACTTATTACTTCCCCATGCCTTCCTCTAGGCCCAAATAATGGTGAAGTGTCATGTAGTCTACCTTCACATAACACCACTAGAGGAAAAGACAACATACATCTCATCAAAATATCGAACGAATACCAAATTCACATGACTACTAATAGCAAGACTTCACCCATGTCCTCAGAAACAAACATAACTACTCACAAAGCATATTCATGTTCATAATCAGAGGGGTAATAATATGCATAAAGGATCTGAACATATGATCTTACACCAAGTAAACCAATTAGCATCAACTACAAGGAGTAATCAACACTACTAGCAACCCACAGGTACCAATTTGTGGTTTTGATACAAGATTGGATACAAGAGATGAACTAGGGTTTTGAGAGGAGATGGTGCTGGTGAAGATGTTGATGGAGATTGACACCCTCCCGATGAGAGGATCGTTGGTCATGACGTTGGTGATGATTTCCCCCTCCTGGAGGGAATTGTCCCCGGCAGAACAGCTCCGCCAGAGCCCTAGATTGATTCCGCCAAGGTTCCGCCTCGTGGCGGTGGAGTTTCTTCCCGTAAGCTTGCCCACGATTTTTTCCAGGGTAAAAGCTCTAATATAGCAGAAGATGGACACTGGAGGCCAACCAGGGGGCCCAGGAGATAGGGGGCGCACCCAGTAGGGGGGGGGCACCCTCCACTCTCCTGGACAGCGTGTGGGCCCCCTGGTGTATTTCTTTCGCTCAATAATTCTTATAAACTCCAAAAACTTGTTTCTTGGAGTTTCAGGATTTTTGGAGCAGTGCAGAATAGGTTTCCAATGTTTGCTCCTTTTCTAGCTAGAATTCCAGCTGCCGGTATTCCCCCTCTTCATGATAAACCTTGTAAAACAAGAGAGAATAGCCATAAGTATTGAGATATAATGTGTAATAACAGTCCATAATGCAATAAATATTGATATAAAAGCATGATTCAAAATGGACGTATTAGCCCGCTACGTCTTTGGGCCCAATTACGACCCGAGATTCTTTCAGCCTGTTAGCAGCCCATCGTTAGTTCCACCCCATTAACGGTCCGGAACATCTTTCAGCCTTTTCTCGACTCATTCTACAGTTGGGCCAACTTATAGCCCGTTGTGACTTTAGGCCTGTCCTCGGCCCATTCGGCAAATGGGCCAATTCCTAGCCCATTTTATCTTTGGGCCTATTCACGGCCTGCACAATAGTTGGGCCTATGACTGTGCAACCTAATTTTGGGTCCATTAGCGGCCCATGTTCTGCAGGGCAAAATTTCAACCCGACGCGACTTTCGGCCTATTAAAAGCCTAGTTGGCCAATTGGGCCGCTTCTGGCCCAAAACACTTTTGGCCTCTTACTGGCCCGTAAAGTAAAAGGGCCGAGACAAAATTGACATTTATTTCGGCCTGCTAGAGGCCCGTGGGCCATTTCCATTTATACGGGCCTATCGAGCTTTCGGCCTGTTAATGGCCTGCTAAGAACCGTTTTTACGGTGGGCAACATCATTTGGGATCCATTATATATTATTTTGACCAGCCCAATTAAGGCCCACTGTGACTACACATGTTTGTTCATTCAGATGGTGTCCAGGAAATGTTAGGGCGCGCTGGCCCCCGTTTCAACGATATAGCATATTCAAAGAATTATCCTACTCTATACTATCGCCTCTAAAAACATACACTATACAATAATGAGACTAAGGCATAGAAACGTAGAATACTCCTACACTGTACAATAAAGAAATTACAACCGATTATACCCGCTAGGCATTATAGTTCGGTACCAGTGATAATAAAGCGTACACAAACAACAAATTACATACACTGGGCAAATAAAGCGCATACATCATGGACACGCATCATCAAAACTTACCGTTTGAACTATAATCTTTTCAGAAAATAGGATTGGTCAGATTCAGACAGCACGATTTCCAGTCTGCAAAATCTCCAATTCCTTCATGGTTACCTCAGTGTCTCATTTCATTTTTTGGACTCCTGCATCTGATACTTGCAAGTCTAGTCTCAACTTGTTGATTGCACGTTGAGAATCATGTACATGTTGTCTTGCCACCTCTAGTTGATGCTCGAGAACATTAGCACCTTCCAATTCCAACCCATAATCATTTGGTAACGACCATGTCACACTGCTCGCAGATCTTTGTGTTGATGTCACTTCATCCTGAAATGTTTCTGTAAGTACACATGACTAGGGCAAAAATATAGTTACAACAGTGAAGCGAGAAAGATAGACTATTTTGTAAATGGCAAAAGAGGACTAACAATAATGTTAGACGTCATGAAGCATAAGCAAGTAATATTTTAAAAATTAGAAAAATGGTAGTCTGTGCAACCCGCATACAGAAATCTCTCTTAGCTCACCAGAGGAGCATGATGTTGGGGCCAAATCCAAAACACAGACATGTTACAAATTTAGATAGCACGTTGCGTATAAGCAAGCAATTGGCCATTCTATAGCTCAATTAAAGTCTTAGGGAGCATAATGAACAGTGGAAGGATTCATACAAACCTACTATAGCAAGCAAAACTATGCAATCATTAGCCTAGTATAAACTATATTGTGAGCCTCATGCAGTAATAGTTGGTTAATAGTCTTCAAAGCTTCATGCACACTTCGCCAGAGTAATTAAATGGTAAGGCCTTTAATTATGTCAACTAATAGTTATACAGGTACCCAACATCAGACATCATTGTTTGGTCATCTCATTAACTGAGGACGAATAAAGCAATTGAAAAGAGCAATTTAACTATGCCTGAAACAAACAAGCAATTGAACTGTTGAGTTGACAGCATGCATACATGCACACCTCAATAACATCCATGGCCTAGCTAAATTTACTATATAAAGGAACAAGTAATGTAATATTGTTTTCCCCCTATGAAGTACCTCGACTTGTATGTAATCAATATCCTAGTAATGATAGGGAGGCTAATGATGTGAATATGCGTTTGGTTATGATATTTATGACATCGACAACTCTACCATGGAAGGAAGCAGTTTCACACTATTCACTACTATAAGATGTTTTAGATATTGAAAAGTAGACTACATCCGTAATGAGTGAACAGACACATTAAAATGTGTTTACATACATCTAATTTACAAAAAAGTTAGAACATCATATAGTAGTGAGTGGATGGGGTTTTAATCAATGGCCCAATGACTGGGTTATATGTGAAGAACCCTACGCAAGCACAATGTCAGACAAATAGGATGTCCTGGTAATTTTAATATAGTGTGACTTACCTTAAGTGGTTGAATAGGCTCAGTGCTGCTCCTCCTTCTCTTGTAAGGCTCCTTCCTAACATCTTGTACTTGGAAATCCTCAATCTTATCTTCATTGCACCACCTCTGCAAGGTGACACAAACTAGTTACTTGTCTCCTTGGAAGATAAATATGCATCATTTCCAGTCTGCGAATAACACAAAAGGATGATATTATAACAAAACAACACCACATAATGAAACTTGCCACATCTCTTGCACACAATGAAATGAGCATTTACTATGTGTGCATTATGTAAAAACTAGGCACACCTTCGAACTGGATCTGCAGGTACTCTTGGAGAGCCTACTTTAGTGTACAACCAAAACTTTATGTCACCTATGAGTTATACAAGCCCCCACTACAGCAACCCTTAGTGTTTAAATCGTTGACAAGCTCTGTTAGGTCAAGAACAACAAGTAATCAAAGAAAATAGTCCTAGTATGGCTGACTGATACAAACAAGCAATTGAACAGACGTTTGAGCAAATCTTACATATCAAGAAAAGAAACATAGAAGGAGGCTTAAAGGCCATCACTTGACTGACCAGATTTAAGGGGCATTTAAACATCATGTCCAACGTATGAACTAACATAAACATTGCATATTTCAGATTCTATAATGAAATGCACATATATTAGGTTATACCATGTATGATGTTGCCTATATGTACACTATAGCAGGCAGGAGTGATTCATCATTGCACGCACAATTGAATTGCAGGTTAAGGGCCAGTTCTATTCCGCCTTTTCAGAGCTTATTGTCAAAATATGCCATAAAAGATGTAAAGAAGTCATTTTTGAGTTCTAGGCTTGGGCTTAACTTATTTCGCTTTCGAGGGGGGTGTTTCGGGTAGAAGCTCACTAAAAATTGAAGGGAAGGGGAATAGTGAAATGACTCTGTTGTCTGCCTATATTACACTCAAAATGCCACTGCTCATGCCCGCATCACACCTGACCCTCAAGTAAAAATAAACACGCAAGCGTTCATTGCCCTGCTCGCTTGCATCTCCTCTCACCTTTCCCTTTGCCGTCGATCCCCTGCCTGCAACGCTAGGGTTCCTCCAGCGAGCCGTCGCCACTGGTCCCAACTGGCCTTATCCTCGATGATTCTCTGTCCAGCTAGGCTACATGGCCGGTGGGTAGGGCCAAATATCCCCGGCTGTTCCTCCCTTTGGCACTGCTCCTCATTCTCATGGTCTCCATCACCTGCTCTGCTGTGGTCCGTCCAATGCAGTACTCTGGCGGGCGCCCCACAACTACGGCCGATGGCACACTGCGGTAGAAGGCACCTCCTTTCCCCTCCCCTCCTCCCAGGCCATGGCCTTGAGGTGCTGTTGAAGGATGAGCTCATCCAACAAGGTGAGGATCTCCTCTGATTTTTTGCCAAATTTTCATTCCGATCCGCTATACGATGAATTTCTATGAGCTGCTTCTGCTACTGCTATATGATGCATTGCTATGAGCTGCTCCTGCTACTTCTATATGATGAATTGATATGAGCTGCTACTGCTATATGATGAATTGCTATGAGCTGCTGCTGCTGCTATATGATGAGTTGCTATAAGCTGCTCCTGCTACTGCTATAAGATGAATTGCTATGAGCTGCTCCTACTGCTGCTATATCGTGAATTGCTATGAGCTCCTCCTCCTGCTGCTATATGATGAATTTCACGCTGCTGTTGTTGCTGTATGATGAGTTGCTATGAGCTGCTGCTGCTATATGATGCTTTTAGGTGGTGCTGCTATATGATAATGACCAGCCACTTGGACCATCAAATTTTGATAAATAATTGTTCATTTAAATTTAGGTCATGCATTCTTCATTTTAATTAGGCAATGTGATCTCTATGGAAGACATTGACCAAAGTAGATTGTGCCAAGTAGATGGTATCTTTCTATTTGCATTTTGAACAAATATTGATGGTCTATATTCCTATCATATTAATTACTGCATTGGGTTCAATTTGTGATGTTTGCAAGTAAAATTAATTTTCATATGGGCAGCAAAATGACAAAATATAATGCAATCTAGACTTTTTACTGATCATACCACAGACAAGCTGAAAAGGCAGGCAATGAAAAGAACTGGTTGGCTTATTACCTGGAGCTTATATTCAAAGGTGCTTATTTTCTTAGGATAACTCAAAATAACTATCCCTAAGAAACTTGGCCAATAGAACTGACATACAAATAACATGTCACGATGATTGCAATGGAGGCCCATTTCTTTTGCCAGATTATTCCAGAATTTGACCCCTACCCTGATTCTCCCAGAATCTTTGAGCCCCATTTGTTTTACAATCCTATCTAGTTAGGGTCTAATTAGGTAGTATTGTAAAAAAAAGTGGGTCAAAGATTCTAGGAGAAGCTAGATAGGGGCAGATTCTGGGAGAATCCTGCAAAAGAACTGGGCCAGAGTGACCTACCATAGCACATTGTATAGGCTCACCGTTGCCTCTCCTTTTTTTGCGATGTTCCAAGAAATTTCCACATACATCTTGTACTTTTTCACTGCGTAACCCTATCTGCAAGTTGACACGGCTAATTTCAGACATCTCTACATGATAATACATTGCATATCCCTTGCGCATATTTAACCCACCAATTAACTATTGTGTGTGTAGCATAAACCAGCCATGACTCTGTGTGCTGGACTAGCAGGCACTCCAAGGGAGCCTAATGTAGTGCACTGGAATTCCTACATGCCACCTATGATTTTGTGTAATGTACTACCTCTGTTCCTAAATATATGTCTTTGTAGAGATTCCAGTATGGACCACATACAGATGTATATAGATGCATTTTCGAGTGTAGATTCACTCATTTTGCTCTGTATGTAGCCTATAGTAGAATCTCTAGAAAGACTTATATTTAGGATGGAGGGAGTATCATGTATGATATCTACATATCTAATTTAGCAGCCAGTAGTAGAAATCATTGTCTGCGCAAAGGGATTACTGGTCGAAAATCCTAGCACAGCACGCTGGCAGACACACAACAATACAAGAGAGAGAGACACACTTACAAGATCATAGCAATGCCTCAGTCCAGGATCTTGAGTTGCCAAGCTGTTAGATCCAGAAGAAACATCATCCTTATAGTTTTTGCCAGCTGCATAACATTTAACATCGATCTATTAGTATATTTGAAGTACATCGGGCAGGTGATGCTGGACGGGTTTAAAGGTGACAAGTACCTAGGCCATGGCGGGTGCTCGGCATCTTGCCAAATGGTGTGTCGGGGATATGCCCCGCGGCGTAAACCGGCAGGAAGGATAAACCGGCTAGAGTTTGGCGATTCACCGGCGACCCACTTGGACCTGGCGGTTTAAGATTCATTGGTAATCCGGCAGGCAGGTCAGAGGAGCGAGAAGACCCGGTGGCCCAACGGGCGGTTTATGGAAGGCCGGATCACGCTATGGTGGGCCGGTTTATGAGGAAAGCATAAGGACTATTCTCCTACAAAGGAAGCAAGACTAGGACTCCACTTGTAATAAAGTAATCCTAATCCAACTAGGACTAGTCATGTAAACCGCCCCTTCAACATATATAAGGAGGGGCTCCCCAAAGAGGGACAAGCTACAAACAAGAAGAAACAATCTTAGGGCTAGACACAAAGAGTAGAGCTGGTTTACAGCGACTCCCTCGTGATGATAATGAGACCTAGCCTCAAACAGCATGTAGGGTTTTTATCGGATGATGTTTCCCGGGGCTAATGCAAAGTCATTTTTGCTCATATTATTGAAGACCCGGCTCATCTCATTATAATGAGCTGGCCCTTGGGGGCTACCAATTGCTCATGTCAACAATTCAAGGTACATAAAGTTTCATTATATTGAAGGGTCCACTGCTCAGTTGGTAAAGCACAAGGCTCTTAACCTTATGGACGTGGGTTCAAGCCCCATGATGGGGGTTACATCATATGATGTTATTTTCGTTGAAGTATATATCAAGTCCCAGCTCAATATTATCTTACTGAACCGGCCCTTGGGGGCTACACTGGTTGAAGTTTTTATGAGCATCAGGAAATTACAAGTCCCAGGTCGCTGCAAGCATGACAACCCGGCACTTGGGGGCTACATAATATGGAGTATTCAGGTTTTGCTAGTGACTGGGATGAACAACATGGATTTCTTTGATAGTGACAGTATTTATATTGAAGCAAGTCTTAAGCCATCACTTTGTTCTACTCAAGACTTGGGGGCTACAGGTATTATATTATTATCAAGGAAATATTTTCAAATTCTCTGTTTGAGCAAACTAGATTGACCCGGCGTTACCAATCATTATGACCCTGTGGCTGCAACCCAGTGTCATCAATAATCATAAACCGGTGTTGGCAACAATCATGAACCGGTGTCTGCAACAATCATGACCTGGAAATATCAGTTTTTATAACCCGATAGTTTTTGGCAATGATAAACCGGCAAGTTCTGCATCTTCAAGCTGGTTGAATATCATATGAGTATCTCAAGACCAATAATTCTTAAACCGACGCTTTGGAAGCCGACTCAAGTGGATTATTCTTCACAATATTTTTATATGAGAAACCAATGTCAGCAATTTAAAGTATGAAGCTGGTTATTGACCCGGATTTTCTAGAAGGAGGAAATGACATGGAATTAAGGATGATCAGGTGCCGGTCTACAAGAATTCTTAACCCGGAGCACAACCTGTCAAATTTGTTCTGGTGTTTATTTGCAGCATAAGTTTACCATGGATAAATCCAAGCTAAACTTGGGGGCTAATGTCGGGGATATGCCCCGCGGCATAAACCGGCAGGAAGGATAAACCGGCTAGAGTTTGGCGATTCACCGGCGACCCACTTGGACCTGGCGGTTTAAGATTCATTGGTAATCCGGCAGGAGGGTCAGAGGAGCGACAAGACCCGGCGGCCCAATGGGTGGTTTATGGAAGGCCGGATCACGCTATGGTGGGCCGGTTTATGAGGAAAGCATAAGGACTATTCTCCTACAAAGGAAGCAAGACTAGGACTCCACTTGTAATAAAGTAATCCTAATCCAACTAGGACTAGTCATGTAAACCGCCCCTTCAACATATATAAGGAGGGGCGGGGCTCCCCAAAGAGGGACAAGCTACAAACAAGAAGAAACAATCTTAGGGCTAGACACAAAGAGGAGAGCCGGTTTACGGCGACTCCCTCGTGATGATAATGAGAACTAGCCTCAAACAGCATGTAGGGTTTTTACCGGATGATGTTTCCCGGGGCCCGAAGCTGTCTAAATCCCTGTCTTGTGTTGCGTCTCTCGATTCCGCTCAACCCCTCTCAAGCTACCACATAGATGCGTTGGCCTCACGACTAAGTCCTTACACTAGGACATCTGACGTGACAATTCCACGATAGTTGGCGCCCACCGTGGGGCTTGCGCACGGTGGTGTTGAGTTCTTGAAGGGATCTCGTTAGGGTTCAAGAAGCTACGGCCTGCCGGATCAGCAAGAGCCGGCGTGGAAGAATTCACATCAACTATGAAGTTCATTAGTCAAAAATTGAAAAAGTTTTTCAGCGGCGGCATATACAAGTTTGAGACGAGAGAAGCTAGGGTTCGGCATCCTGTGCGTCGCCGCCAACGCGGCCTGACGAACCAAAGCCAGATCGATAAAGGAAGACAACAGGATCCGCAAGTTCCCACTACTGCGTACATACGCTTGAAGCCTCGTGTACGCAGTGTCCCGTTTGCTGTTTGAGAGAATCAACCGCTGCTGTTGTTTCAAGTCCCAAGGGCCTTCACGTGAAGCCAAGTAGAATTATTTTGTGCTTTCATTATCGATCACGAACTAGTACTTTGATCAGCCGGCTACTAGTGCTAGTGCTGGTCACGTCAAGCTATGGTTTTTTGGTTCCGAACAGCACGTCAAGGTACAGGGAGCACGCGTCTGGGCGTTCCGTCAAATCCAGATGAAATATCAATTTTTTGCTGCCACAATTGCATATTGCCGAGATCGACAAGAATTGTGCTGCAAACCGCCGGACGTCGTGGCAGATCAGTCCACGTGAAAACTCAAAAGGAGTAATCCGTACATCAAGTTTTTCAAAGGGAAGAAGACCACGACCCGGATTCTGCTCCATTGCCGAGTCGCTTACGGCGTGCAAACCGCGAAGTCCGGCCGGAATTTATGTCATGGCTGCTTTTGCCTCAGCAAAGCAGTTATGGTTGATCCGCTGCTGTGGACTCCGCTTCCTCTGCCAAGATCCGCCCATAGCGGTCACTTCCGATGCCATGGTCCCTCATCAAGCCGGCCGTACAGTAACTATGGCGCTGGCGCCGCCCGAGTTGTGCTGGCGTTGGACATGCGACGGGCTGCAGTGGTAGCCATGATGGGCTCCCGCAGTCTCAAGATTGCTGTTGGAATGAACAAAAGATCAAGGGAAAAATACTATGCAGCTGTGGTGGTCAAATCAGCCACAAAGATCAAAGAAAGGTACTAAGCACTGCCATCTCCGCCTTCTCACAAGAAGACGAAGGCAAAAGGAACTAGTACGATCATCTGTCCTCTGAACAAATCAGGTGATATCTAGCTAAGTTTATTTTTCTTAACACATATTGTTTTATCCAAGAACAATTACTCTGTCCGTTAATATTTTTACACAGGACAATTTTTATGCCATTCACGGACACGCATATCACGGTTCGGGTTACATCAACGCGCCGACTGATTCACCCGTCCGCCCTGGCCACCGGTTCATGCGTCCGCGCCGGTTTATAACACGGAGGACAACTTGCTCGTCCGCACCGGCTTACAACGCCGCTGCCGATTTCCCCCGTCCACACCGGTTTACATACACTTGCTGGGACCACACCCGCGATTGACTCACCGTCCGCGCGGTTTACCGTGCCCGCAATTGACTCGCTTGACCATATAGAGCATTACTATCATCTATCATTCCCAAATATCAGGTGATATCCATCTAAAATTATTTTATTAGTACTTATTGTTTTATCAAAGAACAGTTTATCTTTGACTTGGTCTGCAATATTGTTTATGCAGGACAATTATTTGCTGCAAAAATGATTATTATATCATGGATATAAAGCTCGCACCAATATTATGAAGCGCCAGCATCCAACCATACCGCATTGTTCAATATGATGTGGTTCACTCGCCCGTCCGTGCCGGTTTACGACACCGGTGCTGATCTTCCCCGTCCGTGGCGGTTTACAATGCCGTGGCCGCCTTATCTGTCTGTGCCGCCTCAGATGCTGCGGTCATATTTTCCGTCCGTCTCTCGTGGCCTGGTTTACATCAACATACCAGGCCGCACCGGTCTGCATGAGCTATTTATTGAGTATGAGCAAGTCACTGCTTGGGTAGCCCGGTTTTCTTTCAACATAATGGAGGCAAATTATCATATACTATCAACCACCCTCTGCACTGGGTGGTTCAATGGGCAGGCGCACAAGTCGTCGCCGCTACAGTTTGGCTAACTTCAAATCACCAGTTGGAAGGAACCATTGGCCGAGTTGCTGACACGGTTCATACGGGATCATTTACGACCTGCCGCAGTCACCTCAACCTTATGTTATCAACACCAAGGATATACAAGTTATGCCGGTTTATATCATGGTCAAATATGAAGAGTTTCAAGCCAACTCCTCGAGTCACCTGGAGACTCGGGGGCTACGATGACATGACTCAGCAAATCTTGCTAGTTTTAGCAAATTTAAGAACCCCATGACGATGGAGGGAAAGATAACCCGGTCTAGGAGGCCCCTGTTATTTGAAGGCCATCAAAAAATTTCTGGCTTAGAAAATATATGACAGTTACAAAATCCCGGCTCAATGAAGAAGATCCAGGTCATCAGAAAGGATTCCGGTTTAATATCCGGTTCAAGGGGAAGATATCTCCCACAAAGCTTTGAAGCTCTCAATATCCGGTTTAAGCATTTCCGATTCAAGAAGGATTTATCTCTTGCAAAAAATCAAAAGGTGCCAAAGAGAACCTGCTGCCATGATGCGCGGTTCAAACATGGGTATCATGCCTTATTGGCTTATCATATCATTGGTCACTTGGGGGCTTGGTCGTATCCGAACCATAGCTACACCTCTTGATCGGCGCAATGCCGCAATATCACTTGGGGGCTTGGTCGTATCCGAACCAATGCAACACCTTTTGATAGGAGAAAGCCACCAGATCATTTGGGGACATGGTCAAGTCTGAACCAGTCACGCCTCTTGATCGGCCTAAGGCCACAGAGTCATTTGGGGGCTTTGGTCGAACCCGAACCATCGTCACCCCTCTTGATCGACATATTGCCAATGCATCACTTGGGGACTTGTGGTCATGTCTGAACCATAGTCACGCCTCTTGATCGGCCTAAGGCCACTGAATCACTTGGGGGCTTGGTCGAACCCGAACCATTGCCATGCCTTTTGATCGGCATATATGCCACGGTTTCATTTGGGGACCTGGCTGACTTGAACCATCGCCACACCTATTGGGGGTCTTGGTCCTGTCCGACCATGGTAACACCATCTGATCAGCTCAGTAAAGCATCTTTCTTGCAAACGGTTTTATCATTGCCTTTTGCTTCACGTATTTTTACATAACTTATTTTTGTTGTGATTTTAAACCGACATTGTTAATCCGGTTTGATTTTATGTTACCATCTTATTATGGAGTAAACCGGTGTTCATTAACCCGGCTTGACTTTCAATTACAAGTTGTCAGTACATGACTAATTATGATCCGGTGATTATTAACCCGGTCTGGTTTCGACTATAAGTCGCCAGCATTATATATGGTTAATCCGGTGTTTATCACAACCCGGTACGGTTTATCTTAAACCGGCACAAAATGGAAGGAGTTATTAGTACTCAAAATTTGGGTTATTACCTCTAATACAAAAAGTTGGTAAACCAACGATGTGATTCAATGTCACAGGTATGATATATTTCATATTTGATTATTCTTAAGTGCAACCTTGGTTATAAACCCGGGTTATATGTTGGGCATTATGACCCGTCCGGCGGTAAACCGCCAGGACACTTTAAACTTGTTATATGCAGAAACAGGTTGAATAAAGCATAATTATAAATCACCGGCGTTTATTAACCCTACCCGACTTTGGACTATAAGTCGCCAGTATATATTCGGATTACGCCATTGGAATCATGCGCTTATAAATCATTGGGTTATATTATTCAAATAGCCACACTTGGCTGAATTTTCATTATGATATTGAATGAATAAGGTTTTCATACCGGATTATATTATCTTGAATAGCCAACATGGCTAGATTTTATTATGGTTATTAATAACCGATATTATTGAGGTTTTGAAAGTTGCTTTAGCGCAATGGCTATCATATTATCAATGGATATGATTTATTCTACAATTGAAGGAATAGTCCCGAGTTGCTGCAAGCTTAGAACCCGACACTTGGGGGCTACATTATTTAAGTCGAGATTACATCAAATACACAAGTCTCATGTCGCTGCAAGCATGCACCATGACACTTGGGGGCTAATGCAAAGTCATTTTTGCTCATATTATTGAAGACCCGGCTCATCTCATTATAATGAGCTGGCCCTTGGGGGCTACCAATTGCTCATGTCAACAATTCAAGGTACATAAATTTTCATTATATTGAAGGGTCCACTGCTCAGTTGGTAAAGCACAAGGCTCTTAACCTTATGGACGTGGGTTCAAGCCCCATGATGGGGGTTACATCATATGATGTTATTTTCGTTGAAGTATATATCAAGTCCCAGCTCAATATTATCTTAGTGAACCGGCCCTTTGGGGCTACACTGGTTGAAGTTTTTATGAGCATCAGGAAATTACAAGTCCCAGGTCGCTGCAAGCATGACAACCCGGCACTTGGGGGCTACATAATATGGAGTATTCAGTTTTTGCTAGTGACTGGGATGAACAACATGGATTTCTTTGATAGTGACAGTATTTATATTGAAGCAAGTCTTAAGCCATCACTTTGTTCTACTCAAGACTTGGGGGCTACAGGTATTATATTATTATCAAGGAAATATTTTCAAATTCTCTGTTTGAGCAAACTAGATTGACCCGGCGTCACCAATCATTATGACCCTGTGGCTGCAACCCGGTGTCATCAATAATCATAAACCGGTGTTGGCAACAATCATGAACCGGTGTCTGCAACAATCATGACCTGGAAATATCAGTTTTTATAACCCGATAGTTTTTGGCAATGATAAACCGGCAAGTTCTGCATCTTCAAGCTGGTTGAATATCATATGAGTATCTCAAGACCAATAATTCTTAAACCGGCGCTTTGGAAGCCGACTCAAGTGGATTATTCTTCACAATATTTTTATATGAGAAACCAACGTCAGCAATTTAAAGTATGAAGCTGGTTATTGACCCGGATTTTCTAGAAGGAGGAAATGACAAGGACTTAAGGATGATCAGGTGCCGGTCTACAAGAATTCTTAATCTGGAGCACAACCTGTCAAATTTGTTCTGGTGTTTATTTGTAGCATAAGTTTACCATGGATAAATCCGAGTTAAACTTGGGGGCTAATGTCGGGGATATGCCCCGCGGTGTAAACCGGAAGGAAGGATAAACCGGCTAGAGTTTGGCGATTCACCGGCGACCCACTTGGACCTGGCGGTTTAAGATTCATTGGTAATCCGGCAGGCGGGTCAGAGGAGCGACAAGACCCGGCGGCCCAACGGGTGGTTTATGGAAGGCCGGATCACGCTATGGTGGGCCGGTTTATGAGGAAAGCATAAGGACTATTCTCCTACAAAGGAAGCAAGACTAGGACTCCACTTGTAATAAAGTAATCCTAATCCAACTAGGACTAGTCATGTAAACCGCCCCTTCAACATATATAAGGAGGGGCGGGGCTCCCCAAAGAGGGACAAGCTACAAACAAGAAGAAACAATCTTAGGGCTAGACACAAAGAGGAGAGCCGGTTTACGGCGACTCCCTCGTGATGATAATGAGACCTAGCCTCAAACAGCATGTAGGGTTTTTATCGGATGATGTTTCCCGGGGCCCGAAGCTGTCTAAATCCCTATCTTGTGTTGCGTCTATCGATTCTGCTCAACCCCTCTCAAGCTACCACATAGATGCGTTGGCCTCACGACTAAGTCCTTACACTAGGACATCTGACGTGACAGTTCCACGACACGGTGTGAATCAGGTTATAAACGTCAAGGGTGATGACGCCGCGCTGGCTGTCGGGGTCCGATAAGGAGATCTAGAACCATCGAGTAGGGTTTTTGTGGATCGGCTCCGATAGGGTGGATTACGGTGTGGGTGAAGCGGATCTTAGGCTGTGGATGAGGGCGTCGGTGAATCTGCTTCGATGATTGGGTTCATGATGGTGTCGATGATGCGTATCTACGGCCATGGACAGGGCGTCAGAAGCTGCTCCGGTAGGTTGGACGAGGGTGCGACGAAGCTGACCTAGGGCCGTAGACTTGTGCGTTGGCAAAGCGGCCCCGATAGGGTTGAGAATGGTATAGGCGAAGCTACTCCGGTAGGGTTGACGATGGTGTCGGCGAAGCGGCTCCTATAGGGTTGAGGAAGGTGTCGGCGAAGAGGATCAGAGGCCGTCGATGGGGGCGTCGGTGGGCGGCTCCAGGGTGTGTGGACAAACCGTCTCCGGTGGGGAGTACGAAGGAGCCACTATAGATGCACTGCGGTTGATGAGAGTACCAGCAAAGCAAATCCGGCACCGTGGACAAGGCCGACACTGAATGCATTGTGGTATAGTGGTGGATGAGTAGTCTACTTGTTTTTAGGGGAGGTAGGAGGGGTAGATGCAGATGCAGAAGCAGATCCAATGAGGTGGATGCCACTGGCAGTGAATGGGCTATGGTTTACCGGTGGATGAGCAGTCTAGGGTTTCGAGAGGGGAGTGGTAGAAAGGACGATGAAGTATGGACGACGTGATGTAAGATGCTCTGGTGCTGTGGAGTTAGTCATTTTTGTGGGAGGGGTAGAGGAAATGGGGGTGCCATGTGGTGGGGGGAACCGGAAGTTACCAAAGCATCCCTAGCCTATTAAGTAAATGAGGGTCGTATTGTAACTATTGTTCTCCGTGCACCAAGGACAAAAGGGGAATTTCGCATGCTAAAGACTAGGTGGCGGAAATTTTAGAAGGAGGCGGGACATTTTGCCACCCGCGGGATTGTTTGTATCCATTTTCAACTAATTTTGGACAGTGCTAGTCGGAATGTCATGCGAGACCGCGTACACGGGGCACACGTCAACAGTTAATAACTGGTGTGAAGTCCACCCCAGAAAAAAGATAATAACTCGGGATGATGCACCGATAACTTGGACGTTCACACGGGCGCGGCCAATCTTACGGGTGTAGAGGCGCGTTCACAAAAAAAGGGATCAAACGCCCAGCCTATTTATTTCTCGTGTAAATATATAATTTAGTGCCATTGGTTATTTACTTTAAACACAATGCATTGACGTGTTACTGTAGAGGCGCACAAAAAGAAATGGATTTTGTGTCCCACAAAAAAAATGGATATTGTAGTCCGCTACTTAAAAGTGTTACCTCATATGATTGCATAGCCTCCATCATAAATTGCGTACCTGTTGAATTCATATATGAATATTACATATATTCTTCATAATAAAACCTTAAATCATCCAAGACTAATGAATTTCAATGCAAGACTAACAATGGTGCATGTACATGATAGCTACATTGGTTGTTTGAAGAAACATCACTGTAACTTGGACATGCACAATTGAAAAGGATTATTTAGAAAAAAATATGATATGTGAGTGTCCAATCTTTATAGCGTTGAATCAATATGTATCTTTGGCCACAATATGAAGTAGATATTGATTTATGTTCAAGCGATGCACGTCCACGATCGCTAGATAGTGATACGAGAATGAATTGTGCAATCTCTCTCACACGCATACATATCTCATTTCTCCGTGGGCATTGGAATCACATACATGCACTTCATGTATTTATCTCCCTCCGTCAAGGTTAGAATTCGTCTTTCTACCTCGTCCTACAAGTCTCTCACACAGAAAGACACAACTCTCTCTGTCGAACATGCCACCCCTTTAATTCCTCCCACCCACCGCCACTAATGTCTCAAAGTATAATTATGTCTCGCACATATATGCATAATCTTAACTCGAGTCCCGGAACCATATGAACACACACAATGGGATTCTAGCAGAGCACCTTTTGTTTTGAGATTTCTCTCTCTCTCTCTCTCTCTCTCACACACACACACACACACGCACGCACGCACGCACACACGCGCGCCTAGACATTGTTTCTCTCTTCATTTTTTCCGGCACTTTCATGCACACCGCTTGTTTATCTCCATGATGCTTTAAGTATGCTTCGCACACATGCTATCTACCCATCCCTTAATATATATATATGTGTGTCACACATACTCCTTCTCCCTATATCTAAGTGTCACTTCCCTCCCCGCCCACACACACACACTTTCCGACACCGAAGGAGTAGGGTGACACCTCGATCTAGATACTAATCTATCTACTGTCTTCTCTCTCAAACACACACACACACACACACACACACACACACACACACTACCCGACACCGAAGGAGTAGGGTGGCACCTCGATCTTGATAGTAATCTATCTACTAGCTTCTCTCTCAAACACACACACACACACACTCGCTAGTTGTGCATCTATGCCTACCGCGCGCACACTCTCGACACGTATTTCTCCCCCTCCCCCTCCTCCCAACAATGACAGTTGAAGGGTCACAACTTGATATTGATCTTAATCTATCAATTGGTTTCTTTCTCAAACACACACACACACACACACACACACACACACACACACACACACACACACACACACACACACACACACACACTACCCGACACCGTAGGAGTAGGGTGGCACCTCGATCTTGATAGTAATCTATCTACTGGCTTCTTTCTCAAACACACACACACAAACAACACACACACACACACACACTCGCTAGTTGTTCCTCTGTGCCTACTGCGCGCACACTCTCAATATGTCTTTCTCTCCCTCCCCCTCCCCACCCCCAACAATGACAACAGAAGGGTGACAACTCGATCTTGATCTTAATCTATCAATTGGTTTCTCTCTCAAACACACACACACACACACACACACACACACACACTACCAGACACCGAAGGAGTAGGGTGGCACCTCTCTCTTGATAGTAATCTATCTACTGGCTTCTCTCTCTCTCTCTCTCACACACACACACACACAGTCGCTAGTTGTGACTCTGTGCTGACCCCTCGCACACTCTCGATACCTCTTTCTCTCCCTCCCCCTCCCCACCCCAACAATGAGAACAGAAGGGTGACAACTCGATCTTGATCTTATTCTATCAATTAGCTTCTCTCTCAAACACACACAAACACATACACACACACACCCTAGTTGTGTCTCTGTGCCTCGCTCACACACACTCGATATGTCTTTCTCTTCGTAGCCCCCTCGATACGTAGACTTCGATCGCGCATACAGCTGCAGTGACGATGACGGTGAACCCAGTGTGCCTTTTTTCTACCAGCCTCATGTGATAGTTTTCACCCTATTTTCTGTTAATTAACAAGGAAACCTTTTCTTTGTTACTACTAGTGAATCTGAGATCATTCGGGGAAGACATAAAATATATCACTTCAACCCAATTATCGTAGTAACTATTTTAAAAGAAACTAGCTAGATGCCCGTGCGTTGCAGGGAACATCAAGATGCATTTGTATGAGTAGTTTATCTTTTGAGAGGAAAGGATGAACGAGGGAAGGCCTTATTTGCAAATGTGGAGAGGGGTGTGGGTATATTTTTGCAAAATTGCCATAGTTTCCTTCCTATCCGTTAGATATAAATCTGACAGCCTATATTGCAGGATGGCGGGCACACCATCATCACCAACTCTGTTTTCTACTCCCTCCGTTCCTAAATATTTGTCTTTTTAGAGATTTCAACAAGTTACTACATATAGAGCAAAATGAGTGAATCTAACTCTAAAATATGTCTATATACACATCCTTATGTGGTAGTCCATTTGAAATCTGAAAAAGACAAATATTTAGGAGCGGAGGGAGTATAAGAGTAGACATAGAGATATATCTCTAGCATCATCCACAACGAATATGTGTTGGACTGGTTAGCGCCGGATGCTCGCAATGTCATGACCTGAATTCGAATTCTGTCTTTAACTTTAGATTTTCTTAATTAATATATACTTCTTTCGCTACTGTACTGACAGTGGAACCCACGGAGTACTTAGAATACAATATTAAGGATGGATTTGTTTCTTTTTAACTTTATGTACGAAGTTGTAGCCACCTGCAAGTCATGTACACTATACATGCAATTAACTTTTTATAGACGGAGAATCATACCCACAATTAACTCAAATGAATTGGATATGACTTTTATTTCCATCTTAAGAGCATCTCCAACGGAGCTGGCAAATTTCCTCCCGCTTCCTTCCATGGAGGACATCCAACGCCAGCGGCATACATTTTCACAACTCTAACCAACTGCAAACACAGACTAATTTCATATAAGCAAGAAGGATTTCGTATAAAAATGTCGGATCTTCTTATAAACATGACAGATTTCATTACATTCACATGAACTAACCGATGCTAATCCGGCTCTCGTGGTATAATTAATACCTAATCTAAATGGCCGCCTGCGGATCCCTTTGTCTTCATCATGTCCGACAGACACTTGCAGGGTCGACGAAGGTCCTCGGAAGAGACGAAGCAGCGAAGAAACCACCTGTATACGCAGTCGTCGCCTCGGCGGTGGCCTTCATGGAACCCAAGTGGCAGCGGCCTCCCGTGTTCTACTTCTCCTCGATGATGGCGGCGGACACGGAGATGCTGGCCACCGACTCGTCACTCTCCACGTCCCCGGCTTCTGTCTCTGCCTGCATGGCGCTGCCGTAGGCATGGGAGGTGCACCCACAGACACGGGAGGCGCATACACTAGTGGCGTGGTACGACGCGGCATTGACGATGCCCGTGCCGCCATGCCGGCGTGGAGCAACTCACCACTCCTCATCGATCTGAACTGGAGCGGCGAGTTGCTATACCGCGCGCTGGCTTGGGGCAGCAACTAGCTCCGTCGGGCCAAGCGAGGTTGGTGAAGCACCGAGTAGCCTCGCTCGTATCCGGAGGGCTTGGTGGGCCACCCAGCCGGGTAGTATACCGGAGAACGGCTCCTCGGAAGCCATCGAAAGAGTGGAGACAATGGTGAAGGAGGAGATGGGGGAGCGGCGGAGGGGTGCGATTCTTGCCTACTATTTGTCTGTCCTCGTTTAAATAGAGGGTGCATGGTAGGAGCTTGGCAGGCATCTGGCCTCGTTTATACCGAGGGCGGACAGGAGGAGCTCGGCTGGTGTTGCGTTTAATTTCGGACCGCTCATGAACAGACGTGTGGCTGGAGTATATTTCTCGGTTTGCATGCGGGTTTACGGAGGCGTTTCATGGAGGCGAGAAGGCATGTTCAGCCGGGCATGTATTGGGCGGCGTAGTACTAGTATTCGATTTGACAGCTACTAGTAAAACCAGGACATTTCCCGATACGGCTTTAATGCAGATGCGGGAGAGGGTAGCAGTTCCCGAAATGTTGAACGACCAATTATGCATCCGCCTTCAGTTAGCATCCTGAATGCATGAGGGAACTAATGGAAGGAGGACAGGGAAAATAGGAAGTACGATGTGAATGCAATGCAGTTTGCACTCATATAAAGGCACCCCTCCATTCCAATGCATCTACCACATCGTACGCACCTAAGGACCTTCACTAAGCGCAAAAGTGCTCACTCTAGACCCATGGCGGCGATGCGTGCGAGCGGCCAGCGGCTATGCCAGATGGTCCATGATGCTGGCCCGCGGCATGGCACCGAGGATCGTCTCTGGACGGTGTTGGGACCAACTAGTTCATGACCATCGTCGACGCCAGCTACGACTCTCAGTTGGACCAGATGATCGTTGCCACCATCAACAAGTTCACTGTTGTCAAGAAGCTCACGGACGACATCGTCGTACTCCTCCAGCCCACGTGCTCGGGCTCATCATTGCCTGCCACCCTAATCGGCCGCCATGGAGAGAACCTCTTTCAAGCACTGGTGGCCCTGTGAGTGCCTACCGACGCAACAAAGAATGTCCACCTGGAGGTCGCGCTCGCCACGAGGCGCCTTGCCTTGCAAGAATTTGTCAACCTACACATCCACGTGCATGAGGAGGTAGTGTTCATAGGTATCTACAAGGCCGGTGAGGACGTTGCAACGTTGGCCTTCCTCAACCTGCTAGAAGCATTGGACGCCTTTGTTGAGAAGCACCTTGACCTCTCCACAAAAGCCGCTACTCCTAAGCTGCCGGTCGGTGGTCCAGCACACTGAGTCTAGGAGGAGGAGGTCGTACATTGATGGATGCATCTTTATTCTTGCCTCCTGTAACCACCACTACGATCGCATCATCATGGCCTTAATTCTTATTGCGCTATTGCATTCTCGCTCCAGTCAATATATACATGTGCGATCCCTTTGCTCACATTTGGAGGCAATTATTGGTGTCATTGTAACTAGTACTCCATCCGTCAATTTATAAGTTGTGCTTACCTTTTGCCTCAACTTCGTGCAACGCCCGGGCATCTTGCTAGAAACACTACAATATGTCGAACCACATGTGACCAACCCGACGATGCACCAACCTAGCTACTACCCTGCTTATCTGGCGGAAAAAGCCCCACCCTAGTGTTTCCACTCGTTATTTCTATCTATCGATCATGCCAAGGAGCAGAACCTGTAAGTGCATCTAGTGCCACCCCTAGTTGGTTTTGGAGTATTGACGACAAATTTGGTTGAGGGACTAATGCGTTTGTGAGAATTGCAGGATAACGCAGGTAGTATCCCTCATTGATTCGGTTTACCTACCGGAGATGACCCCTAAAAATGTATGAAGACATTGACAACAATGGTGGTATGTGAAGATATTCATATTGAAGACTATGACATGAGAAGACATTGAGTGAAGACTATGGAGCGCAAAGACTATGTGATTTCGTTGTTTCCTTTCCTTCTTTGTTGAGTCATAGGAACCACCGTACTGTTAAGTGGGGTCCAAGTGAACAAAGTCGGAATGACTGAAGTGATGCTCAACCCAAATCTTATGTCTTCGAGCGAAGACAACGAGAGCAAATCTTATCCAGAGCTGGATGAGTCAGCTTTGCTTGTAGCCCAAGTAAAGTTGCTGTGTGTGTTTGAAATCTGACCGTTGGAACACGTGTCAGTTCCTTAGTGACCCAGGGTCATTTTGGACATATCAGGTCGGGTTGCCTTGTGGCTATAAATAGCCCACCCCCTACACCATAAATTGGTGGCTGCTCAGAGTTAGTGCACGGCTTTTGTCGTTTGAGAGCAACCCACCTCAAAGCCTTTGAGAGAGAGAAATCCTTGCAAGGACAAAGACCAAACACCCAGAGCCAAAGAGTGTTAGGCATCACTGAAGTCTTTCTGTCTGTGTGACCTGAAGATTTATTACACTTGAGGACTGTGAATCCTCCAGCTGGTTAGGCATCGCGTTCTGAGCATCCAAGAGTCATTGTGGATCGCCGGTGAACAAAGTATGTGAAGGTTTGGAAGTCTACCTTGAAGACTTACCAGAGTGATTGGGCGAGGACTGTGTGTCCTTAGCTCAAGGGGAATAAGGTGAAGACGCGGTCTTCTGAGTTGAATCTCAGCCTCCCTAACCAGACGTATAGTTGTCACAGCAACTGGAACTGGCCCAACAAATCCTGTGTCCTCAACAAGTGACTGGTTCTACCCTCTCCCTCCCTTTACTTAGAGATTGTCTTCGTGAAGTCATTGCCTATCTGTCATACCTGTTTGACTTCATTGCTTGACTACTATCGTTGACTGGCTTCATACTATCTTCCATCCTGATCCTTACTACTAAGCTGCTAGTAGTCTTTGTACTTTCACATTATTGCACACTTGACTATGGTTTGCTTATTGTAATTTATCTTCCGCTGCATATCAATTAGGTCATTTCTACTACTTGTCTTTGAAACTTCCATGTTTTGAAGACTTTCATAAAAATCGCCTGTTCACCCCCTCTAGTCTATACTAGCACTTTCAATTGGTATCAGAGCAAGGTACTCCCTTGTTCTGTGTGATTCAGTTTAACCACCTGGAGTTTTAGCTATGTCGACTGCAGGGATAATCAAAGTCTCTGTTGCTTGCCTCGTGTTCGATGGAACTGAATATCCCTACTGGAAGAATAAGATGCGCATGCATCTTGAAGCCATTGATGTCGACCTCTAGTATGTCATCAAGAACGGCGTTCCCAAAATAGGTGAAGGTGTCACCCCTGATGATGTCAAGAAGTTCATTCAACTGGACTCTACTGCCAAGAACATCATCTGTGGTCATATGACCAAAGGACAGTATGGCCGTGTGAGTGCTCTCGAAACGTCGAAGCTAGTCTGGGACTGGCAATCCAAGGTCAACAAAGGCGTCTCAACCCAGAGAGATCAAAGGATCAGTGTTCTTCGCAACCTCTTCACCCGCTTCAAGAGAAACGGCAATGAAAATGTCCAGCTCACGTTCGATCGCCTCACCGACATCACAAATGAGCTTCATTCTCTCGGCGCAACTGAGATTACCAAGCATGAAATCGTCAAGACACTACTGAGATCACTTGAAAGCTCCTTTGACACCCTTGCCCTCATGATACAAGAACGTCCTGACTTCAAGACACTCGATCTGTCTGATATACTTGAGAGGCTCAACACACATGAGTTCCAGCTTTCTGAGAAAAGAGATATCTATGGTCCCAACTATGGCCGAACTCGCGCTTTGAAGGCAAAAGTTGTTTCCACATCTGAAGAAGAATCTGACTGCAGTTCTGATGATCCTGAAGACATTGGAAAGGAACTTGCTATGCTTGTGAAGAAGTTCCAGAAATTCACCAAGAAGAAAGGATTCAGAAAGTCTTCTCGATCCAGCTCAAGGAATGATGAAGCTTCCACCCATGACCACAAGAAGAGAACCTGTCACAAGTGCAAGAAACCTGGTCACTACATATCTGAGTGTCCACAGTGGGACAATGAGAAGAAGAAGAAGAAGAACAAAGAATATGATTCTGATGACAAGAAGAAGAAGAAATCCTCAAAGTCTTCTTCTAAGTCTTCTTCCAAGTCTTCATCACACAAGAAGAGCTCATCTAGCAAGGCTCGTGCCTTTGTTGGCAAGGAAATGGATTCAGAGGAGGAGTCTGCTTCTGAGGAGGCGGAGGTGGAGTCTGGAGAGGAGTCCGACCCTGGCGTTGCAAGTCTGGTTCTAGCCACAGCTTATGTTGCCAAGTCCATCTTCAACACTGAAGACAATGACTTCCACACCAACGCTGAAGCTGATGATGAAGACGATCCTACTCCCACCTACTGCTTCATGGCACGTGGTGCCAAGGTAAAATCACGTGATGCTTACTTTCAAACATCAAGTGAAGATGACTCTGATTGTGAATCCAAACACAGCTACAAAACACTTGCTAAAATTACAACTGAACAACAAAAGGCTATGGAACATACTCAAAAACTGTTAGACAAAAGCGATGACCTGTTGGACGCAGAAATGACACGTTCATAGTCCTTAGTTGAAGACATAAAAAATCTTCATGCTAAGTACCAAGAACTTGAAAGTCGTCATCAAACGCTCTCAACCACTTATGAAAAGCTCTCCTATGATTATCTTCAAAGGAAGCAAGAGCTTGAGAAATTGAGAGCGGCTCATGAAGATCTTCAAAAAGAGAATGAGTCACTTCGCGCTCAAAAGATCAGTCCCGCTCAGGATGGATTTGAACCACCATGTCTAAAATGCATTGAGCATGATAACGCTACCTCTGTTGCTGAATGTTCCACTACTGCCGCTGTCGCATTGTCTTCAACTACTGATGTGGCAACTAACCCCTCTGCGGAGGATACCACTACTATTGCTGATGAAAATGCTAGGTTGAAGACATTGCTTGAAACAGGGATGTATAAAAGTCTGAAAGGACATCAGACACTTTGTGATGTCCTCAAAAAGCAGATTCTGAACCGAAACCCTAGCAAAGAGGGTGTTGGGTTCGAGAGGAAAATGAATGTTGATGGGTCATACTGGAAGCCTGAGCAGTACCCCAAAACCTCATGGGTTGCTGCAAAGGAACCTTCAGTAGATCCATCCACCTTATCTGGTTTCACTTGCGCTAATCCTATCATCATTGATGAATCCTTTGATGCAAACTATAAACTGTTTAAGAATCAGAATGGTGAAGTGTTTGCCAGGTATATTGGTACTAACTGCAGGAATGGACCACCTATGAAGAAGATCTGGGTACCAAAGCAGTGTATTGAGAATCTTCCTGTGAATGTCATCATGACACCACCGAGGAAGAAGACAAACCCCAGACCTATGGCTTCATATGGACCAAAGGCTTCATATAGATACAAGACTCACCTGAGTCACCCTAACACCAATGTTTTGCAGGGAAACCATACTCAGACTTATGAATATGAGCGTGCGTCTTCAAACCGCTATGTTCATAGAACTAAGAACTTTTCTGCTTATTCATATGAGTATCATTCATCTCCTGCAAGGCTATTTGCTAGGGCTCCAAAGCCAAAATTCTCAGATGTTGCACTTAGAGTCATCGCTTCTAAGCCACCCCTGAAGATGTGGGTGGTGAAGAAGAATTAACTTTCTTTTGCAGAGTATGGTCTCCAGCCTGTGATCAATGGCGTCCGATGCTATTGCTGGGGACCTAAAACACATTAAGGGACGCATGATAAAATGGCCTTACTATGTATTTCACATCTGAATTGCTTACCAATCATACTATGAGTCCTAACCTTGATCTAAGCTGTGATAATCCTCATGTGCGTCAAATGCTTACGCTTCAGAACACTCTTTGTGAAGCCTATCCTCCTAACTGCACTGTAGGGAATGACACCTCATGCTTCAGAATGGATTATGGACAGTGGATGCACTAATCATATGACTGGTGATCGAAGTCTTCTCATGGACTCAACCTTACGTCCATCAGACAAGAGTCACATCACATTTGCTGACACTAGTAAAAGCAAGGTATTGGGTCTAGGTAGAGTTGCAATCTCAAAGGATCAACACATGGATAAAGTGATGCTTGTTGAATCCCTTGGTTTCAACTTAATGTCTGTCTCGATGCTTTGTGACTTGAACATGATTGTTCTATTTGGAAAATACCGTTGCCTTGTACTAATGGAATCTGACAAGTCTCTAGTCTTTGAAGGGTATCGGAAAGATGATCTATACATGGTAGATTTCTCAGCAGGTCCACAGCTTGTCGTATGTCTTCTAGCAAAAGCTTCAGAATGCTGGCTTTGGAAAAGGAGGATGGGGCATGCTGGCATGAGGAACTTACACACTCTCGTCAAGAAGAAGCATGTCATAGGCATCGAGGGTGTCAAGTTCAAGAAGGATCATTTGTGTGGTGCCTGCGAAGCTTGAAAGATGACTAGGGCCAAGCACCCCTCGAAGACAATCATGACAACATCTCAACCCTTTGAGCTGTTACACATGGACCTATTTGGACCTACTCACTACTCCACCCTCACAACTACAGCTTGTCTCTATGGCTTTGTCATTGTTGATGACTACTCAAGATATACATGGGTGCACATAATTCTGTACAAAACTGAAGTGCAAGATGTCTTCAGACGATTCGCCAATCGAGCCATGAACAATTATGGCGTCAAGATCAAGCATATCAGAAGTGACAACGGCACTGAGTTCAAGAATACCGGACTTGATCTTTATCTGGATACAATGGGAATCACTCATGAGTTCTCTGCTCCATACACACCTCAGCAAAATGGCATCGTAGAGCGCAAGAACAGAACCCTCATTGAGATGGCTCGAACAATGCTCGACGAGTACAAGACACCAAGAAAGTTCTGTCCTGAAGCTATTGATATAGCATGTCACATCATCAACCATGTTTACATCCATAAGCTTCTGAACAAAACATCCTATGAGCTCCTTACTGGCAAGAAGCCAAATGTCAGCTACTTCAGAGTATTTGGAGCTAGGTGTTGGGCCAAGGATCCCCATCACAAGTAAAAATTTGCACCTAAAGCTCACGAAGGCTTCATGCTCGGTTATGGAAAGGACTCGCACTCTTACAAAGTCTTCAACCTCTATCTCTACAAAATCGTCGAAACTGTGGATGTGCGATTTGATGAAACCAATGGTTCACAAAGAGAGCTCCTGCCAAGTACACTAGATGAAGCTCCACCCAGTGAATCTATCAAGCTGATGGGAACTGGTGAAATCATGCCTTCTGAAGCACAGCCTGAAGAGGAACTTATCATTTCTGCACCTAACCAACCTGAAAACAATGCTCAGACTGAAGACAATCCTCCCAACGTTGACAATGATCAGCAAGAGCAAGGTCTCCGTCCAGTTCATCCTCGAGTTGCAAATGAAGTACAAATTGAGAAGATAATTGATAGCATCAATGCACCTGGTCCACTTACTCTCTCAAGAGCAACACAGTTAGCAAATTTCTGTGGACACTTTTCTTTTGTGTCAATATCAGAACCCAAGAAAGTTGTTGAAGCCTTTATGGAACCTGAATGGATTCAAGCTATGCAAGAAGAACTTCAACAGTTCAAGCTGAACAATGTTTGGGAACTTGTCAAGCGTCCTGACCCTCGCAAGCATAACATTATTGGCACAAAATGGATATATCGAAACAAGCGAGATGAGCATGGTCGAGTCATCAGATACAAAGCTTGTCTTGTGGCTCAAGGATATACTCAAGTTGAAGGAATTGACTTCGATGAAACATTTGCTCCCGTTGCTAGGCTTGAAGCTATTCGCATACTGCTAGCCTATGATAACCATCACAACATCTTGCTATATCAAATGGATGTGAAGAGTGCATTTCTCAACGGCAAGATTGAAGAAGAAGTATACGTAGCTCAACCACCTGGTTTTGAAGATCCAAAACATCCTGATATGGTGTACAAGCTAAACAAAGCACTGTATAGCCTCAAACAAGCTCCTCGCGCTTGGTATGATACGATCAAAGACTTCTTGAAGAGCAAAGGCTTCAAACCTGGATCCCTCGATCCCACACTCTTCACGAAGACATATGATGGTGAACTGTTTGTGTGCCAAATATATGTGGATAACATTATCTTTGGCTGCACCAACCAGAAGTATAGTGATGAGTTTGGATACATGATGCAATAGCAATATCAGATGTCCATGATGGGTGAGCTAAAGTTCTTCCTTGGTCTTCAAATTCGTCAGCAAAGGAATGGCATCTTCATATCTCAAGAAAAATACCTCAAAGACTGTCTGAAGAAGTTTGGAATGGAAGATTGCAAAGGTTACACGATGCCAATGCCAGCCAAACACCATCTGGGTCCCGACGACAATGGTAAAGAGTTCGATCAAAAGGTATACCGCTCCATGATTGGTTCCTTACTTTACCTATGTGCATCTAGGCCAGATATTATGCTTAGTGTTTGCATGTGTGCTCGATTCCAAGCTGCACCAAAGGAATCGCATCACTTAGCTGTGAAGCGAATTCTTTGATATTTGGCTTACACCCCAACACTCGGATTATGGTATCCAAAGGGCTCAAAATTTGATTTGGTTGGATTCTCGGATGCTGATTATGCTGGTGACAAGGTGGATCGCAAGTCTACATCAGGCACATGTCACTTTCTGGGACGATCACTTGTCTGTTGGTCTTCAAAGAAGCAGAACTGTGTATCACTCTCAACTGCTAAATCTGAATACATTGCTGCTGGATCTTGTTGCGCTCAGCTCCTATGGATGAAGCAAACTCTCAAGGACTATGGCATCAATCTGAAACAAGTACCTCTCTTCTGCGACAATGAAAGCGCCATCAAGATTACCAAAAATCCAGTCCAGCACTCGAAGACAAAGCACATTGAAATTCGTCATCACTTTCTCAGAGATCATGTCATGAAGAAAGATATTGACATCATTCACGTTAACACTGAAGAGCAACTGGCAGATATCTTCACAAAGCCCTTGGATGAGAAAAGGTTTTGCAAGTTACGGTGTGAGCTAAATATCTTGGAATCCTCAAATGTCCTGTGATCAGGCACACATCCTAACACTTATGCATGTTGATGACTTAGATGTGCAACACACGAAGTAAAGTATATCTTCAATCAATGAAGACTTACATTCTGAGTGTGAATACATTAACGTGGAATTTGAATTCGGAGCGCCACGATAATTGTGTACCGTGTCTGGGTCTAATAATTCATATACGGTGGATAACGCCACCACCAAATTTCTCAGTTTGAAGTGTTTCACTAATGGCGTCATTGTTGCAATGTCTTTGCATTTGGTTTGTCTTCAATTTCCACTTATCTTCATGATTCTCTTCACTCTGTTGATTTGATTGCTTTCTGATATATATACTAGTGTTATGTCCTCTACAACATTCACTTATAGCTATGTCTTCCTAGTTGAATCTTTTGAAATAAGTGAATGTGATCGGACCCTAATCTCTCTATGCTTCCTATCTCAAGCTCTATCTGTCCAAATCATATGCATTCTATTGAAACTGTCGAATGTCTTCTCTGCGTCCTAGTCAGCAAAAGACACAGAGACAAACATTAAGTCTATTTTAAATGATTCACCTTATTGTTTGAAATTCGGAGACACCGGAACGAGCATCCGACAAACCTGGCGGGCGTGGGAACGTGGGACAACTCTGAGTATGTTGCATGCTTGCCACGTGCCCCTCAAATGTGAACCGCCAGGGGCACCTGTGTAATTGCGTTGTGCCGCTCACTTCCTTATAAATACATGTCCCCGGCGGTAAAGAAAACCTTCTCCCACCTCTCCACCTCGTCAAAACCCTAGCGCCACCGCTAGCTCTCGACGATGCCGGCGACGAAGCGCTTAGCTGCCGCGACTTCTCCGACGCCGTCCTCACGCCGGCCGCGGACATCGTCCTCCCCGCCGCCGCTGTAGGTGTCCTCTGTCGCCAAGTTAGGGCACGGTGGATTGAACTGCTCGGTCCCCTATTCATCCCATCTAGCAGTTCTTCGTGTGGTAAATATAACTCTATTTTTACCATATTTTTGATCTTCAAAGATTCATCCTATTTACCAAAATTGGTTTCTACTTTACAATGTTTGATCTATTCTGTCTGCATATCATACTGCCTAGTATATTCACTTAAACTTCATATCTAGTTTGATTCCTCACTTGTACTTATTCACGGATTCGTACAAATCTGGAACCAACTCTCAACATATAAGTGAATGTCTTCGCATCAGGAGGTCAATGTCTTCAAACTAATTTATCTTCAAAATCTTATGAGAATGCATATGACCTCTTCCCCTTCCCTCGCATCTCTAATGCTGTCACATGTACATGTCCGTGGGAGAATCCCTTGGTTCTCATAGTCTGCATTCGTTTGCAGAATTCTTACAGCATCACATTAACTCACCCGAAGCCAGTTCCTGTTTGTCCAGCAAGCAAAATCCTTTGAAGCTTTTGAACGTGTTGAAACCATTCAGTTTGAAGTTCATGGCTGCAGAGAAATCAGTAAGGAAGGGCGGCAGACAGCGTCATGGGGGAACATCAAAAGATTTGCCTGATGACCTCGCAGAGCTTTACAAGACAGATCCTGAAGAGAATTATCATCAGCGCAAGACACGAATCCAATGGATTCGATGATATTGGGCTGAACAATGGTTCAAATAAAAGTTCGTGACCCAGGAATATGCTGAGAAGAATGCCATCAAAAGTCCTTGGGGTGATATTCTCTATCGAGGCCTTCAACCCAAGAACAGAGCTGAAGCTAGTGCACAGGGTTTCTATCCTTGTATGGTCCGTGGACCTCAGCCTGAAAATGCCGACCCATCATCATTGCTCTGGTGTCGTGACGATACTCTCTTCAAGTGCAACTTCCAGCACGCAAAGGCATCGGCCAAGGAAAACAAGAAGTCATTGGGATTAGACTTCAACCCTGGTCCCTCTGCTCCCCGTGCTGATGGCTCACGTGATGCAGAACCCAATGTCATCGGCCCCTTCGCCAACCTTGATGGCCTCATCACTTACATCTTGGTCCAAGGTGCCAAAGTGGACCATTCTGATAATGATGCTGACACTGATGAAGCCCCAGCTCCTCCGCCAAAGCCGTAGAAGCTAAAGAAGACTAAGGCTTCAAGATCAGCTGCTCCACCCAGGGCTTCACGTGCGAAGCCACTGGCCACTGCACCTCCTAAAGACAGTGTGCAGTCTGAAGATCTCTCGCGTATCTCCAAGAAGACGGAGAAGAAAAAGAAAATCATCAAGCACACTGATCAGACCTTGACTCCTACTGCCATTCTGCGAGAAGAGCACATTGACCTGTCCAGCGATGAAGATCTTGCAGATGATGCCCTTGAGCAACTGATCAAGAGCAAGGAAGAAGCAGCGATCTTCAATAATTTGCCTCTCTTCGATGTGGCAATCATCCATAACTTCATTGATGAGTGGTTTGACACCCCAAATCTCAGCTTTGAAGATCTGCAACTTCCCATTGGCCTCAGCGTCTCCTTCAATGGCGCCATTGTTTCTGAGCTAGCTCTTGCTCAGCGCATTGTTGAAATGAAGCACAAGATCGACTATGAGAAAGCTCAGTTCAAGAAGCATGTGGCAAAGCTCAGCGTGCAAGATGTCAAAAACTTCAAGATCATGCTGCACAAGCTCAAAGAAGCCTTTCTCAAGAAGCGCGAAGAAGCTCAAGGCTCTCGTGAGCGTATGAAGAGTCTGGCTGACAAGTGTGTGCTAGCCTACAATTAGGCTGAGAAGCGCAAGGCTCTTGGTCGTCCTGGCATTGACCCCAGAATGGCTGCAAAGAAGAAGAAGCTATCAACTGCCCAATCTGCACCTTCAAGGCAGGAAGCACCTCGCATAATCTTCCCAAGCAGCATGACTAGCTCGAAGCCAAAGGTCATGTCAACCGCTTCAGAACTGAAGAAGACGAGGGCTGCCGAGGCTGAAGCCAGGAAAAGGAAAAGTACTGAAGCCTCTAATGCTACTCCCTCCAAGAAGAAGCGCAAAACCAAGAAGAATCGGGCTGCTCCCACAGAGCCCTTAGTTGTTGAACCTATCTTAGTGGTTTGCCCTGCATCTGAACACCAAGAACGATGGATGATAGTTCATGAGCCTGCTTTCACAGAGGCTCATGAAGCTGAAAACATTCCAGCAGTTGATCCCATCGCTGCTGAAGACATTAGTCACAACGACAATGTTGAAGATGATGAAGTTCTTCCTCAGATCGAACACAACTTGGTATCATCGCCTGTTCTCACGAATAGCGAACTCATCAGCATTGGTCGTCCTCCGGCGCCAATTGCTCAGGATGCATCATGGGCTGATCACCCATAACAACAAGACTCCCCGAGTACTCCCCAACAACAACAACAAGTCACACCACCTGTGCAAGAAGAACCAGAAGACTTTGAGGCCCAGCCAACTCCATCTCCAAAGGCGTCGCCAGCATTACGCAGGCTTCGCAAAGGACCAAGGCCTCGGGTCCCTCTTTCGAGCATTCCAGAAGGAGAAGTGCACCACTCATCTGTTGCACGTCAAGTGTTTCCTGAAGCCACTCCGACTGTGAATGTCTCCGTGTCTGAAGCCAAAGCTGCTGAAGACAATCCGGCTGCATCAGCCGGTGACAATCAACGAGAAGAACGTGTCCCTACTCCCCCATTACTGTAGAAGTTGTTCCTGATGTGAACGTACCAGTGCCCGACCCTCCAGCTCATCAAGTGGAGGTTGAAAGTCTTGAGGCTGCCACCACCAACACAAATGAAGCCACTGATGTAGTCATGGCTGAAGAGAATGTGGAGCCTGCACCGACCAATGTGCCAAAAGCCAATGATGCGACTGCTCCTGAAGCTTCTGCTGTACAGCCTGACGCCTCAGCTGTTGCCACTGCTCCTGTTCCGCCACCAAGGCCCCATACAAGTGAGCAAGCATAAAGCCATGGCCAGCTAATCACTATCAAATGGCCCATTCTGGTCCCTCCGCCTAATGCCTCTGGTCCTCAGTTTGATTATCATGTTGAGCATAGGCCTCTGGTCCAGAAACCAAAGCCAAGACTGCCAAGGTTCCCAGGTACTACCACCTATATAGGGTCCTTCAATGCAAATGGCTTCAAAAGCCACAACACCTTCTTTGACAGCATCAAGAACCCCTACTCAAAGCCAAGAATATCATCTGATCGTTTCTGGAGCTATCAGCAGCGAAGCTATTACTCCTGCATTATGTATGATCAAGGGCGCATTTTCCCTCATATGCGCCTCAACACTGAAGCCATTGCAGGACTGCCATGCTTAGAAGAAGCACTTGACTGCTTTCGTGACGCAGGTCTGCTCAGCTTTGTGACAGACAAAGAACATTGGAATGAGGAACTTTTGCTTCAATTCTATGCTACCCTCCACATTCACGGCTACAACAGGGATATAAAGACATGGGTTCTCGAGTGGATGACAGGAAATGTTCATCATGAAGCCAAAGCTCTTGACCTCATTGAGCTTACAGGCCTACCCACTCCCGGAGAGTTGTACGAACCTGATTGTCAAGTCCACCGCAATGCACTGGACAGCATCTTCCATAAGCCAGAGCCCAACATGAGCCAGATGTTGAGCATGATGAAGCCTCTGCCATCTGACGCTGAATACCCAAAGGAGTTCTTTGTTGATGACCTTGAGTACCTGCCTCGCACAATATATCACATCATCAGGCGAACTCTGTGGCCTATCAAAGGGCATTCATCAGCTACAAAACTTGAAGGAGCCATGAAGACATTGGTCTTTTACATCCTCAATGGGATAAGCTTCAATACACAAGAATTCTTCATCTGGCAACTGGCTGCGTCTGGATCTGATCTTTTTGGCCTGAAATTCTATGCTCCATGGGTCATGCACCTCATCAAGATACACTCAACCATCAACTATCAGCCCTCTGGTCGCAATCATCTGATCTTTCTACCAGAGGTTGATATGTCAGTTGAAGCCATATACCCTGAGCCTGCCAAGGAGCCTCTTTGTCTTCAAAATGCTGATCACCAAAGCTTCTCTCAGCCCATGGAAGGAGTCCAAGGAGTAACTCGTGTCTATCAAATGGCTGGGAACACTCGTCTGCCTCATCGTGCGCAAACTGAAGCTATTGAGAGCACAATTGCACAAAGGCCTAAGAAGCACTCTCGCGTACTAAATGACCGAGAACTTCTTGTGGCACTGCATCAGAAATAAGACAAGCATCACTTTTGGCTCAAGCGACAGATGCAAAGCCTCTTGGTGGATGTCAATCGCATTCGAAATCTTGCCACCAAGAATGCTTTTGTCACTCACGAGACCTATCGGCGATCATGGAAGAGTTTGACACTGCTCAGTGCTGAAGCGGATCTTCATGATGATGGCTTCAATGAAAGATTCAAGTTTGACTCCACTCCTCCACAGAATGCTGTCCTACGTCAAACTCCATCCCTTGAAGATTCTGACTATTCTTCCTCCGCGGCAACTGTGAATGCCAATGTGATCGATGATGAAGACGATGCTACTTCACCGCCCCCTACTTCTGCACGCATCGACACTGCACCAAGTACGTCTGTGCCGCCAAACAACAACGACAACCCTGCTGCTTCACCTACTCCTCATGAGGACGAGTAGATGCTCTATGTCTTCACACCTTTTTGGTCCTTACTGACAAAAGGGGGAGAAGCATATGAGTTTGATAGTCTTCAAGCAGGTTCTTATGGGCGGTTGCTTTATATTTTTCCTAGTGTTTACAACTCTCGCTATTTGATACAATTGGTTCTTTGAGTTATAACACTTAAACTCAATGGTCGTCTGCTACTTATTTGCTTTTTTGTGATGCGATGATAAATTCCGCATGTGCGATGATAACTTCCGCACTTAGATCATTCTGCAGACGTCCATTTTTCATTATGCATGTCATTCTCTTAGTTATATCATTTCATGCATGATGAATTATCTTCCTAAGTTGAAGAGGATCTCCACAAGTACAACCTGCCATGTGCATTTGCATTCCAAAAGCAAATTACTCATATGCACATCTTCAGGGGGAGCCTTTGCCACTTATGAAGACAATACCCTATCCTTTACAATTTCACATACTTTATCCCCGTTGAAAACTTCAACCAGTTTGTCATCAATCACCAAAAAGGGGGAGATTGTAAGTGCATCTAGTGCCACCCATAGTTGGTTTTGGAGTATTGACGACAAATTTGGTTGAGGGACTAATGCGTTTGTGAGAATTGCAGGATAACGCAGGTAGTGTCCCTCATTGATTCGGTTCACCTATCGGAGATGACCCCTAAAAATGTATGAAGACATTGACAACAATGGTGGTATGTGAAGATATTCATATTGAAGACTATGACATGAGAAGACATTGAGTGAAGACTATGGAGCGCGAAGACTGTGTGATTTCGTTGTTTCCTTTCCTTCTTTGTTGAGTCATAGGAACCACCGTACTGTTAAGTGGGGTCCAAGTGAACAAAGTCGGAATGACTGAAGTGATGCTCAACCCAAATCCTATGTCTTCGAGCGAAGATAATGAGAGCAAATCTTATCCAGAGCTGGATGAGTCAGCTTTTCTTGTAGCCCAAGTAAAGTTGCCGTGTGTGTTTGAAATCTGACCGTTGGAACACGTGTCAGTTCCTTAGTGACCCAGGGTCATTTTGGACATATCAGGTCGGGTTGCCTTGTGGCTATAAATAGCCCACCCCCTACACCATAAATTGGTGGCTGCTCAGAGTTAGTGCACGGCTTTTGTCGTTTGAGAGCAACCCACCTCGAAGCGTTTGAGAGAGAGAAATCCTTGCGAGGATAAAGCCCAAACACCCAGAGCCAAAGAGTGTTAGGCATCACTGAAGTCTTTCTGTCTGTGTGACCTGAAGACTTATTACACTTGAGGACTGTGAATCCTCCAGCCGGTTAGGTGTCGCGTTCTAAGCATCCAAGAGTCATTGTGGATCGCCGGTGAACGAAGTCTGTGAAGGTTTGGAAGTCTACCTTGAAGACTTACCAGAGTGATTGGGCGAGGACTGTGTGTCCTTAGCTCAAGGGGAATAAGGTGAAGATGCGGTCTTCTGAGTTGAATCTCAGCCTCCCTAACCAGACGTACAGTTGTCACAGCAACTGGAACTGGTCCAACAAATCCTGTGTCTTCAACAAGTGACTGGTTCTACCCTCTCCCTCCCTTTACTTAGAGTTTGTCTTCATGAAGTCATTGCCTATCTGTCATACCTATTTGACTTCATTGCTTGACTACTATCGTTGATTGGCTTCATACTATCTTCCATCCTGATCCTTACTACTAGGCTACTACTAGTCTTTGTACTTTCACATAATTGCACACTTGACTATGATTTGCTTATTGTAATTTATCTTCCGCTGCATATCAATTAGGTCATTTCTACTGTTTGTCTTTGAAACTTCCATGTTTTGAAGACTTTCATAAAAATCGCCTATTCACACCCCCTCTAGTCGATACTAGCACTTTCAGAACCGAATGTTACAATTTATACATGTTTCTCTACTCCTATAAAAGACTTAGTTGGTGATGGTGGTGTGTCTTCCATCCATCATTTCTGACCATTAGATCTGCTTCTAACGGCCGTGAGGTAAGTTGTGGCATTTTTTAACAATAGCCCACTTCTCTGCTCCAATTTGCAGAAAACCCCTTATTATCTTAAAAGCAACAACAGCCCTCCCTCACTTCATCAAAACAGCCTGAGAAATATAATTTGAGTGAAAATTGTTGGGGAACGTTGCAGAAAATAAAATTTTCTATGCTTCACCAAGATCAATCTATGGAGTCATCTAGCAACAAGAGAGAGGAGTGCATCTACATACCCTTTTGGATCGCATGCGGAAGCGTTCAAGAGAACGGGGTTGAGGGAGTCGTACTCGTCGTGATCCAAATCACCGGAGATCCTAGCGCCGAACGGACGGCACCTCCGCGTTCAACACACGTACGGTTGGGAAGACGTCTCCTCCTTCTTGATCCAGCAAGGGGGAAGGAGAGGTTGATGAAGATCCAGCAGCACGACGGCGTGGTGGTGGATGCAGCAGCGATCATGGTAGGGCTTCGCCAAGCTTCTGCGAGAGGGAGAGGTGTTGCAGGGGAGAGGGAGGCGCCAGAGACTTGGGATGCGGCTGTCCTCCCTCCCCCCTCTTTATATAGGCCCCCTGGGGGGGCGCCGGCCCTAGGAGATGGGATCTCCAAGGGGGGCGGCGGCCAAGGGGGTGGCTTGCCCCCCAAGCCAAGGGGGGCGCCCCCACCCCTAGGGTTTCCTGCCCTAGGCTCAGGGGGAGGCCCTAGGGGGGCGCACCTGCCCACTAGGGGCTGGTTCCCCTCCCCACTTCAGCCCATGGGTCCCTCTGGGATAGGTGGCCCCACCCGGTGGACCCCCGGGACCCTTCCCGTGGTCCCGGTACAATACCGGTGACCCCCGAAACTTTCCCGATGGCCGAAACTTGACTTCCTATATATGAATCTTTACCTCCGGACCATTCCGGAACTCCTCGTGACATCCGGGATCTCATCTGGGACTCCGAACAACTTTTGGGTTACTGCATACTAATATCTCTTCAACCCTAGCGTCACCGAACCTTAAGTGTGTAGACCCTACGGGTTCGGGAGACATGCAGACATGACCGAGACGCCTCTCCGGTCAATAACCAACAGCGGGATCTGGATACCCATGTTGGCTCTCACATGCTCGTCGATGATCTCATCGGATGAACCATGATGTCGATGATTCAATCAATCCCGTATACAATTCCCTTTGTCAATCGGTACGTTACTTGCCCGAGACTCGATCGTCGGTATCCCAATACCTCGTTCAATCTCTTTACCGGCAAGTCACTTTACTCGTACCGTAATGCATGATCCCGTGACCAGACAGTTGTTCACATTGAGCTCATTATGATGATGCATTACCGAGTGGGCCCAGAGATACCTCTCCGTCATACGGAGTGACAAATCCCAGTCTCGATTCGTGCCAACCCAACAGACACTTTCGGAGATACCCGTAGTGCAACTTTATAGTCACACAATTACGTTGTGACGTTTGGCACACCCAAAGCACTCCTACGGTATTCGGGAGTTGCACAATCTCATGGTCTAAGGAAATGATACTTGACATTTGGAAAAGCTCTAGAGAAACGAACTACACGATCTTTGTGCTATGCTTAGGATTGAGTCTTGTCCATCACATCATTCTCCTAATGATGTGATCCCATTATCAATGACATCCAATGTCCATAGTCAGGAAACCATGACTATCTATTGATCAATGAGCTAGTCAACTAGAGGCTCACTAGGGACTTGTTGTGGTCTATGTATTCACACATGTATTACGATTTCCGGATAATACAATTATAGCATGAACAATAGACAATTATCATGAACAAAGAAATATAATAATAACCATTTTATTATTGCCTCTAGGGCATATTTCCAACAGTCTCCCACTTGCACTAGAGTCAATAATCTAGTTACATTGTGATGTATCGAACACCCATTGTGTTCTGGTGTTGATCATGTTTTGCTCTAGGGAGAGGTTTAGTCAACGGATCTGCTACATTCAGGTCTGTATGTACTTTACAAATATCTGTGTCTCCATCTTGAACATTTTCACGAATGGAGTTGAAGCGACGCTTGATGTGCCTGGTCTTCTTGTGAAACCTGGGCTCCTTAGCAAGTGCAGTAGCTCTAGTGTTGTCACAGAAGAGTGTGATCAGCCCCGATGCATTGGGTATGACTCCTAGGTCGGTGATGAACTCCTTCACCCAGATAGCTTCATGCGCTGCCTCCGAGGCTGCCATGTACTCCGCTTCACATGTAGATCCCGCCACGACGATCTGCTTGCAACTGCACCAGCTTACTGCCCCACCATTCAAAATATACACGTATCCGGCTTGTGGCTTAGAGTCATCCAGGTTTGTGTCGAAGCTAGCATCGACGTAACCCTTTACAACGAGCTCTTCGTCACCTCCATATACGAGAAACATATCCTTAGTCCTTTTCAGGTACTTAAGGATGTTCTTGACCGCTGTCCAGTGTTCCATGCCGGGATTACTTTGGTACCTTCCTACCAAAGTTACGGCAAGGTTTATATCAGGTCTGGTACAGGTCATGGCATACATGATAGACCCTATGGCTGAGGCATAGGGGACGACACTCATCTTTTCTCTATCTTCTGCCGTGGTCGGACATTGAGCCGAGCTCAATTTCACACCTTGCAACACAGGCAAGAACCCCTTCTTGGACTGATCCATATTGAACTTCTTCAATATCTTATCAAGGTATGTGCTTTGTGAAAGGCCTATGAGGCGTCTTGATCTATCTCTATAGATCTTGATGCCTAATATGTAAGCAGCTTCTCCAAGGTCCTTCATTTAAAAACACTTATTCAAGTAGGCCTTTATGCTGTCCAAAAGTTCTATATCATTTCCCATCAAAAGTATGTCATCACATATAATATGAGAAATGCTACAGAGCTCCCATTCACTTTCTTGTAAACGCAGGCTTCTCCATAAGTCTGCATAAACCCAAACGCTTTGATCATTTCATTAAAGCGAATGTTACAACTCCGAGATGCTTGCACCAGCCCATAGATGGAGCGCTGGAGCTTACATACCTTGTTAGCATTCTCAGGGTCGAAAAAACCTTCCAGCTGCATCATATACAGTTCTTCCTTAAGATGACCGTTAAGGAATGCCGTTTTGACGTCCATTTGCCACATCTCATAATCATAGTATGCAGCAATTGCTAACATGATTTGGACGGACTTCAGCTTCGCTACGGGAGAGAATGTCTCATCGTAGTCAATTCCTTGAACTTGTCGATAACCCTTAGCGACAAGTCGAGCTTTATAGATGGTAACATTACCATCCGCGTCCGTCTTCTTTTTAAAGATCCATTTGTTTTCTATTGCTCGCCGATCATCGGGCAACTCTGTCAAAGTCCATACTTTGTTTTCATACATGGATCCTATCTCGGATTGCATGGCTTCAAGCCATTTGTTGGCATCTGGGCCCGCCATTGCTTCTTCATAGTTCGAAGGTTCACCGTTGTCTAACAACATGATTTCCAGGACAGGGTTGCCATACCACTCTGGTGTGGAACATGTCCTCGTGGACCTACGAAGTTCAGTAGTAACTTGATCCGAAGTACCTTGATCATCATCATTAGTTTCCTCTCTTGTTGGTGCAGGCACCACAGGAACATCTTCCTGAGCTACGCTACTTATCGGTTCAAGAGGTAGTACTTCATCAAGTTCCACTTTCCTCCCACTTACTTCTCTCGTGAGAAACTCTTTCTCCAGAAAAGACCCGTTCTTGGCAACAAAGATCTTGCCCTCGGATCTTAAGTAGAAGGTATACCCAATAGTTTCCTTAGGGTATTCTATGAAGACGCATTTTTCCGACTTGGGTTCGAGCTTTTCAGGTTGAAGTTTCTTGAAATAAGCATCGCATCCCCAAACTTTTAGAAATGACAGCTTAGGTTTCTTCCCAAACCATAATTCATACGATGTCATCTCAACGGATTTAGATGGTGCCCTATTTAAAGTGAATGTAGCTGTCTCTAGAGCATATCCCCAAAATGATAGTGGTAAATCGATAAGTGACATCATAGATCGCACCATATCCAATAGAGTGCGATTACGACGTTTGGACACACCATTACGCTGAGGTGTTCCAGGCGGCGTGAGTTGTGAAACGATTCCACATTTCCTTAAGTGCGTACCAAATTCATGACTTAAATATTCTCCCCTACGATCTGATTGTAAGAACTTTATCTTTCGGTCATGTTGATTCTCTACCTCATTCTGAAATTCCTTGAACTTTTCAAAGGTCTCAGACTTGTCTTTCATCAAGTAGACATACCCATATCTACTCAAGTCATCAGTGAGAGTGAGAACATAATGATATCCTCCGCGAGCCTCAACGCTCATTAGACCGCACACATCAGTATGTATGATTTCCAATATGTTGGTTGCTCGCTCCATTGTTCCGGAGAACGGAGTCTTGGTCATTTTGCCCATGAGGCATGGTTCACATGTGTCAAACGATTCACAATCTAGAGACTCTAAGAGTCCATCAGCATGGAGCTTCTTCATGCGCTTGACACCAATGTGACCAAGGCGGCAGTGCCACAAGTATGTGGGAATATCGTTATCAACTTTACATCTTTTGGTATTCACACTATGAATATGTGTAACATTACGCTCGAGATTCATTAAGAATAAACCATTGACCAGCGGGGCATGACCATAAAACATATCTCTCATATAAATAGAACAACCATTATTCTCGGATTTAAATGAGTAGCCATCTCGCATTAAATGAGATCCAGATACAATGTTCATGCTCAAAGCTGGCACTAAATAACAATTATTGAGGTTTAAAACTAACCCCGTAGGTAAATGTAGAGGTAGCATGCCGATGGTGATCACATCGACCTTGGAACCATTCCCAACGCGCATCGTCACCTCGTCCTTTGCCAGTCTCCGCTTATTCCACAGCTCCTGCTTTGAGTTACAAATATTAGCAACCGCACCGGTATCAAATACTTAGGAGCTACTACGAGTGTTGTTAAGGTACACATCAATAACATGTATATCATATATACCTTTGGTTTTGCCGGCCTTCTTGTCCGCTAAGTACTTGGGGCAGTTCCGCTTCCAGTGACCACTTCCCTTGCAATAAAAGCACTCAGTCTCAGGCTTGGGTCCATTGTTTAACTTCTTCCCGGCAACTGGCTTGCCGGGCACGGCAACTCCCTTGCCGTCCTTCTTGAAGTTCTTCTTACCCTTGCCTTTCTTGAACTTAGTGGTTTTATTCACCATCAACACTTGATGTTCCTTTTTGATCTCTACCTCCACTGATTTCAGCATTGAATATACCTCAGGAATGGTCTTTTCCATCCCCTGCATATTGAAGTTCATCACAAAGCTCTTGTAGCTCGGTGGAAGCGACTGAAGGATTCTGTCAATGACCGCGTCATCCGGGAGATTAACTCCCAGCTGAGTCAAGCGGTTGTGCAACCCAGACATCTTGAGTATGTGCTCACTGACAGAACTATTTTACTCCATCTTACAGCTGAAGAACTTGTCGGAGACTTCATATCTCTCGACCCGGGCATGAGCTTGGAAAACCATTTTCATCTCTTCAAACATCGCATATGCTCCGTGTTGCTCAAAACGCTTTTGGAGCCCCGGTTCTAAGCTGTAAATCATGCCGCACTGAACGAGGGAGTAATCATCAGCACGAGACTGCCAAGCGTTCATAACGTCTTGGTTCTCTGGGATGGGTGCTTCACCTAGCGGTGCTTCTAGGACATAATCTTTCTTGGCAGCTATGAGGATGATCCTCAGGTTCCGGACCCAGTCCGTATAGTTGCTGCCATCATCTTTCAGCTTGGTTTTCTCTAGGAATGCGTTGAAGTTGAGGTGGACATGAGTGTTGGCCATTTGATCTACAAGACATTTTGCAAAGGTTTTTAGACTAAGTTCATGATAATTAAGTTCATCTAATCAAATTATTCAATGAACTCCCACTTAGACAGACATCCCTCTAGTCATCTAAGTGAAACATGATCCGAGTCAACTAGGCCATGTCCGATCATCACGTGAGACGGACTAGTCATCATCGGTGAACATCTTCATGTTGACCGTATCTTCTATACAACTCATGCTCGACCTTTCGGTCTTCCGTGTTCCGAGGCCATGTCTGTACATGCTAGGCTCGTCAAGTGAACCTAAGTGTATTGCGTGTGTAAATCTGGCTTACACCCGTTGTATTCGAACGTTAGGATCGATCACACCCGATCATCACGTGGTGCTTCGAAACAACGGACCTTCGCAACGGTGCACAGTTAGGGGGAACACTTTTCTTGAAATTATTTTGAGGGATCATCTTATTTAAGCTCCTATGGCTCCTGCCGGTTGTCATACTCATCGACATGCAATTCGTGATTCCTATTACAAGAACATGATCATCTCATACATCACATATATCATTCATCACAACCTTTGGCCATATCACATCACAAGCCACTTGCTGCAAAAACAAGTTAGACGTCCTCTAATTGTTGTTGCAAGTTTTTACGTGGCTTCTATAGGTTTCTAGCAAGAACGTTTCTTACCTACGTAAAACCACAACGTGATATGCCAATTTCTATTTACCCTTCATAAGGACCCTTTTCATCGAATCCGCTCCAACTAAAGTGGGAGAGACAGACACCCGCTAGCCACCTTATGCAACTAGTGCATGTCAGTCGGTGGAACCTGTCTCACGTAAGCGTACGTGTAAGGTTGGTCCGGGACGCTTCATCCCACGATGCCGGCGAAGCAAGATAAGACTAGTAGTGGCAAGAAAATTGACAACATCTACGCCCACAACTGCTTTGTGTTCTACTCGTGCATAGTAACTACGCATAGACCCAGCTCTGATACCACTGTTGGGGAACGTTGCAGAAAATAAAATTTTCTACGCTTCACCAAGATCAATCTATGGAGTCATCTAGCAACGAGAGAGAGGAGTGCATCTACATACCCTTGTAGATCGCGTGCGGAAGCATTCAAGAGAACGGGGTTGAGGGAGTGGTACTCGTCATGATCCAAATCACCGGAGATCCCAGCGCCGAACAGATGGCACCTCCGCGTTCAACACACGTACGGTTGGGAAGACGTCTCCTCCTTCTTGATCCAGGAAGGGGGAAGGAGAGGTTGATGAAGATCCAGCAGCACGACGGCGTGGTGGTGGATGCAGCAGCGATCACGGCAGGGCTTCGCCAAGTTTCTGCGAGAGGGAGAGGTGTTGCAGGGGAGAGGGAGGCGCCGAAGACTTGGGGTGTGGCTTCCCTCCATCGCCCCCTCTTTATATAGGCCCCCTGGGGGGGCGCCGGCCCTAGGAGATGGGATCTCCAAGGGGGGCGGCGGCCAAGGGGGTGGCTTGCCCCCCAAGCCAAGGGGGGCGCCCCCCACCCCTAGGGTTTCCTGCCCTAGGCGCAGGGGGAGGCCCTAGGGGGCACACCATCCCACCAGGGGATGGTTCCCCTCCCCACTACAGCCCATGGGGACCTCTGGGATAGGTGGCCCCACCCGGTGGACCCCCGGGACCCTTCTGGTGGTCCCGGTACAATACCGGTGACCCCCGAAACATTCCCGATGGCCGAAACTTGACTTCCTATATATGAATCTTTACCTCCGGACCATTCCGGAGCTCCTCGTGACGTCCGGGATCTCATCCAGGACTCGGAACAACTTTCGGGTTACTACATACTAATATCTCTTCAACCCTAGCGTCACCGAACCTTAAGTGTGTAGACCCTACGGGTTCGGGAGACATGCAGACATGACCGAGACGCCTCTCCGATCAATAACCAACAGCGGGATCTGGATACCCATGTTGGCTCCCACATGCTCCTCTATGATCTCATCGGATGAACCACGATGTCGAGGATTCAATCAATCCCGTATACAATTCCCTTTGTTAATCGGTACGTTACTTGCCCGAGACTCAATCGTCGGTATCCCAATACCTCGTTCAATCTCGTTACCGGCAAGTCACTTTACTCGTACCATAATGCATGATCCCGTGACCAGACACTTGGTCACATTGAGCTCATTATGATGATGCATTATCGAGTGGGCCCAGAGATACCTCTATGTCATACGGAGTGTCAAATCCCAGTCTCGCTTCATGCCAACCCAACAGACACTTTTGGAGATACCCGTAGTGCACCTTTATAGTCACCCAGTTACGTTGCGACGTTTGGCACACCCAAAGCACTCCTACAGTATCAGGGAGTTGCACAATCTCATGGTCTAAGGAAATGATACTTGACATTTGGAAAAGCTCTAGCGAAACGAACTACGCGATCTTTGTGCTATGCTTAGGATTGGGTCTTGTCCATCACATCATTCTCCTAATGATGTGATCCCGTTATCAATGATATCCAATGTCCATAGTCAGGAAACCATGACTATCTGTTGATCAACGAGCTAGTCAACTAGAGGCTCACTAGGGACTTGTTGTGGTCTATGTATTCACACATGTATTACGATTTCCGGATAATACAATTATAGCATGAACAATAGACAATTATCATGAACAAAGAAATATAATAATAACCATTTTATTATTGCCTCTAGGGCATATTTCCAACGGTGTGAATGCAATGCAGTTTGCACTCATATAAAGGCACCCCTCCATTCCAATGCATCTACCACATCGTACGCACCTAAGCACCTACACTAAGCGCAAAAGTGCTCACTCTAGACCCATGGCGGCGATGCGTGCGAGCGGCCCACGGCATGGCACCGAGGATCATCTCTAGACGGTGTTGGGACCAACTAGTTCATGACCATTGTCGACGCCAGCTACGACTCTCAGTTGGACCAGATGATCGTTGCCACCATCAACAAGTTCACTATTGTCAAGAAGCTCACGGACAACATCGTCGTACTCCTCCAGCCTGCGTGCTCGGGCTCTTCATTGCCTGCCACCCTAATCGGCCTCCATGGCGAGAACCTCTTTCAAGAACTGGTGGCCCTGCGAGTGCCCGCCGACGCAACAAAGAATGTCCACCTGGAGGTCGCGCTCACCACGAGGCGCCTTGCCTTGCAAGAATTCGTCGACCTACACATCCACGTGCATGAGGAGGTAGTGTTCATAGGTATCTACAAGGCCGGTGAGGACGCTGCAACGTTGGCCTTCGTCAACCGGCTAGAAGCATTGGACGCCTTTGTTGAGAAGCACCTTGACCTCGCCACAAAAGCCGCTGCTCCTAAGCTGTCGGTCGGTGGTCCGGCACACTGAGTCTAGGAGGAGGAGGTCATACATTGATGGATGCATCTTTATTCTTGCCTCTCGTAACCACCACTACGATCGCATCATCGTGGCCTTTATTCTTATTGCGCTATTGCATTCTTGCTCCAGTCAATATAGACATGTGCGATCCCTTTGCTCACATTTGGAGGCAATTATTGGTGTCATTGTAACTAGTACTCCATCCGTCAATTTATAAGTTGTGCTTACCTTTTGCATCAACTTCGTGCAACGCTTGGGCATCTTGCTAGAAACACTACAATATGTCGAACCGCATGTGACCAACCCGACGATGCACCAACCTAGCTACTACCCTGCTTATCTGGCGGAAAAAGCCCCACCCTAGTGTTTCCACTCGTTATTTCTATCTATCGATCATGCCAAGGAGCAGAACCGAATGTTACAATTTATACATGTTTCTCTACTCCTATAAAAGACTCAGTTGGTGATGGTGGTGTGTCTTCCATCCATCATTTCTGACCATTAGATCTGCTTCTAACGGCTGTGAGGTAAGTTGTGGCATTTTTTTCAACAATAGCCCACTTCTCTGCTCCAATTTGCAGAAAGCCCCTTATTATCTTAAAAGCAACAACACCCCTCCCTCACCTCATCAAAACAGCTTGAGAAATATAATTTGAGTGAAAATTAATATATATTTTTAGTGGTATATATGTATATCAAAACAAGAGTGTTTTCTTTCAAGTTTGTGAACAAGTACTATCCTACTTTGGATCCATCGCAACGCTCGGGCACATTAATAGTAAAATAAAAAGGCATGTTGTGTTTGCGTCGCACCCCAACATGCCCGGGAATCGGGAATACTCCACAGCCCGTCCGGCACACCACATATGTAGGGAAGGTGTGTTGCCTAGAGTTTTCACTTTCATTTGGGACTGCATTGAGCAAACCGACTATCGGCAAACTGCACCCCACTCGCCGTGTTGGAAAACAGAAACGAGGAGGGGAAGATCAAGTTGTAGCATATAAGCCAAGAAATTTGGTGTCAGATGGGGCTCGTTGATAGAGTAGGAGCACTCCGTACTACTACTCCAACTAGTATGAAGTTTGTACTACAACTAGTACTACCACCATACAACTAGGTACGTGCACGACACAGCATCGTAGGAACAAAAAATGGGAAGATCTTGTTTTGGGTTATTTATCTTTTATTCAGTCAACGTTGTATGAATAATATGATGTGGGGGGGAACCCATGAAGCTTATGTGGCTTGGTTGCATGGCTAGAAAGGCTAGAGAAAAATAAATAGATAATGTGTTTAGAGTGCACTCCACTAAATAGATACTTTGGATCCATTGCAACGCACGTGCCGGCACATTGGTAGTAGTAAGAGACAAATTCCGGGTTTGGCACGAGTTCGTATTGCGGGAGCACCACAAGGCCTGGCACAGGAGTGATATTTCCCTCTCAGGGCCCACGGGACTGAGCTTCAGTGGCTTAGTGCGCCGGCCTATGAGTCATTGACATGTGGACTTTAAATGTGGCTGGCCCACATGTCATTCTGATGAAAGCTGAGCGGTGGTGGGACCGAGAGGGGTGAGGCGCAGGTCGGCGGACGAGTCTTGCCTGCTCCCCTCCCATGCTTCGATCCGTACTCTCGCACCACTAATTTTCATCCAACGGTTATAATAGATTTCCTCGTGTGGGTCATCTATAGCCTCAAACAAAGGTAAACAATCATAGATCTCCATCTCTGTTGCTGTGATGGGCAAGTACAATGTTGTTTGAGGATTCTTTTTGGTGAGTTCCAATTTTTGAATATGTGCTCTACATAGGATCATGTAGGTGCTTGTTTAAACTGTAAATTCATAATATAGTTTGCTTTATACTAATCACTTTTTTGTATTTATGCAAACATGGATGCTCATCTTGATTTCAATGGGAACTCCACAAAATGTTCCGTTGTTTCATCCCCTCCATTATACTTCATCATGCACAATACATCGAATGCTCTCGAATCGTTCATTTCCACCTTCAAAAACAAAATTAGCTACAAGAAAGGAGGTGCTGATATGTTCAAGGCGTTGCAACATATAAAGGCAAAATCCTACAAGCTACGCGCTAAGTTGGTTGATTTTAGTGGAACTGCACAAAAAGAACATCTGGTTTATTTAGCATGTGGTGACATGTCAATGTGCAAACTGAGGGCAAACCCCGCCCATTCCACAATCATAGGCAATTGATATTTTGGAATGGGAAAACCTTGTCAAACTTTGCTCATTGATGTACACAAAAAGACATGCATTTGATATTTTGTAATGGGACAACCTTGTCAAATTTTGCTCATTGATGTTAGCAAGAAGACACGCGTTTGGTATTTTGAAATGGGTAGCCCTTTGCTGTCAGCAACATCGATCGATTTTTCTTATTTGTGTCTTTTTTTGTGAAGCAAATATTGGCTCTAACGTGTGAATCATTGAGATACTTAATCATCGATTGTTGTGAATGTTTTCTATGAATTGCCAGGCCTGTGAGTTTGATTGCAATGTACAGGCATGCTAAAAACTTGCTCAAACTTTTTGTACATGTGAAACTGCTGCAAACGAGGTGATCACCGTGCGTCCTGGAATAATGCTTGTACATATTGTTTTGCATGTTCATCTAATGCCACTGATACAAGAATCCGAACTAATCGGACTAAATTCTTTCACACACGGCCGAATTTCATTACCTTTCAGACATTCTTCAACTAAAAAGGGGTGTGCTAGAGGTATAATTAATTAACCTAATCTATGATCTCCGACGCCCATTCCCCGTGTCCGGATGAGCCCCAAGAACTGAAGCTTCTTCTCCAGCTCCGCCTCCGGGGCTATAGGAAGTAAAACTGTCCGACTCCACATCGCTGCCAAGCAGCTAATTGGCCGTCGATGTTCAACCCGCCAAGCTTGGCTTCAACCGGAGGGTAGGAGCGATTGCCTTACTTGGACCCAAGCGGTGGCGACCTACCGTCTTCTACTCTTCCTCGTTTTCTATGTGGCGCCGCCTCATTGGTGGCATGCGGGGCCTCAACGGAGCCAGCGATGTCCTCTGCCTCATTGCCGCCAGGGCGGTGCCTTGGTGGAGCGGGGGAAATCCTCCCCCTCGTTGCCGGCAGGTAGGGCCTCGGCCGACCCGTCGATGTTCTCTGCCTCGTTATTGGCGGGGTGGGGCCTCAGCGGAGTAGGGCCTCGCTGTAGCCGGCAAAGTCCTCCGCCTCGGTGCCGATGGGGTGGGGCCTCGATGGAGCCGACATTGTCCTCTGCATTGTCGTCTGTCTTGCCAAGCAGCACCTCGCCCGCTTCATCACGCTCTTTGTAGGCAGCCGCGAACTCCGCCACCCACATGCGGTACCGCCAGCGTGCGAGGCGGCTATTGCAGATGGAGCGGTATGACTCGAGCAGCGCCTCCTGCTCCGCCCGCTCCATGGCGATCTACTCCTCCGCCTGCAGGTTCTCCTGGAGGACATGGTGGTTGTAGGCGACGTCGGCCCGCGTCTCCTGGAATTGCTCCTCATGCTTATGCCTTACCATGTCCATGTATTAGGCAAGGGCCTCGCCGATGGTCATGGTGCAATGCATCGGCGAGGATGGCATAGAGGAGGGGGTTGGCGTCGGATCGTCGATGACCACGTTCTCCATTGGACGTTGTCGTCCTCCAGCTGCCTGCTAGCCAGCCATTCGACAGCAATGGCTGCCATCTCCTTCTTCTGGTCCATCGTCCGCCCGCCCAAAGAGTGCTGGAGCGTGAGGAAGCCATGGTGGGAGTGATGTGAAGAGGAGAAAGGGAACAGAGGGGAATGACTGCGACTATTGGCCGCACAGTAGTTTTTATAGCAATGTTGGGCGGCAGAGGGACGGACAAGTGGCGCCAAGCCGCCTCGGCAACCACGTATCATTAATGTGGGCGGAAGACAGATGGACGGTTGTCACTTGTGTCGTTTGAACGCGGAGCAGTTGCCTGCACCGGGAAGCGGCACGGGCGGTGCTGACCGTTTCGGACAGAAAGCGCGCACGGGCGAGGGATGGGGTCTGCATGGGCCAGGGAGGTTAGACACGTGCTTGGCAGCGGTCCGGTCCAACAGCTAGACATGCTGGCTCGCCAGCGAGCTTGCCGAGCTCAGCAACGACAACCAGACGATGGATGAGGCTTCCGACCAGGAGCCGGCGCCACCGCCAAAGCCGGTTCATGACGTGTTCACCATAGAGCAGGTGCTGCCGCACTTCAATGCCCTAATGGCGGAAGATCTTTCAGTGCCGCTGGAATCGGCATTCCAGCAAGTGCAGGAGGACCAGTGCTAGAACCTCTGTCTCCTCAACAAGCACCGGCTCACGGTGGGATGAATCGCCGGCGAAGAAGCGAACGACAATGCCGTCACAGACATGTGGCCCTGTGATCCTGGCTTCCTGAATGAGCAGCGGGCGTTGTATGTCACCACATCTGTAGGGCCCGCAAGGCCCTCTCTGTCGTCCTTGGAGTTGTTGCGCTCGCCATGGCCCCGCCGTCTCACGTTGTCAGCATGGTCAATGAACATGAGGAATCAGGAGATGACTTTACGTTGAGAGGATGACAGTAGGGACCCACCAGGGGCGTAGCGATACGTACGCAAGTGCCTCTTCATTATATACAACTACAAAAAAATTGCTTCCTCCTGGCTTCCTGATATCACGGTCCCACACAATTGTCAACTTTATAGTCAAATAAATGAGAGAATTGCACAAGGATCGGCCGACTGCTGGGACCCAACAGCTCGAGCAGTATTTGTTTTTTGAGGTGTGAGCAGAGTTTTTCTTGAGGGATGTTTTTGTTGGTGTTCAGAGGAGCAGGGTATCAATTGGGTGGGCTGTGGACCGTTTAGCACAGGCTATTATTTTATGTCGACCAAATATCCAACCCAGATATTAATTTTTCAAGGTGAAAATGGCTAGACCAACTATACTTGTTTTGCAGAATACCCAACCCAGGTCAACTTGTTATTCTCCACCCCGTTGGGCTGCAAATCTTTCCTATGAGGGATGCATTAGGCTTGCCAAGAAAATGGGCTATAATTTAAAAAATTGGGCCATAAATATAAAAAACGCACCGAACAGGTAATTACTTTTAAAATTATTAATTTTGGATTTTAATTTTTTTAATTTCATTACTTGTTACGCTTGCAAAATTTCGTTGGATTTTGACCTAATACAAATTTATTTTGAAATTATATTTAATCTGACTCGAAATTTAGGGATAAAAAATATTTAGGATCTCACCAAAATGTGGGAAATTTTTTGAATTTATTTTTGAGCGGTTGGGTCCGTTGTCCTGGCTAGAAAATGAGCTGTAATTTTAACAAACATTAAGTGGGCTGCAGTAAATTCCATTAGAACTCAAAAATTGGTTGTACATTATAACAAATCACAAATGGGCTATATGTTCTCTGCCACAAATGTGATGCTCACTTGTGGGCCTACTAAGTTGACACGTGTGGAAGGCTTCGTCAACTTATTATCAACACACGATTCTAGCAGAAGTGGCCGTTGGATGTCCATCCAACGGCTGTGGTGCTTCTTTAATATCGGATATTCTTGCTCCAGCCGCCCAAACCACCGTCGGCGATACCGCATGCTACCGCCTCCCATGGCGGGCTGTGCTACCACGTAGGCCTCATCGTCCCACCCTACTCCCATTGTCGTCTAGGCCATTCCTCTACTCGCCAAGACCTCCGGTTATTCTCCGGCGTTGGCAGCCTCACACCGCAGCCGAACTAGTGAACCCACGTACTCTCCTCCACATGGGCATCCACTTCTGTGTCTCCACTGCCTCCGGGTCGTTCCCTTCTTAGGCCTCGCCATCATCCACCGCATTGGTTCTCTCGGAGCAGCGTGGTAAACTTTGTCAACAAACAACAACCATCGGAAGAGGCATGTACGTGGAATGGCTGACAGTCGGGACCCACAAGGCCCATGGCCGTACGCGAGCAAGTGCCTCCTTATTATGCGAAAACAAATGATTTCTCCCCCTGATAGGTTTTGACCCACCAACTACAACTTCGCACGCAAGGAACTGCTTCCACTGGTATAGCAAGGTGCTATACAAACGGTTTTTACCCCTTTCCGCGATGGCATTTCAAACCGTCGCCAAGTGAGTGTGGGCAATAGGGGGTGTATTTCCACATGACCCAGAAACCGTTGGGGATAGAGAGTGATAACCCACAAGTATAGGGGATAGTTGTAGCCTCTTTCGATAAGTAAGAGTGTCGAACCCAATGAGGAGCTAAAGGTAGAACAAATACTCTCTCAAGTCCTATCGGCCACTGATACGACTCTACGCATGCTTGACGTTCGCTTTACCTAGAACAGGTATGAAACTAGAAGTACTTTGTAGGTGTTTTCGGGTAAGCTTGCAAGAAAGTAAAGAACACGTAAATATAAACTAGGGGCTGTTTAGACAAAGAAGTAACAAAGTAAATATAGCGAGTGTGGAAAAGTGGTGGTAGGAGTTGTGGAATTGTCCCTAAGCAACTGACTATGTTACTAGACCGGTAATCACTATTGCAATTCTATTTGAGGGAGAGGCATAAGCTAACATACTTTCTCTACTTGGATCATATGCACTTATGATTGGAACTCTAGCAAGCATCCACAACTACTAAAGATTCATTAAGGTAAAACCCAACCATAGCATTAAAGTATCAAGTCTCCTTTATCCCATACGCAAACAACCTACTTACTCGGGTCTGTGCTTCTGTCACTCACGCCACCCACCATAAGCAAATCATAAACATATTGCAAACCCTACAACAGGAATCCATCATGCTTGCGCGACACGGAGGGCACAATAGGACAGCACCAATAATAAAATACGCAATTCAAACCAATCATAGCAATTCATCAATCACCGATAGGACAACGAAAATCTACTCAGACATCATAGGATGGCAACACATCATCGGAAAATAATATGAAGCATAAAGCACCATGTTCAAGTAGAGGGTACAACGGGTTGCGAGAGAGTGGACCGCTGAATATGGAAGGGGGAAGGTGATGGAGATGTTGGTGAAGATGACGGTGGTGTTGGTGAAGATCGCGGTGATGATGATGGCCCCCGGCAGCGCTTCGGCACCACCGGAAGCAAGGGGGAGAGAGCCCCCCTTCTTCTTCTTCGTCCTTGACCTTCTCCCTAGATGGGAGAAGGGTTTCCCCTCCGAGATTGGATCTATCTCTCTGTTTCTGCGTTCTGTTCTGGCTCTGTTTCACCGTTTCGTGTATATATGGAGATCCGTAACTCCGATTGGCCTGAAAACTTCGCCGTGATTTTTTTCGAATATTAGCTTTCTTGCGGCAAAAGAAGAGCGTCAACCACCTTACGGTGGGCTCACGAGGGTAGGGGCGCGCCCAGGGGGGTCAGGCGCGCCCCCTACCTCGTGACCACCTCAAGCACCGTCTCGCGTGGATTTTTCTTCCGAAATTTTCCATATTTTCCAAAAATAAGCTCCATCCGTTTTTATCCCGTTTGGACTCCGTTTGATATGGATATTCTGCGAAACACAAAACATGCAACAGACAGGAACTGGCACTGGGCACTGGATCAATAAGTTAGTCCCAAAAATAATATAAAAAGTTGCCAAAAAGTATATGGAAGTGAATAATATTGGCATGGATCAATCAAAAATTATAGATACGACGGAGACGTATCAGCATCCCCAAGCTTAATTCCTGCTCGTCCTCGAGTAGGTAAATGATAAAAAAGAATATTTTTTGATGTGGAATGCTACCTAGCATAATCTTGATAATATGTCTAATCATGGCATGAATATTAAGACACGAGTGATTCAAAGCAATAGTCTATCATTTGACATAAAAGAAATAATACTTCGAGCGTACCAATAAAGCAATCATGTCTTTTCAAAACAACAAGGCCAAAGCAAGCTTATCCCTACAAAATCATACAGTTTGGCCATGCTTCATTTTCGTCACACAAAATGCCCCCTTCATGCACAACCCCGACGACAAGCCAAGCAATTGGTTCATACTTTTTAACGCGCTTCAGCTTTTTCAACTCTCACGCAATACATGAGTGCAAGCCATGGATATAGAACTATAGGTGGAATAGAATATAATGATGGAGGTTATGTGGAGAAGACAAAAAAAAGAAAAAGTCTCACATCGACGCATCTAATCAACGGGCTATGGAGATGCCCATCAATTGATGTCAATGCGAGGAGTAGGGATTGCCATGCAACAGATGCACTAAGAGCTATAAGTGTATGAAAGCTCAACAAAAGAAACTAATTGGGTGTGCATCCAACTTGCTTGCTCATGAAGACCTAGGGCATTTGAGGAAGCCCATCGTTGGAATATACAAGCCAAATTCTATAATGAAAATTCCCACTAGTATATGAAAGTGACAACAGAGGAGACAATCTATATGAAGAACATGGGGCTACTTTAAAGCACAAGATATGAGACTCACTAAATGAAGAACATGGTGCTACTTTGAAGCACAAGTGTGGAAAAAGAGATAGTAATATTGCCCCTTTTTCTTTTTTTTCTTTTTTTCTTTTTTTGGGGTGGGCTTCTTTGGCCCCCCCTTTTTTTTATTTAGGCTTCTTTGGCCTTTCCCTTTTTTGGGGGCAATGCTCTATAATGATGATCATCACACTTTTATTACTTACAACTCAATACTAGAACAAAGATATGACTCTATATGAATGCTTCCAGCGGTGTACCGGGATGTGCAATGATCTAGCGTAGCAATGACATCAAAAAACAGACAAGCCATGAAAACATCATGCTAGCTATCTGTCGTGGGAAAGGACACCTATGGGGCCGGCGGACCGGGCCCCTTTCGGTTCGGCGGGGGGCGGAGATCGCACGAAGAGCGGATCGAGGCGAAGCACACGAGCGGTTTACCCAGCTTCGGAGCTCTCCGGAGAGATAATACTCCTACTGCTGCTTTGTGGTTGTATTGTGTTCTTGCTCGGGAGCGCTGAGTGCTACAGTACACTCTAGCTGCTAACGAGACCGAGCGTGAGTGCTTTTTGGTTCCCCACCCCCCCTCTACGTTGCGCATGGGCCTCCTTTTATATGCTCAAGGGGTCATCGACAGGTGGCAATGTAGGCAAGGGTAAAAATGTAAAAGAACTACGGTTGGTACACCTACTTGTACAGTGTATCCTACCTAACCCTGACGGCAGGGGACAAGGGCATTAAATGCCCATCTGTGTCGCCCAAACAGTGCAAACAGGGACCGTCAGGGACGCCACCGCTTGCCACGATGGCTATCTTGTCAGCGCCGCTTGCCACCTCGCACCGCTGGCTGCACAGCCTCTCGCCACGCGCGCCTGGAATGGTCCCAGGGCGACACGTTGGTGGATGTGCTGGAGCGTAGGTACAGAGTGGTAGCTTGCCGCGGCAAGCGCCTTGCCGCGGTCGTTGTCGTGTCGCGTCCGGAAGCTTGTCGCTCACCGGGCCTTGCCGGGACGCGTGGCGCGTCGCCGCAAGTTCCTTGAAATGCCTTGGTTGGCCTTCCCGGCAAGCTCCTCTTGCCGGGGTCTTGTCTCCTTGGCTTAAACACTTTGTTCTTGAATGGCTCCAAAGGAACCACGGAGTACCTTGGCGGTCACCCGGCAAGCCTTGCCGCGGGGCGCTGCGACTGCCCATGCACCAGTTCGGGATACTAGGGTACCCCTACTCTAGTACACCGACAGGAGCCCCCGGGCCTGGGCCACACACGGTGCCGAGTGCTGTTGGGCCAGGCCCAAAACAGGGCACGGGCACGCGCAGCCTGGGTTATGCCGTATCTTACTACGTATCCACCACGCTCTCCCCTAACGGCACGCGTTGAATGCGGCATCGTGGGAGAGATCGTGGGTGGCTTCTTTATTCGGAAAAACGGAACGTCCGCCCGCTCCCTCTTTATAAGCAGGGGAAACAGGGGCAGTTCCTCCATCTCGCCAGTTGCTACTTCCAATCTCTGAAATCTCCGCCGCTCCCCCCTTCTTCCAAAGCCGAGAGAGAGCAGCGCTCCGCCCCCCATCGCCGCCGGCGCCACCAACGCCTTCGATCTCCCCCACTACCTCCGCCATGGCTCCGAAAGCCGGGAAGGCTGTGAAGTCGGCCAAGGCGCTGCGGCTCGAGGCGCTGCGAAAGGAGCGGGAAACTTCCCCCCCCCCCCCCCGAGCTCGCCGTGAAGGAGCTGAGGGAGTGGTACTACCTCTTCTGGTCGACGAAGATGCGAGCGCATCCGCGCACGAAGGTACTCTCCGCCGCCGCTTCGGTACGGGCTCCAAATGGATATCCCTTTTTCGCACTGTTCTTCTACTGCGGGCTCTTCCCGCCCTTCTCTGAATTCTTCTGCGACATTATGAACACCTACGGGTTCCACCTCCTTGACTTCACCCCCAATGCTATTCTGACCATGGCAGTTTTCGCGCATCTCTATGAAAACTTTGTCGGAGTCCACCCAAATGTACCTCTTTTCCGCCATTTCTTCATGCCCCGGGTTGAGAGAGGAGATCCTCTATCCGGCGGAATCGCCTGGATCTCGAGAGCCAGCAAGAAGGAAGCATATCTGGAGGGGGAGCTCCGCAACAAATGGGAGGAGTGGAGAGCAGACTGGTGCTGGATCGTCGAGGAGAACCCGCAACCGTTCACTACCCAGCGCCAAGCCCCAGCAGTGCGTGGCAACGATTGGAGCAACTTGGCACCGGAAGACGATAGGCTGAAGATTGCCGTCACCCGGATCCTGCGCCTCAGGCTTGCCGGGCTTACTGTAGGCGCCGTTGGCGCAAATTTTCTTCGCCGCCGCATCGCCCCCCTGCAAGAGAGGAGGAGACCCGCCTGGGAGTTCGGGGGCCCGGCGGACATCATGAGGCTGCGCCCAGGCCTCAACTTCAACTTCACTGTCATGGAGCTGGACGCGATGCTCAAGGAGCTGTTCAAGAACGACCCTCAGCATCCCGAATGGTTCAGGTTGCCGCAGGGTGTCGTTCCGCTGTGCAACAATTCCTCGCTTGACCGCATCCGTGCAATGATGCCGTTGTGCGATTCGCATGGAATTGTTCCAACTTGGCAGGAGCTCGCAGACGATGTCGTGCAGCAGTTTTTCGATGGCTTGGTGGAGGTGGCGGTCTGCTCCGATGAGCAGAAAAGCCTCATCCGCGACACCACCAACGCGGAGATGCGGCGCATCGCCACTAGGGCAGAAGAGGCGGCGGCAGCCGCTGCCGCGGGCGAGTTTGGATTCACCATGGAGGAGGCAGAGGCAGCAGAGGCGGCAAGCCTTGCCGATCAAGATGAGCTTGCTGGAGAGCTTGCCGGCAAGGGAGAGTTTGCTGGCGAGGGAGAGCTTGCCGAGCCTGAAGCCGAGTCGAGCGAGCCCGCCGAGGGTGCGAGGGGCCCGCCATCTTCAAGCAGCTTGCCGCAAGCAGAGCCCCCAGCGCAGCCCCCAGCTCCACCAAGAAGGCGTCTCCGCAAGGCCGGGGACGTAGCAGGGCGGCAGATGAGTCAACAGCCGTCGCGCCGCGGGACACGCTCGACCGCGACAAGCACTGTTGCCGTGGGAGCGCCCCACGCCGCTACGGCAACTAGAGCGGGGTCCTCCCGGACCATCGCTTCTGCTCCTACCGCTGCCCCCGCCAAGCGGTTAAGCGAACCTACTCCTCCGCCTCGTCGCGGCGAAGGTGGGCCGGACTTCGACCTCTCCGCACTCAGCTCCGACGAGGAAGAAGAAGAGTAAGATTCTTTGCTGTACTTGTAGTTCTTCAATTCTTGCTATTTTTGTCTTGTATCTGATTTGCTTTACTCTGAACTCATTCTTTTTCAGGACCCTGGCCCAGATGGCGGCGAAGAGAGCCAAGGCTCTGGTGATTGTCATCGAGGACGAGCCCACCGCGACAGCAGGGGGGGCGCCCGAGACCACCTTGCCGGACCCGGAAATCATTTCCCAAAGCAGCCCCCAGCTCAGCCCCCAGCGTAAGTATATGGTTTACTTCTCACTGTTAGGCGCGCATGGGCGTTCTTTCTTTTGCTGACATCTGATTATTGGTTTGTGTAGGAGCAGAGCAGCCTCACCAGGAGCAACCGGAAGCCGCCCCCGAGATGCTATCTGCTTCGACTACCCCGCCAAGGGAGGATTCCCCGGCAAGGGAGCGTTCTCCGGCAAGGGAGAAGTCTTCGGCAAGGGGGAGTTCTCCGGCAAGGGACAGCACCAGCGACCCCCCGGTGGTGGAGCCCATGACTGCAGATCCTAGTACAGGTAACCCTTCTTGCTTGAAAACTTCCCTTGGGTTCTCCTTCTTCTGATTTTTATTTTTGGATATTTGCTTGACTTTTCTCCCTCTTCCGGCCTTCAGATCCACCTTCCACGGAGCCGATGGAGACCGAGGCCACCGGCGAGGAGAACGCGCGCGGCAACACCGACGACGCCGTCGCCACCAAGGAAGAAGCCAGCGCTGATGATCCTGCCAGTGGAGAGGCCGCGAAAGCTGCCGCCGCAGGAGCTGGCGAGGGATCTGGCGATCGCACTGACGGCCCCGAGGCCGCAGGAGCGTCAGGCGCTGCACCGACCGCCGATCCCCCCGCCGCTGCTGCAGCATCAGGCTCCGAAGAGCCCCAGCCCGGCGCCTATTTGAAGGCCGGCGATGGCGTCTTCATCAAGCTCCCCTGGGCGTCAAGCTCCAGGGCGCCGATCGAAGGAGAAGTCTTTGATGGGGAGGTGCTCGCCTCCGCTGGGCTGACGCTGGTTGACACGCCGAGCAGCAGCAGCGGCGAGCCTGAGGAGGAGCAGCTGCTGCGGAAGCTGTTGTCGCTCTACCGCGCCCGACAAGCCAAGGTGGAATCCTGGGAAGCGCTTGTCGCGCAGGCGGGAGTGGACATCGAGAAGCGCGTGGAGGAGCTTCGGGAACGCAACCAGGAAGCTCTCCGGTCATTGGCGGCGGAGCGGGAGCAGCTTGCCGAGGCGCGGAAAGCTTTCCTCCTTGAGAAGGCTGAAGCCGAACAGCAACAGCGGCTTGTCGCCGAGGAGTTGTTTGCGCGGGAAGGCGAGTTGGCGCAGCGGAAAGTCAATCTTGACAGCCATGAGGAAGAGCTTGCCGTGCGCGAGCAAACTTTCGGCGGGGTTCTCAAGGAAGCAAAGGACGCGGCCGCAGTTGCCGAGGCCGCCAAGAAGGAACTGGAGACGAAGGTGACGCAGCTGGAGGCCGATCTCAAGACGAGCGGCGAAGAGCTTGCCGCGCTCAAGCGTGAGCGCGAGAAGGATGCCCTCGCCCATGGCGAGCTGCAGGGTCGTCTTGTCGAGAAGGGCAAGGAGCTTAGCGCTGCCAAGGACTCCAACGCAGATCTTGAGTTGAAGCTGGCTACTTTGACCAAGACGCTGGACGGCGCCAGGGAGCAGGAGGTGGCCTTGAAGAAGGAGATCAAGGCCAACGAGGAGCTGCTGGCGAGTGCTGCCGCCACCCAGAACACCTTCAGGGAGAATGTGGAGCACTGGACGGAGGGTCTCGTGGATGTTGCTGCCGCCATCGACGGAGAGATGGCGCAGCTGGGGATGGAGGATTTCGGGTATTCCTCTGATGAGAACCTCCAACCCAGCGCCAAGCTCACTTTGTTCTTCAAAGGCATGGCGACGGCCCTCCAGCGACTGTGGGAGAAGATCCCAAAGCAGCTGGCCGACGAGTCATGCACGATCTTTGCGAGAGTTCTGCAAACGGTGTTGGTGAAGGTGGCCTTCCGCAACCCGGGACTCAACCTCACCAATGTCCTCAAGAAGCTGCCGGCGGATGCTGATCTGGAAGCGCTCAAGGCCCTTGTCGCACCCATTGTGGACAAGGTGAAAGAGGTCAAGAGGGTTGATGGCGACCGCGTAGATTAGGCCGCCCGTTTCCTCCTTTCCCTGTTGCTGCTAGTCATGTTACGAGAACAATCTATTAGAGCTGCGACAAGCTATCTTGTAATATAACTTTTATTTTGGGTATCGATTGCTATGTTATTCCCTTTACTTGATTCCTTCCTTTGTATGTTTTTGCCCTACGCTTTTAGGGAACTTGCCGGCGCAGGCACCTTTGCCGCGAGTGCTGAGTGCGGAACGTCAGCAGCCTGCTGGCGGTGCTGCTACCGACAAGAAACCTTGTCGCAACTAGTCGCAGCTCACTTAAGTTGTTGAGCGGACTCGAAACAAAGTAAGGGCGCAACTAGCTACGAGTTGGTTCCTCCGCGCACAGGTTTTCCATACAAATCACGGTCGTTCGAGGAAGATAACTTAAAAATTTTAAAACTGATTGCTCAAACTTTGGCAACTTAGCTTTTCTGTCGTTTGCGTCCCGGTAAGGCGAAACTTTCTTGAACGACGCCTGGTCCACACCATTATCTTCTCCTTCCCCCCGGCAAACTTGTGGGCGAGGGAACCTTCCTTTCTTTGAGAAAGAGAAAGAAGAGAAAATAAAGATATGGAGCCTTAAGGCTCGTTATTGCTTACCGGGGTAGGTGCTGCACAAAGTGTCAGATAACACATGCAAAAAATAGAAAGCATGAAATTGACAAGATGCGCGGAGCACATGAGCTTTATTTATGCACGGGGTCTGCGCCCGGCTTTGTACAAAGGATTACATGCAACAGCGGCAAGACTTGTACAAAAGGTGGTTGTCGGAACAGGTTCCGGCAACCGCGCCTTACGGGTAAAACTTACGAAGATGCTCAATGTTCCAGGAGTTGCTCACCGGAAAGCCATCTTCGGTCTCAAGGCGGACAGCGCCAGGCCTAGTGACTCGTTTCACCCGGTAAGGGCCTTCCCACTTCGGCGTCAACTTGTTGGAATCCTTGGCGGACTGAACGCGCCGAAGAACAAGGTCGCCTTCCTCGAGACTTCTAGCATTAACTTTGCGGCTATGGTAGCGGTGCAAAGCTTGCTGGTAGCGAGCAGCTCGTACAGCAGCCTAAAGACGGTCCTCCTCAAGGAGCAGCACGTCATCTTGTCATAGCTGCTCCTGCTCAAGCTCATCATAAGCGAGCACTCGAGGTGACCCGTATACGAGTTCTATGGGGAGAACTGCCTCTGCTCCATAAACTAGAGCGAAAGGTGTCTGGCCAGTGGCTCGATTTGGCGTCGTCCTGATCGACCAAAGAACCACCGGTAGCTCCTCAATCTAGTTCTTTCTGCACTTGCGCAGCCTGTCGAAAGTCCTGGTCTTGAGCCCGCGCAGCACTTCAGCATTTGCCCTCTCCGCTTGACCGTTGCTTCTCGGATGAGCAACAGAAGCGAAGCAGACCTTGGCGCCAAGATCTTGGACGTACTGCATGAAGGTGCGGCTCGTGAATTGCGTGCCGTTGTCGGTGATGATCCTGTTAGGGACCCCGAAACGGCAAACAATCGACCTGAAGAACTTGACTGCTGACTGTGCTGTCACCTTCCTCACTGCTTCCACTTCCGGCCACTTTGTGAACTTGTCGATTGCAACGTACAAGTACTCAAAGCCCCCGACAGCTCGGGGAAAAGGGCCGAGGATGTCGAGCCCCCAGACCGAAAATGGCCAGGATAAAGGGATCGTCTGGAGCTTGAGCTGGCTGGTGTATCTGCTTGGAATGGAACTGGCACGCTTCACACTTGGTTACTTGTGCAGTTGCATCCTGGAGGGCTGTCGGCCAAAAGAAACCTTGCCGGAATGCTTTGCCAGCAAGTGCTCTTGCGCCAATGTGGTGACCACATATACCTCCATGTATCTCTGCCAACAGCTTTTGTCCATCTTCCCGGTGAATACACTTCAATTTCACACCGTTCAGTCTTCTTCTGTATAGTGTGTTGTCAACAAACTGGTACATACTTGACTGTTGGGCTACCTTTTCTGCTTCTTCTTGCTCTTCGGGAAGTTCTCCTGCCTGAAGGAAACGGACAATCTGCTGTGCCCATGCTGGAGCTTGCGGCTCGACAACAAGGACTAAAGGCACATATGCTGCTGCGGGAACATCCGCTTCTATGGCGAGAACCTGCGGCTCAGCCGGAGCTTGACGTTCCCCGGCAAGCTTGCCGGAGCAAAACTTGTCGGGAGCGTCTGCTTCAACGGAACAAACCCTAGGGCTTGCCGGAGCAGACTGCTCCTCAGCACCCTTGGTGTTGGTCTTGGGAATCTTCTTGGTGGCGGCTTTGGGGAGCTCTGCCGGAAAATAGTCACCAGAAATCAACTTCCTCTTCTTGCTCTGTCCAGTGGATGGCGTTATGGACGGTTGAGTCAGTTTGAGCACAAAGACCCTGGTTCCACAGGTAACTTAAGTGCGGCGCACTTCGACAGGCCATCGGCAATGTCGTTCTGAGCTCTTGGAACATGTTCCATCTGTAGGCCGTCAAAGCGCTCTTCTAACTTTCTCACTTCCTCAACGTAGGCTTCCATCAACGGACTCGGATAATTCTTGTTCACTTGGCGGACGACAAGCTGTGAGTCACCCCTGACAATGAGCTTCTTGATCCTAAGGTCTGCCGCGATTCTGAGACCGACAAGCAAGCCTTCATACTCTGCAGTATTTTTTGTCGCTTGCTCCTTGGGAAAGTGCATCTGGACTATGTACTTGAGGTGCTCTCCGGTGGGCGCAACAAGTAGCACGCCCGCACCGGCGCCTTGCAGCGAGAAGGCACCATCAAAGTACATCAGCCACTCTTTGCTTGCTTCCTTGACGGGGATGCTCGTCTCTGGAATTTCTTCATCTGGTGTTGGCGTCCATTCCGCTATGAATTCTGCCAATGCTCTGCTCTGGATAGTTGAAGTACTCTCAAACTTGAGGCCAAAGCTTGACAGTTCCAGTGCCCACTCGACAATCCTGCCTGTTGCTTCTGGATCTAGAGGCCATGAGAAGGCAGAAAAGTAATTTCTGCACACCAGAGTACCTCGATCTAGCCCCCTGCAGAAGGGAACTGACAAAGTAAACTGGGCGCTGCACCATTTTCTTCTGCACCTCCTCTTGCGCCTGCGCAGATCCATCTTTGTCGGGACCAGAGCTTGCCGGAGAAGTCCCTTGCTTGTCGCTGGATGCATCCGCCGTGGTCGCTGGCTCATCATCCGCCTCCCTCTCCGCCACTAACGCAACACTAACCACTTGATTGGTTGCCGCTATATACAGCAGCAACTTCTCTTGTGGCTTAGGTGTGACAAGTGTTGGAGTGGAGGACAGGTATCTCTTCAAGTCCTGCAGCATAGCCTCCGCTTCCGGAGTCCATTTCATTGGACCTGCCTTTTTCAATATTTTGAAAAATGGCAGGGCGCGCTCAGCAGACTTAGAGATAAACCTGCTGAGAGCAGCCACGCAACCGGCAAGTCTTCGTACATCCTTGACGCGCTTCGGTGCTTCAATCTGCTCAATGGCCTTGATCTTGTCGGGATTAGCTTCAATTCCCCGCTGAGACACGAAGAACCCGAGAAGCTTGCCGGAGGGGACTCCAAACACACACTTCTCGGGGTTAAGCTTGAGGTTGATCTTGCGCAGATTTGCAAAGGATTCGTCTAAATCTTGAATCAGGGTTGCCTTTTCCTTGCTCTTGACCACTATGTCATCCATGTAGGCTTCCACATTTCTATGCATTTGTGGCTCAAAAGCGTCATGGACTACTCTTGCAAATGTTGAACCAGCATTCTTTAAACCGAAAGGCATCTGTACAAAACAGTATGTGCCACATGGGGTGATGAATGCGGTCTTCTCCTCATCCTCTTCTGCCATGAAGATCTGATGATACCCTGAATATGCGTCAAGAAATGAAAGCAAGTCACATCCGGCCGTGGAGTCAACAATCTGGTCAATGCGCGGCAAGGGAAATGGGTCTTTGGGACAGGCTTTATTAACATCGGTAAAATCGATACAAAGCCTCCATTTCCCGTTTGCCTTGCGCACGACTACAGGATTGGCCAACCACGTAGGATGGAGCACTCCTCTGACAAGGCCTGCTACTTCCAACTTCTTGATTTCTTCTGCGATGAATTCTTGGCGCTCCACTGCTTGTTTCCTGACTATCTGCTTGACGGGCCGCGCATGAGGACAGACGGCAAGGTGGTGCTCGATTACTTTCCTGGGAACACCGGGGATGTCAGACAGTTGCCATGCAAACACGTCGACATTCGCCCGCAGGAAAGCAACGAGCGCGCTTTCCTATTTAGGGTCGAGAGTGGCACTGATGGTGAAGGTACCACCAGTGCCGTACTCCTTGGCGGGCACCTTCTTGGTTTCTGGCGGAGCTGCCATTGCCTTCTTACACTTCCCGGTGGAGCTCGATGGTGCTTCCTCGACGGTAGCGCAGCACTCCGAAGAGGTGCGCTTGCCGGAGTGGGCATCAGAACTCTTGTCAGACTTGGTCTTCTTCTTCCCCCCGGGAGCTTCAGCGGCAAGTGTCTTGCGATCTGCTGCGACTGCTGCTTCCCGGTAGATCTTGTCGGCGCAGATAAGAGCATCCTTCTTGTCGCCAGGGACAGAGATGACACTTATCGGGCCTGGCATCTTTAGTACGTTGTATGCATAGTGAGAGGCTGCCATGAATTTGGCGAGCGCTGGACGGCTGAGTATCCCATTGTAAGGCAATGGAAAGTCAGCAATGTCAAAGGTGACCCTCTCAGTCCTGAAGTTCAACTCGCTGCCAAATGTCACCGGCAACGTGATCTTTCCCTTCGGCTTGCTCCTTCCCGGATTGATTCCTTGGAATGTGCCGGTCTCTTCGAGCTCGCTGTCAGGGATCTGGAGTTTCTGGAGTACCGCGGAGGAGATCAGGTTCAAGCCGGCCCCGCTGTCAACTAGCATCTTAGTGACCTTGAGGTTGCGGATAGTTGGTGAGACCAACATTGGCAAGCACCCGACCGCAGTTATGCGATCAGGGTGGTCCTCAATATCGAAGATGATAGGCGTGCTGGACCATTTCAGAGGCTTGCGTGACTCGACGGGTGGTTCTGCCGCATTGACTTCCCGCACCCACTGCTTGAGCTGGCGGTGCGAAGTATGCAGAGAAGCACCGCCGTCAACGCACAGGACCTCTGTGACTTTCTGGAACTCCTGCTCATCGGCCTCGTCATCGTCCATATCTTCATCGTCGTCTTCATCTTCATCCCTGTCGTGGCCGCGGGGAGGTCTGTCTCCTTGCCGCTGCTTGGCCTTGCCGCGGCGTCCTCCCCGGCCCAGACGTTTCTTGCCGGATCCTCTAGTACCCTCTTGGGCCTTCTCCTTGTCGCGTCGCTCGTACTTAGCCTTTTGCTGCTCGACAAGCTGCTCGACCTTCTTGCAGCTCTGGAGATCATGGCCCTTGGTGCGGTGGATCTTGCAGTACTGCTTGTCGGTGCCGTCCTGCTTGTCGGTGGCCGCCACAGCTTCGGCTTCCTTGGCGCCATCTCCGTTGCCGGACTGCTCAACGACTAGCACATCTTTGCCTTTCTTCTTCCTGTTGTTCCGCCGCTGGTTTTTCTTTGCCGGGGCAGCATCCTCGCTGTCAGATCCCCCTTCTCCTGTATTCTCTCCGGGGAGTTTCCTCCCTTCCTCAGCACGTGCACACTTGTCGGACAGGGCATATAGCTCACTGACGTCTCTGATCTTGCACATCGCCATCTCCTCCCTCATCCTGCGGTTACGCACGTTCTGATGGAACGCGCTGATGACCGCGGCAAGGTGGACATCTGGGATGTTGCACTATACTTGGCTGAATCTCTGAATATACTTGCGCAGGGGCTCTCCTTCCTTCTGGGCGATCAGATGAAGGTCGCTCTCTTGGCCATGAGGCTTGTGGCCGCCTGTAAAGGCGCCGACAAACTGATGGCACAGATCCGCCCATGAGGATATGGAGTTTTCCGGCAAGTGCATGAGCCAGGATCTGACATTGGGCTTGAGCACCAGTGGGAAGTAGTTGGCAAGGATCTTGTCGTCGCGCCCCCCGGCATCTTGCACCGCGATGGTGTAGATGCTGAGGAACTCCGACGGATGCAACCTGCCGTCGTACTTCTCTGGTACATCTGGTTTGAAATTCTTCGTGCTGGGCCACTGGACTTGCCGCAGCTCATGAGTGAACGCAGGGCAACCTACCGCGTACAGCAAGTCGCCTGGTTCCCCTAGCGCATGCATGTCGACAGTGGGCCCAGCGCGCTGGTCGGATTGACGCCGCGCTTCTCTTTGACGCTCGATGCGAGTACGAGCGTCTTCTTGCTGTCGTTCGTGAAGAACTTGGCGCTGATCACGACGAGCTCGTGGATCTGACGACGCGGTGGAGTCGGTGTCGAAGTTGACCCGGCGAGTCGGCGATCTTGGCCTTCGGGGCGGAGAGTGTACGGTGGTCGCACCCCCACCGGTTTTGTCGCCATCGGCTCGCGCCTGGCAATCTTGCCACGGCTGCGATGCATTCGGCTGCCGTGGAGTGTCGCCGTTGGCGAAGCCGATGAGACTCTGAATGGTGGCCCTCCATTCGTCGATCTTGTCCGCCGTTGGAGGCTAATCCAGGAGCAGTTGAGCTTGTGCCAAAGCTTCTTCCGAAGTTTTGGGTGGCGGTGGCGAACGGTGCGAGGAGCGGGATATGCTCGGACTTCTAACTATGTTAGAAGGAGCAGGATCCCGTCCAGGCGACCGTGTCTTGCTCGTGCCATCATGTTGGCGCGCATGCTGGTCTTGAGCATCCCGAGATCCACCAGCTCGATCTCGGTCCAACGAACGTATGGTACCGCGAGTACCATGATGTTGTCGATCCCACGCCTCCTGAGATGGGCGCGGTGCATGTACGGACGCCGAGGTTTGCGCAGCCTTGTCCTTGGACCTGGCGGCAGCGTGAGCTCCCTCGTCGACGCCCGTTCCTCCGCCGGCGTCTACCCTGTCGTGGTTCTAAGTCTGACAGTAGAGTGGGGGGTAGGTATGGAGAGGCAAGGTCCTAGCTATGGAGAGGTTGTAAACACAAGCGATGTACGAGTTCAGGCCCTTCTCGGAGGAAGTAAAAGTTCTATGTCTCGGAGCCCTGAGGCGGTCGAGTGGATTATGTGTATAGGTGTTACAAGAGTGCGAACCCCTCTGCCTGTGGAGGGGGGTGGCTTATATAGAGTGTGCCAGGACCCCTGCCAGCCCACATAATGAAGGGATTTAAGTACATTAAGTCTGGGATGTTACTAGTAACGCCCCACATAAAGTGCCTTAACTATCATTAAGTCTATTCAATTACAGGCCGTTGCAGTGCAGAGTGCCTTCTGACCTTCTGGTGGTCGAGTGTATCTTCATGGTCGAGTGAGTCTCCATGGTCGAGTCCTTCTAGTCAGTCGAGTGAGTCCTTCTTCATTGGTCGATTGGAAGGTGATCTCTTCTAAGGGTGTCCTTGGGTAGGACATCTAGGTCAGGCCTATGACCCTACCCTAGGTACACGAATCCATCATTAGCCCCCGAATGGATTGAGGCTTGAATGAGGAAGGAGTTGATGCTGTTTCCGATTGATTTTTGGTATACTGGCTATGCGTCATTCGTGACCAAGATCTTCTTTGTTGATAACGAGCAACTTTTCTTCAGTCGACTCGATCCATTCTTGTCTTTCGTCGAGTGATCTTTTAGACTTTGCTGGTTCCCGAGCGACGGATCGCAGGAAATCTTGCGTCTGACAGACCGATCTGCCGCTCGCGGATTCCACGGGATACGAAATTTGGGGAAGCGCGCGAAGCGGAACGAACCGCGGCGCTCGGACAGGACAGGACATAGACGCCTCGATCTCCGCGCCGCTTTTTCCGCCACGTATCGTGTCAATGCAACTGTTTCGGGATATGATTAGGTTGACCGGGTCCACCTGTCATCCACTCGGAAGGGATGTTATAAATGCGACTAGTGAGGGTTTCTGAACAGTGCTCCATTCTTTCTCCTCTGCTCTCCTCGTCTCCGCCCAACGCACCCGCTTTCGCCTCCGCAAAGCTCTTCTTCGCGCACCTTGTCGGCAGCCATGGTCAAGGAGAAGACGGCGGCGCTGGAGCGCGCAAAGAAGGCGTCGGCGGCGGAGAAGGCGCCAGCGGCGGAGAAGGCGAAGGGGAGATCCACCAGCCGCAGCGGGTCTTCGTCGAGATCCCGCCTGCCGAAGGGCTGGGTCCAGGGAGATTGGATCCAGTCGACCATCAGGGAGAAGGATCTCCTCGACATGGCCGACGACGGGCTGATCCCCCATGGCGTCGCAAGACTTCCAGGAAAAGAGTGGCAACCCCAGCCGGAAGAGGGTGAGTGTGTGCTCCTGGCCACTCATGTCGATCGAGGATTTTCTCTGCCACCGAGCGTTTTCTTTCGTGGTTTTTTGAACTTCTTTGGAGCCCAACTCCACCACTTTACTCCGAACTCCATCGCGTATCTTGCTGCGTTTGTATCCATGTGCGAGAGCTTCCTGGGCTGTAGACTGCACTGGGGCTTGTTCAAGCACATCTTCACGTGTCGTTCTTAGACCGTGAAGAAGGCGAGTCCAGGAGATGAGAAAACCCAAGTTGTCCAAATGTGCGGGGGCCTGGGAATTCAAGTGAGGAATAAGAGCACCTTCCCAGCTATGACGTTTCCCGAGTCGGTCAGGGGCTGGTAGTCGACCTGGTTCTACTGCCAGAATGAGCCGACGCCGGGGCAGTCGAGTGGACTCCCTTCATTCACCATGAGCCGAGTGAACAAGACCTCCTCTCTGAAGGTGGTTCCGGAGGAGAGAGCCGATGTGAAGATGTTGATGGATTGCGTGGTGTAGTTGGTTCGGGACGGCGTGACTGGCATGGACCTTCTGGAGGTTTTCCTTCGGCGGCGTATCCAGCCTCTTCAGTTCCGGAGCCATTGCATGTGGTTGTACTACGGAACTGAAGATGAGACTCGAGTCCACCCGGAAGCAGTCGACGACGCCACGGTGGAAAGATGGATGGCCGCGGTCACTGGGAACAAGGATAATCCCCGTGGATCCAGGAGGATTCCTCCACTCAACCATCACAGCGTTCCAGATAAGGTATATTTGCTCTGCCTTCCATTGTATATTTGTCGAATTTGTTTCTGTATGTTCTGCAACTTGGTCGATTGATCTCTGTCTTGACGTCTTCCAGGCCCTTACCGAGCTGTATTCGATGCCCAATGGAGCTTAGGCTCCGACTAAGGAGGGAGAAGCCAGCGGGGGCGAGATCCAGGATGAGTGGGATTCAGACGCTGCCGAAGATGACGACAATGACGACGACGATGATGAGGACGAAGAAGAGGAGGAGGAGGAGGTTGCACCACCGCGCTTGGAAAGGCGGTCGAAACTTGTCCATGACCCCACGACTGAATGCAGTAAGGGGGTTGCGACTGCCCCGCAGTCGACCAAACGCCCTCGGACCGCTTCTCCGGTGCCGAGTGAAAAGACGCCGAAGCAGTCGAAGGTGGCTCCATCGAAACCCACCAAGCTCCTGCCGAAGATGAAGGTGTCCATCCCCACCATATCTGGGTAAACATGTTACTTGAGTCTCCTTGTTTTGTATAAGCTTTATCTCTGGTTGATACTTGAGTTAGTCGACTGATTCTTTGGAACTTCAGTGCTGCAACTTCTGAGACCTCAGGCAAGGCTGACGACCATGAGATGGAGGACGCAGCAACCTCAAATCCTGGTACTATACTCTCAATTCTGTCCTTAGTCGACTGACTTATGATTTCTAACTTTGATTCTTTTTCTGAAGCTCCACCCATTGACATTATCACCCTTCCTGAAGATGATGATGATGAGGATGAAGAACCGCTGAGGCACAGGAGGAGCAGGAAGGCGTCTACTGGTAAGGCAACCCAGGATGCGACGGCGCCCGAGACTGTGGTCACGGAGGGGGAGAACCCCACTCGACACACCGTGTCTTTCGCGGTGCCGTTGACGAGTGCTCATCCTACTTCGTCGAGTGCTGCACAACCTTCGCTCTTCATAACACATCACGTCCCAGAGGACCAAGCCAGCGCTGCTAAGGAGGCGATACGCCAAGCGGGGATCATGATGGAGCAGGTGAAGATCATCCGGGATGCAAGCTAAGCAGCTTATGACGCTAGCTCCGCCCTTCAAAGCAATGTTCAGGTCAGTCGACCACCGCCTGTTCTGTTAGGATATGCTATCAAAACTTTTTCTTTCTGAAATCCATAGCAATCACCCAGTGGGTCTGTTGATAAAAAACTCCGTGTTAGCGGGGGCACGCTGAGTGCACCCGCTGGGTGTAGTCCCCAAGGCTAAGGTCGACTGCTGGCAGTCGGCCTTAGGCTTTATAAGTAAAGGTTGTTCATCATTCGACTGGGGCGAATGAGTTTCCGAAACCAGTGGGGGCACGCTGAGTGCACCCACTGGGTGTAGTCCCCGAGACTGTGGTCGACTGCTGGCAGTTGATTACAGTCTGAAGAAGATTTTTTTTTGGTCGACTGGTCGACTCTGTCTTGAATAGAACCAATGGGGGCACGCTGAGTGCACCCAGTGGGTGTAGTCCCCGAGACTACGGTCGAATGCTTGCATTCGACTGTAGTCTTAGAAACGTATGATTTTTCCCTATCCACTCGGAAGTGAATCATCTTTGATATTTTGTCGATTGGTTCTTCATAGAAATCCTGTGACCTTGCGGCTCGCTATACGGAACTGGAGCAGAAGCACATTCAGCTCGAGCTGGATCTGAAGCTAGTGCAGGAGAATCTGACGAAGGCGAAGGAGGAGACCAAAGGTATGTTCGGTGAGACCTCGACGACTCCTTTTTCCTTCCATTTGTGTCAAAATTTGTCTTTGCTGTAACTTGCAGGCAAGGTGAAGGAGGCCCAGAAGAAGAAAGACCTTGAGCTAGCTGAGAAGACCAAGCTTGCTGACGAGAAGTTAGCTTCAGTCACCAAGCTTGAACAGGAAAATACCAATCTGAAAGCTGCTCTGGCGATTGCCACCAAGGATGTCGACCGACTGAAAACTGACAAGACTACCTTGACCGAGAAGATCAACCAGTTGATTGGGAAGAAGAATGACCTGGAAGGCTTCCTGGGTGGTCTTGCCAAGAAATTGTTCCTTATGCTTGAAGGTAATCCTTTACACTCGACCAACATTTTCAACTGTGATGCTTCCATTCGACCATTGTCTTGATTCGGCGTTTTGTCCTTGCAGAATTCTGTCGAAACTTTGAAGAAGAGACTAGCCAGTTGGAGCCGAACCTTGACCCTGTCAATTCTCTGGTGAATGATGAAGTTTCCATGAATGTCTTCCAACTGGAGTCCCGCGTTGCAGCTGTCGTGGACTATCTTGCAAGGCTGAAGGCCGCCACTTCTCGCATCGACTCGACGCTTTGGCCCAGGGCGACACTTCAGAATGACCTCGAGTCGTTGATGGCTCGACTAAACGCGGTCCCCGACCGTGTGCAAGAGTGGAAGAAGTCCTCGGCTCGGTGTGGCGCAGATGTTGCCCTGTGTCTGGCCCGAGTCCACTGCAAGGACGCGCGAGAAGAGAAGCTGGCGGCTCTCCGAGTGGCCAACACCAAGAAACACGACTTCAGGTCCTTCATGGAAACTTTCATCGCTGCTGCTACCCGGATCACAGACGGGATCGACCTCGACGAGTTCGTTGCTCCTTCCAGCCCTCCACAGGAGGGGTAAAAAACTTTCTTTAAGCCCGACACTTTAAATTTGCCTCGGTATGCCGAGTGGAATTGTAACCGATAAACCTTAACAGGCTTAGTGCCTGAGCACTCTCGGTTCATTTAGGTATCGACCTAAACTTGGATTTGATGTTTGGATATGATTGCTCTTGGCTCGAATTGTCCTTTGCAGGTTCACAGCAAGATGCCCACTGCAGTCGACTTATTCCTTAGGCGAGCACTGGGCTGCAGCTAAGCCTCCGAGTGAGAGGTTTGCTCTTCACTCGGTAGGATTTTTTATAACTTAGGTGAGCGCTGTGCTGCAGCTAAGCCTCCGAGTGAGAGGTTTGCTCTTCACTCGGTAGGATTTTTTATAACTTAGGCGAGCGCTGGGCTGCAGCTAAGCCCCCGAGTGAGAGGTTTGCTCTTCACTCGGTAGGATTTTTTATTACTTAGGCGAGCGCTGGGCTGCAGCTAAGCCCCCGAGCGGAAGTCTGGCCTACCACTCGGTAGGATTTTAATCACTTAGGCGAGCGCTGGGCTACAGCTAAGCCCCCGAGTGAGAGGTTTGCTCTTCACTCGGTAGGATTTTTTATAACTTAGGCGAGCGCTGGGCTGCAGCTAAGCCTCCGAGTGAGAGGTTTGCTCTTCACTCGGTAGGATTTTTTATAACTTAGGCGATCGCTGGGCTGCAGCTAAGCCCCCGAGTAAGAGGTTTGCTCTGCACTCGGTAGGATTTTTTATAACTTAGGCAAGCGCTGGGCTGCAGCTAAGCCCCCGAGTGAGAGGTTTGCTCTTCACTCGGTAGGATTTTTTATAACTTAGGCGAGTACTTGGACTGCAGCTAAGCCTCCGAGTGAGAGGTTTGCTCTTCACTCGGTAGGATTTTTTATAACTTAGGCGAGTACTTGGACTGCAGCTAAGCCTCCGAGTGAGAGGTTTGCTCTTCACTCGGTAGGATTTTTTATAACTTAGGCGAGCGCTGGGCTGCAGCTAAGCCTCCGAGTGAGAGGTTTGCTCTTCACTCGGTAGGATTTTTTATAACTTAGGCGAGTACTTAGACTGCAGCTAAGCCTCCGAGTGAGAGGTTTGCTCTTCACTCGGTAGGATTTTTTATAACTTAGGCGAGCGTTGGGCTGCAGCTAAGCCCCCGAGTGAGAGGTTTGCTCTTCACTCGGTAGGATTTTTTATAACTTAGGCGAGCGCTGGGCTGCAGCTAAGCCCCCGAGTGAGAGGTTTGCTCTTCACTCGGTAGGATTTTTATAACTTAGGCGAAACAGATTCGCGGCTAAGCCTCCGAGTGGAAGTCTGGCTTACCACTCGGTAGAATTTTTTATAACTTAGGCGAGCGCTGGGCTGCAGCTAAGCTTCCGAGTGAGAGGTTTGCTCTTCACTCGGTAGGATTTTTTATAACTTAGGCGAGTACTTGGACTGCAGCTAAGCCTTCGAGTGAGAGGTTTGCTCTTCACTCGGTAGGATTTTTTATAACTTAGGCGAGCGCTGGGCTGCAGCTAAGCCCCCGAGTGAGAGGGTTGCTCTTCACTCGGTAGGATTTTTTATAACTTAGGCGAGTACTTGGACTACAGCTAAGCCCCCGAGTGAGAGGTTTGCTCTTCACTCGGTAGGATTTTTATAACTTAGGCGAAACGGATTCGCGGCTAAGCCTCCGAGTGGAAGTCTGGCTTACCACTCGGTAGGATTTGTACAAACTTAGGCGAAACGGATTCGCGGCTAAGCCACCCGCTGGGGGATAAAAAGTGACAAAAATTATGAAGGAATTATGGCACTATTATTTCGAAATCCATGAACTACAGAAGTATTTTATTACAACTCATCCGAGTGGAAAACTTTAAGTGTAAAACGGGCGGAGCAGATCCGCATTCCAAGCTCGGGGCTCTTCGATATTGTGTTCGACGTTGTAGAGACGATATGCCCCGTTGTGGAGGACTTTGGTGACGATGAAGGGTCCTTCCCAAGAAGGAGCGAGCTTATGCTGTTTCTGCTGATCCACTCGGAGAACTAGATCTCCTTCTTGGAAGGCTCGACCCCTCACATTCCTGGCGTGAAAGCGACGCAAGTCCTGTTGATAGATGGTCGATCGGATCAGAGCCATCTCCCTTTCTTCCTCTAGAAGGTCGACTGCGTCCTGACACGCTTGCTCAGCTTCTGCTTCATTGTAGAGTTCAACTCGAGGGGCATTGTGAAGAAGATCACTCGGCAAGACTGCTTCAGCTCCATAGACCAAAAAGAATGGAGTTCTTCCGGTCGACCGATTGGGTGTGGTCCGCAAACCCCAAAGCACCGAAGGGAGTTCGTCGACCCATGCTCCAGCCACGTGCTTGAGATCACGCATCAGTCGGGGTTTTAAACCCTTGAGGATTAAGCCATTGGCTCGCTCTGCTTGTCCATTCGACTGCGGATGAGCGACCGAAGCGTAGTCGACTCGTGTGCCTTGAGCGTTGCAGAAATCCTTGAATTCTTCCGAGTCAAAGTTCGACCCATTATCCGTAATGATGCTGTGCGGGACTCCATATCTGAATGTCAGCTCTCTGATGAAGGTAACCGCAGTACCGGCGTCAAGATTCTTGATTGGTTTAGCCTCAATCCACTTCGTGAACTTGTTGACTGCGACCAGTACGTGCGTGAAACCACTTCGACCTGTTCTCAAGGGACCGACCATGTCCAACCCCCATACTGCGAACGGCCAGACGAGTGGAATGGTCTTCAGAGCTGACGCGGGCTTGTGTGACATATTGGAGTAGAACTGACATCCTTCGCACTTGTCCACTATTTCCTTTGCCATCTCATTCGCCCTTGGCCAGTAAAATCCAGCTCGGTATGCTTTGGCTACAATGGTCCGAGAGGACGCATGGTGACCACAGGTCCCCGAGTGGATATCATTGAGAATGATTCGACCTTCTTCAGGCGTTATGCATTTTTGACCAACCCCAGTCGGGCTTTCTCTATACAGCTGTCCTTTGATAACGGTAAAGGCTTTGGATCGACGGACGATCTGCCGAGCCTCTTCCTCATCCTCTGGGAGCTCTTTTCTCAGGATATACGCGATATAGGGAATTGTCCAGTCGGGAGTGACCACTAAAACCTCCATGACCAAGTCGACCACTGCTGGGACCTCAACCTCAGTCGGATCTGTGGCACTCTTGGGCTGTGGAGCTTCCTCTGTGAAGGGATCCTCTTTAACTGACGGAGTGTGTATATGCTCCAAAAACACGCAACTCGGAACGGCTTCTCTTTTGGAACCTATCTTTGCCAGATCATCTGCTGCTTGATTTTTCAGTCGGGGGATGTGACGGAGCTCCAACCCCTCGAACTTCTTCTCCAGCTTCCTCACTGCATTGCAGTATCCAGTCATGGCTGGGCTTCTCACGTCCCACTCCTTCATCACCTGGTTGACCACTAAATCTGAATCGCCATAAACCATCAGGCGACGGACGCCGAGTGAGATGGCCATGCGTAATCCATATAAAAGGGCCTCATACTCTGCCTCATTGTTGGAGGAATCAAAGTGAATCTGGAGCACATACCTAAGCTTATCTCCTCTGGGGGAAACTAGAACAACCCCAGCACCAGAACCATTCAGCATCTTAGAGCCATCGAAGAACATGGTCCAATGCTCCGAGTGAACTTCAGTCGGTTGCTGTTGTTAAATCCACTCGGCGAGGAAATATGCTATTGCCTGGGACTTAATGGCTTTCTTTGCCTCAAACTTGATATCAAGGGGAAGAAGTTCAATCGCCCATTTCGCCACTCGACCAGTTGCATCTCTGTTGTGCAGAATCTCTGATAGTGGGGCGTCGCTGACGACTGTGATAGAATGATCAGAGAAATAATGAGCAACCTTCTTTGTGGTCATGTATATTCCATACACAAGCTTCTGATAATGAGGATATCTCTGCTTAGATGGAGTCAAGACTTCAGACAAATAATACACCGGGCGCTGAACTTTGAAGGCTTTTCCTTCTTCTTCCCGCTCGACCGTAAGTACTGTACTGACGACTTGTCCTGTGGCTGCAATATAAAGCAATAGAGGCTCTTTGCTGATTGGAGCAGCAAGCACCGGCTGGGTGGAGAGCAGAGCTTTTAGCTCGGCAAACGCTGCATCAGCTTCTGGAGTCCACTCGAACTTGTCTGCCTTCTTCATCAGTCGGTAAAGAGGCAATGCCTTTTCACCGAGTCGTGAGATGAATCGACTTAATGCGGCCAAGCATCCAGTAAGCTTATGGACATCGTGCACTCGCACAGGGCGTTTCATTCGGAGAATAGTGCCGATCTTCTCTGGATTAGCATCGATCCCTCGCTCGGAAACGAGAAAACCGAGTAACTTTCCACCAGGAACTCCGAATGTGCACTTCGATGGATTGAGCTTGATATCATACCTTCTGAGGTTGGCAAATGTTTCGGCGAGGTCAGCAAGCAGGTCGGAACCTTTTCGCGACTTAACGACGATATCATCCATATACGCTTCCACATTCCGACTGATTTGAGTGAGAAGACACTTCTGAATCATTCGCATAAATGTGGCTCCGGCATTCTTGAGGCCGAATGGCATGGTGATATAGCAGAAGCACCCGAATGGAGTGATGAAAGCTGTTTTTATTTCGTCGGATCCATACAGACGGATCTGATGATACCCGGAATATGCGTCTAGAAAAGACAATCTCTCACATCCCTCGGTCGAGTCAACAATTTGATCTATGCGAGGGAGAGGAAAATGATCTTTCGGGCAGGCCCGATTGATGTGCTTGAAGTCAATGCACATGCGGAGTGAGTTGTCCTTCTTGGGAACCATGACGACATTAGCGAGCCACTCGGAGTGGTATATCTCTCGGATAAATCCTGCCGCCAACAGTCGAGCCACTTCCTCACCAATAGCTTTTCTCTTCTGGACGGCGGACCGCCGAAGATGCTCTTTGACTGGTTTTGCTGATATGTCGACTCTGAGGCGATGCTCAGCCAGTCCCCTGGGAACACCTGGCATGTCAGCTGGCTTCCATGCAAAAATGTCCCAGTTCTCACGGAGGAACTGGATGAGCACTTCTTCCTATTTCGGGTCGAGTGTCGTGGAGATGTGGGTCGGGGTTGCATTGGGGTCGGTCGGGTGAATGTGAACAGGCTTCGTCTCACCAGACGACTGAAATGCAGATTCTGTGGCTGGTTTCTTGGATCGCAAAAAATCACTCGGATCTGCGTTTTGCTTGTATTCTTCGAACTCGACCGCTGTCACCTGGGAATCGGCAATCTTCGAGCCCTTCTGAAAGCACTCTTCTGCCTTTTTCCGATCGCCAGTGACAGTGATCACTCCTTTGGGACCTGGCATTTTCAGTTTGAGGTACACGTAACATGGTCGAGCCATGAACCGTGCATAGGAGGGCCTCCCCAAAATGGCGTGGTACGCGCTCTGAAAATCCACAACCTCAAAGGTCAACTTTTCCTTGCGAAAATGCTTTGAGTCGCCAAAAACCACGTCCAGAGCTATTTGGCCGAGTGAGTCGGCTTTCTTCCCTGGTATGACTCCGTGGAAACTCATGTTGCTGGTGCTCAGTCGGGACATCGGGATGCCCATTCCTTTCAGTGTGTCTGCATACAACAAGTTCAGCCCACTACCACCGTCCATCAGCACTTTCGTCAGTCGAGTGCCTTCGACAACTGGATCGACCACCAAAGCTTGCCTCCCAGGGGTGGCAATATGAGTTGGATGATCAGATTGGTCGAATGTGATGGGTGTTTGGGACCATCTCAGATAACTTGGTTTTGCTGGGGCAACCATATTCACCTCCCGGTTAATGACTTTCAGTCGACTCTTGCTTTCCACATCCGCGAAGATCATCAGAGTGGAGTTGACATGCGGATATTCTTCCTCACTGTCCTCTTTGTCTCCGGCCTTGTCTGACTCCTTCTCCTTGTCCTTAGACTGTTTTCCCTGAAACTGCTGGATCAGGAGTCGACACTGGCGAGTGGTGTGCTTTGGGTAAATGATGTTGCCCTCTTCATCTTTCTTCGTGTGGATGTGGCATGGCATATCCATCACGTCGTTTCCTTCTTTATCCTTTACTTTCTTAAGATTCCAGGATCCTTTTGGCTTCCCTTTGAACTTTCCCTGAGTCACGGCCAGGGCCTCTCCAGGAGCTGCTGGCTCGGCTTTCCGCTTCTGTTTCCGACTGGAATTTCCCTTCTCCGACTGACTTGGCTTATACTTGCCGCTTCGGAGTCGGTCCTCTTCCTCGCCGTTGGCATACTTGGTAGCAATCTCCATCATTCGACTCAGGGTCATGTCCCCGGTTCGACCAAACTTCAGACTCAATTCCCTGTTCTTGACGCCATCTTTGAAGGCGCAAACTGCTTGATGATCAGACACATTTTCCACAGTATGGTGCAGAGTGATCCACCTCTGAATGTACTCTCTGAGAGTCTCATTGGTCTTCTGCACACAAACTTGCAGCTCTGTCAAACCAGCTGGTCGCTTGCAAGTTCCTTCAAAAGTTCTGACGAACACTCGAGACAAATCTTCCCAAGTGTAAATACTGCTAGGAGGTAACTGATTCAACCACGCTCTGGCTGAACCTTCCAGCATGAGGGGCAAATGCTTCATGGCCACCTCGTCATTCCCACCACCAATCTGAACAGCCACTCGGTAGTCCTCAAGCCAAGTTTCAGGCTTGGACTCCCCAGTGAATTTGCTGATTCCTGTCGCCAACCTGAAATTGGGGGGAATCACTGCGGCTCTGACAGCCCTGCTAAAACACTCTGGACCAGAAACATGTACGCGACTGCTCGTGATGCATCTCTCTCGGGTCCACCTCGATGGGCTCTGTTCCGGTCAACCAAGCCTTGCACGATAATGGATCGCGCGTCGAAGCCTGGTTCCCTGGGGTCGACTGGAACTCTTCGCCCCGCACTAAACTGACGCCTGTCACCCTGTCGCCGAGGAGCGTAAGACCCTTCCCTCGGAGGGGAAACGGGCACTCGACGCCTGTCATCTCGGCCGTGTCGGTCTCCATACTGATCTCGCCGGTTGTCGCGCCCTTCCCGCCGCGGAGGCGATCTGGGACTGTGAGCCGACTGAACCGTATTCGCAGCGACGGATCGACTGTGAATTCTGTTGCGCGACTGCAACACGGCTGAGTTCTGGTCCCCTGCTGCTCGGAGCAAATCTCTGATCTGCATCAAGCCTCTCCCAGCTTCCGACTGTGAAGGCTGGATGGACTCTGCTATACGGGTTGCAGCTGCTAAATTCTGAATTGGCGTGCGGTATACCTGAGTCGGCGGGAAGAGTCAACGTCGACTGGCTTCGGGAACTCGTCGTCGCGCGCGCTCGTCGAGTGCTCGCTGAAGGTTCTCCAGACGAGCGCGTTCAGCCACATTGGCCAAACGTGCCTCCTCCAAGGCGCGAGCCTCGGGGGTTTCTCCCGCAATGGGAGTATGCAGGGCATCCATGTTCCTGCGGCGAAGCTCTTCTCTCTGCAGAGAGTCGAGTGTCTCGGGCTGGTACTCTTCGTGGTCTTGTGCGGGGTCACCTCCACCGCCCGCTCCGCCACCATGGGCGAAGCCGAGAGGACTGCGGGGCCCGTCGACCATGAGAATTTCCGCCGCTGGCTCACTGCTATCGCATTCGGATGCAGTCTCTACGGAGCCAGTCAACAGATCGAATAGGCCGTAGAGAGATTCGTCGGGCTTGATTGCCGCAACTTGTGCGATGGCCGTCTGGCGAGCCACCGCGTGCTTCACCCACCGCTGAAGCCTCGACCGACCAGAGCACTTGCGCTGGTGGGAGACCGGACGGGTGACCGATAAAGGAGTCGACCGATAGGGGGCCAATGGTTGCCGCAGCAGAACGCCGCGGACACATGCGCGAAAATGCGTCGCACCGCGGACGGGGAGCGCATCAACGTCGAGTGGAGCCTCCTGGAGCCACGCGGAGTCGTCGGCAACAAAGTTGAGAGCGCCAAGACGGATCTCGCGCCCCTCGACCAAAACCCCAGCAGTCATCATGATGAAAGTACTCGGAAATACCGCAACTTCTCCACAAAATCGCTAAAACACCGGCCCCACGGTGGGCGCCAACTGTCGTGGTTCTAAGTCTGACAGTAGAGTGGGGGGTAGGTATGGAGAGGCAAGGTCCTAGCTATGGAGAGGTTGTAAACACAAGCGATGTACGAGTTCAGGCCCTTCTCGGAGGAAGTAAAAGCCCTACGTCTCAGAGCCCTGAGGCGGTCGAGTGGATTATGTGTATAGGTGTTACAAGAGTGCGAACCCCTCTGCCTGTGGAGGGGGGTGGCTTATATAGAGTGTGCCAGGACCCCTGCCAGCCCACATAATGAAGGGATTTAAGTACATTAAGTCTGGGACGTTACTGGTAACGCCCCACATAAAGTGCCTTAACTATCATTAAGTCTATTCAATTACAGGCCGTTGCAGTGCAGAGTGCCTTCTGACCTTCTGGTGGTCGAGTGTATCTTCATGGTCGAGTGAGTCTCCATGGTCGAGTCCTTCTAGTCAGTCGAGTGAGTCCTTCTTCATTGGTCGACTGGAAGGTGATCTCTTCTATGGGTGTCCTTGGGTAGGACATCTAGGTCAGGCCTATGACCCTACCCTAGGTACACGAATCCATCATACCCCACCACCCGTTTGCTCCGGTGGCGGTGGGATCGACATGGACAGAGCAGCCACCTCCGAAGCCTTCTTCTTCGGTGGCATGTCGATGAAGATGATGAAGAAGATGAAGATCTAGCTCGCGTGAACGCCGGATCGGGTTCACACAACCTCGACGCCCCCTACCTGGCGCGCCATTAGATGTCGTGGGAACGGACACCTATGGGGCCGGCAGACCAGGCCCCTTTCGGTTCGGCGGGGGGCGGAGATCACACGAAGAACGGATCGAGGCGAAGCACATGAGCGGTTTACCCAGCTTCGGAGCTCTCCGGAGAGATAATACTCCTACTGCTGCTTTGTGGTTGTATTGTGTTCTTGTTCGGGAGCGCTGAGTGCTACAGTACACTCTAGCTGCTAACGAGACCGAGCATGAGTGCTTTTTGGTTCCTCACCCCCCCTCTACGTTGCGCATGGGCCTCCTTTTATATGCTCAAGGGGTCATCGACAGGTGGCAACGTAGGCAAGGGTAAAAATGTAAAAGAACTGCGGTTGGTACACCTACTTGTACAGTGTATCCTACCTAACCCTGACGGCAGGGGACAAGGGCATTAAATGCCCGTCTGCGTCGCCCAAACAGTGCAAACAGGGACCGTCAGGGATGCCACCGCTTGCCATGATGGCTATCTTGTCAGCGCCGCTTGCCACCTCACGCTGGCTGCACAACCTCTCGCCACGCGCGCCTGGAATGGTCCCAGGGCAACACGTTGGTGGATGTGCTGGAGCGTAGGTACAGAGTGGTAGCTTGCCGCGGCAAGCGCCTTGCCGCGGTCATTGTCTTGTCGTGTCCGGAAGCTTGTCGCTCACCGGGCCTTGCCGGGACGCGTGGCGCGTCGCGGCAAGTTCCTTGAAATGCCTTGGTTGGCCTTCCCGGCAAGCTCCTATTGTCGGGGTCTTGTCTCCTTGGCTTAAACACTTTGTTCTTGAATGGCTCCAAAGGAACCACGGAGGACCTTGGCGGTCACCCGACAAGCCTTGCCGCGGGGCGCTGCGACTGCCCGTGCACCAGTTCGGGATACTAGGGTACCCCTACTCTAGTACACCAACACTATCTTACGATCCTGCAAAGCAATATGACAATGAATGCTCAAGTCATGAATATCATGATGATGGAAGTTGCATGGCAATATATCTCAGAATGGCTATGGAAATGCCATGATAGGTAGGTATGGTGGCTGTTTTGAGAAGATATAATGAGGCTTATGTGTGATAGAGCATATCATATCATGGGGTTTGGATGCACCGGCGAAGTTTGCACCAACTCTCGAGGTGAGAAAGGGCAATGCACGGTACCGAAGAGGCTAGCAATGATGGAAAGGTAAGAATGTGTATAATCCATGGACTCACATTAGTCATAAAGAACTCATATACTTATTGCAAAAGTTTATTAGCCCTTGAAGCAAAGTACTACTGCGCATGCCCCTAGGGGGATAGATTGGTAGGAAAAGACCATCGCTCGTCCCCGACCTCCACTCATAAGGAAGACAATCAAAGAAACACCCCATGCTTCAAATTTGTCACACAACGGTTACCATACGTGCATGCTATGGGACTTGCAAACCTCAACACAAGTCTCTCTACAATCCACAACCACCCACTAGCATGACTCTAATATCACCACCTTTATATCGCAAAACTATTGCAAGAAATCAAACATATCATATTTAGCGATCTACAAGTTTATGTAGGATTTTATGACTAACCATGTGAATGACTAATTCCTGTCATCTCTCTAAATAGATATAAGTGAAGCAAGAGAGTTTAATTCTTTCTACAAAAGATATGCCCACGCTCTAACAAATATAAGTGAAGCAAAAGAGCATTCTACAAATGGCGATTTTCTATGTAAAGAGAAACAGACAATCCAACTTCAAATGATATAAGTGAAGCACATGAAGCATTCTATAAAGCCATACTCAAAAGATTTAAGTGAAGTGCAATGAGCATTCTATAAATCAACCAAGGACTATCTCATACCAGCATGGTTCATGAAAGAAAAATAAAACCTAATTGCAAAAGACGCTTCAAGACTTGCACATAATGCATGAATGAACGAATCCGAAACATACCGATACTTGTTGAAGAAAGAGGGGATGACTCCCCAGCATCCCCAAGCTTAGATGCTTGAGTCTCCTTGAATATTTACTTGGGGTGCCTCGGGCATCCCCAAGCTTGAGCTCTTGCCTCTCTTCCTTCTTCTCACATCGAAACATCCTCGATTAGACACTACATCCACACAAAACTTCAACAGAAAACTCGGTAATATCCGTTAGTATAATAAAGCAAATCACCACTCTCAGTACTGTTGCAAACCAATTCATATTTTATTTTTGCATTGTGTCTACAGTAATATAACTTTTACATGGCTTAATCCACTAATATAAATTGATAGATTCATCAAAATAAGCAAACTATGCATCAAAAACAGAATCTGTCAAAAATAGAAGAGTCTGTAGCAATCTGAACATCCACTATACTTCTGTTACCCCAAAAATTCTACCAAAATTAGAAAAAATAAACAAGTTGTATAGCAAGATAGTGCAAAAAGAATCAGAACCAAATGATGTTCCAAGTAAAAATGTAAAATCGCGCACTACAGCCAAAGTTCCTGTCCTGCACCGTACAAACCAACAAGCATTGTAAACATCCTAAAGGCAAACCTAGGCACATTATTTTTATAATACAATGGAATTGTAAAAGGGGATAATTATTTTTATTGAAAAGTTTCTGTAATTAAGATTCACAAAGTTCCCATGGGCATGAACAAAGTTCAAGGATGTCCCCCACTTTCACAATGCTCGTCTCTCTCACTTTCACTTCTCTTTTTGAAAAGTTTTGGGTTCCCCTCTTTATTTTTGTTGTTTTTAAACTATATGAAAGCACTCAACAGAAATATATGACTCTCTAAAACTTCCGGGTTGTCTCCCTGGGCGCTTTCTTTAAAGCCATTAAGCTAGGCATTTAGTGCTCAAGTAATGAATCCACCAGGATCCCAAGGTATATCAAAGCCAATTTTAATTAACAATGATTTGTAATTTAGTAGTGAGCACAAAGTAACATAAATCATGTAATGACAAAGTCTAACTCTCTTCCTATGCATCGGCATGTCATACAAGAACAATTCATGCACACATAGTAAAGGCCAATGCATAGTATAAACAGTTTCTTGCAATTTTATCGTGTGGGAAACATAGAGAGGTGGAGATATAGTTCCTCTCTCATAATAATTGCAAGTAGGAGCAGCAAGCACATGCATATTATATTCATCAAAATCATCATGTGTAGTAGTAAAAGGCAACCCATCAATATAATCCTTAATAAGCACAAACTTCTCCGATATAGTGTAGTCGGGAGAATTCAAAAAGATAATAGGATTATCATACGTGGGTGCAATAGCAACAATTTCATTCATAACATAAGGAACTATAGCAAGTTCATCTCCATAAGCATAATTCATATTGGCATCTTGGCCACAAGCATAGCAAGCATCATCAAAAAGGGATATTTCAAGAGAATTAATGGGATCATAATAGTCATCATAGCAATCATCCTTCGGTAAGCACGAAGAGGAATTAAACAGTGTATGAGTTGAAGAGTTACTCTCATTGGAAGGTGGGCACGGGTGATCAATCCGCTCTTCCTCCTTTTGTTCTTCGCTCTCCTCATCATCTTTTTCATCCAATGAGCTCACAGTTTCATCAGTTTCCTCTTCCATAGGCTCCTGCAAAATATTAGTCTCTTCTTGGACAGCGGGGTAAGCCTCGATATATTGTTTAACATAGGCATTAGAAGCATAATTCTCATAACAATATTCAAGTATGGAAAAAATTTCAGAATTGTGAAGAGTAGCATCATACTTTTCAATCAAAGAAGCAATTTCCAAAGCACCCTTAAAAGCAACAAATTCTTCAATTTGTTGAGCATCATAGTAATTGTAAACACAATTAGCATACGAAGATACGATTCCATTATCACTAAACAAGCATTGATAGGGTAGGTGTTTCTTAGGGTCTTCAGAACAACAAGTAACATCATATATTTCACATAAATTCCAACCATAGCATTGCAAACGTTGAATTTGACCTCATAATAGTTTCCCTTTTTCAGATATATGGTGTCGCACATAAAAAGCATGCCCATCTAAAGATTTGCCCTCAACTAAGCTAGTTGGGGTTTCAGCATGAGCACATAGGGATCAAAGATGATCCAAGTAAAAAAGCTTCAGTAGTGTGATAGATTTTGAGTGGTTCTTCAACCATTGGAGCAGTAGGTACAACTAATTTTTTTGGTATTTTGTGTTTCCTACCCATAGCTAAAGATAGAAAACAACTAAGAACAGCAAATAAAAATTACTTAGTGATAAAGCAAACAAGCACACACGAGAATATTCACCCCACGCTATGACTCCCCGGCAACGGCGCCAGAAAAGGGTCTTGATAACCCACAAGTATAGGGGATAGTTGTAGCATCTTTCGATAAGTAAGAGTGTCGAACCCAACGAGGAGCTAAAGGTAGAACAAATACTCTCTCAAGTCCTATCGGCCACTGATACGACTCTACGCACGCTTGACGTTCGCTTTACCTAGAACAAGTATGAAACTAGAAGTACTTTGTAGGTGTTTTCGGGTAAGCATGCAAGAAAGTAAGGAACACGTAAATATAAACTAGGGGTTGTTTAGATAAAGAAGTAACAAAGTAAATATAGCGAGTGTGGAAAAGTGGTGGTAGGAGTTGTGGAATTGTCCCTAAGCAGCTGACTATGTTACTAGACCGGTAATCACTATTGCAATTCTATTTGAGGGAGAGGCATAAGCTAACATACTTTCTCTACTTGGATCATATGCACTTATGGTTGGAACTCTAGCAAGCATCCGCAACTACTAAAGATTCATTAAGGTAAAACCCAACCATAGCATTAAAGTATCAAGTCCCCTTTATCCCATACGCAAGCAACCTACTTACTCGGGTCTATGCTTCTGTCACTCACGCCACCCACCATAAGCAAATCATAAACATATTGCAAACCCTACAGCGGGAATCCCTCACGCTTGCATGACACGGAGGTCACAATAGGACAGCACCAATAATAAAATATGCTATTCAAACCAATCATAGCAATTCATCAATCACCGATAGGACAACGAAAATCTACTAATACATCATAGGATGGCAACACATCATCGAAAAATAATATGAAGCATAAAGTACCATGTTCAAGTAGAGGGTACAGCGGGTTGCGGGAGAGTGGACCGCTGAATATAGAAGGGGGAAGGTGATGGAGATGTTGGTGAAGATCACGGTGGTGTTGGTGAAGATCGCGGTGATGATGATGGCCCCCCGGTAGCGCTCCGACGCCACCGGAAGAAAGGGGGAGAGAGCCCCCCTTCTTCTTCTTCTTCCTTGACCTTCTCCCTAGATGGGAGAAGGGTTTCCCCTCTGGTCCTTGGCTCCCATGGCATGGGAGGGGCGAGAGCCCCTCCGAGATTGGATCTATCTCTCTGTTTCTGCATTCTGTTCTGGCTCTGTTTCACCATTTCGTGTATATATGGTGATCCGTAACTCCGATTGGCCTGAAACCTTCGCCGTGATTTTTTTCCCGAATATTAGCTTTCTTGCAGCAAAAGAAGAGCGTCAACCGCCTTACGGTGGGCTCACGAGGGTAGGGGGCGCGCCCAGGGGGGTCAGGCGCGCCCCCTACCTTGTGACCACCTCGGGCACCGTCTCGCATGGATTTTTCTTCCAGAATTTTCCATATTTTCCAAAAATAAGCTCCGTCCGTTTTTATCCCGTTTGGACTCCGTTTGATATGGATATTCTGCGAAACATAAAACATGCAACAGACAGGAACTACCACTGGGCACTGGATCAATAAGTTAGTCCCAAAAATAATATAAATAGTTGCCAAAAAATATATGAAAGTGAATAATATTGGCATGGAACAATCAAAAATTATAGATACGACGGAGACATATCAGGGAGCCTTGATGCATATAGTTGTCCCTGTATAACCATTTCTGATATCTCGAATATCCCAAACGCATCATCCTTGCTACTTGTTTGTGCTCGCATTGCCATGCAGTCAGAGTTTTGTGGTTTTACCTAAAACCAGGCACATTCCAGGCATGGGAGTTTTCCAGGCACATACCAAACTGGCTCTATGTTTATGGCGCCTAGCACATCACAAACAGTTCATGATTGTAAACCATGTACGATGGGTAGACAATCACACACATTTAGTTTTCCCGCACCGTTTGTGATAGTGTCTGACATCACACACGCTTTGCGAATGACAACTGTGTGCATTGTTACACACGTTTCCTCTCCGTGAACTGTGTCGGAATATGATGTATATCGCACACGCTGTGCTTTATAGACCGTGTGCACCATAATGACCTGCACACCATAATTTCATCCTAATTTAATTGCTGCTATTTAAAATTGTACCTAATTTGAACTTGAAAGTAGGCTATAGCTTTATTCATATTCATAGGTACATATGTTTAAGAATTACATAAGCACCAAAAAAAGAATGATGAACCAGGGTTCTATACTTGTACTATTACAAATGGTAAAGAAAGAGGCGACAAACATTCTGGTTGCTGAACAAGGTGAAGCGGAATGGCCCTATTGTGCTCTTCTGGATGCATAAGGCACGCACGACTCAGTTCCAACCCCTTGTGATGGGCGGCCGCCAATCATGTAGTTTGAGAGGTAATCTTGAGTAGACTGCTTCAGGATCCACTACAAAGGAAAAAAGACTCTGACATTGTCATCTAACACTACTCATTACGGGCAGTAAAAAGAAGGCTATAGAGTTCTTAATTACGATCCTGTAGTTCACTGTTGTCTTGCGCAAAGTGTAAAGAAATAGTTCGATTGACATCTTTTGACCCATTTTAATAACAATCTTTATCAGTTTCCTCACTTGATGTTGGTTCATGAATATCTCATTGCCCCTACGCAGAAAGGGTCGAAGTGTGGATCTTTGGCAATGACATATGTACCTAAAAGAGCAACATTCATATTAGAAGCTAAACAACTATTGCAAAATGATGCAGTACAACACTGCCTCCATCCCATTATATAAGATTTTATTACATGTATATCTAGACATCATCAGAACATTAAGGTAACACTCTTCATTGTTGCTATGTAGCCTGGGATTGCATATTTAGTCATTCAGTACAATGCATGTTGCTATGTAGCCTCAAATATATTAAATATGGCCCTAGTTTACCTACTGATAAATGGGTTACAAATATATTCAGTGAAATGTCCGATTTGACAATTAATCCCTTATCAACCCCCATGCTATATGGTACCATCTACCGATATCCTGAACAGTCAGTACATATAAGCAATGTGATGAAACTAACCTCGATGGAAAAGAACATTGTTCTCAATATTCCTATATGAGTACATATAAAGCCATGTTAAGCACAATAGGATAAACATTAGACAAATATATTCATGGTAGACAACATAATCTACAAATGATAGCTTCAGTGTGCAGGTTTAAGCACGCTAGTTAAGCAAAACAAGAAGTGGAAAGGTGTGTTAACTGCATCAGGCAAAACATTTTAAAAAAAGCAAATAGTCATTCAAATTGGTATTGTGCAGGTCTAAAGTACACTAGTTATTGTTAAAAACAAAAAAGGCATGTTAACTGCAACATCCTTAATAGCAACAAAATATCGTAATTCATAGTGGTATTGTTGAAACTGCTATTGATGAAATTGAACTGCACGACAAATAGTTGCACATATAGAGCTCACATTGTGAAGAACTGAAATAAACAAGGCATAAGGCCATCTCTAGCCGATCCTTCAAAAGTTAAAGGACTAAAACCCTTAGTGGATCCCCTAAACTTAACATTGTAAACTTCAATTTGATCAAGTTCAAAGCAAGTTCAACTGAAAATAGCATGCATTCAAACATAAACATAGATAGTTTTGCATAACAAAACATAAAACATAAATTCAAACTAAGCTAAACTACTTTTGGTTGAAGTGGAGGTCGAGCCAATCCTTCCTTGTCAGGTACGGTGCCGCGAGCCGGGTCCGGGCCGGTGCCGTCGTTGGGGAAGACGTTGCTCCACTCGTCGATGTCGATCTCCTCGTACTCGCCGCCCACCTCGACGCCCTCCACGCCGCTGTGCTCGCCGCCTTCAGCCTTATCATCGGAGAATAGCGCGATAACCTCGCCGCCCTTCGTGCTGGCAAAGATCACCCGCTCCGCCTCCATGAGCTCCAGATGCTGCCGGCGGAGCTCTTGCATGTAGGCCTCAGCGGCAGCCTCGACCTCGAGGCGCTCCCACACCTTGCGATCCTCCCGCGCCATAGCCAAGCTCACCACCCTGGCTCCGGCGGAATGAGGTCGACCTGACGTGTGCCGAAGGGGAAATTGAGCTTAGTCGCCGCGCCGTGGTAGCGGACTTGCCTCCATGGCCGCGAGCTCGGCCAAGTTGAAGCTACTGAGCCACTGGCGGGTGTGGGTCTCCCGATCCATAATCTCGGTGACCCACGTCCCCCACGGCCGCTGCCGGACCCCGAGGTACGACCTCGTCGGGTGCCAGGCCCGAGGGAGGATGACGAAGTCCTTGAACCGGCGTAGGGGCACGGCGGCGGGCGGTTCGGGCGACCGGCGACGGCGGATCGATAAAGAGCCCGTGGAGGATGATGGGGACACCTCGGCGGCCACCTCACTGGCATCGAGCGAAGAGGACGCGATAAACCTCTTTTTATTCATTGGCTCCTCGAGCTCCCAGGCACACATGCAGAGGTTGGGGATGGAGGTGGCGGCAACGGGCGGCAACCTACCAATGGTTTTGAGCGAGGGAGGGGTGTGTGTCTGTGTGAGCGGAGGTTTTGGGGAGTGTGTGGTTTGTGTGGAGGGGGGCAAGGTAATGGTTGAGGAAATACCATGGCAACTGAAAATTTTACTAGACAGGAGTAAAATGCTGGGGTAACTGAAAATTGGAATCAGGGGTGAGCAGATATTTTTGAGATTGCGAGGGATGCAGAGGCTGGAGTAACAAGGCGGGGCTACTGAAAATTTGAATCAAGGGCGAGCAGATATTTTTGAGATTGTGAGGGATGCAGAAGTGAGAGTAAAATGTCGCGGCTATTGAGCATTTCAATCAAAGGACTGAAGCAGAGCAGGAGTAATAGACATCGCACACGGTCCGCACATACTAATCGTGTGCTATCAAACATGAAAACCTTCTAGGAGGTAGATATTTTCGAGATTACGAGGCAATAGATATTTTCAAGACCGGGAGGCAAGCCTCGTGGAGCCCAGTCTACTATGCTAATGTGAGGGACTGCAGGGCACGGGCGTGGCACACGGGTAGTCTGACCGGACCGTGTCTATTGCGTACCCAATCACAGACGGTTTCTACATCCAAATCGTGTGCTGTTTATGAATTTGGCAAAAAGAATAACACGGGAGAGGGTCAGGGCACGAACACACTTGCATGTGGACCAAATATATGTATGAAAAGGGTGGTTTGATATTCGAATGCCCAAAGCACAACTTTGAAGTGTCACCTATCGCACAAAAGCCCAATATTGCTCGTCAGCCACCCCCTACGAACTCCACTTCATGTCGGCGGTAAGGGAATCCTAGCTAGCAATTCATGCCCCAAAATAGCTAGGTCTAAAATCTCACTCTACCGTAGCACAAAATCTATAGGAGTCTCGATGGTCAAACTTCCCCTTTCGCCTCCCGATAAAGGTGGACCATGTGCCAACTCACAAATATGTGCTTGTGGCGTGGGATGGGCAAGAACACATACGAACCACATGTGGGTGGCCCTACGATGTGTATGAAAAGGGTGTGTGGTGTGATATTTAACTACCATTCACAACTTTTATGTGGCACATGTGCCTCTCAAATTAACCGGACTTCCCCCACCTCACGGAGGTTGCGGGTAGCGCGAAGTAGCCCCCCCAACACACACATACACGTCGGGGGTAGGTCATCTCACCAAGACGTACTGTAACACGGACCAAGCAGAATCCAACTTGGTCATACAACCTCTCCCGCTCGTTGTTGGTCATAGTGATGGACGTCCACACGGCCCCGCAAAATGGGCTAGCTTGTCGTTGATAACCTCGAGAGGGAGTACTGTATGAAGACAAACCCACTCTATGCATGTGGCCCAAGTATGTATATGGAAGTGGTGTGTGTGGTGTTGGAATACCCAATGCGCAAATTTGATGTGGCGCCATGCTTTGGAACCGTAAAATCCCCACACTGAGCGAGGGTTCACGATGCGTAGCATGCGCTCAAACTTAATTAGGCTTGGAATGGTCGACCTACTATACGGTAACTCGACACAAAGAAGAAGAATCCACCCTGGTAACCTTTCTCGTCGTTGGTCGAAATGATTGACTTCCATGCGGGCCCATGAATATATATAGGCTTGCCGCCCATAACCAAGCGAGTGAGAGTGTTTCCAAAGACAACCATTGCATGCGCATGTCCTGGACATATTTTTGGAGGTGTGCGATGCATGCATATGTGTTCAATACCCGACCCAAGGCACAACATTGATGTGGTGCATGTGTTGAAAATCGCAGAGGTCCCCACACAGAGCAAGAGGTCGTTCATGACGTGTCGTGTGCTCACCGCCCCCTTCGATCCAGCGGGATGGATTCATGTGTACACATGCGCTTTTATATATATGTAATCTCACTTCATGATCTATATCATGAGACAAACAAACAATTAATCCCCTCCTAAGTCAAATTAGTTAACCTCTCTCGCGCTGTCGGTGAAAGTGATGGACCAAGCGGGCCGACAGATGGAAGCATCGCCGATAACCGTGTGAGTGAGTGCCATATATAGGAAAACAACCATCGCGATTGCACGTGTGCAAGAACATATATATGAAGAGGTGTGTTGTGATGTTTTGAATACCTAATGCACAACTTTGATGTGGAATTTGCCTCAAAAACTGCAAAGTCCCCACACACAGTGAGGTTCATGTGACACCTCGTGTGTGTGTGTGTGTGTGTCTATATCTATATAGGAGTAGGATTTTCTACGGAACTAGTTAAGGTTTTCGACGGTGTAAAAGTTCTTAAAAATTATGAAAAAAATACTGAACCAACACACCTATAATATAACATTATCCAACAGAGGGATTAAAAAGATATGACTGCATGTGTACTTGACAAAAAGAACAAATGTTTCAATATATATTGATCCAGCAGTGAGCTGAAATGCTTGTTTTTTCACTGAGGACACATAAATGCATATTTTCACACACCGTTGGATCATCTTATTATATTAGAGTGAGGCTCCCCTAGTTATGTCATATTTTTTACTTATTTTTAAACCGTTAAATGTTTAGCAAGCCTTAACTAGTTCTATGGTAAGCTATGATAGACACAGTTTTATCTATATATATAGGGTGGGTCTATTCTAATAACACCCTTAAGACCCTTATTCTGCTAACACTAGGCTTATTCTGCTAACACTGCGTCCAAGAAAAACACTAGCCCACACCTACTCCACCTTCATCCCCACGCCCCCACCTCCCCTGCCAGATCCCAACGCCGCTCCACCTCCACCTTCTTCCCCACTCCCCTCCGCCGCCCCCACGTCCCTCCCGGCCCCAGCCATCTCCAATCCCCCGCCAACCCTAGATCCCTCGCCGCCCCACGCCCACCTCGCTCCCAGTCCGGCCAAATCCTCCCCCGCAACCCCACCTTCCTCGTGATGACCGGCACTCCCAACCACGCCGTCCCGCCATGCCACCCGCACCTACTTGGCGACGGATTGGTTCTGGCCTCGCCACGCCGCCAGAGAAGCACTAAGCCGCAGCCACGCCCCGATCACCCCTATCCACCTTCTGGAAACGCAGCCGCCCGAGCACCAATCCCTGGCCGCTGCCGCTCTGCCCCTCTCCGCATGGCCAGGGTGACCCTGAGCCACCTTCTTCTCCACGCGCGACCAAGGCTCCCCATGGCAGTGCGCCGTCGTGCCCTCCCCACCGAATCCACTTCGGTCCCAACCTGACCACCAACGGATCCCGGCTGGATCCACCCCGCCCAATGGCCTTCGACCGTGGTAGCACCGTCGAGGTCCCGAGCCATCCTCTACCTCTCCCCTCCGCTGGATCCACCACTGTTCGAGAACAGTCACAACGACGCCGGCTTGGGGCAGCAGGGTTAGGGGCACCACCGAGGCGGCAGCTTCGGGCCCAGATCCCGCTCTAGCTCCGGTGGTTCCCGAATCTACGCCGCCCAGCAGAGTCTTGTAGGAGCAGCCTCCTCTCTGGTATCCCTCAGGTTTCATTCCTTGCATGTGGCGGTTCTCTACTCCCCACCTCGCGGTTCACCTCGCTCACCTACCACGCGCTGGACCCGTGCTCTGCTGTCATCGGCAGTGTAGTCCGCTCCATGTGCATTGTAGTCCACATTGGTGGTGGATGCCGACGAGGCGACGACGAGGAGCTAGCCAGTGTGGCAGCTGTAGCAGCTTGCACCGGCAGCAGCGGGGAGGGCCCACCTACCTTCTGTTGGCAAGCATGGCCCTGCAGAAATGGAGCGTGTGTGCCTACAATTCTTTCTTTTTAGTTTTCTTTAGTTTGTAGTCTAGCAGTGCACTTTTCTTCAGGAGACGTCCAGTGATTTGTAATCTTGCAGTGTGGTTTTCTTCTAAGAAACGTCACTCGTTTTGTTGTGCGATGGGAGTATATACATCTATATGTACGATATCGTTGCAAATTTTTGGTGGTGCGCTTGCAGTCCGGTCCGTGTGCGCAGGAAGTGCTTGTGGTTCAATCTATAGAAAACCATTGATGCAGTACACCTGCTTTGTCTCAGCAGCCAGGATGCATTCATAAAAAAGTGAGAAGAAAAAAAATAAAAAATAATAGTGCAGTTCACTAATCTCAACCATGCAAACATCAAAAAGGCATTTTGTAAAATATGCAGTACACTAGCCTTGTTAATTCAGTTTGAACGTATTTATATAAAAGTAGTTTGAAAACGAAAAAAGCCACGCAACCCACTTCGACTTGTGTTGTGGTTCACTTTACCTTTGGTGTGCACTGCATTCATCCCACAAAAAGTGTTTCCGTATTTCATCAAATAGAAAATAAATGAAAGAAACCATGAAGTTCACTTGACTGTCTGATGCAGTGTGGTTTTCTGTCTAAAGCAGTGCGCTCATCTAGGGATGGAAAAAAAGCTCGAAGCTCGCAAGCTAAACAAGTAGCTCGTGAGTCGGCTCGAATCAACTCGAAATCGAAGAATAACAAGTTGAGCCAAGCTTTATTTTGAGATCGTTTATAGACCAAGTTAAATAAGCCGAGTTCACGAGTACTCGTTTAAATCGTTAGGCTCGGTATAAAACTCACCCACCCAGCACCACCTTGTACCCAGGCCAGTCGCATAGGGACAACACAGGGCCCATCCGCATAACACTAGGCCCAACCACCTAGGTGACACACGCCACAATATCGAGATACCAGTCTATCGGTTCTCGTCCTGTCTCATCTATTTCTGAATTATGAGTTCGCAACAGAGATAGTGCCGCATAAACCTACCTCTGAAGTCATGCACATGTTGCTAATTTGTTGATTATTGTGCTCATGTACCATTGTATGTGGAATTGTGATCATGTACATGTTATCGATATTGTGGTCATGTACATGTTACTGACTTGCTGACATGTTGATGATACTAACAATTGTAAGTTAAGCTACTTACAATTGTTTGTCAACATCGTACATGCTTAATATGTACATGTTACATTCCCAATTAATATTTTTTTATCATATTCCTAAGATTTTATGTTCATACCTATAACGAGCTTAACAAGCTAGAAGTTTCTTCAGATGCTTTAGGGGAGTCTGACAAGGAGATCCTCTATCTCCACTTCTCTTTGTCCTGGCGGCTGATATGCCTCAATCCATTCTAAATGCTGCAAGACAGGAGGATCTTATTAGACAACCAATTCACACTCCTCACTGTCATGATTTCCCTGTGATACAATATGCTGACGACACAGTGCTCATCATGCCTGCTTGTGATATTCAGTTGGAGCAATTATAATGTCTACTCTTACACTTCTCGGCTTTCACAGGGTTAAGAATTAACTTTGAAAAATCGGTGATGGTACCCATCAACACTTGTCAGACTGATGTTCAACACCTTGCAGCTTCCTTTGACTGCAAAGTGGGTGCCTTCCCTTTCACTTATCTTGGCTTGCCGCTTGGCATTTGTAAGCCTAAAGCAGAAGATTTGTGCCTATGATCCAAAGAATTGAAAGGCGTTTGGCTGGTACATCAACTTTGCTCTCTTATGGAGGCAAGCTAATCCTCATTAAATCTGTTTTCTCCAGTCTCCCTGTGTTCTTCATGTGCACACTAACTTTGCCAATGGGAATTTTAGAGCAGATCAACAAATACCTCAGACACTGTCTCTGGAGAAAATATGGTCTGGAGGAAAGAGGAACTGCTCTAATCAGTTGGGACAAAGTTTGTAAACCCAAAGAGCAAGGAGGACTTGGAATTTTGAACCTGCAGCAACACAACATCTGCCTCCTCATGAAACACTTGCATAAGTTTCTAAACAAGCACAAACTACCTTGGGTAGATCTGATTTGGAACACATACTATTCGGATAGGCCTCTCACTGACAGACCGGTGGGATCATTTTGGTGGAAGAGTATCCTCAAACTACTTCCTCAGTTCAAGTAACATATCAGGCCTATGATTGGTGACGGCAAATCGATTCAGCTTTGGCATGATCTTTGGCAGGACAACACTCTGGCAGAGGAATTACCTGAACTTTTCTCCTTCACACGCAAACAAACAGTGACAATTCATGAAATGAGTGTAGCAGCCAACCCAATTGAGTTCTTCCACACTCCACTCTCGGCGCAAGCCTTCATGCAATTCCAAAACCTAACTCAAACTCTGCAAAACATCACACTTCAGGAAGTGCAGGACAGATGGAAATACACCTGGAATAATTTTGACTTCTCCTCAATTAAGCTGTATAATTCAATCACTCAAGCTCCTCCAGCGGCGCCAATCTTCATGACACTTTGGAAGAATAAAGCTATGCTCAGATATAAGATCTTCTTCTGGTTCTTGCTACATGACAGAGTAAACACGAGAAATCTTCTTCAAAGAAAGAGCTTCCACTTGCCATCTTATAATTGTGAGCTTTGCAACACTTCCTCAGAAGAAACTTTGCTTCACCTATTCTGGGACTGTCCGTTCGCTCTGCAATGCTGGGACAATGTAGCACCTCACAGGAAGAGAGGAATCTCGGTGCTGGACCAAATAATGCTCACAGTACAAGAATTGCCCCAAAAGTTTGCTATGGAAGTTATTATCATGTCTTGCTGGAACATTTGGATTCAAAGGAATGCCAAAATATTTGAGCGTATACCTCATTCCTTTCGGAGTAGGCAAACTAAATTAAGGGAGGATCTAATGCTTATTCGAATGAAAATCAAGTTCAAGCACCAGGAACGCTATGCGGTCTGGATTGATCAGATTCTACAATAATTAGTCATGACTCATCGTGGGTTTCCAAAAACTGGTGTAGGGTAGTTTCTTTTATTGGTCTGTTTTTGTCTTGTACATATACTTTATTTTAATATAAAATTACCATAGAACGATTGTTCTATGGTCCTGGGTCCAAAAAAAAAGCTAAACGAGCTAACTCGCGAGCTAAATGAGTTGAGCCAATCTTGGATTTGAGCTCGTTATAGTAACGAGTCGAGTCGAGCTAGCTCGTTAACGAAACGAGATCCAGCGAGTCGAGCCGAGCTAGCTCTACTCGGCTCGAATTCCACCCCTACGTTTCATCTATTTCTAAATTATGAGTTCGCGACAGCGATAGTGCCATATAACCCCACCTCTGAAGTCATGTACATGTTGCTAATTTGTTGATTATTGCGGTCATGTACCATTGTATGTGGAATTGTGATCATGTACATGTTACCGATATTGTGGTCATGTACATGTTACTGACTTGCTGACATGTTGATGATACTAACAATTGTAAGTTAAGCTACTTACAATTGTTTGTCAACATCGTACATGCTTAATATGTTCATGTTACATTCCCAATTAATATTTTTTATCATATTCCTAAGATTTTATGTTCATACCTATAACGAGCTTAACAAGCTAGAAGTTTCTTCAGATGCTTGAGGGGAGTCAGACAAGGAGATCCTCTATCTCCACTTCTCTTTGTCCTGGCGGCTGATATGCCTCAATCCATTTTAAATGCTGCAAGACAGGAGGATCTTATTAGACAACCAATTCACACTCCTCACTGTCAGGATTTCCCTGTGATACAATATGCTGACGACACAGTGCTCATCATGCCTGCTTGTGATATTCAGTTGGAGCAATTAAAATGTCTACTCTTACACTTCTCGGCTTTCACAGGGTTAAGAAATTAACTTTGAAAAATCGGTGATGGTACCCATCAACACTTGTCAGACTGATGTTCGACACCTTGCAGCTTCCTTTGACTGCAAAGTGGGTGCCTTCCCTTTCACTTTTCTTGGCTTGCCGCTTGGCATTTGTAAGCCTAAAGCAGAAGATTTTGTGCCTATGATCCAGAGAATTGAAAGGCGTTTGGCTGGTACATCAACTTTGCTCTCTTGTGGAGACAAGCTAATCCTCATTAAATCTGTTTTCTCCAGTCTCCCTGTGTTCTTCATGTGCACACTAACTCTGCCAATGGGAATTTTAGAGCAGATCAACAAATACCTCAGACAATGTCTCTGGAGAAAATATGGTCTGGAGGAAAGAGGAACTGCTCTAATCAGTTGGGACAAAGTTTGTAAACCCAAAGAGCAAGGAGGACTTTGAATTTTGAACCTGCAGCAACACAACATCTGCCTCCTCATGAAACACTTGCATAAGTTTCTAAACGAGCACAAACTACCTTGGGTAGATCTGATTTGGAACACATACTATTCGGATAGGCCTCTCACTGACAGACCGGTGGGATCATTTTGGTGGAAGAGTATCCTCAAACTACTTCCTCAGTTGAAGCAACATATCTGGCCTATGATTGGTGACGGCAAATCGATTCAGCTTTGGCATGATCTTTGGCAGGACAACACTCTGGCAGAGGAATTACCTGAACTTTTCTCCTTCACACGCAAACAAACAGTGACAATTCATGAAATGAGTGTAGCAGCCAACCCAATTGAGTTCTTCCACACTCCACTCTCGGCGCAAGCCTTCATGCAATTCCAAAACCTGACTCAGACTCTGCAAAACATCACACTTCAGGAAGTGCAGGACAGATGGAAATACACCTGGAATAATTTTGACTTCTCCTCAATTAAGCTGTATAATTCAATCACTCAAGCTCCTCCAGCGGCGCCAATCTTCATGACACTTTGGAAGAATAAAGCTATGCTCAGATATAAGATCTTCTTCTGGTTCTTGCTACATGACAGAGTAAACACGAGAAATCTTCTTCAAAGAAAGAGCTTCCACTTGCCATCTTATAATTGTGAGCTTTGCAACACTTCCTCAGAAGAAACTTTGCTTCACCTATTCTGGGACTGTCCGTTCGCTCTGCAATGCTAGGACAACGTAGCACCTCACAGGAACAGAGGAATCTCGGTGCTGGACCAAATAATGCTCACAGTACAAGAATTGCCCCAAAAGTTTGCTATGGAAGTTATTATCATGTCTTGCTGGAACATTTGGATTCAAAGGAATGCCAAAATATTTGAGCGTATACCTCATTCCTTTCGGAGTAGGCAAACTAAATTAAGGGAGGATCTAATGCTTATTCGAATGAAAATCAAGTTCAAGCACCAGGAACGCTATGCGGTCTGGATTGATCAGATTCTACAATAATTAGTCATGACTCATCGTGGGTTTCCAAAAACTGGAGTAGGGTAGTTTCTTTTATTGGTCTGTTTTTGTCTTGTACATATACTTTATTTTAATATAAAATTACCATAGAACGATTGTTCTACGGTCCTGGGTTCAAAAAAAAGCTAAACGAGCTAACTCGCGAGCTAAATGAGTTGAGCCAATCTTGGATTTGAGCTCGTTATAGTAACGAGTCGAGTCGAGCTAGCTCGTTAACGAAACGAGCTCCAGCGAGTCGAGCCGAGCTAGCTCAACTCGGCTCGAATTCCACCCCTACGTCTCATCTATTTCTGAATTATGAGTTCGCGACAGCGACAGTGCCATATAAACCCACCTCTGAAGTCATGTACATGTTGCTAATTTGTTGATTATTGTGGTCATGTACCATTGTATGTGGAATTGTGATCATGTACATGTTACCGATATTGTGGTCATGTACATGTTACTGACTTGCTAACATGTTGATGATACTAACAATTGTAAGTTAAGCTACTTACAATTGTTTGTCAACATCGTACATGCTTAATATGTACATGTTACATTCCCAATTAATAATTTTTTATCATATTCCTAAGATTTTATGTTCATACCAATAATGAGCTTAACAAGCTAAATGAGCTAACTCGCGAGCTAAATGAGTCGAGCCAATCTTGGATTTGAGCTCGTTATAGTACTCGAGTCGAGCTAGCTCGTTAACGAAACGAGCTCCAGCGAGTCGAGCCGAGCTAGCTCGACTCGGCTCGAATTCCACCCCTACGCTCATCTGTCTGATGCAGTATACACGATGATTTGGGTGTCGCAAAAAACAGAGTGTCCGCGTTTTGGTATTTTTAAAATTACTCTTAAACCATAAGGAATTAGAGAGAGTGTTCTACATGAAAAACTTGTGTCTCGACAATATCTTTCCAACACCGCATCATTTGGATCACTCCGATTAGCTATTTGTGAAAATTTCATGAAAAAACCACCGCTGCCACTCGTCGTCCACCGCACGATTTCTAAAATTGACTAAAAACCGTAAGGAATCTAAAAAATAGTTCAACAAATGAAAGTTGCGCCTCATCCATAGCTTTCCAACGGCGTATCAAACGCCTCATTTCGAAAAACGATTCAAAAACTGGAGCAAAAACTGTACAAAAACTACAAAAAATTCGAAAAAACAAAATTCCTCGATTTATTATATTTAAAACTGCTCTTAAACTGTAACGAATTAGAGAAAGTAATAGATATGAAAAAGATGCGGCTCGACAATATCTTTCCAATGCCGCCTCGTTTGCTTCATTCCGATGTGCGGTTTAGAAAAAATCGTGAAAATACGCTCACCGCATACCGTCATGCGCGCACTATTTTTGAAACTGCTTTTAAACCGTGACGATTCTCGAAAAGTGTTCAACATGACGAGGCTGCGCATTTTCCATAGCTATCCAACGATATATTATATGCCTCGTTCCGACAAACGGTTTAGAAACTGGAGGAAAAACAATGACGAAAAAATGCATGCAGTTTTTTCTGGTGACATTGCAGCGCTTCGTTTGATACAGATGCAGTGCCCTCGCGTTGAGCGTGCAGTTCGGAAGTGTTATCAGAATAACTATTCTGCTAATGTTAGCAGAATAGACCGGCTGTAGCTACTACCGGGTGTAGCTACTCCCACTTTTGTTACATACGTTCTAGGTAGTATATATCATATCGAAGAGTACGTACGCGTAGTATGTATTATATAAGAATGTTTAGGTAGTGTGTGTGTGTGTGTATATATATATATATGACAACACTATTATGATCATGGTATTAGAATAACTATTCTGATCATAGCAGCCCTATATAGGGCCGAGGAGATCCTCTCGAACCTGAACCCACCTTATCTACTCTGGCGCCCACCTTCCCCGCGACCTCTCCAATCCTCCAACGCACCTCCCGCCGCCGGGCCCCCGGCTCCGGCGCGTCCCCGCCCCCAACCCAGCGCGCCTCCTGCGGCCGGCCCCTGGCTCCGGCACGCCTCCCGCCGCCGGGCCCCCGGCTCCGGCGCGTAGCCGCCCCCAACCCAGCGCGCCTCCTGCGGCCGGCCCCCTGGCTCCGTCGCGCCTCCCGCCGCCACCCCTAACCCCAGCGCCCCCCTCCCGGTTCAGGCGTGCATCCCGCCGGCGCCCTCGAACTCCAGCGCGCCCCACCTTCTCGCGTAACTCCCCCACCCCCATCCAGAAACGCTGGAGGCCGCCCACCCTTGCACGCTGGCGCCGCCCCGGACTTCACCAGCACCTCGCACGCCACCGTCTCGACACCACAAGCCGATGTCTCTGCTGCCCTTCACGCCGATGTCGTCGCCACCCTCCAGCAGGACGCCGCCACAACTACCAGCCCCCATCAACGCTGCCACACACGGATCCGGTAGGATCATGACCGGAGTGGCTTAGAGACGACCACGCTGGGCACCGTCACGCTGCTGCTGACCACGATCTTGTCTACCATCGACGCTGAAGCAACCCAGGTGTGCAAGTCTTGCATGGGTCGCAGCCTCCAATCTTGCTGTCATCTCATGTCCCGTCCCTCCACCCCTTCCGTCAGCTGAGGCCCTTGGGGTCGCATCCCACACGCATGACCTGCATGAGCATCTCTTGCCGACCTTCTCCGGCGCCTGTCTTCGACCTTCCCGGCATCTCTCAGTGCTGCAGCGATGGCATCTCCCCCTAGCCATGTGTCGTATCCCTCAGGTTCGAGCTGTCATGAGTCAGGAAGCGCCGAGCATGCATCCCATGCGGTGGAGAGCAGCAAAGGCCAGGGGGGCACACATGCATACTAGGAAGGTCAACGAAGGACGCCCCTGCCTTCGGCTGCATGCACGCCACCGCTCCCCTTGTAGCATGTGCGCGTTGCTGCCAGCCAATTCCTCTCGCAGATGTTGTTGAAGTAGAAATGTGTAGCTGGGGAGCCGCCCGTGCATAAGTGGCAAAACACCGGGATGTACGATCCAGTAGAGCAACATACGAGCGAGGAGTTCAATTTGAGTTTGCTTTTCAGTCATATTCTACGGCAGAATGTTATCGTAACATTCTACTTTAACCCATTGTTTTCTCAACCTCCTGTTTCATATCAAAAAACAACTTCCTCACCTTGTGACACAGGTTCAGTTTCAAGTTTGTCAGATGTTTCAGTTCGAACATTTTTCAATCAAGTACAACAGGTATTTTTAGTCTAGGAAGATTTGGTTAGACACAGCAGCAACCATGTTCAGCACTGCTTATTTTTCTGTTTTAGACTGGCGAATCCTCATATTGGTGTACGTCGACTTTGTTACCCTTGTACTGATGAATATGTACGGGGCTAGTTGTGGATGACTATTGTGTACGAGAAGTTGAATTTCTCCTCGCCTCTAAAGTGTCCTTCTCAAGCACCATGTGCTCAGGGATGGAAATTCTCAAGCACAATGTGCCGAGGGTTGTCTTTTTGTGCTCCTATTCCGGTGTTCGTTGTAAAAATGACGAAGTCCAGCCTTATCCTTGTAAAGGTTCAGTGTGTGCACCAGTTGTAGAAATTCACAAATTTCAAAAAGGATATATTACAGTTGTGTGTGCCGTGTGTGTGGGGTGTACTAAATATGTTACGTGGGTGAGAAGTTCATAGTTTCTATCGCTGATAGTTCAAAAAAAATCGCTTTAAAAAAACAAAACACCTTGAGTGTCCAAGAAAAGATAGTTGAACACATGAAAAATATCAGTTGACAAGTGAACCTTGTGAATCCATGGTTTTACAAAAATGTTCCATTGTAAAACATCATCTAAATGAAGTGAACAGAAAAAAAGAGAAAAGGCACACATTGAACACTTGCTTTAAAAAATAGAAGTTGAAATTAAAATAGCGGAGATGTTCTTTGTTAATTATAAAACTGGCATTTTCACCTTTAATAAAAATAAACCATTAAGTTCAAATAAACAAAGTAGATCAGTTCAGAAATTATACACAAAATCGTATTTTCCCATTTCAAGAAAAAAACTGGAGGTTCAAATTTAAATAATGGAGAAGTTCAATATTATTACAATATCAAGAAGGTCAAATTGAAAAGACCGAGTAGTTCAAAAAATTTATAAAAACATATTTTCCTTCTTTTTAAATATAAGACTTAGAAGTTCAACTTTAAATAATTGAGTAGTTCGATATTCATTACATATTTATGACTTTTCATGTTACTAATGAATAACACCAAGAAGTCCAAAATTAAAATAAATGAAGTTGTTTAATGTTTATAAAAACTCATATTTTCCCAAATGTTAAAGAATAAAACCAATAAGTTCAGTTTTGAAAAACGTAGAAGTTCAATGTATATAAAAAAACTCAGGTTTTCACGTTACTAGAGAATAAAACCAAGAAGTTCAACTGGAAAAGGCGGAGCAGTTTGATACTTATTTGAAAAATCGGATTTTCTAGTTACTAAATAATAAAACCAATAAGTTCAATTTCAAATAACGAAGAAGTTCAATGTTTCTAAAAAACCTCCAATCTTCACATTTCTAAAAAACACACAATGAAGTTCAAATAAAATAGGTAGAGTGGTTCAATGTGTATAAAAAACTAAGATATTTTCACGTAACCGAGAGAAGTCCAGGTTGGCAATTGCGAGAAAAGAGTGAAAATACAAACGCTAAAAGTTTTGTTGCTAGAAGTTCAAGTGCTCTACCCGAGAAAGTTCAAAAATTCTTGTGAGAGAGGTTGAACAAAAATACGTAACAGAAGTTCAAGGTGAAAACAACGGGAAGTTCAACTACTTTGTTTCAGAAGAGAATAAAAGAATACAAAACTAAAAGCCTAAAAGGTTTGTTGCAAAAAGTTCACGTGCTCCACCATGCACGATTCAAAAATTATATTAATGAGATGTCCGTCGTTCATTTATATGTTGTTTTAAAAAGCAAAAAACAACGTTGTTTTGCCATTTTAAAAATTGCTCTCAAACGACAACGAATTTGTAATACATGTCTACATGAAAAACTTGCTGTGATTCATAAGCTTTCCACTGGGTATATTATGTGCCACATTTCGATGCATGGTTTAAAATTTTCATGTATACCATTTAAAACACGTTTTGATGTATTCAAAAAATTCTTACCTGTGAAAAGAAGTTCATAGTGAAAACAACGAGAAGTTTAAGTACTCCAAGGAATGCATTTCAGGTGAGAATAAAAGTATAGGAAAATAAAAGTTTAAAAGGTTTGTTGAAAGAAGTCCAAGTGCTCTTTCTAGGGACGTTCAAAAATTCTTGCGAGAGAGGTTCACCTTGTATTTCCATGTTCGATTTTTTCCGTATAAAAATCGAATACAATTCTTTACTCAAAAATATAAAAAGGTGAAGTTCAAATTGAAATAACAGAGAATTTCGAAGTTTATTAAAACCTAGGATTTACCTGTTCAAAAAATAAACAACACAACGCCATTTTTTACACTTTTAAAAACAGCTCATAAACGGAAAAAATGGTTGCTAGAAGTTCAAGTGCTCAGCGAGGAAAAGTTCAGAAAATTCTTGTGAGACAGGTTCACCGTGTATTTAGATGTCCAAAATACATAAAAAATATGTTGTTTTTTGAGTTTTAAAATAATTCTGTCAAACCAGAGAGAAGTTCAAAGTGATAACAACCGGAAGTTCACGTACTACATGGTGTGTATTTCATATAAGAAAAAATACAAAAAAAGTGAAACAAGGTGAAGTTCAAACAGAGATGCCCCAGAAGTTCAACTACTTCACGTAGTGCAAAAAACACCACGTAAAAAATCAGCACGTCAAAAACAGAGTGAAGTTCGAACAGACACGTCCTAGAAGTTCAACTACTTCACGCAGTGCAAAAAACAACACGTTAAAAACAGTGTGAAGTTCGAACAGACATGCACGAGAAGTTCAACTACTTCACGCAGTGTATTTCCATTTGCGATGAAGGCAGAAATCATGATCTTGTCATTTTCTAATTTACTTCAAAACAGTAGGAAATAATTTGTGTAAGTTCAAGTTCTTCGTAGGAGAAAATTCAAAAAATTATTGTGAGAGAGATTTGTACAAAAGGAATATCATTTGTGTGACACTAACGAATGGATGAAAAAATTATAAGCGAAAATACGTCACAGAAGTTCAACTGAAAACAACAGGAAGTTCAATTACTACACTGAATGAATTTCACATGAAAAACTTTTAAAACCGTTGCGAGTATGAAAAAGTGATCAACACGAGAAAGTTGCGTGTCTACAGCAGCTTTCCATCGGTGTATCACTTGCTCAATTCCGGTGAGTGTTCCGGTGCGTGGATGGAGAGCCACGGGCAAAAAAAGCACGTGAAAAACAGAGTGAAGTTCAAGGTTTCATATCGAGAAGTTCAGGTACTTCACGCGATGCATTTTTGACGAATCTATTTCGTGATAAAGGCAGAATGAATGATCTCGCCATTTTTGAAATTACTTGAAAACGGTTGGAAATCAGAGAAAACTGTCAACATGAAAAAGTTTCGCATTTTTCGTAGCTTTTCAACGGTATATTATTTGCGCCATTCCGATAAAGTTTGTACAAAATACGGCGAAAATATGTTTTTCGCCATTTTCGAAACTAACTTAAAACTGTAAAGAATTGGGATAAACAATACATACGAAAAAGTTTCGCATTTGTTCAAGCTTTACAACGCCATATCATTTGCTGCATTCGGACAAATGGTTAAAAAATTATCTCAAAAATACGAACTCGGTAGGACTTGTACCGTTTGCTAAATTACTCTTAAACCTTTCAAAATTAGGAAAAACTTTCAAAATGAAAGTGAAGCACATTTTCATAAGCTTTCCAACACCGTATCGTATGCCTCAATTGGATTAGCCGTTTAGAAATGACATCGAAAAAACCAACTCAGCTGTTCGGTTTATGAAATTTTACGTTTTTTCAAATTACTCTTTAACCATAGGGAATTAGAAAAAACTTTCAACATGTGGAAGGAGCGGTTTTGCAGCAGCTTTCCAACGCCATATTATATGCCTCATTTCGATAAACGGTTTAGAAATGCGATCGAAATTACAATTCACGTTTTTTGTGTGAAGAAAAAACGGTTTTCAAAACTGCTCTTAAACCGCTTACATTTTGCGAAAAATTTAACTTGGGTCATGAAACTCGTGTCCATAGCTTTCCAACGGTATATACCAAGCCCTATTTGGGCAATGTTGCGGGAAGTTCAACCTAGCACAGGGGGAAGTTCAGGTCGAACAAGTCAGGCAGTAAAATCGCAAAAAACGCGAGTTCTTCACGACCCGAGTGCAAAATCCGCCTATGAGCGAGATTCCTATCTAAAACAAGTATTTAGTTGCTAGAAATCGTTTGAAGATTACACTTACATCACATGGAACACGACTAACCAGAAAAACTCGCGGTAGAAGGCACGGTTGCGAAGATAGCCCGAAGGTCGGGTTCGTACAGAGAGAAGTTCAGGCGCGTTACTCAGGCAGTTCAGGTTGTGATCAGAATATTATTCTGATCCCGTGATCAGAATAGTGTTTATGTCTATATATATATATATATATATATATATATATATATATATATATATATATATATATATGTATATAGGACAACACTATTCTAATCCTGGGATTAGAACAACTATTCTGATCACAGCATGCCCTATATACAGATCGGATGTTCCCGAGCTGGTGCGGCCCAACAGAACAAAAATAGCCCAACCACGTTCACGATCCAAACTGGCCTCCACATCCATGGCTTCCTGCGGCCTCCACCGACCCTGAATCCCTCGCGCCCGCCGCCGGCCCTCCATCCCGCGCGCCGCCGACTGCCTCTGGATCCCACGCGACACCGACGGCGTGCGCCACCATCTCCCGTTGCTGCCTACTTACCTTCCTCCCTCTGCCGCCGCTGTGCAAGACCACCACTGCCCGACCCACCACCTCCAGCCACGGCCGGAGCCTGGCTCCGCCCCCATCCGCTGCGTGCGCTACCCCCATAGCCCGCCCCTGCTCGCCGCCCCCGTCGCCTGCTCCAGCGTGCTGCTGCCGCGTGCCCCTGTGCGCCGTCCCCGCCTCCGACCGCCTTGCGCGCTTCCTCCTGGCTCTGGCCGGCTCCCGGCAACGCGCCCGGCGCTTACTCCCAGCCTCACCATGAACCGGCGATGCCCGTCGCTGCGGACGCATCCTTCAGCTCCGCCCTCCATTGCAGTCCAATGGCTCTAGCTGCAGCCGTTCGCTAGTGACGCGCAAGGTAGACTGGATCCAACCTTTTGCTCACCCCGTCGTAGCCATGGCTCGCCTGCAAGCAGCCACTGTAGCCCAACCCTGGCCTGTGACGCCGCTGATGGCCTGCTCCTGCAACGCCACCACTGACCCTCACTTCTTGTCGGGCAGCCACCTTTCCGTGGACCAGGGTCGTTTGTGCTAGCATGGTGTGTGTGAGGCGCCGACCATTGATGCTGATCTCGCCCAGACGTTCAAACATTACTGCATAAAAAGTTCAGTTATGGCGTCAGGTGCGTGTTTAGATGGAGTACTTGCGTTGCTAGCTAGCCGATGTTTGTAACAGTAAAGTTCAAGTGGGACTGTATGAGTCCTTGCATTGCACGTCCCTCCATTAGGTGTGTTTCTGCTATATAAAGTACAGTGAGCAGCTGACTTAACTGAATCATTCATGGGCATATATGTACAGACAACTTAGGCATCAACATGAGGTAAGTAGGTAGGTGTAGCCCTTTGCACTCTGTTACAGTGCATGTGCACTTGTTTATTCTTCTTTTGGAGATACGCTTGCAGGGTAGTATTTCAGTTTTTGCAGTTTCAGAATTGATCACTCTCCCGACTGGGCGCAGCAGCACGGACCTCCTACTGGTGATGCTGCGCGGCGATGGCCGCAGCCCTGGCCACCCCTTGTTGTCCCATGTGAAGGTGCCGGCGACGCACGTCGACCCCCGACCGGCGCCGCCACTGTCCCTCGCTGCGGATTGCACCGCTGCCATCGTCCCTGTTTTTGCTCTTTGGAAATGCAAATTACCAAGCCGATGACTATTGTAACCCTGTTCGAAGGCCATACTAGGAATGCTTGAAGTATGTTCTAAGTTTGCTAAAAAAACTCTTTCCAATGGGTGTTATTTCCGTGTGCTATTAGTACTACTCAACTTTCCCGCATGTTGATGCATCCCACGTGCACATCTTCAACCTCCTTCATGTATGTTCTGTGTGTAGAAAAGTGCTCAATGAAATTTATGTTTCGAGAAGCTCATATATTATTGTGTGGAAAGGTCATGTATTGGAAGTATCCGGTACATCAAAAAAATGGAGACCACAATTTTCTGCAGTAATTAGTACGGCTGTGTTGATCTTCTTCATTCTGTGTTCAAGTCCAATGTGTCCTGTCTGTTTCCGCAACTCTTCCTTATGTGAACCCCTCTACGCTGAGCACTTCTAATCCGCTTTGGAGAAAATGTACTTATAATTTGGGTAGAAGGTCACATTTTGTTAAAATGGCACACGAAAAGGTACCTTTTAGCAAAACAAACACAATACACATAAAGCGTAGAAGTTCAAATCAAAAGCAAAAGCGAAAAAATTCTTACAAGCAGGGTAGTTCTTCCAAAACACATGTGAAAAAGTACGGAAAAAATGAAAATAGAAAACTCTTGAAATTAATAGCACACGAAGTTCTTGTTTCAAAAGTTCCAAAGTTCACGTGTACCACGTACAGAAGAAAAATCATCAAATGAAAAAAGCTAACACCTAGGCCATTTCACCGACAAGCAAAAAATGCATAAAATGTCGCGACAGAATCCTATAAATTCAAATTTGAAAACCGAAGCAGGTCAACGTTCAAAAAATTGAAGTTTTTAATATCTAAAAGACAAATTTGGAAGTTCAAAAAATTTGACCAAGAAGTTCAAAAAAAATTGTTCAAAAATCTTTATAACGGATTTTGCCCGTTCGTAAAAAAAATCAGAGAAATTCAAATTAAAAAGAGGAGCATTTCAAAAAGATTGTATAATAACTGATTCTCCCCATTCTATAAAAACTAGAAGTTCAAATTAAAATAACGGCACAGTATCATCGTGTATATAAAAAAATGCATTTTCCCCATTACTAACAAATAAAACTAAGAAGTTCAAAATTTTAAAATGGTGAAGTTCGATGTCTATAAAAAATTGCAATTTTACATTATTAAAAAACAAAAACAAGAAGTTCAAAATTTTAAAAAAAAGAAGTTCAAAAACTCGATTATCCTCGTTACTAAAGAATAAAACAAAGAAGTTCAATTTAAAATAACAAAGAAGTTGAAAGTTTATAAAAACCTCAGATTCTCGTTCTAAAGAATAACTAATAAGTTCAAATTAAAAATAAAGGAACGACAAAAAAAGTTCTAAAAAGATTTTCCCCGTTTAAAAAAAATGTATTTTCCCCGATACCGAAGATTAAACCAAGAACTTCATTTTTTTAAAAACAGAGTAATTCAATGTACACTAGAAACTCAATTTTTCTCCTTACTGAATAATAAAACCAAGAAGTTCAATTTAAAAACATGGAGAAGTTTGATATTTAATTAAAAACTCGAAAAAAATTTGGTTACTATAAAAACAATAAGTTCAATTCAACATAACGAAGAAGTTTGATGTTTCTAGCAAAACTACAGTTTTCATATTTCTAAAAATACATAAAAGAAGTTCAAATAAAAAAGTTAGAGCGGCTTGATATATGTAAAAAGTAAGAGTTTTTCATAATTAAAATGTAACAAAGAGAAGTTCAAATTGATAACTACCGGAAGTTCACGTACTACATGGTGCGCATTTTGTATTAAAAAAAGAATGAAAATGCAAAGTATAAAGTTTTGTTGCTAGAAGTTCAAGTGCTCGACTGGAGAAAGTTCAAAAATTCTTGTGTGAGAGAGGTCGAACAAAAATACGTGACAGAAGTTCAAGGTGAAAACAACGAGAAGTTCAACTACTGCAAGGAATGCATTTCAAATGAGAATAAAAGTATAGAAAATTAAAAGCTTATAAGGTTTGTTGAAAGAAGTTCAAGTGCTCTGTCCGGGGAAGTTCAAAAATTCTTACGAGAGAGGCTCATCTTGTATTTCCATGTTTGATTTTTTCGTATAAAAATCGAATACAGTTCTTTACTCAACATATAAAAAGGTGAAGTTCAAATTGAAATAACACAAAAGTTCGAAGTTTATTAAACCCTAGGATTTAGCTTTTCAAAAAATAAAAAGCACAACGCCATTTTTTGCACTTTTGAAAACAATCTCATATACGTAAAAATGGTTGCTAGAAGTTCAAGTGCTCAGCGAGGGAAAGTTCAAAAATTCTTGTGAGAGAGGTTCACCGTGTATTTAGATGTCCAAAATACATAAAAATTATGTTGTTTTTTGTGTTTTAAAATAACTCTCTCAAACCAGAGAGAAGTTCAAAGTGATAACAACCGGAAGTTCACGTACTACATGGTGTGTATTTCATATAAAAATACAATAAAGTGAAACAAAAGTGAACTTTAAACAGACATGCCCAAGAAGTTCAACTACTTCACGCAGTGCAAAAAATAGTATGTCAAAAAACAACACGTCAAAAATTAGAGTGAACTTCAAACAGACATGCCCGAGAAGTTCAACTACTTCATGCAATGCATTTCCATTCACGATGAAGGCAGAAATCATGATCTCGTCGTTTTCTAATTTACTTCAAAACGACAGGAATATTATTTGTGTAAGTTCAAGTCCTCGGTCGGAGAAAGTTAAAAAAATATTGTGAGAGAGGTTCGTACAAAAAGAATATTATTTGTGTAACACTGACAAAAATGGATGGGAAAATTACAAACAAAAATATGTCACAGAAGTCCAACGTGAAAACAGCAGGAAGTTCAACTTCTACACTGAATGAATTTCCCAAGAAAAGCTTTTAAAACCGTCGCGAGTATGAAAAAATGATCGACATGGAAAAGTTGCGTGTTTATAGCAGCTGCCCATCGGTATATCACTTGCTTAATTCCGGTGAGTGAATGAAGAGCTATGAGCAAAAAAAAGCACGTGAAAAACAGAGTGAAGTTCAAGCAGAACTGCCACAGAAGTTCAAGTACTTCACGCGATGCATTTTCGACGAATCTGTTTCGCGATAAAGGCAGAACAAGTGATCATCCCATTTCTAAAATTACTTGAAAATGGCTGGGATTCAGAGAAAACCATCAACATGAAAAAGGTTTCGCATTTTTCATAGCTTTTCAACAGTATATTATTTGCCCCGTTCCGATGAAGTTTCTAGAAAATTACGGCGAAAATACGTTTTTAGCCATTTTCAAAATCAACGTAAAACTGTAATGAATTTGGAGAAACAATATATACCAAAAAGTTTCGCGTTTTTTCAGGCTTTCCAACGCCATATCATTTGCTACGTTCGGACGTATGATTAAAAATATATATTGAAATACAAACTTGGTAGAACTTGTACCGTTTTCTAAATTACTCTTAAACCATTCAAAATTAGAAAAAACTTTCAACATGAGAAAAAAGCGTATTTTCATAAGCTTTCCAACGCCATATCATATGTCTCAAGTGAATTAGGCGTTTAGAAATGGCAACGAAAATACGAACTCGGTTGTTCGGTTTGCGAAATTTTATGATTTTCCACATTACTCTTCAGCCATAGGTAATTAGAAAAAACTTTCAGCATGTGGAAGGAGCGGTTTTACAACAGCTTTCCAACGCCATATTATTTGCCTCATTCGATAAACGGTTTAGAAATGCGATCGAAAATACGATTCACGTTTTTTGTATGAAGAAAAAACGATTTTCAAAACTGCACCTAAACCACTTACATTTTGCCAAAATTTGATGTTGGGTCATGATACTGGTGTCCATAGCTTTACAACGGTATATCGCAAGCCCCATTTGGGCAATGTTGACGGAAGTTCAACCTAGCACTAGGGGAAGTTCAGGTCGAACAAATCAGGTAGTAAAATTGCAAAAAAACGCAATTTCATCATGACCCGAGAGCAAAATCCGCCAGCGAGCAAGATTTCTATTTAAAACCGGTATTTAGTTGCTAAAAAACTTTTCTAGATTACACTAATATCATATAGAACACTACTAACCAGAATAATTCGTGGGGGAAGCCACGGTTGCAAAGATAGCCCGAAGGTCGGGTTCATACAGAGGTAAGTTCAGGCGCGTGTACAAACAAAAATACGTCACAGAAGTTCAACGTGAAAAAAGCATGAAGTTCAACTACTACGCTGAATGAATTTTAGACGAAAAACTTTTAAAATCGTTGCGAGTATGAAAAAATGATCAACACGGGAAAGTTGCGTGTTTACAGCAGCTTTCCATCGGTATATCATTTTCTCAATTTCGGTGAGTGGATGGAGAGCTAGGAGCAGTGGATAGAGATATACGAGAAAAGAAAGCACGTGAAAAACAGAGTGAAGTTCAAGTACATGTGTCGAGAAGTTTAGGTTCTTCACGTGGTGCATTTTCGAAAAATCAGTTTCGCGATAAAGGCAGACGAATGATCTAGCCATTTTCGCAATTACTTGAAAATGGCTATGAATCAGAGAAAACCATCAACATGAAAAAGTTTCGCATTTTCAGTAGCTTTTCAGTGGTATATTATTTGCCCCATTCCGATAAAGTTTGTAGAAATTACGGCGAAAATACGTTTATCTCCATTTTCAAAACTGACTTAAAACCGTACATAATTGGGAGAAACAATATATACAAAAAAGTTTCGCATTTGTTCAAGCTTTCCAACGCCATATCATTTGCCGCATTCGGACACACGGTTAATAAATTAACTCGAAAATACGAACTCTGTAGGACTTGGACCATTTTCTAAGTTACTCTTAAACCATTCAAAATTAGAAAAAAAACTTTTAAGATGAAAAAGTAGCGCATTTTCATAAGCTTTCTAACGCCGTATCATATGCCTCCATTCGATTAGCCGTTTGGAAATTACATCGAAAAAACGAACTCAGCTGTTCGGTTTACGAAATTTGACGTTTTTTCAAATTACTCTTTAACCATAGGGAATTTAAGAAAACTTTCAAAATGTTAAAGGAGCGGTTTTGCAGCAACTTTCCAACGCCATATTATATGCCTCATTCCGATAAACGGTTTAGAAATGCGATCGAAAATATGATTCACGTTTTTTGTGCGAAGAAAAAACGGTTTTCAAAACTGCTCTTAAACTGCTTACATTTTGCCAAAAATTTAAGTTGGATCATCATATTGGTGTCCATAGCTTTCCAACGGTATATCGCAAGCCTCATTTGGGAAATGTTGCCGGAAGTTCAAACTAGTTCATAGGGAAGTTCAACGTACTACTAGCGGGGCAGGTCAGGTTGTGATCAGAATAGTGTTTATGTATGTATGTATATATATATATATAGGACTCCTCTTTTATACTCCCAAGAGTATGTACTCCCACCTCTAGTCCCCTCAGGAAAAAAAACTCCCACGTCCAATGGATGGATAAACGGGTGAAAATATACCCATGAGCAACATTTATCATCGTAGTAGTAGAAAAATAGAGTGGTTATGAGCCGGTTGCATGCTCCTAATCCCAAGGGATGTTCGGCCTAATCCTCACGTGGCTAGGAAATTTGTTATAGTAGTAACCTCCCAGCCGGCACTTGGAAAATATTGCTGCGAGTATGTACTTTTGGCGTCCAAATTATGGGTATATACTTCTTTATCAATTTAAGTAGTATGTACCCTAAAAAAGTTAAGTAGTATGTACGCACATGCTGATTTTTTTGGTGGTACACATAGTTTTCTTAGGATGTACTATTTTTTATAGTATATACCACTTCTTTAATATACACTCAACACATATTCAAACTAGTATATACTATATATGTTTTAATGTAGTATGTGAGGTGATATATAGTGATTTTCAGGTAGCATGTGCTAAGTTTCCAACTTAGTTTGTACGTTCTACTTTATTTGTGTGGCGTGTACATACTGAATTTCTCATAGGTAGTATATATACTGCTCTTTTTAGCAAATATACTACTTTTTTTATTCAAGTGGTATATAGTGTCAAGAATCCAAAATGAGACATCATCTACTTAAATTAACTGTAAATACATGTTTTTGTATGGAGTGTATACTTCTTGGTCTTTTTTTGCATTGTACTTCTTGGTCTTTTGCATGTAGTATATACCATGTGGACCAAAGAGTACACGCAGCCCAAAAAGAATATATGCTCTTCTTTTTTTTTGAACATCAGTGCAGACTTAAGTATATGCTCTCCATAAAGAAGTATATACATGATAGCTGGATGGACCAAAGAATACACGCTGCCGAAAAAGAAGTATATCTCCATAAAGAAGTATATACATATTGATAGTTGGATGCAGATTGATTTTCCTTTGCATGTGACAACACGTTCCTTTCTTCGTCCATGTTAGACGATCGGCAGAAGAGGAGATTGATGCGAGGAAAGCTGGACTGCACGGATATCGTGCATGCATGAAGTCGCTTAACCACGCGTGGCCGCGCCGCCGTCCACGATTCCATGTCGACTTCATATCGTACCTTTGGCCACCGGCGGCTGCTTGCATCTCCTCTTCATCATGGAGCCGTCGACTGGCTGCATCACCCATTTGTCGGCGGGACGCCCGGCCGCCCAACTTCATTGTTGAAACCTGCAGCAAACAAGAGAGAGATACAGGAAGAAAGCTTCATCCATCAAGGTTGTACAAAATAATAAAATTACAACGACGGAACGATCAGATCGTTGTCGATTGGCATGGATTCCTAGAACAGCTACCGTCACCGGATGAAATGCACGGCGCTGCTAGTCATTTACATCGTCGGAGATCTTGGAATGGCTACCGTGGCCGAATGAGATGAACGCAGTGCCCGCGAGTCGTGGACAACATCGTGAGATCCTGTTGGTGAGCACCACGGGAAGCCGGCGGCCGCCGCTGGGTGCCTACGCAGCCGAAGCGGAAATGGATAAGAGGGTCGAAGAAAACAAATAAGAAACCCAAAAAATATGGATGGCCAACAACCTTGCTTTTAAGAAGGATTTTTTCTCTTATTATTTTAACTAAAATATAAACGGGATCCCACGCACGGTTTTTTTCCAGAGAAAGACACGTGGGTAGGAGTACATACTCCTAGGAGTACTAACCCATTTTCCTATATATATATATATATATAATATGCCGGTCACCCCCCTTTGACATGTACTATACACCTAGTAACACATCCCTAAAAGAATTAATCCTCCTTGTTCGTCAAATGTACCTCTCTCTCGCTGGGTCAAACTGATTGACAACAAACTCGTGGGCCCAGGACAGAAGTGAAGCGTACGTCGCCCGCGAGTGTTCATCCTATCTAGGACTACGTACCACCGTTTGCATGTGGCCCAAAGAGGTGTTTGTGTTATGTTTGAATACGCAATGCACAACTTTGATGTGGCACCACATATATAGGAAACCAAAAAGTCCCCACAGAGAGCGCGAGCTTCATGATGCATGGTATGTGCTATATGTACGCCCCCATTTGACACGTGGTATATATGTACTTGTACTGTATAGCACAAACCAAAAAAGAATCATTCCTTGATGGTCAAACTAACCTCTCTCTCGTTGGGTCAAAGTGATGGAGGACAACCTCGCATGCCCTCGGATGGAAGCGCCACACGCGAGTGAGTTCCCATAGGGCAACCACCGCTTGCATGGTATTGCATGATGTTTGAATACCAATATATGTATAATGTACAACTTTGATGTGACACCTGCCTCGGGAACTGGAAAGTCCCCACATGGAGCGAGGTTATGACACGATATATATATATATATATATATAAAAATATATATATATATATATATATATATATAGGGTGGGCCAATAACACCCCTTAAGACCTTATTCTAATAACACCTAGGGTTATTCTGCTAACAGTTTTGCACTGAGCAACGGAGAAAAACAAAACCGCACACCCACCGGAACCGAACCACTTGAGCCATACTAAACAAAACAAACCCCCCCCCCCCCCGCGCGTCTTCCACTCCCACCCCCGAAGCCCAGTCAGATCCCCACCTCACCGCCTCCGCGCACGGCCGCCACAAGCCAGCTCCGCCTCGCCACCTTCCTCTTGGCGGCCGGCCGCCGCGAACCAGCGCTGCCCCGCCACCATCCTCTCCGCGCGCGGTCGCTGCAAGCAGCATCACTCCGCCACCTTCTTCTCCGCGCGCGGCCGCGACAAGCCAGCGCCGCCCGAGCACCTTCCTCTCCGTGTCCGGCGGCCGTGATACAGTGCCCCCCGCCCCCCGCCATCTTCTTCTCCGTGCCCGACCGCAGCTAGGTGCCACCCCGACCACATCTTCATCGGCCTACTCAGACCCGTCGCCGCCTCCCACAACCTCGGCCGCTGCGCTTCCCACCGGCCCTGCCCCATGCCACCTACCGTAGAACCACCGCCCAGCCTGGATCCACCAACGCCTACCCCAGCCAAGGCCGTCGATGGCCTCCCCTCCAATATCAGATCCATCCATGCCGCCCACCATCATCGTCTCACAGGTGCGGTTACCTGCTCCCTCGAGCGAGGGGACTCCCTGGCCTCCTCCTTTCCTCGTCGTCGCAGGCGCATGCCTCCACCACATCTGCCCAGGATCCCCACTCCTCTGTTTCTCTCCCTGCTGTTCTCCGATGAGGGCCAGTTGTGGAGCCTACTACCCGATGCAATTCAATTGGGTCATCCTCCCTCGCATGAGCAGCCCAAGGCGTGTTGCTGGAGCAGCACACATCAGCAGGTGTGCTCGGCCATCAGGCTCTGGGATTTCAGTTTGCTAGAGCACCCCTCGCATCTCCCTTCTCGCCAGAGAAGTATGGCAGTGTGCTGGCTTGCATCCGGTGGTGCCGTGAAGTTAGTCGTCCCAATCCCATACAAGGTTGTTTCTATTCAGAAGAATTTTCTAGTGTTTTTCTGAAAATTTGAAGAGTTGTTTTGGATGCAGTATAGTACAGTTCGTGGGCATGCCAACAACGACGGTAGCAACGCAGCCCACCCCAAAATGCGAGCAATGACGGCAGCAACGCATCCCACCCCAAATGCGAGCGACAGCGAGGATGTGGAAATACAGTGCGTGCATGCACTTCAGCTTGTCTGTTTTGTTTGAAGATTTTATTGCTTATAATGGCAGCGATTCATTTGTAAAAAAGTGGTGGAACTTCGATGTAGTTCATTCCAGAGCACTCTGTGGTTCAGTTCAAAAATTGCGCCTCGATTTTCTTGTTCTTGCAGTAGGGGGTAACATCAAAAGGCAAAAAAAGTGAAAAATACAGATGCAGTTCTCTGCCTAGTGTAGTTCTGCTTGGTACCAGATGTATCTACAGTACAGATGTCTTGAATGAATTTGTTTGAAGAAGACATTTGCAGTGCGTTTGGTCCTCGGATGTGGTTCACTCCAAATTGTGTAGCAGCTCATTACCCCTTTGTATGAAGTGCAATTTGTTTTTTGTGTCTCAAAATTTAGTTAACTACTCAACATTTGAAGTGCGTTTGGTCCTCGGATGTGGTACACTATTGAGAGTGATGTTGTTCACTTGCGCACACTATGGAAATGTGATTTTTTTAGCAAAATAACAAAATAGTAATGCGGTTCATTTCATTATATATCGCGGTTCACTTGCCCTCATCTCTGCGGTCCATTATCGTTCATAAAAAATATTGAAAAAAATACAACAAAAACTCGTCTGAGAAAAATTACGTCCGACAAAGGAAACCATGAAGTTCACTTGACTCTTTGATGTAGTGCGCTTTTCCGTCTAAAAGCAGTGCGGTTTTCTTCCTCGTCTTCAAAAATTTACGTCCCACAAAAAGGAAACAATGCAGTTCTCTTGCCCGTCTAATGCAGTGCGGCATTTCATCCGATGCAGTGCGGTTTTCAGTCGGATGAAGTACGCACGTCGATTTGAGTGTCGTGAAAAATAGAGTGTCCGCGTTTCGGTAAATTTAAAACTGCTCTTAAACCATAAAGAATTAGAGAGAGTGTTCTACATGAAAAAGTTGCGCCTCGTCGATACCTTTCCAACGGCTTATCGTTTGAATCATTCCGACCAGCGGTTCGCAAAAATTTCGCGAAAAACGGCCGCTGCCACTCGTCGTCCGCCGCACGATTTTCAAAATTAATTAAAAACCGCAAGGAATCTGAAAACAAGTTCTACATAAGAAAGTTGTGCCTTGTCCATAGCTTTCCAATGGCGTATCACACGCCTCTTTTCGACAAACGGTTCAAAAACTGGAGCGAAAACAGTACCAAAAATTTAAAAAAACTTGAAAAACAGAGTTCCGCGATTTAGTAAATTTGAAACTGCTCTTAAACCGTAACGAATTAGAGAAAGATTTATAGATGTAAAAGATGCGCCTCGATGATATCTATCGAATGGCGTATCATTTGCTTCATTCCGACAAGCGGTTTAGAAAAAAACGCAAAAAAATGCTCGCTGCCACTCGTCATCCGCCGCACCATTTTCAAAACTGCTCTTAAACCGTGTGGAATCTCAAAAAGTGTTCAACATGTTGAAGTTGTGCCTAATCCATAGATTTTCAATGGTATATTACACGCCTCATTCCGATAAACAGTTAAAAAATTAGAAAGAAAACAGTACCGAAAAAATAACGCGTGCAGTTTTTTCCGACGAGAAGTTTACTAGTCTCTATTGCAGTGCTCATCTCAAAATGATGCGGTGCGCTTCTGTTGAGCGTGAAGTGCCGAAGTGGTGTGCAGAATAGTTATTCTGCTAATATTAGCAGAATAGACCATCTGTGTATATATATATGACAAATTTTTCCTACTACCGGGTGTAGTTACTCCCACTTATGTTTCATACGTTTTAGGTAGTATCTATCATATCGGAGAGTATGTACACGTAGTATGTAGTATATAAGAATGTTTAGGTAGTATATATACTACTTTTTTGGTAGTATGTATCATATTTTGCGCATACTCTATTTCACGTATAAATATGTACGTATTTCACAAATACAATAAAATTATGACCTCACTTGCAATTTTTTCATACAAATCACTTGGGAGTATCTTAGATATAGTATATGAACATACTAAAAATAATAGAGTATATACTACCACATGATAGTATATGAGAAACGGGTGTAGCTACACCCGGTAGTAGGATGCATTTTCCCTATATATATATATATATGTATATATATGTATATATATATATATATATATATATATATATATATATATATATATATATATATATAAGGAGTATTCATGATGCCCCCTCTTTGACATGTACATCCTCCTACCGTGTATATATGTAACACAAACCAAAAAAGCACTATTCTTGTTGGTCAAATTAACCTCTCTCTCGTTGTACGTTCAACTGGTCGACGGCGCCCTCGTGGGCCCATAGAGAGAGGCTCACGCGAGTGATGTCATAGGACAAAAACCACCGCGTGCATGCACCCGTGTGTTATGTGATGTTTGAATACTACCCAATGCACAACTTTGACATGGCACATGCTTCGCAAACCGGAAACGCACTACACCATGATGGGTGTAGTTCCCCCACTTCAAGTCGGTGGGAGGGTGTGTATGCACATGCTAGAACTTTGATATGGAACCTCACCATGATCCAAACAACACACATGCCAAGATGAATCCACCTTTTGGTCAAATGCCTCTCATTGTCGATGGAAACTAAAAACCTTTGCGGGCTAACGAATGGGCACGTCGCTGATAACCGCATGAGGGAGAGTGTCCGAGAGGACCACTAATGCATGCATGTGGCCCGAACATGTATGTATGAAAGGGTTGTGTAATGCTTTAAATAACCAATTCACGACTTTGATGTGGCATATATGACTCACAAAATGATTAATAATCCCACACGGAGGTTCACGACTCGTAATGTACTGTCGGACCCCTCCCCCCACCCCTCACACACACAGACACACACATCCCGCACCACCACAGCCACTCTTAGGCATGTCAACTTTTTCTGAAGTGAACATGTGACCAAAGGTAGAGTGTCGTGCTAAAAAAACAGACATCATTCGACCGGTTTTATACATTGATTGATTTCCTAGGGATTTAATGTGCAAAAATTAAATTTGAGCTACATGTGCACCAAAATGGATTGCAAAATCATATGTGTGACTGGGTGCATGTTTCCCCGTGCAAGAGATGTCAAAACATTGATAATATAGATTTTTAAAATTCAATAAATCCAAAACTTAGTTGAAATTCATGAAAATTATCGTGGTGTCATATATGGACACAAGTAGACAGTGATATTGTATTTTTTCCGTCAAATTTGACACCCGTTTTGGTATAATCTTCTTACAAACGGGAGATTATTAATAACTGACAACCAATATCTCATACCGATTATTTATTAGGACTGTGTGCGTTAGACCGTGCCATGCTTCGGCTAAGCAGTAAAGCGGCAGAATGAATCATCAATAAACCAAAAAATATACGTGATGCCACACGCCGCGTGTGCCGTGCGAGCAGACATGAGTTGATGGGACGCATGCAAGCAATCCACCATGCAGGCATACTAGGAGGCATGCGTGCAGGTGTTTGTATTGACGGGAGGCCTGCGAGTAGTTGTGTGAAATGATGGTAGGAATGGTAGAAGTCCACCGCGCAGGCTCATCGAGAGGTGAGATAGCCTTTGACCGCCGCCCACCTCGCTCCCACTGGTCCGTATTAATTGTGCCCCCGAGCCGCCGGCAATAATAGGCGGCCGCACCCCCGGTCCACAGTGGTCACCAACGTTTGGACTCTAGAGTGTATAAGGATGCCACCGAAGCGCACCATCGGAGGGAGTGGCGACGCCGGGGCTGGTGAAGCACTCGCGCAACGCGTGAAGCTGGGCACAGAGGTTGCCGTTGCCGCCAATGAGGTCTCGCTCGGGCATCAGCATGACCTTGAATTCGTTGGTGCCATCGTGCCCCCCATCCCCAGTCGGATCCGGAGGTCAACAACAACTCTGGCAACGACTGCGACTCCAATGAAAAACCGGTTAGTCATCAATATACCCATTTGTGCAGCAAACATATCATGTCTTTTCTCTGGTTACTCCATCCCCTCTATAACTTTTTGGAATACAAATATGATGGTTATGTTCTCTCAGTCCATGAAATTAGAGTAAATAAGATCTGTTAGATGCACGTAGTTTATTGATTGTTTGAATGTCATCCGTATAGAGTTAGTGATTAATTGTTTGTTCTGTACAAATGATTTTTGCTAATAATCCGACTAGGGTTAGCTTGCGTGCTAATAATTCGTGGCCAAATCTTGAGAATTGATTTTGAATGTCCTACATATATGTTTGTGCCTTTTTTTCCAGATCTTGAGAATTGATTTTGAATGTCCTACATGTATGTTTCTGCCATTTTTTCTTTCGGACTGGTATGTACACAGATGAGGCTCCAGCCAGCGCCGCCACCCAATGTAGATCTTGGACCCGGCTGCGCGGCCAGAAGCGGCCACACCACCTGGACCTAAGGAACCAGTAGAATCTCCGGCGGACTGCATCAACGATCTCCCAGATGGCATCCTTGGGGAGATCATCTCCCTTCTCCCCACCAAGGATGGAGGCCGCACAAAAGTCCTCGCATCTCGGTGGTGCACTCTGTGGTGCGTCGCGCCTCTTAATCTCGACTGTCATCAGCTATCTATCGATGATAATTCTGAACTCCTCGGAGCCATCATCTCCTCCCACCAGGGCTCCATTCAACGCATCTGCATCCCGGCATGCTACCTGCTGTACATACCTGAAAGTGCTAGTTATTGACTAGAGGGGGGTGAATAGGCAATTTTTATGAATGTCTTCGAAACACGGGGGCTTTGAAGACAAAAGCAATGAACCTATTGATATGCACCGGAAGGTAGACTACTCTAGGCAAGCAATAGTCAAGTAAGCAATGAAGTGAAAGCACGATGACTATCAGCAGCTAGGTAGTAAGGATCAGGATGGAATATAGTATGAAGCCAAACAACAACAGTGTTCACATAGTGAAGACAATCAGATCATGCAGGGAGGCAATGACTTCACGAAGACAAACTATAAGTAAACAGTGGTAAAGGATAAAACCAGTTGCTTGGAGAGGACAAGGATTTGTTGGACTAGTTCTAGTTGCTGTGACAACTATACATCTGGTTAAGGAGGCTGGGATTCAACTCAGAAGACCGCGTCTTCACCTTATTCCCCTTGATCTAAGGACACTTGGTCCTCTCCCAATCACTCTGGTAGGCCTTCAAGGTAGACTTCCAAACCTTCACATACTTCGTTCACCAGCAATCCACAATGACTCTTGGATGCTCAGAACGTGACGCCTAACCGGTCGGAGGATTCACCGTCCTCAAGTGTAACAAGTTTTCAGATCACGCGGACAGAAAGACTTTAGTGATGCCTAACACTCTTTGGCTCTGGGTGTTTTGGGCTTTGTCCTTGCAAGGATCTCTCTCTGAAATGCTTCGGAGGTGGGTTGCTCTCAAACGAAAAAAGCCGTACACTAACTCTTAGCAGCCACCAATTTATGGTGTAGGGGGTGGGCTATTTATAGCCAGGAGGCAACCCGACCTGATTTCTCCAAAATGACCCTGGGTCACTAAGGAACTAACACATGTCCAACGGTCAGATTTCAAACACACGCGGTAGCTTGACTTGGGCTACAAGTAAAGCTGACTCATCTAGCTCTGGATAAGATTTGCTCTCATTGGCTTCACTCGAAGACATAGGATTTGGTTGAGCATCACATCAGTCACTCTAACTTTGTTCACTTGGACCCCACTTAACAGTACGGTTGTTCCTATGACTCAACAAAGAAGAAAAGTAAATTACAAAACAACTATGTCTTCGCACTCCATAGTCTTCATGCAATGTCTTCTCATGTCATAGTCTTCAATGTGAATATCTTCACAGACCACCATTGTCTTCAATGTCTTCACACATTTTTAGGGGTCATCTCTGGTAGGTAACCGAATCAATATGGGACTACTACCTGTGTTATCGAGCAATTCTCACAAACACATAAGTACCTCAACCAAGTTTGTCGTCAATACTCCAAAACCAACTAGGGGTGGCACTAGATGCACTTACAATCTCCCCCTTTTTGGTGATTGATGACAAACTGGTTGAAGTTTTGAACGGGGATAAAAGTATGTGAAGGTTTAAGGATTAAGGCATTGTCTTCATAAGTAGTAAAAGGCTCCCCCTGAAGATGTGCATATAAGTAGTTTGCTTTTGAATGCAAATGCACATGGTAGGTTTTACTTTGTGGAGATCCTCTTCAACTTATGAAGACAATTCATCATGCATATAAATATATAACAAAGATAATGATATGCATAATGAAAAATGGACGTCTGCGGAATGACTTCATGCAGAATTTATCATCGCATCAAAAAATAGGAGAAAAAGTTGCAGACGACCATCGAGTTTAAGTGTTACAACTCAAAGAACCAAATGAATCAAAAGACAAGAGTTGTAAATACTTGGCAAAAATAATGCAACCACCCATAAGGACTCCCTTGAAGACTATCAACTCATATGCTTCTCCCCCTTTTGTCAGTAAGGTTTGAAGACATAGAGCATCTACTCGTTCCCAGAAGGAGTAGATGATGGAGCAGGGTCGACGTTGGAGTTTGGTGGTGCAGAAGGGCCTGATGCAGTGTCAAGATGCAGTGCAGCCATGGTCGGTGAAGTTGTGTCATCTTCTTCATCGACGACTCTCGCAACAACAGTTGCAGCCGAAGATGAATACTGAGAATCTCAATTGTGGGAGTGCGGCGCCAGCTTGCATTTTGTGGAGGTCTGGAATCAAACTTGAAGCCCTCGGTGAAGCCATCTTCGCGAAGATCGTCTTCAGGACATAGCAGTGTGAGGCTCTTCCGGGACCGCCAACAGGCTTCATGGGCAACAAATGAGTTCTTGGTGGCCAGGTTCCGAATGCGATTTACATCCACCGAGAGACTCTGCATCTGATGCTTTAGCCAACCGTGGTGCTTATCCTACTTCTGATGTAAGGCCACAAGCAGCTCTCGGTCATTGAGTACATGAGACGCTTCCGAGGCCTTCGGGCAATTGTACTAGCAGTGGCTTCGGTGTTGACACGATGGGGCATACACATATTGCCAGCCACAGGATAAGCAGGAGTTGCAGCATTGGGGACATGAATTCCTTATATTGGTTGCGTGAAGCTTTGATGATCAATATTATGAAGATATAGAGGCTCCTTGGCAGGCTTAGGGTAGATGGATTCAATGGACAGATCAACCTCAGGCAGAAAGACAACATGGTTGCGTGCTGAGGGCTGATAGTCGACAGAAGAATGGAGTTTGATCAGGCGCATCACCCATGGAGCATAAAACTTTAGGCCAAATAGATCAATCCCAGATGCAGCAAGTTGTTTGATGAAGAAATCCTGGGAATTGAATCTGATGCCATTAACAATATAAAATACCAAAGTCTTCAAGGTTCCTTCAAGTTTGGCTTTGGAAGAATGTCCCTTGATTGGCCATAGAGTACGTTTTAATATATGGTAGACCGTGTGTGGCAAGTACTCGAGGTCCTTGATGAAGAATTCCTTGGGATATTCAACATCTTGAGGCAATGGCTTCATCATACTGAGCATCTGACTCATATTGGGTTCAAGCCTCTGAAAAATACTCTGCAGTTCATTTCTATGAAGCTGACAGCGAGGCTCATACAATTCACTTAGAGTGGGCAGGGAGGTAAGCCCGATGATGGCTTCATGGTGCACATCTCCTGTCATCCACTCAAGGATCCATGTCTTCGGATCCCTGTTGTAGCCACGAATGTGAAGAGTGGCATAGAACTGCAGTAGAAGCTCTTCATTCCAGTGTTCTTTGTTAGTAACAAATTGCAGAAGGCCAGCATCCCGAAAGCAGTCCAACGCTTCTTCAAGATAGGGCAGCCTAGCAACAGCTTCACAATCAAGGCACCTGTGAGGAAAGATTTGCTCTTGATTGTAGAGGATACAAGAGTAGTAGCTGCGCTGTTGATGGCTCCAAAATCGATCGGAAGAGATCTTTGGCTTCGAGTATGGATTCTTGGCACTATCAAAGAAGGTATTGTGTGCTCTGAAGCTGTTCACGTTGAAAGATCATGGCGATGTAGCAGCACCTGGAAGCCTTGGCAGCCTCGACTTTGGCTTCTGAACTTGTGTTTGCTGCTCCATATGATAGTCATACTTTGGTCCGATAGCTGTGGGAGGAACCAAAATGGGCCATCTCACTGTGAAAAGCTGGACGCAATCGTAGGCCTGTTCAATTATGTGAGGCCTTGGAGGTGTAACAGTGGCTTCAGCATTCACAGTGTCTTCAGGCACCACATTAGCTTCAGGCTCCACATTGTCTTCGGCCATGACAACGTCATTGGCGACAATAGCATTGTTTGTGGCAGCCTCAGTGTTTTCAACCTCCATTCGTTGCAGAACAGGAGGGTCTGGCACAATCACATTCTCCTCGAGAATGACTTAGTCTATGGCAGGGGGTGTGGCAACTCTTTCTTCTTCTCTTTCTCCTTGATTTTTATCAGATGATGCAGCCGGAACGTCTTCAACAGCTTTAGCTGCAGACTCAGAGACATTCGCAGTAGGGGTGGCTTCATGAAACACTTGACGTGCTACTGAGGTTTGTTGCACTTCCCCTTCCGGAATGCTCGACATGGTGACCTATGGCCTAGGCCTTTGCGAAGCCTGTGATATGCGGGCGACGCCTTTGGAGATGGAGTGGTCTTCACCATGTAGTTGTCATCGTCAAGTACCGGAGTGGTGACTTGAGGTGGTGGAGTTCTGTGTGTCTCATAATCAATGGGGGTTTCTTGCTGTGAGCGCTCGGCCCATGAGTCATATTGAGGGATTGGCATCAATGGACGACCAATCCCGATTAGTTCACTGCTCGTTGGAGCAGGCGATGATACCGACTGGGGCTCGAGCTGAGGAAGGACTTCACCATCTTCAACATTGTCCACATGACCAATGTCTTCAGATGTGATGGGGTCAACAGCTAGAACTTCTTCATCTTCATGAGCCTCTGTGGAAGCAGGTTTGTGGATCACAATACGTCGTTCTTGGTTGTTGGTGGTTGGAAGAGCGATAGAGATGGGTTCAACAATGAGGGGCTGAGAGGCCGCATCATGCTCTTTCTTTGAAGACTTTGTCTTCAACTTCTTCGTTGATGGGGCCTCATCAGAAGCATCCTTGTGCTCGCGCTTCTTGGCTTCGGCTTCAGCTGCCCTTGTCTTCTTCAGCTCTGAAGCTGCTGAGGTGACCTTAGGTCTCGAGCTTGTCATGCTGGCAGGGAAGACAATGCGAGGTGCTTCCTGCCTTGGTGCTTTAGTTTGTGTCACAACAGACTTATTTTGTTTGGCAGACATCCTAGGATCGATGCCAGGGTGCCCAAGAGCTTTGCGCTTCTCAACTTCATTGTGTGCTTGAACACATTTATGTGCGAAGTACTTCATGCGCTCTCGTGAGCCTTTAGCCTCATTGCGCTTCTTGTGAAACTGTTCCTTGAGGTCATGCAGCATCTTCTTGAAGATTTGAACATCCGCCACGCTGAGCTTGGCCATGTTCTTCTTGAGTTGAGCCTTCTCATAATCAATTCCATGTTCTTCTTGAGTTGAGCCTTCTCATAATCAATTTTGTTCTTGAGCTCAACTATCTTCTGAGCCAAGGCCAACTCATTAGTAATGGCTCCATGGAATGTGACGCTGATGTCCACCGGAAGCTGAAGATCATCAATGCTAATGCTCTGGTCGTCGAACCACTCATCAATGAACTTGTTAAGAATGTCATCATGAAAGAGGGGCAGACCTTTGAAGATTTCTGGCTCTTGCTTGCTCTTGATTAGCATCTCAAGGGCATCATCACCGAGATCTTCATCGCTGGACAGATCAATTGTGTCATCCTCATTGCGCAGAATGGCAGCGGGAGTCAGTTCATGCCCAGAAATCTTCTTGGGCTTCTTGGCTTTCATTGTCTTCTTGGCCTACTTGGAGACACCAGACAAATCTTCAGACTGCACACTGGGTTTAGGAGGTGCAGTGGCCAAGGGCTTCACAGTCGAAGCATTTGGTGTGGCAGAGGGCTTTGAAGCCTTTGTCTTCTTCTTCTTCTGCGGCTTTGGTGGTGCTGGCGCTTCTTCAGAGTCAGCATCATCAGCGGATTGATCCATAGTGGCCCGCAGAGTAGAAATGTGGGAGAGGAGGCCATCAAAGTTGTTGAAGGGGCTGATGACATTTGGATTAGCATCGCGTCTGCCATCCGACTTAGGAGAAGATGGACCAGGGTTGAAGTTGATTCCAAGATTTTTCTTGTTCTTCATAGCTGACTCTTTTTGCAAACTGATAGTTGCGCTTGAAGAGATTGTCTTCGCGACACCATAACATAGATGATGGGTCGGCATTCTCTGGCTTCGGTCCTCGGACCATGCATGGGTAGAAGCCTTGAGCAATGGCTTTAGTCTTGGACTTGGGCTACAGATTCCTGTATAGAATATCTCCCCATGGGCACTTGATAGCGTTCTTTTCAGCATACTCTGCAGTGACGAATCTATACTTGAACCATTCTTCTGCCCAATATCTTTGAATCCATTGGATACAGGTCTTGTGCTTGCCATAGCTTTCCTTAGGATCTGACTTGTACAATTCATACATACCAGGAGGTAAATATTTAGCAGTATTTCCATGGCACTGCCTGCCACCTTTTCTTGCAGATTTCTCAGTTGCCATTATATTCAGACTGAATGGCTTCAGAACTGTGAATGGCTTCCTTTTGCCAGTCAGACAAGAGCTATCTTCAGGGGAGTGAATATGACGGTGTAAGAACTCTACAAATGAATGCAGACTATGAGAACCAAGGGATTCTCCCACGGACATGTACCTGTGACAGCATTAGAGGTGCGAGGGATGGGAAGAGGTCATATGCATTCTCAGAAGATTTTGAAGATGGATCAGTTTGAACACATTGACCTCATAATGCCAAGACATTCACTTATTTGAAGAGAGTTGGTTCCAGATTTGTACGAATCCATGAATAAGTAAAAGTGAGGAATCTAACTAGTTATCAAGCATAAGTGAATATACTTGGCAAGATATGAGATGCAGATAAAGACAGATCCAAATTTGGAAGTGAAGAAACCACTTTTGGTTAAAGTGGATGGATTTGACGGATCAAAAGGCAATAAAAGGTAAGTTTTAATTACCGCTGACGAATAGCTAGACGAGGTAGAAAGAGAGACCGAGCAGTTCAATCTCCCGCGCCCTAACTTGGTGGCGGAACACACCTACAGCGCTAGCGGAGAGGACGAGGTCCGCGGCCGGCGTGAGGACAGCGTCGAAGAAGTTGTGGCAGCTAAGCGCTTCATCTCCGGTGTCGACGCAAACTAGCAGAGGTGCTAGGGTTTGTGCCAGGTGGCGAGGTGGAAGAAGAGATAATGACCGCAAGATGTGAGTATTTATAAGGAAAGGGAGAACACATCGTCATTACGCAGGTGCCCCTAGCGATTCACATCTGAAAGACACGTGGCATGCATGCAACTTATTGGAAGTTGTTCCATGTTCCCATGCATGCCTGGATTGTCAGGTGGTCGTTCCGGCTTCTCCGGTATTCAGGCAATAAGGATATAACATTAAAAACAAATTTAAATGTTTGTCTCTTTGTCTTCTGCTGACAAGGACTCAGAGAAGACAATCGACATGTTTCAATAGAATGCATATGACTTGGACAGATAGCATTTGAGGAAGAAGCACAGAAGAGGTTAGGGTCCGATTACATTCACTTAGATCAATAATGATTCAAGAATGAAGACATAGCTATAAGTGAATGCTATAGACGAGAGAGCACAAATATATATATATATATATATATATATATATATATATATATATATATATATATATATATATATATATATATATATATATACCAACTCAACATTGCGAAGATAAACCTTGAAGTCAAATCAATGTTGAAGACAAACCAAATGCGAAGACTATGCAACCATGACGCCAAAAGAAACACTTCAATAAGAATTTGGTGGTGGCGTTACCCACCGTATAGGAAGTATTAGACCCAGACACGGCGCACAATTATCGTGGCACTCCGAAGTCAAATTCCACGTTAATGTATTCACAATTAGAGTGTATGTCTTCATTGATTGAAGATATACGTTACTTCGTGTTTTGCACATCTAAGTCATCAACATGCATAAGTGTTAGGATGTGTGTCCAATTACAGGACATTTGAGGAATCTAAGATATTTAGCTCACACCACAACTTGCAAAATCTTTTCTCATCCAAGGGCTTTGTGAAGATATATGCCAGTTGCTCTTTAGTGTTGACGTGAATGATATCAATATCTTCCATCATGACATGATCTCTGAGAAAGTGATGACGGATCTGAATGTGCTTTGTCTTCGAGTGCTGAACTGGGTTGTTGGCAATCTTGATGGCGCTTTCATTGTTGCAGTAGAGTGGCACATGCTTCAGATGGATACCATAGTCCTTGAGAGTTTGCTTCATCCATAGAAGCTGAGCGCAGCAAGATCCAGCAGCAATGTATTCAGATTCAGCAGTGGAGAGAGATACACAGTTCTGCTTCTTTGAAGACCAACAGACAAGAGATCGTCCAAGAAAGTGACATGTGCCTGATGTGGACTTGCGATCAGCCTTGTCACTAGCATTATCAGCATCTGAGAATCCCACTAGATCAAACTCTGAGCCCTTTGGATACCATAATCCCAGTGTTGGGGTGTAAGCCAAATATCGAAGAATTCGCTTCACAACTAAGTGATGTGATTCCTTTGGTGCCGCTTGGAATCAGGCACACATGCAAACACTAAGCATTATATATGGCCTAGATGGACATAAATATAGTAAAGAACCAATCATGGAGTGGTATACCTTTTGATCGAACTCTTTACCCTTGTCGTCGGGGCCCAGATGACTTTTGGTTGGCATTGGTGTCGTGTATCCTTTGCAGTCTTGCATTCCAAACTTCTTTAGGCAATCTTTGAGGTATTTTTCTTGTGATATGAAGATGTCGTTGCTTTGTTAACGAATTTGAAGACCGAGGAAATTTTTTAGCTCACCCATAATGGACATCTGATATTGCTCTTGCATCATGTGCCCAAACTCATCACTGTATCTCTTGTTAGTGCAGTCAAAGATAATGTCATCCACATAGATTTGGCACACAAACATTTCACCATCATATGTCTTCGTGAAGAGTGTAGGATCTAGAGAACCGGGTTTGAAGCCTTTGCTCTTCAGAAAGTCTTTGAGTGTGTCATACCAAGTGCGAGGAGCTTGTTTGAGGCCATTCAGTGCCTTGTTGAGCTTGTATACCATATCAGGATGTTTTGGATCTTCAAAGCCAGGTGGTTGTGCAACATACACTTCGTCTTCAATCTTGCCATTGAGAAAGGCACTCTTCACATCCATTTGGTATAGAAGAATGTTGTGATGGTTGGCATAGGCTAACAGTATGTGAATGGCTTCAAGCCTAGCCATGGGAGCGAATGTTTCATCAAAGTCAATCCCTTCTAGTTGAGTGTAACCTTGAGCAACTAGACGAGCCTTGTTTCTGACAACTTGACCATGATCATCTTGTTTTTTGCAATATATCCATTTGGTGCCTATGATATTGTGCTTTCGAGGATCAGGACGCTTGACCAATTCCCATACGTTGTTCAACTAGAACTGTTGAAGCTCTTCTTGCATATCTTGAATCCATTCAGGTTCCATGAAGGCTTCAACAACTTTCTTGGGTTCAGATATAGAGACAAATGGAAAGTGCCCACAGAAATTTGCTAGCTGCGTTGCTCTGGAACGAGTGAGTGGACCAGGTGCATTGATGCTATCAATTATCTTCTCAACCAGTACATCATTTGCAACACGGGGATGAACTGGACGAAGATTTTGCCCTTGCAGATCATTGTCTTCAGCTTCAACATTGACTTCAGGCTGGGCATTGTCTTCGGGCTGATTTGGTGCAATGATGATTTCTTCTTCAGCCTGAGGTTCTGAAGGTATGATTTCTCCAGCACCCATCAGCTTGAAAGATTCACTAGGTGGGACTTCATCTAGCACATTTGGTAGGTGCTCTCTTTGCGAGCCGTTAGTCTCATCGAACCGCACATCCACAGTTTCAACCACTTTATAGTGAAATAGGTTGAAGACTCTGTAGGAGTGTGAATCCTTTCCGTATCCAAACATAAAACCTTCATGTGCTTTCAGTGCAAATTTTAAAGTGTGATGTGGATCCTTGATCCAGCACCTAGCACCAAATACTCTAAAGTAACTGACGTTTGGGTTCTTACCAGTTAGTAGATCATATGATGTCTTCTTTAGAAGCTTGTGTAGATAAACATGGTTGATGACATGGAATGCAGTATTAATGGCTTCAGGCCAGAACTTCCTTGGAGTCCTGTACTCATCAAGCATTGTCCAGAACCATCTCAATGAGGGTTCTGTTCTTGCGCTCCACGATGCCATTCTGCTGAGGTGTGGAAGGAGCTGAGAACTCATGAGTGATGCCCAATGTATCAAGATAAGTCTCGAGGCCGATGTTCTTGAATTATGTGCCGTTATCACTTCTGATGTGCTTGATCATGATGCCATAGTTCGTCATGGCATGATTGGCGAATCGTCTGAAGACATCCTGCACTTCATTCTTGTAGAGGATTATATGCACCCATGTATATCGTGAGTAATCATCAACAATGACGAAGCCATAGAGATAAGCAGTGATAGTAAGAGTAGAGTAGTGGGTAGGGCCGAATAAGTTCATGTGAAGCAGCCCGAAGGGATGAGATGTTGTCATGATTGTCTTCGAGGGATGCTTGGCCCTAGTCATCTTTCCAGCTTCGCAAGCACCACATAAATGATCCTTCTTGAACTTGATGCCCTCGATGCCCATGACATGCTTCTTCTTCGTGAGAGTGTACAAGTTCCTCATGCTAGCATGTCCTAGCCTCCGATGCCAGAGCCAGCACTCTGAAGCTTTTGCTAGAAGACATACGGCCAACTATGGTCCTGCTGAGAAATCAACCATGTACAAATCATCTTTTCGATACCCTTCAAAGACTTGAGATTTGTCAGATTCCATAAGCACAAGGCAACGATATTTTCCAAATATCACAATCATGTTCAGATCACAAAGCATTGAGACAGACATTACGTTGAAACCAAGGGATTCAACAAGCATCACTTTATCCATGTGCTGATCCTTTGAGATTGCAACTCTACCTTGACCCAATAGCTTGCTTTTACTAGTGTCAGCAAATGTGATGTGACTTTTGTCAGACGGACGTAGGGTTGAATCCATCAGAAGACATCCATTGTCCATAATCCATTCTGAAGCCTTTGGTGTAATACCCTACAGTACAGTTTGGGGGATAGGCTTCACCAAGGGAATTGTGAAGCATAAACATTTGATGAACAAGTGGATTATGAAAGTTCAGATCTTGCTTGGGATAAATAGGATGATTGTCAAGGAATCCTGGGATGAAATACATAGTAAGACCATTTGGAAATTTTATCTTGCTTCCCACAAGATGTTTAAGGTCCCCAGCATAAGCATCCGACGCCTTTGTTTTCTGGCTGGAGACTATTCCCTGCAAAAGAGAGTTAATTTTTCTTAACCACCCACATCTTTAGGGGTGGCTCAGAAGTAATGAGTCTAAGTGCAGCATATGAGAACTTCGACTTTGGAGCCCTAGCAAATAGCCTTGCATGAGGTGAATAATACTCATAAGAATAAGCAGAAAAGTTCTTGGTCTTATGAACATAGCAGTTTGACGAAACACGCTCATATTCATAAGTCTGAGTATGGTTTCCCTACAAAACATTGGTGTTAGGGTGACTCTGGTGAGTCCTCTGTCTGTATGAAGCCTTTTGACCATATGCAGCCTTTGGTCTGGGATCTGTCTTATTCCCAGGTGGTGTGATGATGACATTGATGTGAAGATTCTCAAGACAACTCTTGGGTACCCAGATCTTCTTAAAAGGTGGTCCATTCCTGCAGTTAGTACCGATATACCTGGCAAACACTTCACCATTCTGATTCTTAAACAGTTTATAGTTTGTGTCAAAGGATTCATCAATGATAATCGGGTTAGCACAAGTGAAGCCAGATAAGGTAGATGGATCCATTGAAGGACCCTTTGCAGCAACCCATGTGGTTTTGGGGTACTGCTCATGCTTCCAGTAAGAACCATCAACATTCATTTTCCTCTCGAACCCAACACCCTCTTTCCTAGGGTTTCAGTTCAGAATCTGTTTCTTGAGGACAACACATAGTGTCTGATGCCCTTTGAGACTTTTGTACATTCCTATCTCAAGCAATGTCTTCAACCTGTCATTCTCATCAGCAATAGTAGTGGTATCCTCAGCAGAGGGGTTAGTTACCACATCACCAGTTGAAGATATTGCAACAGTAGCAGCAGTAGAACATTCAACAATAGAGACATCATTGTCATGCTCAAGGCATTTTAGACATGGTGGTTCAAATCCTTCCTGAGCAGAACTGATCTGTTGAGCGTGGAGTGACTCGTTCTCCTTTTGAAGATCTTCATGAGCCGATCTCAAGTTCTCAAGCTCTTGCTTCCTTTGAAGATAATCATAGGAGAGCTTTTCATGAGTAGTTGAGAGCGTTTCATGACGACTTTCAAGTTCCTCGTACTTAACATGAAGATTTTTAATGTCTTCAATTAAGGACTGAGTTCGGGTCATTTTCGCGTCCAACAGGTCATCCCTTTTGTCTAGCAACTTGTGAATATGTTCCATAGCATTCTGTTGTTTAGTTGCAATTTTAGCAAGTGTTTCGTAGCCAGGTTTAGATTCACATTCAGAGTCATCTTCACTTGATGTTTGAAAGTAAGCATCATGTGATTTTACCTTGGCACCACGTGCCATGAAGCAGTAGGTGGGAGCAGAGTCATCCTCATCCTTAGCATCAGTGTTGGTGACGAGGCCATTGTCTTCAGTGTTGAAGATGGACTTGGTGACATACGCTGAAGCTAGAGCCAGGCTTGCCACGCCAGAATCAGATTCCTCTTCAGACTCCACCTCTGCCTCCTTAGATGCATACTCCTCCTCTGAATCCATCTCCTTGCCAACAAACGCACGAGCCTTTTTGGATGAGCTCTTCTTGTGTGATGAAGACTTCGACAAAGACTTGGAATAAGACTTTGAGAATTTCTTCTTCTTCTTCTTGTCATCAGAATCATATTCCTTGCTATTCTTCTTCTTCTTGGTCTCATTGTCCCACTATGGACACTCAGAGATGTAGTGACTAGGTTTCTTGCACTTGTGGCATGTTCTCTTCTTGTGATCACGAGAGGAAGCTTCATCGTTTCTAGAGCTGGATCTTGAAGACTTTCTGAAGTCTTTCTTCTTAGTGAACTTCTGGAACTTCTTCACAAGAATAGCAAGCTCCTTTCCTATGTCTTCAGGATTCCCAGAACTGCAGTCAGATTCTTCTTCAGATGAGGAAACAACCTTTGCTTTCAAAGCGCGAGTTCGGCCATAGTTGGGACCATAGATATCTCTTTTTCAGATAGCTGGAGCTCATGTTTGTTGAGCCTCTCAAGTATGTCAGACGGATCGAGAGTCTTGAAGTCAGGGCATTCTTGAATGATCAGGGCCAGGGTGTCGAATGAGCTGTGAAGCGATCTCAGAAGCATCTTGATGATTTCGTTCTTGGTGATCTCAGTGGCGCCGAGTGCATGAAGCTCATTTGTGATATCAGTGAGGCGATCAAATGTGAGCTGGACATTCTCATTTTCATTTCTCTTGAAGCGGTTGAAGAGATTGCAAAGAACACTAACCCTTGAATCTCTCTGGGTTGAGACGCCTTCGTTCACCTTGGAGAGCCAGTCCCAGACTAGCTTCGCAGTTTCCAGAGCATTCACACGACCATACTTTCCTTTGGTCAGATGACCACAGATGATGTTCTTGGCAGTCGAGTCCAGTTGAATGAACCTATTGACATTAGCAGCAGTGACACCTTCACTGACCTTGGGAACGCCATTCTTGATGACATACCAGAGGTTGACGTAAATGGCTTCAAGATGCATACACATCTTATTCTTCCAGTAGGGGTAATCAGTGCCATCGAAGACAGGGCGCAGAGCAAAGACTTTGATTATCCCTGCAGTCGACATAGCTAAAACTCCAGGTGGTTAAACTGAATCACACACAACAAGGGAGCACCTTGCTCTGATACCAATTGAAAGTGCTAGTTATCGACTAGAGGGGGGTGAATAGGCGATTTTTATGAAAGTCTTCGAAACATGGGGGCTTTGAAGACAAACAGTAGGACTGAACCTATTGATATGCAGCAGAAGGTAGACTACACTAGGCAAGCCATAGTCTAGTAAGCAATGAAGTGAAGCACGATGACTATCAGCAGCTAGGTAGTAAGGATCGGGATGGAAGATAGTATTAAGCCAAACAACAGCAGTGTTCACACAGTGAAGACAACCAGATCATGCAGGGAGGCAACGACTTCACGAAGACAAACTGTAAGTAAAGAGAGGTAAAGGATAGAACTAGTTGCTTGGAGAGGACAAGGATTTGTTGGACCAGTTCCAATTGTTGTGACAACTGTACGTTTGGTTAGGGAGGCTGAGATTCACCTCAGAAGACCGCGTCTTCACCTTATTTTCCTTGAGCTAAGGACACTTAGTCATCGCCCAATCACTCTGGTAAATCTTCAAGGTAGACTTCCAAACCTTCACAGACTTCGTTCACCAGCAAATCACAATGACTCTTGGATGCTCAGAACGCGACGCCTAACCGGCTGGAGGATTCACAGTCCTCAAGTCTAACAAGTCTTCAGATCACGCAGACAGAAAGACTTCAGTGATGCCTAACACTCTTTGGCTCTGGGTGTTTTGGGCTTTGTCCTTGCAAGGATCTCTCTCTGAAATGCTTCGTAGGTGGGTTGCTCTCAAATGACAAAAGCCGTGCACTAACTCTGAGCAGCCACCAATTTACGGTGTAGGTGGTGGGCTATTTATAGCCAGGAGGCAACCTGACCTGATTTGTCCAAAATGACCCTGGTTCACTATGGAACTGACACGTGTCCAACGGTCGGATTTCAAACACACGCGACATCTTGACTGGGCTACAAGTAAAGCTAACTCATCCACCTTTAGATAAGATTTTCTCTCATTGTCTTCGCTCGAAGACATAGGATTTGGTTGAGCATCACATCAGTCACTCTGACTTTGTTCACTTGGACCCCACTTAACAGTACGGTGGTTCCTATAGCTCAACAAAGACGAAAAGGAAACTACAAAACAACTATGTCTTCGCACTCCATAGTCTTCAATGTGAATATCTTCACAGACCACCATTGTCTTCAGTGTCTTCACACATATTTAGGGGTCATCTCTGGTAGGTAAACCGAATCAATATGGGACTACTACCTATGTTATCCAGCAATTCTCACAAAAACATTAGTCCCTCAACCAAGTAGCTCGTCAATACTCCAAAACCAACTAGGGGTGGCACTAGATGCACTTACAATACCCTACACGGTGGCCGCCTGGGTGACATCCCGTCAATTCGGTAAGGGATAATTAGTTTTATGCCCCTAGTTGTGTCCCACTTGACAGGATTGCCCCTAATTTCCAAAAGCTAGCAGTTTTGTCCAACCCACTTTGGTCATCTTGTGCTTTTGCCTATGACCCTTTGACCGTCACTTTGAAAACTTCATAACTAATTCATACTAAATCAGAAAAATGCAAATAAGATACCAAAATGTTTGGAAAAACATCACCTGTATGTCAATGTCACTTGCATTCATGACAAAAGTGTTGGTAAGTGCCCATCCGAGTTTTAGCTCTTATCACACCACCATGAACAGTAAAATCTTAAAATTTAAAAAAAAATTGGTGTCAAAGAATGACAAATATTTTAAGTGCTTGGCAAGTTTCATCAGAGAACGACATTTGTGGAAGTCAAGGAAAAAACAATCTATTTTATAGTGTTGATTGTTTTTTTGCCATGACTTCCACTAATGTCATTCCCTGATGAAACTTCGCAAGCACTGAAAACATTTGTCATTCTTTGACACCAAACGTTTTTGGATTTTTTTTGAACTTTTAAATATTTTACTGTTCATGGTGGTGTGATAAGAGCTAAAACTCGGATGGGCACTTACCAACACTTTTGTCATGAATGCAAGTGACATTGACATACAGGTGATGTTTTTTTCGAACATTTTGATATTTTATTTGCATTTTTCTGATTTAGTATGAATTAGTTATGAAGTTTTCAAAGTGACAGTCAAACGGTCAAAGGGCAAAAGCACAAGACGACCAAAGTGGGTTGGACAGAACCGCTGGCTTTTCGAAATTAGGGGCAATCCTATCAAGTGGGACACAACTAGTTGCATAAAACCAATTATCCCATTCAATAAACTCCAATAGCTTGAGTTCTACCATTACTACAGTGATAGGGTTACCACCGAGAGCTGCATCTGTGCCCTCACCACCGATGCCCATCTCATGGTTTTCCTCCTCTCTCCACACCTCCACCTTGACCTGGTGCCATCTAGCGGACAATCTGGTACAAATGCTTCGACTGACACTGCTGAAAAAACTTGCGCTTGTGTTGGTTGATCTGTTGGTGGCCTCACTTCACAGCATCATCCACTCCAGCAGCCGTACACTGGTGCATTTTGTGCTTGTTTTTGGACTAGGAATCCATATCCCTTGTCTCAAATAAAGTCGCCTCACCTTGTAAGCAATGGAATTCATTTTGAAGGACATGAGCTCATCATTGAAGATTCCCCTTCACTTTAAAGGTTGCTCCTTGATTGTTAATATAAACCTTCGCCAATAACTATGGTCTCTGTGCCTAAACTGGAGACCTTGGGTGTAATTAGTGATCCGTTTGAATGGTTCGAGATGGTGTTTGCCTCCACACCTATTGAGGTACTGTATATTATTCATGTACTTTTGTAATTTGCATTTTTCGTTTGTGCGCATAAGTTAAGTATCATCTTGGAGTACACTTTCACTGCTAATATTATGTTCTATGCTCAATGAAGCGTCGGCTGGCCGGCCGGCCGCCCCCCGCCTTCAACCTTCGGCGCCGCGTTGCGCCCCCCGCCTCCCACATCCGGCGACCCCGCCGCGCCCCATGCCCGACTCCCTCAGGCGGCTGCCGCAGCCTGTCCCCGCCTCCGGCGGCTACCACGCGCCGTCCCAGCCTCCCTCCGCTGCCGCGCACCTCCATCCCCCGCCCCGCACCGCCACCCTAGAGCCCCTTCGCCATGCGCCGCCACTCCGAGCCCCACCGCCCTGCGCCTGTCACCCCCCGCCTTGCGCAGCATCCTACCGGCCGGACCAGGCATCGGCCGAATCCAGCCGCGCTCCCGAGCTTCGTCTTCTTCCTCGCCGAGACACGCGACAGCCACCCCAGTTCGGGCATAGTAAGTACCTCAGTACGAGTTAAAAATGGTGGTCCGTTCGGAATAAAAGAAATGGCCAAAATTCAAATTGTAAAAATTCAAGCAAAAAAAGGAACCCCATGAAAATCCTGCTTAGTAAGTACCTCAGTACAAGTCGTAGAATGAGAGAAGTTCAGAACAACGTTGTCAAAAAAATGTTGAGTTAAAAAAACAAAACAAACACATTTTCTTTTTGAATAAAATAGCATTCAGTTCGATGATACAAACCATACAAGTACAGGGGCGACGATACAGTAAACCGTTGAAAACTTACGAGAAAAATATTACCCAAAAAACAGAGCAAAGTCTAGTTAGTGAAAACACGCTTAGTACAAACCCATGCAAGCATCAGTACAAGTATCCTTTCTCGGAACCATTCAAAATTACTCTACAAAAAATAGCTCAGTACAAACATACACATATATCAGTACGACTACTCTGTTTTTCAGACGAGAAAACAGCAGGATCCATCATGCCATATTCAAAATTACTCTTAAACGGTTGCGAAGTAGAGAAAACGTTCAACATTACTAAGTTTCACATTTTCGATAGCTATCCAAAGGTATATTATTTGCCATATTTCGACAAACTTTTTAAAAAAATCGCGTTCAAAATCAAATTTGACCGTATTCGAATTCGTTTTTAAACCGTAAGGAATTAGAAAAACATTTCTGTACGCAAAATTTGCGCATTTTCCATAGCTTTGCAACGCCGTATCATTTGCGTCAATTCGACAAACCGTTTGCAAAAAATTGTGAAAATACGTTTCGCCCAGGATTTCACCAGTTTTCAAATTACTTTTAAATAATATAGAATTAGAAAAAACAATACATATATGGAAGATGCGGATTTTCACCAGCTTTCCAACGCAATCTTATTTTCTCAATTCCGACAAACCATTTGAAAATTGAGTCCAAAATATGATTCATGTTTTCGGTTTTGAAAAAAATTGTTTTTTCAAAACTGCTCTTAAACCATAATGATTTTGCAAAAACGTTCAATATACTTGAAATATGGTTGTCAAGAGCTTTCCAACGATATATTACACGCCCCGTTCCGACAAAAAAATTACAAAATGTTTTTGAACTAAAGAAGACGATCTGTTAAACACAACTGAAAGCATCAGTTCAACCGTTTCAAAAACATCAGTACAACCACCTGCAACCGTCAGTTTAAAAAGGGTAACAGAATAGCCCAGATGTGTATATATATATATATATATATATATATATATATATATATATCAGTATGTGGTGTTTTGATCTCAACATCATTATTGCCTTGCTGCAATGCTTTCCATGCGTGGAGAATTTGTAAATAAAGGTGACAGTTTCATGCACATTGAAAGGCCATATATAATGTACTATAATGAATCGTTCGACTATCGCTCTTTCAACATAATATTTTTTAGGCATTAACTGTTTTCAATCTTCATCTCTATTTAGGCGCTAACACATGGAGACAAAGGTATAACAAATCAATGGTTCAAGAAGCACCGGGATTTTCTCATATCTCATGACATTCGTTTGAAGATAGTAACACTGGAAGGATATGCATCCAACAGTGCAAACACTAGCTTTGTCACATTTCTGCATGTTGAATGTGAGGGCGCTATTGTCCGTGAGGATTAAGTTTTTCAACAAGAAATTTCTCACGGAACTGTATGTGGAACAACATAAAAAGAAGTTTCAGGTGGGCCTAAGGGCTTCTGATCGTGCTCGGCTTATATTTACAACAACTTGTCGTCATCATGGACCAGTAGAACTTTTGTACCAAAATCTTGATTTTATGGATCGGTCCGATCCATTTGATTGTGACTGCCAAAAACTTTGGTTGAGTTAGATGTTATTGCCCTGTTCAATCCGGGTTATGTGTAACCTGATGAACAATTAATCCTCGTGCTTTTGGACCTTTTGTATGCTGGAGTTAGACATTGTTTCCCTTTTCAACTAGGGTTTCACCCACATTTTCTTTCATACTGGGTGTCTATGTTCCTATAGGTACTACCTCTGTCGTGGTTTATTCTTTATTGGCCCCATTCGTATTTTGTAGTACCAAACTTTGACCTTAGATTTAACTAAGAATATATTAATGCATGGCATCAAAAATAATATTGTTGGACGGCTATTCCCGGCTATGTTCATCTGCTATATGCAATAATTATGCATGTGCTTACTCGCCGTTTAGGTGGCTGCGGCGCGCTCTGCTCGCGTGCCTCCGCGCGCTCTACTTGCCGTTTAGGCACCCTCGGGTTGCGTCCCTCGTCGTGCTCTGCTCGCCGTTTAGGCGCCTAGTCTCGCTCGGGTCACGTCGTCCCTCCGCACGCATTCTGCTAGTGGTTGGGGAAGCTTTAGTTATTTGATCTTAGATTATGTTAATTAATTATACCTCCAGAGCCAAAATCATCTGGCTCTGGAGGTATAATTAATTAACCTAAACTATGATCTCTGGCGCCCGTTCCCATCGCGCAACTCCATCATGTCATTGGAGTTGGGAGTACGCCGATATGTGTGGGTAACTAGCTAGCAAGTGGATTAGTATCGAGTCATCGGTGGCGGCCATTGCTGCGGTTATTTATAGCTAGCAGCTGGCTAGGGGATTGGGGATTTTACAATTCACCCCTGTGGAGCACTGGAAGCCTTCGCTGGAGCACGGAAAGACTTGAGCACACAACCCGACAACCATATGCGTTGTCACATGTTACCGGACACGTGTTAACATAAGGAAACGTATGTGCAACTTACTAATCATGGCACATGAGTACTCACAGATGCATCGTGTGTGATACTCCTAGCCACCGCAAACAACTAGTTTGCATTTTTCAAAGTTTTTTGTACGAACAGAATCGCACACGAACTAACTGTAGTTGTCGGCGTTCTGGGAACGGGGGTCCCCAGACTTGCTTGCCCGCGGCCCGCGGCGTGGCTCCATCAGTGGCCCAATACGACCCGTCTTCATCAACCAAACACCCAAGACCCTCGCGAGGGGCCAAGCCTCGCAGGGCGGACAACACAAGGCCTCCTCAGGAGCGGCCTGACCAGGCAGGCTCACGAGGGAGGCGAAGAGATCAAGGCAAAGGGTACCTCGCGAGGTTCCCATGACGCAAGCCATGACAACCAAGGCCAGGCGAGCGCCAGCCCGCACAGTGTCCTCGTTTCCCCTTTGGTGCAAAGGGGGCAAGCGCAGGCGCAGAGTACCGAGGCATCACGCAAAGGTTTCCATATCGATGCAACAAGACCAAGACCAGCAGGACAACAGGATGGAGGTTATCGTGGAGCCCAAGACGGCTTCATCACCGGCGCCTTTGTCAGGCGAAGACCACCTTTAGTAGGATAGCTTGTACTAGTTGTCCCCTTTCAAAATGGCCGTTGTTTGATCCCTTCCAGCTTAATATTTGGGAAGAGGACCAGGGCCTCTATAAATAGGGCTAGCCACCACAGTAGAGTGAGATCGTCCTCACCAACACACCAAACCAGCTCAAGAACACCTCTCCTCAGGAGGCTGTTCTTCCCTTGTACTATTCATCATCAGCGCAAGAGGCAATCCACCACACCACACACAGGAGTAGGGTATTACACCACAACGGTGGCCCGAACATGTATAAATCTTGTGTCTCTTGTGCTGTGAGTTCATCGTGCTAGCTTAGAGATCGCGGCGAGGCTGAGGGCGTGTTTCAGTAGGGGGAAATCTTCATGCGCAACCCAGTGTTCGAACCTTAAGGATTTTGCCAGAACCCGATATCCGACATCTGGCGCGCCAGGTAGGGGTGCGCCGAAATCTTCCTTCCGCTGATCCACGTCCCATTGCTTCATCGCATCCATGTCGGACACCTACTGAGCCCGCGCTGAGCGCCGGCTGCTCTCACCGCTCGCGTCGCCCAGACGGCTCCTGTCGGTGGACCTCCTCGTCGTTCTCCGTCGCCTGCCGCCACCGGCCCAGTGGGGAACGAGCAGCCAGAATCTTCCCTCACCCCTCGGTGTAGCGGGAAGACCGCACCGCCACTTCGTCGCCGACCCCAGCTGGGTCGACTTCCCACGCTCGTCGCGCCCCCATGGATGCTTAGGCCATGCTGCTTCTGGCACGCGAGCTCCAACATTACCGCCCCGTTGATGACCTCTATGAAGAATGGCTCGGTCGCATCACCGAGCTCGTCAGCACCGCAGGGGGCTCTCCCACGCCGTCCCTCTCGCTGCCTTGCCCTCCGCCAGGTACAGGCGACGCGGCTCATGGGGCGCCTCCACCACCTCCGCCCCAAGACGGCGCCCTGGCTCCAAGGTGCGCGGCCCCTGGACGTGACCCACCGCATCCAGCGCCCGTGCGACAAGAAAGAAGCTGCCAAGAAATCCCTCGGCCTCAAGAAGGCGCCCCCGTGCTCCCTGCACTGGCGCGACAAGACCACGTATTACCCCTCACAGCGGTGCGCTGGTACCATCAAGAGCAAGCTCCTCGTCAGCAAAGGGCCCCGGTGACCACAGCAGGTTGTCGCGCCTTCACCACCGAGCTGCGTAGCGTCGCCTGGCTGGGCAAGTTCAAGCCGGTCCTGCCTCCTCGCTATGACGGCACCCCCGACCCCGTGGAGTTCTTGAAGCTCCATGAGCTGAGCATCGAGGCGGCCAATGGAGATAGGAAGGTCATGGCGAACTAGTTTCCCCTGACGCTCAAGGATGGTGCTCGCTCGTGGCTCCTCAACCTGCCTCCCGGCTCAATCTCATCCAGGAAAGAGATGCGCAGCTGCTTCATCGCCAACTTCCAGGGCACTCGTGACCGCCCTCTGGCCGCGGCTGACCTGCGCCGCATCAAGCAACATCCTGGGGAAACCCTGCAGAAATACATCCAGCACTTCAACAGCGTCCTCCTCAAGATCCCCAAGGTGATGGACAAGGCCATCATCTCAGCGTTATCTGATGGCGTCCATGACGTCAAGATGAAGGAGGAGCTCTCCATCCACGAGGAGTTGTGCACATCCCTGGAGATGTTCAACCTGGCGACCAAGTGCGCAAGAGATGAGGAGGGACGCCTCTCCCTCCTCGAGCTTCGAGCTGCTAATCCGGAAGAAAGAAGACCAAGGCAAAGGACGTGAAGCGCAAGAGAGTGGCCGTGCTCGCGGCAGATCCAGACAAGAAGCGCGGCAGGGACCAGCCGGAGTTATCCAAGGGCAGCCGACCATTCTGCGCCTACCACAACCTCCACACCCACAACACCAACGAGTGCCAGGAGCTCAGGGCCGTTCGAGAAGGACGCTTCGGTCGAAGCCTTGAGCGCAACGACCGGGGCTACGGCCGAGGAGGAGGACGTGGCAGAGGACGATAGGACAACCGTGGCCCTCTCCAGGAGTGGCGTGACCGACCTCGTGAGGACCGCTGGCAAGACCAACCTCGAGAGGGCGCCTGGAGGGATCAGCCTCGCGAGGACCGCCCGCAGGGTAACGCAGGCCTTCCTCCTCTACCGCTGCTACCAAGAAGGAATGGCGACCATCACCAGGACGAGGGGGCTGGGGGCTTCCAGGAGCCACGTGCTATTGCTTGCATCTTGGGCGGAGCTCAGGCCCCAGCCTCTCAGCACATCTTCAAGCAGTTTGCTCGTAAGGTAAACGTAGTCCTTCCCAAGCTCGAGGCCATACGGACGCTCAGGTGGTCCAAGTGCGCCATCACCTTTAGCTCGGCAGATCAACTCAAGTGTGCGGCTACTGCTGGCGTCCTCCGAATGCTCTATTCAGCAGTCATCAGCAACGTGCAAGTCACTAGGACCGTCATCGATGGCGGCGCAGGGCTTAACGTCCTGTCCATTGAGATGTTTGAGAACCTTCAAGTGCCATACGATCAGCTCCAGCCTACCAAGCATTTCTCAGGAGTTACTGATGGTTCCACCACTCCAATAGGGCAGGTCCGCCTCGCTATCACCGGCGGACAGCATGATAACTACTGCACCGAGCTCATCGACTTCGACGTCGCCCACATACACCTGCCGTACAATGCCATCCTCGGGTATCCAGCCCTAGCCAAGTTCATGGCGGTGACCCACCACGGCTACAACGTCCTCAAGATGCCAGGAAGCGGCGGAATCTTCATGGTCCCCTGCGAAGAGACAGATGCGGTGTGCTCCCTCGAGCGTGCCTTCCAAGCTGCATCAATCGAGGACCCGGACAGCAGGGGCGAGAACACTCCTGAGGCAGTCCCCAAGAAGAAGAAGCAACCACTCCGCACAAGGCCTCAGGAGGGCGGCATATCGGGTGGTGCCACATCAGGATCAGCGTCCATGCAAGGGGCACCTCCTTCCATCGCATAGGAAGGAGCGCCCGGCGCCCTCCTCGGGCAGGGCTCGGGGGCTCTCTTCTAGAGGGCCTCAGACCTTGACAACATCATGAGGGAGGCGCTCGGGCACCACTTCGAGGCGTGCTTAGCGGCACGTTTCCCTCAGGAAGGCACAGGGCGTGGAAAGCCCAACGTTCAGGGGTTCATCACCAAGACCACTCAGGAGCTTCAGGAAGCAAGAGCCATGCGCGGCGACCGCCACTTGCCCGGCGTGGCCCCCCATCCAGGTGTGGATGATGGGTTGCACGTCTGCATCGACGTCCCAGGGCTCAACCGAGCCGCATCTCAGGAGCACCTCTGGCCTTCGCGCGTGGCGCACTGCGAGGGTCCGCCGCACAGCTACGTTCGCATGCCTTTCGGCCTGCCAAACATGGCTGCCACATACCATCATCACGTGCGGAGCATTCTGGCGGCTCAGGAGGCCAGGCACCATGCGGTCTTAGCGGAGATGGGGATGGTCCTCAAGGAACCACCTGGACCCAAGAGCCTACTGAGGCTCAGGGCCCCGGCGGCTCGTGAGGGTCGGCCTCTTCACCGCGCATCTCCAAGCTGCTCCAACACCCCCCATCTACAATGGTACGAGGTGACATCTTCCAAGTTCATTTCAGATGGGAGCGCCCTCAGGGCTGCATCATTCCCAGGCCGCGTGGGTCCGTCCCTGCGGCATGTATCCTTTTTTCTTATGTCTTTAGCTTACCTTGCTGGGGGCGCCCCTTGGGCTGCATCATCCCCAGGCCGCTTGGGTCTGACCCAATGGCATGTATCCTTCCTGCATTTACCTAAGCTGATTTGCCTTTTGTGCCTAATCTGCCTGTGATTATCACCTGCCACCTACCACGGGAGCCGCCAACGCTGGCACGGTGCTTGTGCACGGGTCCGTCCCTGCAATGCCGACAAATCTGAGAGGTCGAGCTCTGACCCACGGCAGCCCCACGCGCATCACCTCACCAGGCCCTCAGTGCCCTCACCCTCCTCTCGGAGCAACCAAAGGCCAGCCGGCAATCGTGATGGCAACCCGTGCCTTTCTCGTGCTAATTCGCAGCAACCTCCAGAGGACTACAGCGGGCGGCACCACGAGCTCCCTCTCTTCCCCATGCGATTCGCTTGCATGTAAAAAGGGGGGCTCCTGAGCATCGCGACTCAGGAGCTCTTACTGGCTCTCTAGCCCTCACCCCTAGCCTTGACCACGACATCGCAACCTGGCATACCTGCGGCGGCTGAGCTCGCTCGAGGGCCGGGACCTGAGGACATAGAGCACAAAGGAGAGTGTGGGGAATAAAGCGGAGGCTCGCATGGGCCAAGCCTAGCTGCGCCACGGCCGCCGACGCACAAGTCTGGCGCAACGCAAGGGAATGACTGTAGACTACTGAGATAAGTTTCACGCCTAGAACAGCTAATCGCTACAACACAAAGTTCTTACTTGTTGCGGCTCTGTGATGGAAACGTTGCCTTCCTTTCTCACCTCCCGGCGGCTGCTTGCACGCTAAAGGGGACCTCCTGAGCATCGAGCCTCAGGGGCTCTTACTGGACCTCGGGCCGCTCACCTCCTGGCCTTGACCACGGCATCGCGACCTGGCATACCAGCGACGGCTGGAGCCTGCCTGCAGACCGGGACCTGTCAGCATAGAGCACTAAGTCATCGCGAGGTTAGAAAGGGGGAACCAAGCCGGGACAGGATGAGCACTCGCACGGTTTCATAATAAGGATAACATCAGCAAAAGGCACTGTAGACCCTTTACACTCGCGGGGGAGTTTTCTCGATTCCTCGCAGGGAACAAAAGACAAGAACTCTGAGGAGCCCTAACTACATGCGCCTTTGTGGCCGATACCGTCATCAATAGTGGGCCATGAAAGACGGCGGCAACCCCATCTAGATCAGCGGCGGCGATGTCCCGCTGCTGCCGCCTTGCGTCGGGCCCGGCGAGAGCTCGTGGGTACGTAGCTGTCGTCGCTCCTCTCCGGAGTCTCGAAGAGTTTGGGAGAATCACTGGACTCCCAAGCGCTGCTGCTGTCGGAGGAGCCGCTGGAGGAGTAGGCGGCGGGCCTAGCCCCTGCCGCATCGATGTCCTGACTGCCTCCTCCGGGGCAGCACTCCAGGTGGCGGCCTTCTGCGTCGAAGACCTTGAAGGACAACAAGGAGGCGCCATCGTATTCAAAATGAATCACGAGGGCGCCCCCCGTTCGGTAGACCCGGGCGATTTCGCCCCAGCCTCGGCTCATGAAGATCTTGCCCGAGGAAACGACATCAACCTCTGCTCCGGTCGCCCGGGCACCACAATCGGTGTGTTGCAGCCAAAGCTCGAGAGGCCCCCTTGGCAACATCTTGGTGGAGAAGAACGAAGGAAAGCAGATCCAGGTGCTTGAAGGCATCGCCGCATGCAGCATGAGCTCGCGAGAGGAGTTTGTGGCTTGGACTCCAGGGGCGACAACTCGCGCCACCACGGCATGCCGACCGTGACTGCGATGCGGGTGGTGCCGCTCGCCGTCCCTTTCTCTGGAGCCCTCGGCTCAGGTGCAAGGGGGCAGCGTGTACCCAGGAGGTGGCTGCTCGTACCAATGCCTCGTCATTTCCAGCCTCATGACCTCACCTCCATGATGGTGGACCGACCTCTTCTTCAGCGAAAGCGGATCAGGTCCGTCCGGGGGAGCCTTCCCCTTCTCTTAGGCCGAGAATCTACGGATCGGCACCATTGGTATCAAGACTGGAGGTGGAGCAGGGAGAAGAAGCAGGCAGAGCAAGAAGAGATGGGCGATGAGGGGCTCTCACCCCTCCTCATTTATAGCCCAAGGGAGGCCAACCGTCGACCTCCACGATCGCAGGTAATGATAACACTTTTTGCTTGCAGCAGAGACTCGTCAAGTCGGGCAGTTGCCGAGGCAGCATGGGGAAGCGGAGACGCCCACGTCCAATCAGTTGCCACACGTCGACAAAGGCCACAGGCTGTTTGGGCCCGCGGCGCTCTGCACTAGCCCTTTGGCTTCGCCGCTAAGCCAAGTCCGAGCGTGCCTTGGGCCCGGGGGCTACTGTCGGTGTTCTGGGAACGGGGGTCCCCAGACTTGCGTGCCTGCGTCCCGTGGAGTGGCTCCACCAGTGGCCCAGTATGGCCTGTCTTCATCAACCAAACACCCAAGACCCTCGCGAGGGGCCAAGCCTCGCGGGGCGGACGACACAAGGCCTCCTCAGGAGCGGCCTCACCAGGCAGGCTCACAAGAGAGGCGGAGAGATCAAGGCAAAGGGTACCTCGCGAGGTTTCTATGATGCAAGCCATGACGACCAAGGCCAGGCGGCCGCCAGGTGGGCGCCAGCCCGCACAGTGTCCTCGTTTCCCTTTGGTGCAAAGGGGGCAAGCGCAGGCACGGAATACCGAGGCATCACGCAACGGTTTCCATATCGATGCAAGAAGACCAAGACCAGCAGGACGACAGGACGGAGGTCATCGTGGAGCCCAAGACGGCGTCATCACTGGCGCCTTTGACATGCGAAGACCACCTTTAGTCAGGATAGCTTGTACTAGTTGTCCCCTTTCAAAATGGTCGTTGTTGGATCCCTTCCCGCTCAATATTTGGGAAGAGGACCAGGGCCTCTATAAATAGGGCTAGCCACCACAGTTGAGGGAGATCGTCCTCACCCACACACCACACCAGCTCAAGAACACCTCTCCTTAGGAGGCTGTCTTACCTTGTATTGTTCATCATTAGCCCAAGAGGCAATCCACCACACCACACACAGGAGTATGGTATTACACCACAACGGTGGCCCGAACCTGTATAAATCTTGTGTCTCTTGTGCTGTGAGTTCATCGTGCTAGCTTAGAGATCGCGGGGAGGCTGAGGGCGTGTTTTAGTAGGGGGGAATGTTCGTGCGCACCCCAGTGTTCGAACCTTAAGGATTTTGCCGGAACCCGATATCCGACAGTAGTAACTGTCTGTGTTATAATTTCTCATCGCAAACATTTCATCCGAGTGGGCTGTTTGCTGCATATCACATGCATCTCGTTTACACGAATCATTTGTGTTCCTTTGTCTCATCGCAAATAGTTCATCTATGTGAACTGTATGCCGCATATCACACACATCTTGTTAAGTTGAACAGTTTCTTTTCTCTTCCCTAATCGAAAATAGTTCGTTCAAGTGAACTGTATGCCGTATATCACACACACCTTGATCTGACTAACCTTTACTATTGCATTCCCTAATAGCACATAGTTCATCATAGCGAACTGTATGTTGTATATCGCACACTCATTGATATAGTTGCCAATTTCTGTTGTTCTCCCTCATCGCAAACAGTTCTTCTAGATCAACTATATGTCCTGCATCACACTCCTAACTGAAATCTAAAGCATGTTTGATGTCTCAGCCATTGCAAACATTTTGCATCTTTTTTGACGTTTTTTTAGATCCCCGTTTGCGATTAATGCATTGCGCACAGTTTCGTGAAAGGGTCTCTGATCGTAGTGTCGTGTTAGCAGCATCCGGCAGTAGTGTTCCTTTATTACGCGAAAAAGTGGTACCTCTCCCTGATAGCTGGGACCCACCAGCTTCATTATGATCTATACCAAAGATGCTAAATTGTTTTCTTTTTATTCTAACTCGAAAAAGAATAAATTAAAAAAACTAGAAAACATCGTCGCACGCAAGGAAGTGCCACCTTATTACGAACAAAAAAATGATCCCCCCTGCTACTGGGACTCATTAGATTTGTAGGCTGACTTGTGGGCCTACTAAGTTGACGCGTACGCATGGCTTTGTCAACTTAATCAAAACGATTCTAGCTGGAGTGAACGTTGGATGTTAATCCAACGGCCGTGCTGGGTCTTCAACCTCTGGTCTTCTTACTCCAGCCGCCCAAACTAGTGCCCGCGGTACCGCCTGCTCCAGCCTCCCGCAGCCGGCTGTGCTGCCCTGCAGGCCTCACTGCCCGACCATACTACCACTGTCCAGGCCTTCCCTCTACTCACCCACACCGCATTTTATTCTCCGGCGATGGCAGCCATACTCCGCAGCCAAACCAGTGAACCCTCGTACTCCCTTCCGCGTGGGCATCCACCTTACTTGTCTTTTTTGTCTCCGTGTCATTCCCTTCCTAGGCCTCGCCGTCGTTCACCACCTTGATGCTCTTGGCGTGGTGTGGTCAATGAGGTCAACGACAACCATCAGAAGAGGACTTTAGGCAGTGAGGTGGATAGCTGGACCCACCAGCTACATCTTTGAACACAAGGAATGCTTCCTTTTTACTCGCAAAATAAAAATGATTCCTCCCCCTGGAAGTTGGGACTCAGCAGCTATATCTTCACACACAAGGAAGTGCATCCTTATCCTCCCTAATAGTTGGGACCCACCCGGTCGAAGCGTACGTAGCGTTGTTTGTCTGGTCGTGAACGTGTACGTACATACTGACCGACCGGTCTCTCTGCAACGATGAACCATGGCTGACCAAGCAGTAGCACGTGTAGTAGTAGAGCCCCGAACATAGCAGTTCAGGCGGCCCTTCTAAATCGTGTACACGTACGAATAGCCACATGCCAAAAAATACGGCCATGTACATACATACAGGCGGGGTCTCAAATGCCTACTTACACATACGAACGACCAAGGCTCGTGTACATGGAGAGGCAACATACGGCAGCAACGGCGTCCTGTTCATCAGAAGACAACCGGGTGGGTCAGAACGGAGGAACTGTGTCGTGTTCATCGGGAGGAAACATAATGCGTTGTTTTCATCGGGAGCCAACCGGCTTGGGTGGAACAACCGAAACGGGGCCTAGCATACCACAAAGCGGAGAAAACAGACTTCTGTTCGAGTGCCTATGGTCGAAACGGGGTCCTATTGATCGGGAGGGGTGTGGCATACCGCAACATGGAGGAAACAGACTTTAGTTGGAGTGCCTACGGTAGAAATGGGGTCCTATTCGTCTAGCGGGGTGTGGCATACCGCAAAATGAGACTCCACAGGCTACTATTCATCCACCGTCTACTGCCTCACTCCAGCCTCCACGGGATACTGTTCATCCACCGTCGACTTTTTCCAGCCTCCACCTGATACTGTTCATCCACCGCGTCTTCCTCCTGTCTCCACCAGCTACTTGTCGGTGTACAAAAGTATGGGCTATTTTGTACCCCATACTTGTGCACGTGCAGTTGTAGCCATGCCTGTGGCCGGGCGCGGCAGGGCAGCAAAGGATAAAACACGAAGACTACCAGGACAGATACTCAAGTCAAAGAACAAGGAGCAAAGGGCGCATGCAAGATTTGGGGACCTCCCCCTGCAACATCCTTGCCGGGGAAACCTACACAGCACCAGCAAGCCCATCACCCATGAGGCTGAGAGTTCTGACACCATCGACAACGTTAAGACCAAGATTTGGTGAAGCATGCATAGTAGCATGCTGATCTTCATAGAGATTGACAGCCTGTGGGTCCACGTGGGACCAGAGGACGAAGACCCCCGGCAAGACCCTTGCCGAGACGACTATGAAGCCCCCCGGCAAGCCTTGCCAGGGATGATCACTAGGCCATGGCCAGGCCCGCGCCCGGCAAGGATTTTCCACCTCACCACCACTCCAGTGCAACGACTAGTGTGCCACCTAAGTAGGCGCCTGTGTGGCGCAGGCAGATCTTCGCGGAGGCTCTACCATCGTGCAAACACAACAGCTAGTTAGCCAGCGTGGCACTGCATTCCTCGTCAGCCTAGATGCATGTCGAAGTAAGGAGGAGCGATGACGGACAGGACGTCTTCTGTTGACGTCCCCGATAAAGTAAGAGGGTACGTAAGCAACGCATTAAATGCGTTTGTCCTATGCTGCCGAGCGATAAGCTCATACACTGTAGCTTGCTTTCCACTTCCTGTGTGCCACTATGGCAACCCCTTTGCGTATAAAGGAGGCCCAAGGCGTACAGAGAGAGGATTCCAACTTTTGGACCGGGAACGCACCGTAGCTAGTTCAAAATCTCAAGAATGCATATATCCAGACAAGCAAGACTAGGGTATTACGCATCTTTGCGGCCCGAACCTGGGTAAAATCCCCTTGTGCTAACTGCTAGACCTGCTCTTCGTGTAGCTACTTTCCCCGCCGAATGAAGAAGGGATTCCTGTGATCCCATAGGTGTTCGTTTCCCCAACATCTTTGGCGCGCCAAGTAGGGGGGAATTAGTTGTGAGAATCTGGTCTATTAGTTAGCGTGGCAGTTTCTTCATCGCCGTGGCTCCAAAGAAGAAGATGATCGCAGCGATCAGCTCGTCTGGAGCCACTCTGCCCGTGCCTGCACAGACGGGCAATGTGGCAGACGCCAATGGTGGAGGAGATCAAGACCGTCTGCGCCACCCAAGGATGAGAAGGCAGGAGAGCGGCATCGTCCGTAGCCACGACGGCTATCCACGCAGCAATAAAAAGCTAAGTCATGCCAAAACTTTGACTAATTTCCCTTTTGTGAGGTTATTCCCCTCGGATGGTCTCGGTCCTTGTATGGAGAACCTGCACGCAAAAGTAACCCTGCCGTGATTGGCAACGCCCCTACTCTGTTTCGAGTCCGCTCAACAGCTCAGGTGGTGCGCTCTGCTAAGGACGGTAGGGTACCTTGCCGCCACAGCGCCCCTGTTCTATTTTGAGTCCGCTCGACAGCTTAGATGACTGCGCCGAGAGTGGCAAGGTAACTTGCTGGCATCGACGCTGAGGGAGTCCTGGACTGGGGGTGTCCGGACAGCCGGACTATCATCGTCCGCCGGACTCCAAGACTACGAAGATACAAGATTGAAGACTCCGTCCCGTGTCCGGATGGGACTTTCCTTGGTGTGGAAGGCAAGCTTGGCGATACGGATATGTAGATCTCCTACAATTGTAACCGACTCTGTGTAACCCTAGCCCTCTCCGGCGTCTATATAAACCGGAGGGTTTTAGTCCGTAGGACACAACAACCATTACAACAATCATACCATAGGCTAGCTTCTAGGGTTTAGCCTCCTTGATCTCGTGGTAGATCCACTCTTGTAATACACATCATCAATATTAATCAAGCAGGACGTAGGGTTTTACCTCCATCAAGAGGGCCCGAACCTGGGTAAAACATCGTGTCCCTTGTCTCCTGTTACCATCCGCCTAGACGCACAGTTCGGGACCCCCTACCCGAGATCCGCCGGTTTTGACACCGACATTGGTGCTTTCATTGAGAGTTCCTCTGTGCCGTCGCCGATAGGAAGGATGCCTCAACCCGTCTTCAAGGACGGTATTTTCACCAAAGGGGCCTTGGCCGCCGGCCAAACTATCCGGCTAGGTGGTTTTCTTATGACCGCCTATCCGGCCACCGCTTCGACAATGACTTCTCAAGTCGTCAAAAGCAATCTTCACGTCAGCTCGGAATTTGCCGAGCGGCTGGATTCAATAGAGCTCTCGTCTGTCAACGAGCTCTTGGATCGCATCGCCGCCCTGGGAGTCGCTACAGACTACAATTAGATTGGGCTTAAAACTGATCTAAGAGAGATTAACTCTCCCCAGGTCACCCACCACGTCGCAGTGGTAGAGGAACAATGCGGCGACTCTTCTCCTGTATTGAAAACTAGTCATGTTCGGGCTCCCGAACCCTCCATGCCGGATTCCCGCGGAGGGACGGACTTCGGTCAAGCACTGAACTTAAAGTCAGGCATCGGACCGGACTTGTTGGACAACGTCCAGCAATCCAAGCTTCCAAATTTGGAAACTTCACGGCCTTCAAGCCTTGAGATGGGTAGGGTTCCGGACTTTATTCCACCCACCCGCCCAGACATATGCGATCTATCTCTAATACGGCAAGAGCCTGCTGAAACAGTACATCACTACTGGGCCAGATTCCTCCTGGTTATGGACAGGATAAAGGACAGCCGAGAGGAAAATGCAATCTCAGTTTTTTGCAATAATTGCACGGACAAGGGAATATTGAACGCCATCAGCCATGTGAAATTACACGCTTCGCCGACCTGGCATCCATAGTACGAAAGTACTATGCGATGGAGAGTTTCCGGAAAACCGAAATTCAGTTTTGGGACAATCCGGCCCCAAATACAACCCTAGTCCGCAACAAAAGGGTGCATTACACTCAGGCCCCAGATACAAAAACCAAAAAGCAAAAACCCCATAGAGGGCACGGAACCGTATTGGAGGGATGGCTTAGCGGACCCTGTAAAATTCATAGTACAGAGGGCGCCGTCCCAACACATAGCCTTCAAGCATGTTGGATATTACAACAGGTGGCCAAAAGTGGCGAGGAGCTTCTAGCCCCGGAAAACCACTCCAACAATACCGGCACAGTATCAATAGTCTTCGAGACTTTCGCATCAAATAATATGCGGAAACGAACAATCCGCAGCCTCGCCGAAGTCTACCAAGTAGCAACAACAAATCCATGGAGTGACACAGCCGTCACCTTCAACGCCAGCGACGAACCTAAATTCCGAACAGCCCGAGCACCAGTCGCACAGGTGCTTAGTACAATAGTGGACGGCTTTCGACTTACAAAGGTCCTCATGGATGGCGGCAGCGGACTAAACCTCATCTACAAGGAAACTCTTCAAAAAATGGAAATAGACTGGAGCCGCATTGAGCGAAGCAGCACAACCTTCAGAGGAATAATCCCTAGCCGGGAAGCACGCTGCACCAGAAAAATCACACTCGATGTGGTGTTCAGCTCGCCGGACAATTACAGATCCGAAGAAGTCACGTTCCAAGTGGCCCCGTTCAACAGCGGATATCACGCTATATTAGGACGAGAGGCATTCACAATTTTTCAAGCCGTACCCAATTACGGGTACATGAAGCTCAAAATGCCTGGGCCCGGCGGAATAATCACTCTCGTTAGTGATCCGGACGTAGCACTCCGCGCCGAAAACAAGACAGCCGCATTAGCCCTGGAGGCACTATCCGAAGCCCTAGCGGTAGAAGAACTCACCGCGCTGCGCTCTACGGTAAATAGGGACGATGTGATACTTGATAAGAGATCCAAGTCCACCTCCTTTAAACCAGCAGATGAAATAATAAAATTCCAGGTCCATCCAACGGACCCGACAAAGACGGCTTCCATCGGGGCACAGTTGAACCCTGATGTAGACGCTGCACTGCGAGAATTCCTTCGGGAAAATTGGGACATTTTCGCCTGGCACCCTTCGGATATGCCCGGAATCCCACGCAGATTGGCAGAACACAGCCTAAACATCCTAAAAGGATTCAAGCCAGTCAAACAGGCTCTTCGACGATTTTTCGAACCTAAAAGACAGGCAATGGGAGAAGAGCTAGCCAAACTATTGGAAGCCAGATTCATCAGAGATATCAAATATCTGGATTGGCAAGCAAACCTGTTAATGGTACCAAAGAAGGACAAATCCGGGCGCCTATGTGTCGATTTTAAAGACCTCAACAAGGCCTGCCCAAAGGATCCCTTCCCCCTCCCCCGCATCGACCAGATAATCGATGCTACCGCAGGACACGATTCACTGTTCTTCCTCGACGCATACTCCGGCTACCATCAAATCAAGATGGCGGAAGCAGACCAAGCCGCAACGGCATTCATCACTCCATATGGACCATTCTGCTTCAACACGATGCCCTTCGGACTTAAAAACGCCGGCGCAACATATCAGCGCATGATTCAAACATGTCTGGCAACCCAGATCGGCAAAACAGTAGAGGCATACGTAGACGACGTAGTCGTCAAAACCAAACACGTCGAAACTCTAGTAGACGATTTGAGGCTCACATTCGACAACCTCAAAGCATATGACATCAAGCTGAATCCGGAAAAATGCGTTTTCGGCGTACCGGCCGGAAAGCTGCTGGGCTTCATTGTACCCGGTAGAGGAATTGAAGCAAACCCGGCCAAGATCCAAGCTCTGTCACAGCTGGATATTCCAAAAGACCTCAAACAGATACAAAAATTGACTGGATGCGTGGCGGCTTTAAGCCGCTTTTTCTCCCGTTTGGGAGAAAAGGCATTGCCCCTCTATCGCCTCCTTAGGCGCACCGAACACTTCGGGTGGACGGATGCTGCCACTGCCGGACTCGAAGAAATAAAGGCCATATTGGCAACAAATCCAGTCCTGGCTGCGCCCAACCTGGGCGAACCAATGCTGTTATACATCGCGACAACACATCAAGTTGTAAGCGCGGTACTCGTCGTCGAACGAGAGACAGAAGGGCATAAATTCCCTCTTCAAAAACTAGTGTACTACGTCTCCACTGTGTTAACCCCCTGCAAGTACCGTTACCCGCACTATCAAAAGATAGCGTACGCGGTGTTCATGGCATCCTGGAAGCTCCGACACTACTTTCAAGAGTGTTCGATAACAGTGGCCTCCAAAGTACCACTCAACGACATTATAAACAACCGCGGCGCGATGGGCAGGATTGCAAAATGGGCCATTGAGCTCTTACCATTCGATATAACTTACAAACCTCGGCGAGCTATAAAGTCACAAGTTTTGGCTGACTTTGTCGCTGAATGGACCAAAGCCGAAATCGCTAAAGAGTATGGCGCATACTCCAATTGGATTATGCACTTCAACGGCTCTAAAATGTTGGCCGGATTGGGGGTTGGCATCGTATTGACGTCCCCAACCGGGGACACAGTCCAATACGTACTTCAGATAATGTACATGGACTCCAACAACACAGCCGAATACGAGGCCCTTTTACATGGCCTCCGGATGGCAATCTCCATGGGCATTCAATGCTTAGAGGTGCGCGGGGATTCAAACCTTGCAATATCCCAAATAAATGGAGACTTTGACGCCAAGGATCCGAAAATGGCAGCATATCGCAACGCTGTCCTAAAAATGTTAGCTCGGTTTGAAGGACTTGAATTCCATCACGTAGCCCGAGATAATAACCAAGCAGCCGACGTACTGGCACGCATCGGCGCAAAACGTGACGCTGTCCCTCCAAACATCTTCCTGGAATGGCTCTTCAAGCCATCCGTACTATGGGAAGAGGAGTCCGGAAATAACAAACCGGAAAAAACTGCGCCAACCGGCGATTCAGCCGATGACATAACACCTTCAGCCCACGACATAATGGCAGTAATCGCCCCGTGGACAGAACCATTCCTAGCCTACTTGCTTAGGCAGGAACTTCCCAAAGACCAAAATGCGGCCCGCTGCATAGTCCGGCGATCTAAAGCCTACAAGGTCCATGAGGGAGAACTTTATAAGAAAAGCACAACCGGAGTCCTTCAAAGGTGTATCTCCGAAGAGGAAGGGCGAAACCTTCTGGCTGAAATTCATGCCGGACTAGGCGGACACCACGCAGCAGCTCGGGCCCTTGTAGGAAAGGCATTCCGTATAGGATTTTATTGGCCGACGGCCCAGGCAGATGCTCAGGACTTAGTCCAAAGATGTGTCGGTTGTCAGCTCTTTGCTAATCAGAGCCATATGCCACCCACCGCCCTCATAACTATACCCATTACCTGGCCGTTCGCGGTCTGGGGGCTTGACATGGTTGGACCCCTTAAAGGGGGAACCCACAAGCAAAGGTACCTATTGGTCATGGTGGACAAATTCACCAAATGGATAGAGGCCAAGCCAGTCAAAACGGCAGAGTATGGACCAGTGATAGACTTTATATCCAGGGTAGTACACCGTTATGGTGTCCCCCACAGCATCATCACCGATAACGGCACGAACTTCATGGCCGACGAGGTTAAGTCATGGTGCAAAAACATGGGCATTAAGCTCGATTACGCTTCAGTCTATCACCCTCAGACCAACGGTCAAGTGGAACGAGCAAACGGTCTAATAATGAGCGGCATCAAACCCAGACTAGTGCAGTCACTTACAAAATCTGACACGCACTGGGTAGAGGAGCTCGACTCCGTACTCTGGGGGCTGCGGACAACGCCCAACCATACTACCGGATTCACACCATTTTTTATGGTATACGACGCAGAGGCAGTTCTGCCCTGCGACATCATTCATGACTCACCTCGAGTGCGCATGTACGAAGAAAGAGAAGCCGTGCTGGATCGGCAGGACAGCTTGGACGCATTGAAGGAAGAACGCGACGTCGCGAAGGCTCATTCCACATTCTATCAGCAGCAGGCTCGAAGATATCAAAGCAGAGAAGTACGGGCCAAGTCTTACAACGTTGGCGAACTAGTTCTACGCCTGCCGGACAAGAAAAAGGACAAGCTCAAGCCCAAATGGGAGGGCCCCTTCATCATCGATCAAGTCCTGACCGGTGGAGCGTACCATATACGAATGCGTCAGACAACCGACTCGAGCCGAACCCATGGAAAGGCAGCCCGCCTCCGAAGATTCTATGCCTAGCGCTGGACTAAGAGTTCGTCCCCTTCCCCCGTCCAAATTTTTACACTTCAGCTGTCTTTTTGTTTCTCTTTCTTCTCTTAACCCTTTTCCTGAAAAGCCCTTAAGGGCCTACTTGCGCATTGTTCGCACACACTTGATGTGCCATCCGCACTCATTATACCTGGGGGCTTCTTTACAAGAAGTCTAATTATAAGGGCTTCATGCCCCGCACATGTGTCAAGCTTCCACATGAACCTTTTATTCACCATTATATGCATCGATATGACTTAAGTTTTGGCCAAGCTGGGTTGCCTGGCTCCTGTGCTTACCCCTACGTTCCCGATTGTTCGGCTAGGAGGTAAAGGGAGCACCTCTGCGATTGTTACCACCGGGTCAGCCGGATGTGTACCTCAGACTGGGTGAAGCCGAAAGCTAGCGTTCTTAAGGGAATATTCGGTCGGCGACTTGAAAGATGATTTTTTACCTACTTATTTATCTGCCCCCAGATGTTTTTCTGCTCTTTTCGCAATCCGTACATGCACTTTAGGGCATGCCTCCCAGGGAAAGGAACCCCTAACGGAACTATTCTCCCTGGAAGATGTTTCTTACTAACCATGTAATATAACATAACTAGTTGGGCACTTGTGTGATAAAGCACTCATGACCCCTACGCCTGGTCTCCATGCATACCCCGGTTGTCTCTTAACCGAGAAGGTATTCGGACACACTCCGGACTCTAGGGTCCCGAGGTTGAAGCGAAAAGGTCGGCAAAGACAAACGATCTACAATCTGGCTAGAAGGCATTTCACAGGTCATTTTACAATACATTGTCAAATCTACTGACTGTATTCCTCCTCAATCCCGTCTAACAGGCTGTCTAATTTACAGTCCCGTTGGGAAAATTTAGCGGCCAACTCTACTTGGTCGTATACTAAACTCACAGGGATCTCCTTCCCATCGGGCCCCACAAGTCCGACTTCGGCCATGTGGTTGGGATCCGCCTTCTTGTACCGCGTCTTCACCATGGCCCAAGCCTCCCGGCCACCTTGGCGGCAGGCAGAAATATTCCATAAACGGAAGCGCTGCCTCACTCCCTAAAGCTTCTCCGCAAGCTCCCCAAAGCCTTCGGGTAGGGAGAGGGCCGGCCATAAAGCCTGGACGACGCTGCTCATTGCCTGCCGAACTCGTTCGAGCAACTGCAACAGTTCGGGAAGTTGATCACCCGTCGATACGGGCATCTCCTCTCCAGGGCGACCTGTGAGTATACCTGCAGACATATTTTGTCAATTGACTTCCTCGCCGAACTCTTCTTTTCAAAGGAGTTCGCTCAAGCACTTACTATAGATGCCGCGACGAAGCCGCTGATTCTCCTTAACGGAGCCAGACAGCTCGGCCCGAACACCTTTCAGCTCTTCTCCGAGCTGGGCGTGGGCATCCTAGAGCTTGTTCCTTTCCTGCTGCACTCTACTTAGCACCCTCTCGCCGGCCTTCAGCTGGCGCAGTAATTCTTGCCTGTCCGGATCTTGTCCGACAGCACCTGCAATGTCATTATTAGACTTGCGCACATGCCGCACACTGCTTATGTTTTTAAATAATGTGTTACCTGGAGCGATCTTTGTGTTTCCTCCTGCGGCAGCAAGTGCGGCCTCGAGTCGGGCCTTGCACTCTTGCAGCTCCTGAGACAGTTGGGTATTCTTCTCCGTAAGATCATGCGTTTCAAATGATCCTTAAATCAGTTAATATAACTACTTTAAGTCTCGGGGGCTACTGGCATATACATCCATCAAAATTCTCTTACCCGTATGTCTTTTACGTACTGCTCCGTGGCTCTGGTAAAACCATCTTGAGCGGCAAGGAGGTGCGCGTCCCCCGCGTTAAAGGCATTCAACACCTCAGGGGAGAAGCACGCGTCACGAAATACTGTCCAGCGGCACCTGTGGTTCATGGCGCTCTCCACCTCAGACTTGGTGGCGGACAGTCTGTCGGCATCCTCCGTTGGAGGAGTGTCCGGCTCACGCCTTGTGCTCGCCTCCCCCTCCAGACCAGGTGCTGGAGCCTGGCTGGTAGAGGTCGGATTGGCAACCTCTACGCCCGCAGTCCGGCGGGCGCTTTTTCTCCTACAAAAGGTCATGAGTACTCAAACGATTCCTAGGAACGTTGCTCCAAACAATGAACTGTGAGCTATACCTTTGCGGCGACGTTTCAGTCCGCCCCGCGCTCCTCTTCCGCCTACTGGTCCGGACTGGCCTTTGTTGGTCGGCCGCCGTAGGCTCGGCTTCCCGCCCTGAAGGCGCTTCCTGCAAAACACCATCGTATACGAAAGGTCAGAAACGAGCAAGGAGGAAATAATGGTGTCGGGACTTCGGTCACAGTCACCTGGGAAGCCGGATATAGTCCGGGGTAGTCAGCCGTAATGGCAACCAAAGCATTATCCATGCTAAGCTGGTGGAACACCCCGTCGATTAGCTCCACTTTTATGTCCAGATCCTCTTCAGAGGCCGGATCCTGGGATCTCTCTGGATCCTCGGGTTGCGGAGCTGGACTTATCATGCCCTCCACATCCCGGCGCAGCTCCTGCGTCGAAAAAAGCATAATATAAGAAGCTTAAACTTCGAAAACATGGGTCAGACACACAGAGTGTTCACTTACCCAACGCCGGGGATTATTCATGGAGAACCCATTCAACGGGTTCGTCTGAAGGAAGTCCTCCTTCTCCCCCTTGTACAGGCCGGACAGGATCTTCGCTAGGTCCTCGGTCGAACTTGGCCCTTTGCGGCCATGACGGGTGGCATCGTCCTCCCCGTTGAAATCCCACATGGGGTGGCCCCTGTACTGCAGCGGCTGCACCCCCCGCATAATGCATGTTGCCATGACTCCAATCATGGTCAACCCAGAATGGGCTAGTAACCTTATCCGGCCCATCAAATAATGGACGCTCTTGTCTTCCTCCAGTTGGGGGCTTCGTGGGCGCCAACTAAGGCGTTTCTTCAGAGGAGCATTACTAAACTCCAGGAGGCCGATCCGAACAGGGTCTGGCAGCGGAGCGTCTTCTATATAAAACCATTCCGAAGGCCAGTCTTCGGACGCCTTCTTAGGGGGTCCGGATGGATATCCGGTCCCGGCGATGAGCCATATTTCGGCACCGCCCACTTGATATATGGACCCCTCGTGAGAGCGAGGCACAAGGCAGAACAACCTCTTCCACAGTGAAAACTGGGGCTCAACGCCCAGGAACAGCTCGCAAAGAGCTACGTAACCCGCGATATGCAGGACAAAGGCGGGCGTAAGGTGATGGAGCTGGAGTCCGTAAAACTCCAGGAGCCCGCGGAGGAACGGATGAATAGGAAATCCGAGTCCCCTTATCAGATAGGGGACGAAGCACACTGGCTCCCCTTTGTTGGGACTTGGGGTAGCCTCCGCTTGCTTTCCACCTTGGTTGGTGGCCAACCCGGCTCGAACCGGAACCATGAAGGCCGGAGGGAGATATCCCTTCGCTTGGAGCGTCACCAGCTCGTTGTGCGGGACAGAACATCTCCCCCAATCTCCCGATGGAGGGCTGGGAGCGCGAGAAGAGGAGCCGTGTCGACGGTCCATGATGGAATGGATTCTTGGTCAGAAGCGCTCCGATGAGAACTCGCGGAAGGAGGATGGTGTGATTTGGATCTGGATTCTCGCCTCTCTTATAGGCAGGTTATTCGCACAGATAGGGGGTAAAACATAAAAAATACCCTGGCGTTTCGCATTCGTGCGACGCATGGAAGATGGCCATTACTGGGCGTGGAAGCCAAGAAGTGCAACATTGATGAGGAAGCCGGACACTGTTCGGCCGGTACATGGAACTTGAGGGAGAACCCGCCTTGCAACGCCGAAGACTATATACGCGCTGGACTTATCGTCATTGAAGCCTGGTTCGGGGGCTACTGAGGGAGTCCTGGACTAGGGGGTGTCCGGACAGCCGGACTATCATCGTCCGCCGGACTCCAAGACTACGAAGATATAAGATTGAAGACTCCGTCCCGTGTCTGGATGGGACTTTCCTTGGCATGGATGGCAAGCTTGGCGATACGGATATGTAGATCTCCTACCATTGTAACCGACTTTGTGTAACCCTAGCCTCCTCCGGTGTCTATATAAACCGGAGGGCATTAGTCAGTAGGACACAACATACATTACAACAATCATACCATAGGCTAGCTTCTAGGGTTTAGCCTCCTTGATCTCGTGGTAGATCCACTCTTGTACTACCCATATCATCAATATTAATCAAGCAGGACGTAGGGTTTTACCTCCATCAAGAGGGCCCGAACCTGGGTAAAACATCGTGTCCCTTGTCTCCTGTTACCATCCGCCTAGACGCACAGTTCGGGACCCCCTACCCGAGATCCGCCGGTTTTGACACCGACAGACGCCCTTCGCAGGATGCTAAGGATCCATCCTTCTAGTGCCTGCGTCAAGGGGTGCACGCACCGGCAGGCCTATCCAATTAAACATAGGGTGCATAACATACAAGGATGAACTAAACAGGAAGATAACATGCATTTAGTTCAAAGCACAACAAAAGTTATATTCCATCAGTAATTGCCGCAGTTCTAACTTAAGATAAAATTGTCTTGGGTGCAAACTTGCAGTTAACCTGAAATGAAGCAGCTAATCCCGGCGTTGGCCCTCCAGCCTCACGACTCTACTGACGCAGCTGATGATGGGCTCGATGCGCTCCTCGAGCGCCTGAAAGCCGATGCCCTCTGGCAAGCTATCAAGCGCCCGGGCAAAGTCAACATTGGGGTTCCAGTATGCCACCTTGGTGAGCACCTTGGTCAAGGTGGCTTGATGAACGTTTTGGGAGTCCTCGGCCAGATAGGCCGCCCTGTTGGAGTAGAGCAGCTTCAGGGTGTTGAGGACACGGTTGAAGAACAGGGTTAGCCGGGCACTGTCAGTCATGTTCACCTCATGGGAGAACCTGAAACTTGGCATGCCCATGGTACACAGCTGCGTCGTGAGCCTCTCCGCAACATCCACGAGGCGGCTGGTCCAAAGTTTCGTGCTGGCCACGAGCTCGTTGTGGGAGGTGGTAGCGGTCTGCAGCAGGAGCTTCTCACCTGCGAGCTCCTTGGTCAGGTTCAGCTCGCGAGCCTTGGACTCCGAAAGCATCTTCTCCTGGGTCTCCAGCTTTAACTTCAGATCAGCAATGGAATCGTTGGCCTTGGAGAGTAGTTTGGTCTTGTCGGAGATGGTGACCTGCAGCTCCGCCAAGGTGTGGGCAGTCATGTCCCTGTCCTTCTTCAGCTTCGAGGTCTCCTCCCTCAGCCCCTCCAGCTCCAGCTCTAGCTTCTCCACCTTCCCATCCAGCTCAACCTTAGCGGCCTCTGTGGCCTCAGCACCGTCAACGGCCTCCTTCAGCTTGCTGGCATGGTCCAGGGTCAGAGCGTCAAGTGCTTCTTTATGCTTCTGCATCAGATCCTGGGTCTGCTGCGTGACGAGCTTCTCAATCTCTTCGTCCTGGTGCAAAGCATGGCGGCAAGCGCCGCTTCGCGAGCAACCAAGTCCTCCTCCTGGGCGTCGAGCAAGATGTGGCGCTGCTCTGGTCGGACTCGTCCTTGGAGGACTTCGCCTTCGCCACCTCTTGTGCCTTGTCAAAATCGGCCTGCTTCAAAAGGAGCTCCCGCCGGCGCTCGCTCAGTTGGATCTGGGAGGCCTTCAGATCTTCCTGGGCCTCGTCAAACCAGACTTGCATCTGGGTGACGCGCTCCTTGAAGTCTGCCTCTGGCTTGTCGACGGCAGCCATCCTGGAGTCCACCTTGTCCTGGAGGGCACGATAGAGCACCTGGAGCTTCTGGAAATTCGCGCTCATGGCCTAGAGGAGCTGATCTTCCTTGGTGCTGCTGCTGCTGGTGCTCGGTTCATCGACGACATGGAGCCCGGCAGCAGTGAGGACCTCGTCGTTGAACACCTCCCCGGTGCTCGCCGTCCCTGGGAGGCTGATGAACAATTCGTCGCCCACCTTCAAGTACCTGCTCAGGGCAGGGGCTGAGGAGGGAGAAGGCTCGTCACCGACCATCTCCTCCCCGGCAGGCCCCGTGGCGGCCTCCCCGGCAGCGGTCTTGTCGGCCTCCCCGGCAGGCCCCGTGGCAGCCTCCTTGGTAGTAGCCTTGTCGGCCACCCCGGCAGGCCCCTTAGCGGCCTCTTAAGTGGCGGCCTTGCTGGCCTCCTCGGCGGATCCCTTGGCGACCTCCTCTGCAGCGATGTTGGCGGCCACAGCCTTGGCGTCCTTAGCGGTTTCCTCGATAGCGGTGTCGACGTCCACCTGGTTTACCAGGGGAGGATCTAGGACCAAAAAGGGGAGTGAGGCAAGGACAAAATCAAAGAGTTGAAGACAGAGAAAAGAAAAGAAATCAGGGCGACAATGGCGAGAAGCGGAGACAAAGTAGTTTACCTACGACAAGTGGGGAGGACGCGTCCCCCTCCTCGGAAACATCTGTTGCTAGGACAGGGTCGCCAGCACCTGTGCCCGCCACCTCTTCCTCCATGCGCGTAGGCTCATCGGTGAGTGCCCTTGCCGGGGACGCCCCTCTCGTCGGCGTAGTTGATGGGGGCGGCGTGTCGGCGGTGGCCCCTAGTGGCTCCACCTGCTGCTGCTCTCCTCCTGCGGGCCCGGCAAGATCATCAATAAGGATACACACTCCAATGCCCGCCAGCAAGAAATAGGTAACAAACTTACGCTGGGGGCTGGAGTGGGGGCTACGCTGGGGGCTGGTCTCCGGGCTGATGAAGATCGTCCCCGATGCATGAAGAGTGCTTCTCGGGGGCTCACCACTCGTCGAGGCCCTGGCTCTCGTCGCCGCCCTCTGAGCCAAAGTCTCCATATCCCTGCAATAGTGAGATCAAGTCAAGATGGAGCAAGTCAAATGAGGAATCACGGAACAGATAGGGAAGCAAGGAACTTACTCATCTTCCTCTTCTGCCCTCCTTTTCCTCCTCGGGCTGAAAGACCCAAGGTCGTAGTCAGCCGCTAGGATGGTGCTCGCAGGGGAAGGGACGGGGTCCTTGCACGCTTGGATGAGGAAGAAGCGGCGGCGCGTTTAGTTGAGGAGGAAGCAGCAGCTGCGGTTTTGTTTGCTGACACGGTCTGGCGCATGGGCTGCCCCCGGGCCCCTTGCCGCTATGTGGCCTTGCCGGGGCGAACGGGCTCGCCGGAGCCGGCCCGCCGCAGGACACGTCTCTTCGAGGCTGAGGGCTCATCCGCCTCGGACGCCCCCTCGGACGCTTCCTCAGCCGACTCCTTGGCTGCCTCCTCGCCTGTTTCCTCGAACACCTCCTCGGTCGTCTTCCTGGCCGGCTTTTCAACAAGGGAAGCCCAGACACCACTACCGCTAGGCTACCGGGCAAACTCCGCCCATGCGGCAAGCTTCCTCTCCTCTTGGGCCTCCTTGGCCTCATCCTCCACAGTGCCAAGGTTGCTGGCCTCCTCTAGAAGTGCCGCCTCCTCCAGCCTGGAGGCAATGTACTCCATTTATTTCTTGGTGGTGGGGCGAATAAGCTACGGCTCGGCACGACATATCCCTCCGACAGATTGTCTAAGAACTACTGCACTATCTCTTCCTTTGGCTCAGCCCAAGTCGGGTCGAGGTTGTGCACGTTGAACACCGGCATCATGGCGATGATGGCAGTCAGACAGGAGTTGTTGCTCAGCGGGACCACCCTTGCTGGCAACTTGAATGGCTTGTCCACCTTGCCAGTCTTGGCAGCCTTGGCGGGCCTCTGAACCTCGCCGGCCTTGTCGACCTTGAGCTGGAAGAGCCGCTGGTAGAGATGCACTTGCTCAATCACAGTGAAGTTATGATTTAAGCCAGGGCGAAGCCGCATGATGTCAGCCGCGTTCTTGTAGTCCCAGGCCGGCCTCCCCTTGTTGTGCAGGGAGCGATGCGGCGGCAGATGAATTCGGCCCCGATCATCTCGAGTGTGAGCCCGGCTGCAGTGAGGCGTTGGATCCTAGTGATGGCGATCATGAGTTTCCCGTCGTCGGTGTCAAGCTTGCTCCTGTCGTTGCCGCGGACCGGCGGTTTCTGACGGACTTGGCAGAATTCCAGCGGATCTTTCTCCTTGATCCAGCACCACCAGCCCCGCCGTTCCTCCCACTTTTCCTTTGGGGAACCCTCTAGGCACACACCCTTGCTGTGGGCCCTTGGAATCCAAGTGATGCAGCCGTCCCCCGTCTGGATGTGGGGGACGAAATAATGATGAAAGAGCACCGTGTTGGGGTGCACTCCGGCGAAGCCCTCGGAGAGATGGGCGAAGAAGGCCATGAACGCCACGACATTCGGCGTGAAGTCCAAGAGGTGGGAGTCGTAGGTGTTCATGATGTCATTGAAGAAGTCGGAGAAAGGGGGGCAAAGCCCGCAGGAGAAGAAATCAACAAAGAAGGGGTACCTGCCGGGCCCGTGCTGGGCGAAGCGAGCAGGAATGATCGTCGTGGCGGGATGCCCAATTTCTCCCTAAGCACGAGCGCATCGACCGACGGGACGAAGAGGGCGAACTTCTTCCGTAGCTTCACCAGCTCGCTCTTAGGCATCTCCTTCCCCGCGACGGCCTTGGCCACTCCCTTGCCCTGGCTTGCTTTGGGCACCATAGCAACTTAGAGGAGGCGAGGGATCGAGAGGCAACTGAGGCGCGGCGGCGGCAAGCGGAGGCGTGAGACTCCAGTTCTCTCTCAAGGAAGAAGAAGGGGAACGGCGGTTCCTAGATTGGGGAAGGGTGCAGAGGGTAAATGAGCAGCGCCCCTGCAGATTCCTCTTTTACGGGGAAGGTACGGGCTGCCCTTTTTTACAATTTACTGAAAAGTGACACAGGTGTACTGCGAGCGCCCGACACACGACCCCCACGTCACGCGCTCGATGCGAATCGTGGGAAAGCGCAACTGGCAAAGAGATCGTGGAAGATTAAGCCTCTGCCATGCGTGCCTGCGCACTGCTTTGGGCCTGGCCCAACTACGCATTGCACCCACGTGTGTCCCAGGCCCGGGGGCTCCTGTCGGTGTACAAAAGTATGGGCTCTTTTGTACCCCTTACTTGTGCACGGGTAGTTGTAGCCACGCATCTGGCCGGGCCCGACAGGGCAGCAGAAGATAAAACACGAAGACTACCAGGACAGATACTCAAGTCAAAGAACAAGGAGTAGAGGGCGAGCTGGACCTCCCCGGCAACATCCTTGCTGGGGCAACCTTCACAGCACCAGCAAGCCCATCACCCTTGAGTCTGAGAGTTCTTACACCATCGACAATGGTAAGACCAAGATTTGTGGACGCATGTGTAGTAGCATGCAGATCTTCATAGAGATTGACAGCATATGGGTCCACATGGGACCAGAGGACGAAGACCCCCAGCAAGACCCTTGCCGGGGACGACTGCGAAGCCCCCTAGCAAGCCTTGCCGGGGACGGTCGCTAGGCCACGGCTAGGACCGCGCCCGGCAAGGATTTGCCACCTCACCACAACTCCAATGTGAAGACCAGTGTACCAACTAAGCAGGCGCCTGCATGGCGGCATGCAAATCTTCGTGGAGGCTCTACCATCGTGCCAACACAGCAACTAGTTAGCCAGCATAGCACTGCATGCCTCGTCAGCCTGGACGCGTGTCGAAGGAAGGAGGGGTGGCGACGGATAGGACGGCTTCTGTTGCCGTCCCCGATAAAGTAAGAGGGCACGTAGGCAACACATTAAATGCGTTTGTCCTACGGTGCCGAGCGATAAGGTCATACACTGTAGCTGGCTTTCCACCTACTGTGTGCTACTATGGCAACCCCTTTGCGTATAAAAGGAGGCCCAAGGTGTACAGAGAGAGGACTCAGACTTTTGGACCGGGCATGCACCGTAGCAAGTTCAAAAGTTCAAGAACACATATATCCAGACAAGCAGGACTAGGGTATTACGCATCTTTGCGGCCCGAACCTAGGTAAAATCCCCTTGTGCTAACTGCTAGACCCGCTCTTCGTGCAGCTACTCTCCCCGTCGAACATAGAAGGGATTCCTGTGATCCCATAGGTGTTCGTTTCCCCGACACTACTGTTCATCCAGGGGCTACTTTTCATCCAATCTCCACGGTCTACTGTTCAGCCAGCCCTCCATGGGGTCCTGTTCATCAGCCCCCAACTGGCTCAGGTGTCTGGCGGTCTCCTTGGGGTCCTATTCATCCAACAGCAACGCCCTACTACCACGGGGTCCTGTTTGTCCAACCCCACTGGGAACTATTTATCCAACCCCCAACTACGGTCACTGTTCTTCTAGAGGCAGGTTCGATCGGCTTCAGTTAGCATCAGTAGCGAAGGAATCACTCGGGTTCAGTTAGCAGCGAAGGAATCACTCGGGTTCAGCTAACAACCAAGGGATCGATCGCTCGGGTTCAGTAACGCAGCAAGTGCAATCGCTCGGGTTTAGTAAGTAAACGCCTCACTCGGGTCCACTTAGAGCCCAACGCCTCGCACACACGCTTGCGTACCTATACTAGAGAAACGCACAAACCTCCGTGCATCGCTCAGCCCTGACCACCATCATAACCGGGAACTCCCCAAAATTTTCCTCGCCCTCGCTTCTACCATGATTTTTTCGTCATGGACGACCCAAAGAATGTCATGCCGGTGCATCCCCGGCCCGCCCAGGATGAAAAGCCCAGTTTATGTCATGATTTTATTCATAGAATTAGGAGCCCACCACATCTATGATGATACGTGTTTTTGTCTCAATTATCGTCATAGATGTGTCATAACCGTCACATAAATTTTTTTGTTCGGGCCAAAATGTCACGAATGTATTTTTTGTAGTGTGGTGATTAGCTAGATCTCTCTCTCTCTCTCTCTCTCTCTCTCTCTGATCTTCATTACCATGTTCTCCTTGGAGTTCTTTTCAAATAATCTTCTTTTGCGGTACGTTTGTTGGGATCCGATGAATTGTGGGTTTATGATCAAATTATTCATTGAAAGTGATGGGTCAATTGCATTCTTGTCCCTAGTTGATTCCCACCCACGGGTTTTACCCGTACTTTTCGAGCATACTCAGTTTTGCCTTTACTTTTTTTCCTTAGCTCGCTTGAATGCCCTTCCGTAATGGCACCGCCTGGTCAGTGTCGTTTGACCAAGAGGGATCGCCGTTTTGGACACATTTGCCCCTAGATTCGATACCCCTACCCTTTTAGTCGTCTTCTAGCTCTAGAGGCTCTCGGTACACAAGAAAATAGATAAGTAGTTGGGAGGAGAAGTGCGACATCACAGTGTGAGGAGAGGAGTGAAGGAGCATGGCGATGTCGGCCATCTCGTCAGAGAACTCGTTGCCAGCCGCCGCACAGGTTTTAGATCTCATCTGATCACCTGATTTTCTAGGGTCTTGCTTGATTTGGGGGGAGGTTGTAATTTCTGGATCTTGGCTTGGTTTAGGTGGATGGGGTAGGCATTTTTCAACACAGCTCTGAGTTCTACATGCCAGACTCAACCTACTTTGGGTTGGAGGAGCGCTCAAAGCACCATTGTGCGGGGCACCAACTGGTCGCTGCTCGTCGTGTAGCATGGGGCGGCGCAAGCACTGGACGACATTTTTGTGGTGCCCTCTAGATGTATGGTTTGATTTGCATTTTATTTTCTATTTTCTGATCTAACATCTTATGTTGGTTTTAATCGAATTTATTGCTTTGGTTTCCAGATGAATGTGAATGGGTCGTTTGGGTTGACCAACCACCTCCAATATGCGTTGGTCTTGCCTTCGAAGAACTGCATGGAGTGATCGAACATAGCTGGATCAAAAGTCACAATTTGGAGAAGAGACCACTTGATCTCGCAAAGAAGAACCATGCGTTGAATAAGGAACCGATGAAAATGAAAGAAAATCTCAATGGATGTCAGTGCACAAAATGCACATAAGTTTATGATCTATGTAGCTCCAATGCACTTATGTACGAACCTAGCAGTCGTTATGCTATGTTATGAAGATGTATGAACCTAGCAGTTGTTATGTTATTGAGACACCCTGGTTTTTGCTGGTTTTTGCCCTCCTTTTTCTGGATTTATATGCCATTTTGATTTGAATTTGAGGTTTTGAATCATCTCGGTTGGACTTAAACACTTGGGCATGTCATTGATTTTCACCCAAGTGACTCACATCTCTCTCTCTCACACACATCATTTCCTCTCTGGTTTTTCTCAAAATGGCCATAGGAATATTTTTCACAAATAAAAAATATTCATTTTCCCCTCTGGTATTCAATTCAGCACCATATGCTCCAAAGCAACCCTCATTTTTCTTGGCCATAAAAATCTGAGAAAACTCCTGAATATTCTTTGGACCTTGCCTCACCTCCCTGTGCAAAAATATTTCATAGTTCTTCATAATATTTTTGCTACAGAAAATCATTTCCATTCTGCCCTAAAAATGAACTTTGCACAACAAGTGTATTAATCCTTGATCCAATGAAGCTGATTTTTCTTGAGCTTCATTACCCTCCTAAGAAAACTTTAACTCCAGAAGATTAGCCCTAAACTCCTTCTAGAAGCCATCCAAACTTGGTGCTCAAGTTTCTATCCAGAAACTTGCTGAGTAGCTCTAGTCTTATTTGGTCGGCCTATCTTTGCTTCCTCACCTCTCCTAGACCAAACACTGCATGGACAACACAATAGACATGGTTTGGCAACCACTGGGCACCATTTTGGTATAGTTCATGTGGTGACCGTAGGTGGACACGCGCGCTGGCAGCTGGTCAGCGTGCTCTGCGCTGCGCCCGACCCTCTGTTCAGCGCGTGCTCATTCATGCGCTCGCCGCCGACTGCCGCACCGCGCCACCAGCTTCATCTCATCGCCCTCGACCTCTCCTTGTCGCGCGCCGATGCCGGAGAAACTGCAGCGAGCACGTGCACGCCGCGGCCAAAGCCACAGTGCACCCGTGCCCCTGTCTTCTTCCCCAACCGCCGCCTATGCGCGTCTTCGAGCTTCACAATGCCCGCGTGAGCTTTGAAGCCTTGCCCCCCTCCCCGCTGTCACTCCTCGTTGTTGTGCGCCGCTTCGAGACCCCTCCGGCAGAGCCGAGACCCCCTCCCCCTCCACCTATATATTTTGACCCCCTCCAGCCTCTCCGAGCACTCCAAGCTCATCGCCCAACCTACACAAAGCCGTAGCAAAGCTGCAACATGGCCGGGTAGGCCTCTGGTCTCCGTCCCCGACCCGAGCTCGCCGGCGATCCCCTTTGCTCCTCCTCCTAACTCCAGTGCCCCTCGAGCTCAATCAACTCCTCAGTCCACTCACTAGTGATCCTCTGGTGCCGTTTGAACTCGCAGGATCCCCTGGTGCAGCCCTACGTCACCGTCTTCTTCAACTCAGGCGAGCTCCGCCTTTTGCAGGTGCTGGAGAAGCCGTTTCCGACCCCGTTCGTCCACCTTTAGCCACGCCACGGGTAAAGGCAGGTGCACGAGCATCTCCTCTATCCATCCATCCCTCTCGATCTGGCCACCGAGCTCTCCTCACTAAAGAAAGCACTGACAAAGTGCCGCCCGCCTCTGTTTCCTCTCTCCCCCCAACCTGACGTGTGGGGGCCATTGTCAGCCTCACCACTCGCGCCCGAAGCGGTACGACTGGAGGTGCATTCCAGGAATACGCCACCGACGTCACCCCCCTTTGTTTTTCTTTTAATTCAAATTTAAATCAATCTTTGACCAGAAACTTTGACTGGCTCTAACCTTTAAACCACAAGTCCAAATGATTTGATTATTTTTGCATTGTGTTTGTCTTGGGATTCTCTAGAAGCACACAAAAGTTGAGATTTTTCTCTGTTGTCTAGAATTTTTGGTGATTATCATAAGTGTTCTGGACATTTTCTTTTGTGGTTTTAAGTATTTTTTAGAGGAGGAAACTTGCCTTGAAGAAACCAGGAGGAGTGTGACCCTCCTCTGTGCTAAGGCAAGCCACCACAAGTGTTTGCATTGTGTCATCTCAATATTTATGATTTTCCAACTTAAATATGAATTACTTTCATGCATTTAATCATTTATATGAATAATGTTTATGCTAGTTTAAGTCGCATGATAGAAGTGCTTAGTTTACAGAAGTATTTTGCATGCATGAACTAGTATGAGGCAGTAGAAGTATTTTGATAGTATGGTCATGGCATGGTTATGATACGGGTATGATCGGTATCATTTTCATATAGGAGTTTCTAGATTTTAATATGATAATGCAAAACTAAAAATGATGAGCTAGAAAACCTGTGAAGTTGAAGCCAGTGAGTTAAAATGATGAGTAGTGTAAGTAGCATTGTTTTTTGTTGTTGATCCGTTGTTTTCGTGCTATGTGGATATGGCGCATGTCAGATAGTTGCATATTCATGGCATACCATGACTTGTAGTTTCTCTCATGTCAAGTTAAAACTGATTTTAACTCAACTTGAACATAACGTTGATCGGGTCATGGTGCCACTGAATCGAGCTTCCAAGTGCAACCACATTTGCCTTTATGGGAAGGCCTTTATTCGGTTCGATGTCATGCCTCTGGTTGGTGCCTCCAACGAGGGAAGGTTATGGGCGTGCGGTACCCTGGCCGGTAAGCAGACATAACCTTGTGTGCCCATTGTTGTTGTTATGGTACCTTGTCCCCGTGTGGGACCTTAGATTTGTTTTGCCACGACAGTGGTTGTTTTGCCACCCAAGATTTAGCCCAAGACGGGAGTTGGTCGCAGCGTCAGAGAGAGTGTCATAGCAATGGGCGGTTTTTGTCAGAATGTCGTTGGTCCACCCGAATGGGAGTGCGAGGCCTTGGGTTCCGTGGTGTGGGTATAGTGTGCTAACCTCTGCAGAGTGTTTATTAATCTATCGATAGCCGTGTCCTTGGTTACAGACACAACTCGTAAGTAGGTCACACCATGGGTCAACATAAATAAGTTAATCTTGCACACTAAAGAAACACCGTGACACTGGTTTGTGATGAGATCGTCGAGACCGTGAGATCGTCGTTGTTGCGGAAGCCAAAGAGTTGGTTCCGTTTGTGATCCTGGAGTTATCACCGTTGTGATGATTTTGGTTACAAGGTAAGTCATTCGGTAAGTGAGTCCGAGGGACTCGGTGCACGAGCATGTTCACTGCATGAGTAGCAAGTTGATGCTTCGCATGAGTAGTAAGTTGATACTTGAGTAGTATGTTCCATTGCATCTAACCTGATTAATTGCCATAATATTGTTTGCCATTATGCTTTTGTTTGTTGAAAAAATGAGCTTGCAAGTACATTCAATGTACTAACCTGGCGTGTCATGCCAGATTTTAGGAAAGTCGTACCGTATCGGAGTGCTTCCCGTGTCTAGATCATGTCCACATTGGTGTCCCTGTGCTATGGAGTTCCGCTTCGTTGTCGTTCCGCTGCCGCGTAGTTGTCGTGTTCAAGGCCCCCTTCATGTTCATTAAATAATGTACCTACTGTTCAGCCGCACCGTGTGTGCCGCTTTGCCTCGCCACTGGATGTAATATCCAACATATGTTTCCGCTAGCATCAATAAAGCAGTTGTTTTCTGTTCCAAGTTGTTGTGTGTTGCCAGAATACAAGATCTCCGGGATGGCAATGCAAGGTATACCGGTTGCTCTGAGCCGGGGTGCCACAATGCTTAGTATAAGACGCGCTAGACTGCCGACACGCTAGTAAATGATAGCTAGGCTTGAGTGGCATTAATTTGCATCTGGTTGCTGCATTACATGCATTTGATTTGTTGTTTTTACTAACCGGCTAATGATTTTGAGTGTAGATGGCTCCACTTCTATACCTGTACCAGTCTGAGCCAGTACCCTACACCTCGCTGCATCTGCTTCGGAACGTGTGGCAGCGACTCTACCCCTGCGGTGCTGATCTAGTGTACCAGGTGTATCAGGAGCATCTAGCTGGCTCAGTGCATGAGTACTACGCGGAGGTTACTATGCACTACAGTTCCCTTACCGGTACTTACACTCGTTCCTCTAAGGGTGATTTTGCTTCCACACCTTCTCAGGCCATCCAGCTAGCCGCATTCGAGGCTCTTGTAGACTTGCGCTACAACAAGGTTCGCATGCAGACCCACCCAGGTTTCTTCTTCTACCTTCTTCTACACGAGAAAGGGCGTATCTGCTTCCCTTTCATTAACCCGGCATGTGATCGTTCATCTAGCCACCTTTCTCGCTATATCACCACCAGTTACCTTCTGATTGTTGAGTTGGCCCGGGAGTTGACACGCACCCGTATCGCTCTCGCTGTCCCTCGCAACAGATCCACCCCACCTACCGTAGGCTTTACTCCGTTTGTTCCCCCAGCCTCTGTTCCACCTACTACCCCGGTTAACCATTCGAGTGCCTCGACCATACAGTCACCCCTCGCGAGTCTCCTACCGAGTGGGCTTTGCTTCTCGCTACCCCTGTAGCTCCTATGCTTCGTCCTAGACCTGCCCCTGAGGGAGAGTCCTTGAGGCTGCGTTGTTGTGTCACCTTTACCCCAGAGGTTTCCGTTAACGCCATCAATTTAGAGTCCGAGTCCGAGTCAGGAGAGGACACCGCAGGACCAGTAGAGCAGTAGATCGTCAGAGTAGCCAAAGTTTTTAGTACAAGTGTAGTCGTATTAGTCTCTATGCTTCCTTATGTATGAGTACTTCTCATGATGTTCATGTTTGTATGAGTCTATGTATAATTATGTTGGAACTCTTTTTATTCGCCCTGGTTTTTATCGCTCTCTTAAGTTTTTGTCGCTTGATGTTTCCCCATTTTGGATATTAATCGTCTTGGTTGATTCATATCGGGAAAAAAACAAATAGGATGACGAGGGGAGGTTGACACAGCTACAGCAGCCAGGTAAGGTAATACAAAAGCAACATTGACACAATGAATGAATGGGAAACCAGAGAAGCACTACAATTCAATAATGTGCGTGATATGAGATAGTACACTCATGCAACTCAGTATGCAAAACTACCAGGCAGTTTTCCATACAAAAATCAACATTGGCGCCTTTAAAATTTTGCTACAACTAATTTTAGATCAGAAAGGTTAGATTCACGCCGATTAACAAAATACATGCTGATGTAAAAATATAGTGATATACAACAGGTACTTACATCAGCACTGGAGCACAGAGAATTCCCGCAAGATATTTTCCTCAAATACGATCCCAATGGAGGAAGTCTTCAATCGTTTAACCTTATTTTCTAATAGAGAGATGGGTAAGAAACATGTAGAAAATATGATCAGAATGCTATAAAATTTCATGATGCGAGGATATGCACACGCTTCTTGGAATGGAGTTGACATTCTTTTGCTAGACTAGAGCGGACTAGTTCTTTGGCCACTGGAATCTACTTATTACTAGTGGGTGTTGGGTTTCTCTGTGCTGGAGCAGTATCTATGAAAAATGGAGTTGGTTTATTATCTCCTGGCGTTTGGATCTTTTGCAAAGACCTGGTTTGTAACCCTTCATATTCTAACATAACCGTCTTCCCCTTGCATGACTGATATAGAAGAATGGTGATTCAGTTATTAAACATGCTACAGCAGAGATGGAATAGGTACTGAAGAATAGAAAGGCATGACATATTTGAAGGAAATATGCCCTAGAGGCAATAATAAAGTTATTATTTATTTCCTCATATCATGATAAATGTTTATTATTCATGCTAGAATTGTATTAACCGGAAACATGATACATGTGTGAATACATAGACAAACATAGTGTCACTAGTATGCCTCTACTTGAACTAGCTCATAGATCAAAGATGGTTATGTTTCCTAACCATAGGCATGTGTTGTCATTTGATTAATGAGATCACATCATTAGGAGAATGATGTGATTGACTTGACCCATTCCGTTGGCTTAGCACTTGATTGTTTAGTATGTTGCTATTGCTTTCTTCATGACTTATACAAAGTTCCTGCAACTATGAGATTATGCAACTCCCGTTTACCGGAGGAACACTTTATGTGCTACCAAACGTCACAACGTAACTGGGTGATTATAAAGGTGCTCTACAGGTGTCTCCAAAGGTACATGTTGAGTTGGCATAATTCGAGATTAGGTTTTGTCACTCCAATTGTCGGAGAGGTATCTCTAGGCCCTCTCGGTAATACTCATCACCTAAGCCTTGCAAGCATTGTAACTAATGAGTTAGTCATGAAATGATGTATTACGGAACGAGTAAAGAGACTTGCCGGTAACGAGATTGAACTAGGTATTGGATACCGACGATCGAATCTCGGGCAAGTAACATACCGATGACAAAGGGAACAACGTATGTTGTTATGCAGTTTGACCGATAAAGATCTTCGTAGAATATGTAGGAACCAATATGAACATCCGGGTACCGCTATTGGTTATTGACCGAGAATAGTTCTAGGTCATGTCTACATAGTTCTCGAACCTGTAGGGTCCGCACGCTTAACGTTACAATGATAGTTTTATTATGAGTTTATAAGTTTTGATGTACCGAAGGTTGTTCGGAGTCCCGGATGTGATCACGGACATGACGAGGAGTCTCAAAATGGTCGAGACATAAAGATTGATATATTGGACGGATATATTTGGACACCGGAAAGGTTCCGGATGAGATTGGGACTATACCGGAGTTCCGGGAGGTTACCGGAACCCCCCGGTAAGTATATGGGCCTTATTGGGCCTTAGTGGAAGGGAGGGAGAAGGAGCAAAGGAGGGGGCGCCCCCCCCCCAAGCCCAATCCGAATTGGGAGGGGGGCCGGCCCCCCCTTTCCTTCTTCCCTGCCCTCTCTTCCTTCCCTCTCCTACTCCTAATAGGAAAGGGAGGGGGCAAACCTACTTGGAGTAGGTTTCCCCCTCCTAGGGCGCGCCTCCCCCTTGGCCGGCCCCCTCCTCCTCTCCCCCTTTATATACGGAGGAGGGGGGCACCCCATAGACACACAAGTTGATCTACGGATCGTTCCTTAGCCGTGTGCGGTGCCCCCCTCCACCATAATCCACCTCGGTCATATAGTCGCGGAGTTTAGGCGAAGCCCTGCGCCGGTAGAACATCATCATCGTCACCACGCCGTTGTGCTGACAGAACTCATCCCCGACGCTTCGCTGGATTGGAGCCCGGAGGACGTCATCGAGCTGGACGTGTGCTGAACGCGGAGGTGCCGTACGTTCGGTGCTTGGATCTGTCGATTCGTGAAGATGTACGACTACATCAACCGCGTTGTCATAACGCTTCCGCTTAACGGTCTACGAGGGTACGTAGACTACACTCTCCCCTCTCGTTGCTATGCCATCACCATGATCTTGCGTGTGCGTAGGAAACTTTTTGAAATTACTACGTTTCCCAACAGTGGCATCCGAGCCTAGGTTTTATGCGTTGATGTTATATGCACAAGTATAACACAAGTGAGTTGTGGGCGATAGAAGTCATACTGCTTACCAGCATGTCATACTTTGGTTCGGCGGTATTGTTGGATGAAGCGGCCCGGACCGACATTACGCGTACGCTTACGCGAGACTGGTTTTACCGCCGTGCTTTGCACACAGGTGACTAGCGGGTGTCAGTTTCTACAACTTTAGTTGAACCGAGTGTGGCTACGCCCGGTCCTTGCGAAGGTTAAAACAGCACCAACTTGACGAACTATCGCTGTGGTTTTGATGCGTAGGTAAGAACGGTTCTTGCTCAGTCCGTAGCAGCCACGTAAAACTTGCAACAACAAAGTAGAGGACGTCTAACTTGTTTTTGCAGGGCATGTTGTGATGTGATATGGTCAAGACGTGATGCTATATTTTATTGTATGAGATGATCATGTTTTGTAGACGAAGTTATCGGCAACTGGCAGGAGCCATATGGTTGTCGCTTTATTGTATGAAATGCAAACGCCCTGTAATTGCTTTACTTTATCACTAAGCGGTAGCGATAGTCGTAGAAGTAATAGATGGCGTAAACGACAACGATGCTACGATGGAGATCAAGGTGTCGCGCCGATGACGATGGTGATCACAACGGTGCTTCGGAGATGGAGATCACAAGCACAAGATGATGATGGCCATATCATATCACTTATATTGATTGCATGTGATGTTTATCCTTTATGCATCTTATCTTGCTTTGATTGACGGTACCATTTTAAGATGATCTCTCACTAAAAATTATCAAGAAGTGTTCTCCCTGAGTATGCACCATTGCCAAAGTTCGTCGTGCCCAGACACCACGTGATGATCGGGTGTGATAAGCTCTACGTCCATCTACAACGGGTGCAAGCCAGTTTTGCACATGCAGAATACTCAGGTTAAACTTGACGAGCCTATCATATGCAGATATGGCCTCGGAACACGGAGACCCGAAAGGTCGAGCGTGAATCATATAGTAGATATGATCAACAAAAAGACGTTCACCATTGAAAACTACTCCATCTCACGTGATGATCGGTTATGGTTTAGTTGATTTGGATCACGTGATCACTTTGATGACTAGAGAGATGTCTGTCTAAGTGGGAGTTCTTAAGTAATATGATTAATTGAACTTAAATTTATCATGAACTTAGTACCTGATAGTATTTTGCTTGTCTATGTTTGTTGTAGATAGATGGCTCGTGCTGTTGTTCCATTGAATTTTAATGCGTTCCTTGAGAAAGCAAAGTTGAAAGATGATGGTAGCAATTACATGGACTGGGTCCGTAACTTGAGGATTATCCTCATTGCTGCACAGAAGAATTACGTCCTGGAAGCACCGCTGGGTGCTAGGCCTGCTGCAGGAGCAACACCAGATGTTGTGAACGTCTGGCAGAGCAAAGCTGATGACTACTCTATAGTTCAGTGTGCCATGCTTTACGGCTTAGAACCGGGTCTTCAACGACGTTTTAAACATCATGGAGCATATGAGATGTTCCAGGAGTTGAAGTTAATATTTCAAGCAAATGCCCGGATTGAGAGATATGAAGTCTCCAATAAGTTCTACAGCTGCAAGATGTAGGAGAATAGTTCTGTCAGTGAGCATATACTCAAAATGTCTGGGTATAATAATCACTTGATTCAACTGGGAGTTAATCTTCCGGATGATAGCGTCATTGACAGAATTCTCCAATCACTGCCACCAAGCTAAAAGAGCTTTGTGATGAACTATAATATGCAAGGGATGAACAAGACAATTCCCGAGCTCTTCGCAATGCTAAAGGCTGCGGAGGTAGAAATCAAGAAGGAGCATCAAGTGTTGATGGTCAACAAGACCACTAGTTTCAAGAAAAAGGGCAAAGGGAAGAAGAAGGGGAACTTCAAGAAGAACAGCAAGCAAGTTGCTGCTCAAGAGAAGAAACCCAAGTCTGGACCTAAGCCTGAAACAGAGTGCTTCTACTACAAGCAGACTGGTCACTAGAAGCGGGACTGCCCCAAGTATTTGGCGGATAAGAAGGATGGCAAAGTGAACAGAGGTATATGTGATATACATGTTATTGATGTGTACCTAACTAGAGCTCGTAGTAGCATCTCGGTATTTGATACTGGTTCTGTTGCTAATATTTGCAACTCGAAATAGGGACTACGGAATAAGCGAGCACTGGCCAAGGACGAGGTGACGATGCGCGTGGGAAACGGTTCCAAAGTCGATGTGATCGCGGTCGGCACGCTACCTCTACATCTACCTTCGGGATTAGTTTTCGACCTGAATAATTGTTATTTGGTGCCAGTGTTGAGCATGAACATTATATCTGGATCTTGTTTGATGCGAGACAGTTATTCATTTAAATAAGAGAATAATGGTTGTTCTATTTATATGAGTAATATCTTTTATGGTCATGCACCCTTGAAGAGTGGTCTATTTTTATTGAATCTCGATAGTAGTGATACACATATTCATAATGTTGAAGCCAAAAGATGCAGAGTTGATAATGATAGTGCAACTTATTTGTGTCACTGCCGTTTAGGTCATATCGGTGTAAAGCGCATGAAGAAACTCCAGACTGATGGACTTTTGGAATCACTTGATTATGAATCACTTGGTACTTGCGAATCATGCCTCATGGGCAAGATGACTAAAACACCGTTCTCCGGTACTATGGACAGAGCAACAGATTTGTTGGAAATCATACATACAGATGTATGTGGTCCGATGAATGTTGAAGCTCGTGGCGAATATCGTTATTTTCTCACCTTCACAGATGATTTAAGCAGATATGGGTATATCTACTTAATGAAGCACAAGTCTAAAACATTTGAAAAGTTCAAAGAATTTCAGAGTGAAGTGGAAAATCATCCTAACAAGAAAATAAAGTTTCTACGATCTGGTCGTGGAGGAGAATATTTGAGTTACGAGTTTGGTTTACATTTGAAACAATGCGGAATAGTTTCGCAACTCACGCCACCTGGAACACCACAAAGAAATGGTGTGTCCGAACGTCGTAATCGTACTTTACTAGATATGGTGCGATCTATGATGTCTCTTACTGATTTACCGCTATCGTTTTGGAGTTATGCTTTAGAGATATTGCTATTGCTTTCCTCATGACTTATACAAAGTTCCTGCAACTATGAGATTATGCAACTCCCGTTTACCGGAGGAACACTTTGTGTGCTACCAAACGTCACAATGTAACTGGGTGATTATAAAGGTGCTCTACAGGTGTCTCCAAAGGTACATGTTGAGTTGGCATAATTCGAGATTAGGTTTTGTCACTCCGATTGTCGGAGAGGTATCTCTGGGCCCTCTCGGTAATACTCATCACCTAAGCCTTGCAAGCATTGTAACTAATGAGTTAGTTATGAAATAATGTATAACGGAACGAGTAAAGAGACTTGCCGGTAACGAGATTGAACTAGGTATTGGATACCGACAATCGAATCTCGGGCAAGTAACATACCGATGACAAAGGGAACAACGTATGCTGTTATGCGGTTTGACCGATAAAGATCTTCGTAGAATATGTAGGAACCAATATGAACATCCAGGTTCCGCTATTGGTTATTGACCGAGAATAGTTCTAGGTCATGTCTACATAGTTCTCGAACCCGTAGGGTCCGCACGCTTAACGTTACGATGACGTTTTATTATGAGTTTATAAGTTTTGATGTACCGAAGGTTGTTCAGAGTCCCGGATGTGATCACGGACATGACGAGGAGTCTCAAAATGGTCGAGACATAAAGATTGATATATTGGACGGATATATTTGGACACCGGAAAGGTTCCGGATGAGATTGGGACTATACCGGAGTTCTGGGAGGTTACCGGAACCCCCCGGTAAGTATATGGGCCTTATTGGGCCTTAGTGGAAGGGAGGGAGAAGGAGCAAAGGAGAGGGCGTTCCCCCCAAGCCCAATCCGAATTGGGAGGGGGGCCGGCCCCCCGCTTTCCTTCTTCCCTCCCCTCTCTTCCTTCCCTCTCCTACTCCTAATAGGAAAGGGAGGGGGCAAACCTACTTGGAGTAGGTTTCCCCCTCCTAGGGCGCGCCTCCCCCTTGGCCGGCCCCCTCCTCCTCTCCCCCTTTATATACGGAGGAGGGGGGCACCCCATAGACACACAAGTTGATCTACGGATCGTTCCTTAGCCGTGTGCGGTGCCCCCCTCCACCATAATCCACCTCGGTCATATCGTCGCGGAGTTTAGGCGAAGCCCTGCGCCGGTAGAACATCATCATCGTCACCACGCCGTCGTGATGACAGAATTCATCCCCGACACTTCGCTGGATTGGAGCCCGGAGGACGTCATCGAGCTGGACGTGTGCTGAACACGGAGGTGCCGTACGTTCGGTGCTTGGATTGGTCGATTCGTGAAGACGTACGACTACATCAACCGCGTTGTCATAACGCTTCTGCTTAACGGTCTACGTGGGTACGTAGACTACACTCTCCCCTCTTGTTGCTATGCCATCACCATGATCTTGCGTGTGCGTAGGAAATTTTTTGAAATTACTACGTTCCCCAACAATATTGACATGTATTCCCTCCATCCGGAAATAAATGGATGGGTCTAGGCGTATTTCAGTTCTAGATACATCCAGTTTTATCCATTTCTGCGACATGTAATCCAGACGGAGGGAGTATGATGTAAGAGCTAGGGATACAACAGGACAACACAGTAAAAAACACTAAAAACTCACTGCAGAACCAAAGTATTCAAACCCACCAATATGGGATAGTACACTCATGCAGCTCAGGATGCAAAACTACCAGGTAGTTTTCCTTACAAAAATCAACATTGTGGCCTTAATCATACATTTTGCTACAAATAAATTTTGATCAGATAAAGGTTGGATTCACGCCGATTAACAAAATACATGCCGATGTAAAAATATAGTGATATACAACAGGTACTTACATCTACATTGGAGCTCAGAGAATTCCTGCAAGAATCTTTCCTCATAAACGATACCATTGCAGAAATTCTTCTATTTGTTAAGCTTATTTTCTAAAAGAGAGATGGGTAAGAAACATGTAGAAAATATGATCAGCATGCTATAAAATTTCATGATGCAAGGATACGCACACGCTTCTTAGAATGGAGTTGACATATTTTTCCTGGACTGGAGCGGACTAGTTCTTTGGCCACTGGAATCTGCTTATTATCAGTAGGAGTTGGGTTTCTCTGTGCTGGAGCGGTATCTGTAAAAACTGGAGTTGGTTTATTATCTCCTGGCGTTTGGATCTTTTGCAAAGGCCTTGTTTGTAACCCTTTAGATTCTAACATAGTCGTCTTCCCCTTGCATGCCTTGTATAGAAGAATGGTGCTTTAATTATAAAACATGCTACAGCAGAGAGATGGAATAGGTACTGAAGAATAGAAAGGCATGACATATTGACATGTATTCCCTCCATCCGGAAAAAATTGGATGGGTCTAGGCGTATTTCAGTTCTAGATACATCTTTTTTTATCCGTTTCGGCAACATGTAATCTGGACGGAGGGAGTATGGTGTAAGAGCTAGGGATACGATAGGACAACACAGCAAAAAAACACTAGTTGAATGTAAAAACTGTATGCTAGCGGAATACATACAGAAATAACTAAGGCAACATACACATGTATGATTGGGAAACTAAGATGGCATTGCAACAGAGCACTAGAACAACACTTCAATGTAAAAAAAACAAGGTATGGTAGACAAATGAAGTACATACTGCTGAATAACAATGCATAAGATATTCAGAAGCATGATGTCCAAATTAAGCAGATGGCATTGCGATAGAGTAGAATGACAGTACTTGAATTTGAAAACATGTTATCATGAATGGAATAAGTACTGAAAAACAGGAAGGCATGACATATTTACATGCATGATCAGCATGCTAAGCACATGGCATTGCAACAGAGTAGATACACTCCAGGACATTATATGCATGTTGTACCCATATCACAGGCCAAGTTAGAGCAAGGACCTTGTGGGGTGAAGAGGATTCATCATCTTTCTGCAAGTCTTCTGAAGAACTGCCTTTACATGTTCCATCATATTGGGTATCATTGACATCTAGTTTATTGGCCTTTACATTGCTTCGTGAGGTTCTTGTGGATATATCAGTGTGTGCAATTATATCTAACATGCATGAAGGCAACTAGTAGTTAGATTTATGTAATGACTGCCTGTAGGAGACGACATAAATAGTAGGACTAGGGTTAACTAGCAGCAACATGTCTCATAAACTAAAGGGAGAACACAGATGAAAGCTACAGAATATGTATCATTTGTACTCAATATTAACTAGATGGCACACAAAAGTACTAAAGAACAACATAGGCAATACTAGAAGTGGTATAATACTATAATCACCAGCCTGTGGGATAGCATTGGCTGATGGATGATAACTATGGAACAGCGTTACCTAAAGAACAAGTATCTTAGCTGAACTATGGAACAACGTTAACTCCTGAACAAGACCCGTAAGAGATCAGCATGAATATACCGTGAAATGTGATGATCTATTTTCCATGCTTAGATGAATAACAAAGCCATAAATGTTGCACACAAGTAAGATGAGGGTACAACCTATCTGGCTGCCATCCATAGGAGTGAGCATCATGTGCTGGCTTGTCGATGGCCCTACAGTTGTGTGGCTGTCCATGTCAGGCGCGCGCATTCGATGCAGGGAACTGTTGAGTGGGGACTATAGCTCCCTTCTGGTGTATGCTTCCCTTGTTGGAGCAGCTGCGGTGAGTCGGAAGACGGTGTGTCTGAAGATGCAGATACCGCATAATGTTAAGAACAACATATCTCTTTGATCTGAAGAAATACACTAAGAGATCAACAGCAAGGTACGAGAGTGGTCACACGTCTTTGACTGAAGACTAAATTGGGGTCACACGATTTTATTTTATTTTGGTACTTTCCGATCTATGCCGGATGGCTTGATGGCTGTCTTGTGCCTCCCGGTTGACACTGTTCAGAATCTTCCCCGAAGAGCCAGCGACCAACGGTAGAGCAGCCTGCCTCCACCGTCCGTGGCCCCGGCCAAAACCCCGCTCCCTGCCCGACCGCACTGTCGTGGTTGCGCCGCCCCCGGGCCAATCCACAAAGACTCCCTGTCATCCAGATCCAGTGGCGGCAGTACCTTCAACCCACGCAACTCTAAAAGATAGCCGTCTAAGCGCTGCTTCCGCGGCGAACTTACAGCCCCGCACCCTTACGTTAGACACCATCCAACCGGCAGCCTAGGAGCTCCGCCTCCTCGAGGGGTGCTGCTTCACATTGGGAATCGATTGGCCCAGAATAAAAATTTAGACAACTGATGCCTAAATAAAGTGATTTGAGATGAGGGTGCGACCTAACTGGCGGCATGGTGAAGTAGGCAAGTCTAGCTGCCGAGTCGATGAGGCCGACGCGGTTGCGGTGGCGACCGGCGGCAGGGAAACAGCGATGTCGCGACGGTCAACGGCTACGGGGAAGAAGCGCCAGGACTCTGGACGGATCCGAAGTTGGAGCCGCTTCGGTGCCATGAACAACGGTGGGGATGAATCGGCTCCGGTACGGTTCACGCGGCTGTCGTTGAGGCAGCACCAGCAGCACGGAGTAAGAGGCGCACGGCCCAGTGCACGACGGCAAATGGACAGCGTCTCCGACATTAGGGAGGAGGGCGGCTATGAAATTGGTGCGGTGGGGGCGCCATGGAGATGGGGCTGAGGTTTCGCGGCTCGGGAGAAGGGAGCTTCCCGGGGAGAAGGTGATTTGGCGCCCACGAGGTATGAATGGGGGGCAGGGGGGAATTGGGAGGGGAGTGGAACCATGTCTTAGGGACGCATTTGTCTGAAATGTGAGGGGGAGTTACAGTTCTACCCTTGCCTTTAGGCTTCTCGGCTTGGGTCTGTGTACTGAGGGTCGGGGATAGTAGAGTAACTTTGCTTCTCCCCAAATAGTGGGCGGGAGCGATTTCGGGCAAGGAGGGCGTGTTTTGAACTATAGTGGGCGCGAGCGATTTCGGGCGAGGAGAGCGTGTTTTGAAATAGTGGGCGCGAGCTATTTCGGGCGAGGAGAGCGTGTTTTGCCGACCATGGTTTATGAATTATTTGGCACATGTCATTTCGGCCGAGGAGAAGGTGCGCTTGGATGAAGTTACGAACCTACCCTTGATGTACAACGGGCCAATTGATGTGTGTCCCACATTGGACGGTAATTTCACGTCACCCATTTATTTGCTCGGGCGAATTCCACTGAGCAGAGAGGATGTTTAATGGTTCGTTCAAATTTTGGGAGAACGAGCATCCATGTCTACCTTACCAAGTCGATTCGAATCAAATTTTAAAATATTAGCTTGTCACTTCTTTTTTAGATGGAGAGATGATGCTCGGGAGTAATGTGTTTTTACATGCTCGTTGCAAGCGATTTACTATATGACAAATAGTTGACCCACTCAAAAATGTGAATCAAACCCAAAATGAAATATCTCGATTCAATAAAATAGCTCGTTCACTAGGTTAAAATAGTGAACAAAATCCAAAATTGAACACCTCAATCGAGTAGCATGTTGTACAATATTATAGTACTCCATGAACATGTTGAAAGTCAAATTATTGAACTTGTTTGGTATACGCATATATCCCTTCATGTGTGGATTGCAGACAACATACTCTCCAATTTAAATATTTGAATGTAAGTTTATATCGAAACATGGTTTATATCAGCCTTTGATGCGTAAAACGCAACCTCCCCCTCTCCCGGACCCCTATTCTCTCTCTCTCTCTCTCTCTCTCTCTCTCTCTCTCTCTCTCTCTCTCTCTCTCTCTCTCTCTCTCTCCGACAATCTTCAATTCTGTCGCACGCATCCAACACAAAAACCTTGTTGGTCCCTCACCCTTTCTCTACATCTCTCTCTCTCTCTCTCTGTGTGTGTGTGTGGGGGGGGGTCTTTCTAGTTCGCATGCATATATACACAATCTATAGGTCTCCCTCGCACACTATGTATGATACTCTAGCTAGTCCAAGCTAGATATCTTGGGTGCACTCATCGTACGCACACAAATTCCTTGGCTCTTTGCCCATAACTCTCTCACGCACCACTCTGTCGTCTCGGAGCTCTTCCCCCCCCCCCCTCTCTCAAACTCTCCATCCACCTGGGTCACACATACACATGCATATCTCACTCGCACTCGATAGGCCCATCTAAAACTCTATGTCTCTCCCTCGTTCTCTCTCCATCTCACACGCACACACACACAATCTCATGCCTAGCTAGCCAAGTATGATGGTCTCTCACTCAATTGTAGGCACACGCAGTCCCCCCTATATGTATATGACTAGCTAATCTTAGTCTCCATCACAAACATGTGCATGGTCTATCTCGATTTCTCTCAGGGCATCTTTCTATCGCGCATGCACCTCCCTCGATCTCCCACCCATATAGTCCCCTCACGATCTCGAGGGGATCTCTCTATCACAAACACACCCTCTCTCCCTCCCCATGCGTCCATTTCCTCCATGTGTCCCTCTCGACCTTCGTTCCTTCTTGGCCAGACCTCTATTGGACATGTGCTACAGGGGTGTCTCTCTCCGTTGCAAACAATCACACACTAGCTATCTTCGTGTATCTCCTCGCCTCGCTTTTCTATCTCGGAGATGCATGCGTGATATGTTTGCATAAGGAACACACTCTCTCTAATTTATCGTTTGTTGTCACTTTCTCTTTCACACACATACTCTTTTTGCACACTTACTCATTCTCCTTCACACGCACTTGATCTGTCTCGACTTAGGCACTCTCCTCGGTCCATAGCATATAGATTTATTGAGAAGTCAAACATCACAAAGTTTGACCATGTACATGGAGAAAAACAATTACATCTAGTACGGCAAACATATACCATGAGATGTAGTTTTGTATGGTGTATCTTTGGTATTGTGGATATAAATAACATTTGCGTAAACCTGATCAAAGTTTCCAAAGTTTGACTTCTAAAAAATTTACATGCACTGCATTATCGAGCGGATGGAATATCTCTTTTCCCCTCTCAGCTATTTGACGCACCACTCAGCCTTATCGGGGCTCCTCAATCTCTCTCAAACTTTATTGGTCAGTTTGGTTCGTGACCTGACCCTCATGCCTTGATGGCCAGTACTGCCTGGTGTGGACGTGAGATGTAAAATATTTCTGCCTGGCCAGGCTTGTGTGGTGCTGAAACGTTTGGTTCGTGCCTGGGCTAGGCAAAGCATCAATGTCCCATCAATCAATCCATGCAGCAATTATTTAATGCTAATATCCATCCATGTTGCTGTTAGACTCGTGGCCGCATGACCAGGCACGGCCAGGCGATCGAAATCGGTCGCCTGGGCCAGGCTACTTGCAGTGTCTGGAGTCCAGCCAAGCTAATTAAACTGCAAGGGAACCCAGGCCGGGCGGGCTTTCTTTTTCACAGGGTAGCAACCAAACAAGTGTGCATGAAATCCAGCCACAACCCCAGGCCAGGCAAAAGATGCTCAAGACGCAAGCCAAACTGACCTTATATCTCCCAGGTTCACACATACACATGTCTCGCTCACACATACACATGTCTCTCCCTTGTTCTCTCTCCATGTGACACGCACCCAGGAACACACGTATTATCTCCTTCCATCCATACGTCTATCTTGATATCTCTCGGGGCATCTTCTATCGCGCACACACCTTGTCACTCGATCTCTGACCCATGTAGTCCCATCACAATCTCCAGGGAATCTCTCTATGACAAACATACACTCTCTCCTCCCCATGTCTGCATTTTCTCCGTACGTCTCTTCGACCTCTCTCCCTTATTGTCAGACCCCTCTTGGCCACATGCTAGGGGTCTTGCTCTCTCGGTTCCAAACAACCACACACTATCACCTCACCTTGCCTCCATTATCAAAGATGCATGTGTGATATGTTTGCATAAGACACGCATGCTTTTTCTCTACTTTTATCGTGTGTTGTCCATGTCTCTTTCACACATGCACACACACTTTTTTCACGCACTCTTTCTATCTCTCTCTCTCTCTCTCTAGTTAGGGACTCTATCACGTCCATAAGCATATGGATGTTTTGAAAAGTCAAACCTCAGAAAAGTTTGACCAGGTATATGTGGAGAAAAACATTTACATCTGGAACGATCATTATATTCATCACAACATGTACTTACTTCATACTATCATTTATCTTTGGTATTGTAGATATAAGTAATTTCTTTATAAACTTGGTCAAAGTTTCAAAAGTCTGACTTTAAAAAAAATGTTGGAACTACATTATCGAACGGAGGGAGTAACCCTTTCTCTCTCTCTCTCTCTCTCTCTCTCTCTCTCTCTCTCTCTCTCTCTGCTATCTCTCACAGGCCTCCCCTCTCACTCGAACTCTCTATACCGGTGGATTATACGCTCACTATGTCAGCGTATAGCTCCGTATATTGTTTAGTTGACCAGTCAACCAATCCACGTGCTGCCTTGTCAGCTCGTGTTCTGTATCTTCGTGTGCTGGCCCATGTGGCAGTGCATGAAAATAAGTAAACTAGAGGCCCATCTAACACGCGGTGAAGTAAACAAAGTTGAAACCACTCAGGGTAGCACCCCGCTCGCTAGTAAATTGAGGGCGCATTGTGGACACACTTCTTGTGCGTGAAGGACGCACTCGCGCACAATTCACCACTGCGCGGCGGCATGCACAGAAGGACGCACTCGCGCACACCCAGTACACAACACACATCAGCACACGTGTACACCGGGGTCGCCGCCGGTTGAGATGGACGGCGAGGCAGCCAACAAGCAGAAGCGGCTCGAGCCAAAACCGCATCCGGCGAGCCTGGACTTCATCAGCACACTCCCCGACGACATGCTGCTCGTCATCATCGACCTCCTCCCCACCAAGTCTGCCGTGCGGACCGGCCTGCTCTCCCAGCGGTGGCGCCCCCTCTGGCGTTGCGTCCCCCTCAACCTCACCATCGACAGCTGCCTCTGCGATGGGGATTGCAAACACATGGCCGCAGTCTCCAAGATCCTTTCATCGCACCCTGGGCCAGCCAAATGCTTTGACATCCGCATGTTCAGTACCAACTGCAAGGTCCAACCCAAGTTCGACGAGTGGTTCTTATCCCCCGCCCTAGGTCAGCTCGAGGAGCTCAGCTTTGAAGCTGGACGATGTCGCTCTCTGCCGCCGTCCGCACTCTGCCTCACGCCAATGCTGCACCGCGCCAGCTTCAGCTCCTGCTATCTTCCCCAGAGTAATGCCGCGCCCGCCCTTCTTCTCCCTCAACTCAAGCAGCTCGACCTCTTCGATGTTGTCATCTCGAAGAAGGCTATGGAGCACCTGCTCCGCAGCTGTACTGCGCTTGAGTACCTTCGTCTTGACCAGATCCACAGGTTCATTAGCCTCCACATCGCCTCGACGAATCTCCGATGGATTTATGTGTCTTCCTGGCCCCGCAACAAGACATCAATTGGGAAGAGATCACTCCAGCTGTTCCACGTTATGGTCATTGAGAATGCGCCTTTCCTTGAGAGATTGCTTTTATCGGATCTAGAAGGTCCAACAAAAATTAGGGTCATTGACGCGCTGAAATTGGCAGCGTTGGTGTACTCGTCTGCCAAATTCTCCGAACTCTTTATTGGATCCGTAATTGTTTAGGTACAGCACTCATCTTCTTCTCCGTCTTCTTGAAATTCACATTTTTAAATTTCTTCTTGATGTATTTACGATCGTCTTCCAGAATATGGTTCCCACAAGCTTGACCCAGTCCATGCGCACAGTGAAGATCTTGGCACTAAAATCTATCGGCCTCAATCTGGATCAAGTTGTTGGATTCCTTACATGCTTTCCGTGCACGGAGAAGCTACTCATCGAGGTGAAACTTCTTTCCTATAAGTAAACGGTAATCACAACGTAGCTCAATTTTTTCGTATTTTTCCCAAATTACAATGACAAGTGTAGTGTTCAAAACTGCATATACGCACTGCACCGAAAGAAATGTTTTTAGTACTTTTTCTCACATGATCACCCGCATCGTTTTTATGCTGTACTACTATAGTAGCCTAGGCTAGTCATAGTGGAAAGTAACTTAGACTACTCCAATAACTCTATGGTTACCCTAAGAGCAAGTACTACCTCCGTCCTGGTTTACTCTTCCAATTTTGTAGTATCAAAACTTGACCATAGATTTAACTGACAAAATGTTAATGCATGTCACTAAGAACTATATCGTTGGATTCATATTTGAAAATAATTTCAAATGGTGTAATTTTTAGTGACATGCATTGGCATTTTCTTAGGTAAATCTATGGTCAAAATTTTATACTAAATACGAGGTAGTATTCCCTCCTTCCCAAAATTCTTGTCTTACATTTGTTCAGATACGGATGTATCTAACACTAAAATGTAAGTAGATACATCCGTATTTAGACAAATTTAAGACAAGAATTTTGGGACGGATGGAGTACAAAAGTGGGCTATGTAGGCCAAAACACGTGCCAAATTCACTTGTGATGCATTTGGCATCGATGCCCCTCCATTGCTCACCTGCTGCCCCAATCTGGATCACCTACTTTGCTCCGGTGCCAAATTAACTCACGCAATGAAAAAACACTGCGTGGGAGAGAGAGAGAGGACTAAGGCAATAAAAAACACTTGTTTGGGAGAGTGAGAGGCTGGTGTAGTTGGTTTGATTGATTTGTTTATACATGTGGCTTTGTGTGCACAGCGATGCCAACTCTCTCACATCGCGAGAGTGGTGCCAAAATCTTTTGATTTGACATCGATGCGTATTATGTGGCATACTTTTGCGAAATATGGCATCGGCCACATAGTGGAAGGCAACAAATGCCCAAGCTCTTCACGTGCTCCTAGTTAAATGAGAGGAAACAAAGAGAGAGAGAGAGAGAGAGAGAGAGAGAGAGAGAGAGAGAGTGAAAAAATATCACTAGCCAGCCATTCCTATCGTATGAGCGAATGATATTGTACCTCTTGATGACACGGCAATCTTATACAGCCAGTTGCTCTAATATGTTCTCTTCTTTTGCAGATAAAAAAAGACCCGAAAGTGAAAAATGTGCTGCACTATAACAATCTCATCGAATGCCTTGATCTCCATCTTACAGAAATTGATTTGATCGACTATCGAGGCAGCACATCTGAGATTAAATTGGCCAGGTTGTTTGTTCTGGAGGCAAGTGTGCTCAAAGTAATGAGGTTTGGCGTTCTCTGGCGCAACAATGAATGGCGTGCTGATCACCGCAAGCCTCTAAGCCTAAATGACAAAGCCTCCGCAGAAGCTGAATTTGTTTTTGAAACATCAAGTGGCCAGAGACTCGAAAACTTATTTGCCCATTAGTGACTTGTTAGGGTGGTGGATTTTAGTTTGTACGATAATGCTGCATCCACCTAAAGTAACAAAAGTTCTTACGTAAACTTCCTAGTAATTCCCTCTTCGTAGGTGCAGCATTACTCCTAACATTTGTAATATTAGTTTGAAACTTGTAATATTGCCGTGTCCTATTCCTGCGTTTTCAAAATCCTATGAATCAAACAGGTCCTGAGTTGGTGATGATGTTGAGCCTCCCATCTTTCACCAATAGCCGTCGGATCTAGATCTGACGCATACAAACCAAGCTTCTCCATTTTTGCAAAAATATGCCCACACTTGTTCCCTATTTACAAAAAACTCCTTGTCTCTCACAATCAGCCTTATCTCCTCCCCACCACATCTAGAAGGCCGTGGAAAAATATGGCGCGATGGCCGCTGCCGGCGCCGTCCACCCCCAATCTTGGTGTTCCGTGCAATGCACGGGCATCTATGCATGGGAAATTATGTCGAGGAGGGCTAGTTGTAAGCAGGCTAGCTCTACGGCCATGATGATAGTGACTGTAGACGCTGAGGCTGACTGTGGTATGCCGAACACGGTGCCTATATTCAGGTGTCATCTCCGGTGCAGGGTCTTGTCACTTCACTGTGAGGAGCAGCACATAATAATTTGACCAACGGGTAGTATAGTGCTAGTACTCCTACTACATTGGTAGTACTACTACTAGTACTAGTAGCACCACCGTCTGGATTTAGGAGTACTACCACGTCCATCTGGATTTTAGTATTTGACTAGCAATATCTAGTAATGCATGTCAAGAAAATGTACTACTCCCTCTGTGAATAAATACATGGTGTTTTATTCCTATCGGCGAGGGAACTTAATGTCTTTTTGCTAACTAGAGTAATAGGATTACATGCAATGAACTAAACACTGCATGTCATGTTTGGTAGTCTCAAGTCATTGAAAGCATGCACGGCCCACTTCTCCCATTGGTTGATATGTCACGAAATAAGAAACAAGGAGGGCGTTAATGCACCGTGCCTAAGTGTTTTGGGATTATTTGGTTTTCATAAGGTGACTTACACAACATTTTTGTTTACATACATTAACATTTTATTAGTTAAATGGAAGGTCAAAACTTGGCGCAAAATGCAAAGGGGACCAATAAACCAGTAAACATCAAACTTCTCTCGTTTGGCCCCAACTAGAGGTCCGATGAGATGACTATACTGCACCGGCACGGAGGGGACGCAGCTTCATTGACTTACTGCAACTGCCTTTGGGTGAATGACATGTGGACCCAAGGGGTGGCTGGCCCACTTATCATACAGCCAAAGGCAGGTGGAGTAGAGGGCCGAGGAGTAGTACGAAATCCTACGCACCAATGCATGCTAACCAAGGGTAAGAGTGATCACTCGAATCACAAGATCAGTTGACTAGAAGCTAAGCTAGACCCATCGAGGCGATGAGCGCAAGCATCAGTCGGCTGTGCCAGATGGTCCACGACGCCGGCCTGTGGCCCGGCACCGAGGAACGTCTCCAGGTATTGCTTGAGGCTGCCAGGGCGAGAGGCTACTTGGACAACAGCTTCGTCTCCTTGTTCGACGAGGTCCTCGTCGGTTTCCTCGACAAGTTCACCGTTGTCAAGAAGCTCGTGGACGACTTTGACGTACGCCTCCAGTCGACGCGCCCAGGCTCTGCGATGCCTGCCACCCTCAACGGCCACTATGGTGACAACCTCTTCGATGCACTGGTGGCCCTGCGACTGCCCGCCATCGCGCCGAAGAATGTCCACCTCGAGGTCGCGCTCGCCGCGCAGCGCCTGGCACAGCAAGACACTATCGACATAATCACCCACGTCTACGCGCAAATCGTCCACAAGGACTACTACATGAAAGAGGAGGACGATAGGATGCTGGCCTTCTTGGACCGCAGGGCAACCTTGGACGGCATTGTTCAGAAGCACATTGAGCTCGCCGCCAACACCGCTGCTCCTCACACGTCAGTTGGTGACCCGGCGCACTAGTGCGTGAGGATGTCGTTGATGGATCCGTATGTATTTTTATCTTTCTGTCAAATCCATGTAGTAGTATATGGTACTACTAGTAATTATCGTAGCTTTCGCATCAACTTCATAATTTTCGTACGTACTCCATACATGAATGGCGCCAGAACCAAACTTCTCATTACTCTAGGAAAAATCGTTATTTTCTATCTATCGGCTGCGCCATGGAGCAGAACCAAAATTTACAAGTTACGAGTTCAAAAGGAAAAGCCTGCCGTGTTTGTGTCGCACCCGCACACGGTTGGTCCGGCACGCCGCTCAAGGGGGAATGCGTGCGGTGTTGCATTTTCACTTACAAGTGGGACCGTAGTTGAGCAAATCGACTATTGGCAAACCCCAACCCCACCCACCGCGCGATGGCTGAGAAAACAGGAGGGAGAAGAGATGGTTGTAGCATGGACTCCAAGAAAATTGGTGTCGGATGGGACTCGTGTGGCTGGCGTGTGCCGTACGGCTAGACGTGAATGCTAGTTATGGCCCATGCCACCCCACTATATCGAGCCTATATCGAGGTACAGTACGTAGAACAAATTTCCTCGAGTCCGTGCTCAGCCTTCCTCTATCTCTCTTCTCAGTCAGCCAGCGGATGCGCGGAGCCCATCGTCTGTTTTCTTACATGCGGTCCCACATGTCAGTGAAAACGCAAGAGGACCCACTGAACCTGCACATCTTTCACCTCGACGTGCTGGTGATGAAAAACAAATCAGATAAAGATCTTCGGTGGCCGCTTTTGGAGTTACTCAAGAGTAGTAAGATTCTATTTACAGTTTAACCCAAGATGCACATCACGTGGCTTCAACTACCACTCTATTTTCTTGCATGACACGACCTGGATGCTGGATGTCCCACGTGTCGGCAAAAGGAGGAAGAACCCGACCAAATCTTCGGTTGTGCTCTCGGATTAGACTAGTTGTGCTAACTTAAAATTTTTATTGTGTACTCCCCCCGTTCCAAAATACTTGACTTCCATTTGTCCAAAAAAGGATGTACCTATATACTAAAACATGTCTAGATACATCTATATTTTGACAAATAGAAGGCATGTATTGTGGAACGGAGGGAGTAGAATGGATGCAAGTTTTGGTATTGGGAAGAAGAGTACATCGATATATTGATAGAGCGCAATTTAGTAGATGTTCTAGCACTTTTAGCTAGCATATAGGCTAGAGATGAGACTAGTGCACTTGTTGATACTCCTACTAGAATAGAGGCTAGACATGGGACTAGATGCGAGGAAGCAACGTCTACTTCTTTACACTCGAAGAAGAAAGAAGCACGCAAGATCGAGCCTCCGCAGATCAACAATGAATGCATCGAGAAGGCACTAATCCAACCTACAGGAGCAATTATAGAAGTTGGATATCTTCTAGAGTAGTAAAATGCATTCTTGTGGTTCTTGTTTTCTTTGGTCTTGCTTTTCTAGTAAAAATTATTGTTGGAGTTCGTGCAAATCGGAGGTCCGTTTGGGGTCGTGCATTGGAGTTGGCCTTACAAGTGGGACCGCAGTTGAGGAAACCAACTATCGGCAAACCCCCACCTCGCCCGCTGTGCGATGGATGAAGTTAGAGAAACGACGAGGTTGAAGAGATTGCTCTAGTACGTGTTGGGGAACGTAGCAGAAATTCAAAATTTTCTACGCATCACCAAGATCAATCTATGGAGATACTAGCAACGAGAGAGAGGTGAGTGCATATTCATACCCTTGAAGATCGCGATGCGGAAGAGTTACAAGAACGCGGTTGGTGGAGTCGTTCACGAAGCGATTCAGATCGCGGCCGAATCCGATCTAAGCACCGAACAACGGTGCCTCCGTGTTCAACACACGTACAGCCCGGGGACGTCTCCTCCTTCTTGATCCAGCAAGGGGAGAGGAGAAGTTGAGGGAGAACTCTGACAGCACGACGGCGTGGTGTTGGTGGAGCTCGTGGTTCTCCAGCAGGGCTTCGCCAAGCACTACGGAGTAGCAGGAAGAGTTGGAGGAGGGAGGAGCTGCGCCAAAAGCAAGGGTGCGGCTGCCCTCTCTCTCCCTCACTATATATAGGGGGAAGGGAGGAGAGGGAGGCGCCCTAGGGTTCCCTAGGGGAGGGGCAGCGGCCACAGGGGAAACCCTAGATGGGTTTGGGCGCCCCCACCACCTAGGAAACTTGCCCCCAAGCCGGGAGGGGCGGCTGCCCTAGGGGTGGACGCCCCCAACTCTCCTGGTTACATGAGATGGGGTGGGAGGGGCGCTCGGCCCCTTAGTGGGCTGATGTGCCCTCTCGCCTTGGCCCATAAGGCCCCCCAACGCTTGTCGAGGCCTCCGAAATCCCTTTCGGACACGCTGGTCATCACCTGGTACCCCCAGAACAATTTCGGACTCCAATAACCTTCGTCCAATATACCGATCTTCACCTCTGGACCATTCTGGAGCTCCTCGTCATGTCCGGGATGTCATCCGGGACTCCGAACAACCTTCGGTAACCATATACTATTTCCCATAACAACTCTAGCGTCATCGAACCATAAGTGTGTAGACCCTACGGGTTCGGGAGCCATGCAGACATGACCGAGACATCTCTCCGGCCAATAACCAACAACGGGATTTGGATACCCATGTTGGCTCCCACATGTTCCACGATGATCTCATCGGATGAACCACGATGTCAAGGATTCAAGCAATCCCGTATATAATTCCCTTTGTCAATCGGTATCTTACTTGCCCGAGATTCGATCGTCGGTATCCCAATACCTCGTTCAATCTCGTTACCGGCAAGTCACTTTACTCGTTCCGTAATGCATGATCCCGTGACTAACTACTTAGTCAAATTGAGCTCATTATGATGATGCATTACCGAGTGGGCCCAGAGATACCTCTCCGTCACACGGAGTGACAAATCCCAGTCTCGATTCGTGCCAACCCAATAGACACTTTCGGAGATACCCGTAGTGCACCTTTATAGCCACCCAGTTACGTTGTGACGTTTGGCACACCCAAAGCATTCCTACGGTATCCGGGAGTTGCACAATCTCATGGTCTAAGGAAATGATACTTGACATTAGAAAAGCTTTTAGCAAACGAACTACACGATTGTCACACCCTGCATTTTGTAACATTTCATTTGCATTATTAAAGCATGAAAATTTGGACCAACAAAAACTTTTGCATTATTTGGCTTTTATTTGGAGTTGGTTTTCTCTCTGTGATTTTTAAGTGCTCCTTAAAGTCAACACAACTCCACCTTATATACTTCATCTCCTTGCCCCAAACTTCTGCCCAATGATCGTGCCATGTGTATAGAGCAATATAGTATTTTCTTACAAAAATAATTTGGCCAAATAGTACTTTCAAAAATTAGTTTTCCAAAAACCCCTAAATTGAGGTTTGCACTGCAAGTACTTGATTTGGGATATGAAAAATATTTCAAAAGGTATATTTGAATCCTATTAGATGTAGGACTCCCATAAACCACAAAAATATAATTTTAAAAGCTATTGTCCTATTTTATTTAAAAGCTTTTTCTTAAGGCCAGAAATGGTCTTTAATAGGGAAAAAATATTTTATTGTTTCAGAAATATTTGACAAAAATCAGTGGACATGTATTTTCCATATATAAGGGTTTCAACACATGGTCATGTTCAAAATATTGGACAAAACCTCCCAAAACCATTTCTGCCCATTTCAAGGATTTGAAATATTTCTACAGGAAATATTTTCACAAAAATCCAAGGAAAATCTAGCAAGTCACACATGCATATTTTGATCACCTTGCAAAGCCTCATGTCAATTAAAGTCATTTTGGCACACCAAAATGCCCCAAAACCCTCTCTGACCAGAATCAAATTTGAACAAGTTTGTACTACCAACTTTCTCTCCTTGACCCCAACTTTTGTGAGGATGTTCACATGACCAAATGAGACCACTACACAAAGTGGTGCATCAAGGAGAAGTGATTTGCTCAACTAGATCTACACAAGTTCATTTCTGCTAATTTCTAGGGTTTACAAAAGTTGCATTGGCAACTTTGCCCAAATGAGCTCAAAATGGGTGGGAGGCCCTAAATGCATGTGCCATTTCACCCTGTGGAGTCACATGACTAATGGAAATCATCTACTTGCCCACCAGCATCAAACACCTTCTGCCACTTTACCAAAATCCCATTTTGGCCTCTCCCACTAATCTCCATGAGCCCTGCTTTTTACCACAACCCCTCCTAGTTCCCCTCTATCACCTGGATGCTTTCCTGCCCGAGGAAGCAATGATGAAGGGAGGGGGAACCCCATTTTTCTTCTCTGGACAGCAGATTCCCCCCTCTCTCTCAGCCTCCTTCTCTCCCCTCAGCTTTCCAGAGCATCCAAGGCTCTCTCCAGCTTTTGCCCATAGCCCCTCCAGCTGCCAGACACAAGTGGACGCGCGCAGACGTGGGAAAACCGCGGATGCCGGCCAAAGTCGCGCACTGGAGCGCCTGGCAGGGCACCCAACCGTTGATGCCGCGTCCCTCGACCACCTCGAGCCTCCCCCGCGTGCCAGTCGATGCCCCTCGACGTCCGCTCCACGCCAGCAGGCTGCCCAGTTGCTCCCGCACCCTCCTCTCTCTCCTGCAGCTCGCGCCAGAGCACCGCTCCGCTCGGCCAATGCGCGCGCCGCTCCTGTGGCCCGCCCGCAGCTCGTCCCTCTCCTCCTCTCTCTTCTTAGCACCCTAGACCACCCCCACGAACACCCCCGAGCCCTCCATTCCCTCTCTAACGGCCACCCGAGCCGATCCCGCGGGCACCCCTAGGCCACACTTACGGTGGACCTCGGCCAGCCTATATAAGGCGACCCCGAGCCCCTCTCTCACTCCCTGTCGCTCCCCCACACTCCTAATCAACCTCCCGCACCCCCCATTCATCTCTAGAGCCGCCCGAGCTCGAGATCGAGCTCGAGCCCCGCCGCCTTGGCTCGTCGGCGTTCGCGGGTACAGTTCTCCTCCGCCCCCGTTTTCTCTCGATCTGGAACCGCGCGGCAACGCTGACCCTTTCCCCTCTCTTCCCCACTCTTTTTGCAGCCAGGAATGGCCAGAACCATCGACACCCGAAGCACCTCCACCATGTGACCTCGTCGCCGGCGAACCAGGCTGCTCCGGCGACCATCTCCACCACCAACTGGACGGCGGCATCCCCCTAGTCCAATGGTACCAACCATGCATTCCCCCGTGCCCTATATCGCCGCCGGCGAGCTCGCCATTGCCTCTGGACGGAGGTAGACGACGACGGCCATGGGCCCTGTCCGTCAGCCTCACGCCCTAACGGGTGGGACCCACCCGTCAGGTTTAAAAACGCACGCGTGCGCACCGGTTCTCCCGTCGGCTAAAGGCGTACTCCGCCTTTACGCCTTTGACGTGGCGGCCTCGCGCGGGCCGATTTCCCCCCTTGGCCGGCTGCACTGTGGCCTTTCTGTCCCAGTGGCACAGTGCCATTTCCCCTTTTTCTTTTCTGTCAAACTTACAAAAATTCCTCTGGACTAAATATAAATCCAAATGAAATAATTCCAGTTCCTAAATTCTTGTAAAAATCCCGCCTATTTAGTGGTGCAACTTTCATTCAAATCAAACGACTTTTCCTTCACTGTAAATATTTAAATGCGATTTTTAGCATTTAAATATACCTTTGTAAATCCATTCCTCCTGTTATGTCACTCCAAATCCAAAACTAAGGATTTTTCCCTTCTTAGTTTTCACCCTAGTATTTAGCAAAAATGAGTTGACATTTTTCTGAGCACTTTGGTTTTTTTGTTTTATTATTGCCTTATTTCTCTTGTTATTATTTTGCGACGATAGATTGCGTTGCTGACGAAGGAGTTGGACCAGAAGACTTTGAAGACCCAGAAGACTTTGTTGAGCCAGGCAAGCAGCCCTTTGACCATGTCTATGAAACCCTTTTTATGCATATCATATAGCACCATATTGTTGTTGCAACGGAATCATGATGAGGTAGTAACCACTTTGATGGTTTGCCACCGTACTTCCTCGTTGATACTTGCATTGTGCATGACCCTACCTTCTTATGAGGGTTATGCCGGTGGGAGTAGAGAGGATGCTAAAGTAGATGCTGCGCAAAAGGGACGGGAATATGCATGATGAAGGAGACAAAGTGTTTTCAAAGGACTTTTCGAAAACCCCGTCGGGTGCCACTTATGCCCGAGGGAGATGATGAGATGGGTAACCACTTGATGACAAAGTGGTGTACCGAGGCAAGTGTGTGTTGTTTTGAAAATGGGTTGGTTTAAGTTGCGACCGTTATTCCAACCTTACATGTGTAACCACTATACCCTTATATAGGAAAGGGCATTATTGATTACCTAGACCGATACTAGCTTGGGGCCCGCATTACTAGTGACGGGAGAGTTGTTGGTGCGCTCTCTCGGGACGGGGTCGTGCCAGGTAGGGCGGCCATGACTGTTTTCACAGGGCACTGGATACACCGTTGTGTCCCCTCTCGGATGTTACGATCTCGAGTGAGTCTCGTATGATGTACATCGTGAGGATATGGAGCAACGAGTGGACTCCTTGTTAGTGTCGTCTAGGGAAAGGTAGTGATCGGGTGCTTACCCCGGGTACTTGAGGTATCGCGGGTCGTGGATGACACGGAAGTTCCCCGGATCTTGTGGGTAAAGTGTGCAACCTCTGCAGAGTGTAAAACTATTCGAATAGCCGTGTCCATGGTCAAGGATAGTTGGGTAACCACTCTTGGGCTACGTCCACATGTTTACAAATCGTGTGTGTGTGTTGATAAAACTACTTGGGTCAAGTCAAGGGACTTGACATGATTGAGTTGGGTTGGTGCCCTCTCTATTTATGTTGATATCTGTAACCTGTCCTCACGGTTACTTGAATTCTCCTAATGCATGTCTTACAAGTTGTTGAACATGTCATTGCACTCAAAACTAGCTTTCTGCAAAAGTTTACCTATATCATGTATCATTACATCTTGGACCAAAACATGGGTTGCCACTGGTTATTTAATTGACCAGGCATGGAAGAACCGGAGTTTGAAGAAGAGTTCTTTGGAGACGAACATGCAAACTAGGACGTATCCCAGTCAGAATGCCTGTAGGGTTAAGGCAGATGGCATGGGTCCTACTTATCGACGAAGATTTCCGCTGCTTGTGTTTCATTTGATGTTCAGCCCTTAAGGCTTATCAATGTAAGACTTGACCATAATGGTCATAATTTGTGTAAGACGGTATGTATGGATGTAAGACTCTTGTTATTCAGCTTCTGTCTGTTCAGTGAGCATTGATCTCTGGGATCACTGTACACGTGCATTCGGCGATCTCGACTTATGGGTCGAGGTCCCCACAGAGTTGGTATCAGAGCCATCCTGACTGTAGGAAGCCTTAGTTAGCATGGACGTTAGTTAGAGTGAGACTATCCACGAAATTACCTATATACCTATGTTTTCTGAAAGTATCCCAAACATAGGTCACATTCCCTCTATTGACCCTTCCCCTTCCACTTTTGTAGATGGCCGTCGTACCCAAGGACTTCCTGACCACCGGATTTCCCGTGCTTCTTGAGGATAGCCTCAGGAAGTGCCAGTTCACTCGAGCCCCCACCTTCTCCTACCACGAGCACTGGATCAACATCACTAAGAAGGAGTATCATGTGGAGGTAGTCGTGAGGGCAAACGACTTCCCAATGAGCTGGTTCTTTGAGGGACCCCAGATGGCAACCCTGCTTCTCGCCGTTGAGACTGCTGCTCTCAAGGCATTGACTCGCCTTCGAGATCTTCTGCCAGAGATGGCAAGTGAGCCAGCCACTCGTTACCTGCCTTATCGTAAGGAGGGTGATGACGAGAGCAGCACACCAGCTCCACCCATGGACGAAGGACTTTCCCTCCGTTTCCAGATCTACTTCAGCTTGTGTGCCGACAGCCTGGCACAACACTTGGCCTCGGAGTCGGTGGAGCTTCGGAAGGAACTCCACGAGACCAAGGAACTCCTCCGCCTGGCTCAGGCGAAGTCGGACAGGATCAATAAGGATGGTGCACCCCCTGGACAGCCCGTTGTAGCCTATCGAGGCGGGCGACCCCCACAGATCACGAATGCCAAGGGGTCATCTCAGCCACGCCGTATGACGGTGAAAGACTACCGCAACCTCTTCACGTTGCCCCTGGCAAAGCAGCGCTGTGTTCAGCTCCTCCACTCCCCCACTCCCTCAAGTGACAAAGAGACTAAGACAGATGAAGATGAGGAGGAAGACCCAGAGGAGCCGGAATACCCGACTGAGCATTCCACCACTTAGACACCATTCAGGACTAGGATAGGCCAGTCTGTAACCCTTAAGGTAGGATAGGTCGTGTACCCCTTATGCGAAGTCGATTCCTTGTAATGGTTCATATGAAACCATGTAGTGTTGTGTTTGCTTTTGATGTGTTTGATGGACGTCGTGCTTTCCTTCGGGAACTTGTAAACGACTACATCACCCATTTGGACTTTAATGAATGTGTTTGGCCCTTTTGGCCCTTGCATGAAAACAATTAGTGTCATACCAACCCCCTTAATAGGCATCCCATCTATATTGCTTTCCCCATTTTTTCCACTCATGAGACCTTGACCGCTCCAACAGGATGCCTGTTGTAACACGTACTGGTACCTCTACCCAGCAGCAAGAAGCCGGAGGTTCTGCTGAAGCAGGGGTCAGCCAGGACCAAGCCCAAGGACAGACTCCACCCCCACCACCTCCTCCAAACATGGACATGGCTTAGCTTCTCCAAGCCTTCCGAGAGGAACGCCAAGCCAACACTGCAGCCTTCAAGATGATTGCTCAAGCTGTCAATCGCCAGCCGGTGGGACACAGCAATGGACATTCCACGTTGGTGGAGTTCAAGAAGCATGCACCACCCACCTTCATCGAGACTGCTGAACCCCTGGATGCAGATGACTGGGTCCGCACCATTAAGGATCTGCTGGCACTAGTCGGATGCACTGAGGACCGTGAGAAGGTGGCGTATGCTGCCCACTGTCTCAGGGGGACTGCCAAAGCTTGGTGGGATGGATTCAAGGTCATGCATGCTGAGGAAAACATCACTTGGAATGACTTCAAGGCAGAATTCTGCAAGGCCCACATTCCTTCCGGAATCATGGCCATCAAGAAGTGTGAGTTCCGAGCCCTGAAGCAAGGAAGTAGCACTATCAAGGAGTACATGCAGAAGTTCAGTGTTCTCTCAAGGTATGCTCCTGAGGATGTCAGCACTGATGCTGCCAAAAAGGAGCGCTTCATGGAAGGCCTTAACCATACTCTGCAGTACTCGCTTGTTGTGTGTGACTGCCCGACCTTTCTTGATCTGGTGAACAAGGCACTCATGCTTTAGGACAAGCGACGTGCTTTGGATGATACCCGTAAGTGCAAGATGATCAGCAAGGGTAGCTCCAGCAACCAGAAGCCTCGCCCGTGGCAGCCAGCCCCGGTCAAGCCAACCTATCAGCAGCCAAGAGCTCCTGCACCCCGCACCAACTATCCACCTCAGCAGTATGCCAACCCCAGGCCAGCTTACAACAACCTCAATAACAATGCCGGCAAGAGCAGCAACCCCAACCAAGTCACTTGCTTTGGATGTGGTCAGCCAGGACACTACTCCAAGTATTGCCCCAACAAGAAGCCCGACGCCCCGCGCCCCAATGCGCAGAACCTAGGACAAGGCCGTGGAATGCCACCAAGGAACCAAGCTCCCCGCAACCTGCCCAACAACGACAAGGGTCGTGTGAATCATGTCACTACAGAAGAAGCCCAAGAAGACCCGGACGTCGTGTTGGGTATGTTCCTTGTCAATTCAGCACCTGCAACTTTCTTGTTTGATTCTGGAGCCACGCATTCATTTGTCACCCAAAAGTTTGCATTAAAAAGTGGCATGACCCCTACACCCCTGAATAACCCTATGGTGGTACAAACCCCCGGAGCAGAGATGAGAGCCAAGATAGGATGTAAAGGAGTCGGGATTGTCACTAATGGGGTAGACTTCCTAGCAGACCTTATCATCTTAAGATCGCAAGGCTTGGATGTGATCTTAGGAATGGATTGGATCATCAAGCACCAAGGCTTGTTTGATTGTGCCAACCGGATTGTCACTGTGACCAATGAGCAAGGAGTCGAAGTTAAATTTGCCTCCAACCCCTCCTCTGCTCAAGCCAACCAAGTCAATTATCTGACTGAAGTTGAATTGGAGCAAGTGCCGGTAGTATGCAAATACCCCGATGTCTTTCCTGATGAGCTACCGGGAATGCCTCCTGACCGAGACATTGAGTTCATCATCGAGCTCATACCCGGAGCGGGACCCATCTATAAGAAGCCTTATAGAATGGGATCGGAGGTGTTAGCAGAATTGAAGAAGCAACTAGAAGAACAGTTGAGGAAGGGATATATCCACCCTAGTGCCTCCCCTTGGGGATCACCTATTCTGTTTGTGGCAAAGAAGGACGGTACCATCCGCTTGTGCATTGACTACCGCTCCCTCAATGAAGTTACAATCAAGAACAAGTATCCACTTCCCAAGATTGAAGATTTGTTTGATCAACTCAATGGGGCCAAGGTGTTCTCCAAGATCGACCTCGGATCTGGGTACTACCAGCTGAAAATCAGACCCCAAGATATTCCAAAGACGGCATTTGTAACCAGATATGGCCTGTATGAGTGCACGGTCATGTCCTTTGGATTGACCAATGCCCCATCTTACTTCATGTATCTCATGAATAAGGTCTTCATGGAGTATTTGGACAAGTTTGTCATTGTCTTCATTGATGACATTCTTGTTTTCTCGAAGACGGAAGAAGAGCACGAGCAACACTTGAGGATGGTCCTAGACAAGCTTCGAGAGCACCAACTGTATGCCAAGTTCAGCAAGTGCAAATTTTGGCTGCGTGAAGTTGGATTTTTGGGTCATGTTTTGACCGAAGAAAGATTGTTGGTCGATCCCGCTAAGATTGAAGCCGTGACTGAATGGCAATCCCCAAGCAATGTGAAGGAAGTCAGAAGCTTACTCGGACTCGCCGGATATTACCGCAAGTTCGTTGAAGGATTCTCAAGCATTGCCCGACCCATGACTCAGCTCTTGAAGAAGGACAAGAAGTTTGAATGGATGCCGAAGTGCGAAGAGAGCTTCTAGGAGCTGAAGAAGAGATTGACCACCGCCCCAGTTCTAGCCACACCAGATATACACAAGGAGTTTGTCATATATTGTGATGCGTCAAGAACCGGACTGGGGGGTGTTCTGTTGCAAGAAGGCAGAGTCGTAGCTTACCTTTCAAGGCAACTACAGCCTCATGAAGAGAACTATGCTACTAATGATCTTGAGTTAGCAGTAGTGGTTCATGCCCTGAAGACATGGCGACATTACCTCCTAGGGAAGCGGTGTGAGATATACACGGATCACAAAAGTCTGAAGTATATTTTCACTCAAAAGGAATTGAACATGAGGCAAAGAAGATGGATAGAGTTGATCAAGGATTATGACCTCAGTGTTCAATACCACCCTGGGAAGGCTAATGTGGTAGCAGATGCATTAAGCAGAAAGGCTTGTTCCTTGAATGCTATGCTTAAGGACAAGCTGCCCGCCTTGTATGGAGAACTTGAAAGCTTCGGGTTGGAATTGGTTGCACCAGGCTTCTTGGCCAACCTCGAAGTTAGGCCTACCTTGATGGATGATGTTAAGGAAGCTCAGAAGGGACATGAAAGCATTGAAGGCATCAAGAGGAAGATCAAGGCAGGCAAAGCCCCGGGATTCTCAGAGGATGAGCAAGGAATTGTGTGGTTTGGGAATCGCATTTGCGTACCCAATAAGATTGAGGTCAAGAATTTGATCTTGGAAGAAGCTCATGACACCCCATATTCCATCCACCCCAGAGGAACCAAGATATATCAAGATCTGAAGGAAAGATTTTGGTGGCACGGGATGAAAAGGGAGATTGCCACCTATGTTGCAAAGTGTGATGTATGCCAAAGGGTCAAGGCTGAATATCAGCGACCTGCTGGATTGCTCCAACCACTCAAGGTTCCCGAGTGGAAGTGGGATAAAGTCGGAATGGACTTCATCACTGGATTACCCAGGTCAAATAAGGGACATGACTCCATCTGGGTCATAATCGACCATTTGACCAAAGTAGCCCATTTCATTCCTGTCAAAACGACTTACAAGGGAAACTAGCTAGCCAGCCTCTACATCAACAGAATCGTAAGCCTTCATGGTGTTCCCAAGGAGATTGTGTCAGATCGCGAAACCCAGTTTACCTCAAGGTTCTGGAAGAAGTTCCAAGAGGCCATGGGGACCAAGTTGTCCTTCAGCACTGCTTTCCACCCAAAGACCGGAGGTCAGACAGAACGAGTGAATTAGATACTCGAAGACATGCTCCGAGCCTGTGTCTTAGCATATGGAGCTAGGTGGGAAGATTGCCTCCCTTTTGCAGAGTTCTCTTATAACAACAGTTATCAGTCAAGCCTTCAGATGGCACCATTTGAGGTGTTATACGAACGGAAGTGCCGCACACCCCTCAATTGGTCAGAGACCGGAGAAGGAATTGTCTTTGGGCCCGATATCCTCCGTGAAGCAGAAGAGCAAGTCTAGCTTGTCAGAGAGCGTTTGAAGACCGCCAAGTCAAGGCAGAAGAGCTACGCTGACTCACGTCGTAGAGACATGAACTTCCGAGTTGGAGACCATGTCTATCTCTGGGTCACACCTCTCAAGGGAACCCAGCGTTTCCATGTTAAAGGGAAGCTCGCACCAAGATACATCGGCCCCTTCAAGCTCACTGAACGACGAGGAGAAGTGGCTTACCAGTTGGAACTGCCACCTGAACTATCCGATGTGCACAACGTATTCCACGTGTCACAACTCCAAAAGTGCCTCCAAGTTCTAGTCAAGCCTGATCTCTACAAGGACATCAATCACCAAGCCATTGACCTTCAGCCTGATTTGACCTACCATGAGAGGCCCATCTGCATTTTGGATGAGGCTGAGCGACACACTCGAAGCCGCACCATCAAGTACTTCAAGGTCCAGTGGAGCAACCACACTGAAGCTGAAGCAACTTGGGAACGTGAAGACTACCTGAGATCCGAGTTTCCGTATCTCTTTAAAGCGTAGTTTAGGAATCTCGGGGACGAGATTCTTGTAAGGGGGGTAGGTCTGTCACACCCTGCATTTTGTAACATTTCATTTGCATTATTAAAGCATGAAAATTTGGACCAACAAAAACTTTTGCATTATTTGGCTTTTATTTGGAGTTGGTTTTCTCTCTGTGATTTTTAAGTGCTACTTAAAGTCAACACAACTCCACCTTATATATTTCATCTCCTTGCCCCAAACTTTTGCCCAATGATCATGCCATGTGTATAGAGCAATATAGTATTTTCGTACAAAAATAATTTGGCCAAATAGTACTTTCAAAAATTAGTTTTCCAAAAACCCCTAAATTGAGGTTTGCACTACAAGTACTTGATTTGGGATATGAAAAATATTTCAAAAGGTATATTTGAATCCTATTAGATGTAGGACTCCCATAAACCACAAAAATATAATTTTAAAAGCTATTTTCCTATTTTATTTAAATGCTTTTTCTTAAGGCCAGAAATGGTCTTTAATAGGGAAAAATTATTTTATTGTTTCAAAAATATTTGACAAAAATCAGGGAAACTCACTGGACATATATTTTCGATATATAAGGGTTTCAACACATGGTCATGTTCAAAATATTGGACAAAAACCATTTCTGTCCATTTCAAGGATTTGAAATATTTCTACAGGAAATATTTTCACAAAAATCCAAGGAAAATCCAGCAAGTCACTAATGCATATTTTGATCACCTTGCAAAGCCTCATGTCAATTAAAGTCATTTTGGTTCACCAAAATGCCCCAAAACCCTCTCTGACCAGAATCAAATTTGAACAAGTTTGTACTACCAACTTTCTCTACTTGACCCCAACTTTTGTGGGCATGTTCACATGACCAAATGAGGCCACTACACAAAGTGGTGCATCAAGGAGAAGTGATTTGCTCAACTAGATCTACACAAGTTCATTTCTGCTATTTTCTAGGGTTTACAAAAGTTGCATTGACAACTTTGCCCAAATGAGCTCAAAATGGGTGGGAGGCCCTAAATGCATGTACCATTTCACCCTGTGGAGTCACATGACTAATGGAAATCATCTACTTGCCCAAACCAGCATCAAACACCTTCTGCCACTTTACCAAAATCCCATTTTTGGCCTCTCCCACTAATCTCCATGAGCCCTGCTTTTTACCACAACCCCTCCTAGCTCCCCTCTATCACCTGAATGCTTTCTTGCCTGAGGAAGCAATGATGAAGGGAGGGGGAACCCCATTTTTCTTCTCTGGACAGCAGATTCCCCCCCTCTCTCTCAGCCTCCTTCTCTCCCCTCAGCTTTCCAGAGCATCCAAGGCTCTCTCCAGCTTTTGCCCATACCCCCTCTAGCTGCCAGACACAAGTGGACGCGCGCGGACGGGGGAAAACCGCGGATGCCAGCCAAAGTCGCGCTCTGGAGCGCCTGGCAGGGCACCCAACCGTTGACGCCGCGTCCCCCGACCACCTCGAGCCTCCCCCGCGCGCCAGTCGATTCCCCTCGACGTACGCTCCACGCCAGCAGGCTGCCCACTTGCTCCCACACCCTCCTCTCTCTCCTGCAGCTTGCGCAAGAGCGCCGCTCCGCTTGGCCAATGCGCGCGCCGCACCTGTGGCCCGCCCGCAGCTCGTCCCTCTCCTCCTCTCTCTCCTTAGCACCCTAGACCACCCGCACGAACACCCCCGAGCCCTCCATACCCTCTCTAACGGCCACCCGAGCCGATCCCATGGGCACCCGTAGGCCACGCCTACGGTGGACCTCGGCCATCATATATAAGGCGACCCCGAGCCCCTCTCTCACTCCCTGTCGCTCCCCCACACTCTTAATCAACCTCCCACACCCCCCATTCATCTCCAGAGCCGCCCGAGCTCGAGATCGAGCTCGAGCCCCGCCGCCTCGGCTCGTTGGCGTTCGTGCGGTAAGGGCCTCCTCCGCCCCCGTTTTCTCTAGATCTGGAACCACGCGGCAACGCTGACCCTTTCCCCTCTCTTCCCCACTCTTTTTGCAGCCGGGAACGGCCGGAACCACCGACGCCCAAAGCACCTCCGCCGTGTGACCTCGTCGCCGGTGAACAAGGCTGCTCCAGCGACCATCTCCACCACCACCTGGACGGCGACATCCCCCCGAGTCCAACGGTACCAACCATGCATCCCCCCGTGCCCTATATCGCCGCCGGCGAGCTCGCCGTTGCCTCTGGACGGAGGTAGACGACGACGGCCGTGGGCCCTGTCCGTCAGCCTCATGCCCTGACGGGTGGGACCCACCCGTCAGGTTTAAAAATGCACGCACGCGCACCGGTTCGCCCGTCGGCTGAAGGCGTACTCCAACTTTACGCCTTCGACGTGGCGGCCTCGCGCGGGCCGATTTCCCCCCTGGGCCTGCTGCACTGTGGCCTTTCTGGCCCAGTGGCACAGTGCCATTTCCCCTTTTTCTTTTCTGTCAAACTTACAAAAATTCCTTTGGACTAAATATAAATCCAAATGAAATAATTCTAGTTCCTAAATTCTTGTAAAAATCCCGCCTATTTAGTGGTGCAACTTTCATTCAAATCCAACGAATTTTCCTTCACTGTAAATATTTAAATGCGATTTTTAGCATTTAAATATACCTTTGTAAATCCATTCCTCCTGTTATGTCACTCCAAATCCAAAACTAAGAATTTTTCCCTTCTTAGTTTTCACCCTAGTATTTAACAATGAGTTGACATGTTTCTGAGCACTTTGGTTTTTTTGTTTTATTATTGCCTTATTTCTCTCGTTATTATTTTACGACGATAGATTGCGTTGCTGACGAAGGAGTTGGACCAGAAGACTTTGAAGATCCAGAAGACTTTGTTGAGCCAGGCAAGCAGCCCTTTGACCATGTCTATGAAACCCTTTTTATGCATATCATATAGCACCATATTGTTGTTGCAACAGAATCATGATGAGCTAGTAACCACTTTGATGGTTTGCCACCGTACTTCCTCATTGATACTTGCATTGTGCATGACCCTACCTTCTTATGAGGGTTATGCCGGTGGGAGTAGATAGGATGCTAAAGTAGATGCTACGCAAAAGGGACGCGAATATGCATGATGAAGGAGACAAAGTGTTTTCAAAGGACTTTTCAAAAACCCCGTCGGGTGCCACTTATGCCCAAGGGAGATGATGAGATGGGTAACCACTTGATGACGAAGTGGTGTACCGAGGCAAGTGTGTGTTGTTTTCAAAACGGATTGGTTTAAGTTGCGACCGTTATTCCAACCTTACATGCGCAACCACTCTACCCTTATATGGGAAAGGGCATTATTGATTACTTAGACCGATACTAGCTTGGGGCCCGCATTACTAGTGACGGGAGAGTTGTTGGTGCGCTCTCTCGGGATGGGGTCGTGCCAGGTAGGGCGGCCATGACTATTTTCACAGGGCACCGGATACACCGTTGTGTCCCCTATCAGATGTTATGATCTCGAGTGAGTCTCGTATGATGTACATCGTGAGGATACGGAGCAACGAGTGGACTCCTTGTTAGTGTCGTCTAGGGAAAGATAGTGATCGGGTGCTTACCCCGGGTACTTGAGGTATCGCGGGTCGTGGATGACACGGAAGTTCCCCGGATCTTGTGGGTAAAGTGTGCAACCTCTGCAGAGTGTAAAACTATTCGAATAGCCATGTCCACGGTCAAGGACAGTTGGGTAACCACTCTTGGGCTACGTCCACATGTTTACAAATCGTGTGTGTGTGTTGATAAAACTACTTGGGTCAAGTCAAGGGACTTGACATGATTGAGTTGGGTTGGTGCCCTCTCTATTTATGTTGATATCTGTAACCTGTCCTCATGGTTACTTGAATTCTCCTGATGCATGTCTTACAAGTTGTTGAACATGTCATTGCACTCAAAACTAGCTTTCTACAAAAGTTTACCTATATCATGTATCATTACATCTTGGACCAAAACATGGGTTGCTTGCGAGTACATTCAAAGTACTCATTGGCTTGCCACTGGTTATTTAATTGACCAGGCATGGAAGAACCGGAATTCGAAGAAGAGTTCTTTGGAGACGAACATGCGAACTAGGACGTTTCCCAGTCAGAATGCCTGTAGGGTTAAGGCAGATGGCATGGGTCCTACTTATCGACGAAGATTTCTGCTGCTTGTGTTTCATTTGATGTTCAGCCCTTAAGGCTTATCAATGTAAGACTTGACCATAATGGTCATAATTTGTGTAAGACGGTATGTACGGATGTAAGACTCTTGTTATTCAGCTTCTGTCTGTTCAGTGAGCATTGATCTCTGGGATCACTGTACACGTGCATTCGGCGATCTCGACTTATGGGTCGGGGTCCCCACAATGATCTTGTGCTATGCTTAGGATTGGGTCTTGTCCATCACATCATTCTCCTAATGATGTGATCCCGTTATCAATGACATCCTATGTCCATGGTCAGGAAACCATAACCATCTATTGATCAACGAGCTAGTCAACTAGAGGCTCACTAGGGACATGTTGTGGTCTATGTATTCACACATGTATTTCGGTTTCCAGTTAATACAATTATAGCATGAACAATAGACAATTATCATGAACAAGGAAATATAATAATAACCATTTTATTATTGCCTCTAGGGCATATTTCCAACAGTCTCCCACTTGCACTAGAGTCAATAATCTAGTTCACATCATTATGTGATTGTATTGAATCCAACACCCATGGTGTTTGATTATATCTCGCTTGTGAGAGAGGTTTATTAGTCAATGGGTCTGAACCTTTTAGAACCGTGTGTGCTTTACAAATATCTATGTCATCTCCTAGATGCAGCTACCATGCGCTATTTGGAACTATTCCAAATAACTGCTTTACTATACGAATCCAGTCTACTACTCAGAGTCATCCTGATTAGTGTCAAAGTTTGCATCGGCGTAACCCTTTACGAACAACTCTTTTACCACCTCCGTAATCGAGAAAATTCCTTAGTCCACTAGTTACTAAGGATAACCTTTGACCGCTGTCCTGTGATCCATTCCTGGATCACACTTGTACCCCTTGACTGACTCATGGCAAGGCACACTTTAGGTGCGGTACACGGCATAGCATACTGTGGAGCCTACGTCTAAACCATAGGGCACGACCTTCGTCCTTTCTCTCTCTTCTGCCGTGGTCAGGTCTTGAGTCTTACTCAATACTCACACCTTATAACACAGCCAATAACTCCTTCTTTGCTAATCTATTTTGAACTCCTTCAAAATCTTGTCATGGTATGTCTTCATTTGAAAGTACTATTAAGCGTTTTTGATCTATCCTTATAGATCTTGATGCTCAATGTTCAAGTAGCTTAATCCAGGTTTTCCATTGAAAAACACCTTTCAAACAACCCTATATGCTTTCCAGAAATTCTACATCATTTCCGATCAACAATATGTCAACAACATATACTCATCATAAATTTTATAGTGCTCCCACTCACTTCTTTGGTAATACAAGTTTCTCATAAACTTTGTATAAACCCAAAATCTTTGATCATCTCATCAAAGCGTATATTCCAACTCCGAGACGCTTACTCCAGTCCTTAGAAGGATTGCTGGAGCTTTGTATACTTGTTAGCATCTTTCAGGATTGTCAAAACCTTCTGGTTGTATCACATACAACCTTTCCTCAAGAAAAACAACGAGGAAACAATGTTTTGACATCCTATCTACAAGATTTCATAAATAATGCAGTAACTGCTAATATAATTCTAACAGACTCTTAGCATCGCTACGAGTGAGAAAGTCTCACCGTAGTTAACTCCTTGAACTTGTCGGAAAACATCTTAATGACAAGTCGAGCTTTCTTAATGGTGACACTTACCATCATTGTCTGTCTTCCTTTTAAAGTCCATCTGTACTCAACAGCCTTACGACCATCAAGTAGTTCTTCCAAAGTCTACACTTTGTTTTATACATGGATATTCTCTTGGATTTTATGGCCTCGAGCCATTTGTCGGAATCCGGGCCCACCATCGCTTCTCCATAGCTCGTAGGTTCATTGTTGTCTAGCAACATGACCTCCAAGACAGGATTACCATACCACTCTGAAGCAGTACATGTCCTTGTCGTCCTACGAGGTTTGGCAGTGACATGATCCGAGGCTTCATGATCACTATCATCAGCTTCCACTTCAATTGGTTTAGGTGCCACAGGAACAACTTCATGTGCCCTGCTACACACTAGTTGTAGTGACGGTTCAATAACCATATCAAGTCTCCACCATCCTCCCACTCAATTCTTTCGAGAGAAACTTTTCCTCGAGAAAGGACCCGTTACTAGAAACAATCACTTTTGCTTCCGGATCTGAAATAGGAGGTATACCCAACTATTTTGGGTGTCCTATGAAGATGTATTTATCCGCTTTGGGTTCGAGCTTATCAGGATGAAAACCTTTTTTCACATAAGCGTCGCAGCCCCAAACTTTCAAGAAATGACAGCTTAGGTTTCTCTAAACCATAGTTCATACGGTGTCATCTCAACGAAATTACGTGGTGCCCTATTTAAAGTGAATGTGGTTGTCTCTAATGCCTAACCCATGAACGATAGTGGTAATTCGATAAGAGACATCATGGTATGCCCCATATCCAATGGGGTGCATCTATGATGTTCGGACACATCATCACACTATGGTGTTCCAAGCGGTGTTAGTTGTGAAACAATTTCCACAATGTCTCAATTGTGTAGCAAACTCGCAACTCAGATATTCATCTCTATGATCATATCATAGACATTTTATCCTCTTGTCACGACGATCTTCAACTTCACTCTGAAATTACTTAAACCATTCAATAATTCAGACTTGTGTTTCATCAAGTAAATATACTTAGTATCTACTCAAATCATCTGTGAAGTAAGAACATAACGATATCCACTGCGTGCCTCGGCACTCATTGGACTGCACACATCAAAATGTATTACTTCCAACAAGTTGCTTTCTTGTTCCATTTTACTGAAAACGAGGCTTTCAGTCATCTTGCCCATGTGGTACGATTTGCATGTCTCAAGTGATTCAAAATCAAGTGAGTCCAAACGGTCCATCTGCATGGAGTTTCTTCGTGCGTATATACCAATAGACATGGTTCACATGTCTCAATCTTTTCAAAAACGAGTGAGTCCAAAGATCCATCAACATGGAGCTTCTTCATGCGTTTTATACCAATATGACTCAAATGGCTGTGCCACAAGTAGGTGGCACTATATCATTACTATCTTATATCTTTTGGCATGAACATGTGTATCACTACGACCGAGATTCAATAAACCATTCATTTTAGGTGCAAGACCATTGAAGGTATTATTCAAATAAATAGAGTAACCATTATTCTCCTTAAATGAATAACCGTATTGCGATAAACATAATCCAATCATGTCTATGCTCAACGCAAACACCAAATAACAATTATTTAGGTTTAACACCAATCTCGATGGTACAGGGAGTATGCGATGCTTGATCACATCAACCTTGGAAACACTTCCAAACCATATCATCATCTCACCCTTAGCTAGTCTCCGTTTATTCCGTAGCCTTTTATTTCGAGTTACTAACACTTAGCAACTGAACCGGTATCTCTTACCATGGTGCTACTAGGAGTACTAGTAAAGTACACATCAATATAATGTATATCCAATATACTTCTGTCGACCTTGCCAGCCTTCTCATCTACCAAGTATCTAGGGTAGTCCTGCTTCAGTGACCATTCCCCTCATTACAGAAGCACTTAGTCTCGGGTTTGGTTTCAACCTTGGGTTTCTTCACCAGAGCAGCAACTGATTTGCCATTTCATGAAGTATCCCTTCTTGCCCTTGCCCTTCTTGAAACTAGTGGTTTCACTAACCATCAATAATTGATGCTCCTTCTTGATTTCTACTTTCACGGTCTCAAACATTGTGAATATTTCAAGGATCATCATATCTATCCCTGATAGGTTATAGTTCATCACGAAGCTCTAGTAGCTTGGTGGCAATGACTTTGGAGAAACATCACTATCTCATCTGGAAGATTAACTCCCACTCGATTCAAGTGATTTTTGTACCCAGACAATCTGAGTACAAGCTCAACGATTGAGCTTTTCTCAATTAGTTTGTAGGCTAAGAACTTGTCAGATGTCTCATACCTCTTGACGTGGGCACGAGCCTGAAATCCCAATTTCAGCCCTTGGAACATCTCATATGTTCCGCGACGTTTCAAAAACTTCTTTGGCGCCACAATTCTAAACCTTTTAACATTACTGAACTATCATGTAGTCATCAAAACGTGTATGTCAGATGTTCACAACATCCACAGATGACGTTCGAGGTTCAGCACACCGAGCGGTGCATTAAGGACATAAGCCTTCTATGCAGCAATGAGGACAATCCTTAGTTTACGGACCAGTCCGCATAATTGCTACTATCAACTTTCAGCTAAATTTTCTCTAGGAACATATCTTAAAACAGTAGAACTAAAGCGCGAGCTACGACATAATTTGCAAAAACCCTTTTGACTATGTTCAGGATAATTAAGTTCATCTTATGAACTCCCACTCAGATAGACATCCCTCTAGTCATTTAAGGGATACATGATCCGAGTCAACTAGGCCGTGTCCGATCATCACGTGAGACGGACTAGTCATCATTGGTGAACATCTTCATGTTGATCGCATCTGCTATACGACTCATGTTCGACCTTTCAGTCTCTTGTGTTCCGAGTCCATGTCTGTACATGCTAGGCTCGTCAAGTCAACCTACGTGTTTTGCATGTGTAAATCTGGCTTACACCCGTTGTATGTGAATGTTAGAATCTATCACACCCGATCATCACATGGTGCTTCGAAACAACGAACCTTCGCAACGGTGCACAGTTAGGGGGAACACTTTCTTGAAATTTTATGAGGGATCATCTTCTTTATTCTACCGTCGTTCTAAGCAAATAAGATGCAAAAACATGATAAACATCTCATGCAATCAAATAGTGACATGATATGGCCAATATCATTTTGCTCCTTTTGATCTCCATCTTCGGGGCTCCATTATCATCATCGTCACCGGCATGACAACATGATCTCCATCATCGTGTCTCCATGAAGTTGTCTCGCCAACTATTACTTCTACTACTATGGCTAACGGTTTAGCAATAAAGTAAAGTAATTACATGGCGTTATTCAATGACACGCAGGTCATACAATAAATTAAGACAACTCCTATGGCTCCTGCCGGTTGTCATACTCATCGACATGCAAGTCGTGATTCCTATTACAAGAACATGATCAATCTCATACATCACATATATAACATTCATCACATCCTTTTGGCCATATCACATCACACGGCATATGCTGCAAAAACAAGTTAGACGTCCTCTAATTGTTGTTGCAAGTTTTTACGTGGCTGCTATAGGTTTCTAGCAAGAACGTTTCTTACCTACGCCAAAACCACAACGTGATATGCCAATTGCTATTTACCCTTCATAAGGACCCTTTTCATCAAATCCGATCTGAGTAAAGTGGGAGAGACTGGCACCCGCTAGCCACCTTATGCAACAAGTGCATGTCAGTTGGTGGAACCTGTCTCACGTAAGTGTACATGTAAGGTCGGTCCGGGCCGCTTCATCCAACAATACCGTCAAAACAATATAGGACTAGTAACGGTAAGCATATTGAACAAAATCAACGCCCACAACAACTTGTGTTCTACTCGTGCATAGAATCTACGCAATAGACCTAGCTCATGATGCCACTGTTGGGGAACGTAGCGGAAATTCAAAATTTTCTACGCATCACCAAGATCAATCTATGGAGATACTAGCAACGAGAGAGAGGTGAGTGCATCTTCATACCCTTGAAGATCGCGATGCGGAAGCATTACAAGAACGCGGTTGGTGGAGTCATTCACGAAGCGATTCAGATCGCGGCCGAATCCAATCTAAGCACCGAACAATGGTGCCTCCGCGTTCAACACACGTACAGCCCGGGGACGTCTCCTCCTTCTTGATCCAGCAAGGGGAGAGGAGAAGTTGAGGGAGAACTCTGACAGCATGACGGCGTGGTGTTGGTGGAGCTCGTGGTTCTCCAGCAGGGCTTCGCCAAGCACTACGGAGTAGGAGGAAGAGTTGGAGGAGGGAGGGGCTGCGCCAAAAGCAAGGGTGCGGCTGCCCTCTCTCTCCCTCACTATATATAGGGGGAAGCGAGGAGGGGGAGGCGCCCTAGGGTTCCCTAGGGGAGGGGCGGCGGCCACAGGGGAAACCCTAGATGGGTTTGGGCGCCCCCACCCCCTAGGAAACTTGCCCCCCAAGCCGGGAGGGGCGGCTTCCCTAGGGGTGGCGCCCCCACCTCTCCTGGTTACGTGAGATGGGGTGGGAGGGGCGCTCAGCCCCTTAGTGGGCTGATGTGCCCTCTCCCCTTGGCCCATAAGGCCCCCCAATGCTTGCCGAGGCCTCCGAAACCCCTTTCGGACACGCTGGTCATCACTTGGTACCCCCGGAACAATTCCGGACTCCAATAACCTTCGTCCAATATACCGATCATCACCTCCGGACCATTCCGGAGCTCCTCGTCATGTCCAGGATCTCATCCGGGACTCCGAACAACCTTCGGTAACCACATACTATTTCCCATAACAACTCTAGCGTCACCGAACCTTAAGTGTGTAGACCCTACGGGTACGGGAGCCATGCAGACATGACCGAGACATCTCTCCGGCCAATAACCAACAGCGGGATCTGGATACCCATGTTTGCTCCCACATGTTCCACGATGATCTCATCGGATGAACCACGATGTCAAGGATTCAAGCAATCCCGTATACAATTCCCTTTGTCAATTGGTATGTTACTTGCCCGAGATTCGATCGTCGGTATCCCAATACCTCGTTCAATCTCGTTACCGTCAAGTCACTTTACTCGTTTCATAATGCATGATCCCATGACTAACTACTTAGTCAAATTGAGATCATTATGATGATGCATTACCGAGTGGGCCCAGAGATACCTCTCTGTCACACGGAGTGACAAATCCCAGTCTCGATTCGTGCCAACCCAACAGACACTTTCGGAGATACCCGTAGTGCACCTTTATAGCCACCCAGTTACGTTGTGACGTTTGGCACACCCAAAGCATTCCTACGGTATCCGGGAGTTGCACAATCTCATGGTCTAAGGAAATGATACTTGACATTAGAAAAGCTTTTAGCAAACGAACTACATGATCTTGTGCTATGCTTAGGATTGGGTCTTGTCCATCACATCATTCTCCTAATGATGTGATCCCGCTATCAATGACATCCTATGTCCATGGTCAGGAAACCATAACCATCTATTGATCAACGAGCTAGTCAACTAGAGGCTCACTAGGGACATGTTGTGGTCTATGTATTCACACATGTATTACGTTTTCCAGTTAATACAATTATAACATGAACAATAGACAATTATCATGAACAAGGAAATATAATAATAATCATTTTATTATTGCCTCTAGGGCATATTCCAACAGTACGGACTCCAAGAAATAATATGGTGTCAGATGGATGTCGTGGTGGTGGCGTGTGCCGTACTCCTGGACGTGAATGCTTGTTCTGGCCCATGCCACCCTACTACTCCTACTACTTAGTATATAGTACTAGTATCGAGGATTCGAGGTGCTGGTTACGTACAGCGAACACATTAACATATGGCTACAGTAAAAACACCCGCCCGACGTGCGAAGCATGTGAAGCTAGTACAAATAGTGTACTACTATTGTTGATTGGCCTCATCTGATAACCTGTTGCAATGCACGTACAATTATGTATTCGGAAAATATTTTTTTGCCTCCTCGCACCACTCACTCAGAGAAGCGAATGAAAAGCCATTCATAAATTTAGTAAGTTTATCACAGGCATATCATTTTATTACATACAACAGGCCATCAACCCACATCGACAACGAGGATACATTATAAATACTAAATTTTTCATCACACAACAAATAACAAGCAATGAAATGAACTTCAACTCAACCATTCCTCGGCATTGGAAACGCTTCCTTTGAACCACAAGTGATTCTCTGCGACGGACCATCCATTGTCGATCTCGAGACCAACACAGGACTGATCATCCAGGATGAAGCGGCCTACTATATCAGTACCAGGGTAGGTAACCACCCAAATGTCCGAGGTATAGACACAGTTGCTTCTCGTAAATGGTAGTAATGTTTGTGTCAACAGCAGTTGGATCGCCTTTCACCATCATTGGATAGTTTTGTCCAAGGAAGAGCGAGTTTTCTCCAAGACTATCAATTCTGTACCAGGGAGAAGGAGTTGGCGCTAGCACACTAGTATCCATCCCGAATACCATGCAACGGGTGTTGGAATAGGTCCGGAGAGTGCGACCATGGGAGACTACACCTGCTTCCTTAGTAGTAACATCATCAGTGGGCTGTATACACACAAGAAGAGGTGATCCATCGGAATTAGTAGCCAGGCGCCACAGAGTATATGGGTGCTGCTCGTCCTCATGCTCGTGATCATCACCATCGTCATCTACCCCTTGGCTATAAATTTTTTCAAGTATAGGTGGTGGAATGTTCACAAGACCTTGGAAACACAAGAAGAAGGTTAATTAGTAAAGGGAAACTTGCTAACCCGCATGCATGTGGATGAAACAATTATAATTACGGTGGAAGACAAACGTACCGAAAGCATAAGGATTCCATGCAAAAATAGTGCAACGAGTGGTGGCAGCAAACACAAGGCCCTCGCATTGAATTGCATCACAGTACTCATCCGTGTACATAAACTGATTTTTGAGCAATATCCATCCAGTCGAACCACGAAGGACGGCAACAAGCTTGTCGAAGATAGCAACAACTTCATAGTTGTTGTAATTCCAAGAGCGGTTGGGAACTCGACAAATTGCTATCTTCCATAGAAGACAGTCACCATGATCGTAACGTGCGTACAATACCGGTGTGCTCAACCTTTGGGCAGTCCGCTGAGATTTTTGGAAGTGGAACCCGGTCATGAGTGTACATATTCACAAGTTCCCACTCGCAGTTGGACCCAATGTAAACAACCCAATCTCCATTTGCGCCTGCCCAAGCCTTACCCTCAAGTGATGGCATCTTAACATCATACGTATCATTATCAAGCGGCATAAACTTGCACAAGGCGAGGCCTCCGTCGTCCCCGAACCAGTCATCAGGGTCACGGCGAAGAAGATAGGGGAGATCAAACCGCTCCTTGACTCTTGGGTTCCTTGTAATGATGTTATTAGTTGAGTCGAGAATGGGCTTGAATGAACCTGCCATGCTAGCCGAGGTGATGACGTCGCACCGATCAATGAGTTCCTCCACCACGTCATCTTTCAAATCAGGGAAAGAATAACGGGGTCGTTTCCGGCTTGTTCCCTCCATGGAGAAGACGATCGAACAATGGCAGAAGGAAGGGTGAAGGGCTGAAGGAAAATGGAGGAGGGAGAGGAAGAGCGTGCGATAGCAGTTCCAAATCGAGAGGGAAAGGCGAAGATTCGGTGGACGATTGCCAGTTTGCCACGGTTCACGAAGAGGCGCCCAGGCCTACACGTCCGTTTGGAAATACTAGTAGAACAGGACTCGCATCATCTCACTGATATGTTGGAACTGGACCACATGTCAACGAAACATGGTGTGTAATTTCTCGTGCAAAATGCGAGCTGGCCGTGTTGGCCCGAGGTGCCGCATTAGTTATCGACCTTTATTTTTTTAGTGGCGTGCAGTTTTGAAGCACGACTAACTGGTACTGTACGCAGAGAAAATATCAACTACTCTACCACTACTCCACCTCCAGTACTAGTAGTATAAAAAGAAGATATATAGGCTGGAGATTCAGCGCTTTCTTGCTAAGGGCTGCCCACTTGCTTCTCACACTATCACCCTTTCTCCGGATCTAAAAAAGACGGCCTCTCTCTCCCTCCTCACCGGTGGTCACAGATCCGTCGGGGAAGAAAAGGACGTGCAGTGTTGACGCACTCGTCGTCGGCGAGCGAGGTCACTTAGTGACGACAAGGCCGTCCTCTCAGACCTAGCGCCCGTGCGGGATGGCCTCCATCCTCAAGCTCGCTGCCGTAGTGTGTGCGGAGGATGACGACCACGAGCGACGCCACTTCCCGCCGACCCTTAGGTATGCTACCTCTTTTCGAACCATACCCTTGTTCTATTGCCCCATCTGCCACGTCGTTGCATGTGGATCTTTTTCCACTCCACCATCTTCCCAATTTGCTATCCTCTGCTCTGCTGGCCAAGCAGACGAAAACCATAATTTGCACTATTAAAGGAGACCCTACTTCATGCAGACTAATCCATGTCTGGGTTGAATAAGAAAAGGAAGGGAGACTGTACTATCCAAGAGAGTAGGCATCGAACCCGCATCTAGGTTGAAAAGGGGAAAATCAGTATCTAAGGAACGAGTCTCATGTCTCTTGGTTGAAGAAGGGTAGAAAGGCATGACAACGCAATAGAGAATGACCAGGTCGATCGGTTTGTTGTCCTCACATAGGAAAAAGGTGGCTAAAGAGAACAAAAATGGGACATAATCCACATATGCTGCCTGGATATTTGTTGCTCTGGGCAACCATACCTCCCTCACCACTCTGCGTCCATGGAGGTACATCGTACTGGTGCGACCACTGTCTGAATGGGCCTCCCATGCTCTTATTGCCACTTTTTTGCTGTTAGTATAACGCCAGCAGTCAAGTCAAGCAATGCTACTGCTAAAGTGATGCCACATTTAACTAATGCTGCTCTCAGTCTAATGCCACCGATAAATTTAAGCAATGCCATTTAATGTCACTTGATTATTTCAGGGTTAGCTGTTGATTGTGGATGTATTAAAGATTTTTCAGCTAAGGCATTCTAATGTTGTTGCACAGCCAGTATACCAACGATGAAACTTGTTACTACCTTCAGATTTTTGCACTGTTAACCTTTATAGATTACATACCTCACTTTCATGAGATAAGTTAATTTTTTTGTACAGTGTCACCAAAATGCCAAGGCGCTAATGTCATTTTATTTTGGTTAAACTGCACAAAAAATTATGAAGACAAGAGGAAAGGTCAAGAGTGAGCACCTCCTCCTCCGGCTGTTCTCTTGATTTGTTCGATCAAGTTTTTATGTTTGATTGATTATCAAGATTGGGATAGCAATTTTTAAGGTCCCCCCGAGTTCGAAATGATATTTACCTTGGAGGTACATGGTTTGCAATTTTTTTATACTGTCATTAGTTAATAATGCTAGTTACCTTCAGAATTTTGTATTTGGTTTAATGCTCATGCACAGCCAGTATACCAATGCTGAAACTTGTTACCTTTACACTTTGTATTGTTAATTCTTATAGAAATCTTCCAGTGCTAGAGTTTATTGAAATCTGTTCAGTAAAACCATTGTATTGTACCTTGTAATAAACTAACTATTCTACTGTTGCACTAGCCACTGGATTAGTGTATATTTGTAGTATTCGAATGGTGTTGCATTAGCGTATGGACATAAATAAAGTGTGGCAAGCTTTCCCACATATGTGCTCAAGAAAACTACTACCTGTTTTTCTAAATACTAGACGTTTGGGTACTTTAAATTGAAAACCGCGAAAACGTCTTATATTAAGGAACAGAGGGTGTAGAGTTCACTCAAATTATTCCAGTAAAGCTAGTCACACCTTTGTTAAAATTAATGTTCATTATGTTATCGGAGGAGGTATGTATGTTTGTCTCTAATGCATGTCGACTACATACCTGACATCATGATGTAATGTTAAGTCATTTCCTTTTGTACAGTTTCACTGAATTGTCAAGGCGATGATGGCATTTTATTTTAGTTGAGCTGCACAAAATATGCTTAAAAGAAGAGGAAAGGTCAGGAATGGTTCAATTTTTCAGAAAAAACTATGTATGCCTTCCTGACATCAGCCGTTGTTGCTTTATTTATTCCTTCAAACAGGTGGTTAGAAACAGTCTTGCTACCTTTTCCCATTAAGAAATTGGAATGCTTATATTTGTGAGTCTATGCTTCAACTAGTGCCACTTTTATAGTAATCACACTTTCAATATCTATGCAAACAGGGATGCTCGATTTTAGTGGAACTGCACAAAAAGTCCAACTGGTTCAACATTAGGAGCATGTTTTTATTCCAAACCTTTATATCCAATTGGTGGCACTATGAGCTGTTCATTACGAAGGTACATGGTTTGCTACTATCTTGCTACTCTTTTTGTACTGTCATTACATAGTAATACTAGTTGTTTGCATGTGAATTTATTGGCAGGGTGAACCTACATTGGAGGTGCAGGACAGGATTCAATGATTGGATGCTCAATTTCGGTTGTATCGATTTCACCTCTTCCATCACTGCGAACATGGATATCCTTTGTCTAATGAAGAATAGGCGCTATATTTCTGCTCTGAACCAGCAAATCAATTTAGTATGAAATTGTTCAGGGCAAAACATAACTGTATCAGATTGTCCAGTGCAGAACATGACAGATGCTAAGCGGAAGAGACATGTTTAAACCGAAAATACATGGTGTGGTATATGTTTACTAGCTGCTTGATATTTGTGCAGACAAAGATGTCTACCCGTTGCTATTTGGCAAACAAACAAAGTGTCCGCAATTTTGGTTGAACTGCACAAGAGAATAGTATAGTCACTGCATGTAGTGCCAGTTGAAAATAGACACAGAAAGATTGGATAGTTACTTCATGGACTGCAGAAAAGTAGTACTGTACTATTTATTGGCCAACACTAGGTGCTTCATTGCTTTGGTCTGATTATACAATGGGCATCATTTTGCCTAAGTTAAAGTTTGTATTTCGAAAATAGTCTCGCGGTGTGATCGAGAGAAGACCAAATCATATTGCAGTGGATTTTCCTCCATCATGTGTGGTTCATTCTCATGGTTCCAGCTATTGGTGAAACCACTTACATTTGCAAGAGGAATTGTAGACTACACAAACAAATTTGTCTTTCAGTCTGTACTGAATGTTGGCCAAGAGAAGCATCCATGTTAGTAGGAAGAACAGATGTTTTTTCTAGATCTTTGCTTTTGGAGCTACATATTTGTATATGATCTGTGAATCATTGAGATGCATTAACATGTTGATCTTATGTATGGGAATCGTACTAGTTAGTTTTAGTTGCGACGCAAGATCCGAAGTGGCTGATCTTTGCTTTTGGAGCTACATATTTGTATATGATATGTGAATCATTGAGATGCATTAACAGTTACTTATTTATGTTTTCTCAGTGTTTACAAGTTACTGATCGATCACTAGCTAGCCTACTAATGCGCTCGTGGCAATTTTATTTGCGACGCAAGATCCGAAGTGGCAATTTTTTGAATAAAAATGCCTACTTCTGAAGAAACTGACAAGCTACACTATCCTACCTACTCGATCCTACACGGATAAATAGCGGATCACGCACGTACTACCTCCTTTCTGGTTTGCAGGGCTCAATTCAAGAAACGACCTACTCGACGCTACATGAATAAACAGTGGATCACGCACGTACTAGTACCTCTTTTCCGGTTTGCAGGGATTAATTCAAACCTCTCACCAACCAAGGTACTCCCTCCGTCCGGGTTTATTAGTCCTGTGAGCAGCAGCAAGACCAAGGTGGCAATAATTAATGGCATGCAGAAGTTTAAGCCTAATTAATGCCAGCGATTTAAGTGGCTGCATGCATGCCCTCGGCTGCGACTCATTGCATGCTGCTCCGCATACTAGCTGCAAGCGATTCTGAGTGCCTGCATGCAGCCGGCCGTAATTAAGGCAGCTAACTGATGCGAAAAGAGATGCGCTTTAATTGTTGTGGGATTTTTAAATCCATGGAATCATTATTGACAAGGAGGGAGATGATTCGAGTGCACTCGTTTGACGGCCATGCCGGCGTGCGACCCAGACGGGACGAGACAGCACAGTCATAATTTCAGTTTCTCTAGTTTTCCATAGCAAGCTGGGGCGCTAAGCCATTATGCATTGAATTCCAATGACCGTCGTGCTACCTTCCGCCTATAAGTATTGTTTCCCGGCCTTCTCCGATGGCATCGTGACCTAACTCGCCATATCCTCATAATCCCCCACCGGCCCGATGTTGCTCGCCACGTCCGCCATGCCCCCGCCTGTCCGCGGTAGGTGACGCCAGAGGTGGTCACCGCCGGAACTAGTGTTCGGTTTTTCACCGGAAGGCAGACAGAGGGAGGAGGCATTCTATCTGTCTTTAGATGGCAATGCGGAGATCGAGGAGTTGTTGGAGCGCGACCACCTGGCGGAGGAGCAGGAGTTGTTGGAGCGTGACCGCCTGGAGGTGGAGCGGTGTATCGCTGATTTGCGCCGCCAGCAGGACATGGAGCAGCAGCGCACCGACGCTCTGAGTCGCAAGCAGAGCGCCCGCAACTGGGCCGACTACGTGGAGGTCGGCGCCCGGCAAATAGCCCTGGAGGCTATCGGGCACGCACGCGTTCGCGACGCTGATTTTTACTACCAGCTCGTCAAGTGGGTTTCCCGCTTGGAAGCCGAAGCTTCGGTGGACCACGTCGGCATGGAAAGGGCCAACGCGCGCGAGCAACGCGCCCTATCGCACCTCTTGCAAGTCCGAGGCGAGGCGCAGGACGCCGGTGCCGGTGTTTAGCGTGTACCACAGATGGCGGCCTGCATCGTCTAGTTAGCTAAGAGTAAGTTAGTACTTGTACGCTACTAGAGTATTAGTGGGAGTAGATAGTTAACTTGGCTATGATGGTTGTCAACGTGGAAGTTCAGTACTCTATATGTGGATCAGACCTGTTACTTTGTTCTGAATGTTGAACTTTCCGTTTGAACCTATGGAATGGGCTGTTATTTTTTAAATGGGTTGTATTTGTCCTCCACGGGTTTAGAGGCTGACTTGTGGGCCTACCAAGTTGATGCATACACAATCAGGAGATGATTGTACGTGGAGAGGATGACAGCAGGGACCCGCCAAGGTCATGGCAGTACGCAAGCAAGTGCCTCCTTATTTCAAGCCAATAAAAAAATGGCTCCTCCTAGTGGATTTCTGACATCTGGGTCCCATGCCATTGTCAACGTAGTCAATAGACGAGAGAATTGCACAACGAGTGGCTGACACCAGGGACCCAGCAGCTCGCCCAGTTATTTTTGTTTTGGGTTAATTTGATAAATGCCACTCCAAATCTGGTGTTTCCGAGAAATGCCACTGCAATTTCCAAACTTTCAAAAATGCCATTTCATGCCATTTCTAGTGGCATTTTTCGAAGTCTGGAGTGGCGTTTTTCAAAGTTTGCAAACTCAGTGGTGTTTTTTAAATTTTGCAAAAATTGCAGTGGCATTTTTCAAAGTTTGGAAAATTGCAGTGGCATTTTTATGAATCTCCATAATTGGAGTGGCATTTATCTAATTTGTTTTTGAGACGGAAGCAGGGTGTCAACTAGGCTATGCGGGACACTCTGGCCTGTCTAGACAACCTTTTCTTTTATGTTTACCACAGACCAGCCCAGTAGTTTTTTTTCTTTCTGAAAATGGCTAGCCCAGTTTTTTCTGATTTGTCAAGCAAGTCGCTTTATCAGGCCTGTTGGGCTGCAAATCTTTCAAGACGAGAAGAGCTTCATTCGGCTGGCCGAGAAAATGGCCTATCAGTAATGAGAAATGGGTTGTACATTTTTAAAGCTATTTTTTTAAAATAATACATTTTTTAATTAATTTTCATAAATATTACGCTCGATAAAAAAATTCAAAAATAATACACCATCGGCCCACTGCAGGCCGACTGGGCCTAGTCGGCCCATAGCAGGCCGATTGGATTCCAGTCGGCCTACAGCTGGCCGACTGGCCCCTGTCGGCCAACTGTGGGCTGACTGCGTCCTGTCGGCCCAATGTGGGCCGACTGGAGCTAATTGGTTCGCTGTGGGCTAATAGTTTTTGCAAAAAAAGTAGGAATAAAAAATATCTGTTTAAAAAAATGTTAATCATGTAATTAAAAAAATGTTAAATGTGTATAAAAAAATGTTCCTGTATGTATACAAAAAATGTACAATATATATGCAAAAAAGTTGACATAAAAAATATGTTTTGAAAAGTGTTAAGCATGTATTTAAAAATTGTTAAATGTGTATAGAAAAAATGTTCCTTATTTATACAAAAAATATAGAATGTGTATGGAAAAAAGTTGACACCAAAAATTATGTTTGAAAAGTTGACATTTTTTGAAATACATGATTAAAAATTGTTAAATGTGTGTATAAAATGTTCCTTATCTATAAAAAAATATAGAATGTGTATGAAAAAAAGTTGACACCAAAAAAATATGTTTGAAAAAAAATGTTCCAGTTCCATACAAAAAGAGCAACCAATCATACTTAGGTCCGTGATGCCCCCATACCGGATCCGGAGCTGGAACATTTTTTTATACACGTTTAACCTTTCATTCCATTACATGAAACATTTTTGTGTACTCGTTAAACATTTTTTCAAATACATGATTAACATTTTTTTTCAAACATTTTTTTTGGTGTCAACTTTTTTTCATACATATTCTATATTTTTTGTATAGATAAGGAACATTTTTTCAAATACATGATTAACATTTTTTCAAACATATTTTTTTGGTGTCAACTTTTTTTCATACACATTCTATATTTTTTTATAGATAAGGAACATTTTTTATACACACATTTAACATTTTTTAAATACATGATTAACACTCTTTAAGACATATTTTTTAGTCAACTTTTTTGCATTATATTGTACATTTTTTGTGTACATCCGGAACGTTTTTTTATACACGTTTAACATTTTTTAATTACATGATTAACATTTTTTAAACATATATTTTTAGGCCTACTTTTTTTGCAAAAACAATTAGCCCACAGCGAGCCAATTAGCTCCGGTCGGCCCACAGTGGGCCGACAGGACCCAATCAGCCCACAGTGGGCCGATAGGGGCCAGTCGGCCAGCTGTAGGCCGACTGGAATCCAATCGGCCTGCTGTGGGCCGACTAGGCCGACGGTGTATTATTTTTGAAAATTTTTTACCCAACATAATATTTATGAAAAGTAATAAAAAAATGTATTATTTTAAAAAAATTAGCATTTTTAAAACACATCAAACCGGCAATTAGTTTCAAATATCTTTTTTTCACTTCGAGATTTTAAATTGCATTGATTTTTATGCGTGGACAATTTATTGGATTTTATATTGATATATATTTATTTTTAAAATCAGTCTGAATGTGACTCAAAATTTTGGGATTAAAAACAGTTCAGACCGCACCGACATATGCAAAATTTTGTATAATTTTTTAACCATGGCCACAATATGGGCTGTAATGCTAACAAAAAGAATATGGGCTCCACAAAAACCCGTAAGAATTAGCAAATGGGCTGTAAATTATTTGAAATAATGGCAGATGGCCTGTATGCTGTTTTCCACAGATTTGAGGCTTTCCTAAAAAAAGGTTGACGCACAAGCAGTGACTGTTGGAAGTCCATCCAACGGTCGTCGTGCTTCTTCAATCTGCTCTTCCTGCTCGAGTCGCTCAAACAAGCGCCGGTGAGACTGCCTGCTCCCTCCTCCCCGCGGCCGGCTGTGCTGCTGCGCAGGCCTCACCGCCCCACCGTACTCCCATTGCTGGCCTAGCGATCCCTCTACTCACCCACACCTGCTGTTATTCTCCGGCAACGGCAGACAAACCAGTAAACCCTCGTACAGTCGTACTCCCCTCCGCATAGGAAACAACTGTCGAGTCTTCCCTGGCTCCGTGTCGTTCCCTTCCTAGGCCTCGTCGTCGTCCACCGCCCTGGTGCTCTCGGCGTGGCGTGGTCAACGTGGTCAACGAACGACATGCATCTGAAGTGGACTGTACGTGGAGAGGCTGACAGCTGGGTCCACGGCCGCACGCAAGGAAATGCCTCCTTATTACGTGCAAAATAATGATTCCTCCACCTGACATCTGGGACCCACCAAAAGAGCCGTTGTATTTCGCGAAAAAAACGTTACCGTCGTTGACAGCTCAGACCCACCAGCTATATCTTCGCACGAAGGAAGTGCCTCCTTATTACGCACAAAAAAAGAATACTCCCCATGCTAGCTGGGACCGAGTATAGTGGGCCTACTAAGTTGACGGGGACGGAGGGCTTTGTCAACTTAGTCAATATGCACGATTCTAGCTCGACCGACCATACGATGTCCATCCAATGGCCGTAGTGCTTCTTCAACCTCTGGTCTTCTTGCTCCAGCCGCCCAAAGCAGCGCCGGTTGTGTCGCCTGCTCCTGCCTCCCGTGGCCGGCTGTGCTGCCGCGGAGGCCTCACCGCCCCCATACTACTCCCACCGCTGGCCAGGCCATCCCTCCACTCGACTCACCCACACCCCTTGTTATTCTGCGGTGACGGCAGCGCAGCCGAACCAGTGAACCCTCATACTCCTCTCCGTGTGGGCATCCACTACCGCGTCTTCCCCGGCTCCGCGTCGTCCCCTTCCTAGGCCTCGCCGTCGTCCACCGCCGTGGTGCTCTCGGCGCGGCGTGGTAAATGTGGTCAACGACTGAATTCCATCGGAAGAGTACTGTACGTGGAGAGGCTGACAGCTGGGTCCACGGCAGCCGCAAAGAAGTGCCTCCTTATTACGCAGAAAAAAATTATTCCTCCACCTGACAGCAGGGACCCACCGAACGGGCCACCAGTATTTCGTGAAAAAAACGTTTCCCCCCTGACTGCTGGGACCCACCGGATGGGCCATCGTATTTCGTGAGAAAAACGTTTCCCCCTGACTGCTGGGACCCACCGGACGGACCACCGTATTTCACAAAAAAACGTTCCCCCCGCTGTCAGCTCGGACCCACAGGAAGCGCCTCCTTATTACGCAGAAAAAAATGAATACTCCCCCTGCTAGCTGGGACCCACCATGGTGGAGGCTGACTTGTGGGCCTACTAAGTTGACTAGGACGGGGGCCTTTGTCAACTTTAGTCAATATGAACGATTCCTGCTCCAGTGACCGTACGATGTCCATCCAACGGCCGTAGTGCTTCTTCAACCTCTGGTCTTCTTCCTCCAGCCGCAAAGTAGCGCCGGTCGTGCCGCATGCTCCTGCCTCCCGTGGCCGGCTGTGATGCCGTGGAGGCCTCACCGCCTCCTACTACTCCCACCGCTGGCCAGGCCATCCCTCTACTCACCCACACCCCCTGTTATTCTGCAGCGACGACAGCCTCACACCGCAGCCAGACCAGTGGACCCTCGTACTCCTCTCTGCGTGGGCATCCACTGCCGCGTCTTCCCCGGCTCCACGTCATCCCCTTCCTAGGCCTCGCCGTCGTCCACCGCCCTGGTGCTCTCGGCGCGGCGTGGTCAACATGGTCAAGGAACGACTTCCATCGGACATGGACTATACGTGGAGAGGCTGACAGCTGGGTCCACGGCCGCAGCAAGGAAGTGCCTCCTTATTACGCAGAAAATAATGATACCTCCACCCGACAGCAGGGACCCACCAGACGGGCCACTGTATTTCGCAAAAAAAAATGTTTCCCCTGACTACTGGGACCCACGAGCTACATCTTCGCACGGAAGGAAGTTCGTCCGGGAAAAAAACGATTCGCCCCCCTGACTGCTGAGACCCACCAGCTACATCTTCGCACGCAAGGAAGTGCCTGACAGTCGGGACCCACCTGGTCAAAGCGTACGTAGCATTGTCATTCTGGTCGCGAACATGTACGTACATATATACTGGTTGATGTAGAGGTGCGCACGTGTCGTAGTAGAGGCGCGCACGTAGCATGTACACGTAGTACAACGGCTGGTGTGCAAGAAAGAAAATATGGCCACGTATGTGTACATATGGGCGGGGTCTCGAACGCCTACTCGTGCATACACACGGCCAGGGCTCGTGTACATGGCTGGGTCAGAACAGAGAAACAGCATCCTCGTCGTGTTCATGGGGAGCCAACCGGCTGGGTCGGAATGAAATGCGTCGTCGTGTTCATCGGGAGGGCTTGGATGGAACAAGCGATGGAAACGAGGCCTGGCGTACCACCGAACGGAGGAAATGGCCTTGTGTTCGACCAGCCATGTTCGAAACAGGATCCTGTTCATCGGGAGGGGTCTGGCGTACCGCAAAACGAAGGAAACGGACCTCCTACGGTCGAAACGGGGGTCCTGTTAATCGGGAGGGGTGTGGCGTACCGCAAAACGGACGAAACAGACTTGTGTTGGAGCGCTACGGTCGAAACGGGGGTCCTGTTCATCGGGAGGGGTGTGGCATACCGCAAAATGGGGACTCCACGGGATACTATTCATCTCCACCGTCGACCTCCTCCAGCTTCCACGGGCTACCGTCGACCTCGTCCAGCCTCCACGGGCTCCTGTTCATCTAGCCTCCACCGCGCACTACTCCACCGACTACTGTTCAACCACCCCTCCACGGGCACCCCTCCATCGTCTACTGTTCATCCATCCCTCCACGGGGTCGTCCTATTCATCTAGCCCTCCACGGGGTCCTGTTCATCCAGCCCCAACCGGCTCGATCGAGGCAACGCCACGGGGTCCTGTTCATCCACCCCCACCGCTCACTGTTCATCCAAACGCCCCTCCCCCCCCCCCCCCCGCAACACTCACTATTCATCCAGAGAGGCAGCATCTATCAGCTTCAGTTAACAGCAGTTGCGAAGGAACCGCTCGATCGGGTTCAGTTAACAGCCATCGATCGATCGCTCGGGTTCAGTAACGCGTAGCCTGCAGTGCAATCGCTCGGGTTCAGTTAGAGCCCAATGCCTCGCTCGGGTTCTGTCGTGGAATTGTCACGTCAGATGTCCTCGTGAAAGGACTTAGTTGTGGAGCCATCGCAACTAGGAAGCTTGAAGGGGTTAAATCGGGACAAAGGACACGAGAGAGTTTATACTGGTTCGTCCCCTTACGGTGAAGGTAAGGCCTACGTCTAGTTGGGTTGGTATTGATGTTTCGATGACCAGGAAGCGAGATACGCTATGCCCGGCTCTCGATGAGTTGTTTCTTGCCCTAAGCCGCCAGCAGATCGTCCCCTTATATACACGGGTTGATGCCCTGCGGTTTACAGAGTCCCGGCCGACTTATACACAGTGTCCGGCTCGGTGACTAGTTAAATCTACCTTATGTTACAAGTCATGCCATCATGGTGGTTTACTACAACGGGCCTTAAGCCGCCTTGGTCTTGGGCTTCCTCTGATGAGTCTTCTTTGTGTAACCCGGCCCCTCCTGGGTGGCTTACACAAATAGTCATATCCCCAACATTAGGCCCCAGATTGATTTGAACCTATTCATGTCAATCTTAAAAATATATTTAAAGAATAAATCTTCAGTCTTCTGACTATACAAAGGGTTTTCTTTAACCCGCCATGACGTCATCTTCTGGATCCGTCTTAACCCGGCGTGACATCATCCTTTCCTTAATTCATTTTCTATTCCATCGTATCCTTCAACGGATCTCTGCTTTTATTGAGTGTTCCGAAAATTGAGGCGTCGGGGCCGCTGGATAGTAATTCTTATCTCCTCGTTTCCCACGCAGTCTCAGTTATCCTCTCCCTATAAATAGCCGCGACTTAGGTCTTTCATTTTCCTCCTTCCAGTCGTCTTCTTCCTCTCCTCTCTGCCACTCGAGCTCCGCCGCCGCTGCCGTCTAACCCCTCGCCTTCATCGACTCAGGCCGCTGCATCACCCTGACTCTGACTAGAAATCGACGGCGAACCTCCACAGCTCGTCCGCAATGAGTTCCTCTCCTTCCCTTTCTATAGATCTGCATTGGAACCCTGTTGAGTTCGTCGGTGTTCATCACTGCCCGACGCAAACCCTTGCTAGTTTGTACCTCCAATGCCCTGTTTAGATCGAAAAAATTATGTAGAACTGCGACGGTAAGTGTTTGTGTTGATTTTGCATAGAAACAGATCTCATTTCCCTTGTTTGGAAACCCTCTTCGAGTGCATGAACTTCTCTGCCCTGTTTTTAGGTCTAGAAATTTTTCCTTTTAGAGCAATAATTTGATCCAGAATAATAGCTGTCGCCTGTGAAACTTGTTTCTATCACCCGTAAAGCTTCTTCTGGTAAATAAGTGATACTGAGCTGTAAGCCTTGCCTTCTTCTCATGACTTTAAGAATTTTGAATCGCTCTTGATGTTTGTAGCGGCTTAAATATTGTTGCACAATCACCCTTATATCATTAGGCCCCTTTCTTAAGCCGCCACTTTAAGTAATTCAGATATTTCCCCCGGGTTAAAGTTGAACCGGAACTTTCTTATTTTGTCGTAGGTCAATTATTGTCATGCCTCCTAAGGCGGCCAAAGCCCCTGTGACTTGCAATTGGGTTCCGTCCACAGTGACCAAAAGCAAACTTGCCGAGTTCGTGAAGTCTGGCCATCTGCCAAAGAAGGAGGTCATGTCTTATCGTGCCCCTAACCCATCTGAGGAGATACCTCAACCCAAAGATGGGGAGGTAATAGTTTTCACGGATCACATGAACCGGGGATTTGCCCCTCCCAGCTCAAAATTCTTCAGGGAAGTTCTGAATTTCTTTGACCTTAGACCTCAAGACATTGGACCCAATTCCGTGTCAAATCTTTGCAATTTTCAAGTCTTCTGCGAGGTGTACCTGGGAGAGGAGCCAAGTCTACTTTTATTTAGAGAACTTTTTTACTTGAACCGGCAGAATGAACGTGCCAACGGGCCTAGCCTTGAACTTGGCGGCATCTCAATCCAGCGGCGGAGAGATTGCCTTTTTCCCTATGCTGAACTGCCAAGTCACCCGAAAGATTGGAACCAGACGTGGTTCTACTGTCAAGACACGTCACCGGCTGATGAGAGTCCTCTGCCCGGCTTTCGCGCCCTACACCTAGAATCCAACCACCAGCTGGCGGATAAATTGACTGTTGTTGAGCGCCTGCCTCTCAACCCTGCCATTAAGAAGATTAAAGCTCTTTTAGGCAACGGGTTAAATGGCATTGATTTGGTCCGGGTCTGGGTCACCTGGCGGATACTACCATTAAGCCGCCGCTCCGGCTTAATGTGTACTTACACAGGCGAGAAGGATGACGCAATGCGTCATAGTCCTGATGACTTACCAGATGATGTGGTAGATGCTACAGTCCAGTCACTGTTGAAGGAGGGCACTGTAACTAGTAATGCCTTCGGCTTACTTCCCTTCTGCAAGAAAAACCCGGTCCCTGCGGTAAGTTACCAATCTCCATAAGCACTCTTTAACATGTTATACCTTCTTGTACTTATGATTCCTGATCTTTTTCCACAGGCCGGTGACAATTTCTGGAAGGTCAAATATGACCATGAGGCTGCCAAACAAGCTAGGGCAGCCAAGAAAACCGAAAGGAAAGCCGCCAGGACGGGCACCTCTAAGAAGAAGAAACCCAGCGCCTCCGATATGCTTAATTTGGATGACTCTTCGTCAGATGAGGAAGAGGTAATCTTTTGATTTTCTTTAACACCTTTGTCATTATTTTACTGACATTTTATCCTTTTAGGAGGATATAGGGAACAGTCAAGCAATTGACGAAGAGGTAACTATAATCTCCTCCGACTCAGAGCCTTTGCCAACGCAAAAAATCCGAAGGGTGGCCCGAAAAGTAAGATTTTCACATCTCTAGCTTACCAAGATCCTCAATTTCTTTTGAAGCAACAACAGCTTGAAAACCGGCGGCAGACTCGGGCCAACCAAGACGTAGAACTCTCCTCCGGCTTACCCAATGCAACCAGGAAGCGTCGGACCGAGGTTATCTCTGATTTACGTTCTGTTTTACCTTTGGCGGGTTTGATTCACCAACTTCTCAATTCATCTGACTCCAATTATCAGGATACCACTCCTTCTTCTGACGAGTTGATGCAATCAAACATGCCGGCTTTTAAAACAGCTCCCGGGTAATGTAACCTTTCTTACTTTAAGTTTTTCCATACTTATACTTTGATATTCATCCTTCCACTTTGATTGACAGCCTGCAAGTGAAGCCCAGCAAGAGGGCAAAGAAGAATAAGCCGTCCTGAGACCCAGCGGTCACTGAACCGGAGCTTGACTCATCCGTCCCTGACAGCTCCACTCATCAGCCACCGCTTGAACCGGCTTCTGATATTCCAGTGCCAACCTCTGACCCGCCTGCAGAAGACGTTATCCACAACTCTGATAACCCAGAAAGCCCTAGCCCGGTCAAGATGACTAACCCGGAGGTTGAAATTCTGAAAAGTCAATATGTTGAACCGGGACGGCCTACTGCTCTTTCCCAATGCACTGCCAAGGAGGAGTTTGCCCAACATCGGAAAGCCAAACAGGACGTCACTGATTATACTCACCTAAGCATTGGTGATATAGTCTCGGGTTATCTGAACCAAGTACACAATAGCCGTGACCTGGAAATTGACATGGTGAAGCAAATACAGCACAAATCTGAGGTATGCTTTTTTCCTGAATCTTACTTACTGTACCAGCCCCCAAGTCTATTGCTTATGAATGAATATGCTGTAGACTTAGAAATCTACTTACTGTTAGGTTGTACGGTTTAAAGTGAATGCATTTAACCCGGTGATAGCATGAGACTTTGAATTTGTGTTACACATTAGCCCCCAAGTGTCAAGTATCTTTACTTGTAAAGTGCTTGAGACTTAACATGTATAACTCAGTAGGATAGGTTAAAAATTCCTTAAGCATACATTAGCCCCCAAGTGTCAAGTATCTTTACTTGTAAAGTGTTTGGGACTTGAGTGTTACCTTATCATGATTCTTACCACAACTGATGTCAATACAGGCCACCATAAGTCAATTTGAGTCGGAGATTGCTGATCTAAAGAGCCAGCTAAAGACCCAAGATCTTGAAACTCAGAAAGCCAACTCCAAGTTTGAATTCAGTGTCTTTGAACAAGAGAAGTTGAAGAACAATTTTGAGTTAGAAAAGAAGATTTGGGCTGATGAAAGGGCTTCACTGGTGACCCGGGCCGAGGCGGCAGAAGCATCTCTTACAGAGGCAACAACCGAACTGTCCGACTTAAAACGGCAGATATCCCAAATGGTCTCAGCCATCTTCGGTAAGTCACTCTGGAAAACCTTCAATATTGTAATCTTCCAAGGATTATTGTAATAGTTATCTCCGGCTTATTGTTATGCCCGTGGACATACAGGCCCCAGGAGTACCAACCTGAAGCAAAATATGTTGATGAAGCTTAAGGCGGTTTACACCTTGGTGGAGCAGCTGTACTACAGGTCACAACGTGCTTTGGCCGTTGTGGCCTTATCAAATACCACTCATCGCCTCCTACAAGATGTGTTGAGGCATCTCTCAGTGCTACCTCAACGAATTCAGGATTTAAGGCAGGCATCTACGAGAGCCGGAGCCGTGGCCGCATTAAGCTGGGCAAGGGCATGGGTACCAAAACTTGACTTGGCTGATCTCTCTCTTGGATATCCAAGCCTGAAGGAGGACGGCACTGCTTTTGATGACCAAGACTTCACTGCATGTGTCAAAGTCGTACGTCCCCTGGCGACTCTCATTGGGAATGATACTGATCTTACTAAGTATTTGTCGGGCTATGATAGTGAGAATCGGAGAATCCCAAACGTCCCATACGACCAAGTCAGCCTGATCCCTCCAACGCGTAAGCATACCTTTGCCCCTGAAGTGGACCCGGCCGGTTTAATAGATGAAGAGGCTGAATTTGAAGCCTTGAGCGGCATTGACTGGGCCTCGTCCACCTTCCAGGGCAAAGCAACCGACGGAGAGGCGGAGAAGGATAACCCGGAGCTGTCAAGCCTGCCGAAGGAATGAGCCGCCAGGCGTCTTATAACTTTGCCAAAACAATGCTTCATTTATTCAGACTCGGGGAGTCTTGTAATAGGATAGAAAAACTTCTTAATGCTGGTCATGCCCTTGCACATGTTTATGATGCTTATTACTCCTGTAAGCCGCCATCACTATATTTCTCTGGCTTATGTTAACCATGCATTTCCTTTGATGTTTAACTTGTTTTGCCTTATCCTGCACATAAAACAAGCAAAGTTTTCTGGGCGATTTACTGCACCAGGGGGTTATAGAGTATTGATAACCCGGAACATGATCAAAAGACATCATATATAGGCCGACTCATGATTATTTAAAATATAATCACAACAGCATACCTGTGACCCTTTTGATAGTCTTCCCGGCTTATTTGATGCTTTACCTGGCACTTTTAGAACCTGGGGTAATCAATATTAAACCGGAAGAATCAAGAACCATCTCCTCAAGAAAGTTTCAATGATAAATAAAGTAATTATATTTATAAGTAATGTTCACAAGCTCCTGATTCGAATACGATCAGAGAACCGTCCCAAAGGGGTTAAGCTAAGATTCGGATACGATCATATAGCCCCCAGTGGCTTTGGCGATGCCGATCAAGTGGGTATCGACAGCTATGTTCTCTTTGGTTCGAATACGACCTATGTTTGAACAGGAAGCCCCCAATTGAACATAAGAGTTGTTTAATGACGCTGATTCGAATACGACCCACGTCAGACCCAAAGGGGTTAAGCTGTGATTCAAATATGATCAAGAAGCCCCCAAGTGGGTTTGGCAGTATGCCGATCAAGTGGGTATCGACAGCTATGTTCTCTTTGGTTCGAATACGACCTATGTTTGAACAGGAAGCCCCCAAGTGACCATGGCTAGATTCAGATATGATCATAAGCCAGTCCAAAGGGTAAGCCGGATTCATATGTGATCCGCTCCCTGTTGGTTGTCTCCACTACCTGATCAAGAAGACACATAGAGTTTTGAGGGTAAAAAGGACGGAGGTCCTGCTTTATTTCTTTATATAATATATACATCGTCAAAAAATATATACATCTTGAAAGCCGGTGGCTTAAGTATAATAAGGCCAGAGATGAGCTATATTCCACGGCCGGCGGGTCTCCTCCTCCGACTTAAATGAGTCTTTGTGATCTCGAATATCGATGAGGTAATATGACCCGTTGTGCAGATTCTTGCTGACCACAAAGGGCCCTTCCCAAGGTGGGGATAGCTTGTGCATATTAGACTAATCCTGGATGAGCCGGAGCACCAAGTCGCCTTCCTGAAAGGTTCTGCTCCTAACCCGGCGGCTGTGATAGCGACGCAGGTCTTGTTGATAAATCGCCGAGCGGGCTATTGCCAAGTCTCGCTCCTCATCCAGCAAGTCAAGTGCATTCTGACGAGCTTCTTCGTTGTCAGCCTCAACGTAAGCCGCCACGCGGGGTGAATCATGCCGGATGTCACTTGGCAAGACCGCCTCTGCACCATACACCATAAAGAAAGGCGTGTAGCATGTAGATCTGTTAGGCGTAGTGTTGATGCTCCATAACACGGAAGGTAACTCCTCCACCCAACAACCCAGAGTCCGCTGTAAGGGGACTAAGAGCCGGGGCTTGATACCTTTCAGGATCTCTTGATTAGCTCTTTCTGCTTGACCATTGGATTGAGGATGAGCAACAGCCGAAACATCAAGCCGGATATGTTCTCTTTGACAGAACTCTTCCATGGCACCTTGAAGAGATTAGTGCCATTATCAGTTATGATGCTATGTGGGAAACCAAAACGAAAGATCACCTTTTTCATGAATTGAACCGCCGTGGCTGCATCACACTTACTGACCGGCTCTGCCTCAACCCACTTTGTAAACTTGTCCACTGCCACCAGTAGATGTGTCTTTTTATCTTTAGACCTTTTGAAAGGTCCAACCATGTCAAGCCCCCAGACTGCAAATGGCCAAGTGATTGGGATCATCCTCAATTGTTGAGCCGGCACATGAGCTCATTGTGAGAACTTTTGACAACCATCACATTTGCTGACCAGATCCTCCGCATCAGCATGAGCCGTCAGCCAATAAAAACCATGACGAAAAGCTTTGGCTACGAGAGATTTTGACCCGGCATGATGGCCACAATCCCCTTCATGGATCTCACGAAGTATTTCTTGGCCCTCTATAGGGGACACACAATATTGAAACGCCCCCGTGACACTTAGGTGATGTAACTCGCCGATAAAAATCGTCATAGACTTGGAGCGCCTGATGATTTGTCTCGCCAAGGTCTCATCCTCAGGCAACTCACCTCGGGTCATATAAGCCAAGTAGGGCACTGTCCAATCCGGGATAACGTGAAGAGCCGCCACCAGCTATGCCTCCGGGTCTGGCACTGCTAGCTCTTCCTCGATAGGCACCTTGACAGAAGGGTTATGCAAACCATCGAGAAAGGTGTTGGGCGGCACCGGCTTATGTTGGGATCCCAACCGGCTTAAAGCATCAGCCGCCTCATTCTTCCTTCGATCAATGTGCTCCACTTGATAACCCGTGAAGTGACCAGCCACAACATCTACTTCACGATGATAAGCCGCCTTAAGGGGGTCCTTGGAATCCTACTTGCCTGACACTTGCTGAGCCACAAGATCTGAGTTGCCCAAGCACCTTACCCAGCTTAAGTTCATCTCCTTAGCCATCCGGAGACCATGGAGTAAGGCCTCGTACTCAGCTGCATTGTTAGTACATGGAAACATAAGCCGGAGTACATAACAAAATTTGTCACCTCGAGGGGAAGTTAACACCACTCCAGCCCCCGAGCCTTCTAGCTGCCTGGACCCATCAAAGTGAATCGTCCAATATGTGTTATCCGGCTTCTCCTCAGGGGCCTGTAACTTTGTCCAATCATTGATAAAGTCCACCAAGGCCTGAGCTTAATAGCAGTACGTGGCATATACTTCAAATTGTGAAGCCCAAGCTCAATGGCCCACTTGGCGACTCGTCCTGTGGCCTCCCTGTTCTGAATGATGTCTCCCAAAGGGGCAGAACTTACCACAGTTATAGGGTGGCTTTGAAAGTATTGCTTCAACTTCTGGTTGGCCATAAACACCCCGTAAACAAGCTTCTGCCAATGTGGATACCTTTGCTTAGATTCAATGAGCACCTCACTGATGTAGTAAACCGGCCGTTGAACCGGATGCTCCTTGCCAGCTTCCTTACGCTCCACCACGATGGCAACGTTGACGGCTCGTGAATTGGCAGCCACATATAACAGCAAAGGCTCCTTATCAATTGGAGCCGCGATAACCGGCGGTTCAGACAATTGTCTCTTCAGGTCTTCAAAAGCAGCATCAGCGGCCTCGCTCCAGACAAAAGTGTTAGTTTTCTTCTTCATCTGATACAATGGAAGGGCCTTCTCACCTAACCGGCTTATGAACCGGCTTAAAGCGGCAACACGACCCGCCAGTCGCTGAACATTGTTGATGCACACCGGTTTAGCCAGAGAGGTAATCGCCTTAATCTTCTCCGGGTTAGCTTCGATGCCTCTGTTTGACACCAGGAAACCCAAGAGCTTGCCCGCAGGTATGCCAAATACACACTTTGCCGGGTTAAGCATCATCTCGTAAACCCGGAGATTATCAAAGGTCTCTTTCAAGTCAGATATCAAGGTTTCCTTTTCTCTGGACTTCACCACAATGTCATCCACGTAAGCATGAACATTACGCCCAATTTGATCGTGCAAATAGTTCTGCACACACCGTTGATAAGTCGCCTGGGCACTTTTGAGTCCAAACGGCATAGATACATAGCAGAAGGACCCAAACGGAGTGATGAAAGTCGTCTTCTCCTGGTCCTTAACTGCCATTTTGATCTGATGATACCCAGAGTAAGCATCCAAAAAGCTCAAACGTTCACAACCTGTCGTAGCATCAATGATTTGATCAATATGGGGGAGAGCAAAAGGATCAGCCGGACAAGCCTTGTTTAAATCCGTGTAATCCACACACATCCGCCAAGTGTCGTTCTTCTTGAGGACAAGCACCGGGTTAGCCAACCACTCTGGGTGAAAAACCTCAACAATAAACCCGGCCGCCAAGAGCCGGGCGACTTCTTCTCCAATAGCTTTCCATCTCTCTTCATTAAAACGCCGAAGAAACTGCCTAACCGGCTTATACTTTGGATCAATATTGAGAGTGTGCTCAGCGAGTTCCCTCGGTACACCTGGCATGTCAGAAGGTTTCCATGCAAAGATGTCCCGGTTCTCATGGATGAACTCGATGAGCGCGCTTTCCTATTTGGGATCCAAATTGCTACTGATGCTGAACTGCTTAGAAGGGTCACCCGGGGTAAAGTCAATGAGCTTTGTCTCAGCTGCCGACTTAAACTTCAATGCCGGGTCGTGCTCTGTAGTTGGCTTCTTCAGGGATGTCATATCCGCCGGGTCAACATTATCTTGATAAAATTTGAGCTCTTCCGCCGCGCAGGCCGACTCAGCATAAGCCGCATCGCCTTCTTCACACTCTAGTGCTACCTTTCGACTGACATGTACAGTGATGGTGCCCTTGTGAACCGGCATCTTGAGCTGCAAATAAACATAACACGACCGGGCCATAAACTTAGCATAAGCCGGCCGCCCGAACAGAGCATGGTATGGGCTCCTGATTTTGACCACCTCAAACGTCAACTTCTTAGCTCTGGAGTCATATTCGTCTCCAAAGGCCACCTCTAGTTCCAACTTGCCAACTGGGTAAGCCGACTTACCAGGGACCACTCCATGGAAAACAGTGTTGGATGTTCTCAGATTTTTATCAGTTAATCCCATGCGTCGAAAGGTCTCATAGTAGAGGATATTGATGCTACTACCCCCGTCCATGAGCACCTTAGTGAACTTATACCCACCAACCTGAGGTGCCACCACCAAGGCCAACTAACCCGGGTTATCGACCCACGGAGGATGATCTTCTCTGCTCCATATGATGGGCTTCTCTGACCACCTCAAATAACGAGGGATTGCCGGCTCAACAGAATTGACGGCGCTCTTATGAACCTTCTGGTCACGTTTGCATAAGCTAGTGGTAAATACGTGATACTGCCCACTATTCAACTGCTTTGGGTTGCTTTGATAACCCGACTACTGCTGCTGCTGCTCTCCTTGACCAGACTGCTGCTGGTTATAGCCTCCTCCTTGACGTCCCTGAAAGCCGGAACCTGAGCCGTCACCTGGGCCATGGAAACCGCCAGCTCCTGAACCACGACCAGACCCATTATGGCCATCATAGGTGTTGGAATTCTTAAACGCCTTCATGATCACGCAATCTTTCCACAGGTGCGTGGAGGGCCACTCCCTGGTGCCGTGCCTCGGGCAGGGCTCATTGAGTAGTTGTTCAAGAGATGGGACTGACCCGCCGGATCGAGGCGGTTTGCCCTTACGTCTCTGATTGTTACCTTGTGCATTGGCATTGGCCACAAACTCCGGGTTATCGTCCGCCTTACGCTTATTGCCGTTTTGATTCCCCGGGTTATGCTGTTGACCCTTTCCATTGCCGTTCCTTTTTACCTTCCCTATCTTCTCATCGTCAGACGCGGGATCCTTGGTACTATCAGAATCGGCATATTTAACTAAAGCCGCCATCAGTGTGCCATATCCTTGCAGTCACGTTTAAGGCGCCACAGCTTCTGCCTCAGCGGCTCAAAGCTACAATTCTTCTCCAACATAAGGACTGCAGAGCCGGCATCCATATTGTCGGATGAATGAATTATCTCCTGCACCCGACGCACCCAATGGGTGGTGGATTCGCCCTCCCCCTGCATACAATTTGTTAAATCCACAATCGACATAGATTGCTTATAGGTGTCCTTGAAGTTCTGGATGAACCGGGCCTTTAACTCTTCCCATGAGCTAATGGAATTGGGTGGCAAACCCTTTAACCAAGACCGAGTTGTTCCATCTAGCATCATGGTGAAATATTTAGCCATCGTTGCATCACTGACTTCCAACAGCTCCATAGCCATCTCATAACTCTCGATCCATGCCCCGGGCTATAAGTCGGCCGTATAATTTGGTATTTTTCGAGGCCCCTTGAAGTCCTTGGGCAGACGTACATTGCGCAGAGCCGGTACCAAACAAGGAACACCACCGGTTCTAGTGGCTACTCCCGCCTCAACAGAAGTCGTTGGATACTCCGGGATGTCCTGATAAGCCGCCTGTTGAGCCGCTGCCTGAGCCAACCGTTCGTTCTCCTGATGTATTCGGTCTTGCGCCGAGTGATAGCCACCGGGCTGGTTATGGCGTTGGGCGTTGCTTGACAAAGCTTCGGACTCCTTGTGCCTGCTATAACTCGGGCTCCGGTTCTGACGAGGCGGTGCTAACCAAGGCGGGGGAGTTGAGTGTGTCCCGGCTGTAAGAATAGGTCTCCTGCTGGGCTAAGGCCGTCTGGAGGAGTTCTCTGACTCTCTGGGTCTCCACTATCGCCGGGTCATCACTGTCCATAGGAAGAGCCGCCAAACGTGTTGAAGCTGCGATTAAGTTCTCCATGGGGTTGGAAAAGTGACCCGATGGAATTGGCACATAACGCGGCAGTGGCATGCTCACGTGAGGCGGTGCCATCTCCCGAGGCTAAGTCGGCCCTCCTGTTCCAGCTATCATAAGCTGATTGGCCTCTGGCGGGTTACTTGGGCCGGCTCCGGGTGTGGCAAAAAGAACCCGAGGGTCGTAATTCGGAGGTAAACGAGACTGAGTTTTCTGATGTCTCCTCCTCATTACCTCATTGGATGTGTTTAGGCTCATCGTGAGCTGGTAAGCTTCTGACTACAAGCGCTGTGCCCGGGCGTCGAGAGCCGCCCGCTCAGTAGCTAGTCTAGTATCCTCAACTGCCAAGGCCTCCTTAGCCTAAGCTATCTCCTCACGCACCTGCGCTACTGCTGCATCATGCTCATCTTTGTCTGCAGGAATAACCGTGGCGGTTAATAGGGCCGTAAGCTTGTCCATGAGATCTATCAGCACCCGAGCCGGTGGGCGCACGGGGCTGCCTACCCCGGCTGCTCCTAACCCGGATGTTACTGCTGCAGCAACTGTAGAGTTTGAGCCGGGCTGAGTCCCAGCCATGAAGACTCCGGCCCATCTTGGCGGTTCACAGGGGTCCGGAATACTGATGCCATCGGAACAGCCCCCGAGCACGTGGTCTTGCACTTGATACAACGAATCTGTTGAACTGGCGGACGAGTCACCGTCTGAGAGGACGGCCGTCTCACCCCTATCTTCAGATCCTTCAGAAAGTTCCTCTCCGTGGATGCAGCCCACGAAGGCACGCCTCATGACCGGTTGAGTCCGGGTCTTCCTCACACGCTGAGCCGTCTCGACGAGGTCGGTGCAGTTGTCCGGCTCAGGGCCCGGCTCATCAATCCGGCCGATGAAGACGTGGAATCCGCCGAAGGGGACCCGGTATCCGTACTCAATTGAGCCAGCGTCGGGACCCCAGCCTTCGTCGTTGATGTAGATCTTGCCGCGACGACTCTTGGTCATCCGGCCCACTACGTATCCCTTGAGCCCTTCGAAGTTGCCCTTCAAGAACTCAAATCCACCATGCGCTGGCCCCACGGTGGGCGCCAACTGTCATGGAATTGTCACGTCAGATGTCCTCGTGAAAGGACTTAGTTGTGGAGCCATCGCAACTAGGAAGCTTGAAGGGGTTAAATCAGGACAAAGGACACGAGAGGGTTTATACTAGTTCGGCCCCTTACGGTGAAGGTAAGACCTACGTCTAGTTGGGTTGGTATTGATGTTTCGATGACCAGGAAGCGAGATACGCTATGCCCGGCTCTCGATGAGTTGTTTCTTGCCCTAAGCCGCCAGCAGATCGTCCCCTTATATACACGGGTTAACGCCTTGCGGCTTACAGAGTCACGGCGGCTTATACACAGTGTCTGGCTCGATGACTAGTTAAATCTACCTTATGTTACAAGTCATGCCATCATGGCGGTTTACTACAATGGGCCTTAAGCCGCCTGTGGGCCTTAAGCCCTTCATTGAATCGCCATCCTTATGCTTGGTCTTGGGCTTCCTCTGATGAGTCTTCTTTGTGTAACCCGGCCCCTCCTGGGCGGCTTACACAAATAGTTATATCCCCAACAGGTTCAGTTAGAGCCAACGCCTTGCACACACGCGCGTACATGTACGAGATAAACGCGCATCGCTCGGCCCCTGACCACCCACCGTAACCGGGAACTCCCCGAAATTTTCCTCGCCTTCGCTTCTACCACGGTTTTTTCCGACATGGATGGCCCAAAGAATGTCATGACGAAAAGCCCATTTTATGTCATGATTTTTTATCATAGAAGTAGGAGCCCACCAAATCTATGATGATGGGTTTTTTCACAATTATCGTCATAGAAGTGTCATATGTATGACAGAAAAATTTTCGTTCGGCCCCAAATGTCACGGATGTGTCTTTTTTTTGTAGTGATAGGCCCTTCGCAGAGGGGAGCAGGGATTTGTAGAGGTGCCAGAGCTCGATTTTGAAATAGAGATAAATAATATTTTGAGCGGTATACTTTCATTGTCAACATAACAACCGAGAGATCTCGATATCTTCCATGCTACACACATTATAGGCAGTTCCCAAACAGAATGGTAAAGTTTATACTCCCCCTCCACCAACATACATCAATCCATGGCTTACCCGAAACAACGGGTGCCTCCAACTAACAACAATCCTGGGGGAGTTTTGTTTGCATTTATTTTGATTTGATTTGAGCATGGGACTGGGCATCTCGGTGACCAGCCATTTTCTCATGAGTGAGGAGCGGAGTCCACTCCTCTTGAGAATAACCCGCCTAACATGGAAGATATAGACAACCCTAGTTGACGCATGAGTTGTTCGAGCATACAAAACAGAATTTCATTTGAAGGTTGGAGTTTGGCACATACAAATTTACTTGGAATGGCAGGTAGATACCGCATATAGGAAGGTATGGTGGACTCTTATGGAATAACTTTGGGGTTTATGGAAGTGGATGCACAATCAGTATTCCCTCTTAGTACAAGTGAAGGCTAGAAAGAGACTGGGAAGCGACCAACTAGAGAGCGACAACAGTCATGAACATGCATTAATATTAATCAACACCGAGTGCAAGCATGAGTAGAATATAATCCACCATGAACATAAATATCGTGAAGGCTATGTTGATTTTGTTTCAACTACATGCGTGAACATGTGCCAAGTCTAGTCACTCGAATCATTCAAAGGAGGATACCACCCTATCATACCACATCACAACCATTTCAATAGCATGTTGGCACGCAAGGTAAACCATTATAAGCTCCTAGCTAATTAAGTATGTCATAAGCAACTATAATCTCTAATTGTCATTGCAAACATGTTTATTCATAATAAGCTGAATCAGGAACGATGAACTAATCATATTTAGAAAAACAAGATAGGTCGAGTTCATACCAGCTTCTCTCATCTCAATCAGTACATCATATATCGTCATTATTGCCTTTCACTTGCACAACCGAATGGTGTGGATAATAATAATAGTGCACGTGCATTGGACTAAGCTGGAATCTGCAAGCATTCAATTCAAGGGAGAAGACAAGGTAATATGGGTTCTTGGTTAAATCAACAATAATGCTTATGAGAGCCACTCAACATTTGCATCATGGTCTTCTCCTCTCGACCCCCAAAGAAAGGAAAAGAAATAAAACTATTTACATGGGAAAGCTCCCAACAAGCAAAAGAAGAACGAGTAATCTTTTTGGGTTTTCTTTTAGTTACTACCACTACAGGCATGGAAAGTAAACTAGCTAAAACCTACAACTAAATTTTGTTTTGGTTTTTCTTAAGGTTATTCAAACACACAAGAAGAAAGCAAGAAAAATAAAATAAACTAGCATGGATAGTGCAATGAAAAAGTATGAGCACCGACAACTGGAATGAGTGTGTGAACATGAATGTAATGTCGGTGAGAAATACGTACTCCCCCAAGCTTGGGCTTTTGTCCTAAGTTGGTCTATGCCCATGGATCAAAGTTATAGTTGGGGTCGTACTGAGATGCAGCAGCTACTGCCTCACGAGCTGCAGCTTGGAGGCGGGCTGCCTCCATCCTCCTCTCGTACTCGTTCGCCTTCTCCCTGGTTATAATATATCTCCTTTTTGCCTGAAAGTCAAATAAACCAGGAGTAGGGAGAGCAACATGGACAGTGAGACATCTGTCAAAGATTAGTCGGTATTGGAGGAACTGTTCATTCCTCTCTAGAAACTGATGGTTAACCATGGCATTATAATCTCGATAAGCAGGAGGCAACTCCCTATCACTTCCATGTATGGGTATACCAAGCTAATTAGCCACATGGGTTGCATAAATCCCTCCAAACAAGTCTCCATCTAAACCATTATTATGCAACCTTCGTGCAACAATTGCCCCCAAGTTATATTGTTTATCACCTAATACAGCACTCTTGAGAACACTAAGATCCGGAACACACATGTGACAAGCTTCATCTTTACCGTTAATGCATCTACCTATGAAGAGAGCAAAATAATGTATAGCATGAAAATGAATGCTCCCTATGGTAGCTAGTGCTATTTCTCTGGATTCTCCCATAGTGATACTAGTAAGAAAGTCTTTATATTCAGATTTACGAGGTTCATTGACATTGCCCCACTGCGGGAGTTTACAAGCAATAGTAAAATCTTCTAGGTCCATGGTATATGATTTATCATAAAGATCAAATAACACAGTGTGAGTATTGCGTGTAGACGTGAATTTAAACCTTCTCACAAAGGAGTCAGTAAGGTAGTAGTGTTGGGAGCACTTATCTGACATGAAGTCCTCAAGATCGGCATTACGCACATATGCGTCAAATTCATCCTTAATGCCCGCTTTGACCATAAACTCCTCTGAAGGCCATTCACAAGGCCGCACTTGAGCTTCCCTCGGTGGTTCATCATCCTGCTCACGTATTGCGAGCATGAGTCCTTGCTTCCTTGAAGAACCGCCTTGGTACATTTTCCTAGACATATTTCTTCCTCAAAGAACAATCCCCCAAAGCAGTTTTGTGAATGGAGCCTTGAGCAAGGAGATCGAAAATGGCAGCAAGATGAGCTAGAACTCGTGCTTGAGCTGGTTGGTGATTTTTTTGGGAGGAAGATGAAGTGTGTGGGTGCAGGAACAGGTGGAGGGGGCCACCATGGGCCCACGAGGCAGGGTGCGCGCCCAGGGGGGTGGGCGCGCCCTGGACCCTCATGGCCAGGTGCTTGCCCCCCTGCTGTGTTCTCTGTGCTAGATATTCTCAAATATTCTAAAAAATCATATTAAATTTTCAAGGCATTTGGAGAACTTCTATTTTGGGGGCATTTTTATTGCATGGATAAATCAAAAAATAGACAGAAAGTACTATTTTTGCTTTATTTAATCTAAATAACCGAAAGTAAAAAGGAGGGTATAGAAGGTGGTGCCTTCTAACTTCATCCATCTCATGCTCATCAGAAGGAATCTACTAACAAGGTTGATCAAGTCTTGTTAACAAACTCATTCCGAATAACATGGAACCGGAGAAATTTCGAATAACACTAGGTTACCTCAACGGGGATATGTACATCCCCAATAATAAGAATATCATATTTCTTCTTGACAGTAGGAAGGGGAAATTCAAAACCTCCAATAATAATCCATGGAATTTTTCCAATAGAATTGATACTATGAACTTGAGGTTGTTTCCTTGGAAAGTGTACTGTATGCTCATTACCATTAACATGAAAAGTGACATTTCCTTTGTTGCAATCAATAACAGCCCCTGCAGTATTCAAAAAGGGTCTTCCAAGGATAATCCACATACTATCATCCTCGAGAATATCAAGAATAACAAAGTCCGTTAAGATAGTAACGTTTGCAACCACAACAAGCACATCCTCACAAATACCGACAGGTATAGCGGTTGATTTATCGGCCATTTGCAAAGATATTTCAGTAGGTGTCAACTTATTCAATTCTAGTCTATGATACAAAGAGAGAGGCATAACACTAACACCGGCTCCAAGATCACATAAAGCAATTTTAACATAGTTTCTTTTAATGGAGCATGGTATAGTGGGTACTCCTGGATCTCCAAGTTTCTTTGGTATTCCACCCTTAAAAGTGTAATTAGCAAGCATGGTGGAAATTTCAGCTACTAGAATCTTTCTTTTATTTGTAATAATATCCTTCATGTACTTAGCATAAGGATTCACTTTAAGCATATCAGTCAAACGCATACACAAAAAGATAGGTCTAATCATTTCAGCGAAGCGCTCAAAATCCTCATCATCCTTTTTCTTGGATGGTTTAGGAAGAAAAGGCATGGGTTTCTGAACCCATGGTTCTCTTTCTTTACCGTGCTTCCTAGCAACGAAGTCTCTCTTATCATAACGTTGACTTTTTGATTGTGGGTTATCAAGATCAACAACAAGTTCAATCTCTACATCATTATTATTGCTAGGTTGAGCATCAACATGAACATTATCATTAACGTTATCACTAGGTTCATGTTCATCACCAGATTGTGTGTCAGCATCAGAAATAGAAATATCATTGGGATTCTCATGTGTGTCAACAACAGGTTCACTAGAAGCATGCAAAGTCCTATCATTTTTCTTCTTCTTCTTAGAAGGACTAGGTGCATCTACATTATTTCTCTGAGAATCTTGCTCAATTATCATAGGGTGGCCCTCCAGATACAAAGGTTCCTGAGTCATTTTACCCGTTCTAGTCATAACTCTAATAGTATTATCATTTTTCTTATTACTTAATTCACTGAGCAAATCATTTTGAGCTTTAAGCACTTGTTCTACTTGACTGGTAACCACAGAATCATGTTTACTAATAAGTTAAGTTCATTCTGAACTCTAGACATATAATCACTCAAGTGTCCAATCATATAAGCATTACTTTTCAATTGTCCACCAACATAAGCATTGAAGTTTTCTTGTTTAGCCATAAAGTCATCAAACTCATCCAAGCATTGGCTAGCAAATTTAGTAGACGGGATTTCAACTTTATCATATCTATAGAGAGAATTTACCTTTACTACCAGTGTCGGGTTATCAAGACCATGTATTTCTTCAATAGGCGGTATATTAAGGCCATGTATTTCTTCAACGGGAGGTAAATTCTTAACATCTTTAGCTTTAATACCTTTTTCTTTCATAGATTTCTTTGCCTCTTGCATATCTTCAGGACTGAGAAATAGAACACCTCTTTTCTTCGTAGTTGGCTTAGGAGTTGGCTCAGGAAGTGTCCAATTGTTTTCATTAGTCAACATATTATTCAATAGCAATTCATCTTGATCAACAGTTCTTTCCCTGAAAACACAACGAGCACAACTATCCAGGTGGTCTCTGGAAGCCTCGGTTAGTCCATTATAAAAGATATCAAGTATTTCATTTTTCTTGAGAGGATGATCAGGCAAAGCATTAAGTAATCGGAGAAGCCTCCCCCAAGCTTGTGGGAGACTCTCTTTTTCAATTTGCACAAAATTATATATTTCCCTTAAAGCAGCTTGTTTCTTATGGGCGGGGAAATATATAGCAGAGAAGTAATAAATCATATCCTGGGGACTACGCACACAACCAGGATCAAGAGAATTAAACCATGTTTTAGCATCACCCTTTAATCAGAACAAAAATATCTTAAGGATATAATAGTAGTGAGTTTTCTCATCATTAGTGAACAGGGTGGCTATATCATTAATAATATGTGCCACAATAGTTTCAGATTAATAGACATAAAAAGGATCGGATTCAACCAAAGTAATTATCTCAGGGTCGACAGAGAAAGCATAATCCTTATCAGTAACACAAATAGGTGAAGTAGCAAAAGCAGGGTCATATTTCATTCTAGCATTCAGAGACTTATGTTTCAGCTTACCTAATAACTTCTTAAGATCAGATCTATCATTGCAAGCAGGAAAATCTCTAGCAGTTTCTTCATCCATAACATAACCCTCAAGCACAATAGGCAATTCATACTTAGGGGGAGAATCTTCATCATCACTTTCATCAATATTATCAGTTTCAAGAATTTCATTCTCTCTAGCCCTAGCAAGTTGTTCATCAAGAAATTCACCTAATGGCACAGTAGTATCAAGCATAGAAGTAGTTTCATCATAAGTATCATGCATAACAGAAGTGGCATCATCAACAACTTGCGACATATCAGAATTAATAGCAGAAGCAGGTTTAGGTGTTGCAAGCTTACTCAAAACAGAAGGAGAATCAAGTGCAAAGCTAGATGGCAGTTCCTTACCTCCCCTCTTAGTTGAGGGAAAAATCTTAGTTCTTTCGTCTTTCAAGTTCCTCATAGTGATCAGCAGATATAAATCCCAAGTGACTCAAAGAATAGAGCTATGCTCCCCGGCAACTACGCCAGAAAATAGTCTTGATAACCCACAAGTGTAAGGGATCGCAATAGTTTTTAAGGGTAGAGTATTCAACCCAAATTTATTGATTCGACACAAGGGGAGCCAAAGAATATTCTCAAGTATTAGCAGTTGAGTTGTGAATTCAACCACACCTGGATAACTTAGTATCTGCAGCAAAGTATTTAGTAGCAAAGTAGTATGGAAGTAACGGTAACAGTAGCAGAAGTAACAGTAGCAGTTTTGTAGTAATTGTAACAGTGGCAACGGCAAAGTAACTAAGCAAAGAGCAATATGTGAAAAGCTCGTAGGCATTGGATAAGTGATGGATAATTATGTCAGATGTGGTCCTCATGTAATAGTTATAACATAGGGTGACACAGAACTAGCTCCAGTTCATCAATGTAATGTAGGCATGTATTCCGAATATAGTCATACATGCTTATGGAAAAGAACTTGCATGACATCTTTTGTGCTACCCTCCAGTGGCAGCGGGGTCCTATTGGAAACTAAGGGATATTAAGGCCTCCTTTTAATAGAGTACTGGACCAAAGCATTAACACTTAGTGAATACATGAACTCCTCAAACTACGATCATCACCGATAAGTATCGCGATTATTGTCACTTCGGGGTTAACGGATCATAACACATAATAGGTGACTATAGACTTGCAAGATAGGATCAAGAAATCACATATATTCATGAAAACATAATAGGTTCAGATCTGAAATCATGGCACTCGGGCCCTAGTGACAAGCATTAAGCATAGCAAAGTCATAGCAACATCAATCTCAGAACATAATGGATACTAGGGATCAAACCCTAACAAAACTAACTCGATTACATGGTAAATCTCATCCAACCCATCACCGTCCAGCAAGCCTATGATGGAATTACTCACGCACGGCGGTGAGCATCATGAAATTAGTGATGGAGGAAGGTTGATGATGACGACGGCGACGGATTACCCTCTCCGGAGCCCCGAACGGACTCCAGATCAGCCCTCCCGAGAGAGTTTAGGGCTTGGCGGTGGCTCCGTATCGCAAAACGCGATAAATCCTTCTCTCTGATTTTTTCTCCCCGAACGTGAATATATGGAGTTGGAGTTGAGGTCGGTGGAGCTTCAGGGGGCACACAAGGGAGGGGCGCGCCTTGGGGGGCACCCCCACCCTCGTGGACAGGGTGTGGGCCCCTGATGTTGATTCTTTCGCCAATATTTTTTATTAATTCCAAAAAGTTGCTCCATGTATTTTCAGGTCATTCCAAGAACTTTTATTTCTGCACAAAAATGACACCATGGCAGTTCTGCTGAAAACAGCGTCAGTCCGGGTTAGTTCCATTAAAATTATGCAAGTTAGAGTCCAAAACAAGGGCAAAAGTGTTTGAAAAAGTAGATACGACGGATACGTATCAGGTATACTCAATGTGGGTCGGACTGATGGGCCGTGAAGATAAAGCAGAAGATCATCCCCCGTGTCCGGGTAGGACTCCTATATGCATGGACGGCAAGATTGGTGTCCGGATATTCTGTTTCCTTTCCTTGTAAGCCGACTCTGTACAACCCTAGGCCCCTCTCGTGTGTATATAAACCGGATGGTTTAGTCTGTAGAGGCAATTATAATAATCATAGGCTAGATAGCTAGGGTTTAGCCATTACGATCTCGAGGTATATCGACTCTTGTAACACCTATACTCATCAAATACAATCAAGCATGATGTAGGGTTTTACCTCCTTTAAGAGGTCCTGAACCTGGGTAAACATTGTGTCCCATTATCCCTTGTTACCATTGATACTTAGACGCACAACTTGGGCCCCCCTACCCAAGAACTGCCTGTTTTAACACCAACATTGGTGCTTTCATTGAGAGCTCTGTTGTGTTGTCAAACAAAGGAATTGATGGCTTGCCTCATCATCAACGAAGATGTTGTTTCTAGAGAGACCCTTCTCCCCGGTCAGCTTTTTGTGTTCGGCGGCTTCATCTACATGCCAACTCGACCGGCCACCTTGAGCAGGTCGACAGCTACGCCCCAGGTCACCAGATCAGGTTTGGAAGCCTGAACTACATTGCTGATATCCGAGGAGACCTGATCTTCGAGGGGTTCGCGGCCTCGGCCGCCGCTCTCCACTCTTCTGAAAAAGAACCTTCGAATCCACTATCAGATCCCGTCCAGGGGTCGATGCTCACACCTACCTTGGCCTTAGATCCAGGGCAGGCCACATCGTCCGAAGACGGGAGGATTAACCCCGTCGGACTCTCTTTTGTCACGGAGCTCCCAACCGAAAACCCAGGTGCGACAACATCGTCTGCGAACCCGAAGTCAAATAGGACTCACCATGTTATCAGGAAAGTCGGACTCACCTCTGGACGTCAACTCTGAACTATCGAGGTCTGCGTTCATCGGGCTCGATCAAGTGATTATCACCAACCCCGGCTCCGCAGATCCACAAAATCATATCCAGTTTTCGCTCCTAAACAAAACGTTGGACTTAATACAATCTCTCGCTATCACGGAAGCGTATCCTCTGAACTACCTCCAGCTCGGACGGGGGGCTGAGAGCAGGGAATTCTACGCCCCACCCACCACCCACTTAATAGCCACTATCGAGGATTTAACCGACATGCTAGACTACGCCTCCGAAGACATCGATGACATGGACGATGATGTTGACGCCAAACCAGGTCAGAACCCTCCCATCACGGGGCGTTGTACGACCACTTCTACCTATGACGGATACATGGTGGATACACCTGAGAAGAAGCACGACGATGGCACTCAAGATCCAGACAAGGACAAGCCCGTCGATTAACCACCAAAGTGCCGGCGTCAGCGGCGCTGCTCACGATCGTGTTGGGCAAGGGAAAGTAATACTGGTACTGCTACCTCTTGAGCATGTGTTGGTTTTCCCTTGAAGAGGAAAGGGTAATGCAGCAAAGTAGCATAAGTATTTGCCTCAGCTTTCGAGAACCAAGGTATCAATCCAGTAGGAGGCTACACTCAAATCCCTCGTACCTGCACAAACAAATAAGAACCTTGCAACCAACATGATAAAGGGGTTGTCAATCACTTCACGACCAATTGCAAAAGTGAGATCTGATAGAGATAATAAGACAAATATTTTTGGTATTTTTATGATATAGATTGAAAAGTAAAGATTGCAAAATAAAATAGATCAGAAACTTATATGATGGAAAATAGACCTGGGGGCCATATGTTTCACTAGTGGCTTCTCTCAAGATAGCATAAGTATTACGGTGGGTGAACAATTTACTGTCGAGCAATTGATAGAGAAGTGCATAGTTATGAGAATATCTAGGCATCACGTCCGCGACAAGTAGATCGAAATGATTCTGCATCTACTACTATTACTCCACACATCGACCGCTATCCAGCATGCATCTAGAGTATTAAGTTCATAAGAACAAAGTAACACATTAGGCAAGATGACATGATGTAGAGGGATAAACTCAAGCAATAAGATATAAACCCCATCTTTTTATCCTCGATGGCAACAATACAATACGTGCCTTGCTGCCCCTGCTGTCACTAGGAAAGGACACCGCAAGATTGAACCCAAAGCTAAGCACTTCTCCCATTGCAAGAAAGATCAATCTAGTAGGCCAAACCAAACTGATAATTCGAAGAGACTTGCAAAGATAACAAATCATACATAAAATAATTCAAAGGAGATTCAAATATTATTCATAGATAATATTTATCATAAACCCACAATTCATCGGATCTCGACAAACACACTACAAAAAGTATTACATCGAATAGATCTCCAAGAAGATCGAGGAGAACTTTTTATTGAGATCCAAAGAGAGAGAAGAAGCCATCTATCTAATAACTATGGACCCGAAGGTCTGAGGTAAACTACTCACACTTCATCAGAGAGGCTATGCTGTTGATGTAGAAGCCCTCCGTGATTGATTCCCCCTCCGACGGAGCGCCGGAAAAGACCCCAAGATGGGATCTCACGGGTACAGAAGGTTGCGGCGGTGGAAATAGGGTTTCGTGGTGCTCTCTGATGTTTTCACGGTATATGAGTATATATAGGAGAAAGAAGTCGGACAGGGGAGCCACGAGGGGCCCACGAGGGTGGGGGTGCGCCTACCCCCTGGACGCGCCTCCCTGCCTCGTGGCTACCTTATTGCTTCCTTGACGTCCACTCCAAGTCTCCTGGATTGCGTTTGTTCCAAAAATGACTCTCCTGAAGGTTTCATTCCGTTTGGACTCTGTTTGATATTCCTTTTCTACGAAACACTGAAATAGGCAAAAAACAGCAATTTGGACTAGGCCTCCGGTTAATAGGTTAGTCCCAAAAATAATATAAAAGTGCATAATAAAGCCCATTAATAATCCAAAACAGATAATATAATAGCTGAAGGAAATATGCCCTAGAGGCAATAATAAAGTTATTATTTATTTCCTTATTTCATGATAAATGTTTATTATTCATGCTAGAATTGTATTAACCGAAAACATAATACATGTGTGAATACATAGACAAACATAGTGTCACTAGTATGCCTCTACTTGACTAGCTCGTTTATCAGAGATGGTTATGTTTCCTAGCCATGGACAAAAGAGTTGTCATTTGATTAACGGGATCACATCATTAGGAGAATGATGTGATTGACTTGACCCATTCCGTTAGCTTAGCACTTGATCATTTAGTATGTTGCTATTGCTTTCTTCATGACTTATACATGTTCCTGTAACTATGAGATTATGCAACTCCCGTTTACCGGAGGAACACTTTGGGTACTACCAAACGTCACAACGTAACTGGGTGATTATAAAGGAGTACTACAGGTGTCTCCGAAGGTACATGTTGAGTTGGCGTATTTCGAGAAAAGGTTTTGTCACTCCGATTGTCGGAGAGGTATCTCTGGGCCCTCTCGGTAATGCACATCATTATAAGCCTTGCAAGCAATGTGACCAATGAGTTGGTTACGGGATGATGCATTACAGAACGAGTAAAGAGACTTGCCGGTGACGAGATTGAACTAGGTATTGGATACCGACGATCGAATCTCGGGCAAGTAACATACCGATGACAAAGGGAACAACATATGTTGTTATGCGGTTTGACCGATAAAGATCTTCGTAGAATATGTAGGAGCCAATATGGGCATCCAGGTCCCGCTATTGGTTATTGACTGAGAATAGTTCTAGGTCATGTCTACATAGTTCTCGAACCCGTAGGGTCCGCACGCTTAAGGTTTCGATGACAGTTATATTATGAGTTTATGAGTTTTGATGTACCGAAGGAGTTCGGAGTCCCGGATGAGATCGGGGACATGACGAGGAGTCTCGAAATGGTCGAGACGTAAAGATCGATATATTGGACGACTATATTCGGAGTTCGGAAAGGTTCCGAGTGATTCGGGTATTTTTCGGAGTACCGGAGAGTTATGGGAATTCGCCGGGGAGAAGTATTGGGCCTTATTGGGCCCTGCGGGAAAGAGAGAGGGGCTGCCTAGGGCAGGCCGCGCGCCCCCCCATGGACTAGTCCGAATTGGACTAGGGGGAGGGGCCGCACCCCCTCCTTCCTTCCCTTCTCTCTTCCCCTTCCTTGTCTCCTACTCCTACTACATGAAAGGACTCCTAGTTGGACTAGGAAAGGGGGAATCCTACTCCCGGTGGGAGTAGGACTCCCCATGGCGCGCCCCTCCTAGGGCCGGCCTCCTCCTCCCTCCCTCCTTTATATACGGGGGTCGGGGGCACCCCATAGACACACAAGTTGATCTACGGATCGTTCCTTAGCCGTGTGCGGTGCCCCCTTCCACCATATTCCACCTCGGTCATATCGTCGCGGAGTTTAGGCGAAGCCCAGCGCCGGTAGAACATCATCATCGTCACCACGCCGTCGTGCTGACGGAACTCATCTCCGGAACTCGGCTGGATCGGAGGCCGGAGAACGTCATCGAGCTGAACGTGTGCTGAACTCGGAGGCCCCGTACGTTCGGTGCTTGGATCAGTCGGATCGTGAAGACGTACGACTACATCAACCGCGTTGTGATAACGCTTCCGCTTATGGTCTATGAGGGTACGTGGACGAACACTCTCCCCTCTCGTTGCTATGCCATCACCATGATCTTGCGTGTGCGTAGGAAATTTTTTGAAATTACTACGTTCCCCAACAGTGGCATCCGAGCCTAGGTTTTATGCGTTGATGTTATATGCACGAGTAGAACACAAGTGAGTTGTGGACGATATAAGTCATACTGCCTACCAGCATGTCATACTTTGGTTCAGCGGTATTGTTGGATGAAGCGGCCCGGACCGACATTACGCGTACGCTTACGCGAGACTGGTTCTACCGACGTGCTTTGCACACAGGTGGCTGGCGGGTGTCAGTTTCTCCAACTTTAGTTGAACCAAGTGTGGCTACGCCCGGTCCTTGCGAAGGTTAAAACGGAGTCTATTTGACAAACTATCGTTGTGGTTTTGATGCGTAGGTGAGAACGGTTCTTGCTCAACCCGTAGCAGCCACGTAAAATTTGCAACAACAAAGTAGAGGACGTCTAACTTGTTTTTGCAGGGCATGTTGTGATGTGATATGGTCAAGACGTGATGAGATATAAGTTTTTGTATGAGATGATCATGTTTTTTTGAAGTTATCGGCAACTGGCAGAAGCCCTATGGTTGTCTCTTTGTTGCATAAGATGCAAGTGCCAAATAATTGCTTTACTTTATCGCTATGCGATAGCAATAGTTGCAAGAGCAATAGTTGGTGAGACGACCATGTCACGACACATTGATATAGATCAAGATGATGAAGATCATGGTGTCGTGCCGGTGACGATAGAGATCATGATAGTACTTTGGAGATGGAGATCAAAGGCGCAAGATGATCATGGCCATATCATGTCACATATTTTGATTGCATGTGATGTTTATCCTTTATGCATCTTATCTTGCTTTGTTTGACAGTAGCATTTTAAGATGATCTCTCACTAAATATCAAGAAGTGTTCTCCCTGAGTATGCACCGTTGCCAAAGTTCGTCGTGCCCAGACACCACGTGATGATCGGGTGTGATAAGCTCTACGTCCATCTACAACGGGTGCAAGCCAGTTTTGCACACGCGGAATACTCAGGTTAAACTTGACGAGCCTAGCATATGCAGATATGGCCTCGGAACACGGAGACCGAAAGGTCGAGCGTGAATCATATAGTATATATGATCAACATAATGATGTTCACCATTGAAAACTACTCCATCTCACGTGATGATCGGTTATGGTTTAGTTGATTTGGATCACGTGATCACTTAGATGACTAGAGAGATGTCTGTCTAAGTGGGAGTTCTTAAGTAATATGATTAATTTAACTTAAATTTATTATGAACTTAGTCCTGGTAGTATTTTGCAAATTATGTTGTAGATCAATAGCTTGCATTGTTGCTTTCATATGTTTATTTTGATATGTTCCTAGAGAAAATTGTGTTGAAAATGTTAGTAGCAATGATGCGGATTGGATCCGTGATCTGAGGTTTATCCTCATTGCTGCACAGAAGAATTATGTCCTTAATGCACCGCTAGGTGACAGACCTATTGCAGGAGCAGATGCAGACGTTATGAACGTTTGGCTAGCTCAATATGATGACTACTTGATAGTTTTGTGCACCATGCTTTATGGCTTAGAATCAGGACTTCAAAGATGTTTTGAACATCATGGACCATATGAGATGTTCCAGGAATTGAAGTTAATATTTCAAGAAAATACCCGAGTTGAGAGATATGAAGTCTCCAACAAGTTCTATAGCTAAAAGATGGAGGAGAATCGCTCAACTAGTGAGCATGTGCTCAGATTGTCTGGGTACTTCAATCGCTTGAATCAAGTGGGAGTTAATCTTCCAGATAAGATAGTGATTGACAGAATTCTCTAGTCACCATCACTAAGTTACTAGAACTTTGTGATGAACTACAGTATGCAAGGGATGACAAAAACGATTCCCGAGCTCTTCGTGATGTTGAAATCAACAAAGGTAGAAATCAAGAAAGAGCATCAAGTGTTGATGATTGACGAGACCACTAGTTTCAAGAATAGGGCAAAGGGAAAGAAAGGGAACTTCATGTAGAATGGCAAGCAAGTTGTCACTCCCACGAAGAAGCCCAAAACTGGACCAAAGCCTGAAACTGAGTGTTTCTACTGCAAAGGAAATGGTCACTGGAAGCGGAAATGCCCTGAATATTTGGTGGATAAGAAGGATGGCAAAGTGAACAAGGGTATATTTGATATACAGGTTATTGATGTGTGCCTTACTAGTGTTTATAGTAGCCCCTGAGTATTTGATACTTGTTCGGTTGCTAAGATTAGTAATTCAAAACGGGAGTTGCAGAATAAACAGAGACTAGTTAAGGGTGAAGTGACGATGTTTGTTGGAAGTGGTTCCAAGATTGATATGATCATCATCGCACACTCCCTATACTTTCGGGATTTGTGTTGAACCTAAATAAGTGTTATTTGGTGTTTGCGTTGAGCATGAATATGATTTGATCATGTTTATTGCAATACGGTTATTCATTTAAGTTAGAGAACAATTGTTGTTCTATTTACATGAATAAAACCTTCTATGGTCATACACACCAACGAAAATGGTTTGTTGGATCTCGATTGTAGTAATACACATATTCATAATATTGAGGCCAAAAGATGCATAGTTAATAATGATAGCGCAACTTATTTGTGGCACTGCCGTTTAGGTCATATTGGTGTAAAGGGCACGAAGAAACTCCATGCTGATGGGATTTTGGAATCACTTGATTATGAATCACTTGATGCTGGCGAACCATGCCTCATGGGCAAGATGACTAAGACTCCGTTCTCCGGAACAATGGAGCGAGCAACTGACTTATTGGAAATAATACATACTGATGTATGCGATCCGATGAGTGTTGAGGCTCGCGGCGGGTATCATTATTTTCTGACCTTCACAGATGATTTGAGCAGATATTGGTATATCTACTTGATGAAACATAAGTCTAAAATAGTTGAAAGGTTCAAAGAATTTCAGAGTGAAGTGGAAAATCATCGTAACAAGAAAATAAAGTTTCTGTGATCTGATCATGGAGATGAATATTTGAGTTACGAGTTTGGTCTTCAATTAAAACAATGTGGAATAGTTTCACAGCTCACGCCACCTGGAACACCACAACGTTATGGTGTGTCCGAACGTCGTAACCGCACTTTATTTGATATGGTGCGATCTATGATGTCTCTTACCGATTTACCACTATCATTTTGGGGTTATGCATTAGAGACAGCTGCATTCACTTTAAATAGGGCACCATCAAAATCCGTTGAGACGACGCCTTATGAACTGTGGTTTGGCGAGAAATCAAAAGTTGTCGTTTCTTAAAGTTTGGGGCTGCGATGCTTATGTGAAAAGTTTCAACCTGATAAGCTCGAACCCAAATTGGAGAAGTGCGTCTTCATAGAATACCCAAAGGTAACTATTGGGTACACCTTCTATCACAGATCCGAAGGCAAGTTATTCGTTGTTAAGATGGATCCTTTCTAGAGAAGAAGTTTCTCTCGAAAGAAGTGAGTGGGAGGAAAGTAGAGCTTGATAAGGTAATTGTACCTTCTCCCGAATTGGAAAGTAGTTCATCACAGAAATTAGTTCCAGTGATTGCTACACCAATTAGTGAGGAAGCTAATGATGATGATCATGAAACTTCAGATCAAGTTACTACAGAACCTCGTAGGTCTTCTAGAGTAAGATCCGCACCAGAATGGTGTAGTAATCATGTTCTGGAAGTCATGTTACTAGACCATGATGAACCTACGAACTATGAGGAAGTGATGATGAGCCCAGATTCCGCGAAATGGCTTGAGGCCATAAAATCTGAGATATGATCCATGTATGAGAACAAAGTATGGACTTTGATTGACTTGCTCGATGATCAGCAAGCCATGTTAAATGAATGGATCTTCAAGAGGAAGACGGACACTGATAGTAGTGTTACTATCTACCAAGCTCGACTTGTTGCGAAAGGTTTTCAACGAGTTCAAGGTGTTGAATACGATGAGATTTTCTCACTCGTATCAATGCTTATGTCTGTCTGAATCATGTTAGCAATTGCCACATTTTATGAAATCTGGCAAATGGATGTCAAAACTGCATTCCTTAATGGATTTATTAAAGAAGAGTTGTATATGATGCAACCAGAAGATTTTGTCAATCCTAAAGGTGCTAACAAAATGTGCGAGCTCCAGTGATCCATCTATGGACTGGTGCAAGCATCTCGGAGTTGGAATATACGCTTTGATAAGTTGATCAAAGCATATAGTTTTATATGGACTTACGATGAAGCCTGTATTTACAATAAAGTGAGTGGGAGCACTACAGCCTTTCTGATTAGTATATGTGAGTGACATATTGTTGATCAGAAATGATGTAGAATTTTTCTGCAAAGCATAAAGGAGTGTTTTAAAGGAGTTCTTTAAAAGACCTCAGTAAAAGCTACTTACATATTGAGCATCAAGATCTATTGAGATAGATCAAGACGCTTGATAAGATTTTCAATAAGTACATACCTTGACAAGATTTTGAAGTAGTTCAAAATGGAACAGTCAAAGAAAGAGTTCTTGCCTGTGTTGCAAAGATATGAAATTGAGTAAGACTCAAATCCCGACCACAGCAGAAAATAGAAAGAGAATGAAAAGTCATTCCCTATGCCTCAGTCATAGGTTCTATAAAATATGCTATGCTATGTACCAGACCTATTGTATACCTTGCTCTGTATTTGACAAGGGAGTACAATAGTGATCTAGGAGTAGATCACTGGACATTGGTCAAGAATATCCTTAGTGAGGACTAAGGAAATATTTCTCGATTATGGAGGTGATAAAAGAGCCCGTCGTAAAAGTTACCTCGGTACAAGTTTTCACACTGATCCAGATGACTCTAAGTCTCAATCTGGATACATATTGAAAGTGGGAGCAATTAGCTAGAGTAGCTCCGTGCAGAGCATTGTAGACATAGAATATTTGCAAAATACATACAGCTCTGAATGTGACAGACCCGTTGACTAAGCTTCTCTCACGAGCAAAACATGATCACACCTTAGTACTCTTTGGGTGTTAATCACATAGCGATGTGAACTAGATTATTGACTCTAGTAAACCCTTTGGGTGTTGGTCACATGATGATGTGAACTATGGGTGTTAATCCTATACAGATATGAATATTGGTGTTAAATCACATGGCGATGTGAACTAGATTATTGACTCTAGTGCAAGTGGGAGACTGAAGGAAATATGCCCTAGAGGCAATAATAAAGTTATTATTTATTTCCTTATTTCATGATAAATGTTTATTATTCCTGCTAGAATTGTATTAACCGGAAACATAATACATGTGTGAATACATAGACAAACATAGTGTCACTAGTATGCCTCTACTTGACTAGCTCGTTTATCAGAGATGGTTATGTTTCCTAGCCATGGACAAAAGAGTTGTCATTTGATTAACGGGATCACATCATTAGGAGAATGATGTGATTGACTTGACCCATTCCGTTAGCTTAGCACTTGATCGTTTAGTATGTTGCTATTGCTTTCTTCATGACTTATACATGTTCCTGTAACTATGAGATTATGCAACTCCCGTTTATCGGAGGAACACTTTGGGTACTACCAAACGTCACAACGTAACTGGGTGATTATAAAGGAGTACTACAGGTGTCTCCGAAGATACATGTTGAGTTGGCGTATTTCGAGATTAGGTTTTGTCACTCCGATTGTCGGAGAGGTATCTCTGGGCCCTCTCGGTAATGCACATCATTATAAGCCTTGCAAGCAATGTGACCAATGAGTTGGTTACGGGATGATGCATTACAGAACGAGTAAAGAGACTTGCCGGTGACGAGATTGAACTAGGTATTGGATACCGACGATCGAATCTCGGGCAAGTAACATACCGATGACAAAGGGAACAACATATGTTGTTATGCGGTTTGACCGATAAAGATCTTCGTAGAATATGTAGGAGCCAATATGGGCATCCAGGTCCCGCTATTGGTTATTGACCGAGAATAGTTCTAGGTCATGTCTACATAGTTCTCGAACCCGTAGGGTCCGCACGCTTAAGGTTTCGATGACAGTTATATTATGAGTTTATGAGTTTTGATGTACCGAAGGAGTTCGGAGTCCCGGATGAGATCGGGGACATGACGAGGAGTCTCGAAATGGTCGAGATGTAAAGATCGGTATATTGGACAACTATATTCGGAGTTCGGAAAGGTTCCGAGTGATTCGGGTATTTTTTAGAGTACCGGAGAGTTACGGGAATTCGCCGGGGAGAAGTATTGGGCCTTATTGGGCCCTGTGGGAAAGAGAGAGGGGCTGCCTAGCGCAGGCCGCGCGCCCCCCATGGCCTAGTCCGAATTGGACTAGGGGGAGGGGCCGCACCCCCTCCTTCCTTCCCTTCTCTCTTCCCCTTCCTTGTCTCCTACTCCTACTACATGGAAGGACTCCTAGTTGGACTAGGAAAGGGGGAATCCTACTCCCGGTGGGAGTAGGACTCCCCATGGCGCGCCCCTCCTAGGGCCGGCCTCCTCCTCCCTCCCTCCTTTATATACGGGGGCCGGGGGCACCCCATAGACACACAAGTTGATCTACGGATCGTTCCTTAGCCGTGTGCGGTGCCCCCTTCCACCATATTCCAAATCGGTCATATCGTCGCGGAGTTTAGGCGAAGCCCTGTGCCGGTAGAACATCATCATTGTCACCACGCCGTCGTGCTAACGGAACTCATCTCCGGAACTCGGCTGGATCGGAGGCCGGAGATCGTCATCGAGCTGAACGTGTGCTGAACTCGGAGGCCCCGTACGTTCGGTGCTTGGATCGGTCGGATCGTGAAGATGTACGACTACATCAACCGCGTTGTGATAACTCTTTCGCTTACGGTCTACGAGGGTACATGGACGAACACTCTCCCCTCTCGTTGCTATGCCATCACCATGATCTTGCGTGTGTGTAGGAATTTTTTTGAAATTACTACGTTCCCCAACAATAGCACGGAACAATAAAAAATTATAGATACGTTGGAGACGTATGAGGTACCAGAGATAATGACACTCCAGACAACAACGAGGACCCCGTCGAACCCGTGTCCGGACAGGAGCGAGGGATGAGGGCCAATACAGACCCGAACACGCTGATCACAAAGATTCGGAAGATAGTAACTACTTACCTGCCTCCAAAGAGGATGTAGCCTTGGTGAAAAAGATTTTATCATCACAGAGGAACCCCTTGAACAAGAACGCTTCAAGCGAGCCACTGCACGGAGCCTGGAAAAGAAATAGCAGTAGCTTCGAGCTGAACAGGATACGCTCAACAACAGATGGACCAAGGTCCTAGTCACTGAAGAATACGGCCTCGAGTGACCAGTAAAGAGTTACCCCAAACGCAGGCTGCTGCCACAATTCAACGACGAAGCCCTTGAGCCAATACCGTCAAAATACAATTATGCTGATCAACTAGACCGACCACCACGTGGGCGGGACAAAATGGCTCATCACGCTGAACATCAACACGTGCCCCCTCAGCGTAGAGGCAAGGAGATAGCGGCTCCGGGCTACACATACGATTTACGTCAGGACCTGGCCAATAAAGACGGTCAAAATAGATCAATCTATGTGTCCACAGGATGCGCCCCGGCACGAGATGATGACCATCAAGCCTGGCACGATGAGCATCATCAAGTTCGGGGACAGCACCGAACACAGATGTCATTCGAACTCCATCGCGATGTCGCCCGGTATAGAGGTGTCGCACACCCCGTGTGCTTTACCGATGAAGTAATGCAGCACCAATTTCAGGAAGGGTTTAAACCCGTAAACATCGAGCAGTACGATGGAATGACAGACCCTGCCGTATGGATTGAATATTTTGTTCTCCACATTCATATGGCTCGCAGAGATGACCTCCATGCCATTAAATACCTCCCTCTAAAGCTGAAGGGACCAGCATGGCACTGGTTGAATAGCCTCCCAAAGAACTCCATTGGGAGTTGGGAAGATCTAGAAGATGCTTTCCGGGCCAACTTTCAGGGCACATATGTGGCCACCGGATGCTGATGACCTAAGTCACATAGTCCAGCAACCCAGAGAGTTAGCTCGCAAACTCTGGAATTGGTTCCCAATTAAAAAGAACCAAATCATGGATTGTCCAGATGCCGAAGCCTTAGCGGCCTTCAAACACAGCGTCCGTGACGAATGGCTCGCCCGACACCTTAGGCAGGAAAAGTCGAAGACCATGGCAGCTCTTACTACACTCATGACCCGCTTCGTGAAGGCGAAGATAGCTTGTTGGCTTGTAGAAGAAACAGTTCCAGCGACCCCGGCACCTCTGAAGCCAGAGTCGGTAATGGTAGACCACGACGCAACAAAACAAGCGTCAGAACAATAATGACGAACAGAAGATATGGCAGTCAACACCGGATTCAGTGGTTCCAAACCCGGTCCGCGGAAGAAGTCTTTCAAGGGCAACAGAGATGGTCCATCCAACTTGGACAAAATCCTCGAGAGGCCTTGCCAGATTCATGACACCCCCGACAAGCCCGCCAATCACACCAATAGAAATTGCTGGGTTTTCAAGCAGGCCGGTAAATTAAACACCAAACATAAGGGGAAAGGACCTCCAAGCGAGGATGATGATGAGCCCCGTCAGCCAAACACTAGGGGGTAGAAGAAGTTTCCCCCCGAGGTGAAAACAGTGAACATGATCTATGTCACCCACATCCCCAAGAGGGAGCACAAGCGCGCATTAAGGGACGTCTACGCCGTAGAGCCTGTCGCCCCAAAATTCAACCCATGGTAGGCTTGTCCAATCACCTTCGATCGCATGGACCACCAAACCAGTATCCTTCACGGAGGTTTGTCTACCTTGGTACTCGATCCTATCATCGACGGATACCATCTCACTAGATTTCTTATGGACGGTGGTAGCGGTGTTAACTTGATCTATCAAGATACTGTCCGTAAAATGGGTATCGACCCGTCAAGAATCAAGCCTAGTAACACTACCTTTAAAGGGGTGATACCTGGCGTGGAGGCCCGCTGCACGGGCCCCTTAACACTAGAAGTAGTATTCGGCTCTCCAGACAACTTCTAAAGCGAAGAACTGATCTTCAACATCATCCCTTTTCATAGTGGTTATCATGCATTGCTCGAACGAACTACTTTCGCCCGCTTTAATGCAGTCCAGCACTATGCTTATTTGAAGCTCAAAATGCCTGGACCGCGTGCCGTCATCACAGTAAATGGAATTATGGAGCGCTCCCCCGGTCCCGAGGAGCACACCGCAGCCCTACTAGCCGAGGTGCACGGCGGCCTCATCAAGCCGAACAATTTATCGGTGATCAAGACCAATGACATTGCTAAGCGAGTCCGGTCCGCATCTCAGTGCGATAGCTGGATGGATCCGGAGCTTGAATAGCAGTTCGGCCTCCGCCGACTGCCCCATAAGGTGGCGGCATACGTACCGCATGTACATAACTACGCACTTGAAATACCTTGGGCAACACCGGAGGCACACTGCAGAAAAAGTCCGTAGTATGGCTTGACCCAATTTGGACCTTAAATTTTTTTCTCATTGCAGGTTCGTTAAAAAAACATATCGACTCTACGGTTGCATGGGGGCTCCTTTCTAGGTCCCTGTCAGTGTCAAAACCGGCGGATCTCGGGTAGGGGGTCCCGAACTGTGCGTCTAGGCGGATGGTAACAGGAGACGAGGGACACGATGTTTTACCCAGGTTCGGGCCCTCTCGATGGAGGTAAAACCCTACGTCCTGCTTGATTAATATTGATGATATGGGTAGTACAAGAGTGGATCTACCACGAGATGAAGGAGGCTAAACCCTAGAAGCTAGCCTATGGTATGATTGTTGTATTGTATGTTGTGTCCTACGGACTAAAGCCCTCCGGTTTATATAGACACCAGAGAAGGCTAGGGTTACACAGAGTCGGTTACAATGGTAGGAGATCTACATATCCGTATCGCCAAGCTTGCCTTCCACGCCAAGGGAAGTCCCATCCAGACGCGGGACGAAGTCTTCAATCTTGTATCTTCGTAGTCTTGGAGTCCGGCGGACAATGATAGTCCGGCTGTCCGGACACCCCCTAGTCCAGGACTCCCTCAGTAGCCCCTGAACCAGGCTTCAATGACGATAAGTCCGGCGCGCATAATGTTCGGCATTGCAAGGCGGGTTCCTCCCTTGAATAATCCAGAGAAGATCATGAACACCAGGATAGTGTCCGGCTCTGCAAAATAAATTCCACATTCCACCGTAGAGAGAATAAAATGTACACTAGTTCAACCTGCTGACGTATTATGCGGCGTGACATCACACCGCTACCAAGCCACTGTTTGAATCATTTTTTACTATACCACCTCAACACGTTTAGCGAAGCGGTTTCCTTGGCACGTCTTGTCGAAGCAGAGATCGTGTTCCCCTTATTCCGGGATTCTCATCAATACGTGCGTGGGTAACCCAACCATTCCTGTCGCCATGCCTCCTCTATCGAAGGTGAATCCCAAACGGTCACGGAGACGGCTCTTGGTATTTTTCCCCTTTATAAGAGGACCAAGGATCGTTCTTGTTCTTCAATCTCGCATCGAATCTCCTCCTCGCTCCCAGTTCCAACACCCAGAGCCTCAGATTCGAGTGCTTCGGATCCTCAACCATGTCCGGCTCCGACCTCCAGGGCCGGTGGATGCCCTCCTCCATCACGGAGGAGGACATATTGAAGTTACGTGTGGCCAAGTACCTGGCCTACGAGGTTTCGCACAGGTTGCCCGCCCAAGGGCAGGCCGTGCCCGCCCCCGAGCCCGGTGAGTTTGTTGTCTTCGTATTCCACCTCCGTCGGGGTTTAGGATTCCCGACGGACCCCTCCGTGAGAGGACTCATGTTCTACTATGGGCTGGACTTTCACGACTTGGCTCTGGAGTCCATCCTCCACATCTCCGCATTCATTATCGTCTGCGAAGCCTTCCTCCGCGTCACTCCCCACTTCGGCCTGTGGCTGAAGACCTTCAATGTTGAGCCGAAGATGATCGGGGGGCGTCAAGCGGAGTGCGGCGGGGCGCCCATAAGCAAAAAGGCCGATGCCCCGTGGCCCGAGGGTTCCTTCCAAGAGGAACTCGGACTGTGGCAGCAGGAGTGGTTCTATATCACCGCTCCGAAGGGCAGCAAACAAAAGCCGCCGCCTTCATTCCGCCCGGGACCTCCATGCCGACTGATGTCATGGGTCAACCAAGGGCTCAATTGGGGGCCGTCCGAAGACGTACCCTTATGCAGGGCCGGACCCGAGACCTCCAAGCGAGGGAGATCAATCTGATTGTGGTGATGCAGGTTATGCTAATCAGGCATCTTCTGCCCTGCAAGCGTCGTCCTCTCCGTCTATGGGAGTTCAACCCGGAGGGACTTCGGATTCTCCAACACTTCATGGGTGCGACACCCGTGGAGATGTACAAGTTATTCTTCGGACCACATGTAGCGTGTCCGGAATTGGCCGAGGACGCAGGCCTAAGCCGCAATCGCCCGGATACTCAGGTAAATAGCTCAGAGTCTGGACGCTCTGTTTATCTGCTTTTCTAGAGTTCGCCTCCTGACCCATTACTCTTCACATGAGTGGGTAGCACAATCGAGGCTGATAAGGTGTCCGGCCCCCCTCCCAGAGACCGCACTGGAGCCCGTGCTGGTCAGAATGTTGGAGGTCGCGCCGATGGAAGGGAGCGATGGGGAAAATAGAGGAGCTATTATTTCGCCCAAAGGGGCGTCCGAAGAAAGGGGGATTAAAAACCCCTCCCTCCAAGGGGAGAAGAGGACCGCCTCCGAAGATCCGGAGGCCAAAGCCCCTAAGCGGGGGAAGAGATCTTCGCCGGGGGGTCCGGCGTCCGGGGAGAATCCGGACACACAATCATCGCCAAAGGATCAGCCCTCCAGCGAGCCGTGAGTATGAAAAGGGGGAGTTAATTAGTAAGGAAATACCTCCATTTGTGCTTCTGTGGGTGACCGAAATATTTATCTTGCAGGTCGGATCTGCAGCATTCTCAGATGAGTTCATCTTCGGGGGACCTTCTTCCGGAGATGATGGAGAGAGAAACGCCTCCGTCTGCCGCGCCATCAGATAAAGCGGACGAGCCTGAAGTATCGTCACGGAGGGTATCCCCGAGTCCCGAGGGGCCAGAGAGTTCGGCACACACTAGTATCCGGCCGAGAGAACTGAAGAATCTGCTTGAGAGGGTGTCCATTTCAGAAGATCACCGTGCGTTGATGCGTATGGTGATTGGAAGGATTTCGTCCGCCGAGAGCGGATTGCGCAATGCCGCCATGAGTTTGCTGGCGGGGTTTGAGGTACACGAAAATGACGCATCCCTTTGTCTATTAACAGTTTTGCACATAAAAATGCGCCCTGTATAGATAGTAGCCCCCGAGACTCGGTAAGTTGTCGAAGACGACAGCGTGCCGAGGATCAGAATCGCAAGTAATTAATGTCGCCATTCCTATGCAGGTGGCGGATAGTCCGAGGGGTAGCCGGACTAGTGGAGTTGCCGAGTTAATGTGGCAACTTGACGTGGCGGATGCAGACATCGCGCTTGTCAACCGGCGACTTGACGAGTCGCAAGGTAAATGAGTTCTCCGCGGTCGCTTTATTAAGGGGGTCAAAGCCCTCCTCTTGATAAATTATATGCTATTGTACAGACGGTGCTGCTGCTGTGGAGAGCCTTCGGGCCAAACTTGCCCAAACTAAGGAGCAAGCCCGAAGGAGTGACGCAGCTGCCTCGAGGGCGACCGAGGAGTTGAAAGCCGAAAGGGCTGCACACTGCCTAAGCAGGGAAGAGGTGGCCGAATTGGCCGTGAAAGTGAAAGATGTTGCCGACCGCAATGAGGCTCTTGAAAAGGAGCGTTTATCGGAGCGGGAAGACCTGAGGAAGGCCACCGCCGAGGCCAAGGATGCCCGCTCTGCAATGCAGGCCATGAGGGAGGAGCTGCGCCAGGCCGGAGATATCGTGGCTGGCAAGCCTTATCTGCTGCGTCGCCGGTTTATGGATCAAAAGTATGCTCAATTTGATCGGCTGTGGAGTCCGGAGGATCCGTATATGGACTTAGCGGCAAGTGCGGCTGATGCCGTTGAGCACTTCCGGAGCCAGAAGGATCACAAGACAGAAGAGCTATTTTGGTCTCAATTCCATAGTCCGGATCGCTCACTTCCGTTGACCGACCGGTTGGCCGAATGGGCCGAGCTAAATAGGTTGTCCGGACTTGCCATGACTGACATCGTGGCTCATGTCTGGCCAGAGAGGCCCAAGGCGATGAGCTACTTCGGCTTACTACAGCAATTCCTTGGAGCGGTGCCGCATATCAAGGAGATGAAGCGGGCGGCCTGCATCGAGGGCGCGCGGATGGCTCTTGCCCGCGTGAAGGCGCATTGGACGGAGATGGATGCCACCGCTATTGCCGCCCAGGGCTCGGATGAAGACCGGCTCCCCGCCGAGCACTATTTCGGGGAAGTTATGTGTGGCGCTCGTGTAATAGAGTCGCAGTGCTCAAAATATGTCACGTTCAAATGAACGTTTTAGCTTGTAAAACGATGATTATGCTATAACTGATTTTTATACTTGTGCGTCCCAAGTAGTAAAACTTCTCCTATGCGGCCGTTTACATATACACTTGTATAACCTGAAAGATTGCAGTCTTCGGCTTCAGCCCCCACGCACAAGGTGCGGGGGTGTTCACAAAAATAGCGCGTTTTCACACTTAATCCGACGTCTCGGTCCTGTTAAGGAGGTGGTAGCGTAGCAAACGAGGCAATCCGTACTATAATGCTTTATCACTTTCACTTAGCCAGTGGAGTTCGAGGGTGGGGCTACGATATAGCCCCTTGGGGCACCGCACTTCTCCGAGTTTGGGGCGCGTGTGTGCCTGACCGGGAAACGGTCCTTCGTCAAAGTGGGGAATTGTAAACATTCCGGTGGTCGATCGAGTGGTTGACCAGTCTCTCGCTATATCATGACAATCAGTTTTCGGCTTTCTCTACTGAGGTGCTCGCCCAGCCGAACTGGGGCACAATCGCAGTAGTTCTCCTGGTGCCGCGTTCGCCGATGATACGGAACGTAAGGCAGCAAAACACAGGAGCCGGGCAAACCCAACATTTGACCAAAGACATGATTCGGAGCTGATGCATATAATGCCTAACTCGAGACGCCGAACACTCCCTGAGGTGTTTGGTCTTTATAATAATGGGCAGAACAATGCCCTAAGCCCCTGGTGTCCAGGTACAGGCATGGTCTTCTGACGCGGCCGATGCCAAAACGTCAGGCTCCGCTTTGGCTATAGGAAGAAACCAAGGGATAATAACAACAAGAGACAGTAAAAAAGGTCTACGCAGGGTCTTAATCTGAAAAGAATCCTCAGAACGGGTCCCTACTGCATGTCCGCGCCTGTGTCTCCATTGCGTCATTATCCTGGACGGGTATGCACGTTGTTCATCTGTAAAAAGAGAGGGACGCTCAGTTTGAAAACAATTTGTGCGAAAAATATATGCGTAAAAGAAGAAATATAAATAAGTAAAGCGGGGTTTGTATGAATCCGCGGTTGTTTGTGCGCGCAGCCCCCTGTGAAGAGGTGTGCGGCTAGGGAACCCCTAGCCTGCTGAAGCTGGACTCATCTATCCGAGTCCGGGGTCTTTGAGTGACCCTCGCACTGAAATGATGCCACGCGGACCGGGCATCTTGAGTGTAAGAGACGCGTAATGCGGTATGGCATTGAAACGGACAAAAGCCTTTCGTCCCAATAGTGCTTGATATCCACTTTTAAATGGGGCGATGTGAAAAATTAGTTTTTCGCGCCGAAAATTGTTCGGTGATCCGAACACGACTTCTAGTAATATGGATCCTGTGCACTTGGCGTAAGGTCCTGGCGTCACTCCTTTGAAGGAAGTGCAGCTGTGTCGAATTTTTGTAGGGTCTATCCCCATCTGACGGATTGTGTTTGAATACAGCAGGTTTAAGTTGCTGCCTCCGTCCATTAGGACTTTAGTGAATTGTAGTCCGTCTATTATGGGATTCAATATCAGGGGAGTCCGTCCCGCGTTTCGAACGCTTCTGGAATAGTCCAGGTGGTCGAAAGTGATTGGTTTTGATATCCAATCTCTATGGTCTGCTGGGTTGGACCGCGCGAAGCTCTTTTTTGAAAGTGCCGCACTATTTTTCCGTATTATCACATGAAGTGAATTTACTGCTTTGACCCCTTGCAGGAAAGTCTTTTATTTTCCGTTGCTCTGCTGGTGGGGTTTATCGTCTTCGCTTGACGCGTCGAGCCCCTTGTGTTCGGCGTTTAGTCGGCCGGACTGTTTAAAAACCCAACAATCCCGATGGGTGTGGTTTGCAGGTCTTCCGGGGGTGCTGTGGATTTGACATATCCGACCCAAAATCTTGTTTAAGTTAGACAGCTCATCGCCGTCATCCTTAAGAGGCGATGTTTTGTTGTTTGGCTGCGAGCTTTTGAATCCGGCGTTGACTGCCGTTCTCTTTGGGCTTTTCTCTTTGTTCCGGCGCTGCTCTTTTCTGCGCCGTGATTTTCCGTTTCCATCTCTTATCTCAGATGTACTTGGGTCGCTGGTGCTGCATCTTGCTAGCCAGCTGTCCTCTCCCGCACAGAAGCGGGTAATGAGGCTTGTTAGCGCGGTCATTGTCCTCGGTTTTTCTTGGCCGAGGTGTCTGGCAAGCCATTCGTCTCGGACATTGTGTTTAAAAGCTGCTAAGGCTTCGGCGTCCGGATAGTCGACTATTTGGTTCTTTTTGGTGAGGAACCTGTTCCAGAATTTGCGCGCTGACTCTCCGGGCTGTTGAGTTATATGGCTTAGATCATCTGCATCCAGAGGGCGGACATAGGTCCCTTGAAAATTTGCTCTAAACGCTTCCTCGAGCTCTTCCCAACTTCCCACAGTGTTTTCTGGGAGGCTTTTAAGCCAATGACGGGCTGGCCCTTTGAGCTTGAGGGGTAGGTATTTTATGGCATGGAGATCATCTCCTCTGGCCATGTGTATATGTAGTATGTAATCTTCTATCCAGACTCCAGGGTCTGTTGTTCCATCGTAGGCCTCTATGTTTATGGGTTTAAATCCTGCTGGGAATTCATGGTCCAGCACCTCATTGGTGAAACATAGTGGGTGTGCGGCGCCCCTGTATTTGGGTGTGCCGCTATTTTCGGACACTTGACGTGTTGCCTTGCTTCCTGGGGCCTTCTTCTTTGGCCCGTAGATGGACCTGGCTGGGCCATCTGTCTTTCCAGGTTCATTAGTTGGTTTATGTGTGGCGCCGCTTTCAGAATTTGGCCTATCATCTGGCCGTCTATCCAACCAGGCAGCCTCTTTATTTTTTGACGGTGGAGGCTCTATGGCCTCCTCGTGGAATTCTGGTAGCAGCTTACGCTTCGGGTAGCTCTTTGATTGGTGGCCATTGCCGTATTTATATGCGGTTTTGAGCACTTTGCTCCATCTCATTCTGAGTCTGTCTTCCGCTGTTTTGAGCTTCCGTGTCACACCCTAGCTAGTCATGCATTAGAGTGTTGCATCATGTTTACTCTTTCATCAGAAACTTGAAATGGGGATCTGTGAAACCCTCAGAATCATTTTGAAAATGACCCAAATAAAAATTTCTCCAAAAGGGTCCAAGAAAATGCTCATGTTGATCTCTGAAAATATTGGACAGAGATAAAAAAAATCAAACCAATATTTTAGTGGCTCATGGACATTTATTTTGGGCATTTGGAATTAATGCATAAATATTTGCTTTGGAAATATATTTCTATATATATTGATATATGTCCAAATATTATGCCAATTATAAAGGAGCTCTGGAATAATATATCTAGCCCCTGAAAAATTTGGCATAAGTTAAATAAATGATTTAATATATTATTTAAATCAAAACAAATGTCAGAAATTAGAAAACAAAAAAAATAAAAGGGAGAAGCTTACCTGGGCTCCTCCACTGTGCAGCCCATCCAGCTGGCCGGCCCAGCCAGCAGGCGGCCCAGCCCGTCTCCCTCCTCTGTCGTCTTCGTCCCGACAGAGGGAGGGGAGTGTGGCCGGCGCGCGCGCGCGCCACCGCGCCACGCCACCTCTCTCCCTGCCTGCCTGCCCTCCCCTCCTCGCCTCGATGCCCTGGACGACGCCACGCCTCCCCCCTGCTCTCTCTCACTCGCCCTCGGCTCTTCCCTCCTCTCCCTCGCTCTCTCTCTCACGGCCGAACACCACCGTCGCCGCCGTTCGCCTTAGCAGCCGTCTCCGGCCACCCCTCGCTCCCCCGACTAGCTCAGAAGCTCCGCCACAACCCCCTCTTCCTCCCCACCGCTCCACGGGCCTCCGGAAGCCCTGCATCGCCGCCACGTCGCCGTTCCCCTCTTCGGGCTCCGACCATCATCGCCGTCGAATTCGCCGTCTCCAGCGCGTCCCCGAGCCCGCTTCGACGCCCACTGCAACCGCGGTGAGCTACGCCACCGTTTCCCCCTCTTCTCCCCCCCCCCCCCGTTCCCTCACCGTAGCCTCCTCCCCACCACGGCCGAACCTCCGCCGTCGCCGAGCTCGCCGTCGACGCAGCTCCGGTGACCATTTGGTCACCCCGGCGAGTCCAACGAGTTCGTAAGGCTCCATAGAGCATCCCTAGCGCCTCGCTTCGCTCGCCTTCGAGCTCTAACCCCGTTTCCGTGCACGACCGAACTCCGGCGGCCGCAGCCGAGCTCGCCGCCGTCGACTCCGGCCACCTCAGGCACGGCCACCACCACCGTTCGACGCGCGGGAGCAAGGGCTCTCCAACGAGCCCAAGCACAGCCTCGCCCGTGCCCTGTAGCGCGATCCCGCTTCACGCCGCCGTCTCGGACCTCGCCGGCGTCATGTCGCCGGTGGGGTTTGACTTGTCCGACCTGGGGTTTGACCCCCCAGGGTCACTGACCAGTGGGCCCCAGCGCCACTAACTAGTAATTAGGATTAATTTAACCCTGTTTGACCCCTCTGTCACTGACGTGTGGGCCCCACACATCAGGTTTGACCTCAGCCAGCCGCAGTTGACCACTGACGTCATGCTGACGTCGTGCTGGCGCAATAATTATATTTCTGGATTTAAATTAAATCAGGAAATTCCAGAATATAGTTTAAACTTCAAAAATTCATAACTTTTAATCTGTAACTCCAAATCAGACAAGTTATATATGAAAAATGATCAGAAAAATCCAATCTTTCCATCTGTACTGCTTTCATGCATGATTAAACAAGTTAACTTGATGTTTAATGCAAAACAAGATAAAACACTTTAAAGGGCCATGTATGAGTTTGAAATTTGAATCTTTGGTTCAAATTGGTTCAAACCCTTCTGGTCTTAGTTGCACTAGCCCAACACACTCATATTGCCATGTTTCATGCATGCATCATATTGTCGCACATTGTTTGGTGATGGCTATGTATCGGTGTTCTTGCGGCAGGTTCTGCCTCCGAGGAGTACCGTGATTACCCTAGCGAAGAGCCGTATCAGTGCATCGACCCATCAGGCAAGCAACCAACCATTTGATCATATCGATACAATCCCATGTTCTCGCTCCTGCTCTCTTTTACTGCATTAAGACAACGCGATTCAAACTGCTGTGTGCTACGGTAGTTGAACCCATTTCCTCTGCATGACCTGTCATTGCCACAGTAACTAGATGAAACCCACTAGCATGTGTAGGAGTTGATTGAGCCATATGTATGTGTTGTTCCTACCTTGCTATGCCTGCCTGGCTTAGAGTCGTGTCAGGTCTGGTTCATCTGGGTGATGGCTAGAGTGAAATGATTATATCGGTAATGAGAGTGGTGTGGTGAACACGATTTGGTAAAGGTATCGATGAGAGGCCATGTAGGAGTACATGGTGGGTTGTTTCATTGAAGCCGACCTTAAGCACTGAGATCTGTATGTGTGATTTAAGATACAGCTACTACCATGCATTGGGCCCTGAAATATGACCCCGCTCGACTTCTTATTCACCCTAGCTCTCTGTCCAGGAGTTGCAAGTAGTTTCTGGTGTTTGTAGTCTACTGGAGGCCGTGGACAGCGCTGACCGTAGGGGTGGGCTGTGATGCGGTAGGTACGTGGCCAGGTGTACCGAATGCCCGTTTGGTATCTCGTGAACCCTGTTCACATCGTTTGGGGCCGTGAGCGAAACTTCGGCCGGATCTCCTCATGGATGGAACCCAAATAGGCGATAAACCTGGACTAGAGGCTTAAGTGTTTAGGTAGGTCGTGGTCTACACCCACGTCGGCTTTCGCTTGAAGTCTGCCGAGCACATGTCGTGTGCAGACGCTAAGTGGTGGAAACATGTATGAAGAAGTACACCCCTGCAGGGTTAACATGATCTATTCGAATAGCCGCGTCCGCGGTAAAGGACTACTTGGTTGCCTATACAGTTCATAGACAAGTAAATGGAAACTACTAAAAGCCTCAAGATAAGAGTGAGTGCCGAGGATGGCTCTTCCGTAGGAAGACGGAGGCGGATCCTCGGTAGTGTATTGAATTGGTGAGTAGTGGACTCGTGTGCGCAAAACCATTTCAAGTTGGAGTCTCGTAGGATAGCTTAGCCAAGAGTCAAAGCTAGCTTGCTGCAATAACTCCACCAACCCTTCTTGATAATGTGCATGTATGTAGGATCTGATGTAAGCCTTGCTGAGTACCTTTGTACTCATGTTGCTATAATTTACATTTTTACAGAAGACGCTGCAACCCCTTCTGATGGGTTCTTCGTAGACGTCGACATCAATGAGTAGGCTAAGGCCCAGGTGGTGATCCTGAGCTTGTGAAGGACCACGTAGTATAGTTAGGCTTTCTAAGCCTCTTGTATTTTACTAGTTGTCTGTACTCAGACATGTTACTTCCGCTGCTGGTTTGTATGACTGTATGACTTGAGTGCTGGGTCGTGTGACCCGTACTTGTGTGTATGCTATGTATGGCTCCCTGAGCCTTAAACAAAGTACTTGTGTCGTAGAGTCATGTTGTGATGCTTCGTTGTTTTTGCACATATCGAGCATATTGTGTGTACGATTGAAATGCTTGGTATGTGTGGGATCTGACCATCTAGTTGTTTATCTTTAGTAGCCTCTCTTACCGGGAAATGTCTCCTAGTGTTACCGCTGAGCCATGGTAGCTTGCTACTGCTCCGGAACACTTAGGCTGGCCGGCATGTGTCCTTCTTCGATCCTGTGTCTGTCCCTTCGGGGAAATGTCACGCTTGAGTACCGGAGTCCTGTTAGCCCGCTACAGCCCGGTTTACCGGAGTCCTGCTAGCCCAGTGCTACAGCCCGGACCCACTTGCTGATGACCGACACGTTCGAAGCTGGGTCATGGATGTCTGTCCCTGTAAGTCTGTGCCACTTTGGGTTTACGACTAGTCATGTCAGCCCGGGCTCTTTATCATATGGATGCTAGCGACACTATCATATACGTGAGCCAAAAGGCGCAAACGGTCCCGGGCAAAGGTAAGGCGACGCCCGTGGGGATACCGTGCGTGAGGCCGCAAAGTGATATGAGGTGTTACCGGCTAGATCGATGTGACATCGAGTCGGGGTCCTGACAGCGTTGGTATCAGAGCCGGACTGCCTGTAGGTTCTCCAAGCCAAACTGGTCGATGTTGAGTCTAGAAATTCTTTAGTTATATGTAGGGGAATTGTTTGTGGGTTGGAACGTAAGGCTCTTTTTACTCCTTTATCTTATGACATTCTGATCTGAGTCAGTCCATTCTTCCACCGGGGGTTAAGGAATTAGGATCTATACTCTCTATCAGGATCACGTGTTACTAATCAGTAGTACCTTATAGGTATGATGGTTACAAGCCTAGTTCAGTTCTTTTACCACATTATGTTGCTAGGATGGTCTCAGAACTTTGATATGATGATGTTGAGTGTGTATGAAATCCTTTGTCAAATGTCTCAAATCCTTCTTGAGCATTTACAGCTGTTATGCTGCCGAAATTTTGCTAGAAATTCTAATGCCTTGCATTATGATTGTGCTTTCAGATGGCCACTCGCGACCTCAATCAACTGGTTCGCCTGACTCGATGCCTAGATGTACCCGGCCATACTGCCAAGTTGGTCAGGGTAATGACTGAGGCTGGATACCGCTGGTATCCTGAGTACACGGTCGAAGAGCAATTTCGGGACTTTAATCAAAGCCAGTATCTCTGCACTGTCAGGATATTTCCATCTTATCCTGGATCCACCGAGCCCCTTCACTGCTCTTATGGACTCGGGGTTACTATTGAGATGGCTGTGCAGGACGCCGCCTACTCTATGATGACCATTATGCGAGTCAGATCTGGTATATTTCGGGACTCTGATTTCCGGTATATGCCATCATCACTTCCGGGAGCACAAGGGTATCTCCAGGCTATCTATGCTGACCCCACTCAGGAGGATTCACTAACTCGCACCACTGCTGAGTTGCTCGAGGATAAGGACCGTGAAAACCGGGCCTTGAGAATGGAGCTCTTCAACACCCGCGCTGATCATTGGGCCACCTTGACTCGGTTTGCACCGGCTGTGCAAGCTGGATACATGGATATGAGAGATCTGTATCCTGTTAGGTCTGCTCTGCCGGACATGATGGATTGGCGTGATGTGGGAGGCATCACCCCACCTCGTGGTCCCCGCAGGCAACCGTTTGTTGGTCCAAGACCTCACCCTAGCCCTTTTGGTCCACAAGCTCTGCGAGATCGTCTGTTTCCGGATGCTCACATTGAACTTCCAGGTTATGGAGGTGACTTCTACGAGGACTACTACGGAGACGTCTGAGTTAGTAGTAGTTCCACTAGTAATGTAACAGTTGTATTTCCGCTGTCCTGCGTGACTTGTGGAATATGACTTAGTGTGTAGTCATTCCGGAGGTGTATGAAAAATAATGTATAGGAGCTTGGAATGCCTTCGATGAGATGTAATCTCCCTTTCACCGTAGTAGTACTCTGTTTGGTCTTGTACTAAAACCTTGTATGGTGTGTATGACGATGGAATAAAGAAGCAGTTCTGTATCTACCATGTCATACAGATGATCATCCTGCATTCCGAGTTATCCATTACATTCTACATTTCTGTGCCAAATCTTATCATCCTGGACCTAACCATTGTCTTGTTTTCCCTAGGATGGTTAACACGCGCAAAAACCCTACTCCCCAAGAGCAGGCCGAAGGCAGTGAAGTCAGGGATGCAAATCTGCCTCACCCTCCTTCTCTAGCCGAAGTTATGCTGGAAGCCGAGAGAAACAAGCGGGAGACCAACCGTTTGTTGGAACGTATCGAACAGAACACAGCACACCATCAGAGAAATAACTTGGTGTCACTCAGTGATTTCATCAAGTTACACCCGCCTACCTTCCACCACTCCGTCGAGCCTCTCGACGCCGATGACTGGCTTCGCAGCATTACTCACAAACTGCGTTCTGCGCTGGTAGCTGAGGCTGATAAGGTCACCTTTGCTGCATATCATCTTGAAGGCCCCGCCAGTCTCTGGTGGGAGAATTATGAAGCTATGCGCCCAGCGGGCCACGTCACTACTTGGGCTGAATTCAGCGAGGCTTTCCGTGAACATCACATTCCGGAGGGTCTCATGGATCGTAAACGTGAGGAGTTCTGTAGCTTCACTCAAGGTCGACTCTCTGTTGACGCTTACAGCAGGGAGTTCGGTAACCTTGCACGTTATGCAACTGAGGAAGTTTCTACCGATGCCAAGAAGCAGGCAAGGTTCCGTAAGGGACTTAGTCCTGAGCTCCGCCGTGACCTCCGTCTGCATGAGTGCACCTCTTTTCAGAAGCTTGTGAATAAAGCCATCAGTGCTGAGACGGGACAGACTGATTTCGATGCATCACGCAAGCATGGTCGTGATTTGGGTTCTTCATCCGGTGCTGGTCCCCAGAAGCGCCGCGTGTGGGTGCCTAACACTGCCCTGCCACCCAGATATTCACCGAGGCCATCCTTTCAGGCGCCTCGCCCAGCTCAACAATATGCACCAACCAAGCCCTATGGTGGTCCAACCAATAATGCTCCTCCACGCACCAGTTCCGTGACTTGTTTCAAGTGTGGGGAATCAGGCCACTATATGCGCGAGTGCCCCCAAACCAACCCCAACCAGACAGCAAAAACTGTTGGCCGTGGCAAGCCGACAGGGAAAGTGTTCTACGCCAAGCCGGCCACTGCTGCACGTGGCCATGTCAACTGTATCTCTGCCAAAGAAGCTCAAGAGGACCCCAACGTCGTTCTCGGTACGCTCCTTGTTAATTGCCACCCGGCATCTGTTCTTTTCGATACTGGAGCATCTCATTCATTCATATCCGAAAATTATGCTCGCTTGCATAACACCGCCTTCTGTGACATGCCTTCTACCATGGAAATTTCCACTCCTGGTTCTAGATGGCAAACTTCTAGAGTAAGCCATGGAAATGAAATCCAAGTCGACAGACTTGTTTTCCTTGCATCTTTGATAGCTCTCAAATCTTCGGATATTAATATCATTTTGGGTATGGACTGGATGTCAGCCCATCATGCCAAAATTGATTGCTTCTCTAGGACTGTTCAACTCACCCATCCTTCGGGGAAGATAGCCAATGTCTTGACCCGAATAGCCAAGCAACGGTTATATTCCCTTAACGCCAGCCCTTTGCCAGACCTTGAGGACGTTCCGGTAGTCCGTGACTTCCCGGATGTCTTCCCAGAAGAATTGCCAGGTGTTCCACCTGACAGGGATGTTGAGTTCGTAATAGACCTCATTCCGGGAACCGTTCCGATTGCTAGAAGACCCTATAAGATGGCACCCCTAGAACTAGCCGAGCTTAAGAAACAACTCGATGAGTCCTTGAAAAAGGGTTTCATCCGACCTAGTTCATCTCCGTGGGCTTGCCCCGTCCTATTCGTCAAGAAGAAGGATGGTACGGACCGGATGGTTGTAGATTACCGACCTGTCAATTTGGTCACAATCAAGAACAAATATCCGCTTCCCAGGATCAACGACCTGTACGATCAGCTCGCTGGATCCTCAGTCTTCTCCAAAATGGATTTGAGGTTGGGCTACCATCAAATCAAAATCAGAAACGGGGACATTCCTAAAACGGCCTTTGTTACTCGTTATGGCCAATACGAGTACACCGTCATGTCCTTCGGTTTAACCAACGCTCCAGCCACTTTTTCCCGGTTAATGAACTCAATCTTCATGGAGTATTTGGATAAATTCGTCGTGGTTTACCTCGATGATATACTAATCTACTCCAAGAACGAGGAAGAACATGCCGAACATCTAAGGCTAGTGTTGAAGAAACTTCGAGAGCAACGCCTTTATGCCAAATTTTCTAAATGCGAATTTTGGTTGTCAGAAGTAACCTACCTGGGTCATGTAATATCTGGTAAAGGTATTGCCGTTAACCCTGAGCGAGTTCAAGCCGTCCTTAATTGGACTCCACCTGAATCGGTCAAGCAAGTTCGGAGTTTCCTTGGCCTAGCGAGCTATTGTCGTCGCTTTGTCGAGAATTTCTCCAAAGTTGCTAAACCTCTAACCAAACTCCTCAAGAAAGATAAAAGGTTCGAATGGACTCCACAATGTGAGCACAGCTTTCAGGAGCTGAAAAGACGCCTGACATCTGCTCCCGTACTGGTACCGCCAGATTTCTCTAAGGACTTTGTTATCTACTGCGACGCCTCGCGACAAGGAGTAGGCTGTATTATCATGCAAGATCGACACGTAATTGCTTACGCTTCACGGCAATTGCACCCACATGAGGGGAATTATCCTACTCATGACCTAGAGCTTGCAGCTGTAGTCTATGCACTTAAAACTTGGCGACATTACCTCCTCGGTAATCGTTGCGAGATCTACACTGATCACCAAAGTCTGAAGTACATCTTCACCCAACCGGATCTGAACCTCAGGCAAAGACGTTGGGTTGAATTGATCACAGATTTCGATTTAGGAATAACCTACACCCCAGGGAAAGCCAACGTCATGGCTGATGCGCTAAGTCGTAAATCTTATTGTAACAACCTGATGTTACAACAAAGTCAACCGCTTCTCCATGAGGAATTTCGGAAGCTTAACCTTCACATTGTTCCTCAAGGTTTTCTTTCCACCTTGGTAGCAAAACCTACTCTTACGGATCAAATCATCGCTGCCCAAAAGCGAGATAAGGGTATATCTAAAATCAAAGAGAACATTGCTAGCGGAGGTGCTAGTTGTTTCTCCACAAATGATCATGGTGTTGTGTACTTTGAGAACCGTCTAGTGGTTCCCAAGAACCAGCATCTACGGCAGTTGATCCTTAAGGAGGCTCATGAATCCCCTCTCACCATTCATCCCGGTAGCACTAAGATGTATCAGGACCTACGCCAGAGGTTCTGGTGGACTAGGATGAAGAGAGAAATTGCTCAGTACATTGCAAATTGCGACGTCTGTCGTCGTGTAAAAGCAGAGCACCAACGGCCTGCTGGCACCCTTCAACCCTTAGCTATTCCTGAATGGAAATGGGATAAAATTGGTATGGATTTCATTACCGGTTTTCCCAGGACCAAGAGAGGGAATAATGCTATTTTCGTCGTGGTCGATCGTCTTTCCAAAGTAGCCCATTTCCTACCTGTTCGAGAGTGTATAACCGCTAGTCAGCTGGCAGACTTATACATCTCCCGAATAGTGTCCCTTCATGGTGTTCCTTTGGAAATTAACTCGGATCGAGGAAGTCTTTTCACCTCTCGATTTTGGGAAAGTTTCCAAAATGCTATGGGAACCCGTCTCTCCTTTAGCACCGCCTTCCACCCTCAGTCGAGTGGTCAAGTGGAACGCGTCAACCAGATTCTAGAAGACATGCTTCGAGCCTCTGTTATCTCATTCGGAATGGACTGGGAAAAGTGCCTTCCATTTGCCGAATTCGCTTACAACAACAGCTATCAATCTAGCTTGGGTAAAGCCCCTTTTGAAGTTCTCTATGGACGACGGTGTCGAACACCCCTTAACTGGTCAGAGACCGGGGAAAGACAATTCTTTGGCCCGGACATGATTCAGGAAGCAGAAGAACAAGTTCGCATCATTCGTGAAAAGTTGAAAACAGCCCAATCTCGTCAAAAGAGTCAATATGACCGAAAACATAAGGCTATGACTTTCGAGGTTGACGAGAAGGCATATCTTCGGGTCACCCCTCTGAAGGGAACCCATCGTTTCGGTATCAAAGGCAAATTGGCTCCTCGTTACATTGGACCTTTTCGCATTCTTGCCAAACGAGGGGAAGTTGCCTACCAGCTGGAACTACCTCCGCATCTCTCCAGAGTCCACGATGTCTTCCACGTTTCTCAACTCAGGCGTTGCTTCTCGGATCCTATCCGTGAAGTGGACCACGAAACGCTTGATCTCCAAGATAATCTTACATATCGAGAGTACCCCGCTCGTATCCTCGATCAGGCCGAACATATCACCCGACGTCAGAACATCAAGTTCCTCAAAGTACAATGGTCGCACCATTCTGAGGATGAAGCAACCTGGGAAAGGGAGGATCGTCTTCGACTTGAGTACCCCGCCTTCTTCCCGGAGGAACCCAAATCTCGGGACGAGATTCTTTTGAGTGGGGGTGAGTTGTCACACCCTAGCTAGTCATGCATTAGAGTGTTGCATCATGTTTACTCTTTCATCAGAAACTTGAAATGGGGATCTGTGAAACCCTCAGAATCATTTTGAAAATGACCCAAATAAAAATTTCTCCAAAAGGGTCCAAGAAAATGCTCATGTTGATCTCTGAAAATATTGGACAGAGATAAAAAAAATCAAACCAATATTTTAGTGGCTCATGGACATTTATTTTGGGCATTTGGAATTAATGCATAAATATTTGCTTTGGAAATATATTTCTATATATATTGATATATGTCCAAATATTATGCCAATTATAAAGGAGCTCTGGAATAATATATCTAGCCCCTGAAAAATTTGGCATAAGTTAAATAAATGATTTAATATATTATTTAAATCAAAACAAATGTCAGAAATTAGAAAACAAAAAAAATAAAAGGGAGAAGCTTACCTGGGCTCCTCCACTGTGCAGCCCATCCAGCTGGCCGGCCCAGCCAGCAGGCGGCCCAGCCCGTCTCCCTCCTCTGTCGTCTTCGTCCCGACAGAGGGAGGGGAGTGTGGCCGGCGCGCGCGCGCGCCACCGCGCCACGCCACCTCTCTCCCTGCCTGCCTGCCCTCCCCTCCTCGCCTCGATGCCCTGGACGACGCCACGCCTCCCCCCCTGCTCTCTCTCACTCGCCCTCGGCTCTTCCCTCCTCTCCCTCGCTCTCTCTCTCACGGCCGAACACCACCGTCGCCGCCGTTCGCCTTAGCAGCCGTCTCCGGCCACCCCTCGCTCCCCCGACTAGCTCAGAAGCTCCGCCACAACCCCCTCTTCCTCCCCACCGCTCCACGGGCCTCCGGAAGCCCTGCATCGCCGCCATGTCGCCGTTCCCCTCTTCGGGCTCCGACCATCATCGCCGTCGAATTCGCCGTCTCCAGCGCGTCCCCGAGCCCGCTTCGACGCCCACTGCAACCGCGGTGAGCTACGCCACCGTTTCCCCCTCTTCTCCCCCCCCCCCCCCGTTCCCTCACCGTAGCCTCCTCCCCACCACGGCCGAACCTCCGCCGTCGCCGAGCTCGCCGTCGACGCAGCTCCGGTGACCATTTGGTCACCCCGGCGAGTCCAACGAGTTCGTAAGGCTCCATAGAGCATCCCTAGCGCCTCGCTTCGCTCGCCTTCGAGCTCTAACCCCGTTTCCGTGCACGACCGAACTCCGGCGGCCGCAGCCGAGCTCGCCGCCGTCGACTCCGGCCACCTCAGGCACGGCCACCACCACCGTTCGACGCGCGGGAGCAAGGGCTCTCCAACGAGCCCAAGCACAGCCTCGCCCGTGCCCTGTAGCGCGATCCCGCTTCACGCCGCCGTCTCGGACCTCGCCGGCGTCATGTCGCCGGTGGGGTTTGACTTGTCCGACCTGGGGTTTGACCCCCCAGGGTCACTGACCAGTGGGCCCCAGCGCCACTAACTAGTAATTAGGATTAATTTAACCCTGTTTGACCCCTCTGTCACTGACGTGTGGGCCCCACACGTCAGGTTTGACCTCAGCCAGCCGCAGTTGACCACTGACGTCATGCTGACGTCGTGCTGGCGCAATAATTATATTTCTGGATTTAAATTAAATCAGGAAATTCCAGAATATAGTTTAAACTTCAAAAATTCATAACTTTTAATCTGTAACTCCAAATCAGACAAGTTATATATGAAAAATGATCAGAAAAATCCAATCTTTCCATCTGTACTGCTTTCATGCATGATTAAACAAGTTAACTTGATGTTTAATGCAAAACAAGATAAAACACTTTAAAGGGCCATGTATGAGTTTGAAATTTGAATCTTTGGTTCAAATTGGTTCAAACCCTTCTGGTCTTAGTTGCACTAGCCCAACACACTCATATTGCCATGTTTCATGCATGCATCATATTGTCGCACATTGTTTGGTGATGGCTATGTATCGGTGTTCTTGCGGCAGGTTCTGCCTCCGAGGAGTATCGTGATTACCCTAGCGAAGAGCCGTATCAGTGCATCGACCCATCAGGCAAGCAACCAACCATTTGATCATATCGATACAATCCCATGTTCTCGCTCCTGCTCTCTTTTACTGCATTAAGACAACGCGATTCAAACTGCTGTGTGCTACGGTAGTTGAACCCATTTCCTCTGCATGACCTGTCATTGCCACAGTAACTAGATGAAACCCACTAGCATGTGTAGGAGTTGATTGAGCCATATGTATGTGTTGTTCCTACCTTGCTATGCCTGCCTGGCTTAGAGTCGTGTCAGGTCTGGTTCATCTGGGTGATGGCTAGAGTGAAATGATTATATCGGTAATGAGAGTGGTGTGGTGAACACGATTTGGTAAAGGTATCGATGAGAGGCCATGTAGGAGTACATGGTGGGTTGTTTCATTGAAGCCGACCTTAAGCACTGAGATCTGTATGTGTGATTTAAGATACAGCTACTACCATGCATTGGGCCCTGAAATATGACCCCGCTCGACTTCTTATTCACCCTAGCTCTCTGTCCAGGAGTTGCAAGTAGTTTCTGGTGTTTGTAGTCTACTGGAGGCCGTGGACAGCGCTGACCGTAGGGGTGGGCTGTGATGCGGTAGGTACGTGGCCGGGTGTACCGAATGCCCGTTTGGTATCTCGTGAACCCTGTTCACATCGTTTGGGGCCGTGAGCGAAACTTCGGCCGGATCTCCTCATGGATGGAACCCAAATAGGCGATAAACCTGGACTAGAGGCTTAAGTGTTTAGGTAGGTCGTGGTCTACACCCACGTCGGCTTTCGCTTGAAGTCTGCCGAGCACATGTCGTGTGCAGACGCTAAGTGGTGGAAACATGTATGAAGAAGTACACCCCTGCAGGGTTAACATGATCTATTCGAATAGCCGCGTCCGCGGTAAAGGACTACTTGGTTGCCTATACAGTTCATAGACAAGTAAATGGAAACTACTAAAAGCCTCAAGATAAGAGTGAGTGCCGAGGATGGCTCTTCCGTAGGAAGACGGAGGCGGATCCTCGGTAGTGTATTGAATTGGTGAGTAGTGGACTCGTGTGCACAAAACCATTTCAAGTTGGAGTCTCGTAGGATAGCTTAGCCAAGAGTCAAAGCTAGCTTGCTGCAATAACTCCACCAACCCTTCTTGATAATGTGCATGTATGTAGGATCTGATGTAAGCCTTGCTGAGTACCTTTGTACTCATGTTGCTATAATTTACATTTTTACAGAAGACGCTGCAACCCCTTCTGATGGGTTCTTCGTAGACGTCGACATCAATGAGTAGGCTAAGGCCCAGGTGGTGATCCTGAGCTTGTGAAGGACCACGTAGTATAGTTAGGCTTTCTAAGCCTCTTGTATTTTACTAGTTGTCTGTACTCAGACATGTTACTTCCGCTGCTGGTTTGTATGACTGTATGACTTGAGTGCTGGGTCGTGTGACCCGTACTTGTGTGTATGCTATGTATGGCTCCCTGAGCCTTAAACAAAGTACTTGTGTCGTAGAGTCATGTTGTGATGCTTCGTTGTTTTTGCACATATCGAGCATATTGTGTGTATGATTGAAATGCTTGGTATGTGTGGGATCTGACCATCTAGTTGTTTATCTTTAGTAGCCTCTCTTACCGGGAAATGTCTCCTAGTGTTACCGCTGAGCCATGGTAGCTTGCTACTGCTCCGGAACACTTAGGCTGGCCGGCATGTGTCCTTCTTCGATCCTGTGTCTGTCCCTTCGGGGAAATGTCACGCTTGAGTACCGGAGTCCTGTTAGCCCGCTACAGCCCGGTTTACCGGAGTCCTGCTAGCCCAGTGCTACAGCCCGGACCCACTTGCTGATGACCGACACGTTCGAAGCTGGGTCATGGATGCCTGTCCCTGTAAGTCTGTGCCACTTTGGGTTTACGACTAGTCATGTCAGCCCGGGCTCTTTATCATATGGATGCTAGCGACACTATCATATACGTGAGCCAAAAGGCGCAAACGGTCCCGGGCAAAGGTAAGGCGACACCCGTGGGGATACCGTGCGTGAGGCCGCAAAGTGATATGAGGTGTTACCGGCTAGATCGATGTGACATCGAGTCGGGGTCCTGACATTCCGCTTTTCCTTTTTCAGGCTTCTTGCAGTGTTGACGAGTCTTTTCCGAAGGTTTTTGGTCTCCGGCGGCGTGTCCGGCATGAGGTCGTCCGGACTGTCGTTTTCGACGGGCCTGGACTGATTATCTGACTCGTCATGTTCGGACGGTTTCTTATCTGCATGTTCGTCGTCCACTTGTGAGCCCTGCTGTATTACGGGCTCCTTGGGAGCGTTGTTGTCGTCGAGGCGGGACTTAGGGCGGCGTCTGCGTCGCCGTTTTGGTTGTTTATCGGCGGGGTTATCTTCTGCCGCGGCCCGTTGGTCCTTGTCATCGCTCTCCTTTGGGGTATCCACCATGTATATGTCATATGACGAGGTGGTCCTCCCGTGCCTTATAGGCTCTGTTTCTTGTTCGTCTCCAGCATCGTCGTCTATTCCGTCGATGTCTTCGGAGTCATGGTCTAGCATGTCGGTTAGATCGTTGACAGTGGCTACAAAGTGGGTGGTGGGTGGGCTCTGAATTTCTTCGTCGTCCGTACCCCAACCAACCTGGCCATAGTCCGGCCAGGACTCTCCCGATAACGAGAGGTGCTTTAGCGAATTTAGGATGTCGCCAAAGGGCGAGTGTTGGAAGATGTCTGCGGCGGTGAATTCTATAACCGGCGCCCGATCCGAATCGATTGGTAGGGGCGTGGGAGGTTCGGAGTCCGGCAAGGAGTCCGGCACCTCGGAATCACGAGTTTCGCGGGGGACAAGATTAATGTTTGGCTCCATCGCCGTGGAAGTCGAAGCCCCCGAGGCGGCGTCTATCCACCGATCCTCGATCTGGGTGATCGGCTCCGGACTGATGGCCGAAGCGGATTCATGTGCGGCCACCAAGGCACTATTCGGCGGCAGAGCTAGATCATGCCCATCGTCACGGTGCGGCACGCTCGACTGCGGCTTGAGTCCGTCGAAGATCAAGTCTCCGCGGACATCGGCCGTGAAGTTTAGGCTTCCGAATCTGACCTGACGGCCAGGGGCGTAGCTTTCGATCTGCTCCAGATGGCCAAGCGAATTAGCCCGCAGTGCGAAGCCACCGAATACAAAGATCTGTCCGGGGAGAAAAGTCTCACCCTGGACAGCGTTGTTGGTTGAAGATGCCATCAAGCCTATCGGTGACGACACAGAGGAACTCTCAATGAAAGCACCAATGTCGGTGTCAAAACCGGCGGATCTCGGGTAGGGGGTCCCGAACTGTGCGTCTAGGCGGATGGTAACAGGAGACGAGGGACACGATGTTTTACCCAGGTTCGGGCCCTCTCGATGGAGGTAAAACCCTACGTCCTGCTTGATTAATATTGATGATATGGGTAGTACAAGAGTGGATCTACCACGAGATGAAGGAGGCTAAACCCTAGAAGCTAGCCTATGGTATGATTGTTGTATTGTATGTTGTTTCCTACGGACTAAAGCCCACCGGTTTATATAGACACCGGAGAAGGCTAGGGTTACACAGAGTCGGTTACAATGGTAGGAGATCTACATATCCGTATCGCCAAGCTTGCCTTCCACGCCAAGGAAAGTCGCATCCGGACACGGGATGGAGTCTTCAATCTTGTATCTTCGTAGTCTTGGAGTCCGGCGGACGATGATAGTCCGGCTGTCCGGACACCCCCTAGTCCAGGACTCCCTCAGTCCCTCTTTCTCCATTTTGCAGACAACCATCTAATCCTCCTCTCAAAGGATTCCCTACAAAGGAGCAACAGCGCAGACGTGCGGCAGGGCACCACTGGGATCTTCAAACCACTACTTTTAGGCCCTGTGTAAACCTTTCCCTTATGTAAACTTTTGGCATGTAACATGGCCACGATATTCATGGCATTCTATTGAAACATGTCTCAACGTATTAACCAGGGTATAAAGGAAGCAACTGATCACCACCGTTTGGTACTTATTTTACATTATCATCTGTGTTCCCTCCCTACTTCAGACTGCCACACATGCTTTAGTCCGGCCTTAATGCCGGGGGCTGTAATCGGCCTTGCACATTCAAAAGTCCGAACACCTATAGGGAGCTCTTCGGTGTCCCGGATATTGTATTATATGCATTAGCTTTGAATCATGTCTTTGGTCCATAATTGGGTTGCCCGGCTCCTGTGCTTCCCACCTTACATTCCGCCCGTTCGGCTAAGGTAGTAAAGGGAGAACTACTGTGATTGTATTTTTGGTTCGTCTGCTCAAGTACGTCAGTAGAGATAGCCGAAAACTGACCGTCATGATAAGCGAGAGCTGGTCAGGGATCCGGCGACTTAGTATTACACTACAAATTGTTAGCGATTCTCACCGTGTTATACGAGAGGCTGGTCTTCATCCAGCTGCGCGGCGAAGGCACCGTAGTCCGGATAGCCGCACGTGCAACAGGCGCTAGTACTTAGCCCCACATTAAGACTCCTATGGCTAAGTGAAGGTAATAAAGCCGCATAGTCCGATTGCCTGGTTCACCCCGCGCATGCCTTCTTTATGGACCAAGACGTTGGATAAAGTGCGGTCACGCGTTATGTAGAACACCCCTGTAGCATCTACATGGGGGCAGAAGCCGACGACTGGCAACTTTCAGAAATATAAACAATAAAGGCCACATAGGAGGAAAAAATCACTTAAAACAAAGGGCGCAAGCATAGATATCTCAAAGCACAGGTTCATAACATTGTTTATACAACCCGAACATATTTAATAAAATATCACGTCCTTAGAACATTGGCCCTCTACTATGCGGGCTCCTTCTAGGACGTTGTCAAAGTACCTCTCCGGCTTCCGATGATCTTTCCCTTCGGGCAGACCTGCGGTCGCCACTTCGATGGCCTTCATCTTCGCCCATTGCATCTTCACGCGGTAGAAGGCCATCCGGGCACCCTCTATGCAGGCTGAACGCTTTACACCATCGATCCGCGGCCGCGCGTTGACAAGTCGGTTCACTAAGCCGAAGTAGCTGCTGGGAATAGGCTCGGCTGGCCAGAGTTGGAGTACTGGATTTGTCATGGCCAAGCCAGCCATCCTATGCAGCTTCGTCGGCTGCTTTAGCTAGTCGTTTAGAGGTGTCGGATGCTCCGGCGCGAGATACTGAAACCAGAACAACTTCTCGGTCGAATTCCCCTCCTGGGCTCGAAAAAACTATGCGGCATCAGCGACGCTCCTCAGAAGATCCGCAAACGCGCCTGGAGAACTCCAAACTCAGGTAAGCAAGATATACCTCTTACCTCCAAAGATACTCTCCAAAAGAAAGGCCTTACCAGCCGCTATCTGTCTCACCTGCTGGATCTCCTCGCGAGCACTCCAGGACTCGATCCGCGCCTCTTTGGCATCATGGAGAGCATTGGCAAGCTCGAATGACTGGTCCGAAGTCTTTTGCTCCAAGGTATCGCATTTGCGGATGGCATCCTTCAGCTCCTGCTCGACTTTGGCCACCCGAGCTTCATGTTGGCCGCAGGCAGTCTGCTCGGCCTCCAGCTCTACAGCCGCTTTGTTAGCGGCTGCCTTATTTGCCTCTGCCTCCTTCTTGGCTTGGGCAAGGGCGCCCTTGAGGGTCTCGACCTCGGCTGCGCCAACTATGATCATAATCAAAAAATTCCATGAGTTAACTACTCAATATACATATCACTTCTGATATGAAAATAAATTCTTCACAATTTCCGCATACCTTGCGTTTCCTTGAACCGCTTGTTGATGCGGTCGAGTTCCTCATCGGCCACTCAAAGCTTCCGATTGAGTTCAGAAACCTCTGCGACATGGGCGGTAGCCGCCAACATGGATGCCCGTTACAAAAGTAGTACAGTATATTATTATCCGGATTACTATATGGATCCTTTGTCCAGCTTTTTCTAAACCGGACAGGGCCTTAGGGGCTACTGTCTATATACAGGTTTATCCTTTCATATGAAAAGTGCTTCCTCCACAGCATGAGACGCCTCTGGATTAACTAAGGCTGCTGATAGAGCTGCAGCTCCTCCCCCCTCTTTCGAAGGGGGTCGCTTATCCTACCCAAGAGCCGCGTTGGTCTCAAGAACGGTGTTTGATGGGGGCCCGGATTGATGGGGATCCCCACCGTCGGTTGTCATGGAGGTCGCCTCCCCCAGGTCTTCAGCGACTGAGGTGTTAACCTCAGGCGCTTTCTCGACAGCCTCGTCCGCCCCTCCTCGGCCAGGAAAAGTCCTTCGGGCGACACTTCGGTGTCCTCCATGGCGATAGGTGAGGGGGCTCACGGCGGCGTGTCACTCTCCTCCTGCTCAGGCAGCAGAGAGTTCCCCTCGGATAATGGAGTATGTGGAAGCTCAGGGGGAGGGCTGAAAGGCACACAACAGAACAACTTACATAACAGGAGGCAGAAAGACTAAAGACGAACAATAAGTCTATGAATACTTACGATTCAGCCAGGGGCTTTACCCTGGGAGGTCTCTTGGGGACTTGTTCGGACTCTGAGTCCGAACTATCCATGAGGGCTAGCTTCCCTCTTTTTGGCATCTCCCTCTCTGGGTCTTTGGAGACCGTCCTCTTCTTCCTCCTCCCCTTGTGGGGGGAGTCGCTTTCCACTTCTTCCTCCTCCTCCTCTTCCTCGTCTCCCTCGTGGGAGGAGAGGACTTAGGTCTCTATAGACACAGTGTCCGAAGGACCTTTGCGGTGGGGGCGCCCTTGGCCTCCTTGCCCTTCTTCTTGGCCTTCTTCTCCGGCGCGCACCTGATAAGGCGCCGGGACCAGCATCTCCGTTAGCTGGGGTGTGGATGGGTTCTCCGGCAGCAGTGCCGAATAGTTGATTTGCTCCGCCTTTGCTATCCAACCCTGTGCGGAACGCAGGTGATAAAATCTCTATTAATTAAAGCATTGGCCGAATAGGTCTTCGGAGAAACTAATACTTACCTATGAGGCCGGATTCTTGATGTCGATGATGTCTACTACGCAACCTTCTTCTTGTAGAGGTTTGAAAGATCGAGGATGTCGCCTAGAGGGGGGTGAATAGGCGCTTTAAAATAATTACGGTAGAGGCTTGAACAAATGCGGAATAAACCTAACGTTTAATTTGTTAAGCACAAAACCTACAACAACTAGGCTCACCTATGTGCACCAACAACTTATGCTAAGCAAGATAAGTAACTATGTGATAGCAAGATATATAACAAAGAACAATATGGCTATCACAAAGTAAAGTGCATAAGTAAAGGGCTCGGGTAAGAGATAACCGAGGCACGCAGAGACGACGATGTATCCCGAAGTTCACACCCTTGCGGATGCTAATCTCTGTTGGGAGCAGTGTGGAGGCACAATGCTCCCCAAGAAGCCACTAGGGCCATCGTAATCTCCTCACGCCCTCGCACAATGCAAGATGCCGTGATTCCACTAAGGGACCCTTGAGGGCGGTCACCGAACCCATACAAATGGCGACCCTTGGGGGTGGTCACCAAACCCGTACACTTTGGCAACCCTTGGGGGCGGTCATCGGTACCCGTCAAATTGCTCGGGGCGATCTCCACAACCTAATTGGAGACCCCGACGCTTTCCCGGAGCTTTACACCACAATGATTGAGCTCCGAACAACTCCAACCGTCTAGGGCGCCAAGGCACCCAGGAGGAACAAGCTCTAGGTTGTCCAAACACCCAAGAGTAACAAGCTCGAGGGTACCAAGCACCCAAGAGTAATAAGCTTCTCAACTTGTAACTTCCATGTATCACGTGGAGAACTCAAACCGATGCACCAAATGCAATGGCCAGGGCACACAGAGTGCCCAAGTCCTTCTCTCCCAAATACCACCAAAGCAACTAATGCTAGGGAGGAAAATGAGAGGAAGAACGAAAGAAGAACACGAAGAACTCCAAGATCTAGATCCAAGGGGTTCCCCTCACTTAGAGGAGAAAGTGATTGGTGGAAACGTGGATCTAGATCTCGTCTTTGTTTTCCCTCAAGAACTAGCATGAATCATCGGAGGGATTTAGAGTTAGCAAGCTCGAAGAAGGTCAAGAATGGGGGAAGAACACGAGCTTAAGAGATGAGGTTCAATGGGGAAGAAGACCCCCTTTTATAGGTGGGGAAAAATCCAACCGTTATGCTCACAGCCCACACCGAGCAGTACTACCATTCCAAGGAGCGGTACTACCGCTAGGGCGGAAGTAGCCCTTTGAAACACAACAGCGAGGAGGCAAAAAAGCCAGAAGAACCGTCGGAGCGGTAGTACCGCTTGACATCATGGTACTACCGCTAGGGGTAGCGGTACTACTACTAAGGGTAGTGGTACTACTGCTTGCGAGCGGTACTAAAAAATTACATCCGTGCCTACCACCGCTGGACTTGTGACGAGTTTTTGGTCCCGAGCGGAAGTAGCCATGGAAGTAGTCGCGGTAGTACCGCTCCCAAGAGCGGTACTAAAAAATTACATCCGCGGCAGCCCCTTTTAAGGACACCAAAACTGACACAACTTCTACAAACGGACTCCGAATTCGACGAAACCAAGTTTGTTGGAAAGCTAGCGACAAGGGCTAACACAATCTTGAAAGAAATACCAATAAGAAGCAAGTGAGAAAAGTCCCAAAATAAAATGGTGAGAACCCTTCCTTGGATAAGACCGGTAAAACCTCCAACACCGAAAACATCATAGAAGACGCATGCGAACTCCATTTTCGATGAACTCAAGCTTGTCATCAAGATGACCATAAGCTATAATACTCATAAAGAGAACCAAACAAGAACCAATAAACATGATGCAAGGATGCAATGGTTTGAGCTCTCTACTAATGATATGATCAAGCTACCAACTTGAGAGCCCCCCTTGATAGTACGGCAAACGATCCTATAACCCGGTCTCCCAACTACCACCATGAGACCGGTAAAATAGAAAACCTATCAAGGGAAAACCTTTGCCTTGCACATGGTACACTTGAGCTAGATGATGGCGATCTTGACTCCCTCAAGTTGGACCACCTTTCTTGATTGTGTTGGCTCGATGAAGACTAGATGATTGCTCCCCCATAGTCCACTATGGGTGAGCCACTCTTCGGCTCATCTTCACAAGTCCATTGTCACCACGATCGGCGGAAAGCTTCAAGCACTTGATCTCTTCGTGATGCATCACTTGAACTTGCACACCACATCCTAACCCCACAAAGAACTCTCACGAAGACCATGGGTTAGTACACAGACCGTAATTGACAATGCTTACCATACCATGGGATCACTTGATCCCTCTCGGTACATCTTCTACGCTTTGTGAGTTGATCAACTTGATTCACTCTTGACTTAGTCTTGATCAACCTTGAATCTTTCCAACTCTCTTCATTTGGATGATGTCTTGAACGTAAAAATGAATGATCACATAATCTTCTTCTTCAAGACATGCTTGCAATAAGCTCAACACTCACATGACCAATCTTTGGATAATTCCTTAATAGCGCCTTGCTCAACTCATAAACTCCTTGAAACCAACACATGGACTTCAAGAAAAGCCTATGGACAAAACCTTCAAATATAACTCAAGGCAAACATTAGTCCATAGAGATTGTCATCAATTACCAAAACCAAAAATGGGGGCACTGGATGTTCTTTCAACGTTGTTGGGCTTCCAAGTGCAGAGTTGTGTAGGACAGTAGCAAATTTCCCTCAAGTGGATGACCTAAGGTTTATCAATCCGTGGGAGGCATGGGATGAAGATGGTCTCTCTCAAACAACCCTTCAACCAAATAGCAAAGAGTCTCTTGTGTCCCCAACACACCCAATACAATGGTAAATTGTATAGGTGTACTAGTTCGGTGAAGAGATGGTGATACAAGCGTCATATGGATGGTAGATATAGGCTTTTATAACCTGAAAATATAAAAATAGCAAGGTAACAAGTGGTAAAAGTGAGCAAAACGTTATTGCAATGCTTCGAAAGAAGGCCTAGGGTTCGTACTTTCACTAGTGCAAGTTCTCTCAACAATGATAACATAATTAGATCATATAACAATCCCTCAACATGCAACAAAGAGTCACTCCAAAGTCACTAAAAGCGGAGAACAAACCAAGAGATTATTTTTTGGTACGAAACCACCTCAAAGTTATTATTTCCAACGAATCCATTGGGCTATTCCCATAATTGTCACAAACAGCCCTAGAGTTCGTAGTAATAACACCTTAAGACACACATCAACCAAAACCCTAATGTCACCTAGATACTGCAATGTCACCTCAAGTATCTGCGGGTTTGATTATACGATATGCATCACACAATCTCAGATTCATCTATTGAAACCAACACAAAGAACTTCAAAGAGTGCCCCAAAGTTTCTACCGGAGAGTCAAGACGAAACATGTGCCAACCCCTATGCATAAGTTCACAAGGTCACAGAACCCAAAAGTTGATCACCAAAACATACATCAAGTGGATCACATGAGTTTCCCATTGTCACCACAGATAAGCACATGCAAGACATACATAAAGTGTTCTCAAATCCTTAAAGACTCAATCCGATAAGATAACTTCAAAGGGAAAACTCAACCCATTACAAGAAGGTAGAGGGGGAGAAGCATCATAAGATCCAACTATAATAGCAAAGCTCACGGTACATCAAGATCGTGCCAAGTCAAGAACACAAGAGAGAGAGAGAGAGATGGAGATCAAACACATAGCTACTGGTACATACCCTCAGCACCGAGGGTGAACTACTCCCTCCTCATCATGGAGAGCGCCGGGATGATGAAGATGGCCACCGGTGATGGATCCCCCCTCCGGAAGAGTGTTGGAACAGGGTCCCAATTGGTTTTTGGTGGCTACAGAGGCTTGTGGCGGCGGAAATCCCGATCTAGGTTCTGTTCTAGAAGTTTGGGGATATATAAGAGGTGTTGGCGTCGGGAACAAGTCAGGGGGTCCACAAGGCATCCATGAGGTAGGGGGCGTGCCCTCCACCCTCGTGGTGGCCTCAAGACTCTTCTGGTCCATCTACGATGCTCCATTGGCTTCTTCTGGTCCAAAAATAATCTCCATAAATTTTCAGGTCAATTGGACTCCGTTTGATATTCCTTTTCTGCGATAGTCAAAACAAGGAAAAAACAGAAACTGGCACTGGGCCCTAGGTTAATAGGTTAGTCCCAAAAATCATATAAAATAGCATATAAATGCATATAAAACATCCAAGATGGATAATATAATAGCATGGAACAATAAAAAATTATAGATACGTTGGAGACGTATCTGTTGAGTCTGATGTCCTCGGTCTTCATTGGCCAACTTTTCTGGGCCTTGAAGAGCAGCTTCCATATATCTTCGTGCGTGGTGCCAAAGAAGCGCCTCAGGGTCCATGGCTCCTCCAGATTGAACTCCCACATGGGGGAGGCCCAGAGTTGGTAGGGAAGGACGCGGCGGAAGAGCATCACTTGAACCACATTAGTAAGGCCGATGTTCGCACCCAACACGTTGGTGATGCATTTTTGTAGCATCTTCGCCTCTGTCTGGGACCCCCAATCAAGGCCCTTGGCGGTCCACAAGGTGAGTCTCATAGGGGGTCCAGATCTAAAGTCAGGAGTGGCGTCCAGCTGGATTCGCGCGGTTCGGTGATGTAGAACCACTCCTGCTGCCACACCTTGATAGTCTCAACAAATGCCCCTTTGGGCCAGATGGCATTGGGGAGCTTGCTTACCATGGCCCCGCCACAGTGCATGTGCTATCCGTCGACCACCTTTAGCTTCAGATTGAATACCTTGAGCCATAGGCCGAAGTGTGGCGGGATGCGGAGCAGAGCCTCACACACGACGATGAACGCTGATATGTGGAGGAAGGAATTAGGGGCCAGATCATGGAAATCTAACCGTAGTAGTACATGAGGCATTGGACGAAGGGGTGGAGGGGAAACCCTAGCCCTCTAAGGAAATGGGGAAGGAACACGACCCTCTCACCGGGCCTCGGAGTGGGAACGACCTGATCCTTGACGAGGAGCTTGTGCGCGATATCTGCGGACAGATAGCCCGCGCTCCGGAGATCTCTGACGTCCTTTCCGGTGACGGAGGAGGCCTCCCATTTGCCCTTAGAGCTGGACCCGGACATGGCTGGGGATAAGGATGGCAATGGGTCGGGTTTGGATCGGGTTGAACAATATCAAATCCATATCCATATCCATGAAGACAGTCTTTGCCCGCCCATGGAAAAATCCATGGGTGGAAATTTGTGTCCTTGTCCAAACCCGATGGATATCCATATCCACTGGATATCCATTGGGTCCTATGGAGACATATAATAAGACATAACATAATGTTAACATAAACTCTTCCATTCTTCACCTCGTGGCAGGCTAGGCCTCACTTATGGTAAACATCAACTTATGGTAAATCAACGTCCACTAACAACCTAAGATCATTTAGTATTTTTCTAATAGATGAGAATGATGTGTCATTTAACAAGGAGATAAATTAAGGAGCGCTGGAGTATGTTACGGAGGGGAATTAATGTCAACTAATAAAATTTACGATGGGGATTGTGCAATTTATTTTGCATGTTTCAGATAACAAGTGTAAAATTGTGGAGTGACATATGACTGTGGGGTAGAGGGATAGCAAATTTTTGCCCATTAAGTCATACTGTCGGGTCGGGTTTGGGTATACCCACGGGTACAAGATTATACCCATGTCCTACCCATGAGTAATCGGGTTGGGTTTGGGCGCCGCCCATGGGCACAAAAGCATATCCAAACCCTATCCATTCGGGTCGGATATCCATGGATATCCATGTCCATGGGTAAAATTTCCATCCTTAGCTAGGGAAGGTGGTGGCGGTGGGAAAGATCGGAGTTTTTTGGCCGCTAGAGCTTGGGGGTTGAAAGACAGAGGCTAGAGGAAGGCGTGGGGAAGGAAGGAGGGATCTTTGTCCTCTTATAGACAGTGAAAATGCCAACCGTCCCCCTCTCAACCCATAAACCTCGCCTGTTCCCAACAAGATTGTGCGTAAGGCGCGGTTGGTTACCCAAATCCCATTGATGAGTATCCCGTAATGAGTAGGAACGATCTCTGTTTTGACAAGACGTGCCAATGGAGGCTCGATCTCCTAATGCAAAACGGGAAGCGTGAAAACGGTTCGAAATATTGAAGGGTCAAGTGTGATGCTTCATCGAAAAAAGTTGTCAGTAAAAGACATTGTTTCTGTTTTGACATCTTGCCTTCGTGGCGAAGGGTTGTATTGATTATGCAAAGTTGGACACAGTAACTTTACAAGGAAAGCTAATTCACAATATCCAGGAGGAGGAACCCGCCTTGCAATGCCGAAGACAATCCGCGTGCCGAACACATCGTCATTAAAGACTAGTTCAGGGGCTACTGAGGGAGTCCTGGATTAGGGGGTCCTCGGGTGTCCGGTCTACTTGATGTGGGCCGGGCAGATGGGCCATGAATATAAAGCAGAAGATCATCCCCCGTGTCCGGGTAGGACTCCTATATGTGTGGACGGCAAGATTGGTGTCCGGATATTCTGTTTCCTTTCCTTGTAACCCGACTCTGTACAACCCTAGGCCCCTCCGGTGTGTATATAAACCGTAGGCTTTAGTCTGTAGAGTCAATCAGAATAATCATAGGCTAGACAGCTAGGGTTTAGCCATTACGATCTCGAGGTAGATTGACTCTTGTAACCCCTATACTCATCGAATACAATCAAGCAGGACTTAGGGTTTTACCTCCTTTAAGAGGGCTCGAACCTGGGTAAACATTGTGTCTCATTGCCCCTTGCTACCATTGATCCTTAGACGCATAGCTTGGGTCCCCCTACCCGAGATCTGCCAGTTTTGACACCGACACTTGTCCTCCTCCGCGTCTGCGTGTCCGCATCTCGCCCCGCCTCTACTAGGCTCCCACCAGCCGTGCCGCACCGCCGGCTCACCGTGCCGCGCCCATCCGCCGCTCCCCTAACCTCCAGCGCCACCCCGCTGGCCTCCTGCACCGCTGGGTTGCCACACCCACTTGCAAGCCGGCTCTGGCTTCCCAAGCCGCCCACTTTCCTGGTCTGTCCGCGCTGGATACAGCCACGACCCACCGCCGGCCACTACCGCCCCCCGTGCCGTGTTGCCTCTGCCAGCTACATGCCCTAGTATTTGCTCCCACACGCTCCCCATTTGGCTGAAGAAACAGACAAGAGGAGATCGGCTGGAAGAAAACTCAAGTGGACAGGAAAAATAAAAAACCTCGGTGCCACAGTAACAATGCTCGACCTTACTATGGTCCGGCCTATTCCTTGTTGATGACCCGGTTGGCAGTCCAGCGTGCGTTGATACCGGAAGAAGCACAATAAAGTTTACCATGCCAGGCTACCAGAAACAATTATCAGGGCCTATGTTCGACGAAAAGTGATGGATGTTTAAGTACTAGTGCATCTTCACCCGGTGCATTACACAAAAGATCATCTATCGTCCAAGTATATCAGGTGATATTCGTCCAGTTTATTTTTTATCGGTACTTATTATTTTCTGTGAGAACAACTACTCTGCCCTACAGTGTTGTTATACACATGACAATTAATCAATACAAAGCTGGTGTTATATCGTGGATACGAAACGCGTGCCACCATCATTCTGCACTGGTGTTCGTCTGTGCCACGCTACTCGATGGACATGCATGCAAGTCGTCGCCCCCGCGGTTCAGACTACACCACCGCCACGGCCGACTCATGCGTCCGCATCGGTTTTCAATGCTGCAGTCGACTCCCACATCTACATCAACACGCCAAGGTTGTACCCTACAACTCAGTCTACAATGACACGTGGAGGCCATAATGGCATACATCCGCACTGTGTTTCACTGCTTGGCGGTCCACTCTAAACATGTCAGAGACCACTCTGTCAATTGACCCATATCAATTTGTTCGACAAACATGCCGCTCATCATCAAGTGGTCCGATCCACAATGGTATATTGGAGGCCATAACAACATTTGCACCTGGAATTTCTTGTCAGATATACACATTGCCTGCCACCCTCACGGATTGCACCAATCATGACAGAGCCAGACTATCAAGAAAACCTTGAAGGAGCCAAAGGAATCAACCCTAGAAGAACTAGAGACCCGGCGTTTAAACATCGCTAGTAGAGATCAAAATCAAGACAACCCACGAAGAGCCTAACAATATCATGGGATAATCTGACTCATTACGAAGAGTTCAGTGGTTAATGGACCTAGAGAGAATAATAAGCATCGGGAGGACACACGATGAGTACAGCAAAGATCATCAACTCGCCACCTCGCTTCCAGCTTCAATAATTCCCAGCTTCCAGTTGTTCACTATATGTCGATTTATGCCGCGGCCAAGTTTGAAGAATCTCAAGCCGACTCCTCAAGTTATCTTAAGACTTGGGGGCTACACAGACATGACTGTGCAATTTTTGTCGGATTCAGAAAACTTAAGAACCCCAGCCATTAAAGGGAAGACAACCCGTACCCGGGGACTGCTGCCACATTGGTGAAAATTTAAAGATCGTCAGAAAATTTCTGGCTCCAAAAGTGTCGGGCAATCAGAAAAGTTTCTGGCTCAAAAGAAAGATTTCGGGTTATTAGAAAAGGTTTCGGCTCAAGAAAAACCTATCTCTCACAAAGTTTTGAGCTCTCAATATCCGGTTCAACATCCGGTTCAAGAGGAATCCATCTCTCACAAGTTCGAGTTCTCAAAAAAAATAAAGGTTGCCAAAGAGAACTTGCTGCCATGATGTGCAGTTCAAATATGAGTATCCCATCATATTGACGAAAAATTAAAGGTTGCCAAAGAGAACTTGCTGCCTTGATGTGCAGTTCAAACATGGGTATCCTACTAGATTGGCGAAAAAATAAAGGTTGCCAAAGAGGACTAGCTGCCAAGATGCGCGGTTCAAACGTGGGTATCCTAGCTTATTGGCTTATCATATTATGATCAACATAATAAAGTTGGCATCCCCGAAACTCGGGGCCTCTGTCGTTTCATCACATATATTGTGCATGAGTCTTTTATTAATTGATCATAGGGTCACTTGGGGGCTTCCAACTCACTGAGTTTAGCTATCATACCCCCTTAACCGGCAAATAAACGCCACAATATGGGTTAGACCTGCCTGTCTACTTGATGCTACTCCAAAAAGGTGACCCTCCATACTCTTGACAGTCAATCTTTCTGGCCCTGAACAAGTCAAAGTTAAAATGGCGGCTTAAGTCACATGAGAGCAGGCTTGCAAAAAGCAAGGATAACCTGTTCGCTTGATGCTACTCCGAAAAGGTGACCCACTATACTCCTGACGGTTAATCTTTATGACCCTGAACTAGTCAAGGTTAAAACAGTGGCTTATGTCACGTGAGAGTCGGCTTATAGGAAGTAAAAATAAACCAAGCACTACTAGGAAAAGGGCTATAGCTAATATGGACATTAATGGCGCACCACATATGTGGTGCGCCACTGCTATATAGCAGTGGCGCACCATGTGTAGGTACGCCATTAGTGTCCATATCATTAATGGCGCACCACACCCACGGTGCGCCACTACTAAATTTTTTTCCAAAACTAGTAATGGTGCACCAGGGTATAGTGCGCCATTACTAGTTTTAACTAGTAATGGCGCACCACACACTCTGTGGGCCACTATTAACAAAAAATTTTACTCTTTTTTCAAAACTAGTAATGGCGCACCAGGGTATAGTGCGCCATTACTAGTTCAAACTAGTAATGGCGCACCACAACCACGGTGCGCCACTACTAACAATTTTTTTTTTATTTTTTTTGCAAAACTAGTAATGGCGCACCATGTAACAGGTGCGCCATTAGTAACCAGGGTTACTAATGGCGCATTGTTAGGTGGTGCACCATTGGTAACCTGAGAGCAGCTAGATATTTTGGACAGCCACCTACACACTCACTTTCCCCACTTCATTCTCTCCACCTCCTCCAAGCTTGTCTCGGGTGCCTCCTCCTCCTCACCTCATTTGCACCATAGATTCACCCAAATTAAGTGGTTAAATCTCCTTTTTTTTGATAGGTAAGTAAGGGGAAAGCTTTCTTTATGTTGTAGATCTACTTTATTCTCCCTCCAACAATGTGCACATGCACTTTTTATGGCCTATATCTACATATGTTTGTGGTGTTGCATATGTTTGTGTTTGCAGGTTCCGGTATTCGAAATGCAATAGTTGCCAATCTTTTGCCGGAATGCTGATTCATTTCTGTTTCGGCGAGAATTTGGCACTATGCATTCTTTTTTATCCTATTTTTAGGCAAAGTCATGCCAAAAAAAATTTGGTTCTAAAATATCGTTTTGCTCTACCCCGCAGGTGACCATGGTCCACATGATGACTTAAGGCATCGTGAATAGGTTTTTGAGCTCCGCGAAGGCCGAGATGCTTCAAAAGAATGAGACGGAGATAAGATGTCCGTGTCGAAGATGCAAGTTGAAGAGCCTTATGGACCCGGATTCCGTACAGGTGTGGGACCACCTGCTCTTGCGTGGTTTCATGGATGGCTAACGGTGGCAAGGTGATGAAGATGATTATGAAGTCATCCATGGGGGGCGGGCAAGAAATGAGGAAGGGCAGCAAGACAACTACGGTGAGGGTGGGCGAGAAGACGAAGAAGATGCAGTACACAGTCATCATATAGAAGATGCCGGACATGATGATGAGGAAGATGCCGGAGCAGACGAAGGGCATGATCATGAAGATGAAGATGCCGGAGCAGACGACGATGGACCATCAATGGGCTGGGTGCAGGACCCTCATATTCAGGAGCTGCTTCTCAAGCAGACGGATAACAGAAGAGATGCCGCCCGAGAGAAAGCCAAGCTGGATCAACTGGAGATAGACACGGTTACTCCATTGTATGAAGGATGCAAGCCCAAGGATACCCGCCTGAAAGTAACGCTCATGGCTCTAGAGATGAAGGTAAAACACAAAATGACCGACGCATGCTTCAACGAGAACATGTCATTCTGGCACGAACGTCTTCCCAAGGGGAACAAGTGCCCGACCAGTTTCGAGGAGGCGAAGAAAATTGTGTGTCCTCTGGATTTACCGCACGTGAAATACGTTGTGTGATTGAACAATTGCATCATTTATCGGGACGAGCACGCGGAGTCTACCATATGTCCGGTGTGCGGCGTCACTCGATACAAGAAGAGGAAGAAAGCTCCTCGAAAAGTGGTGTGGTACTTTTCGATCACTCCTCGTCTGCAGCGGTATTTCGTGGACCCTAACGTAGCAAAGCTCCTGCGTTGGCACGCGGATAGGGAGGAGAAGAAGCGAGAAGATGACAGAAATGATCCGGAGATAAATAAAAAAGACAAGATGATGAGTCACCCTAAGGATGCGAGCCAGTGGCAAGCGTTGAACTTCAAACACCTAGAATTTGGGGATAATCCAAGGAACATCGTGCTGGGCGTGAGCACCGATGGAGTCAATCCATTTGGCAGCCATAGAAGCACACATAGCACCTGGCCTGTGTTTGTGTGGATGTACAACCTTCCCCCCTGGTTGTGCATGAAGAGGAAGTACATTCACATGAGTATGCTAATTGAAGGGCCAAAACAACCAGGGAACAACAACAATATGTATCTGGGGTTGTTGAAAGAGGAGCTAGACACACTGTGGAAAACGCCAGCCAATACGTGGGACGCCACAGAGAAAGAATATTAACCTATGAGAGCCGCACTGCTCACGATGGTGCACGACTATCTCGGTTACGGATATGTCGCGGGGCAGGTGGTCCACGGATTTTCTGGATGTGTCAGGTGCATAGATGACACAACGTATCGCCAGCTAGATAGAGATCCCGGGTATTCGAAAACCGTGTTCATGGGACATTGAAGGTGGCTTCGCAACGATGACTCATGGAGAAAACGCAAGGATCTGTTCGATGGTGAAACCGAACCCCGAAGACGCCCGCGTACGAGGAGCGGCAAGGAAATAGACAAGCTGTTGAAAAATTGGAAAGAGTGCCCACCACCGGGAAAGGAGCCAGAGCCGGGAAAGAAGCGAAAGGCACCAGAGCCGCTGCTGAAGGTATGGAAAACGAGGTCTGTTTTCTGGGACTTGCCGTACTGGAAGATCCTCCGTGTGCCTCACAGCCTTTATGTCATGCATATCATGAAGAACGTGTGCGAGAGTCTGCTTGGTACCCTGCTCAACATGCCAGAGAGGACCAAAGATGGGCCGAAAGCAAGGGCAGACTTGAAATCAATGGGCATCAGGGAGGAGCTTCATGCTAATGATGATGATGATGATAATGATGATGATGAGGCGAAGGACACAGAAATTCGTCGCAAAGGCAAAAAGGCCAAGAAGATCGGACTTCCCTCCCGCGTGCTTCACTCTAAGTCAGGAGGAGATCGAGTAGTTTTTCACCTACCTCGTACGAGTAAAACTTCCTTACGGTTACGCGGGGAAGATAAGCAGATACCTAGACTCAGCGAAGCAGAAGTTCAGCGGGATGAAGTCTCACGACTGTCATGTGCTGATGACACAGATATTTCCAGTTGCAATCCATGGGATCATGGACACGCACGTCCGTGAAACGCTTTTTGGCCTATGCAACTTTTTTGACGTCATCTCTCGGAAGTCGGTTGGCATGAGGCAACTCAGAAGGCTACAGGAAGAGATCATGGTGATACTATGCGAGCTTGAGATGTACTTCCCGCCCGCATTCTTCGACGTTATGGTGCATCTTCTGGTCCATATCGTGGAGGATATCATCCAACTCGGGCCGACGTTCATGCACAGCATGAAACCGTTCGAAAGGATGAATGGTGTCATCAAAGGATTCGTTTGCAACATGTCACATCCAGAGGGAAGCATAGCCAGGGGCTTTCTGACCGAAGAGTGCATCTCCTACTGCACGAATTATCTAGGCATCAAGAACCCCGTTGGTCTGCCCGTCAAGAGGCACCTCGGCAGGCTCGCTGGATGGGGTCACCGCGAGGGTCGCCGTGAAATGCATGTCGACTTCGAGGGTCGACTCGTCGACTTTGAAAGAGCAAACCTATTCGCGCTACAACACATAGACATGGTCGATCCTTGGGTGGTAGAGCACAAAACCTTTATTGAGAAGATGTACAATGACCGAGGCCAACAGAGGACGGACGGAGATATAATCAAAGAGCACAACTCATGTTTCACGCGTTGGTTCAAGGAGAAGCTTCTGTCGTACCCTTTACATGAGGATTCTTTCGCGGAAGAAAAACTCATATTCGCCTTGTCACAGGGAGCCGAGCACAACCTGATGACCTATGAGGCGTACGATATCAACGACTACACATTCTACACTGAGGAAAAGGACATGAAGAGCGATGGTTATCATAACTCTAGGGTAACGATGGAATCCTACATCGGTAACGACAAGGACAGATACTACAGAAGGATCGAGGAGATCTGGGAGCTGAGCTATGCTGGAGAGAAGGTCCTGATGTTCCGTGTTAGATGGCCCAAGAGCGTCCTAAAAGAAGACCGGTATTTCACCACCATGGTTATACCCGAAGCCAAATCCAAGACCGCGGGCGCAAACGTCACCGCGAAAAATGAGCCATGGGTACTGGCTTCCCAAGTGGACCAATGCTTCTTCATTACCGACCCGTCAAAGCCTAGTCATGTTGTCATGAGGAGAGGCAAAAGGAAGATCATCGGAATGGATGGAGTCGCCAATGAGCAAGACTTCGACAAGTATGACGACTCGAAGATGGAACATGACGACGACGATGAAGTGCCATCCACCACAAGAAGAAGCAGGACCACCCTACCTAAAGGACGTCCGTTCAAGAGAAGAACTCCATTTGCGAAAAAGAAGGGCAAGAAGATTGTGAAAAGATAGCTAGCTAAGATCGATTGTATTTAAATTGTAGTCTTCATTTCTCTATTGTATTTCGACATATGGAATAGAATTTCTAACTCACAAAAAGTATTGAATTTGTTAATATTTTTTGAACTCATGAATATTTTAAATTTCATGGGCACTTTTTGAATTCATGAATATTTTTTCAAAATTGATGATATTTTTTCATATTCATAAATGTTTTACCAATTCCCAAATGTTTTGCAACTAAAAATCAAAAAAAAAAGTTACTAATGGTGCACCCCTAGGAGGTGCACCATTGCTATCAAGGTACTTATGGCGCACCCCTAGGAGGTGCGCCATTGGTATGCCAATTTTTATTTAATTAGGTTTATTCTGTTATTGAATTTCTAACTCACAAAAAGTATTGAATTTGTTAACTTTTTTTGAACTCATGAATATTTTTAAATTTCATGGGCACTTTTTGAATTCATGATTTTTTTTCTTCAAATTTGATGATATTTTTCATATTCATAAATGTTTTACCAATTCACAAATGAATGCAACTAAAAATCCAAAAAAAGTTACTAATGGCGCACCCCTAGGAGGTGCGCCGGTGCGCCATTGCTATCAAGGTACTTATGGCGCACCCCTAGGAGGTGCGCCATTAGTAACTTTTTTGGATTTTTAGTTGCATTCATTTGTGAATTTCTAACTCACAAAAAGTATTGAATTTGTTAATTTTTTTGAACTCATGAATATTTTTAAAATTCATGGGCACTTTTTGAATTCATGAATATTTTTCCAAATTTGTTGATATTTTTTCATATTCATAAATGTTTTACCAATTCACAAATGAATGCAACTAAAAATCCAAAAAAAAGTTACTAATGGCGCACCTCCTAGGGGGTGCGCCATTGCTATCAAGGTACTTATGGCGCACCAGGAGAAGGTACGCCATTGCTAACCCTCCCCCCACTAAAATCCCCAATCCCCGATCCCCAATCTCACATCTCTCTCAGCCCCGACCCACTGCGCCGCTGCCCCGACCCACTGCGTCGCCGCCCTCGCCCTCGTCCGCTCCCAATCCGCTCCCCCGCCGCCTCCCTCTCCCCATCCTCCCCTTCCTCCCCCTCCGACCCCACCCCGCTCTCGCCGGGGCAGCGCCGCAGGGCCGACACCAACCTCGCCATTGACCGCACGCGCCGCAACCTCTGCCTCACCAAGTCCGGAGCTGCTCGTGGACGAGACGTGGCTAGAGGCGCTCTCCGGGGAGCTGCTCAAACCCTACACGCTCGACCTCTGCTGCTTCGTCGCCCACGAGCACCTGCACGCCAAGGTGCCCATCTACCCGCGGCCCCACCTCGTCTTCCACGCGCCAAATCGAGCGGCGGCCAGGTAAATCCCTCCTGTCCCGCCGGCGTCCACCTCGACCTCCCTCCTCCCCTCCATTCCCGCCGCCCCACATCTCTTTATGGCTCCGTTTGACGGACTCCTCCACCTTCCCTTCTCTCTGCAGGATCGGACGAACTCCATCATCGAGCAGAACCGGGGCGAGCTCCAGCCCTACCAACCGGCGTCCAGCGCAGGTATGCTCATCCCCTTCCCGCCCCTCCGGCTGCCGGCGTCCGCCCTCCCTCTCCCCTGTCCCCCATCTCTGAATTGATGTTGCTGAATATTGATGATATCTGAACTGATTCACACATGTGTGTCTGAATGTAAGACTACAACCTGTATAGGACAGATTTGGTGCAAGAAAACAACACACTTCTACTAATCTCTTGCTGCATAGGAAAGGTAGTTTCAGTTAACTAAGTCGTGATCACTCAAAAGTTAGTTCAAAGAAGATCTTGGTTGGCTTTCAGCAGTTGCTGCAGTTGTCAGAGAGAAGTTCAAACCTAACAAAGAATGAGTAGCCTAGTACTTCAGCTATTATCTGTCCGTAAATATTTTTTGGAGTTATGTCTCCTACTAGTCTCTTTTGTGCTATTCTGCATGGGTGTGATAAACATCGAAATATTGCTCTTTGGTAGTTGAGTTATGTCTCCTACTGGTCTCTTTTGTGCTAATAAAGTTAGGAAAACTGAAAATGTATGGCCATTCTTTGCTATGCAATCAATAACAGTTTGGGTCATGTTAAGTTACTGAATTCAGAAGCTTGTGTTACGGTATGTATGTGCAAATCTCACTTTTGGACATGGTCATTGGACTGGTCTGTGAAAGTAATTTGACTGCTGAAATGGGTTCAGGAAAAAAACTTGACTGTTGAATTAGTCCTTCATAGCTTATTTTTTTTCTGCCACGTCGATTTCGATATGCCCACTGGCATAACATCTATTGACTCATTCCATGTGGTACAAAACAGGTGGTCTAAATTAGAATGAACTCTGGCACAGAATCGCGTACTAGTAAACACTACTGACTAGTACATTTCATTCTGGTCAGCATTCACAATGAAACTTTTGTTGTTGTACTTTTTGTCATGCCAGCTATAGTCCTTCTGTTAGTTTTCACCAGGACATCTGAACATCCTTGGATGAATTAAGCCATGAAGAATATTTACAAAAAATATTAAATTGCATACATCCTCGCATGCTTCTTTTTACATAGAAGGTTGCTGCTCAACTCAATGGAGCCAACCTATGATATTTGCGGACTTATTTGCGATCCATGATATTTCTTTGGAGTCTCATGATACATCCCTTAATTTTTTTGAAATTCGTAGACACTAAAATCAAAATAGCTCATGGCTGTTTGATGTGACCGTGATTAGGTTTATGTCCATTTCAATGGCTACTTGCAGCAACAGCTGAATGTAACTGAATTTTTGAACACATGAATTGTAGATAGTTTCAGTTAACTGAGATTGGCAGAATATCTTGTTTCAAATATAGCGTATGCATGTCTTGTTTTCTCGTTATGGATATTGTATAGTACTCTTTTTTTTGTAATACAATGCTTACCAAAGGTTTCAATATCTTGTTGTTACCATTGTTCTTTGAGCATAATTCTTTTTCATTTCCTACTATCCTTATTCTAATTCTCTTAAATTGCTATGTTCTGTGTAATAGAATTAGATCTTGGATCTGCTAGTGGACTTTGGGAGTTTGTTAGCCAGCTTGGTGACTCCAGATTTTTTCTGTGATCTGTGGCTGGCATCTAGACAGCACACACATACATACAGAGGCACATTGTGGTGCTGCTTTGTTTCTGTGATCATATTGTGGTGCCTGGCACGTTTGCCCCATCACTTCGTTACCCCTTTCTCCAGAAATGTTGATTAATTTCCGTTTCGGTTGAAATTGGGGCACTCCTAGGTCAAGAAAATTAGCAAAGGTCATGCCCAATTTTCTTGACCTAGAAGGTGCCCGATTCTCAACTGAAACAAAAATTAATCAACATTTATAGTTTGACCTAGATATAGGGGTGCTACTGCTACTGCTTTGAGTTGCTACCGCCATATCCTCCATCCCGTCCCACCGGAGCAAGCAAACCTACAAGCTGCTCCTCGTGTTTTCCCCTCTACTAGTAGACTGGAACCTTCCAATGCTGGCTGGTTTGCACCCTCTACAAGCTGGTACTGCTTCCGAATAACCTAACAGCCATCGAAATCTAGTTTGAATCAAAAAAATGTGAGAAAACCCATCGATTGAGGCGAAAAACTAGTTGTAGATGAGGAGGGGCATTTGAGGCCCCATCGAGTCTATGAAGATGTGATGGGTCCTGATATATTGACTTGTGGATTTATTTTTTCCTAGACTGTATTTAAGAAATAACTCTAGTAGCCTTTTTTCCTATTTAGAGCGAACATGGCCCACAACGATGAGGCAGGCGGTTCGGGCAAGCAATTCTGGGAGCTGTCCCAGGAGATGGAGGAAGAACCTCACCGCTATGAGGACGCCGCGGAAGACACCGATCCCGACTACACAACCCCTAGTGGCGTCGGGGATGACACCACTGATGGTGCCGCCGAGGATGCTGTTGGGGAACGTTGCAGAAAATAACAAAATTCTATGCTTCACCAAGATCAATCTATGGAGTCATCTAGTGATGTCTACTACACAACCTTCTTCTTGTAGACGTTGTTGGGCCTGCAAGTGCACAGGTTAGTAGGACAGTAGCAAATTTTCCTCAAGTGGATGACCTAAGGTTTATCAATCCGTAGGAGGCGTAGGATGAAGATGGTCTCTCTCAAGCAACCCTGCAACCAAATAACAAAAAGTCTCTTGTGTCCCCAACACACCCAATACAATGGCAAATTGTATAGGTGCACTAGTTCGGTGAAGAGATGGTGATACAAGTGCAAAATAGATAGTAGATAAAGGTATTTGTAATCTGAAATAATAAAAACAGCAAGGTAGCAAGCGATAAAAGTGAGCGTAAACGGTATTGCAATGATAGGAAACAAGGCCTAGGGTTCATACTTTCACTAGTGCAAGTTCTCTCAACAATAATAACATAGATAGATCATATAACAAGCCCTCAAACATGCAACAAAGAGTCACTCAAAAGACACTAATAGCAGAGAACAAACGCAGAGATTATGGTCGGGTACGAAACCACCACAAAGCTATTCTTTCGGATCGATCTATAAAAGAGTTCATACTAGAATAACACCTTAAGATACAAATCAACCAAAACCCTAATGTCACCTAGATACTCCATTGTCACCTCAAGTATACGTGGGCATGATTATACGATATGCATCACACAACCTGTTGGGGATATTACCACTAGGCGTATTTTCCCATCCTCTTGCTTATTTGTATCCCAAATTTCTTATGAAGACTCGGCAACATGAAGCTCGCCGCACAACCCGGCACAGTGGCCAGGTAGTTACCTCCGCCGGTTTACCAAACAGTCCGGTTCGAAAACGCCACTCCGAGATCTCCGACCTTTTTATTGATTTAAATCCTAAAGCGGGTTTCTTCCGTCAACCTCTTAATCCATCCGACTCCGATTATCAGGTTACTTCTCATTCATCTTCTGGCGAATCGTCGGCCACTCAGCTGCCACCATTGAAAATAGTTCTTGGGTAAGCTAAACTGAACATATGCTTCCAGTATACTGTGTAATGGCTTATGCTTTTCCTTGACTCTTTGTTTTTCTTTCAGGGCCAAACCGAAACCAAGCAAGAAGGCCCGCTTGGATAAAGCGGCTGAAGAAGATGCAGCCCCAGAACATGACAAAGTGCCAGATCTTGAAGAGTTTGCTCTTGAAGATATTCCCAATGATCCTCCTTTGCAAGATGATGCTATTCCCGAAGAGAGGCCTATTAACACTTCAGTCTCTGCCGACCCGCCTGCCAGCTCCACCCGGATTGAGAAATCCCACAGTCCTGCTGACAAACCGACCGCACCAACACAAACCGGCGAGTCCAAAGATGATGATGGTGTGATTACCGGTGTAGGCCGCTTTGAACCCGGGAATCCGGTTACCCTAACCAAGCATTCCGTAAAAGAGGATTTTTCCGCTCTGAACAAAGGAAAATGGGATGTTGAACTGGAGACATATGCTGCTCTGAGTGCCCAAAATCTTCATTCCGGCTATTTAAACCGGCTTTATACTAGCCGTGACTGTGAAGCTGGTCTGGTGAAGATGATGAGGGATAAATTTGAGGTAACTTACTTCTTTACTTACTGCCATTGAGTCAATCCTCCTAGCCCCCAAGGGTCAGTTTGTAACCTTCGTCAAACCGGGACTTGAATACGATCCTCAATACTTTGAAATCCATCAATATAGCCCCCAAGGGCCGGTTTAACTTAGCATAATTAAACCAGGGCTTCGATAGAAAACTATCCTTAGAACATAATTTGATCAAATAGCCATTAGCCCCCAAGTGCCAAGTCGAATACCTGTATTGAACTTGGGACTTTGTAATCTAGTAATATATAAAAATTGAAGGTGCATTAGCCCCCAAGTATCAGGCGTATAACTTTGTTATGTGGTTGATACTTCAATTTCTTGGACCGCTTGTTTTAAAGCTAACCGCTGTCTGTATGCAGGCTGAGGTGAGAATCAAGGAGGACCGGATTGCCGATTTGCAGGAGGTCTTGAAAACCCAACAGGCTGAAACAGACAAGGCAAAGGAAGAATTAACCAGCGCCTTGAGCACCGCTAAACAGCTGAAGGAAAGCTTCAAGAAAGAGCGGGCTGATTGGGCCACTGAGAAGGCCGCTTTAACCAAAAGAGCAGAAAATGCTGAAGCTGCCCTTAAACCGGTGGTGGATGAACTTACGACCGTAAAGCGGCAAATACACTCCATGACCGCTGCGATCTTTGGTAAGCTCCTTTTAACTTCTGTGATAATTTGAACCTGCTGTAGTGTAAATCCGGTTTGAGACCGTCCCTATATTGTTGTAGGCACATGCATCGGGCACTTAGGAAACGACATGCGGAAGAAACTGAAGGTTGCCTACACCTTAGTGGAACAATTATATACCGGAGCCCAGCGGATCATCACCACAACCTCTCATAACAACCCGGCACCTTCTTTAATCCAGGACACTCTTAACAGGTTGTCGATGCTTCCGGCCCGGATTGAGGAGCTGAAAAAATCCGCTGCTCAAACCGGAGCTATTAACGCCTTGATCCGGGCAAAGGCATGGGTGCCAGATTTTGACCCTGTGGAAGCAGCTCAAGGCTATCCTAGCCTGAAGGAAGATGGCTCTAAATTTAACGAAGATGATCTTAGGGTAATAAACCGTGCAGTGTGGCCTCTGGCTTGTCAATTAGCTGAAGAGGCAGACTTGACGCATTATCAAGTGCAATACAACAATCAGAACAAGTGAGTGCCTGCCCCAACTCTTGAAGCGGAGAATCTGATTCCTCCAATCCGTAAGCATACTTACGCTCCTGATATTGAACCGTCTTCCCTGATCCATGAAGAGGTTGTTTTCCAAGCTTTAATGGGAATCGACTAGACCACTATTGATTTCCAGCCAATGGGTAGAGACGAGGAAGCTGAAGCGGCGGATGATGAGGAGCAGGCTTGAACCGGAAGCCGGTTTGGATAGCTTGTCTTTGGCATCTTTCCAAAATAACAATGATCTTATTTGGGCACCGTGTTGCCTTGTAATAGGATAGTTAATACTTCTGCCTTGAATATGCCTTTGTGCATAAGTACTGAAGCTTTTGTTCGAAAAACTTCAATTCATATTTCCTGCAATCAGAAAAATTTGAACTTTGGTGGCGGTTATATCGCCAGCCGGTTTATGATCTTGATATTGTGTATCAGCAATATAACAAATAGGTGATACAAAATACCTGCCATGTCTGGGCATGAAGCTGGCTTAGCCAAGCTTGAAGTGGAGGTTTTATAAACCATTACCGTCAACAAGGGGGGAGAAAACAGCTCCTGTATAAACCGTACTGAATCAATACAAGCCCCCTTGTTACTCCATGATGTTAACAGGAAAAGGTAAACCGGGCATACTTCTCCGGATTAAAGGGGAATCAAATCCATCGGCTGAACCGGAAAAAAGGTGTCTGTTGACATAAAAGAAATCCAACAAAAACAAAGAACAAACAAGCCATGAAAATAACATGGAAGCAAAGGCAATGATAAAAACCGTTTGCAAAAATATGCTATACTGAGCTGATCAGATGGTGTTACCATGGTCGGACAGGACCAAGCCCCCAATAGGAGTGACAATGATTCAAGTCAGCCAGGTCCCCAAATGATTCGTGGCATATATGCCAAATCAAGAGGCGTGGCAATGGTTCGGGTTCGACCAAGCCCCCAAGTGATTTTGTGGCCTTAGGCCGATCAAGAGGCGTGACTGGTTCAGACTTGACCATGTCCCCAAGTGATCTGGTGGCTGTCGCCTATCAAGAGGTGTCGCGTTGGTTCGGACACGACCAAGGCCCCAAGTGATAAAAAGCAAATGTCAAGGGGTAAACCGGAGGCCGCTTTAAAAAAGAGCCACTCCATGTAACCACGCATGATAAGAAAGACAGAGACCCCGCTTTAGCTGAGGCTCCGGTTTTATTATATCAAAGATAATATATACACTGTCATGATATGTACATAGGTAGAGCCGATGGCTCAAGTGTAGTAAGGCCGAAGATGAGCTATGTTCCACGGCCTGTTGTTCTCCTCCTCTGATGTGCGTGAGTCTTGATGCTCTCGAATATCAATCAGATAGTATGACCCATTGTGCAGATTCTTGCTAACCACGAAAGGTCCCTCCCAAGGTGGGGATAACTTGTGCATATCTGTCTGGTCTTGGATGAGTCGAAGCACCAAATCTCCTTCTTGAAAAGTTCTGGTTCTAACCCGGCGACTGTGATAGCGACGAAGATCTTGTTGGTAAATCGCCGAACGGGCAGCCGCTATATCACGCTCCTCGTCCAATAGGTCCAAAGCGTCTTGTCGTGCTGTCTCATTGTCCGCTTCAACATAAGCTGCCACACGAGGCGAATCGTGCCGGATATCACTAGGGAGAACTGCCTCTGCTCTGTAGACCATGAAAAATGGTGTGTATCCTGTGGATCGGTTTGGCGTAGTATTGATACTCCATAGCACAGATGGTAGCTCTTCAACCCAACATCCTGGTGTCCTTTGCAATGGGACCATAAGCCGGGGTTTGATGCCTCACAGGATCTCTTGATTAGCTCGTTCTGCCTGTCCATTGGACTCGGGGTGTGCCACTGACGATACGTCAAATCGGATGTGCTCACGTTCGCAGAACTCCTGCATAGCACCCTTGGATAAATTGGTACCATTGTCAGTAATGATACTGTGTGGAAAGCCAAACCGGAAAATCACCTTTTTGATGAACTGCACCGCTGTTGCTGCATCACACTTGCTGACAGGCTCCGCTTCAACCCACTTGGTAAATTTGTCAACTGCCACCAAAAGGTGGGTTTTCTTATCCTTGGATCTTTTAAAAGGTCCGACCATATCCAGCCCCCAAGTTGCAAACGGCCACGTTATTGGGATCATCCTCAATTCTTGAGCCGGCACATGAGCACGCCTTGAAAATTTCTGACATCTGTCACACCGTTTAACCAAGTCCTCCGCATCAGCATGCGCTGTCAACCAGTAGAACCCGTGACGAAACGCTTTTGCCACCAGAGACTTTGAACCGGCGTGGTGTCCACAATCCCTTTCATGGATTTCTCTTAAGATTTCACAGCGTTCCTCAGGAGAAACACAACGTTAAAACGCCCCTGATACACTACAATGATGCAATTCACCATTGACAATCGTCATAGACTTGGATCGCCAGACTATCTGCCTGGCTAGAATCTCATCCTCTGGTAACTCCCCCCGGTTCATGTACACAAGATAAGGAACTGTCCAATCCGGAATAACATGCAGGGCTGCCACCAATTGAGCCTCCGGATCAGGAATAGCCAAATCCGCTTCACCTGGGAGCTGGACTGACGGGTTGTGCAACACGTCCAGAAAGACATTAGGCGGGACCGGTTTGCGCTGAGAACCAAACCGGCTTAAAGCGTCCGCCGCTTCATTCTTCCGACGGTCCACATGATCCACTTGATAACCCTTGAAGCAACCCGCAATATTATCCACTTCCTGACGATATGCAGCCATGAGCGGGTCCTTAGAATCCCAAGTGCCAGACACCTGTTGAGCCACGAGGTCCGAGTCACCGAAGCACTTAACCCGGCTTAAGTTCATCTCTTTAGCCATCCGGAGACCATGGAGCAAGGCTTCGTACTCAGCTGCATTATTAGTACAAGGGAACATTAACCGGAGAACATAACAAAACTTATCACCTCATGGGGAAGTTAATACGACTCCAGCCCCCGAGCCTTCCAATTGCCTGGATCCATCAAAATGAATAGTCCAATATGTGTGATCCGGCTTCTCCTCTGGTTCTTGTAACTCCATCCAGTCATTAATAAAATCAACAAGTGCTTGAGACTTCACCGCCGTCCGAGGTACATACTTCAGTCCGTGTGGCCCAAGCTCTATAGCCCACTTGGCAATCCGGCCAGTCGCCTCCCGGTTCTGTATGATATCACCCAAGGGAGCTGAACTGACCACTGTGATGGGGTGCCCTTGAAAATACTGCTTCAACTTCCGACTGGCCATGAAAACACCATAGACCAGCTTCTGCCAATGCGGATACCTTTGCTTGGATTCAATAAGCACCTCGCTGATATAATAAACCGGCCGTTGAACCGGATATTCCTTGCCTGCCTCCTTGCGTTCCACCACAATAGCCACGCTAACTGCCCGAGCATTGGCTGCTACGTATAATAATAGTGGCTCCTTGTCGACCAGAGCTGCAAGAACAGGCGGATTGGCTAATTGCCGCTTCAAGTCCTCAAATGCTACATCAGCAGCCGGACTCCAGATGAAATGGTCTGTCTTTCTCAGCATTTGGTACAAAGGGATGGCCTTTTCTCCAAGGCGGCTGATAAACCGGCTCAGTGCGGTGATTCGGCCCGCCAAACGCTGAACATCGTTGATACACTTCGGTTTAGACAGGGAGGTAATAGCCGTAATCTTCTCCGGATTAGCCTCAATTCCTCTGTTAGACACCAGGAAACCCAGTAACTTGCCTGCCGGAACACCAAAGACACACTTGGCCGGATTAAGCATCATCTTGTAAACTCGCAAGTTGTCAAAGGTTTCCTTCAAATCATCCACCAGCGTCTCCTTCTGCCTTGACTTCACTACAATATCATCCACATAGGCGTGCACATTGCGGCCGATTTGTTTATGCAGGCAATTCTATACACACCGTTGATAGGTGGCTTGGGTACTCTTGAGCCCGAAGGGCATAGATACATAGCAGAAGGCTCCAAAGGGAGTAATAAACGCTGTTTTCTCCTGGGCCTTAACCGCCATTTTGATCTGATGATATCCAGAGTATGCATCCAAAAAACTCAAACGTTCACAACCCGCCATGGCACCAATGATCTGGTCAATGCGGGGGAGGGAAAAAGGATCCGCTGGACAAGCCCTGTTAAGATCTGTGTAATCCACACACATACGCCAAGTGCCGTTTTTCTTAAGAACCAGCACCGGATTAGCGAGCCACTCTGGATGGAACACCTCAATGATAAAGCCAGCTGCTAAAAGCCAGGCCACTTCCTCTTCAATGGCTTTGCGCCTTTCTTCGTTAAACCGGCAGAGGAATTGTTTCACCGGTTTATACTTAGGATCCACATTAAGAGTGTGCTCAGTGAGTTCCCTCGGTACACCTGGCATGTCGGACGGTTTCCATGCAAAAATGTCCCGATTCTCACGGATGAACTCGATGAGCGCGCTTTCCTATTTGGGATCCAGATTGGCACTGACAGTGAACTGCTTGGACGAATCGCCAGGCACGAAGTCAACAAGCTTGGTCTCAGCTGCCGATTTGAACTTCAGATCCGAATCATGCTCTGTAGTTGGCTTCTTCAAAGGAGTCATATCCGCCGGATCAACATTGTCCTTATAATACTTCAACTCCTCCGTGGCACAGACCGACTCTGCATAAGCCGCATCACCTTCCTCACATTCCAAAGCGACCCTACGGCTCCCATGAACCGTTATTGTCCCCTTGTAACCCGACATCTTGAGCTGCAAGTAGATATAACAAGGCCGCACCATGAACTTGGCATAAGCCGGCCGGCCAAACAAGGCGTGATACGGGCTCCGGATCTTCACCACCTCAAATGTTAGTTTTTCCGACCGGGAGTCGTGCTCGTCCCCAAAAGCCACATCCAGGGCTATCTTACCAACAGGATATGTAGATTTGCTAGGCACCACACCATGGAACACCGTATTAGACGGTCTGAGATCCTTGTCCGTTAGACCGATGCGGCAGAATGTCTCATAGTATAGTATGTTAATACTGCTTCCTCCATCCATGAGTACCTTGGTGAATTTATAACCCCCCACCTGAGGGTCTACCACTAATGCTAGCTGGCCCGGATTATCAACCCGGGGCGGGTGATCCTCTCTGCTCCACACGATAGGCTGCTCCGACCAGCGCAAGTAACGTGGTAAGGCCGGTTCAACAGAATTCACCGCTCACTTGTGGAGTTTCCGGTCGCGTTTATCCAAGCTAGTTGTGAAAACATGATATTGCCCATTGTTCAACTGTTTTGGCTGGCTCTGATAACCCGACTGCTGCTGCTGCTGCTGCTGGCCGTTTTGATTATTCTGGTTGTTGTGACCGCCCTGATTGAGACCTGAACCGGAAGCTCCATCGTGACCCGGCCCATGGAAACCGGATCCTGAACCGCCACCTGACCCGTGGTCATACCGGAAGGCATTAGAGTTTTTAAACTCCTGCATAATATAACAATCCCTCCAAAGGTGGTTAGCCGGCGCCTCCTTCGTCCCGTGCTTTGGGCAAGGCTGATTCAACAAATAATTCAAACGGTTTGCGTTAGGATTGGGAGCCCCATTACGATTTGCCGCTTTACCTCTGCGCCGCTGCCCCCTGTTCTGTGCATTAGTGTTGGCCACAAAGTCCATGCTGCCATCCGCCTTGCGCTTGCCTCCGTTTCCTTGACCCGCCGGTTTGTACTGCTGCCCCTTGGAGTTGCTATTCTTCTTTCCCTTCCCTGCTTCATCATCATCAGTCTCAGGATCCTTGGTACTGTCCGAATCAGCATACTTCACTAAAGCGGCCATGAGAGTTCCCATGTCATTACAGAAACGCTTCATGCGTCCCAATTTCAATTTTAAAGGTTTAAACCGGCAGTTGCCTTCCAGGGTTAAGATCGCAGAGTCGGCATTGATCCTATTAGACGAGTGCAAAACTTCCGAAACGCGGCGCACCCAATGGGTCGTTGATTCTCCGTCCTCCTGGACACAGGCCGCCAGGTCTACTATGGACTTGGGTTGCTTACATGTATCCTTGAAATTCTGGATAAACCGGGCCCGCAACTGGGCCCATGAGCTGATAGAATTGGGCGGCAGGCTCTTCAACCAAGTACGAGCCGTGCCTTCAAGCATCATGGTGAAGTATTTTGCACACGCGGTCTCATCCACATCTGGCATCTCCATGGCCATCTCATAACTTTCTACCCACGCTTCGGGAGATAAATCAGCGGTGTAATTCGGCACCTTGCGCAGACCCTTGAAATCTTTGGGCAGGCGCACATTGCGTAAAGCGGGAATTAAACAAGGCACTCCCAAAGCGGATGCGACCCCTGGTCCGGCAGAGGTGGTAGGACGAACCGGTGTCAGTTGACCCGCATCCTTCTATGCTGCTAACTCGGCCTCCCTTCGTGCTCGGGCCCAGTCCACCACATCCTGAGCATCGCGAACACCACCTACCGGGTTATTGCCACGGGCCTCTTCATGGCCTCGCGCATTGCTCGATATGGCCGGTTCATCCATGCACCTGCTATAGCTCCGGCTTGGACGGGGCATAGAGTGAATCCGATCACGGCTATACGAATATGCTTCCTGCTGAATCAGCACAGTCCGGAGAAGCTCCTTAACCCGGCGCGTCTCTATCGCTTGCGGAGAGTCCCCTTCGACCGGGATAGCCTCTAATCGCGCGGCGGCTGCCACAAGGTTGTCCATAGGATTAGAATAATGACCCGGGGGCATCTGGACCGGTGGAGGAACCACAATGTTCTGTTGAGGAGGTTCCATCAGGCGAGGTTGGACCGTCGCCCCTGGTCCTGGTGCCTCAATCCGGTTTGTCTCCAGGTACTATGGCGGATTACGGGGTCCAGCTCCTGGAGTGTGAAAGAGATTTCGGGGGTCAAACCCTATCGGCAGGCGTGATCTGTGCTTCCGCTTCAAGACCTCTGTGATGCGTTCTGGTCAAGCATGAGTTTATAGGCCTGGGCATCCAAAGCGGCCCGCTCTGCAGCCATCCTGTCCTTTTCTGCTGCCAGATCCGTTTTGGCTTGCACGATCTGCTCTCTCACCTTTGCAATCTCTGCATCATGGGCCTCCTGATCCACCGGATTGGCCTCTGCCATAAGCGCGGCTAGTGCATCAAATAGATCAGATAGAACTTGAACCGGCGGGCGCACAAGGCCTCCTACCCCTACTGCCGCTGCCGCTGCTGATCCGGAGAGAATTGCTGCGGCGGTCGAAGAGTGATTCGCCGCCTGTGTGCCGGCCATGAATATTCCGACCCGGTTGACCTGGCCTGGGGGGTCCGGAATACTGTCGCCATCGGAACAGCCCCTAATCTGGTCGTCTTGCAACTGGTACAGCGATTCGGTCTCTCCGGTCGAGGACTCGTCACCGGAATAGACGACGGTCTCGCTACCGTGTTCTGATTCATCCTCACGCTCTCCTTCGTGGACGACTCCAACGAAGACACGCTTCACGGCCGGTTTAGCCTGGGTAGATCTCGCACGCTGAGCCGTCTCGACGAGGTCGGTGCAGATGTCCGGCTCAGGCCCAGGCTCACCGATCTTGCCAATGAAAACGTGTATGCCACCAAAGGGGACCCGGTACCCGTACTCGATCGAATCGGCCTCGGGACCCCATCCTGCGTCGTCGATGTAGATCCTGCCACGACGATTCTTGGTCATCCGGCCCACAACATAGCCTTCGAGTCCTTTGAGCTTGCCCTCCAAGATCGTCAAACCATCGTGCGATAGCCCCACGGTGGGTGCCAACTGTCGTGGATTTGTCACGGCAAATGTCCTAGTGAAAGGACTTAGTTGTGGAGCCATCGCTACGGGTTTACTTGAAGGGGTTAAAGCGGACACAAGGACACGAGGGTTTATACTAGTTCGGCCCCTTCGATGAACGTAAAAGCCTACGTCTAGTTGTGATGGAATTGATGTGCTCTCGATGGCTAGGGAGCAAACAAGCTTCGCCTAGGCTCGAGTTGTGGTTGTCTGTCTTGAACCGCCGCCGGGTCGTCCCCTTATATACACGGGTGACACCCATCGGTCCATAGAGTCCCAACCGGTTCATACTCGTATCCCGGTTGGTATCTCTCTATTCCTAACTTACAATACAAGTTCTACCTCAAGGTCCGGGTTACCCACATCATCATCAATAGCTGGGTCAGATGAAGCGGTGGTTTTTCTCTTATGAGCCGGTTTCTTGATAACCTTGGTCTTGGGCCGGGTTGACCGCCCTGCCTTCTCCGTTTTGTCTTGTGGAAGCTTCTTGCTCCAAAACGGATTATCGCCCTGGATCAGTAGTAATTAAATATTAGATGGATAAAGCAGTAACAGGTTCAACAATAGAGCAATTAAAATCTTACCGCTGGCGGTTTGTTGGTGGTGCAGTAAGGAAGAAGACCGGTTTGAGCACAGAGGTGTTTCGGTTCATTCAGCATCTTCTTTACAGAATCTGTGACTTCATCATCAGAGAGTTGAATTTTTGTGTGTCGGAGTGGGTCATCGACACTATTAGTATACTTGCACATCAAACTGGAGCGCCGGCTTAGAGGCAGTATGCTCCATGATATCCAACAGCGTGCAAGGTCTATTCCCGTTAAACCGTTGGCCATAAATGCTCGGAGCTTGGACAGTTGCGGAGCATATTTAATTCTCTCTTTGGCGCTTAGTCTTTGTGGAAAAGGGTGAGTGTTGCTGAGCCGTTCCGGACGGAAGCCAGGCAAGGGATTTACATTGTCAGGGGAGGTGTCCTTGCAATAAAACCAAGTTGCATTCCACTCTTTGGGGTGAGTATGGAGTTTGACATGGGGATAAGTGATCTCTTTCCTCTTCTGGATGGCCATACCGCCCAATTCAGTATTGGGGCCGTCGGTAAACTCAGTGTGACGGTTTAAATGGAAGCAATCTCTAAACAAATCGACTGAAGGCTCCTCTTGAAGGTATACCTTAGAGAGCACTTGAAAGTGACATAGATTGGTAACAGAATTGGGGCCAATATCCTGTGGACGGAGCTGAAAGTTGGCTAACACATCCCGGTAAAATTTTGAACCGGGCGGTTTGAAGCCCCGGGCCAAGTAATCTGCAAAGACCACAACCTCTCCCTCCTGAGGTGCGGGAGGACATTCATTTCCAGGAACCCTCCAGTGGACCGTATCTTTATTGTCTAAAGCGCCGATCAGGACTAGATCATCCAACTGAGATTCTATGACGCGAGAGGGAACCCAATTGCACTCATATACTTGTTTGGCCATGGTGAGATCTACAAGAAATAGGCGATCCGGTTTAAGAATATGTTGGACAAAAGAAGGTGTTGATCTAAACAACGATAAACCGGAGGCAATACCTATAAACCGGTCTTCTACAATACGGCATCACATGGATTCTGGCGGTTCAACCAGGGGACTAATGGTATATACCGGTTTAGTAACTTTTTTCTATGGTGAGTTAAACCGCCTGACCTAAGCATCGGAAGCAATTGAAGCTATGGACAACTAGGTATGCAGAAACAGATTTCACAAGATCTTATTACAGCCGCGGATCTACAGCGAGCTCACAAAAACAGAAAATATTCCGAAGAGTAAGGCAGAACGGAAGTTAACCATTGAGCGGGTATGTGCGTGAGATCTATGGACTTAGATGAGAGATTACAGGCGGATGCTTAGAGATTACTACTAAACACAGCAGGGGTTCACAGATTCATTCGAAAGTCAGAGAACAAGTATGAGCAAGCGACGAACACAGCACGAACATGGAACCCTAAGAACAGATCTAGGTCAAGGAGAGGAGAAAGCTTACCGGAAACGGAGAAGATGCGGAAAGATACCGCAATGCTCTGGTGCGTTCAGGTTGATGCAGCGGCCCAAGACGAGGCAGACGTCGACGGCGGTGGCGGAGCTCCAAGGCTGGCGACGCGAGGAAGACGAAGAAGAAGGGACGAAGGGAAAGGAAAGGAGATGACCCTTCGGTCTTATTTATAAGGCAACAGAGTTAGGTCAAGTGCGCGGATCCAGGAGCTATTATTAAAGGAGGGCGTTATAAAGGATAAATCTCATGATGATGTCATGCCGGTTTACAGCAACCAGAAATGATGACGACATGGCGGTTTACCAATTACCAGAAGATATCCAAGACACGAAATTTTGTGAAGGATTGACATGAACCAGTTCAAATCAATCTGGGGCCTAATGTTGGGGATATTACCACTAGGCGTAAACCGGCCTACTTGGGCCGGGTTAACTTCATTAGTGGTATAAGCAGATGAAGGCCCAAGGCCTGTAGTCGGTTTAGAATCTGTAGACGTAAACCGGCCTGATGTATAACTTGTATTGTAAGTTAGGAATAGAGAGATACCAACCGGGATACGAGTATGAACCGGTTGGGACTCTATGGACCGACGGGCGTCACCCGTGTATATAAGGGGACGACTCGGCGGCGGTTCAAGACAGACAACCACAACTCGAGCCTAGGCGAAGCTTGTTTGCTCCCTAGCCATCGAGACCACATCAATTCCATCACAACTAGACGTAGGCTTTTACCTTCATCGAAGGGGCCGAACTAGTATAAACCCTCATGTCCTTGTGTCCGCTTTAACCCCTTCAAGTAAACCCATAGCGATGGCTCCACGACTAAGTCCTTTCACTAGGACATCTGCCATGACAAATCCATGACACAACCTCAGATTCATCCAACCAACATAAAAGTACTTCAAAGAGTGCCCCAAAGTTTCTACCGAAGAGTCAAGAACGTGTGCCAACCCCTATGCATAGGTTCCCAAGTGTCACGAAACCCGCAAGTTGATCACCAAAACATACATCAAGTGGATCAATAGAATAACCCATTGTCACCACGGTTATCCCACGCAAGACATACATCAAGTGTTCATAAAAGACTCAATCCAATAAGATAACTTCAAAAGGGGAAACTCAATCCATCACAAGAGAGTAGAGGGGGAGAAACATCATAAGATCCAACTACAATAGCAAAGCTCGGGATACATCAAGATCGTGCCATAGATGGAACACGAGAGAGAACAAGAGAGAGAGATCAAAACACATAGCTACTGGTACATACCCTCAGCCCCGAGGGTGAACTACTCCCTCCTCGTCATGGATAGCGCCGGGATGATGAAGATGGCCACAGGTGATGGGATCCCCCTCCGGCAGGGTGCCGGAACAGGGTCCCGATTGGTTTTTGGTGGCTGCAGAGGCTTGCGGCGGTGGAACTCCCGATATATCTTCTGTTCTGGAAGTTTTAGGGTACGTAGGTATATATGGGTGTAGGGAGAACGCCGGTGGAGCTACAGGAGTCCCACGAGGCAGGGGGCGCGCCCAGGGGGGAGGGCGCGCCCTCCACCCTCGTGACCGCCTCGTGGCTCTTCTTACGTGGGGTCCAAGTCCATCAGGTGGGTTTCCTTCCAAAAATAACTTCTCCAGTTGATTTCGTTCCGTTTTGACTCCGTCTGATATTCCTTTTCCTCGAAATACTGAAATAGGCATAAAACAGCAAATCTGGGCTGGGCCTCCGGTTAATAGGTTAGCCCCAAAAATAATATAAAAGTGGATAATAAAGCCCAATATCGCCTAAAACAGTAGATAAAGTAGCATGGAGCAATCAAAAATTATAGATACGTTGGAGACATATCAAACATCCCCAAGCTTAATTCCTGCTCGTCCTCGAGTAGGTAAATGGTAAAAAAGAATTTTTGATGCGGAGTGATACTTTGGCATAATTTCAATGTAGATCTTCTTAATTGTGATATGAATATTCAGATCCAAAAGATTCAAGACAAAAGTTCATATTGACATAAAAATAATAATACTTCAAGCATACTAATCAAAGCAATCATGTCTTCTCAAAATAGCATGGCCAAAGAAAGTTCATCCCTACAAAATCATATAGTTAGGCTATGCTTCATTTTCGTCACACAAAGATGCTCCCAACTTCTATACCCCCGATGACAAGCCAAGCAATTGTTTCATACTCAAATAATCTCAAACTTTTTCAACCTTCATGCAATACATGAGCGCGAGCCATGGATATAGCACTATGGGTGGAATAGAATATGATGATGGGGATTGTGTGGAGAAGACAAAAAAGGAGAAAGTCTCATATTGACGAGGATAATCAACGGGCTATGGAGATGCCCATCAATTGATGTCAACATGAGGAGTAGGGATTGCCATGCAACGGATGCACTAGAGCAATGAATGCTCAACAAAAGAAAACTAGTGGGTGTGCATCCAACTTGCTTGCTCATGAAGACCTAGGGCATTTGAGGAAGCCCATCGTAGGAATATACAAGCCAAGTTCTATAATGAAAAATTCCCACTAGTATGAACAAGACAATATATGAGACTCACTATGAAAAACATGGTGCTACTTTGAAGCACAAATATATGAGACTCACTACATGAAGAACAAGGTGCTACTTTGAAGCACAAGTGTGGTAAAAGGATAGTAACATTGCCCCTTCTCTCTTTTTCTCTCATTTTTTTGGGCCTTTCTTTTTTTTGGCCTTTCTCTTTTTTTTGGGCCTTTCCCTTTTTTTGGTCTTTCTTCTTTTTTTTGATTTGTCCGGAGTCTCATCCCGACTTGTGGGGGAATCATAGTCTCCATCATCCTTTCCTCACTTGGGACAATGCTCTAATAATGATAATCATCACACTTTTATTACAACAACTTGATATTACAACTCGAAACTAGAACAAGATATGACTCTGTATGAATGCCTCCGGCGGTGTACCGGGATGGTGCAATGAACCAAGAGTGACATGTATGAAAAATAATGCATGGTGGCTTTGCCACAAATACGATGTCAACTACAAGATCATGCAATGGCAATATGACAAAAGTAAAGTATGTCATGATGAACGGAACGGTGGAAAGTTGCATGGCAATATATCTCAGAATGGCTATGGAAATGCCATAATAGGTAGGTATGATGGCTGTTTTGAGGAAGATATAAGGAGGTTTATGTGTGAAAGAGCATATCATATCACGGGGTTTGGATGCACCGGCGAAGTTTGCACCAACTCTCAAGGTGAGAAAGGGCAATGCACGGTACCGAAGAAGCTAGCAAAGGCGAAAAGGTAAAAGTGTGTATAATCCATGGACTCAAGATTAGTCAAAAGAACTCATATACTTATTGCAAAAATTTAGAAGTCATCAAAAATCAAGTACTACACGCATGCTCCTAGGGGGATAGATTGGTAGGAAAAGACCATCACTCGTCCCCGACCGCCACTCATAAGGATGCACAAGCCAGGCACACTTCATGTTTCAAATTTGTTACACAACTTTAACCATACGTGCATGCTATGGGATTTGCAAACTTCAACACAAGTATTTCTCAAAATCATAATCACCCAACTAGCATGACTTTGATATTATCACCTCCATATCTCAAAACAATTATCAAGCATCAAACTTTTATTAGTATTCAACACACTCAAAAGAAAGTTTCACATATCTTGAATACCAAGTATATTAACATTAAGCAAATTACCATGCTATTAACGACTCTCAAAATAATCTAAGTGAAGCATGAGAGATCAATAGTTTCTTTAAAACAAATCCACCACCGTGCTCTAAAAGATATAAGTGAAGTACTATGAGCAAAAACTATCAAGCTCAAAAGATATAAGTGAAGCGCATAGAGTATTCTAGAAAATTCCAATTTGTGTAAGGCTCTCTCTCATTAAAGAATTTCAGATCTTGATACTTACTCAAACAGCAAGCAAAGCTAAAGAAAACTACATTGCAAGGATAGCACAACTCATGTGAAGAAGCAAAAACTTAGGCTCAACCGATACTAACCGATAGTTGTTGAAGAAGAAAGGTGGGATGCCTACCGGGGCATCCCCAAGCTTAGATGCTTGAGACTTCTTGAAATATTATCTTGGGGTGCCTTGGTCATCCGCAAGCTTGAGCTTTTGTGTCTCCTTAATTCCTCTCATATCATGGTTTCTCTTTTTATCAAAAGCTTCATTCACAACAAACTCAATAAGAACTCGTGAGATAGGTTAGTATAAACCAATGCAAAACTTTATAATTTTCTACTGTAAAAAATCACTAACATTATTATTCAAGATTGCATACTAAATGCCTCTGCATATTTAATACTCCTATCTTCAAATAGAATCATTAAACAAGCAAACATATGCAAACAATGCAAACATAACAGCAATCTGCCAAAACAGTACAGTCTGTAAAGGATGCAAGAGTATCAATACTTCCCTGACTCCAATAATTATGAACTAAAATTTCCACTGTAATAAATCTATCAGAGCTCAAGATTCAACGTTAGACCATGCTCTGACTTTTCTAGGGAATTTTTGCAACAGCGGTAAACTTTCTGTTTTCAAACAGCAACATGCAAACTAGCAAAATAAGCATGGCAAAGGCTATCCTTGACTTTTTTATTGAAACTAAAGAGGCAAAACACAATTCTAACTAACAGCAAGAAAAAACTAACAAAAGAAATTGACGCTCCAAGCAAAACACATATCATGTGGTGAATAAAAATATAGCTCCAAGTAAAGTTACCGATGAACGAAGACGAAAGAGGGGATGCCTTCCAGGGCATCCCCAAGCTTAGTTGCTTGGTTGTCCTTGAATATTACCTTGGGGTGCCTTGGGCATCCCCAAGCTTAGTATCTTTCCACTCGTTATTCCATTATCCATCGAATCGTTACCCAAAACTTGAAAACTTCAACCACACAAAACTCAAAACAAAACTCGTAAGCTCCGTTAGTATAAGAAAATAAAACCACCACTTAGGTACTGTAATGAACTCATTCTAAATTCATATTGGTGTAATATATAATGTATTCCAACTTATCTATGGTTCATACCCTCCGATACTACTCATAGATTCATCAAAATAAGCAAACAACACATAGAAAACAGAATCTGTCAAAAACAGAACAGTCTGTAGTAATCTATATAAAACGTATACTTCTGGAACCCCAAAAATTATGAAATAAATTTCTGGACCTGAGAAATTTGTCTATTAATCATCTTCAAAAAGAATCAACCTAAAAGCACTCTCCAGTAAAAAATGGCAGCTATTCTCGTGAGCGCTAAAGTTTCTGTTTTTCACAGCAAGATCATATAAACTTCACCCAACTCTTCCCAAAGGTTCTACTTGGCACTTTATTGAAACAAAATATATAAAACATGATTACTACAGTAGCATAATCATGTGGACACACATCGTAGAAGAAAACTACATTGCAAGGATAGCACAACTCATGTGAAGAAGCAAAAACTTAGGCTCAACCGATACTAACCGATAGTTGTTGAAGAAGAAAGGTGGGATGCCTACCGGGGCATCCCCAAGCTTAGATGCTTGAGACTTCTTGAAATATTATCTTGGGGTGCCTTGGTCATCCGCAAGCTTGAGCTTTTGTGTCTCCTTAATTCCTCTCATATCATGGTTTCTCTTTTTATCAAAAGCTTCATTCACAACAAACTCAACAAGAACTCGTGAGATAGGTTAGTATAAACCAATGCAAAACTTTATAATTTTCTACTGTAAAAAATCACTAACATTATTATTCAAGATTGCATACTAAATGCCTCTACATATTTAATACTCCTATCTTCAAATAGAATCATTAAACAAGCAAACATATGCAAACAATGCAAACATAACAGCAATCTGCCAAAACAGTACAGTCTGTAAAGGACGCAAGAGTATCAATACTTCCCTGACTCCAAAAATTATGAACTAAAATTTCCACTGTAATAAATCTATCAGAGCTCAAGATTCAACATTAGACCATGCTCTGACTTTTCTAGGAAATTTTTGCAACAGCGGTAAACTTTCTGTTTTCAAACAGCAACATGCAAACTAGCAAAATAAGCATGGCAAAGGCTATCCTTGACTTTTTTATTGAAACTAAAGAGGCAAAACACAATTCTAACTAACAGCAAGCAAAAACTAACAAAAGAAATTGACGCTCCAAGCAAAACACATATCATGTGGTGAATAAAAATATAGCTCCAAGTAAAGTTACCGATGAACGAAGACGAAAGAGGGGATGCCTTCCAGGGCATCCCCAAGCTTAGTTGCTTGGTTGTCCTTGAATATTACCTTGGGGTGCCTTGGGCATCCCCAAGCTTAGTATCTTTCCACTCGTTATTCCATTATCCATCGAATCGTTACCCAAAACTTGAAAACTTCAACCACACAAAACTCAAAACAAAACTCGTAAGCTCCGTTAGTATAAGAAAATAAAACCACCACTTAGGTACTGTAATGAACTCATTCTAAATTCATATTGGTGTAATATATAATGTATTCCAACTTATCTATGGTTCATACCCTCCGATACTACTCATAGATTCATCAAAATAAGCAAACAACACATAGAAAACAGAATCTATCAAAAACAGAACAGTCTGTAGTAATCTATATAAAACGTATACTTCTGGAACCCCAAAAATTATGAAATAAATTTCTGGACCTGAGAAATTTGTCTATTAATCATCTTCAAAAAGAATCAACCTAAAAGCACTCTCCAGTAAAAAATGGCAGCTATTCTCGTGAGCGCTAAAGTTTCTGTTTTTCACAGCAAGATCATATAAACTTCACCCAACTCTTCCCAAAGGTTCTACTTGGCACTTTATTGAAACAAAATATATAAAACAGCATATGTATCATCACAATAATCATCATAGATAGGAGGCATGCTTTAATCATAGTAAATTTGCTCATCAAAGCTTGGGGGACAAAAAATATCATCTCCATCAAACATAGCTTCCCCAAGCTTGTGGCTTTGCATATCATTAGCATCATGGATATTCAAGGAATTCATACTAACAACATTCAAATCATGCTCATCATATAAAAACATTCTATAGATTTCTTCTTCTAGCACTTGAGCACAATTTTCCTTTCCATCATACTCACGAAAGATATTAAAAAGGTGAAGCGTTTGAGACAAACTTAACTCCATGTTGTTTTGTAATTTTCTTTTATAAACTAAACTAGTGATAAAACAAGAAACAAAAAGATTCGATTGCAAGATCTAAAGATATACCTTCAAGCACTCACCTCCCCGGCAACGGCGGCAGAAAAGAGCTTGATGTCTACTACACAACCTTCTTCTTGTAGACGTTGTTGGGCCTGCAAGTGCACAGGTTTGTAGGACAGTAGCAAATTTCCCTCAAGTGGATGACCTAAGGTTTATCAATCCATAGGAGGCGTAGGATGAAGATGGTCTCTCTCAAGCAACACTGCAACCAAATAACAAAAAGTCTCTTGTGTCCCCAACACACCCAATACAATGGCAAATTGTATAGGTGCACTAGTTCGGCGAAGAGATGGTGATACAAGTGCAAAATAGATAGTAGATAAAGGTATTTGTAATCTGAAATAATAAAAACAGCAAGGTAGCAAGCGATAAAAGTGAGCGTAAACGGTATTGCAATGATAGGAAACAAGGCCTAGGGTTCATACTTTCACTAGTGCAAGTTCTCTCAACAATAATAACATAGATAGATCATATAACAAGCCCTCAAACATGCAACAAAGAGTCACTCAAAAGACACTAATAGCGGAGAACAAACGCAGAGATTATGGTCAGGTACGAAACCACCACAAAGCTATTCTTTCGGATCGGTATATAAAAGAGTTCGTACTAGAATAACACCTTAAGATACAAATCAACCAAAACCCTAATGTCACCTAGATACTCCATTGTCACCTCAAGTATCCGTGGGCATGATTATACGATATGCATCACACAATCTCAGATTCATCCAACCAACATAAAAGTACTTCAAAGAGTGCCCCAAAGTTTCTACCGGAGAGTCAAGAACGTGTGCCAACCCCTATGCATAGGTTCCCAAGTGTCACGAAACCCGCAATTTGATCACCAATACATACATCAAGTGGATCAATAGAATAACCCATTGTCACCACGGTTATCCCACGCAAGACATACATCAAGTGCTCATAAAAGACTCAATCCAATAAGATAACTTCAAAAGGGGAAACTCAATTCATCACAAGAGAGTAGAGGGGAAGAAACATCATAAGATCCAACTACAATAGCAAAGCTCGGGATACATCAAGATTGTGCCATAGATGGAACACGAGAGAGAACACGAGAGAGAGAGAGAGAGAGATCAAAACACATAGCTACTGGTACATAACCTCAGCCCCGAGGGTGAACTACTCCCTCCTCATCATGGATAGCGCCGGGATGATGAAGATGGCGCTCGGTGATGGGATCCTCCTTCGGCAGGGTGCCGGAACAGGGTCCGTAGGTATATATGGGTGTAGGGAGAACGCCGGTGGAGCTACAGGGGTCCCACGAGGCAGGGGGCGCGCCCAGGGGGAGGGCGCGCCCTCCACCCTCGTGACCGCCTCGTGGCTCTTCTTACGTGGGGTCCAAGTCCATCAGGTGGATTTCCTTCCAAAAATAACTTCTCAAGTTGATTTCGTTCCGTTTTGACTCCGTCTGATATTCCTTTTCCTCGAAATACTGAAATAGGCATAAAACAGCAAATCTAGGCTGGGCCTCCGGTTAATAGGTTAGTCCCAAAAATAATATAAAAGTGGATAATAAAGCCCAATATTGCCTAAAACAGTAGATAAAGTAGCATGGAGCAATCAAAAATTATAGATACGTTGGAGACGTATCATCTAGCAACGAGAGAGAGGAGTGCATCTACATACCCTTGTAGATCGCGTGCGGAAGCATTCAAGAGAACGGGGTTGAGGGAGTCGTACACGTCGTGATCCAAATCACCGGAGATCCTAGCGCCGAACGGACGACACCTCCGCGTTCAACACACGTACGGTTTGGAAGACGTATCCTCCTTCTTGATCCAGCAAGGGGGGAGGAGAGGTTGATGGAGATCCAGCAGCACAACGGCGTGGTGATGGATGCAGCAGCGATCTCGGCAGGGCTTCGCCAAGCACTACGAGAGTGAGAGGTGTCACGGGAGGGAGAGGAAGGCGTCAGGGGCTAGGGTGCAGCTGCCCTCCCTCCCCCCCCCTCTTTATATAGGGCCCCTAGGGGGGCGCCGGCCCTAGGAGATCCAATCTCCAAGGGGGGGGCGGCGACCAAGGGGGTGGCTTGCCCCCCAAGGCAAGTGAGGCGCCCCCCACCCCTAGGGTTTCCAACCCTAGGCGTAGGGGGGCCCGAGGGGGGGCGCACCATCCCACTAGGGGATGGTTCCCCTCCCACTTCAGCCCATGGGGCCCTCCAGGATAGGTGGCCCCACCCGGTGGACCCCCGGGACCCTTCCGGTGGTCCCAGTACAATACCGGTGACCCCCGAAACTTTCCCGACGGCCGAAACTGAACTTCCTATATATAAATCTTCACCTCCGGACCATTTCGGAACTCCTCGTGACGTCCGGGATCTCATTCAGGACTCCGAACAACTTTCGGGTTACTGCATACTAATATCTCAACAACCCTAGCGTCACCGAACCTTAAGTGTGTAGACCCTACAGGTTCGGGAGACATGCAGACATGACCGAGACGCCTCTCCGGTCAATAACCAACAGCGGGATCTGGATACCCATGTTGTCTCCCACATGCTCCTCGATGATCTCATCGGATGAACTATGATGTCGAGGATTCAATCAATCCCGTATATAATTCCCTTTGTCAAGCGGTATGTTACTTGCCCGAGATTCGATCGTCGGTATCCCAATACCTCGTTTAATCTCGTTACCGGCAAGTCACTTTACTCGTACCATAATGCATGATCCCATGACCAGACACTTGGTCACATTGAGCTCATTATGATGATGCATTACCGAGTGGGCCCAGAGATACCTCTCCATCATACGGAGTGACAAATCCCAGTCTCGATTCGTGCCAACCCAATAGACACTTTTGGAGATACCCGTAGTGCACCTTTATAGTCACCCAGTTACGTTGTGACGTTTGGCACACCCAAAGCACTCCTACGGTATCCGGGAGTTGCACAATCTCATGGTCTAAGGAAATGATACTTGACATTTGGAAAAGCTCTAGCGAAACGAACTACGCGATTTTATGCTATTCTTAGGATTGGTTCTTGTCCATCACATCATTCTCCTAATGATGTGATCCCGTTATCAATGACATCCAATGTCCACAGTCAGGAAACCATGACTATCTGTTGATCAATGAGCTAGTCAACTAGAGGCTCACTAGGGACGTGTTGTGGTCTATATATTCACACATGTATTACGATTTCCGGATAACACAATTATAGCATGAATAATAGACAATTATCATGAACAAAGAAATATAATAATAACCATTTTATTATTGCCTCTAGGGCATATTTCCAACAGTCTCCCACTTGCACTAGAGTCAATAATCTAGTTACATTGTGATGAATCGAACACCCATAGCGTTCTGGTGTTGATCATGTTTTGCTCTAGGGAGAGGTTTAGTCAACAGATCTGCTACATTTAGGTCCGTATGTACTTTACAAATATCTATGTCTCCATCTTGAACATTTTCACGGATGGAGTTGAAGCGACGCTTGATGTGCCTGGTCTTCTTGTGAAACCTGGGCTCCTTGGCAAGTGCAATAGCTCCAGTGTTGTCACAGAAGAGTGTGATCGGCCCCGACGCATTGGGTATGACTCCTAGGTCGGTGATGAACTCCTTCACCCAGATAGCTTCATGCGCTGCCTCAAGGCTGCCATGTACTCCGCTTCACATGTAGATCCCGCCACGACGCTTTGCTTGCAACTGCACCAGCTTACTGCCCAACCATTCGAAATATACATGTATCCGGTTTGAGTCATCCAGATCTGTGTCGAAGCTAGTGTCGACGTAACCCTTTACGACGAGCTCTTCGTCGCCTCCATATACAAGAAACATATCCGTAGTCCTTTTCAGGTACTTTAGGATGTTCTTGACCGCTGTCCATTGTTCCATGTGGGGATTACTTTGGTACCTTCCTACCAAACTTATGGCAAGGTTTATATCAGGTCTGGTACAGGTCATGGCATACATGATAGACCCTATGGATGAGGCATAGGGGACGACACACATCTTTTCTCTATCTTCTGTCGTGGTCGGACATTGAGCCGAGCTCAATTTCACACCTTGCAACACAAGCAAGAACCCCTTCTTGGACTGATCCATATTGAACTTCTTCAATATCTTATCAAGGTATGTGCTTTGTGAAATACCTATGAGGCGTCTCGATCTATCTCTATATATCTTGATGCCTAATATGTAAGCGCCTCTCCAAGGTCCTTCATTGAAAAACACTTATTCAAGTAGGCCTTAAAGCTGTCCAAAAGTTATATATCATTTCCCATCAAAAGTATGTCATCCACATATAATATGAGAAATGCTATAGAGCTCCCACTCACTTTCTTGTAAACGCAGGCTTCTCCATAAGTCTGCATAAACCCAAACGCTTTGATCATTTCATTAAAGCGAATGTTCCAACTCCGAGATGCTTGCACCAGCCCATAGATGGAGCGCTGGAGCTTGCATACCTTGTTAGCATTCTTAGGATCGACAAAACCCTCTGGCTGCATCATATACAGTTCTTCCTTAAGATGGCCGTTAAGGAATGCCGTTTTGACGTCCATTTGCCATATCTCATAATCATAGTATGCAGCAATTGCTAACATGATTCGGATGGACTTCAGCTTCGCTACGGGAGAGAAAGTCTCATCGTAGTCAACCCCTTGAACTTGTCGATAACCCTTAGCGACAAGTCGAGCTTTATAGATGGTAACATTACCATCCGCATCCGTCTTCTTCTTAAAGATCCATTTGTTTTCTATTGCTCGCCGATCATCGGGCAAGTCTGTCAAAGTCCATACTTTGTTTTCATATATGGATCCTATCTCGGATTGCATGTCTTCAAGCCATTTGTTGGAATCTGGGCCCGCCATTGCTTCTTCATAGTTCGAAGGTTCACCGTTGTCTAACAACACGATTTCCAGGACAGGGTTGCCATACCACTCTGGTGTGGAACGTGTCCTCGTGGACCTACGAAGTTCAGTAGTGACTTGATCCGAAGTACCTTGATCATCATCATTAATTTCCTCTCTAGTCGGTGCAGGCACCATAGGAACATCTTCCTGAGCTGGGCTACTTACCGGTTCAAGAGATTGTACTTCATCAAGTTCTACTTTCCTCCCACTTACTTCTCTCGAGAGAAACTCTTTCTCCAGAAAGGACCCGTTGTTGGAAACAAAGATCTTGCCCTTGGATCCTAAGTAGAAGGTATACCCAATGGTTTCCTTAGGGTATCCTATGAAGACGCATTTTTCCGACTTGGGTTCGAGCTTTTCAGGTTGAAGTTTCTTGACATAAGCATCGCATCCCCAAACTTTTTGAAACGACAACTAAGGTTTCTTCCCAAACCATAATTCATACGGTGTCGTCTCAACGGATTTAGACGGTGCCCTATTTAAAGTGAATGTAGCTGTCTCTAGAGCGTATCCCCAAAATGATAGCGGTAAATCGGTAAGTGACATCATAGATCGCACCATATCCAATAGAGTGCGATTACGACGTTCGGACACACTGTTATGATGAGGTGTTCCAGGCGGCGTGAGTTGTAACGATTCCACATTTTCTTAAGTGCGTACCAAATTTGTGACTTAAATATTCTCCCCCACGATCTGATCGTAAGAACTTTATCTTTCGGTCACGTTGATTCTCTACCTCATTCTGAAATTCCTTGAACTTTTCAAAGGTCTCAGACTTGTGTTTCATCAAGTATACATACCCATATCTACTCAAGTCGTCAGTGAGAGTGAGAACATAATGATATCCTCCGCGAGCCTCAACGCTCATTGGACCGCACACATCAGTATGTATGATTTCCAATATGTTGGTTGCTCGCTCCATTGTTCCGGAGAACGGAGTCTTGGTCATTTTGCCCATGAGGCATGGTTCGCACGTGTCAAATGGTTCATAATCAAGAGACTCCAAAAGTCCATCAGCATGGAGTTTCTTCATGCGTTTGACACCAATGTGACCAAGGCGGCAGTGCCACAAGTATGTGGGACTATCATTATCAACCTTACATCTTTTGGTATTGACACTATGAATATGTGTAACATCACGTTCGAGATTTAGTAAGAACAAACCATTGACAAACGGGGCATGACCATAAAACATGTCTCTCATATAAATAGAACAACCATTATTCTCGGATTTAAATGAGTAGCCATCTCGCATTAAACGAAATCCAGATACAATGTTCATGCTCAAAGTTGGCACTAAATAACAATTATTGAGGTTTAAAACTAATCCCGTAGGTAAATGTAGAGGTAGCGTGCCGACGGCGATCACATCGACCTTGGAACCATTCCCGGCGCACATCGTCACCTCGTGCTTCGCTAGTCTCCGCTTATTCCGCAGCTCCTGTTTTGAGTTACAAATATGAGCAACCGCACCGGTATCAAATACCCAGGAGCTACTACGAGTGCTGGTAAGGTACACATCAATAACATGTATATCACATATACCTTTTGCGTTGCCGGCCTTCTTGTCCGCTAAGTACTTGGGGAAGTTCCGCTTCAAGTGACCACTTCCGTTGCAATAAAAGCACTCAGTCTCAGGCTTGGGTCCATTCTTTGACTTCTTCCCGGCAACTGGCTTACCGGGCGCGGCAACTCCCTTGTCGTCCTTCTTGAAGTTCTTCTTACCCTTGCCTTTCTTGAACTTAGTGGTTTTATTCACCATCAACACTTGATGTTCCTTTTTGATCTCTACCTCTGCTAATTTCAGCATTGAATATACTTCAGGAATGGTCTTTTCCATCCCCTGCATATTGAAGTTCATCACAAAGCTCTTGTAGCTCGGTGGAAGCGACTGAAGGATTCTGTCAATAACCGCGTCATCCGGGAGATTAACTCCCAGCTGAGTCAAGCGGTTGTGCAACCCAGACATCTTGAGTATGTGCTCACTGACAGAACTATTTTCCTCCATCTTACAACTGAAGAACTTGTTGGAGACTTCATATGTCTTGACCCGGGCATGAGCTTGGAAAACCATTTTCAGCTCTTCGAACATCTCATATGCTCCGTGTTGCTCAAAACGCTTTTGGAGCCCCGATTCTAAGCTGTAAAGCATGCCGCACTGAACAAGGGAGTAATCATCAGCACGAGACTGCCAAGCATTCATAACGTCTTGGTTCTCTGGGATGGGTGCTTCACCTAGCGGTGCTTCTAGGACATAATCTTTCTTTGCAGCTATGAGGATGATCCTCAGGTTCCGGACCCAGTCCGTATAGTTGATGCCATCATCTTTCAGCTTGGTTTTCTCTAGGAACGCGTTGAAGTTGAGGGCAACATTGGCGTGGGCCATTTGATCTACAAGACATATTGTAAAGATTTTAGACTAAGTTCATGATAATTAAGTTCATCTAATCAAATTATTCAATGAACTCCCACTCAGACAGACATCCCTCTAGTCATCTAAGTGAAACATGATCCGAGTCAACTAGGCCGTGTCCGATCATCACGTGAGACAGACTAGTCATCATCGGTGAACATCTTCATGTTGATCGTATCTTCTATACGACTCATGCTCGACCTTTCGGTCTTCCGTATTCCGAGGCCATGTCTGTACATGCTAGGCTCGTCAAGTCAACCTAAGTGTATTGCATGTGTAAATCTGGTTTACACCCGTTGTATTCGAACGTTAGGATCTATCACATCCGATCATCATGTGGTGCTTCGAAACAACGAACCTTCGCAATGATGCACAGTTAGGGGGAACACTTTCTTGAAATTATTACGAGGGATCATCTTATTTAAGCTACCGTCGTTCTAAGCAAATAAGATGTAAAACATGATAAACATCACATGCAATCAAATAGTGACATGATATGGCCAATATCATGTTGCTCCTTTGATCTCCATCTTTGGGGCGCCATGATCATCTTCGTCACCGGCATGACACCATGATCTCCATCATCATAATCTCCATCATTGTGTCTTCATGAAGTTGTCACGCCAATGACTACTTCTACTTCTATGGCTAACGCGTTTAGCAATAAAGTAAAGTAATTTACATGGCGTTATTCAATGACACGCAGGTCATACAAAAAATAAAGACAACTCCTATGGCTCCTGCTGGTTGTCATACTCATCGACATGCAAGTCGTGATTCCTATTACAAGAACATGATCAATCTCATACATCACATATATCATTCATCACATCCTTTTGGCCATATCACATCACATGGCACATGCTGCAAAAACAAGTTAGACGTCCTCTAATTGTTGTTGCATGTTTTTACGTGGCTTCTATAGGTTTCTAGCAAGAACGTTTCTTACCTACGTAAAACCACAACGTGATATGCCAATTTCTATTTACCCTTCATAAGGACCCTTTCCATCAAATCCGCTCCAACTAAAGTGGGAGAGACAGACACCCGCTAGCCACCTTATGCAACTAGTGCATGTCCGTCGGTGGAACCTGTCTCACGTAAGCGTACATGTAAGGTCGGTCCAGGATGCTTCATCCCACGATGCCGCCGAAGCAAGATAAGACTAGTAGTGGCAAGAAAATTGACAACATCTACGCCCACAACAAGTTTGTGTTCTACTCGTGCATAGTAACTACGCATAGACCTAGCTCATGATGCCACTATTGGGGAACGTTGCAGAAAATAAAAAATTTCTACGCTTCACCAAGATCAATCTATGGAGTCATCTAGCAACGAGAGAGAGGAGTGCATCTACATACCCTTGTAGATCACGCGCAAAAGCGTTCAAGAGAACGGGGTTGAGGGAGTCGTACACGTCGTGATCCAAATCACCGGAGATCCTAGCGCCGAACGGACGGCACCTCCGCGTTCAACACACGTACGGTTTGGAAGACGTCTCCTCCTTCTTGATCCAGCAAGGGGGAAGGAGAGGTTGATGGAGATCCAGCAGCACGATAGCGTGGTGATGGAATGCAGCAGCGATCTTGGCAGGGCTTCGCCAAGCACTACGAGAGGGAGAGGTTTCACGGGAGGGAGAGGGAGGCGCCAGGGGCTAGGGTGCGGCTGCCCTCCCTCCTCCCTCTTTATATAGGGCCCCTAGGTGGGGCGCCGGCCCTAGGAGATCCAATCTCCAAGGGGGGGCGGCCAAGGGGGTGGCTTGCCCCCCAAGGCAAGTGAGGCGCCCCCACCCCTAGGGTTTCCAACCCTAGGCGCAGGGGGAGCCCAAGGGGGGCGTACCAGCCCACCAGGGGCTGGTTCCCCTCCCACTTCAGCCCATGGGGCCCTCCGGGATAGGTGGCCCCACCCGGTGGACCCCCGGGAACCTTCCGGTGATCCCGGTACAATACTGGTGACCCCCGAAACTTTCCAAACGGCCGAAAGTAAACTTCCTATATATAAATCTTCACCTCCAAACCATTTCGGTACTCCTCGTGACGTCCGGGATCTCATCTAGGACTCCGAACAACTTTCGGGTTACTGCATACTAATATCTCAACAACCCTAGCGTCACCGAACCTTAAGTGTGTAGACCCTACGGGGTTCGGGAGACATGCAGACATGACCGAGACGCCTCTCCGGTCAATAACCAACAGCGGGATCTAGATACCCATGTTGGCTCCCACATGCTCCTCGATGATCTCATCGGATGAACCACGATGTCGAGGATTCAATCAATCCCGTATACAATTCCCTTTGTCAAGCGGTACGTTACTTGCCCGAGATTTGATCGGCGGTATCCCAATACCTCGTTTAATCTCATTACCGGCAAGTCACTTTACTCGTACCGTAATGCATGATCCCGTGACCAGACACTTGGTCACATTGAGCTCATTATGATGATGCATTACCGAGTGGGCCCAGAGATACCTCTCCGTCATACGGAGTGACAAATCCCAGTCTCGATTCGTGCCAACCCAACAGACACTTTTGGAGATACCCGTAGTGCACCTTTATAGTCACCCAGTTACGTTGTGACGTTTGGCACACCCAAAGCACTCCTACGGTATCCGGGAGTTGCACAATCTCATGGTCTAAGGAAATGATACTTGACATTTGGAAAAGCTCTAGCGAAATGAACTACACGATCTTGTGCTATGCTTAGGATTGGGTCTTGTCCATCACATCATTCTCCTAATGATGTCATCCCGTTATCAATGACATCCAATGTCTATAGTCAGGAAACCATGACTATCTGTTGATCAACGAGCTAGTAAACTAGAGTCTCACTAGGGACGTGTTGTGATCTATATATTCACACATGTATTACGATTTCCGGATAACACAATTATAGCATGAATAATAGACAATTATCATGAACAAAGAAATATAATAATAACCATTTTATTATTGCCTCGAGGGAATATTTCCAACAGTCTCCCACTTGCACTAGAGTCAATAATCTAGTTACATTGTGATGAATCGAACACCCACAACGTTCTGGTGTTGATCATGTTTTGCTCTAGGGGGAGGTTTAGTCAACGGATCTGCTACATTCAGGTCCGTATGTACTTTACAAATATCTATGTCTCCATCTTGAACATTTTCACGGATGGAGTTGAAGCGACGCTTGATGTGCCTGGTCTTCTTGTGAAACCTGGGCTCCTTGGCAAGTGCAATAGCTCCAGTGTTGTCACAGAAGAGTGTGATCGGCCCCGACGCATTGGGTATGACTCCTAGGTCGGTGATGAACTCCTTCACCCGGATAGCTTCATGCGCTGCCTCCGAGGCTGCCATGTACTCCGCTTCACATGTAGATCCCGCCACGACGCTTTGCTTGCAACCGCACCAGCTTACTGCCCAACCATTCAAAATATACACGTATCCGGTTTGCGACTTAGAGTCATCCGAATCTGTGTCGAAGCTAGTGTCGACGTAACCCTTTACGACGAGCTCTTCATCACCTCCATATACGAGAAACATATCCCTAGTCCTTTTCAAGTACTTTAGGATGTTCTTGACCGCTATCCACTGTTCCATGTCGGGATTACTTTGGTACCTTCCTACCAAACTTATGGCAAGGTTTATATTAGGTCTGGTACAAGTCATGGCATACATGATAGAACCTATGGCTGAGGCATAGGGGACGACACTCATCTTTTATCTATCTTCTGTCGTGGTCGGACATTGAGCTGAGCTCAATTTCACACCTTGCAACACAGGCAAGAACCCCTTCTTAGACTGATCCATATTGAACTTCTTCAATATCTTATCAAGGTATGTGCTTTGTGAAAGACCTATGAGGCATCTCGATCTATCTCTATAGATCTTGATGCCTAATATGTAAGCAGCTTCTCCAAGGTCCTTCATTGAAAAACACTTATTCAAGTAGGCCTTAATGTTGTCCAAAAGTTATATATCATTTCCCATCAAAAGTATGTCATCCACATATAATATGAGAAATGCTACAGAGCTCCCACTCACTTTCTTGTAAACGCAGGCTTCTCCATAAGTCTGCATAAACCCAAACGCTTTGATCATTTCATTAAAGCGAATGTTCCAACTCCGAGATGCTTGCACCAGCCCATAGATGGAGCGCTGGAGCTTGCATACCTTGTTAGCATTCTTAGGATCGACAAAACCCTCTGGCTATATCATATACAGTTCTTCCTTAAGATGGCCGTTAAGGAATGCCATTTTGACGTCCATTTGCCATATCTCATAATCATAGTATGCAGCAATTGCTAACATGATTCAGACGGACTTCAGCTTCGCTACGGGAGAGAAAGTCTCATCATAGTCAACCCCTTGAACTTGTCGATAACCCTTAGCGACAAGTAGAGCTTTATAGATGGTAACATTACCATCCGCGTTCGTCTTCTTCTTAAAGATCCATTTGTTTTCTATTGCTCGCCGATCATCGGGCAAGTCTGTCAAAGTCCATACTTTGTTTTCATATATTGATCCTATCTCGGATTGCATGGCTTCAAGCCATTTGTTGGAATCTGGGCCCGCCATTGCTTCTTCATAGTTCGAAGGTTCACCGTTGTCTAACAACATGATTTCCAGGACAGGGTTGCCATACCACTCTGGTGTGGAACGTGTCCTCGTGGACCTACGAAGTTCAGTAGTGACTTGATCCGAAGTACCTTGATCATCATCATTAATTTCCTCTCTAGTCGGTGCAGGCACCATAGGAACATCTTCCTGAGCTGCGCTACTTACCGGTTCAAGAGGTAGTACTTCATCAAGTTCTACTTTCCTCCCACTTACTTCTCTCGAGAGAAACTCTTTCTCTAGAAAGGACCCGTTCTTGGCAACAAAGATCTTGCCCTTGGATCTTAAGTAAAAGGTATACCCAATGGTTTCCTTAGGGTATCCTATGAAGACGCATTTTTCCGACTTGGGTTCGAGCTTTTCAGGTTGAAGTTTCTTCACATAAGCATCGCATCCCCAAACTTTTAGAAACGACAGCTTAAGTTTCTTCCCAAACCATAATTCATACGGTTTCGTCTCAACGGATTTAGACGGTGCCCTATTTAAAGTGGATGTAGCTATCTCTAGAGAGTATCCCCAAAATGATAGCGGTAAATCGGTAAGTGACATCATAGATCGCACCATATCCAATAGAGTGCGATTACGACGTTCGGACACACTGTTACGATGAGGTGTTCCAAACAGCGTGAGTTGTAACGATTCCACATTTTCTTAAGTGCGTACCAAATTTGTGACTTAAATATTCTCCCCCACGATCTGATCGTAAGAACTTTATCTTTCGGTCAAGTTGATTCTCTACCTCATTCTGAAATTCCTTGAACTTTTCAAAGGTCTCAGACTTGTGTTTCATCAAGTATACATACCCATATCTACTCAAATCGTCAGTGAGAGTGAGAACATAACGATATCCTCCGCGAGCCTCCACGCTCATTGGACCGCACACATCAGTATGTATGATTTCCAATAAGTTGGTTGCTCGCTCCATTGTTCCTGAGAACGGAGTCTTGGTCATTTTGCCCATGAGGCATGGTTCGCACGTGTCAAATGGTTCATAATCAAGAGACTCCAAAAGTCCATCAGCATGGAGTTTCTTCATGCGTTTGACACCAATGTGACCAAGGCGGCAGTGCCACAAGTATGTGGGACTATCATTATCAACCTTACATCTTTCGGTATTGACACTATGAATGTGTGTAACATCACGTTCGAGATTTAGTAAGAACAAACCATTGACAAACGGGGCATGACCATAAAACATGTCTCTCATATAAATAGAACAACCATTATTCTCGGATTTAAATGAGTAGCCATCTCGCATTAAACGAGATCCAGATACAATGTTCATGCTCAAAGCTGGCACTAAATAACAATTATTGAGGTTTAAAACTAATCCCGTAGGTAAATGTAGAGGTAGCGTGCCGACGGCGATCACATCGACCTTGGAACCATTCCCGACGCACATCGTCACCTCGTGCTTCGCTAGTCTCCGCTTATTCCGCAGCTCCGGTTTTGAGTTAAAAATATGAGCAACCGCACCGGTATCAAATACCCAGGAGCTACTACGAGTGCTGGTAAGGTACACATCAATAACATGTATATCACATATACCCTTGGCGTTGCCGGCCTTCTTGTCCGCTAAGTACTTGGGGAAGTTCCGCTTCTAGTGACCAGTTCCCTTGCAATAAAAGCACTCAGTCTCAGGCTTGGGTCCATTCTTTGACTTCTTCCCGGCAACTGGCTTACCGGGCGTGGCAACTCCCTTGTCGTCCTTCTTGAAGTTCTTCTTACCCTTGCCTTTCTTGAACTTAGTGGTTTTATTCACCATCAACACTTGATGTTCCTTTTTGATCTCTACCTCTGCTAATTTCAGCATTGAATATACTTCAGGAATGTTCTTTTCCATCCCCTGCATATTGAAGTTCATCACAAAGCTCTTGTAGCTCGGTGGAAGCGACTGAAGGATTCTGTCAATAACCGCGTCATCCGGGAGATTAACTCCCAGCTGAGTCAAGCGGTTGTGCAACCCAGACATCTTGAGTATGTGCTCACTGACAAAACTATTTTCCTCCATCTTACAACTGAAGAACTTGTCGGAGACTGCATATGTCTTGACCCGGGCATGAGCTTGGAAAACCATTTTCAGCTCTTCGAACATCTCATATGCTCCGTGTTGCTCAAAACGCTTTTGGAGCCCCGGTTCTAAGCTGTAAAGCATGCCGCACTGAACGAGGGAGTAATCATTAGCACGAGACTGCCAAGCATTCATAATGTCTTGGTTCTCTGGGATGGGTGCTTCACCTAGCGGTGCTTCTAGGACCTAATCTTTCTTTGCAGCTATGAGGATGATCCTCAGGTTCCGGACCCAGTCCGTATAGTTGCTTCCATCATCTTTCAGCTTGGTTTTCTCTAGGAACGCGTTGAAGTTGAGGGCAACATTAGCGTGGGCCATTTGATCTACAAGACATATTGTAAAGATTTTAGACTAAGTTCATGATAATTAAGTTCATGTAATCAAATTATTCAATGAACTCCCACTCAGACAGACATCCCTCTAGTCATCTAAGTGAAACATGATCCGAGTCAACTAGGCCATGTACGATCATCACGTGAGACAGACTAGTCATCATCGGTGAACATCTTCATGTTGATCGTATCTTCTATACGACTCATGCTCGACCTTTCGGTCTTCCGTGTTCCGAGGCCATGTCTGTACATGCTAGGCTCGTCAAGTCAACCTAAGTGTATTGCGTGTGTAAATCAGGCTTACACCCGTTGTATTCGAACGTTAGGATCTATCACATCCGATCATCACGTGGTGCTTCGAAACAATGAACCTTCGCAACGATGCACAGTTAGGGGGAACACTTTCTTGAAATTATTACGAGGGATCATCTTATTTAAGCTACTGTCGTTCTAAGCAAATAAGATGTAAAACATGATAAACATCACATGCAATCAAATAGTGACATGATATGGCCAATATCATGTCGCTCCTTTGATCTCCATCTTCGGGGCGCCATGATCATCTTCGTCACCGGCATGACACCATGATGTCCATCATTGTGTCTTCATGAAGTTGTCACGCCAATGACTACTTCTACTTCTATGGCTAACGCGTTTAGCAATAAAGTAAAGTAATTTACATGGCGTTATTCAATGACACGCAGTTCATACAAAAAATAAAGACAACTCCTATGGCTCCTGCCGGTTGTCATACTCATCGACATGCAAGTCGTGATTCCTATTACAAGAACATGATCAATCTCATACATCACATATATCATTCATCACATCCTTTTGGCCATATCACATCACATGGCACATGCTGCAAAAACAAGTTAGACGTCCTCTAATTGTTGTTGCATGTTTTTACGTGACTTCTATAGGTTTCTAGCAAGAACGTTTCTTACCTACGTAAAACCACAACATGATATGCCAATTTCTATTTACCCTTCATAAGGACCCTTTCCATGAAATCCGCTCCAAGTAAAGTGGGAGAGACAGACACCCGCTAGCCACCTTATGCAACTAGTGCATGTCAGTCAGTGGAACCTGTCTCACGTAAGCGTACGTGTAAGGTCGGTCCGGGACGCTTCATCCCACGATGCCGCTGAAGCAAGATAAGACTAGTAGTGGCAAGAAAATTGACAACATCTACGCCCACAACAAGTTTGTGTTCTACTCGTGCATAGTAACTACGCATAGACCTAGCTCATGATGCCACTATTGGGGAACGTTGCAGAAAATAAAAAATTTCTACGCTTCACCAAGATCAATCTATGGAGTCATCTAGCAACGAGAGAGAGGAGTGCATCTACATACCCTTGTAGATCACGCGCGAAAGCGTTCAAGAGAACGGGGTTGAGGGAGTCGTACACGTCATGATCCAAATCACCGGAGATCCTAGCGCCGAACGGACGGCACCTCCGCGTTCAACACACGTACGGTTTGGAAGACGTCTCCTCCTTCTTGATCCAGCAAGGGGGAAGGAGAGGCTGATGGAGGTCCAGCAGCACGACAGCGTGGTGATGGATGCAGCAGCGATCTTGGCAGGGCTTCGCCAAGCACTACGAGAGGGAGAGGTGTCACGGGAGGGAGAGGGAGGCGCCAGGAGCTAGGGTGCGGCTGCCCTCCCTCCCCCCTCTTTATATAGGGCCCCTAGGGGGGGCGCCGGCCCTAGGAGATCCAATCTCCAAGGGGGGGCGGCCAAGAGGGTGGCTTGCCCCCCAAGGCAAGTGAGGCGCCCCCACCCCTAGGGTTTCCAACCCTAGGCGCAGGGGTGCCCAAGGGGGGGCGCACCAGCCCACCAGGGGCTGGTTCCCCTCCCACTTCAGCCCACGGGGCCCTCCGGGATAGGTGGCCCCACCCGGTGGACCCCCGGGACCCTTCCGGTGATCCCGGTACAATACAGGTGACCCCCGAAACTTTCCCGACGGCCGAAACTAAACTTCCTATATATAAATATTCACCTCCGGACCATTCTGGAACTCCTCGTGATGTCCAGGATCTCATCCGGGACTCCGAACAACTTTCGAGTTACTGCATACTAATATCTCAACAACCCTAGCGTCACCGAACCTTAAGTGTGTAGACCCTACGGGTTTGGGAGACATGCAGACATGACCGAGACGCCTCTCCGATCAATAACCAACAGCAGGATCTAGATACCCATGTTGTCTCCCACATGCTCCTCGATGATCTCATCAGATGAACCACGATGTCGAGGATTCAATCAATCCCGTATACAATTCCCTTTGTCAAGCGGTACGTTACTTAGCCCAAGATTCGATCGGCGGTATCCCAATACCTCGTTTAATCTCATTACCGGCAAGTCACTTTACTCGTACCGTAATGCATGATCCCGTGACCAGACACTTGGTCACATTGAGCTCATTATGATGATGCATTACCGAGTGGGCCCAGAGATACCTCTCCGTCATACGGAGTGACAAATCCCAGTCTTGATTCATGCCAACCCAATAGACACTTTTGGAGATACCCGTAGTGCACCTTTATAGTCACCCAGTTACGTTGTGACGTTTGGCACACCCAAAGCACTCCTACGGTATCCGGGAGTTGCACAATCTCATGGTCTAAGGAAATGATACTTGACATTTGGAAAAGCTCTAGCGAAACGAACTACACGATCTTGTGTTATGCTTAGGATTGGGTCTTGTCCATATCATCATTCTCCTAATGATGTCATCCCGTTATCAATGACATCCAATGTCCATAGTCAGGAAACCATGACTATCTGTTGATCAACGAGCTAGTCAACTAGAGTCTCACTAGGGACATGTTGTGATCTATATATTCACACATGTATTACGATTTCCGGATAACACAATTATAGCATGAATAATAGACAATTATCATGAACAAAGAAATATAATAATAACCATTTTATTATTGCCTCTAGGGCATATTTCCAACAGTCTCCCACTTGCACTAGAGTCAAAAATGTAGTTACATTGTGATGAATCGAACACCCATAGCGTTCTGGTGTTGATCATGTTTTGCTCTAGGGGGAGGTTTAGTCAATGGATCTGCTACATTCAGGTCCGTATGTACTTTACAAATATCTATGTCTCCATCTTGAACATTTTCACGGATGAAGTTGAAGCGACGCTTGATGTGACTGGTCTTCTTGTGAAACCTGGGCTCCTTGGCAAGTGCAATAGCTCCAGTGTTGTCACAGAAGAGTGTGATCGGCCCCGACGCATTGGGTATGACTCCTAGGTCGGTGATGAACTCCTTCACCCAGATAGCTTCATGCGCTGCCTCCGAGGCTGCCATGTACTCCGCTTCACATGTAGATCCCGCCACGACGCTTTGCTTGCAACTGCACCAGCTTACTGCCCAACCATTCAAAATATACACGTATCCGGTTTGCGACTTAGAGTCATCCAGATCTGTGTCGAAGCTAGTGTCGACGTAACCCTTTACGACGAGCTCTTCGTCACCTCCATATACGAGAAACATATCCCTAGTCCTTTTCAGGTACTTTAGGATGTTCTTGACCGCTGTCCACTGTTCCATGTCGGGATTACTTTGGTACCTTCCTACCAAACTTATGGCAAGGTTTATATCAGGTCTGGTACAAGTCATGGCATACATGATAGAACCTATGGCTAAGGCATAGGGGACGACACTCATCTTTTCTCTATCTTCTGTCGTGGTCGGACATTGAGCCGAGCTCAATTTCACACCTTGCAACACAGGCAAGAACCCCTTCTTGGACTGATCCATATTGAACTTCTTCAATATCTTATCAAGGTATGTGTTTTGTGAAAGACCTATGAGGCGTCTCGATCTATCTCTATAGATCTTGATGCATAATATGTAAGCAGCTTCTCCAAGGTCCTTCATTGAAAAACACTTATTCAAGTAGGCCTTAATGCTGTCCAAAAGTTATATATCATTTCCCATCAAAAGTATGTCATCCACATATAATATGAGAAATGCTACAGAGCTCCCACTCACTTTCTTGTAAACGCAGGCTTCTCCATAAGTCTGCATAAACCCAAACGCTTTGATCATTTCATTAAAGTGAATGTTCCAACTCCGAGATGCTTGCACCAGCCCATAGATGGAGCGCTGGAGCTTGCATACCTTGTTAGCATTCTTAGGATCGACAAAACCCTCTGGCTGCATCATATACAGTTCTTCCTTAAGATGGCCGTTAAGGAATGCCGTTTTGACATCCATTTGCCATATCTCATAATCATAGTATGCAGCAATTGCTAACATGATTCGGACAGACTTCAGCTTCGCTACGGGAGAGAAAGTCTCATCGTAGTCAACCCCTTGAACTTGTCGATAACCCTTAGCGACAAGTCGAGCTTTATAGATGGTAACATTACCATCCGCGTCCGTCTTCTTCTTAAAGATCCATTTGTTTTCTCTTGCTCGCCGATCATCGGGCAAGTCTGTCAAAGTCCATACTTTGTTTTCATATATGGATCCTATCTCGGATTGCATGGCTTCAAGCCATTTGTTGGAATCTGGGCCCGCCATTGCTTCTTCATAGTTCGAAGGTTCACCGTTGTCTAACAACATGATTTCCAGGACAGGGTTGCCATACCACTCTGGTGTGGAACGTGTCCTCGTGGACCTACGAAGTTCAGTAGTGACTTGATCCGAAGTACCTTGATCATCATCATTAATTTCCTCTCTAGTCGGTGCAGGCACCATAGGAACATCTTCCCGAGCTGCGCTACTTACCGGTTCAAGAGGTAGTACTTCATCAAGTTCTACTTTCCTCCCACTTACTTCTCTCGAGAGAAACTCTTTCTCTAGAAAGGACCCGTTCTTGGCAACAAAGATCTTGCCCTTGGATCTTAAGTAGAAGGTATACCAAATGGTTTCCTTAGGGTATCCTATGAAGACGCATTTTTCCGACTTGGGTTCGAGCTTTTCAGGTTGAAGTTTCTTGACATAAGCATCGCATCCCCAAACTTTTAGAAACGACAGCTTAGGTTTCTTCCCAAACCATAATTCATACGGTTTCGTCTCAACGGATTTAGACGGTGCCCTATTTAAAGTGGATGTAGCTATCTCTAGAGAGTATCCCCAAAATGATAGCGGTAAATCGGTAAGTGACATCATAGATCGCACCATATCCAATAGAGTGCGATTACGACGTTCGGACACACTGTTACGATGAGGTGTTCCAGACAGCGTGAGTTGTAATGATTCCACATTTTCTTAAGTGCGTACCAAATTTGTGACTTAAATATTCTCCCCCACGATCTGATCGTAAGAACTTTATCTTTTGGCCACGTTGATTCTCTACCTCATTCTGAAATTCCTTGAACTTTTCAAAGGTCTCAGACTTGTGTTTCATCAAGTATACATACCCATATCTACTCAAATCGTCAGTGAGAGTGAGAACATAACGATATCCTCCGCGAGCCTCAATGCTCATTGGACCGCACACATCAGTATGTATGATTTCCAATAAGTTGGTTGCTCGCTCCATTGTTCCTGAGAACGGAGTCTTGGTCATTTTGCCCATGAGGCATGGTTCGGACGTGTCAAATGGTTCATAATCAAGAGACTCCAAAAGTGCATCAGCATGGAGTTTCTTCATGCGTTTGACACCAATGTGACCAAGGCGGCAGTGCCACAAGTATGTGGGACTATCATTATCAACCTTACATCTTTTGGTATTGACACTATGAATATGTGTAACATCACGTTCGAGATTTAGTAAGAACAAACCATTGACAAACGGGGCATGACCATAAAACATGTCTCTCATATAAATAGAACAACCATTATTCTCGAATTTAAATGAGTAGCCATCTCGCATTAAACGAGATCCAGATACAATGTTCATGCTCAAAGCTGGCACTAAATAACAATTATTGAGGTTTAAAACTAATCCCGTAGGTAAATGTAGAGGTAGCGTGCCGACGGCGATCACATCGACCTTGGAACCATTCCCGACGCACATCGTCACCTCGTGCTTCGCTAGTCTCCGCTTATTCCGCAGCTCCTGTTTTGAGTTACAAATATGAGCAACCGCACCGGTATCAAATACCCAGGAGCTACTACGAGTGCTGGTAAGGTACACATCAATAACATGTATATCACATATACCTTTGGCGTTGTCGGCCTTCTTGTCCGCTAAGCACTTGGGGAAGTTCCGCTTCCAGTGATCACTTCCCTTGCAATAAAAGCACTCAGTCTCAGGCTTGGGTCCATTCTTTGACTTCTTCCCGGCAACTGGCTTACCGGGCGCGGCAACTCCCTTGTCGTCCTTCTTGAAGTTCTTCTTACCCTTGCCTTTCTTGAACTTAGTGGTTTTATTCACCATCAACACTTGATGTTCCTTTTTGATCTCTACCTCTGCTAATTTCAGCATTGAATATACTTCAGGAATGGTCTTTTCCATCCCCTGCATATTGAAGTTCATCACAAAGCTCTTGTAGCTCGGTGGAAGCGACTGAAGGATTCTGTCAATAACCGCGTCATCCGGGAGATTAACTCCCAGCTGAGTCAAGCGGTTGTGCAACCCAGACATCTTGAGTATGTGCTCACTGACAGAACTATTTTCCTCCATCTTACAACTGAAGCACTTGTCAGAGACTTCATATCTCTTGACCCGGGCATGAGCTTGGAAAACCATTTTCAGCTCTTCGAACATCTCATATGCTCCGTGTTGCTCAAAACGCTTTTGGAGCCCCGGTTCTAAGCTGTAAAGCATGCCGCACTGAACGAGGGAGTAATCATCAGCACGAGACTGCCAAGCACTCATAACGTCTTGGTTCTCTGGGATGGGTGCTTCACCTAGCGGTGCTTCTAGGACATAATCTTTCTTTGCAGCTATGAGGATGATCCTCAGGTTCCGGACCCAGTCCGTATAGTTGCTGCCATCATCTTTCAGCTTGGTTTTCTCTAGGAACGCGTTGAAGTTGAGGGCAACATTAGCATGGGCCATTTGATCTACATGACATATTGTAAAGATTTTAGACTAAGTTCATGATAATTAAGTTCATCTAATCAAATTATTCAATGAACTCCCACTCAGACAGACATCCCTCTAGTCATCTAAGTGAAACATGATCCGAGTCAACTAGGCCGTGTCCGATCATCACGTGAGACAGACTAGTCATCATCGGTGAACATCTTCATGTTGATCGTATCTTCTATACAACTCATGCTCGACCTTTCGGTCTTCCGTGTTCCGAGGCCATGTCTGTGTTGGAGAACGTAGCAGAAATTCAAAATTTTCCTACGTGTCACCAAGATCTATCTATGGAGAGACTAGCAACGAGGGGAAGGAGAGTGCATCTACATACCCTTGTAGATCGCTAAGCGGAAGCGTTCAAGTGAACGGGGTTGATGGAGTCGTACTCGTCGTGATTCAGATCACCGATGATCCTAGTGCCGAACGGACGGCACCTCCGCGTTCAACACACGTACGGAACGGAGACGTCTCCCATGCCTTGATCCAGCAAGGAGGAGGGAGAGGTTGATGGAGATCCAGCAGCACAACGGCGTGGTGGAAGTAGCGGGATTCCAACAGGGCTTCGCTAAGCGCTGCGGGAGGAGGGAGATGTGTCACGGGAGGGAGAGGGAGGCGCCAGGCCTTAGGTATGATTGCTCCTCCTTTTCCCCACTATATATAGGGCCAAGGGAGAGGGGGAGGGCGCAGCCTTGCCCCTTCCTCCAAGGAAGGGTGCGACCAAGGGTGGGGAGGAGTCCATCCTCCCCAAGGCACCTCGGAGGTGCCTTCCCCCTTTAGGACTCTCCCCTTTTTCTCTTCTCTTGGCGCATGGGCCTCTTGGGGCTGGTGCCCTTGGCCCATGTAGGCCAAGGCGCACCCCCTACAGCCCATGTGGCCCCCCGGGGCAGGTGGCCCCACCCGGTGGACCCCCGGGACCCTTCCGGTGGTCCCGATACAATACCGATGACCCCGAAACTTGTCCCGATGGCCGAAATAGCACTTCCTATATATAATTCTTTACCTCCGGACCATTCCAGAACTCCTCGTGACGTCCGGGATCTCATCCGGGACTCCGAACAACTTTCGGGTTACCGCATACTAATATCTCTATAACCCTAGCGTCACCGAACCTTAAGTGTGTAGACCCTACGGGTTCGGGAGACATGCAGACATGACCGATATGACTCTCCGGTCAATAACCAACAGCGGGATCTGGATACCCATGTTGGCTCCCACATGTTCCACGATGATCTCATTGGATGAACCACGATGTCAAGGACTTAATCAATCCCGTATACAATTCCCTTTGTCTAGCGGTACGATACTTGCCCGAGATTCGATCGTCGGTATCCCGATACCTTGTTCAATCTCGTTACAGGCAAGTCTCTTTATTCGTTCCGTAACACATCATCCCGTGATCAACCCCTTGGTCACATTGTGCACATTATGATGATGTCCTACCGAGTGGGCCCAGAGATACCTCTCCGTTTACACGGAGTGACAAATCCCAGTCTCGATTCATGCCAACCCAACAGACACTTTCGAAGATACCTGTAATGCACCTTTATAGCCACCCAGTTACGTTGTGACGTTTGGTACACCCAAAGCATTCCTACGGTATCCGGGAGTTGCACAATCTCATGGTCTAAGGAAAAGATACTTGACATTAGAAAAGATTTAGCATACGAACTACGATCTTTGTGCTAGGCTTAGGATTGGGTCTTGTCCATCACATCATTCTTCTAATGATGTGATCCCGTTATCAATGACATCCAATGTCCATGGTTAGGAAACCGTAACCATCTATTGATCAACGAGCTAGTCAACTAGAGGCTTACTAGGGACATGGTGTTGTCTATGTATCCACACGTGTATTACGATTTCCGGATAATACAGTTATAGCATGAATAAAAGACAATTATCATGAACAAGGAAATATAACAATAATACTTTTATTATTGCCTCTAGGGCATATTTCCAACAGTCTCCCACTTGCACTAGAGTCAATAATCCAGTTCACATCGATATGTGATTAACACTCAAGGTCACATCCCCATGTGACTAACACCCAAGAGTTTACTAGAGTCAATAATCTAGTTCACATCGATATGTGATTAACACTCGATGAGTTCTGGGTTTGATCATGTCATGCTTGTGAGAGATGTTATAGTCAACGGGTCTGAATCTTTCAGATCCGTGTGCGCTTTACAAATCTCTATGTCATCTCCTAGATACAGCTACCATGTTCTATTTGGAGCTATTCCAAATAACTGTTCTACTTGGAGCTATTCTAAATTGTTGCTCCATTATACGTATCCGGTATCTCTACTTAGAGCTATCCGGATAGGTGTTAAGCTTGCATCGACGTAACCCTTTACGACGAACTCTTCTACCACCTCCATAATCGAGAAAATTCCTTAGTCCACTAGTTACTAAGGATAACTTTGACCGCTGTCCTGTGATCCATTCTTGGATCACTCTTGTACCCCTTGAATGACTCATGGCAAGGCACACTTCAGGTGCGGTACACAGCACAACATACTGTAGAGCCTATGTCTTAAGCATAGAGGACGACCTTCGTCCTTTCTCTCTATTCTGCCGTGGTCGAGCTTTAAGTCTTAACTTCATACCTTACCACTCAGGCAAGAACTCCTTCTTTGACTGGTCCATCTTGAACACCTTCAAGATCATGTCAAGGTATGTGCTCATTTGAAAGTACCATTAAGCGTTTTGATCTATCCTTATAGATCTTGGTGCTCAATGTTCAAGTAGCTTAATCCAGGTTTTCTATTAAAAACACTTTTCAAATAACCCTATATGCTTTCCAGAAATTCTACGTCATTTCTGATCAACAATATGTCAACAACATTTATTTATCAGAAATTCTATAGTGCTCCCACTCACTTCTTTGGAAATACAAGTTTCTCATAAACTTTGTATAAACCCAAAACTTTGATCATCTTATCAAAGCATACATTCCAATTCCGAGATGCTTACTCCAGTCCTTAGAAGGATTACTGGAGCTTTGCATACTTATTAGCATCTTTCAGGATTGACAAAACCTTCCGGTTGTATCACATACAACCTTTCCTCAAGAAAATCGTCGAGGAAATAATGTTTTGACATCCTATCCGCAAGATTTCATAAATAATGCAGTAATCGCTAATATAATTCCAACAGACTCTTAGCATTGCTACGAGTGAGAAAGTCTCATCGCGGTCAACTCCTTGAACTTGTCGGGAAACATCTTAACGACAAGTCGAGCTTTCTCAATGGTGACACTTACCATCATTGTCTGTCTTCCTTTCAAAATCCATATGTACCTAATAGCCTTACGACCATCAAGTAGTTCTTCCAAAGTCTACACTTTGTTTTCATACATGGATCCTATCTCGGATTTTATGGCTTCTAACCATTTGTCGGAATTTGGGCCCACCATCGCTTCTCCATAGCTCGTAGGTTCATTGTTGTCTAGCAACATGACTTTCAAGACAGGATTACTGTACCAAGTAGTACGTATCCTTGTCACCCTAAGAGGTTCGGTAGTGACTTGATCCGAAACTTCATGATCACTATCATAAGCTTCCACTTCAATTGGTGTAGGTGCCACAGGAACAACCTCCTGTGCCCTGCTACACACTTGTTGAAGTGACGGTTCAATAACCTCATCAAGTCTCCACCATCCTCCCACTCAATTCTTTCGAGAGAAACTTTTCCTCGAGAAAGGACCCGATTCTAGAAACAATCCCTTATTGCTTTCGGATCTGAGACAGGAGGTATACCCAACTGTTTTGGGTGTCCTATGAAGATGCATTTATCCGCTTTGGGTTCGAGCTTATCAGTCTGAAACTTTTCCACGTAAGCGTCGCAGCCCCAAACTTTTAAGAAATGACATCTTAGGTTTCTCTAAACCATAGTTCATACGGTGTCATATCATCGGAATTACGTGGTGCCCTATTTAAAGTGAATGTGGTTGTCTTTAATGCCTAACCCATAAACTATCGTGGTAATTCGATAAGAGACATCATGGTATGCACCATATCCAATAGGGTGCAACTATGATGTTCGGACACACCATCACACTATGGTGTTCCAGGCGGTATTAATTGCGAAACAATTTCCACAATGTCTTAATTGTGTGCCAAAACTCGTAACTCAGATATTCATCTCTATGATTATATCATAGACATTTTATCCTCTTGTCACAATGATCTTCTACTTCACTCTGAAATTACTTGAACCATTCAATAATTCAGACTTGTGTTTCATCAAGTAAATATTCTCAACATCTACTCGAATCATTTGCGAAGTAAGAACATAACGATATTCACTGCATGCCTCAGCACTCATTGGACTGCACACATCAAAATGTGTTACTTCCAACAAGTTGCTATCTTGTTCCATCTTACTGAAACCGAGGCTTTTCAGTCATCTTGCCCATGTGGTATGATTTGCATGTCTCAAGTGATTCAAAATCAAGTAAGTCCAAACGGTCCATTTGCATGGAGTTTCTTCATGCATATACACCAATAGACATGGTTCGCATGTCTCAAACTTTTCAAAAACGAGTGAGCCCAAAGATCCATCAACATGGAGCTTCTTCATGCGTTTTATACCAATATGACTTACGTGGCAGTGCCACAAGTAGGTGGTACTATCATTACTATCTTTTGGCATGAACATGTGTATCACTACGATCGAGATTCAATGAACCATTCAGTTTAGGTGCAAGACCATTGAAGGTATTATTCAAATAAACAGAGTAACCATTATTCTCCTTAAATGAATAACCGTATTGCGATAGACATAATCCAATCATGTCTATGCTCAACGCAAACACCAAATAACCATTATTTAGGTTTAACACCAATCTCGATGGTAGAGGGAGCGTGCGATGCATGATCATATCAACATTGGAAACACTTCCAACATCATATCGTCAGCTCACCTTTAGCTAGTCTCCGTTTATTCCGTAGCTTTTATTTCGAGTTACTAACACTTAGCAACCGAACCGGTATCTTAATACCCTGGTGCTACTAGGAGTACTAGTAAAGTACACATCAACACAATGTATATCCAATATACTTCTATCGACCTTGCCAGCCTTCTCATCTACCAAGTATCTAGGGTAATTCTGCTCCAGTGGTTGTTCCCCTTATTACAGAAGCACTTAGTCTCGGGTTTGGGTTTAACCTTGGGTTTTTTCACTAGAGCAGCAGCTGATTTGCCGTTTCATGAAGTATCCCTTCTTGCCCTTGCCCTTCTTGAAACTAGTGGTTTCACCAACCATCAACAATTTATGCTTCTTCTTGATTTCTACTTTTGTGGTGTCAAACATCATGAATATCTCAAGGATCATCATATATGTCCCTGATATATTATAGTTCATCACGAAGCTCTAGCAGCTTGGTGGCAATGACTTTGGGGAAACATCACTATCTCATCTGGAAGATCAACTCCCACTCGATTCAAGTGATTGTTGCACTCAGACAATCTGAGCACAAGCTCAACGATTGAGCTTTTCTCCCTGAGTTTGCAAGCTAAGGAAATCGTCGGAGGTTTCATACCTCTTGACATGGGCACGAGCCTGAAATCCCAATTTCAGCCCTCGAAACATCTCATATGTTCCGTGACGTTTCGAAAAACGTCTTTGGTGCCTCAACTCTAAACCGTTTAACTGAACTATCACATAGTTATCAAAATGTGTATGTCCAATGTTCACAACATCCACAAACGACGTTTGGGGTTCAGCACACTGAGCGATGCATTAAGGACATAAGCTTTCTACTGATCGCATAATCGCTACTGTCAACTTTCAACTAATTTTTCTCTAGGAACATATCTAAACAGTAGAACTATAGCGTGAGCTACGACATAATTTGCGAAGACCTTTTGACTATGTTCAGGATAATTAAGTTCATCTTATGAACTCCCACTCAGATAGACATCCCTCTGGTCATCTAAGTGATCACATGATCCGAGTCAAACTAGGCCGTGTCCGATCATCACGTGAGACGGACTAGTCATTATCGGTGAACATCTTCATGTTGATCGTATCTACTATACGACTCATGCTCGACCTTTCGGTCTCCGTGTTCCGAGGCCATGTCTGTACATGCTAGGCTCGTCAAGTTAACCCTAAGTGTATTGCATGTGTAAATCTGTCTTACACCCGTTGTATGTGAACGTAAGGATCTATCACACCCGATCATCACGTGGTGCTTCGAAACGACGAACTGTAGCAACGGTGCACAGTTAGGGGAGAACACTTCTTGAAATTGTTGTAAGGGATCATCTTATTTACTACCGTCGTTCTAAGTAAACAAGATGCATAAACATGATAAACATCACATGCAATCAAATAGTGACATGATATGGCCAATATCATTTTGCTCCTTTTGATCTCCATCTTCGGGGCTCCATGATCATCATCGTCACCGGCATGATACCATGATCTCCATCATCATGATCTTCATCATCGTGTCTTCATGAAGTTGCCTCGCCAACTATTACTTCTACTACTATGGCTAACAGTTAGCAATAAAGTAAAGTAATTACATGACGTTTAAGTTGACACGCAGGTCATAAATAAATAAAGACAACTCCTATGGCTCCTGCCGGTTGTCATACTCATCGACATGCAAGTCGTGATTCCTATTACAAGAACATGATCAATCTCATACATCACATATATCATTCATCACATCCTTTTTGGCCATATCACATCACATAGCATACCCTGCAAAAACAAGTTAGACGTCCTCTAATTGTTGTTTGCATGTTTTACGTGGCTGCTATGGGTTTCTAGCAAGAACGTTTCTTACCTACGCAAGAAACACAACGTGATATGCCAATTGCTATTTACCCTTCATAAGGACCCTTTTCATCGAATCCGATCCGACTAAAGTAGGAGAGACAGACACTCGCCAGCCACCTTATGCAACTAGTGCATGTTTCTCGGTGGAACCGGTCTCACGTAAGCGTACGTGTAAGGTTGGTCTGGGCCGCTTCATCCCACGATGCCGCCGAATCAAGATAAGACTAGTAACGGCAAGCATATTGAACAATATCGACGCCCACAACTACTTTGTGTTCTACTCGTGCATAGTAACTACGCATAAACCTAGCTCTGATACCACTGTTGGAGAACGTAGCAGAAATTCAAAATTTTCCTACGTGTCACCAAGATCTATCTATGGAGAGACTAGCAACGAGGGGAAGGAGAGTGCATCTACATACCCTTGTAGATCGCTAAGTGGAAGCGTTCAAGTGAACGGGGTTGATGGAGTCGTACTCGTCGTGATTCAGATCACCGATGATCCTAGTGCCGAACGGACGGCACCTCCGCGTTCAACACACGTACGGAACGGAGATGTCTCCCATGCCTTGATCCAGCAAGGAGGAGGGAGAGGTTGATGGAGATCCAGCAGCACAACGGTGTGGTGGAAGTAGCGGGATTCCAACAGGGCTTCGCTAAGCGCTGCGGGAGGAGGGAGATGTGTCACGGGAGGGAGAGGGAGGCGCCAGGCCTTAGGTATGATTGCTCCTCCTTTTCCCCACTATATATAGGGCCAAGGGAGAGGGGGAGGGCGCAGCGTTGCCCCTTCCTCCAAGGAAGGGTGTGACCAAGGGTGGGGAGGAGTCCATCCTCCCCAAGGCACCTCGGAGGTGCCTTCCCCCTTTAGGACTCTCCCCTTTTTCTCTTCTCTTGGCGCATGGGCCTCTTGGGGCTGGTGCCCTTGGCCCATGTAGGCCAAGGCGCACCCCCTACAGCCCATGTGGCCCCCCGGGGCAGGTGGCCCCACCCGGTGGACCCCCGGGACCCTTCCGGTGGTCCCGCTACAATACCGATGACCCCGAAACTTGTCCCGATGGCCGAAATAGCACTTCCTATATATAATTCTTTACCTCCGGACCATTCCGGAACTCCTCGTGACGTCCGGGATCTCATCCGGGACTCCGAACAACTTTCGGGTTACCGCATACTAATATCTCTATAACCCTAGCGTCACCGAACCTTAAGTGTGTAGACCCTACGGGTTCGGGAGACATGCAGACATGACCGAGATGACTCTCCGGTCAATAACCAACAGCGGGATCTGGATACCCATGTTGGCTCCCACATGTTCCACGATGATCTCATCGGATGAACCACGATGTCAAGGACTTAATCAATCCCGTATACAATTCCCTTTGTCTAGCGGTACGATACTTGCCCGAGATTCGATCGTCGGTATCCCGATACCTTGTTCAATCTCGTTACAGGCAAGTCTCTTTACTCGTTCCGTAACACATCATCCCGTGATCAACCCCTTGGTCACATTGTGCACATTATGATGATGTCCTACCGAGTGGGCCCAGAGATACCTCTCCGTTTACACGGAGTGACAAATCCCAGTCTCGATTCGTGCCAACCCAACAGACACTTTCGGAGATACCTGTAATGCACCTTTATAGCCACCCAGTTACGTTGTGACGTTTGGTACACCCAAAGCATTCCTACGGTATCCGGGAGTTGCACAATCTCATGGTCTAAGGAAAAGATACTTGACATTAGAAAAGCTTTAGCATACGAACTACGATCTTTGTGCTAGGCTTAGGATTGGGTCTTGTCCATCACATCATTCTTCTAATGATGTGATCCCGTTATCAATGACATCCAATGTCCATGGTTAGGAAACCGTAACCATCTATTGATCAACGAGCTAGTCAACTAGAGGCTTACTAGGGACATGGTGTTGTCTATGTATCCACACGTGTATTACGATTTCCGGATAATACAGTTATAGCATGAATAAAAGACAATTATCATGAACAAGGAAATATAATAATAATACTTTTATTATTGCCTCTAGGGCATATTTCCAACAGTCTGTACATGCTAGGCTCGTCAAGTCAACCTAAGTGTATTGCGTGTGTAAATCTGGCTTACACCCGTTGTATTCGAACGTTAGGATCTATCACATCCGATCATCACGTGGTGCTTCGAAACAACGAACCTTCGCAATGATGCACAGTTAGGGGGAACACTTTCTTGAAATTATTACGAGGGATCATCTTATTTAAGCTACCGTCGTTCTAAGCAAATAAGATGTAAAACATGATAAACATCACATGCAATCAAATAGTGACATGATATGGCCAATATCATGTTGCTCCATTGATCTCCATCTTCGGGGAGCCATGATCATCTTCGTCACCGGCATGACACCATGATCTCCATCATTGTGTCTTCATGAAGTTGTCACGCCAATGACTACTTCTACTTCTATGGCTAACGCATTTAGCAATAAAGTAAAGTAATTTACATGGCGTTATTCAATGACACGCAGGTCATACAAAAAATAAAGACAACTCCTATGGCTCCTGCCGGTTGTCATACTCATCGACATGCAAGTCGTGATTCCTATTACAAGAACATGATCAATCTCATACATCACATATATCATTCATCACATCCTTTTGGCCATATCACATGACATGGCACATGCTGCAAAAACAAGTTAGACGTCTTCTAATTGTTGTTGCATGTTTTTACGTGACTTCTATAGGTTTCTAGCAAGAACGTTTGTTACCTACGTAAAACCACAACATGATATGCGAATTTCTATTTACCCTTCATAAGGACCCTTTCCATCAAATCCGCTCCAACTAAAGTGGGAGAGACAGACACCCGCTAGCCACCTTATGCAACTAGTGCATGTCAGTCGGTGGAACCTGTCTCACGTAAGCGTACATGTAAGGTCGGTCCAGGACGCTTCATCCCACGATGCCGCCGAAGCAAGATAAGACTAGTAGTGGCAAGAAAATTGACAACATCTACGCCCACAACAAGTTTGTGTTCTACTCGTGCATAGTAACTACGCATAGACCTAGCTCGTGATGCCACTATTGGGGAACATTGCAGAAAATAAAAAATTTCTACGCTTCACCAAGATCAATCTATGGAGTCATCTAGCAACGAGAGAGAGGAGTGCATCTACATACCCTTGTAGATCACGCGCGAAAGCGTTCAAGAGAACGGGGTTGAGGGAGTCGTATACGTCGTGATCCAAATCACCGGAGATCCTAGCGCCGAACGGACGGCACCTCCGCGTTCAACACACATACGGTTTGGAAGACGTCTCCTCCTTCTTGATCCAGCAAGGGGGAATGAGAGGTTGATGGAGATCCAGCAGCACGACAGCGTGGTGATGGATGCAGCAGCGATCTTGGCAGGGCTTCACCAAGCACTACGAGAGGGAGAGGTGTCACGGGAGGGAGAGGGAGGCGCCAGGGGATAGGGTGCGGCTGCCCTCCCTCCCCCCTCTTTATATAGGGCCCCTAGGTGGGGCGCCGGCCCTAGGAGATCCAATCTCCAAGGGGGGGCGGCCAAGGGGGTGGCTTGCCCCCCAAGGCAAGTGAGGCGCCCCCACCCCTAGGGTTTCCAACCCTAGGCGCAGGGGGAGTCCAAGGGGGGCGTACCATCCCACCAGGGGCTGGTTCCCCTCCCACTTCAGCCCATGGGGCCCTCCGGGATAGGTGGCCCCACCCGATGGACCCCCGGGACCCTTCCGGTGATCCCGGTACAATACCGGTGACCCCCGAAACTTTCCCGACGGCCGAAACTGAACTTCCTATATATAAATCTTCACCTCTGGACCATTCCGGAACTCCTCGTGACGTCCGGGATCTCATCCGGGACTCCCAACAACTTTCGGGTTACTGCATACTAATATCTCAACAACCCTAGCGTCACCGAACGTTAAGTGTGTAGACCCTACGGGTTCGGGAGACATGCAGACATGACCGAGACGCCTCTCCGGTCAATAACCAACAGCGGGATCTAGATACCCATGTTGGCTCCCACATGCTCCTCGATGATCTCATCGGTTGAACCATGATGTCGAGGATTCAATCAATCCCGTATACAATTCCCTTTGTCAAGCGGTACGTTACTTGCCCGAGATTCGATCGGCGGTATCCCAATACCTCGTTTAATCTGATTACCGGCAAGTCACTTTACTCGTACCGTAATGCATGATCCCGTCACCAGACACTTAGTCACATTGAGCTCATTATGATGATGCATTATCGAGTGGGCCCAGAGATACCTCTCCGTCATACGGAGTGACAAATCCCAGTCTCGATTCGTGCCAACCCAACAGACACTTTTGGAGATACCCGTAGTGCACCTTTATAGTCACCCAGTTACGTTGTGACGTTTGGCACACCCAAAGCACTCCTACGGTATCCGGGAGTTGCACAATCTCATGGTCTAAGGAAATGATACTTGACATTTGGAAAAGCTCTAGCAAAACGAACTACACGATCTTGTGCTATGCTTAGGATTGGGTCTTGTCCATCACATCATTCTCCTAATGATGTCATCCCGTTATCAATGACATCCAATGTCCATAGTCAGGAAACCATGACTATCTGTTGATCAACGAGCTAGTCAACTAGAGTCTCACTAGGGACGTGTTGTGATCTATATATTCACACATGTATTACGATTTCCGGATAACACAATTATAGCATGAATAATAGACAATTATCATGAACAAAGAAATATAACAATAACCATTTTATTATTTCCTCTAGGGCATATTTCCAACAGATGCCACCATTGATGATGGCAGCGCACGCATAGATGGCAGCCAACCGAAGAGGCAACGGAAGGACCGGCGCCCGAATGTGCTCGGCACCGTCAAGCAGGAATCTACTTAAGTGTCCTCCAGTGGGCATCCAACGGCGCCCAAAGAATTAGTCAGTGGGTACTCGGGACAACTTGGGTGCATTCTCTGGAGCACCATCTCGATCAACACCGAGAACCTAAGGCATCATGACCGAGGGAACTTGCGCAACCTCCTCTTCACGAAGCTGCACGAACGATACAAATTCCCCGGTGACTTTGCAAACACACGCCTCTCAGGGAAAAGTGAACAGTGCCGCCCTCATGAAGATGAGCACGGCCCTGGCTACTTGAAGAGCCGCGGTGAGGAGAAGGATTCTAAGAGGTGATAGTTATGAGAAGATTAAGGAGACAAATCCTTCGATTAGCAAAGCTGACTACCGGGAGTTCAAGATCAAGTGCGAGAGCAACGCAACCGCGGAATCAAGTCAGTGGGGGAAAGATATGTGGGACTTGAACTTAGGGGTCCACAAACTCGGTCCCGGCGGTTACAGAGTGGCGGAACCTATATGGGACAAGGAGGACGCGGAGCATACCGAGCAAGTCCTACTGCCCCTCTTTGATAAATACCGTAACAAGCAGACCAGGAACTATGTCAGGGCCCGGTACAAGGTGGACCCAGTAACAAAGGAGCTTACCACAGATCCGAAGACCAAGGCGCTTGAGCTTGTTCTGGTAAAGAATACACCCCCGCGTAATTAGCTCCATATGGTTGCATTCTAATTAATGAAGCCAAATTTCTAAATGGTTCACGTTCCTTCCACAGGATGCTGAAAGCAGTAGCACGGGGTCGTCTCAGAGATCCCCTTGGGACACCACTTTAAATAGGGCGTTGAACGTAATGAAACACAAGGATAAGTTCAGTAAGCTGTCGTCAGCTGGTCGTGTGGCCGGCAAAGGCTTGTCCACGAAATGGTCGGAATACTATAACGCTAGGCGAAAGGAGAGAAAGACCAGCTCGGAAAGCCAGGAGCGCGAGGTTCAAGAACTCAAGGCACAAGTGGCACGGATTCCGGAGATGGTCCAAGAGCAAGTGCGAGACCAACTGGGAGCGACAATCACCGCCATTATGCCTACCTTGATTGAGGGGCTGCAGGCATGGATTGCGGGCGGCCAACAGGGGCCACCCCGATTCCTAGCTTCACGGCCAGCAACTCGCACAACGCACCGGCGGCGCCATTGGTGTCTCCGGCGGAGGCGGTATTGGTGTCTCCGGCGCCCGCGCAGTCATTGGAGCTTAATGCACCCGGGTGTGGGAAGAATATGCCGGCCGGCACCTCGGCAGCAAGCGGCCCCTCTATCACTTGCACACCCGCCGTTGGCAGTGCCTCGACATTAGCCGAGCTCGACGCCATCACGGTAACTAAGCCTCTTGGTCGATGACTTCATCTCCTTGCCTGTGACTGGGCATCCCTGACACCCTACATGTTTTCGCAGGGCGCCGCCGATGTTCCATGCACTCTCTTGCACTTCGTGGGCGGTGAGTTGATCGATGTCGCCAAGGCCAGAATCGTTCAACCGGGCAACCCTGTGTTCCACAGTAATCCGATGCCACCCACCGTGTATAGGGTTCAACCGATTCGGGTGCTGCCGGGCTGCGACGACTTGTTACCCCCGTTTCGACCCGCTGGGGCCGACGAAGATGATGTGATGACCCTCAGCGCCTGCTTAAGCTGGCCCCTGCTTTGGCCAAAGAGCCAGATTCATTTGGGGGCAGGGGACACCACCCCACAGACAACACCGCCAGTCGTGCCGGCGCCAACCCATGGCAAGACTGCCGCAACGCTACCGGACATGCCAGATATTCATATGGCATAGGATACGGACATGCATATGGCACAGGATCCGGACGACGACGACGATGACGGTACATTTACCAACGTCGATAAGTACTTCAACGAAGATGGGTACAGTGACGAATTCTTGGGGCCTCCTTCTCAAGAACCCAACCCTGCAAAAGACGATCGCAATCTAGTTGGTACCACGGAGAAACCCAATTGCAACAGGCGTCGTCTAGCGTTCAGTTCTCAGGAGACGCCTCCAACTGCCGCCTTCACCGAGCCTCAGATAGCCGAGGTGCGAAATATTATCAGCCCCAACTGAAGGAAATATGCCCTAGAGGCAATAATAAAGTTATTATTTATTTCCTTATTTCACGATAAATGTTTATTATTCATGCTAGAATTGTATTAACCGGAAACATAATACATGTGTGAATACATAGACAAACATAGTGTCACTAGTATGCCTCTACTTGACTAGCTCGTTAATCAAAGATGGTTATGTTTCCTAGCCATGGACAAAGAGTTGTTATTTGATTAACGGGATCACATCATTAGTTGAATGATCTAATTGACATGACCCATTCCGTTAGCTTAGCACCCGATCGTTTAGTATGTTGCTATTGCTTTCTTCATGACTTATACATGTTCCTATGACTATGAGATTATGCAACTCCCGTTTAACAGAGGAACACTTTGTGTGCTACCAAACGTCACAACGTAACTGGGTGATTATAAAGGTGCTCTACAGGTGTCTCCAAAGGTACTTGTTGGGTTGGCGTATTTCGAGATTAGGATTTGTCACTCCGAATGTCGGAGAGGTATCTCTGGGCCCTCTCGGTAATGCACATCACTTAAGCCTTGCAAGCATTGCAACTAATGAGTTAGTTGCAAGATGATGTATTACAGAACGAGTAAACAAACTTGCCGGTAACGAGATTGAACTAGGTATTGGATACCAACGATCGAATCTCGGGCAAGTAACATACCGATGACAAAGGGAACAACGTATGTTGTTATGCGGTCTGACCGATAAAGATCTTCGTAGAATATGTAGGAACCAATATGGGCATCCAGGTCCCGCTATTGGTTATTGGCCAGAGACGTGTCTTGGTCATGTCTACATTGTTCTCGAACCGTAGGGTCCGCACGCTTAAGGTTTCGGTGACAGTTATATTATGAGTTTATGAGTTTTGATGTACCGAAGGAGTTCGGAGTCCCGAATGAGATCGGGGATATGACGAGGAGTCTCGAAATGGTCGAGACGTAAAGATCGATATATTGGACGACTATATTCGGAGTTCGGAAAGGTTCCGAGTGATTCGGGTATTTTTTGGAGTACCAGAGAGTTACGGGAATTCATCGGGGAGAAGTATTGGGCCTTATTGGGCCATACGGGAAAGAGAGAGGGGCTGCCTAGGGCAGGCTGTGCGCCCCCCATGGCCTAGTCCGAATTGGACTAGGGGGAGGGGCCGCACCCCCTCCTTCCTTCCCTTCTCTCTTCCCCTTCCTTGTCTCCTACTCCTACTACTTGGAAGGTCTCCTAGTTGGACTAGGAAAGGGGGAATCCTACTCCCGGTGGGAGTAGGACTCCCCTAGGGCACGCCATAGAGAGGGCCGGCCCTCCCCTCCTCCACTCCTTTATATACGGGGGCAAGGGGCACCCCATAGACACACAAGTTGATCATCGTGATCGTTCCTTAGCCGTGTGCGGTGCCCCCCTCCACGATATTACACCTCGGTCATATTGTAGCGGTGCTTAAGCGAAGCCCTGCGACAGTTGAACATCAAGATCGTCACCACGCCGTCGTGCTGACGGAACTCCTCCCCGTACCTCTGCTGGATCGGAGTTCGGGGTGCGTCATTGAGCTGTACGTGTGTCAGGAACTCGGAAGTGCCAGAGTAACGGTGCTTGGATCGGTTGGACCGGGAAGACGTACGACTACTTCCTCTACGTTGCATCAACGCTTCCGCTTCGGTCTACGAGGGTACGTAGACAACACTCTCCCCTCTCGTTGCTATGCATCACCATGATCTTGCGTGTGCGTAGGAAATTTTTTGAAATTACTACGTTCCCCAACAGTGGTATCAGAGCCTAGGTTTTATGCGTTGATGTTATATGCACGAGTAGAACACAAGTGAGTTGTGGGCGATATAAGTCATACTGCTTACCAGCATGTCATACTTTGGTTCGGCGGTATTATTGGATGAAGCGGCCCGGACCGACATTACGCGTACGCTTACGCGAGACTGGTTCTACCGACGTGCTTTGCACACAGGTGGCTGGCGGGTGTCAGTTTCTCCAACTTTAGTTGAACCGAGTGTGGCTACGCCCCGTCCTTGCGAAGGTTAAAATAGCACTAACTTGACGAACTATCGTTGTGGTTTTGATGCGTAGGTAAGAACGGTTCTTGCTCAGCCCGTAGCAGCCACGTAAAATTTGCAACAACAAAGTAGAGGACGTCTAACTTGTTTTTGCATGGCATGTTGTGATGTGATATGGTCAAGACGTGATGCTATATTTTATTGTATGAGATGATCATGTTTTGTAACCGAGTTATCGGCAACTGGCAGGAGCCATATGGTTGTCGCTTTATTGTATGAAATGCAAACGCCCTGTAATTGCTTTACTTTATCACTAAGTGGTAGCGATAGTCGTAGAAGCAATAGATGGCGTAACGACAACGATGCTACGATGGAGATCAAGGTGTCGCGCCGGTGACGATGGTGATCACGACGGTGCTTCGAAGATGGAGATCACAAGCACAAGATGATAATGGCCATATCATATCACTTATATTGATTGCATGTGATGTTTATCTTTTATGCATCTTATCTTGCTTTGATTGACGGTAGCATTTTAAGATGATCTCTCACTAATTATCAAGAAGTGTTCTCCCTAAGTATGCACTGTTGCCAAAGTTCGTCGTGCCCAGACACCACGTGATGATCGGGTGTGATAAGCTCTACGTCCATCTACAACGGGTGCAAGCCAGTTTTGCACACGCGGAATACTCAGGTTAAACTTGACGAGCCTAGCATATGCAGATATGGCCTCGGAGCACGGAGACCGAGAGGTCGAGCGTGAATCATATAGTAGATATGATCAACATAGTGATGTTCACCATTGAAAACTACTCCATCTCACGTGATGATCGGTTATGGTTTAGTTGATTTGGATCACGTGATCACTTAGATGACTAGAGAGATGTCTGTCTAAGTGGGAGTTCTTAAGTAATATGATTAATTGAACTTAAATTTATCATGAACTTAGTCCTGGTAGTATTTTGCAAATTATGTTGTAAGATCAATAGCTTGCGTTGTTGCTTTCATATGTTTATTTTGATATGTTCCTAGAGAAAATTGTGTTGAAAAATGTTAGTAGCAATGATGCGGATTGGATCTGCGATCTGAGGTTTATCCTCATTGCTGCACAGAAGAATTATGTCCTTAATGCACCGCTAGGTGACAGACCTATTGCAGGAGCAGATGCAGACGTTATGAATGTTTGGCTAGCTCAATATGATGACTACTTGATAGTTTTGTGCACCATGCTTTATGGCTTAGAATCGGGACTTCAAAGATGTTTTGAACATCATGGACCATATGAGATGTTCCAGGAATTGAAGTTAATATTTCAAGCAAATACCCGAGTTGAGAGATATGAAGTCTCCAACAAGTTCTATAGCTAAAAGATGGAGGAGAATCGCTCAACTAGTGAGCATGTGCTCAGATTGTCTGGGCACTACAATCGCTTGAATCAAGTGGGAGTTAATCTTCCAGAAAAGATAGTGATTGACAGAATTCTCTAGTCACCATCACCAAGTTAGTAGAACTTCATGATGAACTATAGTATGCAAGGGATGATGAAAATGTGTCGGTGTACTAAAGTAGGGGTACCTTAGTATCCCGAACTTGTGCATGGGCAGTCGCAGCGTCTCGCGGCAAGGCTTGCCGGGCGTCCGCCAAGACCCTCCATAGCTCATATTGATGCCTTTCAAGAACAAAGTACTCAAACCAAGGCCCCGGCAAGAGGAGCTTACCGGGAAGGCCAACCAAGGCCCCGGCAAGAGGAGCTTGCCGGGAAGGCCACTCAAGGCATTCCAAGAAAACTTGCCGCGACGCACCGCGCGCCCCGGCAAGGCCCGGTGAGATTCAAGCTCCCGAACACGACAAGACGACGACCGCGGCAAGGAGCTTGCCGCGGGAAACCCCCACTTCGCGCCCACGCTCCAGCACACCTGCCAACGTGTCGCTCTGGGACCTTCCCAAGCACACGTGGTAGGAGGCCGTGCAGCTAGGGGTGCGAGGTGGCAAGCAGGCGCTGGCAAGAAGACCATCGTGGTGATCGGTGGTGCCCCTAACGGTCGTTTCATACACTGTTTGGGCGACCGGACGGGCATTAAATGCCCTTGTCCCCTGCCGTTAGAGTTAGGTAGGGGGCACTGTTGATAGCAGTTGTACCAACCCGCATTTTTACTCTTCTACCCCTCTTTCTATGCTACCACCTGTCGGTGACCCCTTTAGCCTATAAAAAGGAGGCCCATGCGCACGTAGAAGGGGTTGATTTTCGGTTGGGTGGGGTTCGGTTCGTTTCGGTTGGGTTCGGTTGGGTTCGACTCATTCGAAACTAGAGAACACCCACACTCTCAAGCAAGAACAATAGAGGAACACAAAGCAGCAGTAGGAGTTTTATCTCTCTGGAGAGCTCCGAAGCTGGGTAAAATCCCCCGCGCGCTCCGCCTCGATCTGCTCTTCGTGCGCCCTCCGTCCCCTTGCCGGATAGAAAAAAGGGGCCCTGCCCCATAGGTGCTCGTTCCCCGCGGCGACATCTCTGGCGCGCCAGGTAGGGGAGCGTCGAGTTTGTGCGAACCAGATCCGGCGTTTGCGCGCGCTACATCAACATCTTCATCGACATGCCACCGAAGAAGAAGGCTTCGGAGGTGGCCGCTCCGTCCACATCTATCCTACCGCCACCGGAGCAAACGGGCGGTGGGGTGGATGCCGGCGGAGGAGCGGGCGCCAGCGGAGGGACTCACATCGTCACTCGGTCCAAGGACAAGGCCCCGCAAGCTTCAGCGTCTGTACATCCGCCGCACCCCACCCAGGAGGTGCAGGATTGACAACGCCACGGTGCTCCTGGCACCGTACTCGCGTTAGAACAAGGCCAAGCTGGTGGGTCGCGGGACGCTCAAGGCCAACATGCGCGTTGACATGCCGGCACGAGCGCGGGACGGTCGCCTGGACGAGATGTTGCTCCTTCTAACAATGTTAGAAGCCTGAGCATATCCCGCACCTCGCGTCGCTCGCCACCGCCACCCAAGACTCTAGAGGAAGCGCTGGCCCGAGCCCAGCTGCTTCTAGATTACCCTCCAACGCCAGACAAGATCGACGACTGGAGGGCCACCATTCAGAGCCTTATCGGCTTCGCCAACGGCGACAAGCCCCGGCAACCGAGCACATCGAAGCCCCGGAGAGACGCACAGGCGCAAGCCGACGCCGATAAGACCGCTGGGGGTGCCACCACCGTGCACTCCCCACCACAAAGGCCAAGATCGCCGACTCGCCAGGCCAATCTCGACACCAACTCTACCGCGTCGTCGGACCCGTGAGCTCGCCGCGATCAACACCAAGTTCTCCAAGAACGACGACAAGAAGACGCTCGTACTCGCATCGAGCGCCAAAGAGAAGCGCGGAGTCAGTCAGACCAGCGCGCTGGGCCCACTGTTGATGTGCATGCGCCAGGGGAACCAGGCGACTTGCCATACGCGGTAGGTTGCCCTGCGTTCACCCGTGAGCTGCGGCAGGTCCAGTGGCCCAGTACCAAAAACTTCAAGCCAGATGTACCCGAGAAGTACGATGGCAGGATACATCCGTCGGAGTTCCTCAGCGTCTACACCATCGCGGTGCAGGCTGCCGGGGGGCGCGACGAGAAGATCCTCGCTAACTACTTCCCGCTGGTGCTCAAGCCCAACGTCAGATCTTGGCTAATGCACTTGCCGGACAACTCCATCTCTTCGTGGGCGGACCTGTGTCATCAGTTTGTCAGCGCCTTCACAGGCGGCCACAAACCTCATGGCCAGGAGAGCGATCTTCATCTGCTCGCCCAGAAGGAAGGGGAACCCCTGCGCAAGTACATACAGAAATTCAGCCAGGTGCAGCGCAACATCCCAGACGTCCACCCTGCCACGGTTATCAGCGCATTCCATCAGAACGTGCGTGACCGCAGGATGAGGGAGGAGATGGCGATGTGCAAAATCAGAGATGTCAGCGAGCTATATGCTCTGGCCGACAAGGGTGCACGTGCTGAGGAGGGGAGGAAACTCCCCGGAGAGAACGCAGGAGCAGAAGGATCTGACAGTGAGGATGCCGCCCCGGCGGAGAAGAACCGGAGGCGGAACAACAGGAAGAGAAGATCTAAGGATGTGCTAGTTGTCGAGTAGTCCGGCAATGGAGGTGGCGCCGAGAAGGCCAAAGCTGGTGACTCCGGCGAGGCTGTGGTGGCCGCCGACAAGCAGGACGGCTCCGGCAAGCAGTACTGCAAGATCCACCGCACCAAGGGCCATGACCTCTAGGCCTGCAAGAAGGTTGAGCAACTTGTTGAGCTACAAAAAGCTGAATACGAGCGCCGCGACAAGGAGAAGGCCCAGGAAGGTGGCGGAGGATCCGGCAAGAAGCGTCCCGCCCGGGGAGGGCGCCGCGACAAGGCCAAGGAGCGGCAAGGAGACAGGCCTCCCCGCGGCCGCGACAAGGACGAAGACGAAGATGAAGATGATGAGATGGAGGAGGATGAGGCCGACGAGCAGGAGTTTCAGAAGGCGACAAAGTTTTGTGCGTCGACGGCGGTGCTTCTCTGCACACCTCGCACCGCCAACTCAAACAGTGGACGCGGGAAGTGAACGCAGCAGAACCGTTCGTTGAGTCGCGCAAGCCCCTGAAGTGGTCCAGCACGCCCATCATCTTCGACATTGAGGATCACCCTGACCGCATAACTGCGGTCGGGTGCTTGCCGATGTTGGTTTCGCCAACAATCCGCAACCTCAAGGTCACGAAGATGCTGGTTGACGGCGGGGCCGGCCTGAATCTGATCTCTTCCGCGGTACTCAAGAAGCTCCAGATCCCCGACAGCGAGCTCGAAGAAACCGGCACCTTTCAAGGGATCAACCCGGGAAGGAGCAAGTCGAAGGGGAAGATCACGCTGCCAGTAACGTTTGGCAGTGAGCTGAACTTCAGGACAGAGAGAGTCACATTCGACGTTGCTGATTTTCCATTGCCCTACAATGGGATACTTGGCCGTCCAGCGCTTGCTAAGTTCATGACAGCCTCTCATCACGCCTACAACGTGCTCAAGATGCCCGGTCCGATAAGTGTCATTTCTGTCCATGGCGACAAGAAAGATGCACTTATCTGTACCGACAAAATCTACCGGGAAGCAGCAGCCGCAGCAGAACACAAACCACTTGCCGTTGAAGCTCCTGGGGGGAAGAAGAAGACCAAGTCCGGCAAGAGTAGCTCTGATGCCCACTCCGGCAAGCGCACCTCTTCGGAGTGTTGCGCTACCGTCGAGGACGCACCATCGAGCTCCACCGGCAAGTGCAAGAAGGCAAAGACAGCTTCACCACAGACCAAGAAAGTGGCCGCCAAGGAGGACGGCACTGGTGGTACCTTCACCATTAGTGCCACGCTTGACCCTAAATAGGAAAGCGCGCTCGTTGCTTTCTTGCGGGCGAATGTCAATGTATTTGCATGGCAACCATCTGACATCCCCGGTGTTCCCAGGAAAGTAATTGAGCACCACCTTGCCGTCTGCCCTCACGCGCGGCCCGTCAAGCAGAGAGTCGGAAAACAAGCAGTAGAACGCCAAGAGTTCATTGCAGAGGAAATCAAGAAATTGGAAGCAGCAGGCTTGGTCCGAGGAGTACTCCATCCAACGTGGTTAGCCAATCCAATAGTCGTGCGCAAAGCAAACAGGAAGTGGAGGCTTTGTATTGACTTCACTGATGTTAATAAAGCTTGTCCCAAGGATCCATTTCCCTTGCCGCGCATTGACCAGATTGTCGACTCCACGGCAGGGATCTGCTTTCATTCCTTGATGCATACTCAGGATATCATCAGATCTTCATGGCGGAAGAGGATGAAGAGAAAACCGCATTCATTACTCCATGTGGCACGTACTGCTTTGTACGAATGCCTTTCGGACTAAAGAATGCTGGTTCAACATTTGCAAGAGTAGTTAGTCATGCTTTTGAGCCATAGCTGCAGAGAAATGTAGAGGCTTACATGGATGACATAGTGGTCAAGAGCAAGGACAAAGAAACTTTGATCCAAGATCTGGATGAGACTTTTGCAAATCTGCGCAAGATCAATCTCAAGTTGAATCCCGAGAAGTGCGTGTTTGGAGTCCCTTCCGGCAAGCTTCTCGGATTCTTTGTGTCTCAGCGGGGGATCGAGGCCAATCCCGACAAGGTCGAAGCCATTGAACAGATCGAAGCACCGAAGCCCGTCAAGGATGTGCGAAGGCTTGCCGGCTGCGTTGCTGCTCTCAGTAGGTTCATCTCTAAGTCTGCCGAGCGTGCCCTGCCATTCTTCAAAATTTTGAAGAAGGCAGGTCCAATGAAATGGACTCCGGAAGCGGAGGCCGCGCTGCAGGACTTGAAGAGATACCTATCCTCCACTCCAATACTTGTCGCACCTAAGCCACAAGAGAAGTTGCTGCTATATCTGGCGGCAACCAATCAAGTGGTTAGTGCTGCATTAGTAGCGGAGAGGGAGGCAGATGATGAGCCAGCGACCGCGGCAAGCAAGTCCAGCGACAAGCAGGGGGCTTCCCCGACAAGTTCTGGTTCTGACAAGGATGGATCTGCGCAGCCACAAGGAGAGAAACAGAAGAAGATGGTGCAGCGCCCAGTTTACTTTGTCAGTTCCCTTCTGTAGGGGGCTAGATCAAGGTACTCTGGTGTGCAGAAATTGCTTTTCGGCCTTCTCATGGCCTCGAGGAAGCTGCGCCATTACTTTCAAGCGCACGAAATCACAGTTGTCACTCGCTTTCCATTGAAGAGGATACTGCAGAATCCAGAAGCAACAGGCAGGATTGTCGAGTGGGCGCTGGAATTGTCAAGCTTTGGCCTCAAGTTTGAAAGTACCTCAACTATCCAGAGCCGAGCATTGGCAGAATTCATAGCAGAATGGACGCCAACACCTAATGAAGAAACTCCGGAGAGGAGCATCTCCGTCAAGGAAGCAAGCAAAGAATGGATCATGTACTTTGACGGTGCCTTCTCGCTGCAAGGCGCCGGTGCGGGCGTGCTACTTGTCGCACCCACCGGAGAGCACCTCAAGTACGTGGTCCAGATGCACTTTCCCAAGGAGCAAGCAACAAACAATACTGCAGAGTATGAAGGCTTGCTTGCCGGACTCAGGATCGCGGCAGACCTTGGGATCAAGAAGCTTATTGTCAGGGGTGACTCACAGCTTGTCGTCCGTCAAGTAAACAAAGATTATCAGAGTCCATTGATGGAAGCCTACATCGATGAAGTGAGGAAGTTGGAAGAGCATTTTGATGGCCTGCAAATGGAACATATTCCAAGAGCTCAAAATGACATTGCAGACGGCCTGTCAAAGTGCGCCGCACTCAAGTTACCTGTGGAACCAGGGATTTTTGTGCTCAAGTTGACTCAACCATCTGTAACACCATCAACTGGACAGAGCAAGAAGAGGAAGTTGATTACTGGCGACCACCTTCCGGCAGAGCTCCCCGAAGCCGCCGTCAAGAAGGTCCCCGAGATCAACACAAAGAACGCTGAGGGGCAGTCTGCTCCGACAAGCCCCAGGGTTTGTTTCGTTCAAGCAGACGCTCCCGACAAGCTGTGTCCCGACACGCTTGCCAGGGAGCATCATGCTCCGGCTGAATCACAGATTCTGGCCGTGGAAGCAGATGTTCCCGCAGCAGCATTTGCGCCCTTAGTCCTTGTCGTCGAGCCACAGGCTCCGGCATGGGCACAGCAGATTGTCCATTTTCTTCAAACAGGAGAACTTCCCGAAGAGCAGGAAGAAGCGGAGAGAGTAGCCCGGCAATCAAGTATGTACCAGTTTGTCGATGACATACTGTACAGAAGAAGATTCAACGGAGTGAAATTGAAGTGCATTTCCCGGGAAGATGGACAGGAGCTGTTGGCGGAGATACATGGAGGCATATGTGGTCACCACATTGGCGCAAGAGCACTTGCCGGCAAAGCTTTCCGGCAAGGTTTCTTCTGGCCGACAGCCCTCCAAGATGCAACTGCACAAGTAACCAAGTGTGAAGCGTGCCAGTTCCACTCCAAGCAGATACATCAACCAGCTCAAGCTCTCCAAACAATCCCTTTATCCTGGCCATTTTCGGTCTGGGGGCTCGACATCCTCGGCCCCTTTCCCCGAGCTGTCGGGGGCTTTGAGTACTTGTACGTTGCAATCGACAAGTTCACAAAGTGGCCTGAAGTGGAAGCAGTGAGGAAGGTGACAGCACAGTCAGCAGTCAAGTTCTTCAGGTCAATTGTTTGCCGTTTTGGAATCCCTAACAGGATCATCGCCGACAATGGCACACAATTCACGAGCCGCACCTTCATGCAGTACGTCCAAGGTCTTGGCGCCAAGATCTGCTTCGCTTCTGTTGCTCACCCGAGAAGCAACGGTCAAGCGGAGAGGGCAAACGCTGAAGTGCTGCGCGGGCTCAAGACCAGAACTTTCGACAGGCTGCACAAGTGCGGAAGAAATTGGATCGAGGAGCTGCCGGTGGTTCTTTGGTCAATCAGAACGACACCAAATCGAGCCACTGGCCAGACACCTTTTGCTCTAGTATATGGAGCAGAAGCAGTTCTCCCCACGGAACTCGTATACGGATCGCCCCGAGTGCTCGCTTATGATGAGCTTGAGCAAGAGCAGCTGCGGCAAGATGACGCGCTGCTCCTCGAGGAAGATCGTCTTCAGGCTGATGTACGAGATGCTCGCTACCAGCAAGCTTTGCGCCGCTACCACAGCCGCAAAGTTAATGCCAGAAGCTTCGAGGAAGGCGACCTTGTTCTTCGGCGCGTTCAATCCGCCAAGAATTCCAACAAGTTGACGCCGAAGTGGGAAGGCCCTTATCGGGTGAAACGAGTCACTAGGCCTGGCGCTGTCCGCCTTGAGACCGAAGATGGATTTCCGGTGAGCAACTCCTAGAACATAGAGCATCTTCGTAAGTTTTACCGTAAGGCGCGGTTGCCGGAACCTATTCCGGCAACCACCTTTCTGTACAAGTCTTGCCGTTGTTGCATATAATCCTTTGTACAGAGCCGGGCGCAGATCCCGTGCATAAAGTTTATGTGCTCAGCACATGTTGTCAAATTTCATGCCTTTTTCTTTTATGCATGTATTATCTGACACTTTGTGCGGCACTCGCCTTCGGTAAGCAATAACGAGCCACAAGGCTCCATATCTTTATTCTCTCTTCTTTTTTTTGTTCAAAAAGAAGGTCCCTTCGCCACAAGTTCACGGGGGGGGGGGGGAGGAGAAGATAAAGGTGTGGACCGGGCGTCGTTCAAAGAAGTATGGCCTTGCCGGGACACAAACGACAGAAAAGCTAAGTTGTCAAAGTCTGAACACAGCCAGTTTTAAATTCTTTATGTTATACTCCTTGAACGACCATGCCTTGTATAGAAAACCTGTGCGCGAAGGAATCGACTCGTGGCTAAGTTGCGCCCTTAATTTGTTTCGAGTCCGCTCGACAATGAAAGTGTGCCGCAACTAGCCCCGACCAGATTTCTTGCCGGAACCGGCACCGCCAGCGAGCTGCTGATGTTCCGCACTCAGCACTCGCGGCAAGCGTGCTCCGGCACCGCCAGCGAGCTGCTGATGTTCCGCACTCAGCACTCCCGGCAAGCGTGCCCGTCCCGGCGAGTTCCCTAAAAGCGTAGGGTAAAAACATGCAAGGGATGGAATTGAGTAAAGGATATAACATAACAAGCATTCCCTCTTTCATTAAAAAAACATCCCCCTCGGGTACAATCCATGGAGGATGAAAAACATGAAAGAGAGGATTACAAGTTTTAGATGCGGCTAAGGCCCGGAGGCTTAAAAATTAAAAAGATAAGATGCCCGTAATCCCTTTCCTGTCCCTCTCTTCAGGAGATAGGTCAAGGAGGTGAAAAGGGCAAAAGAGGCGCCTAGGCGAGCTACAGGTGCCAGAAGACACCAAGAGAACAGCCCGGGGGTTGTCCGAAGGCTGGACAGTGATGGTGGCGCCGGAAGCGGGGCTCGAAGACGGGGCGGCAGGACGTCAGCATGCTGTCGAGGGCACCACGCCCTCATACTCCAACCTGACGGCCTTGTCGCCAGCCCTCTTCCCCTTCCGCAGCCTCCCTACGCCAGTCGCCCAAGGAGACGACCCCGGGGAGTTCAAGGAGCCGGCGACACGGATGATGGGGTCGCCGGTGCCGCGCAAAGCGGCGCCCGACACCTAGTCGGACCCGCCATCCCACCGCCCGCTACCCTCATCGTCGCTGTCGCTCCCCTCCTCGTCACTCTCGCTCGAGGGAGAGCCTTCGCTATCGGAGGAGCTATCCACACAGCACTTTGCCCGAGTGCCGAAGCTGGGTAAAATCGCGTGCGCGGTGGAAGCGGAAAGATATGCGGTGTGACCTAGGCCGCGCATGCCCGTGCACTGTTATGGGCCTGGCCCAACAGCGCTCGGCACCGTGTATGGCCCAGGCCCGGGGGCTCCTATCGGTGTACTAAAGTAGGGGTACCTTAGTATCCCGAACTTGTGCACGGGCAGTCGCAGCGTCCCGCGGCAAGGCTTGCCGGGCGTCCGCCAAGACCCTCCGTAGCTCATATTGATGCCTTTCAAGAACAAAGTACTCAAACCAAGGCCCCGGCAAGAGGAGCTTACGGGGAAGGCCAACCAAGGCCCCGGCAAGAGAAGCTGGCCGGGAAGAACAAGGCCCCGGCAAGAGGAGCTTGCCGAGAAGGCCACTCAAGGCATTCCAAGAAAACTTGCCGCGACGCACCGCGTGCCCCGGCAAGGCCCGGTGAGCGACAAGCTCCCGAACACGACAAGACGACGACCGCGGCAAGGAGCTTGCCGTGGGAAACCCCCACTTCGCGCCCGCGCTCCAGCACACCTGCCAACGTGTCGCTCTGGGACCTTCCCAAGCACACGTGGCAGGAGGCCGTGCAGCTAGGGGTGCGAGGTGGCAAGCAGGCGCTGGCAAGAAGACCATCGTGGCGATCGGTGGCGCCCCTAACGGTCATTTCATACACTGTTTGGGCGACCGGACGGGCATTAAATGCCCTTGTCCCCTGCCGTCAGAGTTAGGTAGGGGGCATTGTTGATAGCAGTTGTACCAACCCGCGTTTTTACTCTTCTACCCCTCTTTCTACGCTGCCACCTGTCGGTGACCCCTTTAGCCTATAAAAAGGAGGCCCATGCGCACGTAGAAGGGGTTGATTTTCGGTTGGGTGGGGTTTAGTTCGTTTCGGTTGGGTTCGGTTCGGTTCGACTCATTCGAAACTAGAGAACACCCACACTCTCAAGCAAGAACAATAGAGGAACACAAAGCAGCAGTAGGAGTTTTATCTCTCCGGAGAGCTCCGAAGCTGGGTAAAATCCCCCGCGCGCTCCGCCTCGATCTGCTCTTCGTGCGCCCTCCGCCCCCTTGCCGGACAGAAAAAAGGGGCCCTGCCCCATAGGTGCTCGTTCCCCACGGCGACAAAATGATTCCCGAATTTTTCATGATGATGAAATCGATGAAGGTAGAAATCAAGAAAGAACATCAAGTGTTGATGGTTAACAAGACCACTAGTTTCAAGAAAAGGGCAAAGGGATAGAAGGGAACTTCAAGAAGAACGGCAAGCAAGTTGCTGCTCAAGTGAAGAAGCCCAAGTCTGGACCTAAGCCTGAGACTAAGTGCTTCTACTGCAAAGGGACTGGTCACTGAAAGTAGAACTACCCCAAGTATTTGGCGGATAAGAAGGATGGCAAAGTGAACAAAGGTATATTTGATATACATGTTATTGGTGTGTACTTTACTAGTGTTTATAGCAACCCCTCGGTATTTGGTACTGGTTCAGTTGCTAAGATTAGTAACTCGAAACAGGAGTTGCAGAATAAACAGAAACTAGTTAAGGGTGAAGTGACGATGTGTGTTGAAAGTAGTTTCAAGATTGATATGATCATCATCGCACACTCCCTATACTTTCAGGATTAGTGTTGAACCTAAATAAATGTTATTTGGTGTTTGCGTTGAGCATGAATATGATAGTGTTTATTGCAATACGGTTATTCATTTAAGTAAGAGAATAAACTGTTGTTCTGTTTACATGAATAAAACCTTATATGGTTACACATCCAATGAAAATGGTTCATTGGATCTCGATCGTAGTAATACACATATTCATAATATTGAAACCAAAAGATGCAAAGTTAATAGTGATAGTGCAACTTATTTGTGGCACTGCCGTTTAGGTCATATTGGTGTAAAGCGCATGAAGAAACTCCATGCTGATGGGATTTTGGAATCACTTGATTATGAATCACTTGATGCTTGCGAACCATGCCTCATGGGCAAGATGACTAAGACTCCGTTCTCCGGAACAGTGGAGCGAGCAACTAACTTATTGGAAATAATACATACTGATGTATGCGATCCAATGAGTGTTAAGGCTCGCGGAGGGTATCGTTATTTTCTGACCTTCACAGATGACTTGAGCAGATATGGGTATATCTACTTGATGAAACATAAGTCTGAAATAGTTGAAAGGTTCAAAGAATTTCAGAGTGAAGTAGAAAAATCATCGTAACAAGAAAAATAAAGTTTCTACGATCTGATCGCGCAGACGAATATTTGAGTTGCGAGTTTGGTCTTCAATTAAAACAATGTGGAATAGTTTCACAGCTCGCGCCACCTGGAACACCACAACGTTATGGTGTGTCCGAACGTCGTAACTGCACTTTATTGGATATAGTGCGATCTATGATGTCTCTTACTGATTTACCGCTATTGTTTTGGGGTTATGCTTTAGAGACAGCCACATTCACGTTAAATAGGGCACCATCAAAATCCGTTGAGACGACACCTTATGAACTATGGTTTGGCAAGAAACCAAAGTTGTCGTTTCTTAAAGTTTGGGGCTGCGATGCTTATGTGAAAAAGCTTCAACCTGATAAGCTCGAACCCAAATCGAAGAAATGTGTCTTCGTAGGATACCCAAAGGAGACAGTTGGGTACACCTTCTATCACAGATCCGAAGGCAAGACATTCACTGCTAAGAATGGATCCTTTCTAGAGAAGGAGTTTCTCTCGAAGGAAGTGAGTGGGAGGAAAGTAGAACTTGATGAGGTAACTGTACCTGCTCCCTTGTTGGAAAATAGTACATCACAGGAACTGGTTTCTGTGACGTCAAAACCAACTAGTGAGGAAGTTAATGATGATGATCATAGAACTTCAGATCAAGTTACTACAGAACCTCGTAGGTTAAACAGAGTAAGATCCGCACCTGAGTGGTACGGTAATCCTGTTCTGGAAGTCATGCTACTAGATCATGATGAACCTACGAACTATGAAGAAGCGATGGTGAGCCCAGATTCCGCAAAATGGCTTGAAGCCATGAAATCTGAGATGGGATCCATGTATGAGAACAAAGTATGGACTTTAGTTGACTTGCCCGATGATCGGCAAGCAATTGAGAATAAATGGATCTTCAAGAAGAAGACTGACGCTGACGGTAATGTTACTGTCTACAAAGCTCGACTTGTTGCAAAAGGTTTTCGACAAGTTCAAGGGATTGACTACGATGAGACCTTCTCACCCGTAGCGATGCTTAAGTCTGTCCGAATCATGTTAGCAATTGCCACATTTTATGATTATGAAATTTGGCAAATGGATGTAAAAACTGCATTCCTGAATGGGTTTCTGGAGGAAGAGTTGTATATGATACAACCAGAAGGTTTTATCGATCCAAAGGAAGCTAACAAAGTGTGCAAGCTCCAGCAATCCATTTATGGACTGGTGCAAGCCTCTCGGAGTTGGAATAAACGCTTTGATAGTGTGATCAAAGCATTTGGGTTTATACAGACTTTTGGAGAAGCCTGTATTTACAAGAAAGTGAGTGGGAGCTCTGTAGCATTTCTAATATTATATGTGGATGACATATTATTGATTGGAAATGATATAGAATTTCTGGATAGCATAAAGGGATACTTGAATAAAAGTTTTTTAAAGAAAGACCTCAGTGAAGCTGCTTACATATTGAGCATCAAGATCTATAGAGATAGATCAAGACGCTTGATAAGTTTTTTCAATGAGTACATACCTTGACAAGATTTTGAAGTAGTTCAAAATGGAACAGTCAAAGAAAGAGTTCTTGCCTGTGTTACAAGGTGTGAAATTGAGTAAGACTCAAAACCCGACCACGGCAGAAGATAGAAAGAGAATGAAAGTCATTCCCTATGCCTTGGAAATAGGTTCTATAAAGTATGCCATGCTGTGTACCAGATCTATTGTGTACCCTACACTGAGTTTAGCAAGGGAGTACAATAGTGATCTAGGAGTAGATCACTGGACAGCGGTCAAAATTATCCTTAGTGGAATAAGGATATGTTTCTCGATTATGGAAGTGACAAAAGGTTCGTCGTAAAGGGTTACGTCGATGCAAGTTTTGACACCGATCTGGATGACTCTAAGTCTCGATCTAGATACATATTGAAAGTGGGAGCAATTAGCTAGAGTAGCTCCATGCAGAGCATTGTAGACATAGAAAATTGCAAAATACATAACGGATCTGAATATGGAAGACCCGTTGACTAAGATTCTCTCACAAGCAAAACATGATCACACCTTAGTACTCTTTGGGTGTTAATCACATAGCGATGTGAACTAGATTACTGAATCTAGTAAACCCTTTGTGTGTTGGTCACATGGCGATGTGAACTATGGGTGTTAATCACATGATGATGTGAACTATCGATGTTAATCACATGGTGATGTGATCTAGATTATTGACTCTAGTGCAAGTGGGAGACTGAAGGAAATATGCCCTAGAGGCAATAATAAAGTTATTATTTATTTCCTTATTTCATGATAAATGTTTATTATTCATGCTAGAATTGTATTAACCAGAAACATAATACATGTGTGAATACATAGACAAACATAGTGTCACTAGTATGCCTCTACTTGACTAGCTCGTTAATCAAAGATGGTTATGTTTCCTAGCCATGGACAAAGAGTTGTTATTTGATTAACGGGATCACATCATTAGTTGAATGATCTGATTGACATGACCCATTCCGTTAGCTTAGCACCCGATCGTTTAGTATGTTGCTATTGCTTTCTTCATGACTTATACATGTTCCTATGACTATGAGATTATGCAACTCCCATTTAACGGAGGAACACTTTGTGTGCTACCAAACGTCACAACATAACTGGGTGATTATAAAGGTGCTCTACAGGTGTCTCCAAAGGTACTTGTTGGGTTGGCGTATTTCGAGATTAGGATTTGTCACTCCGAATGTTGGAGAGGTATCTCTGGGCCCTCTCGGTAATGCACATCACTTAAGCCTTGCAAGCATTGCAACTAATGAGTTAGTTGCGAGATGATGTATTACGGAACGAGTAAACAGACTTGCCGGTAACGAGATTGAACTAGGTATTGGATACCAACAATCGAATCTCGGGCAAGTAACATACCGATGACAAAGGGAACAATGTATGTTGTTATGCGGTCTGACCGATAAAGATCTTCGTAGAATATGTAGGAACCAATATGAGCATTCAAGTCCCGCTATTGGTTATTGGCCAGAGACGTGTCTCGGTCATGTCTACATTGTTCTCGAACCGTAGGGTCCGCACGCTTAAGGTTTCGGTGACAGTTATATTATGAGTTTATGAGTTTTGATGTACCGAAGGAGTTCGGAGTCCCGGATGAGATCGGGGATATGACGAGGAGTCTCGAAATGGTCGAGACGTAAAGATCGATATATTGGACGACTATATTCGGAGTTCGGAAAGGTTCCGAGTGATTCGGGTATTTTTCGGAGTACCGGAGAGTTACGGGAATTCGCCGGGGAGAAGTATTGGGCCTTATTGGGCCATACGGGAAAGAGAGAGGGGCTGCCTAGGGCAGGCTGTGCGCCCCCCCCCCATGGCTTAGTCCGAATTGGACTAGGGGGAGGGGCCGCACCCCCTCCTTCCTTCCCTTCTCTCTTCCCCTTCCTTGTCTCCTACTCCTACTACTTGGAAGGTCTCCTAGTTGGACTAGGAAAGGGGGAATCCTACTCCCGGTGGGAGTAGGACTCCCCTAGGGCGCGCCATAGAGAGGGCCGGCCCTCCCCTCCTCCACTCCTTTATATACGGGGGCAGGGGGCACCCCATAGACACACAAGTTGATCATCGTGATCGTTCCTTAGCCGTGTGCGGTGCCCCCCTCCATGATATTACACCTCGGTCATATTGTAGCGGTGCTTAAGCGAAGCCCTGCGACAGTTGAACATCAAGATCGTCACCACGCCGTCGTGCTGACGGAACTCCTCCCCGTACCTCTGCTGGATCGGAGTTCGGGGTGCGTCATCGAGCTGTACGTGTGTCAAGAACTCGGAAGTGCCGGAGTAACGGTGCTTGGATCGGTTGGACCGAGAAGACGTACGACTACTTCCTCTATGTTGCATCAACGCTTCCGCTTTGGTCTACGAGGGTACGTAGACAACACTCTCCCCTCTCGTTGCTATGCATCACCATGATCTTGCGTGTGCGTAGGAAATTTTTTGAAATTACTACGTTCCCCAACACCAACACACTCAAGAAGGCGGTCTCTGAGCAAAACTCGATCCCATTACAGTAGAAGAAGAAGGGACGGAAAAGAAAGAATAACAAGGGTGCGAACCAGCCGGCACCGAGTATGATCCGTGCTCGGGACGAGCCACCTTCACCTAAGGATATCTCGAGGAGGGTGCATGTGGTGGGCAGGCTGATGCTACCGACTAATCTGCTCAATGATGCAACTGGTGTTATGCGGAGTCTGCATGACAGTGTTCTTTCTTTGGAGAAGCGGCATCTCTCCGAGAATGATGTGGCATACCCGGTTTTCGTGGCCAAGGTGCCAGAGGGCAAGGGCTTTGTCGATAGCACCATCGGGGTATGATCGTCCTGCGGTTTGATGACATCTTCACTATGTTTAACCTTCATCCACTGCACTACACCTTCATTCGGCTATTTTCGCTAAGTATGGAGATGCGGATCATTAGAGACAAGACCCTGGACATCGTGATAGTCGACCCCTTCTACATGCGAGCTGGGGACTGGCAAGTCGCGAGTTCGTACCTCGAAGGCGTCATTCTGGCAAACCTAGATAAGGATAACTTCCTCATGCCTTACTTTCCCGAGTAAGTCATCCCCTCACCGCCCCGTAACATATGATTTCTTAGATTTCGATCGTTCTTTTTTTTCTAACATTCCGTGTTTTGTGCAGTGACACACATTGCACACTCATCCTCTTAAGCCCGAAATATTCCATGGCCACGTATTTCGACTCGGACCGTCAGTCGAAGAAAGACTACATAAATATCAAGAAAGTTCTTGATGAAGCTCTTCCCGGCTACACCAGATCTGGAGGCACCTTCAGCAGGCCAATTCATAGGTACGGCAAGCACGTGTTCACCCACAATACGACATTCCCCTGCGTCAAGCAGCCGCCTGGCGGTCAGAAGGATGCCTACTACGCCCTCCATCACATGCGGGCGATCGTACGGGACCATAATCACCTTCTGCTACCAAATAATCTCAAAGATTGGGCCACACGCTTGTCGGCAATCCAGGACGCGGACATCAGACAAGAATTCTTTCGCATCTAGTCGGAGTTTGAGGAAATCATCCATCAAGATGTCCTTCGTACCTCGAGGCAGTTCTACCTCAAATATCAACCATCCAAAAGTGAGATAGAAACAACGCTACAAATGCAGGCTGACAACGACAGAGATTTCATGACCATCACGATAGACGGCGGAATCATCCATGCTCCGGTCCCTGAGTCGAGTCGAAAGTAGTGATGCTATGTAGTTCTGAAATATCGATTAGCTCATGTTGTAATTAACTTTAATGAACTTGTACGTCTCTTTAGTTTGGACAATTGTTCAACTTATATGTAATCGATGCTATTTATTAGTAGGACCATGAATCGTGCTATTAATGTGTTGCTTTTCTCTTCTGATCCTTTTGTTGCATACTTATATATTGCTTATGTATTATCTGTGAATTGCTACTAACGTTTTGTTTGTCTAGTGCATAGAGATGTCGTCGTATGTCGTGTACAAGGGTAAGGTTCCCGGAGTCTACGACGACTGGGAGGAGTGTCGAAGACAGGTTCACCGTTTCAGCGGTAACAGTTACAAAGGGTACACCACTAGGGCGGAGGCGGAAGCTAGATACGCGCGCTATCTAGCGGGAGAGAGGAGGGAGTGTTGGAGGAACCGGATGAAGACCAGTTTCATCGTGATGATGCTCATCGTGATGACCGCAGCTCTCTTCTATGTGATGGTAGTTTAGATGATCGATATCGACTTGTAATGTGAAGACAAACTCGCTACTCGCGGTCTAGAGACTTGTAATGTTCTAACTTTGTTCGGTATTTTGAATTCGGAGACTAATATGATGAATTGTATCCAGAGACTAATCTTCTATTGTATTTGATAAATCTGCTGTTTATATGTTGTGTTGTCTATATTCTGTGCAATAATGTATTTTGTAACCTGTGCAAATATCAGAAAAGAACAAAAAATCCTAATATTCATAGTAGTGGCGCACCATATTGCACTTTAGTGGCGCACTGCAATAAACACACCAGTGGCGCATTATCTAGAAGTGCGCCATTAGTAACCCAGAGCACAAGGTAAATATGGCCCCCTGGGAGGCATAGTAATGGTGCACTGGTGGACATAGTAATGGCGCATGGTGTGGTGCGCCACTATTATCTGGGATACTAGTGGCGCACCAGAGGTGAGCCATTACTATTTGTTACTAGTGGCGTGTTAATAGTGGCGCACCTGTAGTGCGCCATTAATAGCAAAAACAGGTGCGCCACTAACAACCCTTTTTCTAGTAGTGAAGGCTATCATGCCAGCTTCACTAAAGCAAGACTCGAGCCTCGAAAGCCGCTCCTTTTGTCGTGCCTCAAAAGCCGACATTTCTATACTCTGTCATCATACAAATACATCATTATACATTGCATCACCATACCATGCATCATATATGCATGGATATACTGGTTTATGTTGTAGGGACCAATTTTTCAAACCGGGTTACATTATTCAAATCTTTAATAGCCAACATGGCTGGATTTTCATTATGGTTATCATAACCAGTATTTAATGACTGAGGTTTCCAAAGCCGCTTTAGAAAAATGGCTATTATTTCCTCATCCAAAAATACCAGCTTACTGCAAGGAGCATGGTTCAATATTGATATGCAATGCATTCAGTAACATTATACAGACAGTGGATATAATTTTATTCTACAATGGAAGAAATAGTCTCGAGTCGCTGCAGGCACACGACCCGGCACTTGGGGGATACATTATTCAAATCACGATTATATCAAGTATGCAACTCCCATGGCACTACAAGCATGCACCACGACACTTGGGGGCTAATGCAAGTTGTTTTTCAAATCATCACATTGTCAACACACCGGGTTATCTCAGGGAGATGAGCCGGCCTTCCATCAATTTCTAAAGTCCCAGCCCAGTATTATCTTACTGAGCCGGCCCTTGGGGACTACAGCATTCAGTTCTTTACCAAAGTCATAAGGTCCAAATTGGAAGACCCGACCCATCACATACTATTGACCCGACCCTTGGGGGCTACATATTGCTCCTCAATTCTATATAATCAGATCTTCAAAAGTCCCTGCTCATTATTGCATAATGACCTGGCCCTTGGGGGCTACACTGGCTGAAGTTTTTGAGCATAAGACAATTACAAGTCCCAAGTTGTTGCAGGCAAGACAACCCGGTACTTGGGGGCTACATGTGTGGAATACAAAACATTCAACTTATGACTGGTGACTCAGATGATCGACCCGGATTTCTCTAGAATTGCAACATTTATATTGAAGCAAGTCTTAAGCTATCACTATGTTCCCCTCTTAAGACTTGGGGGCTATAGGTAATATGGATATAAGAAAGGTATACCTTCAAATTCTCAGTTATGAGTGAACCAGGTCTCATATTTTTTTGATGGAGAAATTTGCAAAGATTATTTCCTCTAAGCTACTCAGACAAGTCTGAAGCATTGAAAGTTGGTACAACATCAGATGAAAATTTCTTTTTATCAAGCCAAGGCGTTTTTAAGACAATTCAAGATATCATATGGTTATCTTTTCTACATGGAATTACCATTGACATATTCATATGCAGAGACCTAGATTTTCAGGAGCCGGTTCACTATCTATTATTATTTCAAGAAGCTTAGCATGAATGCATGCCAAGCCTGCATCAAGCTAATCTGGGGGCTAATGTCGGGGGAATTACCCGCGGTTAAACCCGGCTCGTGATATTAAGTCATCTCTGGACTTAAGCAGCCATATTAAGTCATCTCTGGACTTTACCCGGCATCTTATTTAACTCGGCACGTGTAACCCGACAGGCATAACCCGGCAGGCGTAACCATGCAGATTGTGTAACCCGGCATCCAACCCAGCAGATTGTGTAACCTGACATCTTACTTAACCCGGCAAATGAGTCCTGGGTTAAGAAGCCCATGGTGAGAAGCCCGTTGTAAGAAGCCCGTCATAAGAAGTCCGTTGTAAGAAGCTCGTCCTAAGAAGTCCGTCGTAAGAAGCCAGAATAGGTTAAATCCTTATCCTACTAGGACTCTACATGTAAGTCACCCCTTCAACTTATATAAGGAGGGGCAGAGCACCCAAGAGGGACAAGTTTTCAGATAGACAGGTCTTAGATAGACAAGTCTCGCGACAGATGTTTTGAGAGGTCTCGAGACACATGATTTGATAGCTCTCGATATGAGGCAGTGAAATAGCACCCTTGTAATTGATACTCAAGCAATACAATAAGCATGATGTAGGCCTTTACCTCCAGCGTGAGGGGCCGAACCTGGGTAAAAACTCGCGTCTCTCGATTTCGATCAACCCCGTTCAAGCTACCACCTAGTTGTGATGGCCTCACGACTAAGTCCTCACACTAGGACATCTGCCGTGACAAAACCACGACAAAGGCGCAGGGGCAACTGGTGTCCAAAACGACGAGCCGTCTTGGTCCAACGATACTGACCAGATGGAGCTGTGACGGAAGGGCATTCGAGCGAGCCGAGGGGAAAAGGTAAGGGCAAAACTGAGCATGCCCGGAAAATAAGGGTAAAACCCATGGGTGGGAACCAACTAGGGGCAAAGATGCAATTGTCCCGAAAGTAATTAAGTCTTTTCATAACTTTATTATGTGCGATTGTTATAGCTTTGTATTTCTCTCCGATCTATCTGTTTGGTTTGACCAACTAGATTGATTTATCTTATGCGGGAGAGGTGCTTTGTAGTAGGTTCTATATTGCGATGTCTTCACTCTATGACAGGAGGGGTAGCGAGACACGTATTTGTATTGTTGCTACTAATGATAAAACAACAGGGTCTAATCATATTGCTTGATTTTATTCTGTCTATATTATGTCATCATACTTCATGCATTACTCTGTTTCTTATGAACTTAATACCAATACCTAGAGAGGCAAGCATAAAATGATCTCGAAGTGGAGTAATAGTAGTAGGCATCAGTAAGTTTAACAGTCTACTTGTCACGGACTTAATGCCTATGTATTGATAACATCATAACTATGCACTTTTCTATCAATTGTCCGACAGTAATTATTCACCCACCGCATGCTATGTTCTTGAGAGAGATGTCTCTAGTGAAACTATGACTCCCAGATCTATTCACCATATTTACTAAAACCTAAAAAGACCCTTACAATTTACTTTTCCAATTTATATATCTATCACAATCAGAATTAATCTTTGCAAATAACGAGTACAAGGGGATTGACAACCCTATTGCCCGTGTTGGGTGCAAGTATTTTGTTTGTGTGTGTGCAGGTACTGTCAACCTTTGTTTGTGTGAATCTCCTATTGGTTCGAGAACCTTGGTTCTCTACTAAGGGAAATACTATCCGCTACTGTATTGCTTCTCCCTTCCTCTTCGGGAAAAAACACAACGCAACTCACAAGTAGCACACCACCACCATCATCTTCAACTTGGACCGGAGAAAGAGCACCACCACCGCCGCCGCCATCCACATGGTATGCCAAAGCATCAACCCCACCTCCACCACCATGGTCGAAACCAACACCATCTCCGAATGCACCTCCACCATCATTGCCGAAGCCACCACCTCCAAAGTCCAAACCCAACACCACCACCCATGGCACCAACACCCCTATGTTGAACCCTCCACCCCCTCCACCACCTCAAACCCACCACCTCCACCCATGTCGAACCCTCCATCACCCATGTCGAAGCCACCTCCACCAACATTGCCGAAAGCAAAACTCCCTTCAAACCCAACACCATCACCGGCCATAAGATTTTGAAGCTCGAAGGAAAAGGGGGAGTTAGGAAGCGACCGGAAGTTGGGTTCGCGCCAAGGGAAAGGGGAGCCAGCAAAATCAAGGGGAATCCTATAGATATGACGGAAATGGGCCGACGTATCTAGGATCCCATAAAAAAATATTAAGGACGGACGAATTTAAGAATTCTATTTGGACCGGTAAAATGGTCTCCGTTCCATAGACCAAATATATTCGGACCGGCAAAATGGCCTTCGTCCCGTAAAGCAGCGGTTATTTTACTGGATGAAGACGCTGAATGGTGCGTAGTTGGCTGCTTCATGCGAGGCCGTGAGCACCCCCGGCTTCTGGCATTCGGCCAACACAAATCCACGACACAGTTTGAAACTTTGAATCACAAACGGCTGGGGCCTCGCCTTCTCGAGACACCACCGCAAGCATCTCCATACCCCGGCTTCCCTCCCCGCCCTTCTCTCCACTCGCCCTCTCCTTCCATTCGCGAAGCAGCCACTCCGCTCTCGCTCCCGTCGAACCCACCCAGCACCTCGAATTCCACTTCCACCACCTAGTAAGTCTCCTCCTCCCCCTCTCGTCTCCTACCTCGCTCGTGCCGCTCGATTCGGCCGGGAAATCCTAAGGCGACTCGGCTCCCATCGGTGGCGCGCGTCAAGTGCTCGACGATACTCCTCGTGCCGGATTCCTCACCTCCGATCGCTCGGTTTCTGCAGGAGGTCGACGGTGGCCGCCATGGGGCCTCTCGGCGACTCGTACGCGCTGCGCTGTGTCTCCGACCTGCCCCCGCCGTTCCGCCCCGTGTTTGGGTTCAGGTACGTGCGTGGCGATGCATACGCCCATCAAACTCCGTGTTTTTTTTTTTTGGTTTCTATATGCATTGTCCTTCTGCAACATTCCGTTTGGCTGCACGATCGCGCATGGATAGTATTCAGTGGCTTGAGATTTTGAGTAGCCTCGTGGGGCACGAGGCTAAACTGGTAGGCTAATAGCTTCGTCATGGCGGAAAATTGGGCATCACTGCGGGGAGGAATTTGGACTGCTCTGTGGCATGATGGAGTTGGGATGGTATTCATAGTTCCTTCTGTTGTGTCTTCTCTGCAGGTACTTCAACTCCTTGCAGAGCGAGTGCTTCCCTGTGTGCTTCCTCTCGGATGTAAACATGGTTGTCTCTGCGCCTACTGGGAGTGGTAAGACCGTACTGTTTGAGCTTTGCATTCTGAGGCTCCTCTCGAGGTTCCTCACAACGGACTGGAGGTTCAGTCTGCTAAAAGGAACTCTGAAAACAGTACGTGCTGACTAGCTTTTCTCAAACAATGTTGGGGCTAAGATCGGGAGTCTAGCTAGGACAATAATCGTAATTTCCACTCCGTGCTTCACTGGGGTTGCGCGGTTAGATCTATATCGCTCCCATGAAGGCGTTGGTGCAGGAGAAGATGCGTGACTGGAAAGTGAAGCTGGGCTCGTTGGGGATAAATTGCTTGGAGATGACTGGTGATAGTGAATTCTTTAACAAGAAGGCCATACATGATTCCGATTTGATCCTGACCACTCCTGAGGTATATGTCACTACTTGTTTTGCTTCTTATTATGATCTAAATAAACCTCTGCTTCTGCAAACTATTTTCCTATTTTTTTTATCCAACATTTGCATGCAGAAGTTCGATTCTATGAGCCGTCATGGAGTAAGGGATGGAGGATTGGGTTTCTTCAGTGATATTGCTCTGGTCCTTATTGATGAAGTTCATCTTCTCAATGATCCACGTGGAGCTGCCCTGGAAGCAGTGGTCAGTAGAATAAAAATGCTTTCTCGACTTGGCAACATGAAATCTGCTCCATTGGCAAATGTTCGATTCATAGCAGTTTCTGCAACTATCTCTAATGCTGAGGATATAGGTTAGTAGAAACGTGAATTATGTCGACCATGTACAATTAACCACATTATCCTGTGGGGAAGAAACTTATGTATTAACTTTGTGAAATTACAGCGGAATGGCTCCTAGCACCTCCTGAAGGAATCAAAAGGTAACTAAAGCAAGTTCCTCATAGATAATATGAAATACTGCTACTGAATTTTCCTTTTGCAGATTTGGAGAAGAGATGCGGCCAGTGAAGTTGACAACCAAAGTTCTTGGTATGATTCAGGCTTCTCGTTATTTTAGAATATGGATGAGCATACGAGTGCATAAGAAAGATTGACACTGTACTTTGGCAACCCATAAGATTGTTTATAATGAAGCTACTAGAACTTTCTTATGCTCTAGGCCAACTGTTGTACTGGTACAACATAGTGAAAGTAATGCTTGATATATTCTTTATTGTCTTGCCTTCAAGAATTGATAACCCTTCCAGTTCTTATCAATTATTTTGAAACCTTTGTATACCATGTGCTTCAAGTTCTGATTTAATTGTGTTAAAGCAAGAAAAACATTACTCTTTCATGACTGAGTCCATCCTGCACTGAAGGGGCGCAAATTTTACCAGTCATAAAATGATTTCAAATAAATCTGTACTTTGTGCTGCAAAAAATTCAGGAACATGTGAATTTTCTATACCAACTCGATTAGAAATTAAAATCACTGATGATATTTAGTATTGTCAGCCATTTTTATGTTTACCCTAATTAATAATTGTTTCACTGTGCTATTTAGGTTATGCTCCAGCGAAAAATGACTTCCTGTTCGAGAGGGTATGCATAATTCCTATCCAATAATGCTTCCTTTTCGAAATTATAGCGGGGGGGGGGGGGGGGGGGGGAGGTTAAGTAGGAGTGTTCAGATATATTCTATCATACTTTGTGCACAACATTTTTCTTCTGAATAATGTTGGACACTGTACTGAATCAAAAAATTTAACTTAATTTTCTTTGTTTTTTCAACTTTCAGAGGCTACAAAGTTTCATATTCGGTAAGTCATATCTCCCCATCTGTCAATTACACTGCCCATAAGTTACATTATTGAAATTGAAGTGATCAAAATAGAAAGCGAATATTGAATACAGATATACTGATGCAACACTCAAGAGGGAAGTCTGCACTTGTTTTCTGTTCTACAAGAAAGGGTGCACAAGAAGCAGCACAGTGCCTCTCACAAACTGCGGGGTCTCTTGGCTATTCAAATCCATTCATGAAATCTATGCAGCAGTATGAACATCTACGAGAGGCTTCCTTAACCTGTAGTGACAAGCAGCTGCAGTCTTGTATCGTACATGGAGGTCATGTTGAATCTTGTTCTCTGGGCACCCATGACCTTCCTAATTTTTTTATCTGGACACTCACGTTAGTTGTTTCCTAAATTTACACTGACGTTGTCGTATTTCCAAATTTCAGTTGGTTTCCATAATGGTGGTCTTTGCTTAAAGGATAGGAGTCTTGTTGAGGGTCTTTTCCTGAAGGGTGATCTTCAAATTCTATGCACGACAAATACTTTGGCACATGGCATCAACTTACCTGCACATACAGTAGTGATAAAGTCGACACAATTTTTGTGAGAACCCTTTTTCTAATATGACAGCATTCTACCTACCCTCTGTTCTTTTATGATATTTTCTGATTTCCACACATTTTGTAGCAACAAAGAGAAGGGCTCGTATGTAGAATATGAGAGATCCATGGTGCTTCAGGTGTGCTATTAAGTCTCAGTTGCTTCTGCAAAATAGCATTGTAATAAACAAAGGATATGCACCGCCAGACATTTATTTGCTATGTATTTTTTTTCTTCTAGCCTTAATGATATGCCTGTTGCTTAAGGTGTTTTTACTTGCTTACCTGATTACAAATGAATATAAATTTAAGAGACAGGTTAATAAATTTAGCTCAGGCCTCATTAATAGCTCGGGGAAGGGGAGCCTTGGCGCAGTGGTAAAGCTGCTGCCTTGTGACCATGAGGTCACGGGTTCAAGTCCTGGAAACAGCCTCTTACAGAAATGTAGGGAAAGGCTGCGTACTATAGACCCAAAGTGGTCGGACCCTTCCCCGACCCTGCGCAAGTGGGAGCTACATGCACCGGGCTGCCCTCATTAATATCCATATATTACTATATGTAAACTTTCCTTTGAATAACTAAGTTGGTTCTTGCTTGTTGCTGCAAATGATTGGATACGCTAAATTCTTTTTCATGCACGCAAGTTGATTTGGTTATCCTGTAATGCGTTATTATATTTAGTTAAAATTAACATGTATTTGACTCAACGGTCAAGTTATTTTACATTTTGTATTTCAAATAGGAAACAGTGTATGTGATAATGCCCTTGCTTCTGACAGAGCCTCTTTTTTTCGGCCATTCACAGATGTGTGGGAGGGCTGGCCGTCCACCATTTGATGATACTGGAACAGTTGTAGTTATGACAAGAAGAGAGACAGTAATTTTCCTCTGTTTTCCTCTCTTGTTAATTCTGAAATACCCTTGACAGGAAAATGCTTCCTGGTTTTTGGTCTAACCTGTCATAAATTTGTCTCGTAGGTCCATCTATATGAGAACCTTCTCAGTGGATGTGAAATGGTGGAGTCTCAGTAAGTTCTTTTATGTTCAGTTGAAAAGTTCTTACGTGATACTTTAACTGAAACTTAACTCTGTCATGCCTGGTACTTCATTTGAAACTCCTGGCTGATTATAGATACTATGACCAGGTTGCTGCCATGCGCAGTGGAGCATTTAAATGCAGAGATTGTTCAGCTGACAGTGTCTGACATAATTTTGGCAATTGAATGGCTCAAGTGCTCATATTTGTACATCAGGATAAAAAAGGCATGAACGTACTACTCTTGATCTTTAAATCTCTTTCGTTTAAATGTATGCTCTAATTCATGTCAAAATAAATTATCAGAACCCTGAGCACTACGGAATTAAGAGAGGGATTCCTCGTGATCTCCTTGAGAAACAAATGAGAGGTATCTTTTGTGTGCTTTGTTGACTTAACGGTTCTCTCATGAATTCATGAAATAATTATCTTTATGGATTGAATTTACAGATATATGTGTTGAGAAGATCCACAAGTTGGGTGAGTATGGGCTAATTTGGACAGATGGAGATGGTTTCAGTCTAAAACCATTAGGTAAACTTTCCATATTGCAAGAAAATTACAATCGAATGGCATCATATGCAACAGCTTTCATTATAAAAGCATAAGCTTAAGTGTTTCATCAAGTTTTCCAAATCCCTTCTATGTCTGATGTTTGGCCAAGTGGAATCTTGTATCCCTTCTAATACTAACATTATTGCATTACTATTTCTGCAATTTATTTTTTGGAAAACATGGAACTATTATCAGTAATATACTAATATCCACATTTCTATGTCTATATATTAAAGAATGATTATTTCTGTATTTTCACCTCTTTGCAATACCCACATTATACTGGAGTTCTTATGGGATAAGTTTATTATACAAAGTTGTATTAGAAAAGGTATAGGTACTCAGAGAAATATCAGAGGGTTGGGCATGCATTGTGAAATGTTATAACTCTGCTATTAATTTTCTGGTGGTCCTGAATTCATTTGTCCTCACATATTGTACTTCATTGCTATTTAGAAGTTACAGTGTTCCAGTCAGTTGCATCAGTTGCATATGTATCTGTATTTCATCTGCACATCAAATAACGCTTTTGGTATGTATCTTTCTACTCAGAACCTGGGAGGCTGATGACAAAATTCTATTTAAAGTTTGACACGATGAAGCTTATTGTCAAAGCTTCTGCATGTTGCAGTTTGGAAGATTTATTGCATATCATCTGCCGCTCTGCAGAGATTTCTTGTAGGCAGCTCTATATATTTTGATTTTAATAAGTTAGTTTGTGTAGTGAATTAGTGATTTGGTTTTTTTTCTTCTGGAATTTCAAGGGATCCAACTACGTCGAAATGAGAAGAAAACTCTAAATGACATAAACTCAGATAAAGAGGGGAGGCTTCGATTCCATGTTGTCAGTGAGAATGGGAAAAAGAAGAAGCGTATCCAGACAAGAGAAGATAAAATATTTGTATTAGCGAATGACTGTTTAACTGGGGACCCCCTAATGCATGATTTATCCCTCAACCAGGTTGGTTGTTTATTTAGCTTTAAACACATTTTCATATTATTTCCATTCCTTCTAATTTTTTTGGACTTCTGCATGCAGGAAACAAATTCAATATGCTCAAATGGATGTAGGATTGCCAAATGCATGAAAGAATATTTTATATACAAAAGGAGTTACAGATCTGCCATAAATTCTATGCTCCTTGCAAAATGCCTAGACCAAAAACTTTGGGAAAGCAGTCTATTTTTACTCAAACAACTTCCTGGAATTGGAATTGTTACAGCGAAGGTTATTAATTTTGAACCATAATTATTTAGGCACTCTATATACAAAAACTGCATAATTAACTGGTGAGTTTACGACTGCTATCCCAGGCACTGAAGGCTGCTGGAGTTGATTCCTTCGAGAGCCTGGCAACTGCTGATGCTAGAAAGCTGGAAAGTGCAACGGGACGAAATTATCCATTTGGAAATCAGATAAAGGAGTCCTTGTCGTCATTACCGCCAAAAATTGACATACAAATTGAGGATGCTGGAAACAGACAGGGGAAATCAACCATTACTGTGACACTAAGCCGGCAATCACAGGCAGTTCGATCCAGTAAACAGAACTATGTTGACATGGTACATCTTTTAGCTTATTTTCTTATCATCCAATACTGCTTAAACCTAAAAAATATTAAACTATTGTTTGTCAGATTGTGGGCTCAGAGGAAGATAATATGATCCTTTTTCATGAGAAAATAAGGTCAGTGGTTTTATTTTATAATCTTGGTGTCCTTTATGGTCTTTTTTTTTCTCCTGATGGGTGGTTTTGTTTTGTTTTGGTTATTCCTGCCATCATTCAACTCTTCCTTGAAGGGCTCGAGAGTTTTCCAGGTAATACTTCTGAAGTCCTGTTATTTCAGCAAACATTTGAACCATTGTTATCTAAGTAGACAAGCAAATGAACTCTAACTTTACTGCTATAAGTCGGTACATTGTAAATGCTTTGTTGCTCCTCCAAGGAAGATATTCTTTCCGTTACATTTGTATTTTAAATAGATTATTCTAGCAGGTAGCAGAATCTGGTAGCAACCTCACCTTTTTGGTTAGACTATTACTTGTTCTGCTAACCACCAAATAGCACCTCTGTTTGATACAGCAAACGAACATAGCACAGTGATAGCAAAGATGAATAAAATCGCTCAACTAGATAACAACGTTCAAGGATCTTGCTATACTCTCTGACACCCAAGCCAAAGCTAAGTTGCTCCTAGTTACTCTCACTGGCTATTTTGTTAAATGCAGCCCATATTCTGTAAAACTTTTGGTGCCATGCCCCCAGAGTGCCAGGGTGACTCTGAAGGTAGATCTGATTTTTGAAGAACACGGTAATGTCTCCAACAGATAATTATTGTTTGACAAATAAAAGGTCATTTTACAATTTTATGCTGACATATATTGTGCATAAATTTTTATTTTGAAGTTGGTATTGATATCCACAAGAAGCATGTGGTCAGCAGGGAGGATGATGTTCATGTGACAAAAGCATATGGGACAGAAAAGCAAAAACCCTTGATCAGTCTTCCTGCTGATATTTGTTTGGTTAGCTCCAGGACAGCTGAAACAAGTCCAGCTCAACCTCATATTGGACGGAGCCCACTATCAAAAGAGGTTTGCGTTATAGAAGACGATGTTGGTGCCAACGTTCCAGACAAAGTTGACAATATGCCGGGAACGAGAACATTTAACAACTTGGCTTCACTGTAAGTTTTTAACCTACTATATGGACTCCTCCAAGAATTCTAGAATTGGCTTGCATTCATCAGTGTAGCTGGGAACAGAACATTTGCCTGATTGGCCATTAGTCTAGTGTTTAGTACAGAAAATATCCGCTAGGGTTCTTTAGAAGCAAATATTTGCAAGGCTGCCTTAGGTCACCAGAGAACTGCTATGGTTCACAGCTTTTGTTGAAACTTTGATCACATGTCAGATTTTGATCTTTCTTCCATGTTCTTTGAACCTTCTCTGAGTATTAACTATTCTGAGGTGATATTTTGATGACTACAGAGAGGTTCCCAGCTTTGACCTAATGCTTGAAGAAGATAATGGAGGTAACACGATGTTATAAAACACCATACCTGCTTTGTTTGACTTGCACTCCAGTCAGCAAGATCTACTTTGTTTACTTTTCTAAGCGAAATGTTTATGACATTCCTAGATATGCAAGATGTGTCGTTTCCTGAACCAGCAAAAGCAGACTGCAGAAGTGCCACCAGCAACACAATTTTTGATCACATACGCAAGAAATCCAGAGATTTTCCAACACTGATGTTATCAAAGTCGATGGATAGCTCTTATGAACCTTTGATACTGAAGAAGATGAAGACATCGAGGGGACAGTTTAACTTGGATCAGGGAATCCTGCATGCGAATGAGGTCACACCAATGGATTCTGAACATTCCGAGCTTAGAGTCTCTCCGACCAATACAGCCGAGAAGTGTCGGAGGATCCTGAGCAGAACTTCAGAGAAGAGCTGCTCTCTGTTTGCAGAGAAAGTTTACAGCCCATTTGAGAAGAGCAAGAGCCTGAGTAGAATTCCAGATGAAAACTCTGTTCAATTTGCTGACAGAAGGGGCAGCCTGTCTGAGAAGAGCAAGAGCCTGAGCAGAATTCCAGATGAAAACTCTGTTCAATTTGCTGTCAGAACTGACAGCCTATCGGAGAAGACCAAGATCTTGTGGACAGCAGCTGATGAGAACTCTCATCAATTTGGAGGCAAAAGGGACAGCCCATCTGAGAAGAGCAAGATCCTGATGAGACCTCCAGATGACGGCACTCTTCAATTTGCAGGCAGAAGGGGCAGCCCATCCGAAAAGAGCAATGTCTTGAGCAGAACTCGTGATGAGAACAGTCTCCAGTTTGCAGCTAAAAGGGACAGCTCATCCGCGAAGAGCAATGTCTTGAGCAAAACTCCTGACATGGACTCTGCTCAGTTTGCCGGTAGAAGGGACAACCCGTCGGAGAAGAACAAACTCTGTTCCAGCAGCCCCTTCCCAGATTTGCAGGCTACGAGGCAAGCTCCAGCCGCAGTTCAGCCTCTCAGGATTCAAGACTACTGCAAGGATATATTGGCGAGCTCAAAGGGCAGTGGAACTGGCGAACCTTTCCTTGGTTTCAAGAGTGTCTTTTCCTTCCTCTGATCCTGTGAGTATCTTGTACAGGTCTGCTCAGTGTTGTGCTCGAAATATGGCACGGTGACCTGCCAGAGGCGTTAGCTAGACAATTTCTGATGATTAGTAGCGTATAGCGTTGTAGTAGTATATTCGAATACCTTTCTGTGCTGTGTACAAATGGTATGTGTGAATATAATGCATAGTACTCCCTCCGTTCCTAAATATAAGTCTTTGTAGAGATTTCACTTTGGACCACATACGGATGTATCTAGATGCATTTTAAAGTGTAGATTAACTCATTTTGCTCCGTATGTGGTCCATAGTGAAATCTCTCCAAAGACTTATATTTAGGAACGGAGGGAGTATTAAACACAATGCGTTCAATGCAATACGCTTCCCTGTTGTGTACTCCCTCAGTTCCTAAATATAAGTTTTTGGAGAGATTTCACTATAGACCACATACGGAGCAAAATGAGTGAATCCGTATGCTAAAATGCATCTAGATACATCCGTATGTGTTCCATAGTGAAATCTCTACAAAGACTTGTATTTAGGAACGGAGGGAGTACAAATTTTTGTCTCTGAAAGGAAGTCATGCATGGGCATTAGAACTCGATGCTTAATTTTGAAGGATACTCGTCATAAAATTGTGTTTTATGTTTATACCTGACTCTTCTGCAAACTTAACTCCCAATAATTTCAAGGTGCTGAGAGGGTGGAACTAACCCACCCCCTCCCAATAATTTTGTCCTGCTATATCTCTTATCCTTTTGCATTTGCATATATAAACCTCATTTCAACTTTATTTCAATATTATATTTATTCAAACCTTGATGTTCCTAATGAACACATGATGCATTTTTTTGGTTTCAATTCAAAAACAGTTTGCACAAAAATTCAACCAAAAGGAATTGTTAGAGTACTACATATATCATAGTCATCATCATACTAGTTCATCCAAAACACCAAAAGCAACAACATAGAACATAGAGCATAAATCAAATTCCATCAACCCCATCCCACCGGTTAAATTGGAGTTAGGGTTTAAAAGATATGAATATTTTTTGAAGCATTTGAATCTGTCCCTAAACATCATTTAAAAATGGTTAACAGGTAAAAAGAACATCATATTCAGATTCTACACATTTTTCTAAACAATTTTCATATATAATATGTTAAAATTGGAGTTACGGTTTAAAAGATATAAATATAAAAAACATTTGAATATGTAAAAAACATTATTTTCTAGATGGACGGCGGTCAACCGAAACCTCATGGGGTTTTATGCAAAAAGCAAAACATTTTTCATTCTCACTTAAAATAGGACCGTGGGTTGATTAACTGAAACTTCAGGGGTTTTTCTACAAAACGCAAATCTTTTTTATATTTTCACTTAAGACGGGACTACGGGTTGATTTTAGAAAAGTGCGCGGGGGGGGGGGGGGGGGGGGGGTGTTCTGCAAAAAGCATGACAGTCGCCCAGAAGAACTCCACCCTTTATTATTAGGAAGATTCAAGTGTCATGGTAGCCACGGAGAAGGTCGTGCATAAGAGAACATCTACACCATCCAACAACTAAGAGGGGAGCATGAAAATGCTACAATTGTAGTCAATTAATAAAGGAGGTGTTGAATGTCAAAAAAGAGGGGAGCATGGAAGAAAAGGAGAAAGAAAAGTTTCTTCCACGCAGTCAGACCGTACGGGCCAAATCAACCGGACAATCCAGGCACCACGTCGAGTGCACCTAGACACGGACTGGGACATCCCCCGAACCGTTCGGCGGTGGAACCATCGCTCGTGGTAGCTGATGCTCACACTGTCCCGCGATGGAGTCGTCATTTCACAAAAGCTATATCTCGCTTATAGCGAGTGTAGCTTCGGTCTCGCCTTAAGCATATCTGGGCACTACAATATTGGTCAGCCTAGTACTGTAGCTTTTTTTTTTCACTAGTTACATTGTTGGCTTTCAATGTTCTTTTTTCTCCTTTTCAATTTCTTTTCTTATTTTCTATTTATGTTTGGTTCTTCTGGGGTTTTATCGTTTTCTTCTGTTTCTATTTCTCTTTCCTTTTCCCCTTTTTCAGTTTTCTTTGTTTCTTTCTGGTTTTTAATCTGTTTCTTCATATTTTTTGTTTTTATTTTATTTACTTATTTTGAATTTTCTTTTGCATCTTTCTAGGATTTTCTTAACACATGCCTAATTTTTTCACATACAATGTACACTTTTAATATACATTAGGAATATTTTTCATACATGTTGTGCATTTTTCATTACACCTGCAACATTATTTTTATGCATGTTTAACATTTTTTGGATATTAATATTTTTTTCAAATATATGTTTCAGATGTATACTTTTCTATCATACACACTGGACATTTTTTTTATACATCCGCAACATTTTTTATACATGATTAATATTTTTAAAATATATGTGTTTGATGGCAACTTTTTTCATACAAACTTTACATTATTTTATACACCAGGAACATTATATACATGTTTAAAAAATTAAAATACATGATTAACATTTAAAAAAATGCATGATGTCTACTTTTTTCAATACACCTTATACATTTTTCATATATATCAGGAACATATTTTTCATGCTTAACATTTTTTAAATATATGATTAACATTTTTTGATACACGGTCAACATTTGAAAAAAATATGTTCTCATGTTCAATTTGTCCGTACACGTTCTACATTCTTCATATACACCTGGAATATTTCTATATACATTTAACATATTTCTAAATATATGGTTAAGATTTCTTTTAAATACTCCCTCCGTCTCAAAATAAGTGTCTCAACTTTGTACTAAGCTCAAGACACTTATTTTGGGACGGAGGGAGTACATACTTTGATGACTAGTTTTTGATACACATTGTACATTTTTTGTCTACACCATGAATATTTTTTTATGCACGTTTAACATTTTTCAAATACATGATTAACATTTTTTAAATGTGTGGTGAACACTTTAGAAAAGTGAAAGGGAAAAATAAAATAAAAACAAAAAACAAAAGAGAAAAATAGAAACAAAAAATGAAAATATAAACTACATAAAAGAGAACCTATGTGTGACGTCATCATGACATCATCACTGCTATGCTGGCCCACGAACCAGCTGCCTGCAAGCGAGGCGATCTACTGGCTCGCACTATATAGGCGAGACACAGTCGCTCCCCCGTCGTTCGGGGAGTTGAAGCTCGACCGTTTATGCCCAAACGCTAAACTGTTCGGGGCCCAACCCAAGCCTCCTCGAACACTCCCTTGAAATAGGACCGAAGCGTCGAGTACTAGAGTGCGTTCAAGTTGTAATTGAAGCATGGAGTCTTTCACATGCAGAATGTCAGGGCTGAATCTGTCGGACCGTCTGACCTACTGTCTGCGTAGGAAGAGGGCAAAGCCCATGTATCCCTTTCCCTTGGCAATTTACCACTTCATGGTGGGGGCTATATATACAAACTTCCTATCTTCCGCAGAATGTCGAGGGTTCGCACAGGTTAGTCGCCCCGACTGGGCCGACACACGCAGGCAGCGCGCGGTGTAAAAAAGCAACGAAAAATTAAGAGCGACAACTGGGATTCGAACTCGCGATCGTGCTCTCATATACAAACCTACCAAGCCACAACGACTAATTCATGTTTGTTGGGGAATGGCAATGCGAATACTTTAGAACTAGTCACATCAGCAGATTTGCATTATTTTTTCCTTTTTATTTTTTTAATTTTGAATCTATTTTTTAACTCCAAACGGTTTTAGCAAAAACACACACGAGTTTAAAAAAATGTTAGCAACTATTCGAATTTGTAACCAAATTTTAAAAACAGGAACAACTTTGAAGTTGTGGACAATTTTGAAAAAGGGAACAGTTTTTAAAATTCTGACCAATTTTGATAAACACGAAAAAAAATTCAGATGTTTAATAAACGTGAATGTTTTTTGAATTATGGACCAAGTTTAAACAAGAATTTTTTTTGAATTTGTGAACAAATCTTGAAAAAAGGGAACATTTTTTCAAATTCTGAACAATTTTTGACAATCACGAACAAGTTTTGACAAAATGCGAACAATTTTTCAATTTGTGAATACTATTTTTAAAAAAGGAACATTTTTTAGTTTGTGAACAAATTTTCAGAACAGGAACTTGTTTGAATTTGTGATTTTTTTAAACGGGAACATTTTTTGAAAATCATGAACTAGTTTTAGAGATGTCAACAATTTTTGAATCTGCGAACAAAATATAAACATCAAAGCATTTGTGAACAAATTTTGAGAATTTTTGAAACATGTGAACAATTTTTGAATGTGTGAACAAATTTTATAAACGGGATTTTTTTGAATTTGTGATCAAATTTTAGAAAAAGAACAGTTTTTTTAATATGAACATGTTTGGGAAAAGTAGACATTTTTGCATCTGCGGACAAATTTCGAAACTCTGAAAAACTTTTGGAAAGAGCAAACTTTGTAATTTTTGAACAATATTTTGAAAATGATTTTTTTAAATGTCGAAAAACACCGAAGATGCAAAGATTTTTGAAAAAATGAAGAACATTTTTGAATTTGCGAACAAAAATTATAAACAAGAATATTTTCTTAAAGAATTTTTTTAATTCTGAAAACAAAACGAGAAGGAAAAGGAAATAAAAAATTAATAGAAATGAAATAAAGAAAAACAAAAAAAGAAAAATAAAGAATGAAACAAAAAACAAGATTGAAAGAAAAATAAAAACCAGAAAAAACCAATGACAACCGGTCCAGGAACCTTTGAGAAGTTTCCCGAAATCGCTCAGGAACCTCCTAGAAGGTTCCCCAAACCGGACACTGTAGCGCATATGTGATCTTGTAATTGGGCCGGCCCATCTTGGTCGCTAGTCGCTCGGGTTTGTGCGAAACATGGACAACTTGACGCAATGTGCGTCCATTAGGAAATTCCCTATGTATACTCACCTCCCTCCTAGATATAGGAGAAGCTAAGATTAGAAATTAAAACATAGAGCTTGTCACCCCTCCACCTCCCCCCCCCCCCAATGTCTCCTCATGGATATGACTAAGTCCACCTATCATGGTGGTGTATCCAAGTCCTCCCATCATGGAGCTGCTATAAGACCTCTACTTTTTGTATGGAAAATCCTCCTACCTTTTTCCTTGCTCTCCCTTGTGTTTGTGAGAAGCCATCTCAACTTTGTGGTGTGGAAAACGGTTGCAAGAGCGTTGTTGACTTTGAAACGAGTTCCAAAGATTTGCATATTGATAAGTTGTTGGTTCTTGCTATGCCATGTATGCTTCGCTTGTCCTCACATTCCTTATTTCTTCCCTCTCCCTCTTTCAATACGTGAAGATCCGCCAAAATCCTTGTCATTTGGTATGAGAGCATAGGTTGCCACGAATTGGTTATATCACCATTCTCAATCCCTCCATCTTTCTATTTCTCTTTTGTTTTTTCTTGCCCAAATCCGAAAATCCACCAAAAATAGGCCCGCCTTAAATTTGGCTCGATTCAAAGTTTCTAGTGCACTTGATAGGTTTTGATCCACAGGCCTATTGTTATTTGTTATACTTGTTGACCTATCTTTCTGTAACACCTCAGTGTCATGCTACAATAGCCCTATGTGATTAAGATAATCATTTTATTAAACAGTGCTTGATCACCTTTGATTCAAATATCCTTTGAAATTTCCACTTTCAAATCAAATTCAATTTGCAAGTGAATATGGAGTTGCTGCAAAATAGTTTATCTTTTACCAAAAATTCCGTGACATTTAATTGTTAAGGAATACAACATCACCTCTAATCCAAGATGGACTATAGCAACTTACAACAGTGCCAAATCAGCAAATCAATTGCTTTTCCATTTATGCAAAATTCTAACAGCTGCAATTAGATTCCAAACTTTTTGTGGCAGCGCTCAATATTTCTTTGAGTTTGTTTTGGCCAGTGGCATACTTTTGCAAAGTCATTTGTGGCTAAAAGAAAATGCAAAAGCTACTGAAAAAAGAAAAACAGAAAAAAAATACTAAAGACCTACTATATGCTAATGGGCCGAAAGTGGCCACAATGCACGTAGCCCAGCCCACCACCGGCCTTCCCCTCACCTCCCGCTACAGGAGGTAGAGCATGTATCTTTTCCCTCAAGTTAGGTTTCTCCTTCCTCTCGGGCGATCTACGTCACTGTCGTTGAGACCTGTGATTCCCTGGCTCCGCTATGATCTCCAACCATCCATCCTTGACAGGGGGCGGCTTGGCGCTCGCTGGTCTAGGCGGTGGTGGGGAGGGAGGGATTTAGGGTTCCTATAGAAGGCCCGATTGATCTGTCGGGTTAGGAATCGAGAGAAGATGGCATCAGACGGGGCTTCAGGGTCTGCTACGGCTGGACTATCGGAGATGGACGATGTGGCAACACTAATGGAGGAGCTTGGCCTGTGTGAAGAGGATCTCGGCGACGTGGTGTTTGATGACAAGGACGCACCGCTAGAGGCGGCTCCATGGATTGCGCTTGCGAGGGTCCATTCTGCCAAAACCTATAGCCAATATTGGTTCTTCAAGAACATGAGAGCAGCATGGGATCTTGCCCAAGAGGTCCACTTCAAGCCATTAGAAGAAAACATGTACACGGTTCAGTTTTCATGCTTGGGAGATTGGGAAAGAGTAACCCAAGACGACCCTTGGCACTTCAGAAGAGACGTCGTTATTCTTAAGCCTTATGATGGTTTGGCGAAACCTTCAACTGTCCAGCTTGACACCATTGAGATTTGGGTCCAAATTCGTGATATACCACCCCTGTATGCTCACCTAGTGCCATCTTTGGCGGCAAAGGTGGGTGAAGTGCTATTTGTTGAACCATAATCGCAAGATTTCACGGGTAATTTCCATCGTGTATGGGTGAGGATCAATGTTACTAAGCCATTGAAGAATGCAGTCTCTATGATACGGGAAGGACGAAGGCAGATCTATAGGGGTGAAATATGAGAAACTCCCTGATTGGTGTGCAGTTTGTGGCATGTTGGGCCACTTGTTCAAGGAGCATGGCACGGGTATCCACCCCCATCTGCATTGGTGGTCAAGGATTTAAGGGCATCTTGGGTTATGCGTACAGGACAGGGCCCTGGTGGTGGCCATGGACGTAGAGGTGGATGCCGAGGAGGCTGTAGTGGCCGTGGAAGCAATGCACGGATTGACCATGATGCTGCTCATGATGGAGGGGGCAAATTTGGCATAGATGCTAATACACAGATGGATGAGGCAAAGTGCAACAGGAAGATGGCGCAACCGAACGTGATGGGGGTTGCCCAGGTGGTCACATCAGGCGGATCCAGTAACAACGGTGTGCTAGCTTTGCCTCTGCCACAGACACCGTTGAGCCCACCAACAAAGCAAGAGAAGAAGAGGGTGAAAACAGGAATGACAGGGGAGAAGAGTACACAAGAGAAGAACAACACCAAGAAAGGCAACAAATCATCAGATGCAACATTGGCGGACTTATAGGTGGAGTACCACCGGACACAATGAGTCTCCTTAGCTGGAACTACCGCGGTGCGGGCAAAGCCGCGATAGTCCAAGAGATCCGTGAGCTAGCAAGGAAATTCGCCCCCTACCCTGCTTTGTATCGTGGAAACTCAGATTGATAGAACTAGGGTAGAAAATCTAGCAAGTACCCTCGGGTATGATAATGCTTTTGCTGTTAGTAGTCAGGGCCGCAGTGGTGGCCTCGGAATTTTCTGGAATAATCCAATAAAGATTGAAATTTTTGGCTATTCGATGTATCATATAGATTGCAAGGTGGATGAACCAGGACATGACCCCTAGAGAGCCTCATGTTTCTATGGAGATGCACAAACACAACTACGTCTGATCAGAGATGTGTCATCATTTCTACGTAGTTCTCGAACCCGTAGGGTCCGCACCCTTAATGTTCGATGATGATTTGTATTATGAGTTATGTGTTTTTGATGACCGAAGTTTGTTCAGAGTCTCGGATGAGATCACATACGTGATGATGAGTCTCGAAATGGTCGATACATAAATATTGATATATTGGACTATGTTATTCGGACACCGGAAGAGTTCCGAGTGGTACCGGGTAAAAATGGAGTGCCGGAGGGGTTACCGGAACCCCCCGGGGAAGCAATGGGCCAACATGGACCATAGGGGAGAGAGAGGCAGCCCACATAGGGGAGGCACCCCCCCATGGGGAGTCCAAATAGGACTAGGGGAAGGGGCGCGACCCCCCTTTCCCTCTCCCTCTCCCTCTCCCTTCCTTCCACCAAGTGGAATCCTACTAGAACTTGGAGTCCTAGTAGGACCCACTCCTCTTGGCATGCCCTACAGGGCCGGCCGGCCTCCCCCTCTCCTCCTTTATATATGGGGGCAGGGGGCACCCCAAAGCACAATAGACAATCTCTTAGCCGTGTGCGGTGCCCCCCCCCACAGTTTAACACCTCGGTCATATCGTCGTAGTGCTTAGGCGAAGCCCTGCGCCGGTAACATCATCAACACCATCGCCACGCCGTCGTGCTAATGGAACTCTCCCTCGTCCTCAACTGGATCAAGGGCTCGAGGGACGTCATCGTGCTGAACGTGTGCTGAACACGGAGGCATCGTACGTTCGGTACTTGGATTGGTTGGATCGTGAAGACGTTCGACTACATCAACCGCATTACCAAACGCTTCCTCTTTCGGTCTACGAGGGTACGCGGACACACTCTCCCCTCTCGTTGCTATGTATCTCCTAGATAGATCTTGCATGATCGTAGGAATTTGTTTGCATTACTGCATTCCCCAACAAAAAAATCCTCAAGAAGTTTCACAGCGTTTGGACTCCGTTTGATATTGATTTTCTACGGTGTAAAAAAACATGCAGAAAATAGCAACTGGCACTGGGCACTATGTCAATAGGTTCGTACCAAAAAATGATATGAAATGACTATAAAATGATTGTAAAACATCCAAGAATGATAATATAACAACATGGAACAATCAAAAATTATAGATACGTTGGAGACGTATCAACCACTCCCGATAACGACGCTGTCCTGCAACTCCTCAAGAGTGGACCTCAAGGGTGATTCCTGTCGGTGTCAAAACCGGCGGATCTCGGGTAAGGGGTCCCGAACTGTGCGTCTAAGGCTAATGGTAACAGGAGGCAGGGGACACGATGTTTTCCCAGGTTCGGTCCCTCTCGATGGAGGTAATACCCTACTTCCTGCTTGATTGATCTTGATGATATGAGTATTACAAGAGTTGATCTACCACGAGATCGTAGAGGCTAAACCCTAGGAGCTAGCCTATTGTTGTCATTGTTCTTGTCCTATGGACTAAACCCTTCGGTTTATATAGATACCGGAGGGGGCTAGGGTTACACAAAGTCGGTTACAAAGAAGGAGATCTAACATCCGAATCGCCAAGCGTGTCTTCCACGCAAAGGAGAGTCCCATACGGACATGGGACGAAGTCTTGAGTCTTGTATCTTCATAGTCCAACAGTCCGGCCAAAGTATATAGTCCGGCTGTCCGGATACCCCCTAATCCAGGGCTCCCTCAGTAGCCCCTTAACCAGGCTTCAATGACGATGAGTCCGGCGTGCAGATTGTCTTTGGCATTGCAAGGCGGGTTCCATCTTCGAATACTCCAAAGTAAATCTCGAACACTTAAATCATATCCGGCTCTGTAAGACGATTTTCACATACCACCGTAGAGATAACAATATTCCACAAATATAATCTGCCGACAACTTTAGATAACGTGATATCACACCATGGTCGAGTCATTATTCAAACCGTTTTCCCACAACCAGCCACCCCACATATTGTGAGGCGGTTTCCTCGGCATGTCTTGTCGAAGCAGAGATCATGTCCCCTTATCACAGGATCCTCATTAATACGGGTACGGGTAACCCAACCGTGCTATTAACGTGGCGCTTGGAAAATAAGCGATGTCATCAGGCAAGCGGGGAGGCGCACCGTTTTCGCCACCTCTATAAAGGGACAAGGATCTCCCATTCTTACCCACGCCTTCTTCCTCCTTTGCTCATCCATTCTCGCACTCTCGAGCCCCAGCGCCCAAGTTCTCACCTTCTCCGTAGGACCATTCGCAGCATGTCCGGAGCGGGAGGCAAGTGGATGGCCTCCTCCGTTACGGAGGAGAACATTACCAAGCTTCGGGTGGCCGGATACCTGGCCGCGAACATTGCGCACAGGCTTCCGGCGGAGGGACAGATCACCCCCACTCCAAAGTCTCGAGAAAGAGTAGTGTTCCTCTCTCATTTCGTCCGCAGACTAGGATTTCCACTTCATCCCTTTGTCCGCGGGCTCATGTTTTACTATGGGCTGGACTTCCATGATCAAGCCCCAAATTTCGTCCTCAACATCTCGGCATTTATCGTCGTGTCCGAGGCCTTTCTCCGCATCAAGCCCCACTTCGGCATGTGGCTACGAATCTTCTGCGTGAAGCCGAAGATCGTGAGCGGCCAGCATGCGGAATGCGGCGGCGCCATGGTGGGCAGGATGCCCAATGTTACCTGGCTTGACGGCTCCTTTGTGGAGACCGTGAAAGGGTGGCATTCGGAGTGGTTCTACATCACCGAGCCGCGTGACGCCAACTGGGCAGCGGCCCCCGAATTCCGATCCGGAATCCCCACGCGGCTCACCTCCTGGGAAAGGAAGGGCCTAGCCTGGGGCGAACCTGCGGAGCTGACAGGACCTCAGAACTGCATTAAAAATATGATGGACAAGAAGATCAAGCTTGTCAACGTGGTCCAGGTTATGCTCTCCCGCCAAATCCTTCCGTTCCAAAGACGGGCATTCAATCTGTGGGAGTTCGATCCGGCCGAACACTAGACGCTGCAAGAGCTTTACGGTACGACGCATAAGGACGTTTGGAAGGTGCTGTTCAAGGCCACCGAAGTACCTCCTCCCACATCCGAGGACCAAGAACTCTGCGCCACGCGGCTCGCCAGTCCGGTAAGTTTTATGATCATCACTAGATGAACCTTTCCCAGCATATTCGTGGGAGGATTTTAAGTCACCATGTTTATCTCACTAGGATTACGTGGTGACGGCGGAGCGGATCGACTGTCCGGCTCGGCTGCCGGAAGATCCAGCAACCGCACTCCTGACGGAGATGCTAGTTCTGGCGCCTTACAAGGCGCCGGAAAAGAAGGCCGAAAAGAAGGCCACGGGGACCAGGAAGGGTCTCCGGCGCAAGGTCGCACCGGACGCCTCGTCCGAAGGCGATGAGGCACGCTCTTCCCATGAAGGGGAGGAGAAAAAGAAGAGGGCCGCCCCATCCGGGGAGGCCAAATGGTCTAAGAAGGCGGCCGCGGGGACCAGGAAGGGTGAGGGAGTCCTGGACTAGGGGGTGTCCGGACAGCCGGACTATCATCGTCCGCCGGACTCCAAGACTACGAATATGCAAGATTGAAGACTCCGTCCCGTGTCCGGATGGGACTTTCCTTGGCGTGGAAGGCAAGCTTGGCAATACGGATATGTAGATCTCCTACCATTGTAACCGACTCTGTGTAACCCTAGCCTCCTCCGGTGTCTATATAAACCGGAGGGCTTTAGTCCGTAGGACACAACATACATTACAACAACCATACCATAGGCTAGCTTTAGGGTTTAGCCTCCTTGATCTCGTGGTAGATCCACTCTTGTACTACCCATATCATCAATATTAATCAAGCAGGACGTAGGGTTTTACCTCCATCGAGAGGGCCCGAACCTGGGTAAAACATCGTGTCCCTCGTCTCCTGTTACCATCCGCCTAGACGCACAGTTCGGGACCCCCTACCCGAGATCCGCCGGTTTTGACACCGACATTGGTGCTTTCATTGAGAGTTCCTCTGTGTTGTCGCCGATAGGAAGGATGCCTCCACCCGTCTTCAAAGACGGTATTTTCGCCAAAGGGGCCTTGGCCACCGGCCAAACTATCCGGCTAGGCGGTTTTCTTATGACCGCCTGTCTGGCCACTGCTTCGACAATGACTTCCCAAGTCGTCAAAAGCAATCTCCGCGTCAGCTCAGAATTTGCCGAGCGGCTGGATCCAATGGAGCTCTCGTCTATCAATGAGCTCTTGGATCGCATCGCAGCCCTGGGAGTCGCTATAGACTACAATCAGATTGGGCTTAAAACCGATCTGAGAGAGATTAACTCTCCCCAGGCCACCCACCACGTCGCAGTGGTAGAGGAACAATGCGGCGACTCTTCGCCTATATTGAAAACTAGCCACGTCCGGACTCCCGAACCCTCCATGCCGGATTTCCGCGGAGGGACGGACTTCGATCGAGCATTGAACTTAAAATCATGCATCGTTTCAGATTCGCTGGATCGTCTCCAGCAACCCAAGCTTCCGAATTCGGAAACCCCTCGGCCTTTAAGCCCCAATACGGGCAGGGTTCCGGATTTTAGTCCACCCACCCGCCCAGACATATGCAATCTATCTCTAATACGGCAAGAGCCCACTGAAACAGTACATCACTACTGGGCCAGATTCCTCCTGGTTATGGACAGGATAAAGGACTGCCGAGAGGAAAACACAATCTCAATCTTTTGCAATAATTGCACGGACAAGGGAATATTGAACGCCATCGGCCGTCGTAAGATTACACGCTTCACCGATCTGGCGTCCATAGTACGAAAATACTGTGCAATGGAAAGTTTCCGGAAAACCGAAAATCAATTTTGGGACAATCCGGCTCCAAATACAACCCTAGTCCGCAACAAAAGGGTGCATCGTACTGAGGCACCAGATGTAAAAACCAAAAAGCAAAAACCCCTTAAAGGGCACGGAACCATACTGGAAGGATGGCTCAGCGGACCCTGTAAGCTTCATAGTACAGAGGGCGCCGCCCCAACTCATAGCCTTCGAGCATGTTGGATACTACGACAGGTGGCCAAAAGTGGCGAGGAGCTTCTAGCCCCGGAAAACCACTCCAACAATACTGGTACGGTATCAACCGTCTTCGAGACCTTCGCATCAAATAATATGCGAAAACGAACAATCCGCGGCCTCGCCGAAGTCTACCAAGTAGCAACAGCAAATCCATGGAGCGACACAACTATTACCTTCAACGCCAGCGACGAACCTAAATTCCGAACAGCCCGAGCACCAGCCGCACTGGTGCTTAGTCCCATAGTGGACGACTTTCGACTTACAAAGGTCCTCATGGATGGCGGCAGCGGATTAAACCTCATCTACGAGGAAACTCTTCAAAAAATGGAAATAGACTGGAGCCGTATTGAGCGAAGCAGCACAAACTTCAGAGGAATAATCCCTAGCCGGGAAGCATGCTGCACCGGAAAAATCACACTCGATGTGGTGTTCGGCTCGCCGGACAATTACAGATCCGAAGAAGTCACGTTCCAAGTGGCCCCGTTCAACAGCGGATATCACGCTATATTAGGACGAGAGGCATTCACAATTTTTCAAGCAGTACCTCATTACGGGTACATGAAGCTCAAAATGCCTAGGCCCGGTGGAATAATCACTCTCGCTAGTGATCCGGACATAGCACTCCGCGCCGAAAACAAGACAGCCGCACTAGCCCTGGAGGCACTATCCGAAGCCTTAGCAGCAGAAGAACTCACCACGCTGCGCTCTACGGTGAACAGGGACGATGTGATACTCAATAAAAGATCCAAGTCCACCTCCTTCAAACCAGTAGATGAAATAATAAAATTCCAGGTCCATCCAACGGACCCAACAAAGACGGCCTCCATTGGGGCACAATTGAACCCCGAAGTAGACGCCGCACTGCGCGAATTCCTTCGGGAAAATTGGGACATTTTCGCCTGGCACCCTTCGGATATGCCCGGAATCCCACGCAGGTTGGCAGAACACAGCCTAAACATCCTAAAAGGATTTAAGCCAGTCAAACAGGCTCTTCGACGATTTTCCGAACCCAAAAGACAGGCAATGGGAGAAGAGCTAGCCAAACTATTGGAAGCCGGATTCATCAGAGATATCAAACATCCGGATTGGCTAGCAAATCTGGTAATGGTACCAAAGAAGGACAAATCCTGGCGCCTCTGTGTCGATTTTAAAGACCTCAAGAAGGCTTGCCCAAAGGATCCCTTCCCTCTCCCCCGCATCGACCAAATTATCGATGCTACCGCAGGGCACGATTCGTTGTGCTTCCTCGACGCATACTCTGGCTACCATCAAATCAAGATGGCGGAAGCAGACCAAGCCGCAACGGCATTCATTACTCCACATGGACCATTCTGCTTCAACACGATGCCCTTCGGACTTAAAAATGCCGGCGCAACATATCAGCGCATGATTCAAACATGTCTGGCTACCCAGATCGGCAAAACAGTCGAGGCATACGTAGACGACGTAGTCGTCAAAACAAAACACGTCGAAACTCTAGTAGACGATTTGAGGCTCACATTCGACAACCTCAGAGCATATGACATCAAGATGAATCCGGAAAAATGCGTTTTCGGCGTACCAGCCGGAAAGCTGCTGGGCTTCATTGTATCCGGTAGAGGAATTGAAGCAAACCCGGCTAAAATCCGAGCTCTGTCACAGTTGGATATTCCAAAAGACCTCAAACAAATACAAAAATTAACAGGATGCGTGGCAGCTTTAAGCCGCTTTATTTCCCGTCTAGGAGAAAAGGCATTGCCCCTCTATTGCCTCCTCAGGCGCACCGAACACTTAGAGTGGACGGATGCCGCCACTGCCAGACTCGAAGAAATAAAGGCCATATTGGCAACAAATCCGGTCCTGGCTGCGCCCAATCTAGGCGAACCAATGTTGTTATACATCGCAGCAACGCATCAAGTCGTAAGCGCGGTACTCGTCATCGAACGAGAGACAGAAGGGCATAAATTCCCTCTTCAAAAACTAGTGTATTATGTATCCACTGTGTTAACTCCCTGCAAATCCCGTTACCCACACTATCAGAAGATAGCGTATGCGGTGTTCATGGCATCCCGGAAGCTCCGACACTACTTTCAAGAGTGTTCGATAACAGTGGCCTCTGAAGTACCACTCAATGACATCATAAATAACCGTGACGCAACAGGCAGGATTGCAAAATGGGCCATTGAGCTCTTACCATTCGATATAACTTACAAACCTCGGCGAGCTATAAAGTCTCAAGTTTTGGCTGACTTCGTTGCTGAATGGACCGAAGCCGAACTCCCTAAAGAGTACGGCGCATACTCCAATTGGGTTATGCATTTCGACGGCTCTAAAATGTTGGCCGGACTGGGGGCTGGCGTCGTCTTGACGTCCCCAACCGGGGACACAGTCCAGTATGTACTTTAAATAATGTACACGGACTCCAACAACGCAGCCGAATACGAGGCCCTGTTACATGGTCTCCGGATGGCAGTCTCCATGGGCATTCAACGCCTAGAGGTGCGCGGGGATTCAAACCTCGCAATATCCCAAATAAATGGGGACTTTGGCGCCAAGGATCCGAAAATGGCAGCATATCGCAACGCTGTCCTAAAAATGTCAGCTCGGTTTGAAGGACTCGAATTCCATCACATAGCCCGAGATAATAACAAAGCGGCCGACGTACTGGCACGCATCGGTGCGAAACGTGATGCTGTCCCTCCAAATATCTTCCTAGAACGGCTCTTCAGGCCATCCGTACTATGGGAAGAGGAGCCCGGAAGTGACAAACCGGAAAAAACCGCGCCAATCGGCGATTCAGCAAATGACATAACACCTTCAGCCCACGACATAATGGCAGTAATCGCCCCATGGACAGAACCATTCCTAGCCTACTTGCTTAGGCAGGAACTTCCCGAAGACCAAAACGAGGCCCGCTGCATAGTCCGGTGATCGAAAGCCTACAAGGTCCATGAGGGAGAACTTTATAAGAAAAGTACAACCGGAGTCCTTCAAAGGTGTATCTCCGAAGAGGAAGGGCGAAACCTCCTGGCTGAAATTCATGCCGGACTAGGTGGACACCACGCAGCAGCCCGAGCCCTTGTAGGAAAGGCATTCCGTACAGGATTTTATTGGCCGACGGCCCGGGCAGATGCCCAGGACTTAGTCCAGAGATGCGTTGGTTGTCAGCTCTTTGCTAATCAGAGCCATATGCCGCCCACCGCCCTCAAAACTATACCCATTACCTGGCCGTTCGCGGTCTGGGGGCTTGATATGGTTGGACCCCTTAAAGGGGGAATCCACAAGCAAAGGTACCTATTGGTCATGGTGGATAAATTCACCAAATGGATAGAGGCCAAACCGGTCAAAATGGCAGAGTCCGGACCAGTGATAGACTTTATATCCGGGGTGGTACACCGTTACGGAGTCCCCCACAGCATCATCACCGACAACGGCACGAACTTCACAGCCGACGAGGTTAAGTCATGGTGCAAAAATATGGGCATCAAGCTCGACTACGCTTCAGTCTATCACCCTCAAACCAACGGTCAAGTGGAACGAGCAAATGGTCTAATAATGAGCGGCATTAAACCCAGACTAGTGCAGTCACTTATTAAATCTGACACGCACTGGGTCGAGGAGCTCGACTCCGTACTCTGGGGGCTGTGGACAACGCCTAACCGCACTACCGGATTCACACCATTTTTTATGGTCTACGGCGCAGAGGCAGTCCTGCCCTGCAACATTATTCATGACTCACCTCGAGTGCGCATGTACGAAGAAAGAGAGGCCGAGCTGGATCGGCAGGACAGCTTGGACACATTGGAGGAAGAACGCGACGTCTCCAAGGCTCGTTCTGCATTCTATCAGCAGCAGGCCCGAAGATATCAAAGCAGAGAAGTACGGGACAAGACTTACAACGTTGGCGAACTAGTTCTACGCCTGCCGGACAAGAAAAAGGACAAGCTCAAGCCCAAATGGGAGGGCCCCTTCATTATCGATCAAGTCCTGACCGGCGGAGCGTACCGTCTACGAAATGCGTCGGATAACCGACTCGAGCCGAACCCATGGAACGCAGCCCGCCTCCGAAGATTCTATGCCTAGCGCCGGACTAAGAGTTCGTCCCCTTCCTCCGTTCAAATTTTTACACTTCGGCTGTCTTTTGTTTCTCTTTTCATAACCTTTTTACTAAAAAGCCCCTAAGGGCCTACTTTCGCATTGTTCGCATACACTTGATGTGCCATCCGCACTCATTATACCTAGGGGCTTCTTTTCCAGAAGCTCAATTATAAGGGTTTCATGCCCAGCACATGTGTCAAGCTTCCACATGTACCTTTTACTCACCATTATATGCATCGATATGACTTAAGTTTTGGCCAAGCTGGGTTGCCTGGCTCCTGTGCTTACCCCTACGTTCCCGATTGTTCGGCTAGGAGGTAAAGGGAGCACCTCTGCGATTGTTACTGCTGGGTCAGCCGGATGTGTACCTCAGACTGGGTGAAGCCGAAAGCTAGCGTTCTTAAGGGAATATTCGGTCGGTGACTTAAAAGATGATTTTTTACCTACTCATTTATCCGCCCCCAGATGTTTTTCTACTTTTTTTCGCAGCCCGGACATGCACTTTAGGGCATGCCTCCCAGGGAAAGGAACCCTTAACGAAACTATTCTCCCTGGAAGATGTTTCTTACTAACCATGTAATATAACATAACTAGTTGGGCACTTCTCTGATAAAGCACTAATGACCCCTACGCCTGGTCTCCATGCATACCCCGGTTGTTCCTTAACCAAAATGGTATTCAGACACACTCCGGACTCTAGGGTCCCGAGGTTGAAGCGAAAAGGTCGGCAAAGACAAACGATCTACAATCCGGCTAGAAGGCATTTCACATGTCACTTTAAAGGAAAACATACATTGTCAAATTTACTGATTCTATTCCTCCTCAATCCCGTCTAATAGGCTGTCTAACTTACAGCCCCGTTGGGAAAATTTAGCAGCCAACTCTACTTGGCTGTATACTAAACTCACAGGGATCTCCTTCCCATCGGGCCCCAGCGGTCCAACTTCGGCCATGTGGTTGGGATCCGCCTTCTTGTAACGCGTCTTCACCATGGCCCAAGCCTCCCTGGCACCTTGACGGCAAGCCGAAATCTTCCACAAACGGAAGCGCTGCCGCACTCCCTGAAGCTTCTCCGCAAGCTCCCCAAGGCCCTCGGGTAGGGAGAGGGCTGGCCATAAAGCCTGGACGACGCCGCTCATTGCCTGCCGAACTCGTTCGAGCAGTTGCAATAGCTCGGGAAGTTGATCACCCGTTGATACGGGCATCTCCTCCGCAGGACGACCTGTGAGTATACCTACAAGACATATTATGTCAATTTACTTCCTCGCCGAACTCTTCTTTTCAAAGGAGTCCGCTCAAGCACTTACAATAAATGCCGCGACGAAGCCGCTGATTCTCCTTAACGGAGCTGGACAGCCCGGCTCGAGCGCCTTTCAGCTCTTCTGCGAGCTTGGCGTTGGCATCCTGAAGCTTGTTCCTTTCTTGCTGCACCCTATTCAGCACCCTCTTGCCGGCCTTTAGCTGGCGTAGTAATTCTTGCCTGTCCGGATCTTGTCCGGCGGCACCTGCAATGTCACTATTAGACTTGCGCGCACGCCGCACAGCGCTTATATTTACTAATAAAAATGTGTTACCAGGAGGGGTCTCTGCGTCTCCTCCTGCGGCAGCAAGTGCGGCCTCAAGTTGGGCCTTGCATTCTTGCAGCTCCTGGGACAGCTGGGCATTCTTCTCGGTAAGAGCCTGCGTTTCAAATGATCCTTAAATCAGTTAACATAACTACTTTAAGTCTCGGGGGCTACTGGTGTATATAACCATTAAAATTCCATTACCCGTATGTCTTTCACATACTGCTCCGTGGCTCTGGTAAAACCATCTTGAGCGGCACGGAGGTGCGCGTCCCCTGCGTTAAAGGCTTCCAATGCCTCAGGGGAGAAGCACGCTTCACGAAACACTGTCCGGCGGCGCCTATGGTTCATGGCTCTCTCCACCTCAGACTTGGTGGCGGAAAGTCTGTCGGTGTCCTCCGTTGGAGGAGGATCCGGCCCGCGTCTTGCGCTTGCCTCCCCCTCCAGGCCGGGCGCTGGAGCCTGGCCGGTATAGGTTGGATCGGCAACTTCCGCGCCCGCAGTCCGGCGAGCGCTTTTTCTCCTATAAAGATCATGAGCACTCAGACGCTTCCAAGGAACGTTGCTCTAAAAATTTAAATACGAGCTATACCTTTGCGGCGACGTTTCAGTCCGTGCCGTGCTCCTTTTCTGCCTGCTGGTCCGGACTGACCTTTGTTGGTCAGCCGCCGCGGGCTCGGCTTCCCGCCCTGAAGGCGCTTCCTGTAAAACACCATCGTTCGTGAAGGTCAGAAATGGGCAAGGAAGAGGTAATGGTGTCCGGACCTCGGTCACAGTCACCTGGGAAGCCGGATACAGTCCGGGGTAGTCCGCCGTAATGGCGACCAAAGCGTTGTCCATGCTAAGCTGGTGAAACACCCCGTCGATCAGCTCCACCTTGATGTCCGGATCCTCTTCGGAGGCCGGATCCAGGGATCTTCCTGGATCCTCGGGTTGCGGAGCGGGACTTACCATGTCCTCCACAGTCCGGCGTAGATCCTGCGCCGAAGACATAATGTAAGAAGCCTAAACTTCGAAAGCATGGGTTGAGCCCTTAAAAGTGTTCGCTTACCCAGCCTCTAGGGTTGTTCATGGAAAACCCATTCAAAGGGTTCGTTCGAAGGAAGTCCTCCTTCTCCCCCTTGTACAGGCTAGACAGGATCTGCACCAGATCCTCGGTCGAATCCGGCCCTTCGCGGCCATGAAGGGTGGCATCGTCTTCCCCGTTGAAATCCCACATGGGGTGGCCTCTGTATTGCAATGGTTGTACCCCCCCGCATTATGCATGTCGCCATGACTCCAATCATGGTCAACCCGGAATGGGCCAGTAATCTTATTCGGCCCATCAAGTAATGGACACTCTTGTCTTCCTCCAATCGGGGGCTCCGTGGGCGCCAGCTGAGGTGTTTCTTCAGAGGAGCAACACTAAACTCCGGGAGGCCAATCCGGACTGGGTCCGGCAGCGGAGCGTCTCCTATGTAAAATCACTCTGAAGGCCAGTCTTTGGACGCCTTCTTGGGAGTACCGGATGGGTATCCGGTCCCGGCAATGCGCCATATTTCGACGCCGCCCACTTGATATATGGACCCCTCGTGAGAACGGGGTACGAGGCAGAACAGCCTCTTCCACAATGCAAAATGGGGCTCAATGCCCAGGAATAGCTCGCAAAGAGCTACGTAGCCCGCGATATGCAGGACAGAGGCGGGCGTAAGGTGGTGGAGCTGGAGTCCGTAGAACTCCAGGAGCCCATGGAGGAACGGATGTATTGGGAATCCAAGTCCCCTTATCAGATAAGGGACGAAGCATACCCGCTCCCCTTTATTGGGACTTGGGGTAGCCTCCGCTTGCCTCCCACCTTGGTAGGTAACCAGCACGGCTCGAACCGGGACCATGAAGGCCGGAGGGAGATATCCCCCCGCTTGGAGCTTCACTAGCTCGTTGTGTGGAACAGAGCACCTCCTCCAATCCCCTGGCGGTGGGCTGGGAGCGCGAGAAGAGGAGCTGCGTCGACGGTCCATGATGGAATGGATTTTTAGGTCAAGGGCGCTCCGATGAAGTATTCGCGGGAGGAAGATGGTGCGGTTTGGATCTGGATTTTTGCTTCTTTTGTAGGCGGATGACTCGCACGACTAGGGGGTGAAACATAAAAGACACCCTGGCTTTTCGCATTCGTGCGACGCGTGGAAGAAGGCCATTATTGGGCTTAGAAGCCAAGAAACACAGTATTTATGATGAAGCCGGAAACTGTTCGGCAGGTACATGGAACTTGAAGGGAGAACCCGCCTTGCAACACCGAAGACTATATACGCGCTGGACTTATCGTCATTGAAGCCTGGTTCGGGGGCTACTGAGGGAGTCCTGGACTAGGGGGTGTCCGGACAGCCGGACTATCATCGTCCGCCGGACTCCAAGACTACGAAGATGCAAGATTGAAGACTCCGTCCCGTGTCCGGATGGGACTTTCCTTGGCGTGGAAGGCAAGCTTGGCAATACGGATATGTAGATCTCCTACCATTGTAACCGACTCTGTGTAACCCTAGCCTCCTCCGGTGTCTATAGAAACCGGAGGGCTTTAGTCCGTAGGACACAACATACATTACAACAATCATACCATAGGCTAGCTTTAGGGTTTAGCCTCCTTGATCTCGTGGTAGATCCACTCTTGTACTACCCATATCATCAATATTAATCAAGCAGGACGTAGGGTTTTACCTCCATCGAGAGGGCCCGAACCTGGGTAAAACATCGTGTCCCTCGTCTCCTGTTACCATCCGCCTAGACGCACAGTTCGGGACCCCCTACCCGAGATCCGCCAGTTTTGACACCGACAAAGGGTCTCCGGCGCAAGGCCGTAATAGACTCGTCGTCCGAGGACGGCGAGGCAGATTCCTCCTGCGGAGACGGGGAGAAACATGAAGAAATTCCCCCTCCCCGCATTGGGGAGGAGAAGAAAAGAAAAGCCGCCCCACAGGGGGAGGCTAAGACGCCAAAGAAGGGAAAGGCGTCCCTTCCGGATCACTCCACCACGGCCGCTTACAGCGAGGAGGAGTGGCTGCCCAGGGGCAAGCCCCTCGCGAGATCGTAAGTATCCGCACTCTGTAATACTTTTCGTGTGACTTAACTTCATAGTTATAATGCTGAACGCGCATATGCAGTCCGGCCAGGTCCCATCCCGAGGTATCCTCTTCGGATGGGTCTCTGAGTGATTCGGCAATGAATTCGCTCCCGACGGCCACCTCCCCTCGGTCTGCGGATGACACGGAGGTGTTGTCCCAAAGGGTACAGGAGAAGGGGGAGGCGGTTCTGGAGACGCCCCAAGGAAAAATTCCAGACGCCGGGCACATGGGGGGTAAGATCCCCATAGATTATGCTGACGAGAGCCGCAGCAAGTTGGGCTCCCAGCCGGACACTGCACCGGAACCTCCAAAGGTTCCGGATTCGGGTAGGCCGCCCCTTGCTAAGGAGGGCGAGGCGGCCGTGCCGATGACCTCCGTCGTGCCAGAGGCGTCGGATAGTCTGCTAGAAGTGCTTCGCGGCGCTTCCATTGATGAAGGGCACCGTACTCTTATGAGTACGGTGATTCAAAAAGTTCAGTCCGCCAAAAGCGGATTGACCGAAGCCTGCACCAGCCTCCTAACATGCTTTGAGGTAAGTAATCAAAAGTGTGAGAAATTATCACCCAATAGATAATAGCCCCTGATACTCTGTTTGGTGTTCGGCAAGAAAAGCCAAACGGAGGGTCAACTTTAAACCGCAGGAATCTAATAGTATGTGTCTATGTGAATAAGCAGGCGGTGCTGCTTGCCGCTGCTGCCCGCACAGCAGAGGTCACCGGACTCGAACGGGACCTGAAGCAGGCCGAAGAGGAGCTCAGCCTCACGAAGAGGCAGCTCGAAGAGAACAAAGGTGAGTGATGCCCCGCCCATGTGTCATATATAGGAGAAAATTGGTGGCGCTAACAAAAAGCATGATGATTTTTTAATAGGGGCCAGGACCGAAGTGGCGGCCCTGAAGAAAGCGCTATCCGAGGCCGAAGACAAGGCGGCCATGGAGCGTATTGAGCGTGAAAAGCAAGATGCTAGGGTGGGCGAGGTATAGCAAGAGCTCTAGGAGCTCGACAAGAAGTTCGAGTCCTTGGAGTGTGACTTCAAGACGCAAGAGTCTGAGCTTGCAAAGGCCCTTGAGAGCATGAAAGACACCAAGGCCGAAGCCCAAAAGGTCCAACAGGAAATCCAGGCGGCCAAGAAGATAGCGGCGGGTAAGGAATTCATTATGCAAAGCAAGCATGTGGAGGAGACATTTCTTTTACTTACCCGAATTCAGAGCTCTCCAGGGGCATTCGCAGATCTGCCACGCAGCATATCGGATTCCACGGAGTTCTATCGTGCCGAAGAGGGGAGCTCGACGGAGAAGCTGTTCTGGTCCCAGTATACTGGAGCCAAACACCTAATGCCTCTGAGTGACCAACTAAATCAATTGGTTGAACTCCACAGGGCAGCCGAAGTGGCCATGAAGGACTTCATAGTCCGGATGTGACCTGGTGAGCCCCTGCCCGGCAGCTACTTCGGCCTTATAAAGCGGATTGTAAATGCCTGTCCGCGGCTTGAAGTTATCAAGCAATCCGTTTGTATTGAGGGTGCCCGCCGGGCCTTTGCCCGTGCGAAGATGCATTGGGCCAAGCTGGATGCAGAGAAGTTGGTGAAGGATGAACCGCCGGAAGGCAAGGCGCATCGCTACCCCGAGAAATATTATGATGGCGTTATGAAAGGCGCTCATCTCGTGGCCGATGAATGTACCAATGACACAATCTTTGAGTGAATGTACTCATGTCGTCTTTGTAATATGAAAACAAATTTGTTTGCGCTATATGGCGCTTTGTTGATTTAAAATGTTACCTTCTGTGCGGCTGTTTATAAAATTCTGAAAGCAGGCCAGTCGTCGGCTTCCGCCCCCACGTAACTAGTACTGGAGTGTTCGTGGAAAACCCAAACACTCTTTATCCAAATTTTTGGTCCTTTAAGGAGGTGTTTGGCGCAGCGAACAAGGCAATCGGACTATGCGGCTTTATAACTCTCACTTAGCCATAGAAGTCTATAGTTCTAAATTTCGGCGAAGCCCCTAGATTTCGGAAAGCCGAATTGGGGCGCTATACACGCCTAAATCAGACAAGGCCGATTCCTCGCCTGAAGCGGAAAAATCTTTAAGGATTTAAGACCTCTCGAACAGCGACTAGCTCTCGTCGCATCATGACAGTCAGTTTTTAGCTTTCTCTACTGAGGTGCTCGTCCGGAAGAACCGGGAGACAATCGCAGTAGTTCTCCCTGCGCTACCTTAGCCGATATAACGAAATGTAAGGTACCAAAACAAGGGAGCCGGGCAAACCCAACTATTGACCCAAGACATGATTCGCAGCTGATGCATATAATGCTATAAGTTTGGGGTGCCGCACTGTCGAAAGTGTTCGGACTTATCTTGCCGTCTTATGGGGCACCATAAGAAGCCCCTGGCAAACTGAACGTACCAAAGTGTACGGATTCAATATTAAATAAACATTTTTAGGGAAAATGTGAAGATAGGAATAATAAGCTGACACTATATATTATTTCCCATTGTTAAATAATACGTCCAAGCGTATGTGTACAATTAATGCGTTAAGCAGAAGCAAATAGGATTATTTGACACGTCCTATCCAAGGGCAGGCCGCATGCGGGTATGCAAAACAGGTATAATGATCATTGACAGATACCACCTGGGTATTCCCTTTGTGCGCAAAGCCTTTTGCCTCCTTGGTTTCCCTCCTGTGATAAGTCTGATGACCCGGTTCTCTGAAGGGGCTGCCCGAAAGTAGGGTCATGAAAGAGAAAGAAGGTTATTAAAGTATGTGGCGGTTGAACCGCACTGTGGACCGCATCACTGTTGCGCCTCCGCCTATGCCCATGGTATTTTGAGTCCGTAATTGTGTATGCGCGGCACAAATGCTGCCTGAATGGGGCTAGGGCGGAGGCCAGACTACTAGTCGCGCTCTTGGCGTGCCTGGTGATCCTGTTGCAGGGTACTCCGGACTCGCTTGACGGTGTTCGGGGTTGTTGTTGCCGAATTGGCGGTCTGCCGGAGAAGGCTGCTTTGTACTTCTGCCACGAGGGCCACAGTGTGCTCTTCTGTATGGAGAGAGTGGTCTGTGTTTTCGTTGACTGTTATAACCCCGCAAGGTCCTGGCATCTTGAGCTTGAGATATGCATAGTGTGGTACCGCATTGAAGCGAGCAAATGCGGTTCGTCCAAGCAGTGCATGATAGCCACTACAAAAAGGGACGATATCAAAGATTAACTCCTCGCTTCGGAAGTTATCCGGGGATCCGAAGACCACTTCCAGTGTTATGGAGCCTGTACAATGGGCCTCTACTCCTGGAATTACACCTTTAAAGGTGGTTTTGGTGGGTTTGATCCTTGAAGGATCGATGCCCATTTTGCACACTGTGTCCTGATAAAGCAGGTTTAGGCTACTGCCACCGTCCGTAAGGACTCGCGTGAGGTGGAATCCGTCGATGATTGGGTCAAGGACCAATGCGGCTGAACCGCCATGACGGATGCTGGTAGGGTGGTCCCTACGATCAAAAGTGATCGGACAGGCTGACCATGGGTTGAACTTTGGGGCTACTGGCTCCATCGCATAGACGTCCCTTAGTGCTCACTTTCGTTCCCGTTTGGGAATGTGGATGGCATAGATCATGTTTACCGTTTTCACCTAGGGAGGAAATTTCTTCTGTCCCCCAGTGTTCGGGTGTCGGGGCTCCTCGTCATCGTTGCTGTGCAGCCCCTTGTCCTTGTTTTCGGCATTTATCTTGCCGGCCTGTTTGAACACCCATCAATCTCTGTTAGTGTGGTTGGCTGGCTTATCAGGGGTGCCGTGAATTTGGCACGAGCGATCAAGTATGCGGTCCAGACTAGACGATCCTGGATTGTTTCTTTTGAACGGCTTTTTCCGCTGACTGGATTTTGAGCCACTGAATCCGGCGTTGACTGCCGTGTCTTCGGTGTTGTCTCCATTGTTCCAACGCTTATGTCTATTGCGTCGTGGCTTGCCATTACTGTCACGGTCAACTAAAGTGCCGGAGTTTCTTGGCATGGTGCTACTGCGAGCCAACCAGCTGTCCTCGCCCGCGCAAAAGCGGGTCATGAGTGTCGTGAGGGCCGCCATGGAGTTCGGTTTTTCTTGGCCGAGGTGTCGGGCGAGCCACTCATCACGGATATTATGCTTAAAGGCTGCCAAGGCTTTGGCGTTCGGATAGTCGACAATTTGGTTCTTTTTAGTTAGGAACCGAGTCCAGAATTTCCTGGCTGACTCTCCGGGCTATTGGGTAATGTGACTCAAGTCATCAGCATCCGGTGGTCGCACGTAAGTGCCTTGGAAGTTGTCGAGGAACGCGTCCTCCAGGTTTTCCCAACTGTCGATGGAATTTGCCGGCAAGCTATTCAGCCAGTGTCGGCCGGTCCTTTGAGTTTAAGGGGAAGATACTTGATGGCTTGTAGATCATCACCACGGGCCATGTGGATGTGGCGAAGGAAATCTTCAATCCATACCGCGGGGTCTGTTGTGCCATCGTATGATTCGATGTTTATGGGTTTAAACCCTTCTAGGAATTCGTGATCCATTACTTCGTCAGTGAAGCAGAGGGGGTGTGCGGCGCCTCTATGCCAGTCTATGTTACTACGCCGTTCGAATAAGTCTGGTTGGCTATGTTCGGCCGAGCCGGACTTGTTGATAGTGTATCTGGCATGACGATCATTGTCATGTGTCGGGGCGTGCCCCCGCGAACCGTAGATCGATCTTGGTTGTCCTGCTTTGTTTTCCAGTATGTCTCGCAGGTCCTGCCTATTGCCCCGGGCCGTAGTGTATTGGCGTGGGGGTGCGAGCTGGTATTCGGGCGGATATGCCATTTTATCCCGGCCACGAGGTGGCCGGTCAGCCTCGTCTTGTGCTGGTAGTGTGGGCTTTAGGACCTCCTCCTCGAGTTGAGGTAGCAACTTGTGCTTTGGGTAACCTTTGGTGTGGCGCTCGAGTCCGTATTCCTCGGCTGCCAGGACCTCAGTCCATCTGTCTGTGAGCAGATCTTGATCAGCTTGGAGCTTCGGCTGCTTCTTTTTCAGGCTTCTTGCAGTGGCCATAAGTCGGCGCTTGAAGTGCTCCTGCTCTACGAGATCCTCAGGCATGCCGAATTCGTCGCCGCTGAGGCTTACCTCGTCTTCGGAGGGGGGAATGTAGTTGTCCTCCTCCAAGTATCCGTTCGTCGCCTGTTCATTTGGGCTAACCTGCCCGTCTTCCTGTCCGGCCTGCTCAAAGGCAGGCTGATCGGGATTGTATTCATCTTTGGCACCATCCGGATTGTTTTCGTCTCCTGTGCCGGTATTGCTGAGGCGGGTCTTAGACCGGCGCCGATGACGCCCATGCTTTGATTTCTTCCTTAAGGGGTTATCCCCTATTGCCTCATCGCCATTGGTTTCTTTGGGAGTGTCCACCATATCTATCATACGAGGAGGTGGCTGTCCAGTGCCCCGTGGGTGGTGGTTCCTGTTCTTCTCCTGCATCGTCGTCCATACCGTCGATGTCTTCGGAGTCAAAGTCAAGAACGTCGGTTAAATCATCGACAGTGGCAATGAAGTGGGTGGTGGGTGGGTAACGAATTTCCTCGTCGCCTGCTTCCCACTCAAGCCGGACATAGTTCGGCCAAGAGTCTTCTGACAAAGAGAGAGACCTTAATGAGTTCAGCATGTCGGTGAAGGGCGAGTGCTGAAAGATATCCGCAGCGGTGAACTCCATTACCGGAGCCCAATCGGATTCGATGGGCCCGGGTGCGTACGGTCCGTAACCTACAGCCGGACGAAATTCTGGGGGTCCAGTGACACAGATTTCCTTGGAGGTGGAGACTATGTTCGGCTCTACCGCCGATGAGTATGCGGCCTCCGGGGCGGGGTCCATCCACCCGACCTCGGACGACGCGATCTGCCCCGGATTTGGGTCCGGGGCTACTGCAGGTGCGATATTGATGTCTACTACACAACCTTCTTCTTGTAGACGTTGTTGGGCCTGCAAGTGCACAGGTTTGTAGGACAGTAGCAAATTTCCCTCAAGTGGATGACCTAAGGTTTATCAATCCGTAGGAGGCGTAGGATGAAGATGGTCTCTCTCAAACAACCCTGCAACCAAATAATAAAAAGTCTCTTGTGTCCCCAACACACCCAATACAATGGTAAATTGTATAGGTGCACTAGTTCGGCGAAGAGATGGCGATACAAGTGCAAAATAGATAGTAGATATAGGTTTTTGTAATCTGAAATAATAAAAACAGCAAGGTAACAAGTGGTAAAAGTGAGCGTAAACGGTATTGCAATGATAGGAAACAAGGCCTAGGGTTCATACTTTCACTAGTGCAAGTTCTCTCAACAATAATAACATAGATAGATCAAATAACAAGCCCTCAGCATGCAACAAAGAGTCACTCCGAAGCCACTAATAGCGGAGAACAAACATAGAGATTATGGTAGGGTACGAAACCACCTCAAAGTTATTCTTTCGGATCAATCTATAAAAGAGTTCGTACTAGAATAACACCTTAAGACACAAATCAGCCAAAACCCTAATGTCACCTAGATACTCCATTGTCACCTCAAGTATCCGTGGGCATGATTATATGATATGCATCACACAATCTCAGATTCATCCAACCAACACAAAGTACTTCAAAGAGTGCCCCAAAGTTTCTAACGGAGAGTCAAGAACGTGTGCCAACCCCTATGCATAGGTTCCCAATGTTACGAAACCCGCAAGTTGATCACCATAACATACATCAAGTGGCACATGATATCCCATTGTCACCACAGATAATCACGGCAAGACATACATCAAGTGTTCTCATAAAAGACTCAATCCGATAAGATAACTTCGAAGGGGAAACTCAATTCATCACAAGAGAGTAGAGGGGGAAAACATCATAAGATCCAACTACAATAGCAAAGCTCGGGATACATCAAGATCGTGCCATCGAGGGAACACAAGAGAGAACACGAGAGAGAGAGAGATCAAACACATAGCTACTGGTACATACCCTCAGCCCCGAGGGTGAACTACTCCCTCCTCGTCATGGATAGCGCCGGGATGATGAAGATGGCCACCGATGATGGGTTCCCCCTCCGGCAGGGTGCCGGAACGGGCTCCCGAGAGGTTTTTGGTGGCTACAGAGGCTTGCGGCGGTGGAACTCCCGATCTATCTTCTGCTCTGGAAGTTTTACGATGTGTAGGTATATATGGGTGCAGGGGGTACGTCGGTGGAGCTACGGGGGCCCCACGAGGCAGGGGGCGTGCCCGGGGGGGGGGGGGGGGGGGTGGGCGCGCCCCTACCCTCGTGAGCACCTCCCGTATCTCCTGACATGCACTCCAAGTCCATCGGGTGGCTTTCCTTCCAAAAATAACTTCTCCAGTTGATTTCGTTCCGTTTTGACTTCGTCTGATATTCCTTTTCCTCGAAACACTGAAATAGGCATAAAACAGCAAATCTGGGCTGGGCCTCCGGTTAATAGGTTAGTCCCAAAAATAATATAAAAGTGGATAATAAAGCCCAATATTGCCTAAAACAGTAGATAAAGTAGCATGGAGCAATCAAAAATTATAGATACGTTGGAGATGTATCAAGCATCCCCAAGCTTAATTCCTGCTCGTCCTCGAGTAGGTAAATGATAAAAAAGAATTTTTGATGCGGAGTGATACTTTGGCATAATTTCAATGTAAATCCTCTTAATTGTGATATGAATATTCAGAACCGAAAGATTCAAGACAAAATTTCATATTGACATAAAAATAATAATACTTCAAGCATACTCACTAAGCAATTATGTCTTCTCAAAATAACATGGCCAAAGAAAGTTATCCCTACAAAATCATATAGTCTGACTATGCTCCATCTTCCCCACACAAAATATTTAAATCATGCACAACCCCGATGACAAGCCAAGCAATTGTTTCATACTTATGACATTCTCAAAACTTTTTCAATCTTCACGCAATACATGAGCGTGAGCCATGGATATATCACTATATGTGGAATAGAATGGTGGTTGTGGAGAAGACAAAAAGAGGGAAGATAGTCTCACATCAACTAGGCGTATCAACGGGCTTTGGAGATGTCCATCAATAGATATCAATGTGAGTGAGTAGGGATTGCCATGCAACGGATGCACTAGAGCTATAAGTATATGAAAGCTCTACAAAAGAAACTAAGTGGGTGTGCATCCAACTCGCTTGCTCACGAAGACCAAGGGCATTTTGAGGAAGCCCATCATTGGAATATACAAGCCAAGTTCTATAATGAAAAATTCCCACTAGTATATGAAAGTGACAAAATGAGAGACTCTCTATCATGAAGATCTTGGTGCTACTTTGAAGCACAAGTGTGATAAAAGGATAGTAACATTGTCCCTTCTCTCTTTTTCTCTCATTTATTTATTTGGGCCTTTCTCTTTTTTTATGGCCTCTTTTTTTTTTATATAATTTTTTTATTTTTCATTCGGAGTCTCATCCCGACTTGTGGAGGAATCATAGTCTCCATCATCCATTCCTCACTTGGGACAATGCTCTAATAATGATGATCATCACACTTTTATTTTTCTTACAACTCGATATTTAGAACAAAGTATGATTCTATATGAATGCCTCCGGCGGTGTACCGGGATATGCAATGAATCATGAGTGACATGTATGAAAGAATTATTAATGGTGGCTTTGCCACAAATACAATGTCAACTACATGATCATGCTAGCAATATGACAATGATGGAGCGTGTCATAATAAACGAAACGGTGGAAAGTTGCATGGCAATATATCTCGGAATGGCTATGGAAATGCCATAATAGGTAGGTATGGTGGCTGTTTTGAGGAAGATATATGGTGGGTGTATGATACCGGCGAAAAGTGCGCAGTATTAGAGAGGCTAGCAAAGGTGGAAGGATGGGAAAAAGTGCGTATAATCCATGGACTCAACATTAGTCATAAAGAACTCATATACTTATTGCAAAAATCTAGAAGTTATCAAAGCAAAGTATTACGCGCATGCTCCTAGGGGGATAGATTGGTAGGAAAAGACCATCGCTCGTCCCCGACCGCCACTCATAAGGAAGACAATCAATAAATAAATCATGCTCCGAGTTCATCACATAACAGTTCACCATACGTGCATGCTACGGGAATCACAAGCTTCAACACAAGTATTCTTTGAATTCATAACTACTCAACTAGCATGACTCTAATATCACCATCTTCATATCTCAAAACAATTATCTAGCATCAAACTTATCTTAGTATTCAACGCACTCAAAAGAAAGTTTCACATATCTTGAACACTAAGTATATTAACATTAAGCGAATTACCATGCTATTAACAACTCTCAAAATAATCTAAGTGAAGCATGAGAGATCAATAGTTTCTTTAAAACAAATCCACCACCGTGCTCTAAAAGATATAAGTGAAGCACTAGAGCAAAAGTTATCATGCTCAAAAGATATAAGTGAAGCACATAGAGTATTCTAGCAAATTCCAATTCATGTATGGCTCTCTCAAAAGGTGTGTACAGCAAGGATGATTGTGGTAAACTAACGAGCAAAGACACAACTAATACAAGATGCTCCAAGCAAAACACATATCATGTTGGTGAATAAAAATATAGCTCCAAGTAAATTACCGATGGAAGTGGACGAAAGAGGGAGGGCATCCCCAAGCTTTGATTTTTTGGTGTCCTTGGATTATCTTGGGGGTGCCATGGGCATCCCCAAGCTTAGGCTCTTGCCACTCCTTGTTCCATAATCCATCAAAAGAATTCACCCAAAACTTGAAAACTTCACAACACAAAACTCAACAGAAATCTCGTGAGCTCCGTTAGAGAAAGAAAACAAAAGACTACTTCAAGGTACTGTAATGAACCTATTATTTATTTATATTGGTGTTAAACCTACTGTATTCCAACTTCTCTATGGATTATAAACTATTTTATTAGCCATAGATTCATCAAAATAAGCAAACAACACACGCAAAACAGAATCTGTCAAAAACAGAACAGTCTGTAGCAATATGTAACTAATGTAAACTTCTGGAACTCTAAAACTTCTACCAAAATAGGAAGTCCTGGAAAATTTGTTTATTGAATAGCAGCAAAAAGAATGAACGCAAAAGCACGTTCCTGTGATTTAACAAAATTATATTCGTGCGCGCAAAGTTTCTGTTTTTCAGCAGAATCAACACAACTATCACCGTAAGCCATCCTAAAGGTCTTACTTGGAACTTTATTGAAACAAAACCTATAAAACATGATTACTACAGTAGCATAATCATGTGGACACACAAAAAACAGTAAGGATAAATATTGGGTTGTATCCCAACAAGCGCTTTTCTTTAATGCCTTTCTAGCTAGGCATGATGATGACAATGATGCTCACATAAAAGATAAGAATTGAAACATAACGGGAGCATCATGAAGCATATGACTAGCACTTTTAAGTCTAACCCACTTCCTATTAATAGGGATTTTGTGAGCAAACAACTTATGGGAACAATAATCAACAAGCATAGGAAGGTAACACAAGCATAGCTTCAAGAATTTAAGCACATAGAGAGGAAACTTGACATTATTGCAATTCCTACAAGCATATGTTCCTCTCTCATAATAATTTTAAGTAGCATCATGAATGAATTCAACAATATAACCATCACCTAAAGCATTCTTTTCATGATCTAGTAGCATAAAAAATTTATTACTCTCCACATAAGCAAAATTCTTCTCATTTAGAATAGTGGGAGTATCATAAGAGACTTGAACACTAAAAATTGTTTCTACATTAAAAGAGTAATGTTCAGAAAAAGGGTAATCATAATCATGACAAGCTTTGTAAATATAATCATCACTACTTTTTATAGCATAAGTTTCATCACAATAATCATCATAAGTAGCAACTTCGTTCTCATCATAATCGATTGAAACCTCTCCCAAGATAGTGGAATCACTAAATAAAGTTGACACTCTTCCAAATCCACTTTCATATTCATCACAATAAGATTCAACATCCTCCAAAATAGTGGGATCACTACTTCCTAAAGTTGACACTCTTCCGAACCCACTTTTATCAATATAATCATCATAGGTAGGAGGCATGCTATCATCATAACAACTTTGCATATCAAAACTTGGGGTGCTAAGAATATCATCTTCATTAAACATAGCATCCCCAAGATTGGGACAAACATTAATTCCAGCAAATATATTCTCAAATATTTCATCCTCATCAAACATAACTTCCCCAATCTTGGGCCCTTTCATATCATAAGCATAATCACTCTCATCATTAAAAATATGGATAGCACCAATAGCATAGCAATTATCATCATCACAAGTAGTAGTAGGAGCAACATCATTTGGGAGGGATACCTTTTTACCTTTGTTGCTCCTTCTTTTCTTTTTCTTCTTCACATTATGTGTAGGTTCAACCTTCCTCTTTGAGCTCCTTATTGATGAGATTGGTTGAATAGAAAGCTCCTCCTCGTTACCTGATTCGTCATGAGAAATAATAGGAGGAGATTGGAAAGTCTCTTCCCTTTCATTAGTATTCTCATCATCCTCTATTTGTTTTCTTTTCTTTATGTAATTGGCAATATAAGGATTTTCAATGCAATTCACCGCACAATACATATAAATTTCTTCTAGATCAAAACCAAGAAGTTTGTAACGGGAAAATTCTGGAAGATAATTAGTTAAATGTTTCATTTCTTCGCAACCCATAAGCAAGCTAAGCTCATTATAATGTGCAAGGGAAATCAAATCATCACAATTTTTGGACACGATTAGATCATGAAACAATTTGCATCGGATAGCTAAATGAGCACTTTCATTGCAAAGTCCACAAGTACGGCCAAGAAAATTTAAATTTCAGCACAAACATCTAGCCTTTCTTGCAACAATTTAGTTTCTAAGTGCTTATGCCTCTTGCAATAAATATCTTCTCTATTTGGTGTGTTCATGCAAACATGCACTCCACAAAAGTTGACATGCTCATAAGAGATATTTTCATCATAACTAGTGCAATCATCATTAGCATCATGGATATTCAAAGAATTCGTACTAACAACATTGCAATCATGCTCATCATTCAAAGATTTAGTTCCAAACAATTTAAAGATTTCTTCTTCTAGCACTTGAGCACAATTATCCTTTCCATCATACTCACGAAAGATATTAAAAAGGTGAAGCGTATGAGACAAACTTAACTTCATTTTTTTATAATTTTCTTTTATAAACTAGACTAGTGCTAAAACAAGAAACAAAAAGATTCGATTGCAAGATCTAAAGATATACCTTCAAGCGCTAACCTCCCCGGCAACGGCGCCAGAAAAGAGCTTGATGTCTACTACACAACCTTCTTCTTGTAGACGTTGTTGGGCCCGCAAGTGCACAGGTTTGTAGGACAGTAGCAAATTTCCCTCAAGTGGATGACCTAAGGTTTATCAATCCGTAGGAGGCGTAGGATGAAGATGGTCTCTCTCAAACAACCCTGCAACCAAATAACAAAAAGTCTCTTGTGTCCCCAACACACCCAATACAATGGTAAATTGTATAGGTGCACTAGTTCGGTGAAGAGATGGTGATACAAGTGCAAAATAGATAGTAGATATAGGTTTTTGTAATCTGAAATAATAAAAACAGCAAGGTAACAAGTGGTAAAAGTGAGCGTAAACGGTATTGCAATGATAGGAAACAAGGCCTAGGGTTCATACTTTCACTAGTGCAAGTTCTCTCAACAATAATAACATAGATAGATCAAATAACAAGACCTCAACATGCAACAAAGAGTCACTCTGAAGCCACTAATAGCGGAGAACAAACATAGGGATTATGGTAGGGTAAGAAACCACCTCAAAGTTATTCTTTCGGATCAATCTATAAAAGAGTTCGTACTAGAATAACACCTTCAGACACAAATCAACCAAAACCCTAATGTCACCTAGATACTCCATTGTCACCTCAAGTATCCGTGGGCATGATTATACGATATGCATCACACAATCTCAGATTCATCCAACCAACACAAAATACTTCGAAGAGTGCCCCAAAGTTTCTATTGGAGAGTCAAGAACGTGTGCCAACCCCTATGCATAGGTTTCCAATGTCACGAAACCCGCAATGATCACCAAAACATACATCAAGTGGCACATGATATCCCATTGTCACCACAGATAATCACGACAAGACATACATCAAGTGTTCTCATAAAAGACTCAATCCGATAAGATAACTTCAAAGGGGAAACTCAATTCATCACAAGAGAGTAGAGGGGGAAAACATCATAAGATCCAACTACAATAGCAAAGCTCGGGATACATCAAGATCGTGCCATCGAGGGAACACGAGAGAGAACACGAGAGAGAGAGAGATCAAGCACATAGCTACTGGTACATACCCTCAGCCCCGAGGGTGAACTACTCCCTCCTCGTCATGGATAGCGCTGGGATGATGAAGATGGCCACCGGTGATGGGTTCCCCCTCCAGCAGGGCGCTAGAACGGGCTCCCGAGAGGTTTTTGGTGGCTACAGAGGCTTGCGGCGGTGGAACTCCCGATCTATCTTCTGTTCTGGAAGTTTTATGATACGTAGGTATATATGGGTGCAGGGGTATGCCGGTGGAGCTACGGGGGGCCCACGAGGCAGGGGGCGCGCCCGGGGGTGGGCTGTGGGCACGCCCCCCACCCTTGTGAGCACCTCCCGTATCTCCTGACGTGCACTCCAAGTCCATCGGGTGGCTTTCCTTCCAAAAATAACTTCTCCAGTTGATTTCGTTCCGTTTTGACTTCGTCTGATATTTTTTTCCTCGAAACACTGAAATAGGCATAAAACAGCAAATCTGGGCTGGGCCTCCAGTTAATAGGTTAGTCCCAAAAATAATATAAAAGTGGATAATAAAGCCCAATATTGCCTAAAACAATAGATAAAGTAGCATGGAGCAATCAAAAATTATAGATACGTTGGAGACGTATCAGATATCCCGAATATTTTCTGACATCATATCTAAGCCGTGCTCGTCGTGACTATTCGGCGCTCCTGGCGCAGGCCTGAATCCGTCGACGATCAAGTCTCCGCGGATATCGGCCGTGGAGTTCAAGTTTCCGAACCTGACCTGATGGCCAGGGGCGTAGTTGTTGATCTGCTCTAGATGGCCAAGCGAATTGGCCCGCAGTGCGAAGCGGCCGAACACGAAGATCTGTCCGGGAAGAAAAGTCTCACCCTGGACCGCGTTGTTGTTGATGATTGAAGGAGCCATCGAGCCTTGCTGTGACGACACAGAGGAACTCTCAATGAAAGCACCGATGTCGGTGTCAAAACCGGCGGATATCGGGTTGGGGGTCCCGAACTGTGCGTCTAAGGCTAATGGTAACAGGAGGCAGGGGACACGGTGTTTTACCCAGGTTCGGGCCCTCTCGATGGAGGTAATACCCTACTTCCTGCTTGATTGATCTTGATGATATGAGTATTACAAGAGTTGATCTACCACGAGATCGTAGAGGCTAAACCCTAGGAGCTAGCCTATTGTTCTCATTGTTCTTGTCCTATGGACTAAACCCTCCGGTTTATATAGACATCGGAGGGGGCTAGGGTTACACAAAGTCGGTTACAAAGAAGGAGATCTAACATCCGAATTGCCAAGCTTGTCTTCCACGCAAAGGAGAGTCCCATCCGGACACGGGACGAAGTCTCGAGTCTTGTATCTTCATAGTCCAACAGTCCGGCTAAAGTATATAGTCCGGCTGTCCGGATACCCCCTAATCCAGGACTCCCTCAATTCCTCCTAGGTTCACCTTGACGAGTGATGTGGAGTCGGGTTGACCTGGAAGGTGCCCGCGAGATAACCATGTGGCTAGCCGGGCATTCTTAGCCCTTGCCGCAAGTCCACGAGATGGGGCGACAGGGTCACATCGATCGTGAGTCTCTGCTCATTACCGCGCGCTCCTAATTCAGTAATGGTTTGGATATTTGATCCGAGTAGGCCTCTGGCCTTTTTCGCACTAACCACCATGCAGGAATAAGTATGGGCACTCTACGTCATATGTATCAGCCGAAAGCTCAGCGGACATCAGCGATGGAGCGACGCGCGCCGGGTTGGACTGCGTAAGCACCTGCCTTTTTAAGGAGGTAGCTAGGTCTACTCACCGGCCGCCCACGCAACGTGTAGGAGTGTAAAGGGTGATGGGTCCAAGACCCCTGCGCACTTAGGATGTAGACTGGCGTGCTGGACTCTTTGTTGAGCCTAGGCAGGACTGCGTGTGTTGATCGGCCGTCATGACCTGATGGTGTGTCCGGCCAGAGTTGATCAAGCGTGTTGGGTAAGTTTTGTGCACCCCTGTAGGGAAGTATTATCTATTCAAATAGCCAGGTCCACAGTATCGGACGCTCGGAGTTGTGTCTCGATCGATACAACTAGAACTAGATACTGAATGCTGAGGCATCTAATGGATATGTGGCTCCGAGACTGCTTTCCCGCAGGGAGTCGGGGAAGGATCTCTTGGCGTTATTTCTACAACATGTTTGTTAAATATAATCTGCTATTGTATACTCTTCTAAATGCTGCAAGATACTTGGAGCTGCTTGGAGCTGCTAGTCTTTGATAGGCTAGGCTTTAACCTTCTCTTCTGGCATTCTGCAGTTCAGTCCATAGATACTACCCATTTCATTGATACCGATGCATATGTAGCGTAGATCCTTGCTTGCGAGTACTTTGGATGATTACCCACGGTTGCTTTGCTCCCCTTTTTCCACCTCTTTCCATTCTTCCCGGACGCTGCAACCAGATGGTGGAGCCCAGGAGCCAGACAACACCATCGGCGGCTACTACTACACCGAGGGTGCCTACTAGTACATGGAGGTCGCCGACGACCAGGAGTAGTTAGGAGGCTCCCAGGCAGGAGGCCTTACCTTTTCGATAGTTGCTACTTTTGTGCTAGTCTTCTTAAGGCAAACTTGTTTAACTTATGTCTGAACGCAGATATTGTTGTTTCCGCTGACTCTTGTGTATTCGAGCCCTCGAGGCCCCTGACTTGTAATATAAAGCTTGTATTATTTTAATTTGTATCTAGAGTTGTGTTCTGATATCTTCCCGTGAGTCCTTGATCTTGATCGTACACATATGCATGTATAATTAGTGTACGTTTGAATCGGGGGCGTCACACTTTCTTTGCATGTATTTGACCTAATTTCACCTCTACCCCATTTGATTTTGAGCTAGAGACGGAGTTCTACCCGTCTTGGGCTTTTATCTGAAATTACTAGGTATCCCGAACCATCCGGGCCGGAAACTCCAGACTGTCCAGACCACAAACCGAGAGACCCTGGACTTAGGCCGGACCTAGCTCAAACCGTTGCAAATTGTTGTGCTCGTTACCGTATTGGTCATACCTTTGACATCACGACTCCATTGTTGTTAATTCTGGTCTCATTTTAAAGCTATCAACGAACTTTGTGTCCTCATATATACATATTAAATTTGTGACAAAGATTAAGAAGCAAGGCCAATATTTATCAATAAGAGTGAAGATCCTCGTTGGGTAGGTAAAAACTTCAAGAAATATTTTTGCCCTGCATTTCTTTGTGATATGTATATGGTATTATCTTCCCTCAGAAAATATGCTCTTACTAATATTAGTGTGATGATGGTGACACAAATCATTGTCATGGCAATATGAACATGTGGTGTAGCTTCCAAAGTTGGAGAAGACCTCGTGCATATGGCGATTGATGGACATAAGTTTTGGGGAGCAAGTAGAATATGTTGATGTTTACTGAATAATCCAAAACAACACGAACATCTTTTTTAGAAGTACTTATAAATTTGGTTATACAATATTTTGGGATAAGTATAGTTGCTTACTACATATATATTATTTTGACTCATTCTTCATATTAATGTAAAGTATTTAGGGCCAGCTCTTTAATGGCTTATCCGGGGTTGTGAAAATAAGATGTCCTCTTCTCAGCTTATTCTAGAAGTTGAACCTAAAATTTTATTTTAGAAGCCCACTAGTTAACTCTTAATTAGTAGGCTTCTAAAATAAAATTTTAAATTGGACTTCTAGAATAAGCTAGATAGGCGCAGCTTATTTCCACAACCCGTAATAAGCAACAAAAGAACTTGCCCTTAATGTGCATGTGGCACCTATCTATTGAATAGGCAATAGGAACCGCCTCTAAAGTTGGAGAATTAAACACATCATATTGACGTGGTAGTAAGTAAAGCGATAATGATAATACACATATGGCGGAGAAAGAGACGTCTTGCAAAGAGGAAGGACCAAGGTGCAAGTTGCCTCTAGGGGGGAAACTGGAAAATGATGTTGGGGGTTCATAACATTGACACATACTAGACGCACATTGTGTGTCACATGTGTGTCGGTCACAAAGCATATCTATATATCAACACGAAAAAACAATGGTTTAATCCGTAATTTCAATGTATTCGTATTTCTTTTCTTTGACAACAGACGAGCATTCTGCAAAGTAGTTCTTCTAGTGATGATTGGTGTGTGAAGCCCATTGATGACTAGATTGATGTTCAATTTGTCGCTCACCTATGACCAGGGGCGATTCTCCTTGTAAGATGTGAGGTCAGCTGACCCCGCAATTTTTTGGTTACGTGCTCAGTTTTATGCATATTTGTGCAAAAAAAGGACATTTTAGAGAGATTATTGCAGGTCGTTACTCACCTCCCGGATCAATGTATATGTACTACCTTTTTCTCGTTATTCCATGGCAACGCGTCATACGGACATTTAATTAGCTAGTGCCTCTACCTGCTAAAAGCGACCTGGAAGTCTTGATTTTAAGGGTAAATTTTCTTATTCTATGTTGAAAATTACCAAAAACAAACAATTGAAAGCTTGTGGGTTTGAGGCCATTGTTGCCGGGTTTTTTAGTTGACACTTGTCAAATTTAGCCATGGAATCTTGGGTTACAAAGTTCTCACTTCAAGGTAAAAGGTGTAATTCGTTTGGCGTTGAAAGTTCCTGGTGGGGTAATAAGCACACTAACATGACACATGTGACCCTGGAGGTGACGGCTGTGTCCCGTAGACCGTGACCGGAGCAAAGATGCCCGCCATACTCGACCCTTTTAACATACACTGTAGATGTGTTTTGGCAAACTTGCACCATAGAGATGGTACCTTTCGGTGCTTCACGCCAGCTTTCTGGGGCCGCTGTCAACTCGGTCGAGATCTCAGTAGAAATCGCACAGGCATCGATCGGGTGTTAAGATAACTTATCCAAGAGCCACGCTGCACCCCGCGGTTCTAGCAAAGGCTCCCTTTGGCCCGTCCCGTCGGCAGCCAAATCAACGTGTGATCATGTACTCCGCCTGGCCTGGCCAAAACACGAGCGAGTGCTGGCCGAAAAGCCATTGCGGCTGTCATGCCAAGACAAAATGGGACATGCACGCTACATGCATCGCCATGCATGCACAGGGCCGGTCCTGAGATTTTGGGGGCCCGGGGCGAAACTAAAATACGGGGCCCTTAATATTAACATTATAATACTAATATTTGTTATATACCTATATACACACACATGAAGATGTTATGAATAAACACTAGAAATCTACAGTCTCCGTTCCTAAATATTTGTCTTGCTAAAGATTTCAACAAGTGACTACATACGGAGCAAAATGAGTGAATCTACACACTAAAATATGTCTATATACATCCGTATGTGATAGTCCATTTGAAATCTCTAAAAAGACAAATATTTAGGAACGAAGGAAGTATTGCGATTATCGTGGGGTATATATGTTGCCTATGGAGAAAATAACGAAGGTGTGTTTGTCTATCACAAGATATCCTTAGAAATACAAAGCCATATTCAATAGTAGTCTTACTACAACTATATAGAAGTACACCATATGTTTGAGATACCAAAGATTTGAAGGCAGGTGACTCTAAGAATAGTTCTAATTTTTTTTTGTCTTCAAAGTTCTTGGGCTGACCAATGCATGGTAAAATTGCTATTCTAAATAGCAGTATCCGATAAATTAAGTAGATGACTAACTCCATACGAATGATATGCAAAATATTCTTTCATATCTTTAAAAATCAAATCAAACCATACTACAGCTGTACAAAGTCATTTTTACCACTTGTCTAAATGAGTAAATCAATAGTTAATTAGCCTATTTATATTGTCAACTCGCAGTTAATCCAAAAAACTAATCACTCATATTAGTATCGAAAAAATCACTCTGTTTCAAATCTATTTGAGATCTACTCCGGGGTACGTCATAAGAACATCCCTATCAAACAGCCAAAACATAATGGTTAATGATACCTATTGTGGAAGACATGGAGCGGCCGAAGTGCTCACATCCAACGGATGACGTGCAGCGCTGGTGCGCCGCCTGCTCCGGCGCATAGCCATGTCCCTTGGTATCTACTTTTCTTCCTCAAGCAAGCTGCGCTGGTTTACCTTTTGCGATCTAGGTCGAGGTCAATGGCGGCGCCTGCTGGGTAGATGTGCGTGTGATACTTGACGTTTCAGGTTTTGCTAATTTTTTTTAGGCAATTCAGGTTTTACTACTTGGCAAATACGTACGACTGACTCCAGCTAGCTATTTCTACTTGGGCTGGGCCCAAATTAACTGTATATTTTTTGCAGCAGTGCAGGCCTTGAGCGAAAGAGCAGTACAACATACGTGCGTCAGTCTCTCCTCAAAAAAGATAAGCGTACGTGAGTTAGGCTGTTGGCTGCTGCTACCTACGTACCTGAGGAGGGGGCCCGGGGCGGCCGCCCCCTCTGCCCCCCCTCAGGACCGGCCCTGTGCATGCACCACCCATCAACTTCAACGTACGTACGAGTACGAGCGAGAACCGCCATCACACAAATAGTATATCTTCGCATGACGCATGTCCATCGCTTGCACAGTCGGTCTCGTCCGCACGGCAACTCCAACGGTCACGCCACCCCTTCGATGATTGTTGCGGATAGAGTCATCAGAGGGTAACGGCGGGTGCCAAGGGTTATATGTGATTTTACCTCATGAGTAATTGCTTATTTTTGCCACTGTGTGGCTGTTGTCTGCTACATTGAAACCTTCTCTTCTTAATTAATGAAATGACAAGTCTTTTGCTCGTTTTAAAAGAAAAACTCCAACAGGAATCATCAAATCGCATCCAGATATGGTCATCAAATTTGTCTGGATCGGTTTGGACGTTCAAAATTCTCCAAACCCAGGACCAAATTGAAGGGAGATTTACGGACGTCCGGTTGTGTGTCATGTAGGACACCGACATAGACCCATTCAAAGCCGCACCAAAAATAAATGGAGCCCACGCATTTGGACAATCTCACCACTATTTTCTCCCAAAGGCTCGCCCTTTCCCATTGCCTATGCCTCGATTGTCACGCCCTCAATCGTTACGACCCGATTCGCCATCCGCCGTCGCGATGGAGCAGCCGGAAGAGCTGATGACGTTGTTCGTCGCCCGTCCGACCCAGAGGCGGCCGCGCACAAGATTCAGTCTGCGGAATGCAACGACCGTCGCATGAAGGCAAGAAGAGGGTGGAAGATTCTGCGATGGCCGATCAGGCATACCGCCGAAGCCAAAGCGCAACGCCAGGTCGGTGCCTCCCAGGAAATCGCAGCTCTAGCCCTCACGGCTAAAGGAGCCCTACTACTACGTTGCCAGCAGTTCGGTCCACTCGACACACAACAGTCCTGCCGTCGTGACCTCCTTCACCTCCGGCTATCGAGCGACGTTCATTGTTGACCTCAACACCGACTACGTCTTCACGGAGTTGCCGACGCTTGTGCGGTCACGCTACCAGTTGTGGAGCTCTCGTCCGTCGCTACTCTGTCACTGTTTGCCATAAGGTCTCAACCAAGTGCAACTGTGCCAAGCAGGGAGGAGATGATTAAAATGGCCCAAGACAGACGCAGACACGAAGACGGACAAGACAACTCCAAGCCAGAGGAGCATCCACAATCGGACACCCAAGAGACGTGCACCCATCACACGAACACCCATCAGCCAGACATGGATCAGGACAACTACTTAATGTCGAATGCCGACCCATAGAAGAAGAGGGGACACATTTTCTCCATCAAGGAGGATGAGTTGATCTGTGTGGTGTGGTTGGCCACTAATTGATCTATTTCATGGCATGCCTGAAAGGGGCATGACATTTCGGAAAAGTGTGCATGATTGGTTTCACGAGCAAAAGTGATACGATCCGTACCACACAGAGGTGATCCATAATCACAAAGCAAAGTTGCTCGGTCATCGATGGTACAACATCCAGGAGGTCGTCGACAAGTATTGTGGCTCTTACAAACAGGTGCACAATCGGTGGCCAAGTGAGTGGTACTCCAAAGACAAGTAAGTCTTGTGGCTCGTTGTTATATGTGTTGGTCATTTGGCTGGATTTTCTCAATGTTGCAACTTGTTGACCATATTATTGTCTTCATTTCATAGCCCACACACGTGTATGTGCATTGTACCACAAGATGGATAAGAAACACTTCATGTTTATGCATTGTTGGATGAAGTTGTATGGACAAAGCAAGTGGCAAGCCTTTGTTGGCAATTCCCTCAAGACCTACACGGCCACAAATGAAGTGATTGCTCTGGCCATGACAGTGACTAGGAACCAAGGGGGAAGTGGGAGGTGAATAAGGAGAAGCGGGAAGCGGCGGCGGCCAAGATAACGAATAAGTTCGAGGACATCATGGTGAAGAAGGAAGAGTTAAGTGCCAAGTGCAATGAGGTAAATGAGCAAAAGAAGGTGGGAAGGTTTGGTATGTTCATGGATGCACACAATATGAAGCTTAAGCTCGAATAGAGGCGGCTTGAGATCAAGGCCACTTTAGAGGTGATAGAGGCGAAGGTGTCCCGATGTTCGATGAGATAGCAATCGTTTTATGTGGGAGTGAACTTTGACGATCCGACTACGATCGTGCGAAGACACCGCGCCTTAGCAATCACTAAACCAACTTCCAAGGGGTTATTGGCCACGCCGGAGCACGATCAACCTGACCACGAGGGTCTATTTCCTGTGAGCAAACGAAGAACAAGCAAAAAACTAAGATTGCAATCTGGATATTGCGAATAAAGAGGAAAGCTCTATTAATGAAGGTGGGGTTCTATGACGTGTTGGTCTGGTCGTTCACAAACGCAGTACGCAAAGTTGCAGCTATGGCGAACTTTTAATCTAAACAAAACCTAAAGTCTAAACGATGCCCTAAGGGCTGTATATATGGAGGAAGAGGGGGTGAATTTCGTGACCCTTGGAAGAGGGGTCCGAAACCAACCCTATCTCTTGTTTCAACACAAATACGGATCTAAAAACAGCCTATACTTATGTATTTTGAAATTACATGGGCCTGACCCAATAATAAGGTGACGTAGCACTTATAATAGCCTCTGGGCGAAATTTGTGAAGTGGCATCTTGTATATTTCGTCCAAGCTTTCATGCACTCATTACGATGGCTTCATAGTCCTAAAATCATTACTTGAAACTCCGTTCTTATTCCCCTTGCGCATGCCATCATCTCCATGCTTGTTCTTGCTCCAATGTTCATCCTTCTCCAAGCTAGACCCTTCATTTTTAAGCAAAACAAATGTATCCAATTTAGGCAGCATCATATTCTCATGAACATTAGAATCATTACCAGGAAATGAAATTACTTGGTAATTTAATTGGCATGCGCGAGCTCTAGTAATTGGTCCAGTATGTATAGCAACAGGGGTTGTGGGTGTAACAATAGTATTGATGTCCTCATCATCCTCCCCTTCTTGAAATGAAGTCTTCCTCGATGGAAGCTCATCTTCCTCATCCAAATAAGGCTTCAAATCTACAATGTCAAAAGTAGGACTAACCCCAAAATCTGCAGGCAGCTCAAGTTTATATGCATTATTATTTATATTCTCTAACACCTTAAAAGGACCATCAACACGTGGCATTAGCTTTGATTTGCGCAAATTAGGAAATCTATCCTTGCGCAAATGTAACCAAACTAGATCTCTAGGTGCAAACACAACATGTTTTCTACCCTTATCTCCAGCAAGTTTATATTTAGCATTTATACACTCAATGTTTCCCTTAGTTAACTCATGCATTTTTAAAATCAATTCAGCACGTTGTTTAGCATCAAAATTAACCTTCTCCGAAGATAGAATAGGCAAGAAATCAATAGGTGCACGAGGTAGGAAACCTTACACAATTTCAAAAGGACACATCTTAGTAGTAGAATGCAATGAATGATTATAAGAAAACTCAATATGAGGCAAGCATTCTTCCCACATTTTCTTATTATTCTTCACAGCCCTAAACATAGTAGACAACGTTCTATTGACTACTTCAGTTTGTCCATCAGTTTGGGGTGACAAATAGTACTAAAAAGCAGTTTAGTTACCAACTTAGCCCATAAACATCTCCAAAACTGGCTAAGAAATTTAGTATCAGGATATGAAACAATAGTATTTGGCACACCATGCAAGCGAATAATTTTACGAAAGAACAAATCAGCAACATTAACAACATCATCGCTTTTAAGACATTGTATAAAGTGTGCCATTTTCGAGAACCTATCCACGACAACAAATATGCTATCTCTCCCCTTATTTTTTCGAGGTAAACCTAAAACAAGGTCCATAGATATATCCTCCCAAGGAACACTAGGTACAGGCAGTGGCGGAGCTTGAAAGAAATCTCAGGAGGGGCGAACATTTTTTTTCTTTCTCAATAAGGAACTGTATCACTACGACAAATTAGATATTGAAAAGTATTGAGAAACTTAGGTAAGTACATTAATCGCATTTCAAACGTTCATTATATCTATAAAAGCTAGTACATGGAAAAAATATACCAAAATATTATTTAACCATGGAGTAATGAGTTAATCACACTAAAAATCAGCTCTTCTTTTCTTTGTGCTCTTAAATGGCAAGAACATCTGTAGTGGAGGTTGAATAGATTTTTTTTAATAGGTTGAACAGGGGTTCTGATCCAGCTAATATCGGTTCATTAGCTTTACATTCACCTCTCTTTCTTTTGTAAAATGCAGCAATGGTTTCCTTTAACCATCACTACCTGCTCTGTAAACAAAAAGAATTAGTACAAAATCTATGACCTATTTAAAACTTACCCCAACAAATTAAGATGCAAGAATCTATACCAGGAAGAAATTTCCAGCGGGGAGTGGGTGGGCAGACTGCTCTTGCTTGCTTGCTGCTCACTAGCTCACTGCTTGCTGCTCACTAGCCCACACACAGGCACGATCACTGATCAGTGCCTCACCTCTACCTCTACGCAGACCGCTCGCATCGTCGAGGAGTGGAGCACGGTCGGCCTTGTAGCTCCTTGGTGGCACTTGTTGCATAAAGGGGAGGCACCCAGCCATTCCCAGTCCGCAAGTCCACACAAGATGACAAGAGGAAAGATAAAGATGAGAGAAATCAGAGTTGGTCGCTGGCTGCTGTACATCGCAGCTAGTTTGTCTCCGTACGAAGATGTTAAAAGGGCCCTATGGGCTGGTGTGTGCAGTGCCGCCTCATTACTATGACGGGGTATTAAAAAAGTTTCATTTTTGCTGGGGGGGGGGGGGGGGCGACCGCCCAGGTTCGCCCCCGAGAAGCTCTGCCCTTGGGTACAGGCAAAGGCATATATAAACCATGAGGACTAAGTCGTGGCTTAGCTTTTTGACATGTAGTGCAGCGAGCAACAAAATGCTCAACATCCCATCTCATCTTTGGCGAAAAGAAATGTGTAGCAAGTACATCCTCCGTCTTCTTCACTCCAAAGTGTCCCATTAATCCTCCTCCATGCGCCTCCTGCAACAACAAAAGACGAACAGAGCTAGCTGGAATGCATAGCTTGTTAGCACGAAACATAAATCCATCGTTAATGACGGACTTGTTCCATGTTCTACCTTCTTTACAATTATGCAATACATCTTTAAATTCAACATCATGCACATATTGATCTCTGATGGTCTCCAAACCAAATATTTTAATGTCAAGTTGTGAAAGCATAGTATAACGATGAGACAATGTATCAGCAATAACATTTTATTTGCCCTTCTTGTGTTTAATGACATAAGGGAAAGTCTCAATCAATTCAACCCATTTAGCATGTCTATGGTTCAGTTTTGCTTGACTTTTAATATGTTTCAAAGATTCATGATTAGAATGTATAACAAATTCTTTGGGCCATAAATAATGTTTCCAAAGTCCGAACAAGAGCATATAATTCCTTATCATAAATAGAATAATTCACACTAGGCCCACTCAGTTTTTCAGAAAAGTATGCAATAGGTTTGCCATCTTGTAATAACACACCTCCTAGCAGACTAAGGCATAGCCTAGTGGTGGAAAGGGACTGATGCCTTCCCACCCACTCAGGTTCAAGGCATGGTACTTGCAATTTGGGTTTGTTGCACCAATTATACTGTAGGGGGTTCCCTTACAGTCTTTCTGTCAAAAAAAATAACACACCTCCTAATTCAATTACACTAGCATCACGTTCAAGCTCAAAAGTCTTATTAAAATTAGGAAGTTGGAGTAAAGGAGCATGTTTCAACTTATCTTTCAATACCACGAAGGCTTCTTCCTATGCGGTACCCCAAACAAAAGGCACATCCTTCTTTGTAAGCTCATTGAGAGGTGCAACAATGGTGCTGAAATCTCTCACAAAACGCCTATAAAAACCAGTGAGGCCAAGAAAACTCCTCAAATTATGTGACCGTTTTGGGCCGCGGCCAACTCTCGGTAGCTTCAATCTTGACTTTATCAACTTCAATTCCCTGTGGAGTAACAACATAGCCAAGAAAAGAAACTCGGTCGGTGCAAAAGATGCACTTCCCGAGGTTACCAAACAAACGTGCATCGCGTAGAGCAATAAAAACAACACGTAAATGTTCCAAATGTTCCTCCAAAGATTTGCTATAGATCAGTATATCATCAAAATAGACTACCACAAATCGTCCAATGAAGCACGTAAAACTTCATTCATTAATCTCATGAAAGTACTAGGTGCATTAGTTAACCCAAGAGGCATGACTAACCACTCATATAATCCAAAATTAGTTTTAAATGTTGTTTTCCATTCATCCCCCAATATCATACAAATTTGATGGTATCCACTACACAAATCAACTTTGGAGAATATTGTAGAGACACTCAATTCATCAAGCATATCATCTAGCCTAGGAATAGTATGACGATAACGAATAGTAATATTATTAATGCCTCTACAATCAACACATATACGTAACGTACCATCCTTTTTCGGCACTAGAATAATAGGAACGGCACAAGGACTAAGGTATTCGCGTATATAACCTTTGTCGAGCAGCTCCTGTACCTGACGCATAATATCCTTCGTCTGCTCTGGATTGGTATGGTATGGTGCATGGTTGGGTAGCAATGCACCGGGAATTAAGTCAACCTGATGCTCAATCCCTCGAATAGGTGGTAATCCTGGTGGCACGTCTTGTGGAAAGACATCAGCGAACTCCTGCAAAATGTTAGTGACAACAGGAGGCAAAAACGAAGGCACGTCCTCAAATGAAAATAATGCCTCTTTGCACACAAAAGCATAGCAAAAAAATTTGCTGCAATCTAGATCATCAATATCAAATTTGGTGGCAAGTAAACATCCACTTTTCAATTTAATTTCGGAAGCAACACTAAATTGTTTATTATTAAGTTTCATTTGTTGCTCAATTCTGCCACTATTGATTTTCACTCTTATTTTGCTCATATTTTACTTTACTAGCTCGATTAATATCATCTTTCAAAATGGAATAAAGAGTCATAGGAAGCAAAGTAATATGTTTATCCTTATGAACAAGAGTATAGTGATTGTTTCTACCATGGTGTATAGAATTTTTATCGAATTGACATGTTCTGCCAAGTAATAAGGAACATGCTTGCATGGGTACCACATCATAATCAACAAAATCAGCATATGTAGCGATACTAAAATGCACAGGAACAGTACATGTTACCTTAACGTTGCTGCTATTGTTGAACCATTGGATGTAGTAAGGCTGCGGATGTGGTCTTGTGGTGAGAGAGAGCTTCTCCACCATCTCCATGCTAGCCAAGTTGTTGCAGCTCCCTCCATCTATGATGACACGGACATAATGTTCCTTCACAACTCCCTTTGTATGGAACAAATTGTGCCTCTGATTTTGCTCAGCTTGTGTGACCTGCACACTCAAAACACGTTGAGCAACTAAACTTTCATACATGTCAGCATCTTCAGCAGCCATGTATTGCGTCTCATGATCAGAATCATCTCTACCGTGTTCTTCACTTGTAATAAGAGCCAAAGTCTCCTCATCATAGTCACTAGCAGACTCATACCCACCATCTTCAGTAGCAATCATCACACGCTTAGATGGGCATTCTCTCGCATAATGACCTCCACCATTGCAACGACGACAAATAATATCATGTGTTTGCCATGTTGATGCCATGGATGAAGAAGAGCTTTGTGCGGAACCAGAAGGTGTACTCCTGGCAGGTGGTGGTGGTGGTGCCTGTTTTCTTGTATCTCGGTTAGAAATGATGACTGAAGTCAGTGGCGCTACAGTAGGATGTGTGGGAGTAGAGGATGTATGTGGTGTCCATGATGAAGATCGACCTACAGAAAAACTAGTTCGCGCCAATGCCTGTCGATCCTGCACTTCACGTTCAGCTTTACAAGCAAGATGGAATAAACAAGTGATATTATTATACTCCGTATACTCTAGAATGGTCTGAATCTCTTTCTTTAATCGACCCATAGAACATGCAAGCATAGCTTCATTATCCTCAAGAATACCACATCTAATCATGCCAGTTTGTAATTCCTGATAACACTCCTCTACAGAATTTTTTCCTTGTCTCAAACGCTGCAGTTTTTGAAGTAATTCACGTTGATAATATGGTGGAACCCAACGAGTATGCATAGCAGTTTTCAAATCAGCCCAAGTGGTAGGGAGATTATCATGATATAATCTACAATGTTCAGACCACCAAACAGAAGCAAAACTAGTGAATTCACAAATAGCAGCAACAACACATCTATCCTTAGGATAATATAAGCATGTGAAACGTTGTTCAGTTTCTAACTCCCAAGTAAGATATACATCAGGAATGTATCTGTTGGGAATATGCCCTAGAGGCAGTAATAAAATAGTTATTATTATATTTTCTTTTTCATGATAATTGTCTATTTTTCATGCTATAATTGTATTAACCAAAAACCGTAATACATGTGTGAATGCATAGACTACAACATGTCCCTAGTGAGCCTCTAGTTGACTAGCTCATTGATCAATAGATGGTTCTGGTTTCCTGACCATGGACATTAGATGTTGTTGATAACGGGATCACATCATTAGGATAATGATGTGATGGACAAGACCCAATCCTAAGCATAGCACAAGATCGTGTAGTTCGTTTGCTAGAGCTTTTCTAATGTCAAGTATCATTTCCTTAGACCATGAGATTTTGCAACTCCCGGATACTGTAGGAATGCTTTGGGTGTATCAAACATCACAACGTAACTGGGTGGCTATAAAGGTGCACGACAGCTATCTCCGAAAGTGTCTGTTGGGTTGGCACAAATCGAGCCCTGGGATTTGTCAATCCGTATGACGGAGAGGTATCCCTGGGCCCACTTGGTAATGCATCATCATAATGAGCTCAATGTGACTAATGAGTTAGCCACGGGATCATGCTTTACGGAACGAGTAAAGAGACTTGCCATTAATGAGATTGAACAAGGTATAGGGATACCGACGATCGAATCTCGGGCAAGTAATACACTGGTACGCGTCGGTGCTATACAAACGGTTTTAGACCCCTTTCCGCGATAGCGTTCGGAACCGTCACCTAGTGAGTGTGGGAATAGGGGGGGGGTCCTTCCCACACGACCTAGAAACCGTCGGGGATATGCCCTCCTGGCACACACGCTCGGCAAAATGAGGTTGTGTGCGACCGGTGAGCGAGCAAATATGGTTATACGTACAGTAGTGCTAAAATAAAATAAAATTATGCAGGCGAAATCATTTCCGGTCATAAGTACATCCCACACAGTCAGTCCCCGTGAAATGTTTCTGTTCATATATACATCCCACACAGTCGCTGCAAGGAAAATGTTTCCGTTCGTAGGTACATCACACACAATTTTCACCGTTAAATCGTTTGTGATAGCGTTCCCATCGCACACAATATTAACAATTTTATTGTTTGCGTTATTGAATGCATCACACACAGCGTGTAGAAGAAACTGTGTGGCAAAGGCTGTCCATCACACACAGTTTTTATGCGGTAAACGTTTGCGAAGGTGGCCTAATGCAAATAGTTTTGAAGAGAATGTCGTGTGTGATTGTTCATCGATCCAACACGGTTTATTCCTAGAAACTGTGTGCGTTGTCTTAGGTCATCGTCCACGGTATTTTCTCAATAACCATTTGCAATAGCAAAAACCAATTAGCAGGCTAATTTGCCATTAGCAGGCTAATTGCCCTATTATTAATAATCCATTTATTAATCTAATTGACATTCATATTAAACACATAATATATTTCATTCCCATATTAAGGAAGCAGGATTTCATAATTGAACATCAGAGTACAACATGATATAGCTTCAGCACTCAGCTACCCCATTACACAATTGCACCAGCACCAAGTTTCACATGAACATCTAGAACCTTTCAAAATTAGCATCATAGACGGTACATAGACAGATGCATCTCATCAGGAAAACTGCTGAAGTGGAAGGCAGATATCGAGCCTTCATTGATGTTGTAGGTCTTTGCAACTTTAGGCCAGTGCCTATGGATGATTGACCGTCCATCCTTCATCCTCTTTAGTACCATCTTGTAGTGAACTGATGTCTTATTCATTGTGCAGACAAAGATCTTGTTGTTTTTTGTCGCTAATTTCTTTATCCTAACAATCTTTCTGAGTTTTTTTGACTTGATTGATATTCATGGACAACTCATTTCCCCATATGCAAAAAGGGTCGAACAGTGGGTCAAAACCTCTGACAGTAGGACCTACATGTGCAAGACCAAATTGTTAAAAACCTAAATATTAGAATGGTTCATGCAATTGCACAATAATGTGCTATTAGACAATGGACCATGCACATGCTAACCTCGATTGTAAACCTCAGTGCTTCCCATTGTTTCCCTGCAACACATATAAGGTAGTTAGTCATCAGGTTAAGTAAGGGTTTGCATGCTGTCAGTAAAATATGTTGATGAAAAATAAGCACATTGCAGATTCATCAGATTAATTCAAGCCACATGGAAAACCCATTTATCCAAACCAAGCATGATTAAGAACTAGGAAATATAGCACTTGCATATGTTTCTCATGTATTAAGTGCAGCCAAATTCGATTTATTCCTCACATGCACAACAATATAAAATTCCACACATGACAATTGGACATCGCATTGCAGAATTGAACCAAGCAGTTAACTAAACACCACAACAAATGAACCAAACATTAACTGAGCACCACATTGCACAATATAACATACTCCTAATAGAAGATCAGACAGTTAACCGAACCAAGCATGCTTAACAACTTGGAAATATGGCAATTGTATTTGTTTCTCATGTATTTAGTACAGCCAAATTCAATTTACTTCTCACATGGTATACAATAACAAAATGCACCCACAGCTATTGAACACCGCATTGCAGAATTGCACCAAACAGTTAACTAAACACCACAACACAAATGAACCAAACGTTACCTGAGCACCACATTGCACAATGTATAACCAAACTAAGCATGCTTGACAACTTGGAAATATAGCAATTGTATTCGTTTCTCATGTATTTTGTAAAGATAAATTCAATTTATTTCTCACATGGAAGACAATACAAAATTGCAGCCTGAAGAATTGAACATCAGATTTGCAGAATTGAACCAAACAGTTACCTGAAGACGACAACTAATTAACCAAACAGTTAATAAGTGAGCACCACACTACATGACATATAGAACATATACACAGGAGCAACAGATTACATGGCAGGAGCAGTACACGCAACGGGTAAACAGGGCATGCTTAACCGACGTAGCTAGCAAATGGAAAGGTGCTCCTCCAAGATCTGGGGGTCGGAACGAATGGTAGCCATCGCGACCTCATCCGCGCATGTGGCCACGATTTGCTTCTCCGCTGCCAAATGCTCCTTCAGCTCCTGGCTATACTGCGTGCACCATGGCTTAGGGCGGCGCTTATTTGGTGGATGGCTCGGTGATTTGGGTGGAAGGTGTCACGCCGGTGGTCGGGGCATGTGGGATGTGGAAGGAGGAGGAGGATGGGGGTCTGGTGTGGATTACCTACCTAGATAGACGAGGCCGAGCAGCATGAAGGAGGGTCGCTGGCGAGGGGGGCGGCGCTGCAAGCAAGGAGTGAAGGTTTCAACTTGGAAAGAAAGGCGGAAACAAGGGAAATGTGGCTTTTGGTAAGGGGGAGGGGGCGGGGAGGTAGATATTTTTGCAGAAGCCGAAAATTTGGAATCGCTTCAGAGAAAAACTGGCGCACAAAGTGTCATCAGACACAGTCCGTTATTCAGAACTGTGTACGATATGTGAACATAAAAAATGATTCAGATAGCTTAACCCGTGTGTGATGAGTTTGAACTTCAAAAAATTTGGTTCCAATTTCCCTGGTTACAGTGCTCATCCACGTCATTGCATAATTTGGGTACACAAAGGAGACTACATCACAGCCACACTTATTAATCGAGCAAGTTCAGCAATTAAACAGAGTTAGCTGGCCTAAACATTACTCTAACAAATTAAAGACCGGCACTCTTAATTAAACAAAACAAAGAGTACTTCTACGGCCGGTGTTCGTCGACCTTCGCCACCTCCTCCATGTCCAGCTCGCGCCCGACGGTCTCCTGGGGAAGGAGCTCCATGGCATCCATCGCAACATATTCGGCAAGCATCTCGCCATCCACGTCCGCCATCTCTTTGGAAAAGGCCACCACGAGCTAGGCGTGGGCGGCCGCAGTCTGGGCTTGGACGGGCTCCTTCATCGCAAGGTATGCAGCGGAGGAATGGACGGCTGCTCGAACGCTCTCGGTGATTGACAACTCTTCGACCGTGGGTTGCCGACCATTGTCGGAGAAGCTTGGCTCGATTTGTGCGGCGACCGCCACGAGCTGGGAGTGGGCAGCCTCGACATGGTCGTGGGCGGCCTCCATCAGGGCTAAGGTCGCTGCTGTGGAAAGGACAGCTATTGTGCCGCTCTCGCCAGCTGCTATCCCCAAGGCAGATGTTGCTGACGCCACCTAAGAAGCAACAACAGCCGTTTGGGCTGTCTTGGCCGCCCGGTCGTAGATTGCGACCGCGCTCATGCACCTTTTTAGCACGCGCATGGCGGCTGCGGCCGCGCTCTCGCCAGAGTGGGCCGCCGAAGTTGCCCTCACAATGCGGGTCCACGTCCACATCTTTCACCGGTGATGATTGAACAGTGAAATGATATTTGGAGAGCGAGCTAGTGTGCTTGACACGCCGGCTATGGACTGTAGCCGACGCACCTTCTCGCATAAGCCATAGGCATACTATACACCAACGGTGCTCCAGGATATTTTGTACTGCATCTCACACGGTTGGTGATAATAAACTGTGTGGGATCTACTTGATTTTTAATTTTGATTTGAATTACACAATGGGATCATAGCGGCAATGGACGGTGTTTGAATTGCTAAACCCTTCATCTGCAGTGAACATGCAACTATATGTGTGTCGAAAAAATGGAATTGTTCAGGGTTAGTTTGGAAATTTTATACATTAAATTGGTTTTCTAGCCATTTCAGGTACACAATTCAAAATGAAGCACATGCTCCAGTCCATAAAAATGGGTTGCAAAATCAAATGTTTGTCCTTGGTGACAAGCTTAGGTCACACGCAAGAAATGAGAATGAATGTCAAACACCTTGACATTGTCGCTCAACCGCTAACATTGAGATACGTGCTTTTAAAATTCTAGTAAATCGAAAACTCGTCTGAAATTCATGAAACTTGACATGATATCATGGAATGGCAGCGACATGCCATGGTAAAAATATTGTCCCATTTGGGGCAGGTGTGGGTATAAGCTTCTTGCAAACCAGAGCTTCTCTCACAACAAGCCTGATGGTTTCAGTAGCGTACGTGCCACCTTGGGGGATGAAACAATATATGTTGCCTCTTCTTACTTTCAAAATGTTTCTCGTGTCAACATAGAACAACACTAGTGGTGTGTCAATTTTTGGGATTTTTCAGGGTTCCCTTGGACATTTTTATACATTGAGTTTTCTATGCGTTCATGTGCATAATTCAAATTCGAACTACAGGCACATGCTCTAATGCATATAAGTTAGTTGAAAATTCAAATATGTGTCCTTGGTTGCATGCTTAGATCTCATGCAAGAAATATGAATGAATGTCAAACACCCTGCCACCGTCACTCGTCCGCAAACATTAAGATACCTGGTTTTTAAATTCTAGTAAATCCAAAACTCATCTGAAATTAATGAAACTTGGCATGCTATCATGGAGCGGCATCAACACGCCGTGGTAAATTTTTTGTCCCATTTGGGGCAGGTTTGAGGATATGCTTCTCACAAACCAGAGGTTCTCACAACAAGCCTGGTTGTTTCGGTAGGGAACGTCCCACCTTTGGGGACGAAATGATATCCATTGCGTCTTATTGCTTTCAAAACATTTCTCGTGTCACCATAGAACAACATGAGTGTTGTGTCAAGTTTTAGGATTTTTCGGGGTTTGTTTTGACATTTTTATGCATTAATTGCGTTTCCAATGCATTTATGAGCACAATTCAAATTTGAACTGCATGCACATGCTCTAATGCATATAAATTGGTTGAAAATTAAATTTGTGTCCTTGGTTGCATGCTTAGGTCCCATGGAAGAAATGGGAATGAATGTCAAACACCCTGCCACCGTCACTCGACCGCAAATATTGAGATTCCTGGTTTTCAAATTCTAGTAAATCCAAAATTCGTCTGAAATTCATGAAACTTGGCATGCTATAATGGAGCGGCATCAACATGCCGTGCTAATTTTTTGTCCCATTTCAGGCAGGTTTGGGGATATGCTTCTCACAAACCAAAGGTTCTCGCAACAAGCCTGATGGTTTTGGTAGGGAACGTCCTACCTTTGGGGACGAGACGATATCTGCTGCCACTTATTGCTTTCAAAAAATTTCTAGTGTCAACATAGAACAACAGGAGTGTTGTGTCAATTTTTAGGATTTTTCGGGGTTCGTTTGGACATTTTATGCATTAGTTGAGTTTTCAATGCATTTATGTGCATAATTCAAATTTGAACTACATGCACATGCTCTAATGCATATAAATTGGTTGAAAATTCAAATCTGTGTCCTTGGTTTCATGCTTAGGTCCCATGCAAGAAATGGGAATGAATGTCAAACACCCCTATCACTCGGCCACAAACATTGAGATTCCTGGTTTTTAAATTCTAGTAAATCCAAAACTCGTCTGAAATTCATGAAACTTGCCATGCTATCATGGAGCGGCATCAACATGCCGTGGTAAATTTTTTGTCCCATTTGGGGCAGGTTTGGGTATAAGCTTCTCACAAACCAGAGCTTCTCACAACAAGCCTGATGGTTTCGGTAGGGAACGTCCCACCTTTGGGGACGAAATGGTATCAGCTGCCTCTTATTGCTTTCAAAAATTTTCTAGTGTCAACATAGAACAACAGGAGTGTTGTGTCAATTGGACATTTTTATGCATTAATTGAGTTTTTGATGCATTTATGTGCATAATTCAAATTTGAACTACATGCACATGCTCTAATGCATATAAATTGGTTGAAAAATTCAAATATGTGTCCTTGGTTTCATGCTTAGGTCCCTGATACGTGTCCAACGTATCTATAAATTTTTTTTCCACGCTATTATATTATCTATTTTGGATGTTTAATGGGCTTTAATATGCTCTTTTACATTATTTTTCGGACTAACCTATTAACCGGAGGCCCAGTGCCAGTTTCTATTTTATTGACTATTTTAGAGTTTTGAAGAAAAGGAATACCAAACTGAATCCAAACGGAATGAAACCTTTGCGATGATCTTTCTTGGACAAAATGCAAACTAGAAGACTTGGAGTTGAAGTCAGAAACGCCACGAGGCGCCCACGAGGCAGGAGGGCGCGCCTAGGGGGGGTAGGTGCGACCCCACCCTCGTGAGCCCCTCGTAGCTCCACTGATGTACTGCTTTTGCCTATATATACTCTTATACCCTAGAAACATCAGGGGGAGCCACAGAACCACTTTTCCACCGCCGCAACCTTCTGTACCTGTGAGATTCCATCTTTGGGCCTTTTCCGGCGATCTGTCGGAGGGGGAATTGATCACGTAGGGCTTCTACATCAACACCATTGCCTCTCCGATAAAGCATGAGTAGTTTACCATAGACCTTTGGGTCCATAGTTATTAGCTTGATGGCTTGTTCTCTCTCCTTGATTCTCAATACAATGTTGTCCTTGGTGTTCCTGGAGATCTATTCGATGTAATATTCTTTTGCGGTTGATACGTCTCCAACGTATCTATAATTTTTGATGTATTCATGCCATGTTTATAATATTTCTACATGATTTTGGTATGATTTGGTTAGAACTAACCCGGACTGACGCTGTTTTCAGCAGAACTACCGTGGTGTTGTTTTTGTGCAGAAATAAAAGTTCTCGGAACGCGCTGAAAATCAATGGAGATTTTTTTGGAAAATATAAAAAATAATGGAACGAGAAGTTATCAGAGGGGAGTCCTGTGGGCCCCATGAGGGTGGAGGGTGCCCCCACCCCCCTGGGGCGCGCCCCTGTGCCTCGTGGACTCTCCGTGGGGCCCCTTGACTTGTTCTCGACGCCAACCTCTCCTATAAATCCCCAAACTCCAAAATATAACCTAGATCGGGAGTTCCACCGCCGCAAGCCTCTGTAGCCAGCAAAAACCAATCGGGACCCTGTTCCGGCACCCTTCCGGAGGGAGGAATCCATCACCGGTGGCCATCTTCATCATCCCGGTGCTCTCCATGACGAGGATGGAGTAGTTCACCCTCGGGGCTGAGGGTATGTACCTGTAGCTATGTGTTTGATCTCTCTCTCTCTCGTGTTCTTGATTTGGCACGATCTTGATGTACCGCGAACTTTGCTATTATAGTTGGATCTTATGATGTTTCTCACCCTCTACTTTCTTGTAGTGGATTGAGTTTTCCCTTTGAAGTTATCTTATCATATTGAGTCTTTAAGGATTTGAGAACACTTGATGTATGTCTTGCATGTGCTTATCTGTGGTGACAATGGGATATCACGTGATTCACTTGATGCATGTTTTGATGATCAACTTGCAGGTTCAGAGACCTTGTGAACTTATGAATAGGGGTTGGCACATGTTTTCGTCTTGACTCTCTGGTAGAAACTTTGGGGCACTCTTTGAAGTTCTTTGTGTTGGTTGAATAGATGAATCTAAGATTGTGTGATGCATATCATACAATCATACCCATGGATACTTGAGGTGACATTGGAGTATCTAGGTGACATTAGGGTTTTGGTTGATGTGTGTCTTAAGGTGTTATTTTACTACGAACTCTAGGACTATTTGTGACACTTGTAGGAATAGCTCAATGGATTGATCGGAAAGAATAACTTTGAGGTGGTTCTGTACCCTACCATAATCTCTTCGTTTGTTCTCCGCTATTAGTGACTTTGGAGTGACTCTTTATTGCATGTTGAGGGATTGTTATATGATCTAATTATGTTATTATTGTTGAGATAACTTGCACTAGTGAAAGTATGAACCCTAGGCCTTGTTTCCTACCATTGCAATACCATTTTCGCTCACTTTTACCACTTGTTACCTTGCTGTTTTTATATTTTCAGATTACAAAAACCTATATCTACCATCCATATTGCATTGTATTACACTCTCTTTGCCGAACTAGTGCACATATACAATTTACCATTGTATTGGGTGTGTTGGGGACACAAGAGACTCTTTGTTATTTGGTTGCAGGGTTGTTTGAGAGAGACCATCTTCATCCTACGCCTCCCACGGATTGATAAACCTTAGGTCATCCAGTTGAGGGAAATTTGCTACTGTCCTACAAACCTCTGCACTTGGAGGCCTGTCGTGGATTTGTCACGGCAGATGTCCTAGTGAAAGGACTTAGTCGTGGAGCCATCGCTACGAGTTTACTTGAAGGGGTTAAAGCGGACGCAAAGACACGAGGGTTTTATACTAGTTCGGCCCCTTCGATGAAGGTAAAAGCCTACGTCTAGTTGTGATGGAATTGATGTAGTCTCGATGGCTAGGGAGCAAACAAGCTTCGCCTAGGATCGAGTTGTCAGTTGTCTGTCCTAAACCGCCGCCGGGTCGTCCCCTTATATACACGGGTGACGCCCGTCGGTCCATAGAGTCCCAACCGGTTCATACTCGTATCCCGGTTGGTATCTCTCTATTCCTAACTTACAATACAAGCTATACATCAGGCCGGTTTACGGCTACATGTTCTAAACTGACTACAGGCCTTGGGCCTTCATCTTCTTATACCACTAATGAAGTTAACCCGGCCCAAGTAGGCCGGTTTACGCCTAGTGGTAATATCCCCAACATTAGGCCCCAGATTGATTTGAACTGGTTCATGTCAATCCTTCACACAATCTTGCGTCTTGGATATCTTCTGGTAATTGGTAAACCGCCATGTCGTCATCATTTTTGGTTGCTGTAAATCGGCATGACGTCATCATGAAATTTATAACGCCCTCTTTTAATAGCTCCTGGATCCGCGCGCTTGACCTAGCTCGGTTGCCTTATAAATAAGACCGAAGGGTCATTTCTTTTCTTTCCCCTTCGTCCCTTCTTCTTCCTCACGCCGCCAGCTTTGGAGTTCCGCCTCCGCCGTCGACCTCTGCCTCGTCTCGGGCCGCTGCATCAACCTGAACGTACCAGAGTATTGCGGCATCTCTCCGCACCTTCTCCGTTCCCGGTAAGATTTCTCCTCTTCTTGCCCTAGATCTGTTCTTTAGGGTTCCATGTTCATGCTGTGTTCATCGCGCGCTCATATCTGTTCTCCGACCTTGAATGAATCCGTGAACTCCTGCTGTGTTTAGTAGTGAGCTCTAAGCATCCGCTTGTAATTTCTCATCTAAGCCCATAGATCTCCCGCACATATCCGCTCAATGGTTCACTTCTGTTTCTGCCTTACTCTTCAAAATATTTTCTGTTTTCGTGAGCTTGCTGTAGATCCGCGGCTGTAACAAGATTTTGTGAAACTTGTTTCTGCATACCTAGTTATCCATAGCTTCAATTGCTTCCGATGCTTAGGTCAGGCGGTTTAACTTTACCATAGAAAAGATTGCTAAACCGGTAGATATCATTAGTCCCCTGGTTGAACCGCCAGAATCCATATGATGCCGCGTTGTAGAAGTCCGGTTTATAGGTACTGCCTCTGGTTTATCATAGCTAGATCAACACCTTTTTATCCGGCATGTCCTTGAACCGGATTACCTACTTCTTGTAGATCTCGTCATGGCCAAACAAGTGTATGAGTGCAATTGGGTTCCCTCTCGCGTCACAGAATCACAGTTGGACGATCTAGTCCTGATCGGCGCTTTGGATGGTAAAGATACGATCCACTGGAGGGTTCCTGGAGATGAATGTCCTCCCACACCCCAGGAAGGAGAGGTCGTGGTTTTCGCAGATCACATGGCCCGGGGCTTCAAACCGCCCGGTTCTAAATTTTATCGGGATGTGTTAGCCAACTTTCAGCTCCGTCCACAGGATATTGGCCCCAACTCTGTCACCAATCTATGTCACTTTCAAGTACTTTCTGAGGCATACCTTCAAGAGGAGCCTTCAGTTGAGCTATTTAGAGATCTCTTTCATCTGAACCGTCGCACTGAATTCACCGACGGTCCTAATACTGAACTGGGCGGTATGGCCATTCAGAAGAGGAAGGAGATCACCTATCCCCACGTCAAACTCCATACTCACCCCAAGGAGTGGAATGCAACTTGGTGTTATTGCAAGGATACCTCCCCTGACAATGAAAATCCCTTGCCTGGCTTCCGTCCGGAACGGCTCAGCAACACTCACCCTTTTCCACAAAGGTTAAGCGCCAAGGAGAGAATTAAATATTCTCCTCAACTGTCCAAGCTCCGAGCCTTTATGGCCAATGGTTTAACTGGAATAGACCTTGCACGCTGCTGGATATCATGGAGCATACTGCCTCTGAGCCGGCGCCCCGGTTGGATGTGCAAGTACACTGGTAGCGTCGATGACCCACTCCGACATACTAAAATCCAAGTCTCCGACGACGAAGTCATAGAATCTGTAAAGAAGATGTTGAATGAACCGGAGCACCTCTGTGCTCAAACCGGTATGCTTCCTTACTGCACCACCAACAAACCGCCAGCGGGAAGATTTTAATTGCTCTATTATTGAATCTGTTACTGCTTTATCTGCCTGACCTTTAATTACTGCTGATCCAGAGTGATAATCCGTTTTGGAGCAAGAAGCTTCCACAAGATAAAACGGAGAAGGCAGGGCGGCCAACCCGGCCCAAGACCAAGGTTATCAAGAAACCAGCTCGTAAGAGAAAAACCACCGCTTCATCTGACCCGGCTATTGATGACGATGTGGGTAATCCGGATCTTGAGGTAGAACTTGATTCACTTGGCTTACTTTTTACATGCCTTATTGATGATGATGCTTGTCAGGATGACGCCGAAGCCAGCAATGCGGGATTCGTTGAGGTAACTATTCTCTCTTCCGATTCAGAAATCTTGCCTTTGCCAAAATTTCACCAGGCAAACCGGAAAGTTAAATTTTCTCATCCTCTTGCTTATTTGGATCCCAAATTTCTTATGAAGACCCAGCAACACGAAGCTCGCCGCACAACCCGGCACAGCGGCCAGGTAGTTACCTCTGCCAGTTTACCGAACAGTCAGGTTCGAAAACGCCGCTCCGAGGTCTCCGACCTTTTTATTGATTTAAATCCTAAAGCGGGTTTCTTCCGTCAACCTCTTAATCCATCCGACTCCGATTATCAGGTCACTTCTCATTCATCGTCTGGTGAATCGTCGGCCACTCAGCTACCACCATTGAAAATAGTTGCTGGGTAAGTTAAACTGAACATATGCTTCCAGTATACTGTGTAACGGCTTATGCCTTTCCTTGACTTTTTGTTTTTCTTTCAGGGCCAAACCAAAACCAAGCAAGAAGGCCCGCCTGGATAAAGCGGCTGAAGAAGATGTAGCCCCAGAACATGACCAAACGCCGGATCATGAAATGTTTACTCCTGAAGATATCCCCAATGATCCTCCTTTGCAAGACGACGTTATTCCCGAAGAAGGGCTTATTAACACTTCAGCCTCTGCTGATCCGCCTGCCAGCTCCGTCCGGATTGAGAAATCCCACACTCCTGCTAACAAACCGGCCGCGCCAACACAAACCGGCGAGTCCAAAGATGATGATGTTGTGATTACCGGTGTGGGCCGCTTTGAACCCGGGAATCCTGTCACCCTTACCAAGCATACCATCAAAGAGGATTTTTCCACTTTGAACAAAGGAAAATGGGATGTTGAACTAGAGACATATGCTGCTCTGAGCGCCCAAGATCTTCACTCCAGCTATTTAAACCGGCTTTACACTAGCCGTGACTGTGAAGCTGGCCTGGTCAAGATGATGAGGGATAAATTTGAGGTAATTTACTTCTTTTCTTGCTGCCATTGCATCCATCCTTCTAGCCCCCAAGGGCCGGTTTGTAACCTTGGTCAAACCGGGACTTGATCCTGAACATTTGTGAAACCCATCGGTATAGCCCTCAAGGGCCGGTCTAACTTAGCATAAGTAAACCGGGGCTCCAATAGAAAACTGTCCTTAGAACATAACTTGATCAAATAGCCATTAGCCCCCAAGTGCCAAGTTGAATACTTGTATTGAGCTTGGGACTTTGCAATCTAGTAATATATAAAAATTTAAGGTGCATTAGCCCCCAAGTATCAGGCATATAACTTTGTTATGTGGTTGATACTTCAATTTCTTGGATCGCTTGTGTAAAGCTTAAACGCTGTCTGTATGCAGGCTGAGGTGAAAATCAAGGAGGACCAGATTGCCGATTTGCAGGAGGCCTTGAAAACCCAGCAGACTGAAACAGATAAGGCAAAGCAAGAATTAACCAGCGCCTTGAGCACTGCTGAACGGCTGAAAGAAGGCTTCAAGAAAGAGCGGGCTGACTGGGCCACTGATAAGGCCGGTTTAACCAAAAGAGCGGAAAATGCTGAAGCTGCCCTTAAACCGGTGGTGGATGAACTGACGGCCGTACAACGGCAAATACACTCCATGACTGCTGCAATCTTTGGTAAGCTCCTTTTAACTTCTGTGATAATTTGAACCTGCTGTAGCGTAAATCTGGTTTGAGACCATTCCTATCTTGTTGTAGGCACACGCATTGGGCACTTAGGAAATGATGTGCGGAAGAAACTGAAGGCTGCCTACACCTTGGTGGAACAACTGTATACCGGAGCCCAGCGGATCATCACCACAGCTTCTCATAACAACCCGACACCCTCTTTAATCCAGGACACCCTTAGCAGGTTGTCAATGCTTCCAGCCCGGATTGAGGAGCTGAAAAATCCGCTGCCCGAACCGGAGCCATTAACGCCTTGATCCGGGCAAAGGCATGGGTGCCAGATTTTGATCCTGTGGAAGCAGCCCAAGGCTATCCCAGCCTGAAAGAAGATGGCTCTGAATTCAACGAAGAGGATTTAAGGGCAATAAACCGTGCAGTGCGCCCTCTGGCTTGCCAGCTAGCTGAAGAGGCAGATTTGACGCATTATCAAGCACAATATAACGATCAAAACAAGCGAGTGCCTGCCCCAACTATTGAAGCGGAGAATCTGATCCCTCCAATCCGTAAGCACACTTATGCTCCTGACATTGAGCCGTCTTCCCTGATCCATGAAGAGGCTGTTTTCTAAGCTTTAATGGGAATCGACTGGACCACTGTTGATTTCCAGCCAATGGGTAGAGACGAGGAAGCTGAAGCGGCGGAGGATGAGGAGCAGGCTTGAACCGAAAGCCGGTTTGGATAGCTGTCGTTGACATCTTCCCAAAAGAACAATGATCTTGTTTGGGCACCGTGCGGCCTTGTAATAGGATAATTAACACTTCTGCCTGGAATATGCCTTCGTGCATAAGTACTGAAACTTTTGTTTGAAAAACTTCAATTCATATCTCCTGCAATCAGAAAAATTTGAACTTCGGTGGCGGTTATACCGCCAGCCGGTTTATGATCTTGATATATGTATCAGTAATATAACAAATAGGTGATACATAAATACCTGCCATGTTTGGGCATGAAGCTGGCTTAGCCAAGCCTGAAGCGGCGGTTTTATAAACCATTACCGTCAAAAAGGGGGGAGAAAATAGCTCCCGTATAAACCGTACTGAATCAATACGAGCCCCCTTGTTACTCCATGATGTTAACAGGGAAAAGGTAAACCGGGCATATTCCTCCGGATTAAAGGGGAATCAAATCCATCGGCTGAACCGGAAAAAGGTGTTTGTCGACATAAAAGAAATCAGACAAAAGCAAAGAACAAACAAACCATGAAAATAACATGGAAGCAAAGGCAATGATAAAAACCGTTTGCAAAAATATGTTATACTGAGCTGATCAGATGGTGTTACCATGGTCGGACAGGACCAAGGCCCCCAATAGGAGTGACAATGATTCAAGTCAGCCAGGTCCCCAAATGATTCGTGGCATATATGCCAGATCAAGAGGCGTGGCAATGGTTCGGGTTCGACCATGCCCCCAAGTGATTTTGTGGCCTTAGGCTGACCAAGAGGCGTGACTAGTTCAGACTTGACCATGTCCCCAAATGATCTGGTGGCTGTCGCCTATCAAAGGGTGTCGCGTTGGTTCGAACACAACCAAGGCCCCCAGTGATATATAAAAAGCAAATGTCAAGGGGTAAACCGGAGGCCGCTTTAAACAGAACCACTCCGTGTAACCACGCATGATGAGAAAGACAGAGACCCCGCTTTAGCTGAGGCTCCGGTTTGATATATCAAAGATAATATATACATTGTCATGATATGTACATAGATAGAGCCAATGGCTCAAGTATAGTAAGGCCGAAGATGAGCTATGTTCCACGGCCTGTTGGTCTCCTCCTCTGATGTACGTGAGTCTTGATGCTCTCGAATATCAATCAGATAGTACGACCCGTTGTGCAGATTCTTGCTGACCACGAAAGGTCCTTCCCAAGGTGGGGATAACTTGTGCATATCTGTTTGGTCTTGGATTAGTCGAAGCACCAAATCTCCTTCTTGAAAAGTTCTAGTCCTAACCCGGCGACTGTGATAGCGACGAAGATCTTGTTGGTAAATCGCCGAACGGGCAGCCGCTAGATCACGCGCCTCGTCCAATAGGTCCAAAGCATCTTGCCGTGTTGTCTCATTGCCCGCTTCAACATAAGCTGCCACACGAGGCGAATCGTGCCGGATATCACTAGGGAGAACTGCCTCCGCTCCATAGACCATAAAAAATGGTGTGTATCCTGTGGACCGGTTTGGCATAGTATTGATACTCCAGAGCACAGATGGTAACTCTTCAACCCAACATCCCGGTGTTCTTTGCAATGGGACCATAAGCCGGGGTTTGATGCCTCGCAAAATCTCTTGATTAGCTCTTTCTGCCTGTCCATTGGACTAGGGGTGCGCCACTGATGACACGTCAAGTCGGATGTGCTCACGTTCACAGAACTCCTTCATAGCCCCCTTGGATAAATTGGTACCGTTGTCAGTAATGATACTGTGCGGAAAGCCAAACCGGAAAATCACCTTTTTGATGAACTGCACCGCTGTTGCTGCATCGCACTTGCTGACAGGCTCCGCTTCAACCCACTTGGTAAATTTATCAACTGCCACCAAAAGGTGGGTTTTCTTATCCTTGGATCTTTTAAAAGGTCCGACCATATCCAGCCCCCAAGTTGCAAACGGCCATGTTATTGGAATCATCCTCAATTCTTGAGCCGGCACATGCGCACGCCTGGAAAATTTCTGACATCCATCGCACCGTTTAACCAAGTCCTCCACATCGGCATGTGCTGTCAACCAGTAAAACCCATGACGAAACGCCTTTTCCACCAGAGACTTTGAACCGATGTGGTGTCCACAATCCCCTTCATGGATTTCTTTTAAGATTTCACAGCCTTCCTCAGGAGAAACACAACGTTGAAACGCCCCTGATACACTGCAACGATGCAATTCACCATTGAGAATCGTCATGGACTTGGATCGCCGGACTATCCGCCTTGCTAGAATTTCATCCTCTGGCAACTCCCCCCGGGTCATGTATGCAATATAAGGAACCGTCCAATCCGGAATAGCATGTAATGCTGCCACCAATTGAGCCTCCGGGTCAGGAATAGCCAAATCCACTTCACCTGGGAGCTGGACTGACGGATTGTGCAACACGTCCAAAAAGACATTAGGCGGGACAGGTTTGCGCTGAGAACCCAACCGGCTCAAAGCGTCCGCCACTTCATTCTTACGACGGTCCACATGATCCACTTGATAACCCTTGAAGCAACCCGCAATATTATCCACTTCCCGATGATATGCAGCCATGAGCGGGTCCTTAGAATCCCAAGTGCCAGACACCTGTTGAGCCACAAGGTCCGAGTCACCGAAACACTTAACCCGGCTTAAGTTCATCTCTTTAGCCATCCGGAGACCATGGAGCAAGGCTTCGTACTCAGCTGCATTGTTAGTACAAGGGAACATTAAGCGGAGAACATAACAGAACTTATCACCTCGTGGGGAACTTAATACAACTCCAGCCCCCGAGCCTTCCAATTGCCTGGATCCATCAAAATGAATAGTCCAATACGTGTGATCCGGCTTCTCCTCTGTCTCTTGTAACTCCGTCCAGTCATTGATGAAATCAACAAGTGCTTGAGACTTCACCGCCGTCCAAGGTACATACTTCAGTCCGTGTGGCCCAAGCTCTATAGCCGACTTGGCAATCCGGCCAGTCGCCTCCCGGTTCTGTATGATATCACCCAAGGGAGCTGAACTGACCACCGTGATGGGGTGCCCTTGAAAATACTGCTTCAACTTCCGGCTGGCCATGAAGACACCATAGACCAACTTCTGCCAATGCGGATACCTTTGCTTGGATTCAATAAGCACCTCGCTGATATAATAAACCGGCCGCTGAACCGGATATTCCTTGCCTGCCTCCTTGCGTTCCACCACAATAGCCACGCTAACTGCCCGAGCATTAGCTGCTACATATAATAATAGTGGCTCCTTGTCAACCGGAGCTGCAAGAACCGGCGGATTGGCTAACTGCCGCTTCAAGTCCTCAAATGCTTCATCAGCAGCCGGACTCCAGACGAAATTGTCTGTCTTCCTCAGCATTTGGTACAAAGGGATGGCCTTCTCTCTGAGGCGGCTGATAAACCGGCTCAGTGCAGCGATTCGGCCCGCCAAACGCTGAACATCGTTGATACACTTTGGTTTAACTAGGGAGGTAATAGCCGTAATCTTCTCCGGGTTAGCCTCAATTCCTCTGTTAGACACCAGGAAACCCAGCAACTTGCCTGCCGGAACACCAAAGACACACTTGGCCGGATTAAGCATCATCTTGTAAACTCGCAAGTTGTCAAAGGTCTCCTTCAAATCATCCACCAGCGTCTCCTTCTGTCTTGACTTCACTACAATATCATCCACATAGGCGTGCACATTGCGGCCGATCTGTTTATGCAGGCAATTCTGTACACACCGTTGATAGGTGGCTTGGGCACTCTTGAGCCTGAAGGGCATAGATACATAGCAGAAGGCTCCAAAGGGAGTAATAAATGCTATTTTCTCCTGGTCCTTAACCGCCATCTTGATCTGGTGATATCCAGAGTATGCATCCAAAAAACTCAAACGCTCACAACCCGCCGTGGCATCAATGATCTGGTCAATGCGGGGGAGGGCAAAAGGATCTGCCGGACAGGCCTTGTTAAGATCTGTGTAATCCACACACATACGCCAAGTGCCATTTTTCTTAAGAACCAGCACCGGATTAGCAAGCCACTCTGGATGGAACACCTCAACGATAAAACCAGCTGCTAAAAGCCTGGCCACTTCCTCTCCAATGGCCTTACGCCTTTCTTCGTTAAACCGGCGGAGGAATTGTTTCACCGGTTTATACTTAGGATCCACATTAAGAGTGTGCTCAGCGAGTTCCCTCGGTACACCTGGCATGTCGGACGGTTTCCATGCAAAGATGTCCCGATTCTCACGGATGAACTCGATGAGCGCACTTTCCTATTTGGGATCCAGGTTGGCGCTGATAGTGAACTGCTTGGACGAATCGCCGGGTACGAAGTCAACAAGCTTGGCCTCAGCTGCCGATTTGAACTTCAAATCTGAATCATGCTCTGTAGTTGGCTTCTTCAAAGGGGTCATATCCGCCGGATCAACATTGTCCTTATAATACTTCAACTCTTCCGTGGCACAGACCGACTCTGCATAAGCCGCATCACCTTCCTCACATTCCAAAGCGACCCTACGGCTCCCATGAACCGTTATCGTCCCCTTGTAACCCGGCATCTTAAGCTGTAAGTAGATGTAACAAGGCCGCGCCATAAACTTGGCATAAGCGGGCCGCCCAAACAAGGCGTGATACGGGCTCCGGATCTTCACCACCTCAAAGGTTAATTTTTCCGACCGAGAATCGTGCTCGTCCCCAAAAGCCACATCTAGGGCTATCTTACCAACAGGATATGCAGATTTGCCTGGCACTACACCATGGAACACCGTATTAGACGGTCTGAGATCCTTGTCTGTTAGACCCATGCGCCGGAATGTCTCATAGTATAGTATGTTAATACTGCTTCCTCCATCCATGAGTACCTTGGTGAACTTATAACCCCCCACCTGAGGGTCTACCACTAATGCTAGCTGGCCCGGATTATCAACCCGGGGTGGGTGATCCTCTCTCCTCCACACGATAGGCTGCTCTGACCAGCGTAAGTAACATGGTAAGGCCGGTTCAATAGAATTCACCGCTCGCTTGTGGAGTTTTCGGTCGCGCTTATCCAAGCTAGTTGTGAAAACATGGTATTGCCCATTGTTCAACTGCTTTGGCTGGCTCTGATAACCCGACTGCTGCTGCTGCTGCTGCTGCTGGCCGTTTTGACTATTCTGGTTGTTGTGACCGCCCTGATTGAGACCTGAACCGGAAGCTCCATCGTGACCCGGTCCATGGAAACCGGATCCTGAACCGCCACCTGACCCATGGTCATACCGGAAGGCATTGGAGTTTTTAAACTCCTGCATAATATAATAATCCTTCCAAAGGTGATTAGCCGGCGACTCCTTTGTCCCGTGCTTTGGGCAAGGATGATTCAACAAATAATTCAAACGGCTTGCGCTAGGATTGGGAGCCCCATTACGATTTGCTGCTTTACCTCTGCGCCGCTGCCCCCTGTCCTGTGCATTAGTGTTGTCCACAAAGTCCATGCTGCTATCCGCCTTGCGCTTGCCTCCGTTTCCATGACCCGCCGGTTTGTACTGCTGCTGTTTGGAGTTGCTATTCTTCCTTCCCTTCCCTGCTTCATCATCGTCAGCCTCGGGATCCTTGGTACTGTCCGAATCAGCATACTTCACTAAAGCGGCCATGAGGGTTCCCATGTCATTACAGAACCGCTTCATGCGTCCCAATTTCAATTTTAAAGGCTCAAACCGGCAGTTGCCTTCGAGGGTTAAGATCGCAGAGTCAGCATTAATCCTGTCAGACGAGTGCAAAATTTCCGAAACGCGGCGCACCCAACGGGTCATTGATTCTCCTTCCTCCTGGACACAAGCCGCCAGGTCTACTATGGACTTGGGCTGCTTACATGTATCCTTAAAATTCTGTATAAACCGGGCCCGCAACTAGGCCCATGAGCTGATAGAATTGGGCGGTAGGCTCTTCAACCAAGTACGAGCCGTGCCCTCAAGCATCATGGTGAAGTATTTTGCACACGCGGCCTCATCCACGTCTAGCATCTCCATGGCCATCTCATAACTCTCTACCCACGCTTCAGGGGATAAATTCGCAGTGTAATTTGGCACCTTGCATGGACCCTTGAAATCTTTGGGCAGGCGCACATTGCATAAAGCGGGGATTAAGCAAGGCACTCCCAAAGCGGATGCGACTCCTGGTCTGGCGAAGGTGGTAGGGCGAACAGGTGTAAGTTGGCCCGCCTCATCCTGTGCTGCTAACTCGGCCTCCCTTCGTGCCCGGGCCCGGTCCACCACATCCTGAGCATCGCAGACACCACCTGCCGGGTTATTGCCACGGGCCGCTTCACGGCCTCGCGCATTGTTCGATATGGCCGGTTCATCCATGCGCCTGCTATAGCTCTGGTTTGGACGGGGCGTAGAGTGGATCCGATCACGGCTGTACGAATATGCTTCCTGCTGAATCAGCGCAGTCCGGAGAAGCTCCTTAACCCGGCGCGTCTCTATCGCTTGCGGAGAGTCCCCTTCGACCGGGATAGCCTCTAATCGCGCGGCGGCTGCAACAAGGTTGTCCATAGGATTCGAATAATGACCCGGGGGCGTCTGGACCGGCAGAGGGGCCCCAATGTTCTGTTGAAGAGGTTCCATCAGGCGGGCCTGGACCGTCGCTCCTGGCCCTAGTGCCTCAATCCGGTTTGCCTCCAGGTACTGCGGCGGATTACTGGGCCCTGCTCCTGGAGTGTGAAAGAGATTTCGGGGGTCAAACCCTAACGGCAGGCGTGATCTGTGCTTCCGCTTCAAGACCTCCTGTGATGCATTCTGGTCAAGCATGAGCTTATAGGCCTGGGCGTCCAAAGCGGCCCGCTTTGCAGCCATCCTGTCCTTCTCTGCTGCCAAATCTGCTTTGGCTTGCACGATCTGCTCTTTCACCTTTGCAATTTCTGTATCATGAGCCTCCTGATCCGCCGGATTGGCTTCTGCCATAAGCGCGGCTAGTGCATCAAATAGACCGGATAGGACTTGAACCGGCGGGCGCACAAGGCCTCCTACCCCTGCTGCCGCTGCCGCTGCTGATCCGGAGAGCATTGCTACGGCGGTCGAAGAATGATTCGCCGCCTGGGTGCCGGCCATGAATATTCCAACCCGGTTGATCTGGCCCGGGGGGTCCGGAATACTGTCGCCATCGGAACAGCCCCTAACCTGGTCGTCTTGCAACTGGTATAGCGATTCGGTCTCTCCGGTCGAGTACTCGTCGCCGGAATAGACGACGGTCTCGCTACCGTGTTCTGACTCGACCTCACGCTCTCCTCCGTGGATGACTCTAATGAAGGCACGCTTCATGGCCGGTTTAACCTGGGTAGATCTCGCACGCTGAGCCGTCTCGACGAGGTCGGTGAAGATGTCCGGCTCAGGCCCAGGCTCACCGATCTTGGCAATGAAAACGTGTATGCCACCGAAGGGGACCCGGTACCCGTACTCAATTGAATCGGCCTCGGGACCCCATCCTGCATCGTCGATGTAGATCCTGCTGCGACGACTCTTGGTCATCCGGCCCACAACATAGCCTTCGAGTCCCTTGAGCTTGCCCTCCAAGATCGTCAAACCATCATGCGATAGCCCCACGGTGGGCGCCAGCTGTCGTGGATTTGTCACGGCAGATGTCCTAGTGAAAGGACTTAGTCGTGGAGCCATCTCTACGAGTTTACTTGAAGGGGTTAAAGCGGACGCAAAGACACGAGGGTTTTATACTAGTTCGGCCCCTTCGATGAAGGTGAAAGCCTACGTCTAGTTGTGATGGAATTGATGTAGTCTCGATGGCTAGGGAGCAAACAAGCTTCGCCTAGGCTCGAGTTGTCGATTGTCTATCCTAAACCGCTGCCGGGTTGTCCCCTTATATACATGGGTGACGCCCGTCAGTCCATAGAGTCCCAACCGGTTCATACTCGTATCCCGGTTGGTATCTCTCTATTCCTAACTTACAATACAAGCTATACATCAGGCCGGTTTACGGCTACATGTTCTAAACCGACTACAAGCCTTGGGCCTTCATCTGCTTATACCACTAATGAAGTTAACCCGGCCCAAGTAGGCCGGTTTACGCCTAGTGGTAATATCCCCAACAAGGCCCAATAACGTCTACAAGAAGAAGGTTGCGTAGTAGACGTCCAGCTCTTTTCTGGCGCTGTTGCCGGGGAGGTTAGTGCTTGAAGGTATATCTTTAGATCTTGCAACCGAATCTTTTAGTTTCTTGTTTTATCACTAGTTTAGTCTATAAAAGAAAACTACAAAAAATGGAATTGAGGGTGCCATATATGCTTCATCTTTTTAATATCTTTCATGAAAATGATGGAAGGGAAAATTGTGCTCAAGTGTTAGAAGAAGAAATCTATAAAGTGTTTGGCACTAAATTTATTTATGGTGAGCATGATTGCAATGTTGTTAGTATGAATTCCTTGAATATCCATGATGCTAATGATATGCAAAACTACAAGCTTGGAGATGGTATGTTTGATGAAGATGATATTTTTTGTTCCCCAAGTTTTGATGAGAATATTTATTATGATGAAAGCATGCCTCCTATTTATGATGATTATATTGATGAAAGTGGGTTTGGAAGAGTGTCAACTTCAGATAATGATCCCACTATTTTGGAGGGTGTTGAATCTTATTGTGATAATTATGAAAGTGGATTTAGAGAGGTCATGACTTTATTTAGTGATGAATCCACTATTTCGGAAGAGGTTCCAATTGATTATGAGAACAAAGTTGCTATATATAATGATTATTGTGATCACATGTATGCTATAAAGAATAATGATAACCATGAAACTTGTTATCATGATTTCAATTTTCAATTGGATTATGCCTCACATGATAGTTATTGTGTTGAGTTTGCTCCCACTACTATTCATGAGAAGAAATTTGCTTATGTGGAGAGTAATAAAAATTCTATGCTTGTAGATCATGAAAATAATGCTTTATGTGATAATTATATTGTTGATTTAACTCATGATGCTACTGAAAATTATTATGAGAGAGGAATATATGCTTGTAGGAATTGTAATAATATCAAGTTTCCTCTCTGTGTGCTTAAAATCTTGAAGTTATGCTTGCTTTGCTTTTCTATGCTAGTTCATTCTTGTTCCCATAAGTTGTTTTCTCACAAAATCCCTATGCATAGGAAGTGGGTTAGACTTAAATGTGCTAGTCATATGCTTCATGATGCTCCCATTATGTTTCAATTCTTATCTTTTATGTGAGCACCTTTGAAATCATCATGCCTAGCTAAAAGGCATTAAAGAAAAGCGCTTGTTGGGAGATAACCCAACATTTACCCCTACTCTTTTTGTGTGTCCACATGATTAAGCTACTGTAGTAATCATGTTTTATATCTTTTGTTTCAATAAAGTGCCAAGTAGAATCTTTGGGAAGACTTGGGTGAAAGTTAATGCGATCTTGCTGTAAAAAACAGAAACTTTGGCTCACGAGAATAATTGTCATTTTTAACAGATGAGTGCTTTTAAGTTGATTATTTTTGCAGAAGATTAATAAGACAAATTACTCACGTCCACAAATTTATTTCAGAATTTTTGGAGTTACAGAAGTATTCGAGAGTTACAGATTACTACAGACTGTTCTGTTTTTGACAGATTCTGTTTTTCGTGTGTTGTTTGCTTATTTTGATGAATTTATGAGTAGTATCGGAGGGTATGAACCATAGAGAAGTTGGAATACAGTAGATATTAATCCAATATAAATAAAGAATGAGTTCACAACAGTACCTAAGTGGTGATTTATTTTCTTATACTAAAGGAACTTACGAGTTTTCTGTTGAGTTTTGTGTTGTGAAGTTTTCAAGTTTTGGGTAAAGATTCGATGGACTATGGAATAAGGAGTGGCAAGAACCTAAGCTTGGGGATGCCGAAGGCACCCCAAGGTAATATTCAAGGACAACCAAGAGCCTAAGCTTGGGGATGCCCCGGATGGCATCCCCTCTTTCGTCTTCGTTCATCGGTAACTTTACTTGGAGCTATATTTTATTCACCACATGATATGTGTTTTGCTTGGAGCGTCTTGTATGATTTAAGTCTTTGGTTTTTAGTTACTACAATCATCCTTGCTGTACACACCTTCTGGGAGAGACACGCATGAATCGAAATTTATTAGAATACTCTATGTGCTTCACTTATATCTTTTGAGCTAGACAATATTGCTCTAGTGCTTCACTTATATCTTTTTAGAGCACGACGGTGATTTTGTTTTATAGAAATTGTTGATCTCTCATGCTTCACTTATATTATTTTAAGAGTCTTTTAGAACAGCATTGTAATTTGTTTTGGTTATAAAATTAGTCCTAATATGATGGGCATCTAAGAGGGATATAATAAAAACTTTCATATAAAGTGCATTGAATAGTATGAGAAGTTTGATTCTTTATGATTGTTTTGAGATATGAAGATGGTGATATTAGAGTCGTGATAGTAGAGTATTTGTGAATATGAGAGATACTTGTGTTAAAGTTTGTGATTCCCGTAGCATGCACGTGAGTGAACTGTTATGTGATGAAGTTGGAGCATGATTTATTTATTGATTGTCTTCCTTATGAGTGGCGGTCGGGGACGAGCGGTGGTCTTTTACTACCAATCTATCCCCCTAGAAGCATGCGCGTAGTACTTCGTTTCGATAACTAATAAATTTTTGCAATAAGTATGTGAGTTCTTTATGACTAATGTTGAGTCCATGGATTATACACACTCTCACCCTTCCACCATTGCTAGCGTCTCTTGTGTCGCGCAACCTTCGCCGATACCATACACCCACCATACACCTACCTCAAAATAGCAACAATACCTATCTATTATGGCATTTTCATAGCCATTCCGAAATATATTCCCATGCAACTTTCCACTGTTCCATTTATTATGACACGCTCCATCATTGTCATATTGCTTTGCATGATCATGTAGTTGACATCGTATTTGTGGCAAAGCCACCGTTCATAATTTTTCATACATGTCACTCTTGATTCATTGCACATCCTGGTACACCACCGGAGGCATTCACATAGAGTCATATTTTGTTCTAAGCTTTGAGTTGTAATTCTTGAGCTGTAAGAAAATAAAAGTGTGATGATCTTCATTATTAGAGCATTGTCCCAGTGAGGAAAGGATGATGGAGACTATGATTCCCCCACAAGTCAGGATGAGACTCCAGAAGAAAAAATAAAAAAAAAAGAGGCCAAAAAAGAGAAGGCCCAAAAAAATAAGAGAAAAAGAGAGAAGGGGAAATGCTACTATCATTTTACCACACTCGTGCTTCAAGTAGCACCATGATCTTCATGATGGAGAGTCTCCTATGTTGTCACTTTCATATACTTGGCTTGTATATTCCAATGATGGGCTTCCTCAAAATGCCCTAGGTCTTCGTAAGCAAGCAAGTTCGATGCACACCCACTTAGTTTCTTTTTGAGCTTTCATACACTTATAGCTGTAGTGCATCCGTTGCATGGCAATCCCTACTCATTCACATTGATATCTATTGATGAGCATCTCCATAGCCCGTTGATACGCCTAGTTGATGTGAGACTATCTTCTCCTTTTTCTTCTCCACAACCACCATTCTATTCCACCTATAGTACTATGTCCATGGCTCACGCTCATGTATTGCGTGAAAGTTAAAAAAGTTTGAGAATATTTATGTATGAAACAATTGCTTGGCTGAAACCGGGGTTGTGCATGATTTAAATATTTTGTGTGATGAAGATAGAGCAAGCCAGACTATATGATTTTGTAGGGATAGCTTTCTTTGGCCATGTTATTTGAGAAGACATGATTGCTTTGTTAGTATACTTGAAGTATTATTGTTTTTATGTCAATATTAAACTTTTGTTTTGAATCTTATGGATCTGAATATTCTTGCCACAATAGAGAAGATTATACTGATAAATATGTTAGGTAATATTCCACATAAAAAATTCTGTTTTTATCATTTACCTACTCGAGGACGAGCAGGAATTAAGCATGGGGATGCTGATACGTCTCCAACGTATCTATAATTTTGTACGTATTCATGCCATGTTTATAATATTTCTACATGATTTTGGTATGATTTGGTTAGAACTAACCCAGACTGACGCTATTTTCAGCAGAACTACCGTGGTGTTGTTTGTGTGCAGAAATAAGAGTTCTCAGAATGCACTGAAAATCAATGGAGATATTTTGGAAAATATAAAAAATACTGGAACGAAAAGCTATTGTCGGGGAGTCCCGTGGGCCCCACGAGGGTGGAGGGCACCCCCACCCCCCTGGGGCGCGCCCCTATGCCTCGTGGACTCTCCGTGGGGCCCCCTGACTTGTTCTCGACGCCAACCACTCCTATAAATCCCCAAACCTTCAGAAAATAACCTAGATCAAGAGTTCCGCCACCGCAAGCCTGTGTAGCCACTAAAAACCAATCGGGACCCTATTCCGGCACCCTGCCGGAGGTGGGAATCCATCACCGGTGTCCATCTTCATCATCCCGGTGCTCTCCATGACGAGGAGGGAGTAGTTCACCCTCGGGGCTGAGGGTATGTACCTGTAGCTATGTGTTTGATCTCTCTCTCTCTCTCTCTCGTGTTCTTGATTTGGCACGATCTTGATGTACCGTGAGCTTTGCTATTATAGTTGGATCTTATGATGTTTCCCCCCCCTCTATGTTCTTGTAATGGATTGAGTTTTCCCTTTGAAGTTATCTTATCGGATTGAGTCTTTAAGGATTTGAGAACACTTGATGTATGTCTTGCATGTGCTTATCTGTGGTGACAATGGGATATCACGTGATTCACTTGATGTATGTTTTGGTGATCAACTTGCGGGTTCAGTGACCTTGTGAACTTATGCATAGGGGTTGGCACACATTTTTGTCTTGACTCTCCGGTAGAAACTTAGGGGCACTCTTTGAAGTTCTTTGTGTTGGTTGAATAGATGAATATGAGATTGTGTGATGCATATCGTATAATCATACCCACGGATACTTGATGTGACATTGGAGTATCTAGGTGACATTAGGGTTTTGGTTGATGTGTGTCTTAAGGTGTTATTTTACTACAATTTCTAGGGCTATTTGTGACACTTGTAGGAATAGCCCAATGGATTGATCGGAAAGAATAACTTTGAGGTGGTTCTGTACCCTACCATAATCTCTTCGTTTGTTCTCCGCTATTAGTGACTTTGGAGGGACTCTTTGTTGCATGTTGAGGGATTGTTTTATGATCTAATTTTGTTATTATTGTTGAGAGAACTTGCACTAGTGAAAGTATGACCTCTGGGCCTTTTTTCCTACCATTGCAATAACATTTTCGCTCACTTTTTCCACTTCTTACCTTGCTGTTTTTATATTTTCAGATTACAAAAACCTATATTTACCATCCATATTGCACTTGTATTACCATCTCTTCGCTGAACTAGTGCACCTATACAATTTACCATTGTATTGGGTGTGTTGGGGATACAAGAGACTCTTTGTTATTTGGTTGCAGGGTTGTTTGAGAGAGACCATCTTCATCCTACGCCTCCCACGGATTGATAAACCTTAGGTCATCCACTTGAGGGAAATTTGCTACTGTCCTACAAACCTCTGCACTTGGAGGCCCAACAACGTCTACAAGAACAAGGTTGTGTAGTAGACATCAGCGGTGTGTTTGCCGAGATCTGATGAATTGTGGATTTATTAACAAGGTTATATATTAATATTATTTGGTTCTTCTCTAAATTCTTATATGCATGATTTGATATCTTTGCAAGTCTCTTCGAATTATAGGTTTAGTTTGGCCTACTAGATTGATCTTTCTTGCAATAGGAGAAGTGCTTAGCTTCGGGTTCAATCTTGCGGTGTCCTTTCCCAGTGACAATAGGGGCAGCAAGGCACGTATTGTATTGTTGCCATTGAGGATAAAAAGATGGGGTTTATATCATATTGCTTGAGTTTATCCCTCTACATCATGTCATCTTGCTTAATGCATTACTCCATTCTTATGAACTTAATACTCTAGATGCATGCTGTATAGTGGTCGATGTGTGGAGTAATAGTAGTAGATGCAGAATCGTTTCGGTCTACTTGACACGGACGTGATGCGTATATTCATGATCATTGCCTTAGATGTCTTCATAATTATGTGCTTTTCTATCAATTGCTTGGCAGTAATTTGTTCACCCACCGTAATACATGCTATCTTGAGAGAAGCTACTAGTGATACCTATGGCCCTCGGGTCTCTTTTCTATTATATTACATCTCTTTTCCATTATATCGCATCTCTTTAAATCTGGTTTATTATTTTGCAATCTTTACTTTCCAATCTGTACAACAAAAATACCAAAAATATTTACTTTATTATCTCTATTAGATCTCACTTTTGCGAGTGACCGTGAAGGGATTGACAACCCCTTTATCGCGTTGGTTGCGAGGTTCTTGATTGTTTGTGCAGGTACTAGGTGACTTGTGCATCATCTCCTACTAGATCGATACCTTGGTTCTCAAAACTGAGGGAAATACTTACGCTACTTTGCTGCATCACCCTTTCTCTTCAAGGGAAAAACCAACGCAAGCTCAAGAGGTAGCAGTCCCATGCAAGGAACGGGAATGAATGTCAAACACCCTGCCACCGTCACTCGGACGCAAACATTGAGATTCCTCGTTTTTAAATTCTAGTAAATCTAAAACTCGTCTGAAATTCATGAAACTTGGCATGCTATCATGGAGCGGCATCAACATGTCGTGGTAATTTTTTGTCCCATTTGGGGCAGGTTTTGGTATAAGCTTCTCACAAACCAGAGCTTCTCACAACAAGCCTGATGGTTTTGGTAGGGAATGTCCCACCTTTGGGGACGAAATGATATCCGCTGCCTCTTATTGCTTTCAAAAGTTTTCTAGTGTCAACATAGAACAACAGGAGTGTTGTGTTAAATTTTGCAATTTTTCGGGGTTCGTTTGGACATTTTTATAAATTAACTGGAGTTTCTAGGCATTTTATGTGCATAATTCAAATTTTAACTACATGCACATGCTCGAGTGCATATAAATTTGTTCAAAAATCTAATCTTTGTCCTTGGGTGCATGCTTAGGTCTCATGCAAGAAATGGGAATGAAATTCAAACACCAGGGCATTGTTGATTGCTGGCAAAACATTGAGATACTTTGTTTTTAAATTCTAGCAAATCCAAAACTCTTCTGAAATTCATGAAACTTGGCATGCTATCACGGAATGGCACCCGACATGCTGTGGTATTTTTTATGTCCATTTTGAGAGAAAAAGCACTCGAATAACAGCCAACAAAGGCATTTTCAAACAAATAACTGCCACTCTAACATCGCAAACGTTTGTATAATTCAAATCATGTGCATTATGTTAACCATTCACGTGACGCCATGTGTCTTGGTTTTAATGGCTATAGGAAGTGTCGTGCAGACAGCTGCTTGACTGAACGGGAGGCGTGCGAGCGCAGTCAGGTGCACAGGCTGCCCGAGAGGCGTCCAAGCTGTCCTCCAATGCGTAGGCTCATGGGAAGCATGCGAGCTATACGCTGCGCAGACTCACTGGGAATCAAGCCCTTTGACTTTCATGGCCACCCACCTTCCTCTCCATTAATGGCGCCCGAGCTGCTGCTTAATATGGGTGGCCTTACTGTTCGCCTCCCATTCCCCTCCCTCTCGCAGACCTCCACCAACGCCATGGCGTAGAAGGATCATCTACCACTAGTCTTCAAGTTTGGTGAAGTCGACTCCGAGCTGGAGGAGATAGAAAATAAGGAGGAATGGGGCCTCATGGACATGGCCCAGAACGAGCTGGCCATGGCTGTTGCTGCCCCTGCTGCCATCCCAGCTGCCATCCCCGCGCCCGCGGCAGCGACCATCCCCGTTGCATTGACGAGCTACTCGCCGAGTACTATCGCAGAGCTGGAAGCCGCGGGCATCACCGAGGTCTCCGCAGACCCGCGCGAGCTCGTCTACATGCCAGCGACAACGCCCGTGCCCGTGCCCGTGCGCGCCCCTCCACCCATCACGGCGTTGGTCCCCGTGCGTTTGGCTGCACCCACCGCACCCGTGCCCATGCGCGCGCCCCCCTCAGCGGCATGGGACTCTGTCGTCGACTGGTACCTCTCAGTGCTGCCAGCTGCCGTCCTCCCACGCCCCGCCCATCGTTCGCGCGACGACATGATGTTTGATTTACGAGTGAAGAAAATTTTGTGCTGCCTTGAAAACTTCAACAATGGTGTCCCGGAGGACGACAACTACAAGGACGGCACGACACGCAGCCTCCATCGCCGCTGGAAATAGTTTTTTTCTTGGGTTTAATATTGTATCTTGATTGCAAACGTTTTAGTGAGAACACCCGTATGAAAACTGACAGCTTCCCTAGGAAGCCAAGGGAAAATGTGCCGAGCAGGATTTGTGCAGCTCTTGATCGCAAACGTTTTAGATAGAACACTTGTATGCAAAGAGAGAGCAGGATTTGTGCATCTCTTCAATGAAATGGTTATTTTGGATGACCCGTGTGCAACCACTTACAAACAATTTGGTAAGATTTGCATCTGTCATATTGGGTATGCTGCCATTTGTCAAACTTGAAAGATTGACATTTGTTGATCTAGTAACATTGCCATTTGTCAACCTTGTAACACTGTGATTTGTCAAAATATGCAGCTAAAAATCACCAGCACTATCTAATTTTTGCAACTAAAATTCAGTAATTAAGCATAGATTTCATTCATAGATTAAGCAGTCGTGCTTAATTTATACAAACAGTTCAACTCGACAGATGAATCGACCAAACTTTTCCCCAATTGTTGCCAACCACGTACTAAAATAGCTAGTTCTACTTTATATACTAGCTAATTTTAAGTACGTTGTACAGTTTCACGACATCTATAGTCAGATGAACAGAACAAAATATCCCCTAAATACTACTACGGAGGGGCTTTGTACTACTTTCGGCAGCCTCTCCTCTGTCAAGAGCGCTTAGTAAGAGGCAAAGGAGGAGGAGCCTAACGACGAGCTCGACAAATGCAATATGTTACCTGCCGCTGTTGCACGTTCGGTGATGCTCGCGAGCTCGAACGCCCACTGCCGGTCCAGACGATCCCTCTCGAAGCGGTGGTTCTCCTCGTAGATCTCCTGATTCCTCGCCTCTGAGGCGGCGTGTGCCGCGGCCACGGCGGCCGTAAGGCTCTTTGGATGCTCGACGAGGCGCTCCTCCTCCTCCTGCAGAAACTCGGTGTAGCGCGCAAGGTCGCTGACGCATGTGCCAGCATCCACCTCTGCCTCCCACCTTCGGGTGGTGGTGGCGGAGCGGGTGATGACCCCGACGGTCGACGGTGGGCTGGCGACCACGGCGGCCGACGATGGGGTGGCGGCCACCACCACCACCTTCCGCCTTCAGGCCGCGATGGCGGAGCAGGTGATGGCCACGATGGCCGGCAGTGGGGTGGCAGCCATGATGGCCACCTCCCACCTTCAGGCCACGGCGGCAGAGCGGGCGATGGCCCTAGCTTTCGACGGTGGTGTGGCGGCAATGGCGGCCGGCAATAGCTGCCGATGCGCACCGGCGGCAGAGCGTGTGGTGGGTGTTCCACGCAAACCCAATAGGGACGCCACGTGCACTACACTACACCGGGGACTACGCCGCTGCCGCGGTGTAGCCTCCCAGCTATAGTTGTCGTCTGATGACGAGAGTGGCTGAGCGACCATGACGGACCAGTGCCATTGGCGACTGTGGGAGAAGCAGACGAGATAAGCTACATGGAGGGAGGGGAAAATGCGACGCAGGACTCGCCGGTCGTGAGGGTTTTTATAGCAGGCCGGTAAGCTGGAATTTTGGGGGATTTCAACCAGTCGGCGGGAAGCTTGCGCAGTTACCTGCGAGGTTGTGCGGGAACGGGCTCATTGACGAATCATTGGCGCCACCGTTTGGCCAAAAGAACGCTCCCGCGCGCTGCGCAAGCTTGCGCTATAAGCCATCTGCGACACCAGGGTGACAAGACGTGCGAGAGGGGGACGGAAGGCCACGTACACATATGGTTAGTAAAAAACATTTGCGCTTGAATTACCTACTATACACCTGTCCTGGTTTATAAGTAGGATTTAACTAATAAAATACGAATGCATGTCGCCAAAGATTATATAGTTGGATTCGTATTTGAACATAGTTTCCAATTATATAATTTTATAACATGCATTAACATTTTGTTGGTTAAATTTGAGGGCAAAGTATGGCACATAATATAAAGGGGACTATAGACCAAGACGGAGGTAGTAGCACACGACCGCTCTCTACGCAGCGAAGCAAGTGTCGGCCAGCTTGTAGGCGACCATTTCCTGCGCCTTCAACTACTCTATGCGTGTGGTTGCTTGCGGTAGAGGCGACCGCGGAGTGTTGTACCAACGTCCCGCTGCGCGAGCTCTGCTTTCGTGTCCCTCTGGGTGCTCTGCCTTCGTTCCTCCGTGCGCGCTGCCAGTGTTTGGTTCCCGCGCACGATCATGGACGTTCGTGTGCATGCGGTTGTGCCGAGCGCGGCTCGACAATGCAGTTACTTGATGCAAAAACTTCCATGCGGACACGCCGAGAATCCAGGCCGCCCAGCCCCCATTTATTCCTGCGGCCATTTACCTTCATCTCTCGCGTCACACGACACAATAAGCACCTCCACGACGACACCTACAGAGAGGACATCAACGGTTCCAATGGCGATCCCCATGGCTCCAATGGCGCTCCCAGTGGCCGACAGCGACAACGGTGGGTGATAACCCACAAGTGTAGGGGATAATTGTAGCCTCTTTCGATAAGTAAGTGTGTCGAACCCAACGAGGAGCTAAAGGCAGAACAAATATTCTATCAAGTCCTATCTTCCACTGATACGACTCTACACACGCTTAGTGTTCGCTTTACCTAGAACAAGTATGAAACTAGAAGTACTTTGTAGGTGTTGTTGGATAGGTTTGCAAGATAATAAAGAGCACGTAAATATAAACTAGGGGCTGTTTAGATAAAGAAGCAATAAATTAAATCTAGCAAGTGTGGAAAAGTGGTGGTAGGAGTTGTGAAATCGTCCCTAAGCAATTGACTACTTTACTAGACCGATAGCAAGTTTTATGTGGGAGAGGCATAAGCTAACATACTTTCTCTTCTTGGATCATATGCACTTATGATTGGAACTCTAGCAAGCATCCGCAACTACTAAAGATCATTAAGGTAAAACCCAACCATAGCATTAAAGTATCAAGTCCCCTTTATCCCATACGCCACAACCCCCGTACTCAGGTTTATGCTTCTGTCACTCAAGCAACCCACTATAAGCGAATCATGAACGTATTGCAACACCCTACAACGGGAATCCCTCACGCTTGCACGACACAGAGGGCACAATAGGACAGCAACATAACCACAAGAAAATTAAACCAATCATAGCAATTCATCAATCACTGATAGGACATCGAAAATCTACTCAGACATCATAGGATGGCAACACATCATTGGATAATAATATGAAGCATAAAGCACCATGTTTAAGTAGAGGGTACAATGGGTTGCGGGAGAGTGGACCGCTGAATATAGATGGGGGAAGGTGATGGAGATGTTGGTGAAGATGGCAGAGGTGTTGGTGAAGATCGCGGTGATGATGATGGCCCCCGGCAGCGTTCCGGCGCCACCGGAAGCAAGGGGGAGAGAGCCCCCTTCTTATTCTTCTTCCTTGACCTTCTCCCTAGATGGGAGAAGGGTTTCCCCTCTGGTCCTTGGCTCCCATGGCATGGGAGGGGCGAGAGCCCCTCTGAGATTGGATCTGTCTCTCTATCTCTCTCTGTTTTTGCGTTCTCAGATTCTGCCCTGGCACCTTTTCTTTTATATCTGGAGATCCGTAACTCCGATTGGATTGAAACCTTCGCCCAGATATTTTTCCAAAAATTAGCTTTCTTGCAGCCAAAGAAGAGCAGTAACCGCCTTACGAGGGGGCCACGAGGGTCAGGGGCGCGCCCAGTATAAGTGGGCGCACAGGCCACCCTTGTGGCCACCTCGGGCTCCGTCTCGCGTTGATTTTACTTCCCAAAAATCATAAATATTCCAAAAATAAGCTCCGTCCATTTTTATCCCGTTTGGACTCCGTTTGATATTGGGTTTCTGCAAAACATAAAACATGCAACAAACAGGAACTGGCACTGGGCACTGGATCAATATGTTAGTCCCAAAAATAATATAAAAAGTTGCCAAAAGTATATTAAAGTTGAAGAATATGGGCATGGAACAATCAAAAATTATAGATACGACGGAGACGTATCAGCATCCCCAAGCTTAATTCCTGCTCGTCCTCGAGTAGGTAAATGATAAAAAAGTTAATTTTTGATGTCGAATGCTACCTAGCATAACCTTGATCATATATCTAATCATGGCATGAATATTAAGACACGAGTGATTCAAGGCAATAGTATATCATTTGACATAAAAACAATAATACTTCGAGCGTACTAATAAAGCAATCATGTCTTTTCAAAACCACATGGCAAAAGCAAGCTTATCCCTACAAAATCATATAGTTTGGCCATGCTTCATTTTCGTCATACAAAATGCTCCCATCATGCACAACCCCGATGACAAGCCGAGCAATTGGTTCATACCTTTTAATGCGCTTTAGCTTTTTCAACCCTCACGCAATACATGAGTGCAAGCCATGGATATAGCACTATAGGTGGAATAGAATATGATGGTGGAGGTTTATGTGGAGAAGACAAAAAGGGAGAAAGTCTCACATCGACGCGGCTAACCAATGGGCTATGGAGATGCTCATCAATTAATGTCAATGCGAGGAGTAGGGATTGCCATGCAATGGATGCACTATATCTATAAGTGTATGAAAGCTCAAACTAAAAACTAAGTGGGTGTGCATCCAACTTGCTTGCTCATGAAGACCTAGGGCATTTGAGGAAGCCATCGTTGGAATATACAAGCCAAGTTCTATAATGAAAAATTCCCACTAGTATATGAAAGTGACAACATAAGAGACTCTCTATATGAAGAACATGGTGCTACTTTGAAGCACAAGTGTGGTAAAAGGATAGTAACATTGCCCCTTTTTTTGGGGGGGGGCTTCTTTGGCCCCCTTTTTTTATTTAGGCTTCTTTGGACTCTTTTTTATGGGGCAATGCTCTATAATGATGATCATCACACTTTATTTACTTACAACTCAATACTACAACTCGATACTAGAACAAAGATATGACTCTATATGATTGCTTCTGGCAGTGTATCGGGATGTGCAATGATCTAGCATACCAATGACATCAAAAAACGGACAAGCCATGAAAACATCATGCTAGCTATCTTACGATTATGCAAAGCAATATGACAATAAATGCTCAAGTCATGTATATGATGATGATGGAAGTTACATGGCAATATATCTCGGAATGGCTATGGAAATGCCATGATAGGTAGGTATGGTGGCTGTTTTGAGGAAGATATAAGGAGGTTTATGTGTGATAGGGCGTATCGTATCACGGGGTTTGGATGCACCGGCGAAGTTTGCACCAACTCTCGAGGTGAGAAAGGGCAATGCACGGTACCGAAGAGGCTAGCAATGATGGAAGGGTGAGAGTGCGTATAATCCATGGACTCACATTACTCATAAATAACTCATATACTTATTGCAAAAGTTTATTAGCCCTCGAAGCAAAGTACTACTACGCATGCCCCTAGGGGATAGATTGGTAGGAAAAGACCATCGCGCGTCCCCGACCGCCACTCATAAGGAAGACAATCAAAGAAACACCCCATGCTTCAAATTTGTCACACAACGGTTACCATACGTGCATGCTACGGGACTTGCAAACCTCAACACAAGTGTTTCTACAATCCACAACTACCCACTAGCATGAATCTAATATCACCATCTTTATATCGCAAAACTATTGCAAGGAATCAAACATATCATATTCTGCGATCTGCAAGTTTATGTAGGATTTTATGACTAACCATAAGAATGACCAATTCCTGTCATCTCTCTAAATTGATATAAGTGAAGCAAGAGAGTTTAATTTTTTCTACAAAAGATATGCCCACATTCTAACAAATATAAGTGAAGCAAAAGAGCATTCTACAAATGGCGGTTTTCTATTGAAGAGAAACAGGCAATCCAAACTTCAAATGATATAAGTGAAGCACATGAAGCATTCTATAAAGCCATACTCAAAAGATTTAAGTGAGGTGCAATGAGCATTCTATAAATCAACCAAGGACTATCTCATACCAGCATGGTGCATAAAAGAAAAGTAAAAACTAAATGCAAAAGATGCTCCAAGACTTGCACATATCGCATGAGCGAAACGAATCCGAAAACATACCGATACTTGTTGAAGAAAGAGGGGATGCCTTCCAGGGAATCCCCAAGCTTAGACGCTTGAGTCTCCTTGAATATTTACTTGGGGTGCCTTGGGCATCCCCAAGCTTGAGATCTTGCCTCTCTTCCTTTTCCTCATATCGAGACCTCCTCGATCAAACACTTCATCCACACAAAACTTCAACAGAAAACTCGGTAAGATCCGTTAGTATAATAAAGCAAATCACTACTCTAAGTACTGTTGCAAACCAATTCATATTTTGTTTTTGCATTGTGTCTACTGTAATATAACCTTTTCATGGCTTAATCCACTGATAGAAATTGATAGTTTCATCAAAACAAGTAAACTATGCATCAAAAACAGAATCTGTCAAAAACAGAACAGTCTGTAGCAATCTGAACATTCACCATACTTCTGGTACCCCAAAAATTCTACCAAAATTAGGAAAAATAAAAAATTTGTACACCAAGACAGTGGAAAAAGAATCAGAACCATTTGACTTTCCAGAAAAAAAATGTAAAATCGCGCACTACAGCCAAAGTTTCTGTCCTGCACCGTACAAACCAACAAGCATTGTAAACATCCTAAAGGCAAACCTTAGCACATTATTTTTATAATATAATGGAATTGTAAAAGGGGATAATTATTTTTGATGAAAAGTTTCTGTAATTAAGATTCACAAAGTTTCCGTGAGCATGAACAAAGTTCAAGTAGCTCTCCCACATCAACAATGCTTGTCTCTCTCACTTTCACTTTCCTTTTCGAAAAGGTTTTGGGTTACCCTCTTTATTTTTTTGTTTTTAAACTATACGAAAGCACACAACAGAAATAAATGACTCTCTAAAACTTCCGGGTTGTCTCCCTGGCAGCGCTTTCTTTAAAGCCATTAAGCTAGGCATATAGTGCTCAAGTAATGGATCCACCCGGATCCCAAGGTATATCAAAGAGAATTTTAATTAACAATATTTGTAATTTAGTAATGAGCACAAAGTAACATATATCATGAAACAACAAAGTCTGACTCTCTTCCTATGCATCGGCATGTCATAAAAGAACAATTCATGCACACCAAGAAAAGGCCAATGCAAAGTATAAGCAGTTTCTTGCAATTTTATCATATTGGAAACATAGAGAGGTGGGGATATAGTTCCTCTCTCATAATAATTGCAAGTAGGAGCAGGAAGCACATGCATATTATATCTATCAAAATTATCATGTGCAATGGTAAAAGGCAACCCATCAATATAATCCTTAATAAGCACAAATTTCTTCGATATAGTGTAGTTTGGAGAATTCAAAAAGATAATAGGACTATCATGCATGGGTGCAATAGCAACAATTTCATGTTTAACATAAGGAACTATAGCAAGTTCATCTCCATAAGCATAATTCATATTGGCATCATGGCCACAAGCATAGCAAGCATCATCAAAAAGGGATATTTCAAGAGAATCAACGGGATCATAACAATCATCATAGCAATCATCCTTCGGTAAGCACGAAGGGGAATTAAACAATGTATGAGTTGAAGAGCTACTCTCATTAGAAGGTGTGCACGGGTAGCTAATCCGCTCTTCCTCCTTTTGTTCTTCGCTCTCCTCATCATCTTTTTCATCCAATGAGCTCACAGTTTTATCAATTTCTTTTTCCATAGCTTCCTGCAAAATATTAGTCTCTTCTTGGACAGCGGAGACTTTCTCAATTAATGCATCAATATTGGAATTGTATTCATAATTTTCATAGCAATATCTAAGTACAGCAAAATTTTCAGGTCTGTAAACTGAATCATCAAAATCTTCAAACTCTTTAAACATAGATTCAATCTCATAAGCACCCATAAAAGCAACGAATTCTTCTATTTGTTCCACATCATAGTAATCATAGATACCATTAGCATAAGAAGCCAAGGTTTTATCATCATTAAATTTGCATGAAAAGGGAAGGTGTGGAGCCTTCATCCTAGAGCAACAAGTATAATCATATATCAAGCATAGTTGCCTAGCATACCAATATAACATATAAATTTGATCCCATAATAGTTTCCCTTTTTGTGTCAAGCGACAATCCGTAAAGTATTCACGTTGATCTAACGCATCTCCCATAACATAATTGGATGGGGTTTTCTTAGGATTATCGAAGTAGTACATAATATCTTTCACATAATGAGCATCGAGGGTTTTAGGAGGTTCCCCATCTCCATGAGTAGCAAGTACACCAAATTTTTTTGGTATTTCGTGTTCCATATCCATAGCTAAAGATAGAGAACAACTTATAATGGCAAATAAAAATTACTTAGTGATAAAGCAAACAAGCACACACGAGAATATTCACCCCACGCTATGACTCCCCGGCAACGGCACCAGAAAAAGGTCTTGATAACCCACAAGTGTAGGGGATAATTGTAGCCTCTTTCGATAAGTAAGAGTGTTGAACCCAACGAGGAACTAAAGGCAGAACAAATATTCTCTCAAGTCCTATCTACCACTGATACGACTCTACGCATGCTTAGTGTTCGCTTTACCTAGAACAAGTATGAAACTAGAAGTACTTTGTAGATGTTGTTGGATAGGTTTGCAAGATAATAAAGAGCACGTAAATATAAACTAGGGGCTGTTTAGATAAAGAAGCAATAAAGTAAATCTAGCGAGTGTGGAAAAGTGGTGGTAGGAGTTGTGAAATTGTCCCTAAGCAATTGACTACTTTACTAGACCGATAGCAAGTTTTATGTGGGAGAGGCATAGGCTAACATACTTTCTCTTCTTGGATCATATGCACTTATGATTGGAACACTAGCAAGCATCCGCAACTACTAAAGATCATTAAGGTAAAACCCAACCATAGCATTAAAGTATCAAGTCCCCTTTATCCCATACGCCACAACCCCCTTACTTGGGTTTATGCTTCTGTCACTCAAGCAACCCACTATAAGCGAATAGTGAACGTATTGCAACACCCTACATCGGGAATCCCTCACGCTTGTGCAACACGGAGGGCATAATAGGACAGCAACATAACCACAAGCAAATTAAACCAGTCATAGCAATTCATCAATCACCGATAGGACAACAAAAATCTACTCAGACATCATAGGATGGCAACACATCATTGGATAATAATATGAAGCATAAAGCACGATGTTTAAGTAGAGAGTACAGCAGGTTGCGGGAGAGTAGACCGTTGAATATAGATGGGGGAAGGTGATGGAGATGTTGGTAAAGATGGCGGAGATGTTGGTGAAGATCGCGGTGATGATGATGGCCCCCGGCAGCGTTTCGGCGCCACCGGAAGCAAGGGGGAGAGAGCCCGCCTTCTTCTTCTTCTTCTTCTTCTTCTTCCTTGACCTTCTCCCAAGATGGGATAAGGGTTTCCCCTCTGGTCCTTGTCTCCCATGGCATGGGAGGGGCAAGAGCCCCTCCGAGATTGGATCTGTCTCTCTGTCTCTCTCTGTTTCTGCGTTCTCTGATTCTGCCCCGGCACCGTTTCTTTTATATCCGGAGATCCGTAACTCCGATTGGATTGAAACCTTCGCCCAGATATTTTTCCAAAAATTAGCTTTCTTGCGGCCAAAGAAGAGCACCAACCGCCTTACGAGGGGCCCAAGAGGGTCAGAGGCGCGCCCAGTATAAGTGGGCGCGCGGGCCACCCTCGTGGCCACCTCGGGCACCGTATCGCGTTGATTTTACTTCCCAAAAATCATAAATATTCCAAAAATAAGCTCCGTCCATTTTTATCCCATTTGGACACCGTTTGATATTGGGTTTCTGCGAAACATAAAACATGCAACAAACAGGAACTGGCACTGGGCACTGGATCAATATGTTAGTCCCAAAAATAATATAAAAAGTTGAGAAAAGTATATGAAAGTTGAAGAATATTGGCATGGAACAATCAAAAATTATAGATACGACAGATACGTATCAGCGGGCAGTTTACCATGCTTCACGTAGTGGAAACCTACGTTAGAGGGAAGGCCCTCTCGGTGGTGTACACGAACGATCCGGTGTCGGTGGAGAGCTCCATCCAAACTATGGAGGAGTTCCTTGCCGAGGACAAGTACCAAGTGGTCGGCTTCGACCTCGAGTACACCATCAGTCGTGTCGGGCACGATCAGAAGGTTGTTGTCGCCCAGTTGTGTGTGCGACGTGACGTCCTCGTCTACCACTACCACCTGGCCAGAAGGCCTTGCGAGTGTTTCTCCATGTTTATCAACAACTCCGACTACAATTTCGCTACAGTGGACACCACCAACGATCTAAAAGCGCTCAAGGTTTCGGGCTTGAATTGTCGGAATCTTGTCAACATCCAGAACCAGTACAAGGTCTGGGGCAGTGCCAAGAACAAACTGAACTCCCTGGTTGACCTCGCATCGGCCATCATTGACCCCTACTACATGAAGATGAAGGATGAGATCAAGAAGGACAAGGACACCTAGCACAGTGTTTGGTATGAGAGACTGGATGAAGAACATGTCAAGTACATGGCCAATGACGCATACACAAGCTATGAGATGTACAGGCAGATCGTTGACACAAGCTATGAGATGTACAGGCAGATCCAGCCGAGGCATCAAGCCACAGAGCAGTGATGGGAGCGTCACAAGAGGTAGATGACTAGACGATCGTTTCTCCTACTTTAGAATGCATGCAATTGTTTATTGAGGTGTGTGCGAATGATCTGTATAGTCACTTATGTAATTGGATGTTTATTTCAGTTATATATACATACATGTTATTCTTTTGTAGACAGAGCAAATCACATGGCTTATTAGCAGCAGTCATCTGTGTTATTATTGGTCTTCGCACACATTTCTGATCATGGGCCTGTTTGCCGCGTATCACACACATATTGTTCAGTTGAACCTTTTCCATTGTGTGGCGCAATAAAGGCTGCAAAGAGGGATCTACAGTAGCAAGGTCTATCGAGGTCTTTGTTTTGTAATTTTTGACACAACTTGTTTTTTGAACACATGTTGATTGGCTTGAGGAAGGTCTATCTCATTACTATTTGATAATTATTTATACGCAAGCAACTAGTTTGAATTTTTCAAAGTTTTTTGTACGAACAGAATGGCACACGAACTTACTATAGTAACCGTCTGTGTTATAATTTCTCATCGCAAACAGTTCATCCGAGTGGGCTGTTTGCTGCGTATCACACACATCTGGTTTACATGAATCATTTGTGTTCTTGGCTGATTGCAAATGCCGCATATCACACATATCTTGTTAAGATGAACCGTTTTCGTTCTCTTGCCTAATCGAAAACAGTTTGTCCGAGTGAACCATATGCTTTATATCACACAAACCTTCATCTGGCTGACCATTTCTGTTGCATTCCCTAATAGCACACAGTTCATGGGAGCGAATTGTATGCCGTATATCGCACACACATTGATATGGCTACCCGTTTCCATTGTTCTTCCTCATAGCAAACAGTTCTTCTGGATCAACCGTATGCCCAGCATCGCACACGCAAGTAAAATCTGAACCGTGTTTGATGTGTCTGCCATCACAAACATTTTACACCTTTTTGAAGGGTTTATTACACCACCTTTTGCGATTATTGCATTGCACACAGTTTCATCGAAGGGTCTCTCATCGTAGTGTTGCGTTAGTAGCATCCTGCAGTAGTGACATACCGATGGACAAAGGGAATTGTACACGTGATTGATTGAATGCCCGACATCGTGGTTCATCCGATGAGAACATCGTGGAACATGTGGGAGCCAATATGGGTATCCAGATCCCTCTAGTGGTTATTGGCCGGAGAGGCATCTCGGTCATGTCCGCATGGTTCCCGAACCCATAGGGTCTACACACTTAAGGTTCGGTGATGCTAGAGTTGTAATGGGAATTGTATGTGGTTACCGAAAGTTGTTAGGAGTCTTGGATGAGATCCCGGACATCACGAGGAGTTCCAAAATGGTTCGGAGGTAAAGATTTATATATGGGAAGTCCTATTTTGGCCACCGGAAAATGTTTGGGATTTTACGGTATTGTACCGGGAAGGTTCTAGAAGGTTCCAGAGTGGGGTCCACCTGCATGGGGGGACACACATGAACGTGCGTAGTGGGCTCAAGGCCCCACACACCTGGTCAAGGCGCACCAATATCCCCCTTTAGAAGTAATAACATCATATCCCGAAGGGATAAGATTAAGATCCCTAAAAACGGGGGATAACAATCGGTGGGGAAGGGAAAGGATGGAATTTCTTTCCTCCCACCTTTGCCAATGCCCCAATGGACTTGGAGGGCAAGAAACCATCCCCCTCCACCCCTATATATAGTGGATAGTGGGGAGGCAGATGGGAGCTACACCCCTTACCCCTGGCGCAGCCCTCCCCATCCAACTCCTCCTCCTCCTCCGTTGAGCGTAGCGAAGCTCTGCCAGAGAACCATGAGATCCACCACCACGCCGTCGTGCTGCCGAAATTCTCCCTCAACTTCTCCTCTCCCCTTGCTAGATCAAGAAGGAGGAGACATCCCCGGGTTGTACGTGTGTTGAACGCGGAGGCGCCATCCGTTCGGCGCTTGGATCGGATCTTCCACGATTTGAATCGCCGCGAGTACGACTGCATCAACCGCGTTCTTGTAACGCTCCCGCTTAGGAATCTTCAAGGGTATGAAGATGCACTCTGTCTCTCTCGTTGCTAGCATCTCCTAGATTGATCTTGGTGACACGTAGGAATTTTTTTGAATTATTACTACGTTCCCCAATAGTGGTATCAGAGCTAGGTCTATATGTAGATTCTATGCACGAGTTGAACACAAGTAGTTGTGGGCGATGATTTGGTCAATTTGCTTACCGGTTCTAGTCTTATCTTGATTTGGCGGCATTGTGGGATGAAGCGGCCCGGACCGACCTTACACGTACGCTTACCTGAGACAGGTTCCACCGACTGACATGCACTTGTTTCATAAGGTGGCTAGCGGGTGTCTGTCTCTCCCACTTTAGTCGGATCAGATTCGATGAAGAGCGTCCTTATGAAGGGTAAATAGCAATTGGCATATCACCGTTGTGGATTTTGCGTAGGTAAGAAATGTTCTTGCTAGAAACCCATAGCAGCCATGTAAAACATGCAACAACAATTAGAGGACGTCTAACTTGTTTTTGCAGGGTATGCTATGTGATGTGATATGGCCAAAAGGATGTGATGAATTATATATGTGATGTATGAGATTGATCATGTTCTTGTAATAGGAATCACGACTTGCATGTCGATGAGTATGACAACCGGTAGGAGCCATAGGAGTTGTCTTAATTTATTGTATGACCTGCGAGTCAATATAAATGCCATGTAATTACTTTACTTTTTGCTAACCGTTAGCCATAGTAGTGGGAGTAATAGTTGGCGAGACAACTTCATGAAGACACGATGATGGAGATCATGATGATGGAGATCATGGTGTCATGCCGGTGACGATGGTGATCATGCCGCGCCTTGAAGATGGAGGTCAAAGGCGCAAGATGATATTGGCCATATCATGTCACTTTATGATTTGCATGTAATGTTTATCCTGTTTACATCTTATTTGCTTAGAACGACGGTATCATAAATAAGATAATCCCTCACTAAAATTTCAAGAAATGTGTTCCCCCTAAGTGTGCACCGTTGCGAAGGTTCGTTGTTTCAAAGCACCACGTGATGATCGGGTGTGATAGATTCTAACGTTCGAATACAACGGGTGTAAGCCAGATTTACACATGCGAAACACTTAGGTTAACTTGACAAGCCTAGCATGTACAGACATGGCCTCGGAACATGAGAGACCGAAAGATCGAACATGAGTCGTATAGTAGATGCGATCAACATGGAGATGTTCATCATTGATGACTAGTCCGTCTCACGTGATGATCAAACATGGCCTAGTTAATTCGGATCATGTATCACTTAGATGACTAGAGGGATGTCTATCTTAGTGGGAGTTCATTAAATAATTTGATTAGGTGAACTTAATTATCATGAACTTAGTATAAAATTGTCTTTACAATCTATCGTGTAGATCCAATGGCCCGCGCTAATGTTGCCCTCAACTTCAATGCGTTCTTAGAGAAAACCAAGCTGAAAGACGATGGTAGCAACTATACGGATTGGGTCCGTAACTTGAGGATCATCCTCATAGATGCCAAGAAAGCATATGTCCTTGAAGCACCGCTAGGTGACGCACATTTTCCTAGCAACTCGAGATGTTACGAACGCCTGGCAGTCGCGTAGTGATGATTACTCCCTAGTTCAGTACGGCATGCTTTACAGCTTAGAACCGGGGCTCCAAAAGCGTTTTGGGCAACACTAAGCATATGAGATGTTCCAAGAGCTGAAAATGGTTTTCCAAGCTCATGCCCGGGTCAAGAGATATGAAGTCTCCGACAAGTTCTACAGTTGTAATATGGAGGAAAATAGTTCTGTCAGCGAGCATATACTCAAAATGTCTGGGTTGCACAACCGCTTGTCTCAACTGGGAGTTAATCTTCCAGATGACTCGGTCATTGACAGAATCCTCCAGTCGCTTCCACCTAGCTACAAGAGCTTTGTGATGAACTACAATATGCAAGGGATGGAGAAGCCCATTCCTGCGTTATATTCAATGCTGAAATCAGCGGAGGTCGAAATCAAAAAGGAACATCAACTGTTGATGGTAAATAAGACCACTAGTTTCAAGAAAGGCAACGGAAACAAGAACTTCAAGAAGGACGGCAAGGGAGTTGTTGCGCCCAGTAAGTCAGTTGCCGAGAAGAAGAAGCCAAAGAATGGACCCAAGCCTGAGACTGAGTGCTTTTATTGCAAGGGAAATGGTCACTCTAAGTGGAACTGCCCCAATACTTAGCAAAAAAGAAGGCCGGCAATGCCAAAGGTATATATGATATACATGTTATTGATGTGTACCTTACCAGCGCTCGTAGTAGCTCCTGGGTATTTGATACCAGTGCGGTTGCTCATATTTGTAACTCAAAACAGGAGCTGCGAAATAAGCGGAGACTGGCGAAGGACGAGGTGACGATGCGAGTCGGGAATGGTTCCAAGGTCGATGTGATCGCCGTCGGCAGGCTACCTCTACATCAACCTTAGGGATTAGTTTTAAACCTCAATAATTGTTATTTAGTACCAGCTTTGAGCATGAACATTGTATCCGGATCTCGTTTAATGCGAGATGGCTACTCATTTAAATCCGAGAATAATGGTTGTTCTGTTTATATGAGAGATATGTTTTATGGTCATGCCCCACTGGTCAATGATTTATTTTTATTGAATCCTGAACGTGATGTTACACATATTGATAGTGTGAATGCCAAAAGATGTAAGGTTGATAATGATAGTCCCACATACTTGTGGCACTGCCACCTTGGTCACATTGGTGTCAAACGCATGACGAAACTCCATGCAGATGGAGTTTTGGAGTCTCCTGATTATGAATGATTTGACACGTGCGAACCATGCCTCATGGGAAAAATGACCAAGACTCCGTTCTCCGAGACAATGGAGCGAGCAACCAACTTATTGGAAATAATAAATACTGATGTATGCGGTCCAAAGAGCGTTGAGTCTCGCGATGGCTATCGTTATGTTCTCACCCTCACTGATGACTTAAGTAGATATGCGTATGTCTACTTAATGAAACACAAGTCTGAGACCTTTGAAAAGTTCAAGGAGTTTCAGAGTGAGGTAGAGAATCAACGTGACAGAAAAATAAAGTTCTTACGATCAGATCGTGGAGGAGAATATTCGAGTCACGAATTTGGCACGCACTTAAGGAAATGTGTAATTGTTTCACAACTCACACCGCCTAGAACACCTCAGCGTAATGGTGTGTCTGAACATCGTAATCGCACTCTATTGGATATGGTGCAATATATGATGTCTCTTACCGATCTACCACTATCATTTTGGGGTTATGATTTAGAGACTGCCGTATTCACTTTAAATAGGGCACCGTCTAAATCCTTTGAGACGACACCGTATGGTTTGGGAAGAAACCTGAGCTGCCATGTCTGAAAGTTTGGGGATGTGATGCTTATATCAAGAAACTTCAACCTGAAAAGCTTGAACCCAAATCGGAAAAATGTGTCTTCATAGGATACCCTAAGGAAACTATTGGGTATACCTTCTACATCAGATCCGAAGCCAAGATCTTTGCTGCCAAGAATGGATCCTTTCTGGAGAAAGAGTTTCTATCGAAAGAAGTAAGTGGGAGGAAAGTAGAACTTGATGAGGTACCCCCTCTTGAACCAGAGAGTAGCGCAACACAGGAAGATGTTTCTGTGGTGCCTGCACCGACTAGAGAGGAAGTTAATGATGATGATCATGAAACTTCATATCAAGTTACTACTAAACTTCATAGGTCCACTGAGGGAGTCCTGGATTAGGGGGTCCTCGGACAGCCGGACTGTTGGACTATGAAGATACAAGATTGAAGACTTCGTCCCGTGTCCGGGTGGGACTCTCCTTTGCATGGAAGTCAAGTTTGGCAATTCGGATATGTAGATTCCCTTCTCTGTAACCGACTCTGTGTAACCCTAGCCCCCTCCGGTGTCTATATAAACCGAAGGGTTTAGTCCGTAGGACAACAACAATCATAATCATAGGCTAGCTTCTAGGGTTAGCCTCTACGATCTCGTGGTAGACAACTCTTGTAATACTCATATCATCAAGATCAACCAAGCAGGAAGTAGGGTATTACATCCATAGAGAGGGCCCGAACCTGGGTAAACATCGTGTCCCCCCCTCCTGTTACCATTAGCCTTAGACGCATAGTTCGGGACCCCCTACCAGAGATCCGCCGGTTTTGACACCGACATTGGTGCTTTCATTAAGAGTTCCACTATGTAGTCACCATAAGGCTTAATGGCCCCTTTGATAATCTACAGCGATGCGGTCCAGGGTGATGTTTTCCTCCCCGGACAGATCTTCGTATTCGGCGGCTTCGCACTACGGGCCAACTCGCTTGGCCATCTGGAGCAGATTGATAGCTACGCCCCTGGCCATCAGGTCAGGTTTGGAACCCTGAATTACACAACCGACATCCGCGGAGACTTGATCTCCGACATATTCAAGCCCACGATAGGTGCACCCTACAGTCGCGACGAGCATGACCTAGATTTGCCTTCAGACGGTGTTCAGGAGATCACACCTGCAGCTGCCCTGGCTTTAAATCTAGTGCAGATCGTGCCATCCGAGGACAGGAGGATGGACCCCGCCACGGAGGCCGCACACTCAGCGGTGATAGAGCCGAACACAGATTTCACTTCTAAAGAGGCCTATGTCATCGGACCCTCGGACTTTTCTCCGGCCATAGGCTTCGGACCGCGTGCATCCGTGCCCATCGGATCTGACTGGGCACCGATCATGGAGTTTAGCTCCGCAGTTATCTTTCAGCACTCGCCCTTGGGTGACGTGCTAAATTCGTTAAAATCTCTCTTAATGTGAGGAGCCTCTTGGCCGAACAATGTCCGGCTTGAGTGGGAAGCGGCCGACGAAGGAATTCGGTACCCACCCACCACCCACTTAATAGCCACTGTCGATGACTTAACCGACACGCTTGATTTCGACTCCTAAGAAATCAACGGTATGGATGATGATGACGGAGAAGAAACGGAACCACCGCCCACAGGGCGTGCTATGTCTTGAGCTTGCGTTGGTTCTCCTCGAAGAGGAGAGGGTGATGCAGCAATAGTAGCGTAAGTATTTCCTTTAGTTTTTGAGAACCAAGGTACCAATCTAGTAGGAGGCTCCTCAAAAGTCCCATGCACCTACACAAACAAACTGAGAACTCTCAACCAACGCAATAAAGGGGTTGTCAATCCCTTCACGGCCACTTGTGAAAGTGAGATCTAATAAAGATAGTAAGATAAGATAAATATATTTTTGGTATTTTATAATATAGATGCAAAAGGTGAAGATGCAAATAAAAGTAGATGGAAAGCAAATATGAGAAGAGATAGACCCAGGGGCCATAGGTTTCACTAGAGGCTTCTCTCAAGATAGCATAAGTATTACGGTGGGTGAACAAATTACTGTCGAGCAATTGATACAAAAGTGCATAGTTATGAGATTATCTAGGCATGATCATGTATATAGGCATCACGTCCATAACAAGTAGACCGACTCCTGCCTGCATCTACTACTATTACTCCACACATCGACCGACTCCTGCCTGCATCTAGAGTATTAAGTTCATAAGAACAGAGTAATGCATTAAGCAAGATGACATGATGTAGAGGGATAAACTCATGTAATATGATATAAACCCATCTTGTTATCCTTGATGGCAACAATACAATACGTGCCTTGCAACCCTTTCTATCACTGGGTAAGGACACTGCAAGATTGAACCCAAAGCTAAGCACTTCTCCCATGGAAAGAAAGATCAATCTAGTAGGCCAAACCAAACTGATAATTCAAGGAGACTTGCAAAGATAACTCAATCATACATAAAAGAATTCAAAGAAGATTCAAATATTATTCATAGATAAACTTGATCATAAACCCACAATTCATCGGATCTCGACAAACACACCGCAAAAAGAGTTTACATCGAATAGATCTCCACAAGAGAGGGGGAGAACATTGTATTGAGATCCAAAAAGAAAGAAGAAGCCATCTAGCTAATAACTATGGACCCGTAGGTCTGTGGTAAACTACTCACAACTCAACGGAGGGGCAAGGATGTTGATGTAGAGGCCCTCCATGGTCGCTTCCCCCTCTGACAGAACGTCGGCGAAGGCTCCAAGATGGGATCTCGCGGATACAGAAGGTTACGGCGGTGGAAATTGTGTTTCGTGGTGCTCCTGGATGTTTTCGGGGTTCGTAGGTATATATAGGAGGAAGAAGTACGTCGGTCGCTACCCGAGGGGCCCACGAGACAGGGGGGCGCGCCCTATGGGGGGGTGCGCGGCCTCCTATCTCGTGGGAGCCTCGGTTGCTTCTTGACTTGCACTCCAAGTCCTCTGGATCACGTTTGTTCCAAAAATCACGCTCCCGAAGGTTTCATTCCGTTTGGACTCCGTTTGATATTCCTTTTCTTCGAAATACTAAAATAGGCAAAAAAACAGCAATATGGGCTGGGCCTCCGGTTAGTAGCTTAGTCCCAAAAATGATATAAATGTTTAAAATAAAGCCCATAAACATCCAAAAGGGGTAATATAATAGCATGGAATAATAAAAAATTATAGATACGTTGGAGACGTATCAAGCATCCCCAAGCTTAATTCCTGCTTGTCCTCGAGTAGGTAAATGATAAAAAAAGAAATTTTTGATGTGGAATGCTACCTAGCATAATTTTCAATGTAATTTTCTTTATTGTGGCATGAATGTTCAGATCCAAATGATATAAAATAAAAGTTCATATTGACATAAGAAATAGTAATACTTCAAGCATACTAATCAAAGTAATCATGTCTTCTCAAAATAACATGGCTAAAGAAAGTTATCCCTACAAAATCATATAGTCTGGCTGTTGCTCTATCTTCATCACACAAAGTATTTAATCATGCACAACCCCGATGACAATCCAAGCAATTGTTTCATACTTTAATAATCTCAAACTTTTTCAACTTTCACTCAATACATGAGCGTGAGCCATGGACATAGCACTATATGTGGAATAGAATGGTGGTTGTGGAGAAGACAAAAAGGAGAAGATAGTCTCACATCAACTAGGCGTATCAACGGGTTATGGAGATGCCCACTAATAGATATCAATGTGAGTGAGTAGGGATTGCCATGCAATGGATGCACTCGAGCTATAAATATATGAAAGCTCAACAAAAGAAACTAAGTGGGGGTGCATCCAACTTGCTTGCTCACGAAGACCTAGGGCACTTTTGAGGAAGCCCATCATTGGAATATACAAGCCAAGTTCTATAATGAAAAATTCCCACTAGTATATGAAAGTGACAACATATGAGACTCTCTATCATGAAGATCATGGTGCTATTTTGAAGCACAAGTGTGGAAAAAGAGATAGTAGCATTGTCCCTTCTCTCTTTTTCTCTCATTTTATTTTTCTTTCTTTTTCTTTTTCTTGTTTTTTCTTTTTTTCTTTGGCCTTTCTCCTTTTTTTCTTTTTGGCCTTTCTCTCCTTTTTTCTTTTTCTCTTTTTTTTTTCTTTTTGTAAAGTCTGAAGTCTCATCCCGACTTGTGGGGGAACCATAGCATTCATCATCCTTTCCTCACTAGGACAATTCTCTAATAATGAAGATCATCACACTTTTATGGATTTACAACTCAAAGCTAGAACAAGATATGACTCTATATGAATGACTCCAGCGGTGTACCGGGATATGCAATGAATCAAGAGCGACATGTATGAAAATTATGAAGATGGCCTAGCCAGAAATACGATGTCAACTACATGATCATGCAAAAAGCAATATGACAAAAGTAATGTGTGTCATATGAACAGAACAGTGGAAAGTTGCATGGCAATATATCTCGGAATGGCTATGGAAATGCCATAATAGGTAGGTATGGTGGCTGTTTTGAGCAAGGTAAATGGTGGGTATATGGTACCGGTGAAAGTTGCACGGTACAAGAGAGGCTAGCAATGATGGAAGGGTGAAAGGGTGCGTATAATCCATGGACTCAACATTAATCAAAAGAACTCATATACTTGTTGCAAAAATTTAGAACTCATCAAAAACCAAAGCACTACGCGCACGCTCCTAGGGGGATAGATTGGTAGGAAAAGACCATCGCTCGTCCCGACCGCCACTCATAAGGAAGACAATCAATAAATAAAATTGTGCTCCAACTTCATCACAAAGCGGTTCACCATACGTGCATGCTACGGGAATCACAAACTTCAACACAAGCATTCTTTAAATTCATAATCACCCAACTAGCATGACTTTAATATCACTACCTTCATATCTCAAAACAATTATCAAGCATCAAATTGATCATAGCATCCAATTCAATTTCTATGATAGTTTTTATTATGCCCAACTTGGATGCTCATCATTTTAGGACCAACTTTAAAACCATAGAAAATTCCATGCTGTTCTAAAAGACTCACAAAATAATATAAGTGAAGCATGAGAGACTAGTAATTTCTTCAAAATTAAGACACCAACGTGCTCTAAAAGATATAAGTGAAGCACTAGAGCAAAAACTATTAGGCTCAAAAGATATAAGTGAAGCACATAGAGTATTCTAGCAAATTGTAATCAAATAGGCTTCTCCCAAAAGGTGTGTACAGCAAGGATGATTGTGTTAAACTAAAAATCAAAGACTAATATAATACACGTTGCTCCAAGCAAAACACATATCATGTGGCGAATAAAAATATAGCTCCAAGTAAAGTTACCAATGAACAAAGACGAAAGAGGAGATGCCTTCCCGGGGCATCCCCAAGCTTAGGCTTTTGGCTATCCTTGAATATCTTGGGGTGCCATGGGCATCCCCAAGCATAGGCTCTTGCCACCCTTTATTCCATAGCCCATAAAAGCTTTACCCAAAACTTGAAAACTTCACAACACAAAACTCAACAGGAAATCTTATAAGCTCCGTTAGTGAAAGAAAACAAAACCACCACATAAGGTACTGTAATGTACTCATTATTTATTTATTTTGGTGTTAAACCAACTTTATTCCAGCTTCCTTATGGTTTATAAACATTTACTAGCCATAGATGCATTGAAATAAGCAAACAACACACGAAAAACAGAATCTGTCAAAAACAGAACAGTCTGCAGCAATCTGTAACTAACGCAAACTTCCGGAACTCTAAAAATCCTACTAAAATAGGAAGTCCTGGACAATTTGTTTATTGAACATCAGCAAAAATAATCAACGCAAAATCAGGTTCCTGTGATTTAACAAAATTATATTCGTGCGCGCAAAGTTTCTGTTTTTCAGCAGAATCAAATCAACTATCACCGTAGGTTATCCTATAGGTTCTACTTCGCACAAACACTAATTAAAAGATAAAAACACATCTAAACAGAAGGTGGAAGCAAGATTTATTACTAAATAGGAGCAAAAACAAAAAAAGCATAAAGAAAATTGGGTTGCCTCCCAACTAGCGCTATCGTTTAACGCCCCTAGCTAGGCACAAAAGCAAGGATAGATCTAACGAGTGCCATCTTTGGCACTGGATTCATCAATAGAACACTTATAATCTTTAGGGGTTTCTCCCTTTTTAGCAATGATTAAATCTTTAGGCAAAAATTCAAGAAATTCGTTCGTAGCAAAAGGTTCCTTAACGATAGAAAGGCAATTGGGGTGAACACTTAGGGATTTAAGATTCGCGTCTCCTTTACTAGAAGATTCCCCCTTATTTTTAGGAACATAGATAAACTTGGTAGTTTTGGTAGGGGGTTTTGGAGTGTTTTTCATGGAAGAAAATGCGGAACCTAAATTGGTAATGATATCCTCAAGTTTACCAATCCTTTCAGAATCTAGATCTATTTTTTCATTAACTATAGGTTCTTTTTCTTTAAGATTTTTCAAAGTAACTCCAACCCTAGATCCATATTGGGTAATGTGATTATGGATATTTTTATCCAAATTTTCAATCAACTCAACATGTCCATTTTATTTTCAATAATATCAAGCCGTTGCATCACACGTTCTAAAGTTAAAACCGTTCCATTAACCAAAAGAGGTGGTGGGCCAAACAAATCTAACATAGCATTATAAGCATCAAACGTATGGCTACTCAAGAAATCACCTCCGGCAACAGTATCAAGAACACATCTATTCCAAGGAGTAATGCCTACATAAAAATTGCGAAGAAGAACGGAAGTACAAAGCTTCCTAGTAGATTTATTTTGAGCATTGCAAATTCTATGCCAAGCATATTTTAAATTTTCTCCCTCCCTTTGCTTAAAATTAAGAATTTCATGTCCGGGAGTGATAACAAGGATAGGAGGACTAGCCATAACGACAAGGTAACCGAACTAACACACGAGCAAACCGAAAAAGGCAAGCGGAAGAAAGAGAGAGGAGATTGGGAAAGAGAGGGCGAATAAAACGACAAGGGTGAAGTGGGGGAGAGGAAAGCGAGAGGCAAATGGCAAATAATGTAAATGCGAGGGAGATGGGTTTGTGATGGGTACTTGGTATGTCTTGACTTGAGCGAAGACCTCCCCGGCAAAGGCGCCAGAAATCCTTCTTGCTACGTCTTGAGCTTGCGTTGGTTTTCCTCGAAGAGGACAGGGTGATTCAGCAATAGTAGCGTAAGTATTTCCCTTAGTTTTTGAGAACCAAGGTATCAATCCAGTAGGAGGCTCCTCAAAAGTCCCACACACCTACACAAACAAACTGAGACCTCGCAACCAACGCAATAAAGGGGTTGTCAATCCCTTCACGGCCACTTGCGAAAGTGAGACCTAATAAAGATAGTAAGATAAGATAAATATATTTTTTGTATTTTATAATATAGATGCAAAAGGTAAAGATGCAAATAAAAGTAGATGGAAAGCAAATATGATAAGAGATAGACCCGCGGGCCATAGGTTTCACTAGAGGCTTCTCTCAAGATAGCATAAGTATTACGGTGGGTGAACAAATTACTGTCGAGCAATTGATAGAAAAGCGCATAGTTATGAGATTATCTAGGCATGATCATGTATATAGGAATCACGTCCATAACAAGTAGACCGACTCCTGCCTGCATCTACTACTATTACTCCACACATCGACCGACTCCTGCCTGCATCTAGAGTATTAAGTTCATAAGAACAGAGTAACGCATTAAGCAAGATGACATGATGTAGAGGGATAAACTCATGAAATATGATATAAACCCCATCTTGTTATCCTCGATGGCAACAATACAATACGTGCCTTGCAACCCTTTCTGTCACTAGGTAAGGACACCGCAAGATTGAACCCAAAGCTAAGCACTACTCCCATGGCAAGAAAGATCAATCTAGTAGGCCAAACCAAACTGATAATTTGAAGAGACTTGCAAAGATAACTCAATCATACATAAAAGAATTCAGGGAAGATTCAAATATTATTCATAGATAAACTTGATCATAAACCCACAATTCATCGGATCTTGAAAAACACACCGCAAAAAGAGTTTACATCGAATAGATCTCCACTAGAGAGGGGGAGAACATTGTATTGAGATCCAAAAGAGAGAAGAAGCCATCTAGCTAATAACTATGGACCCATAAGTCTGTGGTAAACTATTCACAACTCATTGGAGGGGCAAGGATGTTGATGTAGAGGCCCTCCATGGTCGATTCCCCCTCCGGCGGAACGCTAGTGAAGGCTCCAAGATGGGATCTTGCGGATACAGAAGGTTACGACGGTGGAAATTATGTTTCGTGGTGCTCCTGGATGTTTTTGGGGTACGTAGGTATATATAGGAGGAAGAAGTATGTCGGTAGCCGCCCAAGGGGCCCACGAGACAGGGGGCGCGCCCTACAGGGGGGGCGCGGCCTCCTATCTCGTGTGAGCCTCGGCTGCTTCTTGACTTGCACTCCAAGTCCTCTGGATCACGTTTGTTCCAAAAATCACACTACCGAAGGTTTCATTCCGTTTGGACTCCGTTTGATATTCCTTTTCTTCGAAATACTGAAATGGGAAAAAAACAGCAATATGGGCTGGGCCTCCGGTTAGTAGGTTAGTGATACGTCTCCAACGTATCTATAATTTATGAAGCATTCATGCTATATTACTGTGTGTTTTAAATGATTATGGGCTTTATTATACACTTTATATTACTTTTGGGACTAACCTATTAACCAGAGGCCCAGCCCATATTGCTGTTTTATTGCCTGTTTCAGTATTTCGAAGAAAAGGAATATCAAACGGAGTCCAAACGGAATGAAACCTTTGGCAACGTGATTTTTTGGAAGAATATCATCCTGGAGACGTGGAGTTCAAGTCAAAAGATACTCGAGGAGTCCATGAGATAGGGGGCGCCCCCCCCCCCCCTACAGGGCGCGCCCCCTGTCTCGTGGACCCCTCGAGCACCCCCCGATCGACTTCTTTCGCCTATATAATCCTACGTACCCTAAAACCATCGAATATCAAGATAGATCGGGAGTTCCGCCGCCACAAGCCTCTGTAGCCACGAAAAACCACTCGGGAGTCCGTTCCGACACCCTGCCGGAGGAGGAACCCATCATCAGTGGCCATCTTCATCATCCTGGCGCTCTCCATGACGAGGAGGCAGTAATTCACCCTCGGGGCTGAGGATATGTACCAGTAGCTATGTGTTTGATCTCTCTCTCTCTCTCTCGTGTTCTCTCTATGGCACGATCTTGATGTATCGCGAGCTTTGTTATTATAGTTGGATCTTATGATGTTTCTCCCCCTCTACTCTCTTGTGATAAATTGAGTTTCCCTCTGGAAGTTATCTTATCGGATTGAGTCTTTACTTTGAGAACAATTGATGTATGTCTTCTCGTGCTAATCTGTGGTGACAATGGGATTTCACGTGCCACTTGATGTATGTTTTGGTGACCAAATTGCGGGTTCCTCCCATGAACCTATGCATAGGGTTTGGCACACATTTTCTTGACTCTCCTGTAGAAACTTTGGGGCACTCTTTGAAGTACTTTGTGTTGGTTGGATGAATCTGAGATTGTGTGATGCATATCGTATAATCATGCCCACGGATACTTGAGGTGACAATGGAGTATCTAGGTGACATTAGGGTTTTGGTTGATTTGTGTCTTAAGATGTTATTCTAGTATGAACTCTTTAATAGATCAATCCGAAAGAATAACTTTGAGGTGGTTTCGTACCCTACCATAATCTCTACGTTTGTTCTCCGCTATTAGTGGCTTTGGAATGACTCTTTGTTGCATGTTGAGGGATTGCTATATGATCTATCTATGTTATTATTGTTGAGAGAACTTGCACTAGTGAAAGTATGAACCCTAGGCCTTGTTTCCTATCATTGCAATACCGTCTACGCTCACTTTTATCATTAGTTACCTTGCTGTTTTTATATTTTCAGATTACAAAAACCTATATCTACTATCCATATTGCACTTGTATCACCATCTCTTCGCCGAACTAGTGCACCTATACAATTTACCATTGAATTGGGTGTGTTGGGGACACAAGAGACTCTTTGTTATTTGGTTGCAGGGTTGCTTGAGAGAGACCATCTTCATCCTACGCCTCCCACGGTTTGATAAACCTTAGGTCATCCACTTGAGGGAAATTTGCTACTGTCCTACAAACCTGTGCACTTGCAGGCCCAACAACGTCTACAAGAAGAAGGTTGTGTAGTAGACATCAAGCTCTTTTCTGGCGCCGTTGCCGGGGAGGTGAGTGCTTGAAGTTATATCTTTAGATCTTGCAATCGAGTCTTTTAGTTTCTTGTTTTATCACTAGTTTAGTTTATAAAGAAAACTACAAAAAATGGAATTGAGTTTGTCTCATACGCTTCGTCTTTTTAATATCTTTCGTGAGTTTGATGGAAAGGAAATTTGTGCTCAAGTGCTAGAAGAAGAGTGCATTAAAATGCTTGATACTAAATCTTTGAATAATGAGCATGATTGCAATGTTGTTAGTATAAACTCTTTGAATATCCATAGTACTAATGATGATTGCACTAGTTATGATAAAAATGTCTCTTATGAGCATGTTGATTTTTGTGGAGTGCATGTTTGCATGAACACACCAAATAGAGAAGATATTTATTGCAAGAGGCATAAGCATTTAGAAACTAAATGGTTGCAAGAAAGGCTAGATGTGAGTGCTGAAAATTTAAAATTCCTTTGCCGTACTTGTGAACTTTGCAATGAACGTGGTCATTTACATCTCCAATGCAAATTGTTTCATGAACGAATCGTGTCCAAAAGTTGTGATGATTTGATTTCCCTTGCACATTATAATGAACTTAGTTTGCTTTTGGGTTATGAAGAGTTGAAACGTTTACTTAAGGACCTTCCAGAATTTGCCCATAAGAAATTCCTTGATATTGATCTAGAAAAGATTTATTTGTTTTGTGCGGAGAATTGCATTGAAAATCCTTATATTGCCAATTACCTAAAGAAAAGAAAGCAAATAGAATATGATGATAATAGTAATGAAAGGGAAGAGACTTCCCAATATCCTCCTATTATTTCTCATGATGAATCAGGTAACGAGGAGGAGCTTTCTATTCAACCAATCTCATCAATAAGGATCTCAAAGAGGAAGGTTGAACCCACACATAATATGAAGAAGAAGAAGAAAAGAAGGAGCAACAAAGTTATAAAGGTATCCCTCCCAAATGATGTTGCTCCTACTACTCATTGTGATGATCATAATTGCTATACTATTGGTGCTATCCATATTTTTAATGATGAGAGTAATTATGCTTATGATATGAAAGAGCCCAAGCTTGGGGAAGCTATGTTTGATGAGGATGAAATATTTGAGAATTTATTTGCTGAAATTAATGTTTGTCCCAAGCTTGGGGATGCTATGTTTAATGAAGATGATATTTTTAGCATCCCAAGTTTTGATATGCAAAGTTGTTATGATGATAGCATGCCGCCTACTTATGATGATTATATTGATGAAAGTGGATTTGGAAGAGTGTCAACTTTAGGAAGTAGTTATCCCACTATTTTGGAGGATGTTGAATCTTATTGTGATGAATGTCAAAGTGGATTTGGAAGAGTGTCAACTTTATTTAGTGATGATTCCACTATCTTGGGAGAGGTTTCAATCGATTATGATGAGAACGAAGTTGCTACTTATGATGATTATTGTGATGAAACTTATGCTATAAAAAGTAGTGATGATTATATTTATAAAACTTGTCATGATTATGATTACCCTTTTTCTGAACATTGCTCTTTTAATGTGGAAACGATTTTTAGTGTTCAAGTCTCTTATGATACTCCCACTATTCCGAATGAGAAGAATTTTGTTTATGTGGAGAGTAGTAGAAATTCTATGCTTGTAGATCATGAAAAGAATGCTTTAGGTGCTGGTTATATTGTTGAATTCATTCATGATGCTACTAAAAATTATTATGAGGGAGGAATATATGCTTGTAGGAATTGCAATAATATCAAGTTTCCTCTCTATGTGCTTACAATCTTGAAGCTATGCTTGTTTTACCTTCCTATGCTAGTTAATTATTGTTCCCATAAGTTGTTTGCTCACAAAATTCCTATGCATAGAAAGTGGGTTGGACTTAAATGTGCTAGTCATATGCTTTATGATGCTCCCGTTGTGTTTCAATTCTTATCTTTTATGTGAGCATCATTGTCATCATCATGCCTAGCTAGAGAGGCATTAAAGAAAAGCGCTTGTTGGGAGACAACCCAATATTTATCCTTACTGTTTTTGTGTGTCCACATGATTATGCTACTGTAGTAATCATGTTTTATTGCTTTTGTTTCAATAAAGTGCCAAGTAAGACCTTTAGGATAGCTTACGGTGATAGTTGTGTTGATCCTCCTGAATATCAGAAACTTTTGAACTCAGTAAATTAGTTTTGTTAATTCACAGAAACGTGCTCTTGATCTGATTCTTTTTGATATGGATTGTTACACAAATTTCTTAGGTCTTCCTAATTTGGTAGGAATTTTGGAGTTACATAAGTATACGTTTGATACAGATTACTACAGACTGTTCTGTTTTCGACGGATTCTGTTTTCTATGTGTTGTTTGCTTATTTTGATCAATCTATGAGTAGTATCGGAGGGTATGAACCACAGATAAGTTGGAATGCAGTAGATATTACACCAATATGAATTTATAATGAGTTCATTACAGTACCTAAGTGGTGGTTTTATTTTCTTATACTAACGGAGCTTACGAGTTTTCTGTTGAGTTTTGTGTTGTGGAGTTTTCAAGTTTTGGGTAAAGATTCGATGGACTATGGAATAAGGAGTGGCAAGAGACTAAGCTTGGGGATGCCCAAGGCACCCCAAGTTAATATTCAAGGACAACCAAGATCCTAAGCTTGGGGATGCCCCGGATGGCATCCCCTCTTTCGCCTTCGTTCATCGGTAACTTTACTTGGAGCTATATTTTTATTCGCCACATGATATGTGTTTTGCTTGGAGCGTCATTTTCTTTTGTTAGTATTTGCTTGCTGTTATTTATATTAATGTTTTGAATCTTTATTTTCAATAAAAAAAAGTCAAGGATAGCCTTTGCCATGCTTATTTTTGCTAGTATACATGTTGCTGTTTGAAAACAGAAAGTTTACCTCTGTTGCAAAAATTCCCTAGAAAAGTCAGAGCATGATATAATGTTGAAACTTTTTGCATAATGAGCTCTGGTAAATTTACTACAGTGGGAATTTTATTTCATAATTTTTGGAGTTAGGGAAGTATTGATACTCTTGCATTCTTTACAGACTGTACTGTTTTGGCAGATTGCTGTTATGTTTGCATTGTTTGCATATGATTGCTTGTTTAATGATTCTATTTGAGGATAGGAATATTAAATATGCAGAGGCATTTAGTATTTAATGTGGAATAATAATTTTAGTGATTTGTTACAGTATAAAATGATAAGGTTTTGCATTGGTTTATACTAACCTATCTCACGAGTTCTTGTTGAGTTTGGTGTGGATGAAGCTTTTGATAAAAAGAGAAACCATGATATGAGAGGAATTAAGGAGACACAAAAGTTCAATATTGGGGATGCCCAAGGCACCACAAGATAATATTTCAAGAAGTCTCAAGCATCTAAGCTTGGGGATGCCCCGGTAGGCATCCCACCTTTCTTCTTCAACAACTATCGGTTAGTATCGGTTGAGCCTAAGTTTTTGCTTTTTCACATGAGTTGTGCAATCCTTGCAGTGTCATTTTATTTTGTTTTGCTTGCTGTTTGAATACAATACAAAGATCTGAAATTCTTTAATTAGAGAGAGTCTTTGCATAGTTACATAACTATTTAGCTACTCATTGATCTTCGCTTATATCTTTTTGGAGTAGTTTTCATTTACTCGTGTGCTTCACTTATATCCTATGAGTAAATGGTTGTATGAGTTGAATGTCATAAAAGCGACAGACTGCATAATAAAGGTCCATATACAAGGGGCAATATAAAGTGATGTTCTTTCGCATTAAGATTTTGTGTATCCAACCCTAAAAGCGCATGACAACCTCTGCTTCCCTCTGCGAAGGGCCTATCTTTTACTTTATGCAAGAGTCAAGGTGATCTCCACCTTTCCCTTTTTCATTTTATCCTTTGGCAAGCACTTTGTGTTGGGGTGATCCTGATATATATATCCAATTGGATGTACGTTAGCATGAACTATTATTGTTGACATCACCCAAAGGTGAATATGTTTGGAGGCAACATTATAAGCCCCAATCTTTCTCTGTGTCTGATTAAAACTTCATAACCACAAGTATTGCATGAGTGTTAGCAATTGTAGAAGACTATATGATGGTTGAGTATGTGAAGTTTGCTAAATCAAAGCTCTGACATAGACCCTTCCTGAAAATAGGATGAATTGCAATTGTTTGATGACTAAGAATGAAGTTTGCTAGTTTTCAAGAAAGTTTATGGTCTATGCTTTAACATGTAAATTGCTTGTTACTTGATTATGAAAAAAATTTATGAGATGAACTACTGTTATGACATATTATCATGCTAGAAAAGGTGATTGAAATTATCATTGATCAAACTTGTGCACCTTCTAGCATTCACACTTCATAAATTCTTTCTTTTATCATTTACCTACTCGAGGACGAGTAGGAATTAAGCTTGGGGATGCTGATACGTCTCCAACATATCTATAATTTATGAAGCATTCATGCTATATTACTATGTGTTTTGAATGATTATGGGCTTTATTATACACTTTTATATTACTTTTGGGACTAACCTATTAACCAGAGGCCCAGCCCATATTGCTGTTTTATTGCCTGTTTCAGTATTTCGAAGAAAAGGAATATCAAACGGAGTCCAAACGGAATGAAACCTTTGGCAACGTGATTTTTTGGAAGAATATCATCCTGGAGACGCGGAGTTCAAGTCAAAAGATACTCGAGGAGCCCATGAGATAGGGGGCGCCCCCCCCCTACAGGGCGCGCCCCCTGTCTCGTGGACCCCTCGAGCACCCCCCGACCGACTTCTTTCGCCTATATAACCCTACGTACCCTAAAACCATCGAATATCAAGATAGATCGGGAGTTCCGCCGCCACAAGCCTCTGTAGCCACGAAAAACCACTAGGGAGTCCGTTCCGACACCCTGCCAGAGGAGGAACCCATCATCAGTGGCCATCTTCATCATCCCGGCGCTCTCCATGACGAGGAGGCAGTAATTCACCCTCGGGGCTGAGGATATGTACCAGTAGCTATGTGTTTGATCTCTCTCTCTCTCTCTCTCTCTCTCTCTCTCTCGTGTTCTCTCTATGGCACGATCTTGATGTATCGCGAGCTTTGTTATTATAGTTGGATCTTATGATGTTTCTCCCCCTCTACTCTCTTGTGATAAATTGAGTTTCCCTCTGGAAGTTATCTTATCGGATTGAGTCTTTACTTTGAGAACAATTGATGTATGTCTTCTCGTGCTAATCTGTGGTGACAATGGGATTTCACGTGCCACTTGATGTACGTTTTGGTGACCAAATTGCGGGTTCCGCCAATGAACCTATGCATAGGGGTTGGCACACATTTTCTTGACTCTCCTGTAGAAACTTTGGGGCACACTTTGAAGTACTTTGTGTTGGTTGGATGAATCTGAGATTGTGTGATGCATATCGTATAATCATGCCCACGGATACTTGAGGTGACAATGGAGTATCTAGGTGACATTAGGGTTTTGGTTGATTTGTGTCTTAAGATGTTATTCTAGTATGAACTCTTTAATAGATCAATCCGAAAGAATAACTTTGAGGTGGTTTCGTACCCTACCATAATCTCTACGTTTGTTCTCCGCTATTAGTGGCTTTGGAGTGACTCTTTGTTGCATGTTGAGGGATTGCTATATGATCTATCTATGTTATTATTGTTGAGAGAACTTGCACTAGTGAAAGTATGAACCCTAGGCCTTGTTTCCTATCATTGCAATACCGTCTACGCTCACTTTTATCATTAGTTACCTTGCTGTTTTTATATTTTCAGATTACAAAAACCTATATCTACTATCCATATTGCACTTGTATCACCATCTCTTCGCCGAACTAGTGCACCTATACAATTTACCATTGTATTGGGTGTGTTGGGGACACAAGAGACTCTTTGTCATTTGGTTGCAGGGTTGCTTGAGAGAGACCATCTTCATCCTATGCCTCCCACGGTTTCATAAACCTTAGGTCATCCACTTGAGGGAAATTTGCTACTGTCCTACAAACCTGTGCACTTGCAGGCCCAACAACGTCTACAAGAAGAAGGTTGTGTAGTAGACATCAAGCTCTTTTCTGGCGCCGTTGCCGGGGAGGTGAGTGCTTGAAGGTATATCTTTAGATCTTGCAATCGAGTCTTTTAGTTTCTTGTTTTATCACTAGTTTAGTTTATAAAGAAAACTACAAAAAAATGGAATTGAGTTTGTCTCATACGCTTCGTCTTTTTAATATCTTTCGTGAGTTTGATGGAAAGGAAATTTGTGCTCAAGTGCTAGAAGAAGAGTGCATTAAAATGCTTGATACTAAATCTTTGAATAATGAGCATGATTGCAATGTTGTTAGTATAAACTCTTTGAATATCCATAGTACTAATGATGATTGCACTAGTTATGATAAAAATGTCTCTTATGAGCATGTTGATTTTTGTGGAGTGCATGTTTGCATGAACACACCAAATAGAGAAGATATTTATTGCAAGAGGCATAAGCATTTAGAAACTAAATGGTTGCAAGAAAGGCTAGATGTGAGTGCTGAAAATTTAAAATTCCTTTGCCGTACTTGTGAACTTTGCAATGAACGTGGTCATTTACATCTCCAATGCAAATTGTTTCATGAACGAATCGTGTCCAAAAGTTGTGATGATTTGATTTCCCTTGCACATTATAATGAACTTAGTTTGCTTTTGGGTTATGAAGAGTTGAAACTTTTACTTAAGGACCTTCCAGAATTTGCCCATAAGAAATTCCTTGATATTGATCTAGAAAAGATTTATTTGTTTTGTGCGGAGAATTGCATTGAAAATCCTTATATTGCCAATTACCTAAAGAAAAGAAAGCAAATAGAAGATGATGATAATAGTAATGAAAGGGAAGAGACTTCCCAATATCCTCCTATTATTTCTCATGATGAATCAGGTAACGAGGAGGAGCTTTCTATTCAACCAATCTCATCAATAAGGATCTCAAAGAGGAAGGTTGAACCCACACATAATATGAAGAAGAAGAAGAAAAGAAGGAGCAACAAAGGTAGAAAGGTATCCCTCCCAAATGATGTTGCTCCTACTACTCATTGTGATGATGATAATTGCTATACTATTGGTGCTATCCATATTTTTAATGATGAGAGTAATTATGCTTATGATATGAAAGAGCCCAAGCTTGGGGAAGCTATGTTTGATGAGCATGAAATATTTGAGAATTTATTTGCTGAAATTAATGTTTGTCCCAAGCTTGGGGATGCTATGTTTAATGAAGATGATATTTTTAGCATCCCAAGTTTTGATATGCAAAGTTGTTATGATGATAGCTTGCCTCCTACTTATGATGATTATATTGATGAAAGTGGATTTGTATGTTTATGTGTAGTAGACATCAGTTAGTCCCAAAAATGATATAAATGTGTAAAATAAAGCCCATAAACATCCAAAAGGGGTAATATAATAGCATGAAACAATCAAAAATTATAGATACGTTGGAGACGTATCAGGGCGCTGGATAGACACCTCATCATATGATATATATATATATATATATATATATATATATGTATATATATATATATGATGGACACACCGGAAGGAAGCAATGGCGAGCATGAGAAGGATGCAATGGAGGATAATCCTCTTGAAAAGCAAACAAAGCGCCGACGTCAGCGGTGCCGCTCTAGACCCCGCCATAGCAAAAACAGCGATACCGACATAAGAAAGAATGACACCTCGGACGATGCTTGAGATAATAACGACCCCGCAGACCCAGCGATGGAGCAGGACGAGCAGAGGGGCGGCAAACAATGTCCGGGGCCATTGCCCGATCGCAGCGATGCGGAAGACAAGACTTATGAACCTGTCTCCAGAGAGGAGAACAGTCCGGACGACGATGCACACATCATCCCGGAAAAGCACTTGGAACAAGAGCACCTCCACAAAAGGCTTATTGCCACCGCGAGGAGCTTGAAGAAGCAGAAGCAACGGCTTAAGGCCACGCAGGATACGCTCAACCACAGTTGGAACAAAGTGCTCGACAATGACAAAATATATGGCAGTTATCGCCACACAAAGAGCTACCCAAAACGCAAGCTATTGCCCGAATTCGACGACGCGGCTATCGCGCCCATTCCGCCGAAAAACAATACGACCGATCTGCCGGACTGGCCACCCTGTGGCCGAGACAGAGCAGCTAATGACGCTGCACACAAGTCAGCACACGATCTACGCGAGCACCTGGACAAAAAAGCTGGCATGACCAGATCCATTTACGGATCTAGGAAACATGTTCCTATGTAGGATCACGGCCACCAAACCGACTATACTGATCCACTTCCAGCTCAGAATCAACATCGAACACTACAGCCGTCGGACAAACGCCACGACACATCCAAGTACAGGGGTGCCGCACACCCCCTGTGCTTCACCGATGAGGTGCTGGATCATGAATTTCCAGAAGGGTTTAAACCAGTAAACATCAAGGCATACGACGGAACGATAGACCCTGCAGTCTAGATTGAGGAATTTATTCTTCACATCCATATGGCTCGCGGAGATGATCTCCATGCCATCAAATACCTGCCCCTCAAGTTGAAAGGACCAGCTCGGCACTGGTTGAAAAGCCACCCCAAAAATTCAATTGGAATTTGGGAGGAACTCGAGGAAGCTTTCAGGGCTAATTTTCAAGGGACCTATGTCCGACCTCCGGATGCAGACAATTTAAGTCACATAATCCAACAACCCGGAGAGTCAGCCCGTAAGCTTTGAACAGATTTCTCACCAAGAAGAACCAAATCGTCGACTGTCCGGATGCTGAAGCCCTAGCAGCTTTCAAACATAGTGTCCGGGATGAATGGCTTGCCAGACACCTCGGCTAGGAAAAGCCGAGGACAATGGCAGCCCTAAAAACTCTTATAACCCGCTTTTGCGCGGGCGAGGACAGTTGGTTGGCCCGCAGCGGCACCAGTGACCCAGGCACATCCGAAATCAGGGATGGCAATGGGAAGCCGCGACGCAATAAAAACAAGCGTCGAAATAATGAAGACAGCCCACACAACGCATCGGTAAACGCCGGATTAAGGGGCTCTCGACCCGGTCAACAGAAAAAGCCATTTAAAGGCAGCAGAGATGGACCGTCCAGCCTAAATAAAATTCTAGACAGATCCTGTCAGATTCATGGCACCCTCGAGAAACCTGCGAATCACACCAACAGAGAATGCTGGGTCTTCAAGCAGGCCGGCAAGCTAAACGTTGAACACAAGGGGAGGGAGCCGCCAAGTGAAGACGAGGACGAACCTCGCCAGCCGAACACTGGGGGACAGAAAAAATTTCCACTAGAGGTCAAAACAGTGAACATGATTTACGCCACCCACATATCAAAGAGGAAGCGCAAACGCGCACTCTGAGACGTATACGCTATAGAACCAATCGCCCCCAAATTAAACCCATGGTCGGCCTGCCTGATCACTTTTGATCGCAGGGATCATCCGACTAGTATCCGGCATGGAGGTTCGGCTGCCTTGGTGCTCGACCCAATAATTGACGGATACCATCTCACCCGAGTCCTCATGGACGGCGGCAGTAGTCTTAATCTGATATATCAGGACACTGTCCGCAAGATGGGGATAGACCCATCAAGAATCAACCAAAGCAGTACTACCTTTAAAGGAGTAATACCAGGCGTAGAGGCCCGCTGCACGGGCTCTTTGACGTTAGAAGTGGTCTCCCGAAAACTTTCGAAGCGAAGAACTAATCTTCGACATCGCTCCATTCTGGAGCGGCTATCATGCACTACTCGGTAGAACGGCCTTCGCTCGTTTCAACGCAGTACCGCATTATACTTATCTCAAACTTAAGATGCCCGGTCTACAGATTCTTTCACCTGGGTTTTTCTTTCTTTTTACAGATGACCATCGTGCCTCACCCTTCCAGGATACGGCAAAACAGAGACAAAGGCGTAGACGTGCAGCAGGGCCCCATTCAAAGGTTTCTTTTTAGATTAAGACCCTGTGTAAACCTTTTTTATTGTCTCTTGTTGGCCCACACCCTCATGGTACTTAAATTGACCAAGAGGGATACCGGCGTTATTGGCAAGCTTATGGTACTTAAATAGACGTTACAGGGGAAACAACCAATGTCTTTTTGGAATCTATGCTCTCACCACAGCCGCCCTTTCGTCACGCCGGATTAATGTGCGTACCTGGAAATTCAGGGCCCATTATCGAGGGTGGTACTCAGCCCAGTATATGTTACAAAGTCTGAATACCTTCGGGAGTGTTCGGCGTCGCGAGTTTGGCCTTATATGCATCAGCTCCGAATCATGTCTTTGGTCAATAGGTGGGTTCGCCCGACTACCCTGTTTTGCTACCTTACGTTCCGCTCTATCGGCTAAGGTGGCATCGGGAGAACTACTGTGATTGTGCCCTGGTTCATCCGGATGAGCATCTCAGTAGAGAAAGCCGAAAACTGACTGTCATGATAAAGCGAGAGACTGGTCAACCACTTGATGACTCAGCGGAATCTTCGCGATTCCTCTGCATTAACGAAGGACCGGTTTCCCGGTCACGTATGTACACACACCGTATTCGGATGAACGCGGACATACAAGGGGCTATATAGTAGCCCCACCGTCAAACTCCTATGGCTAAGTGAAAGTGTTAAAGCTATATATTCCGATTGCCTCGTTTGCCGTGCTACCACCTCCTTAACGGACCAAGACGTTGGATCAAGTGTGATTACGCGCTTTGCCGAACACCCCCGCATTATATGCGAGGGGGCTGAAGCTGACGACTGCAAACTTTCAGGTTATATACATATATACATAAGCGGCTGCACAGGAGGCACTACAATACTTTACGGGCAAAAGTATAAATATAGCCTTTATTATCAAAAGCATTGTTTTTACAATCAAGATACATGTCACTGGAACATGGTATTTTTTGAGCATTGAGCCTCTATTAAACGGGCACCTTCTAAGACTTCTTCAAAATAGTGCTCGGGCGAGTCCTGGCACCCGGGCAGACCCCTAGTTGCAATATCGGTGGCCTCCATCTTCGCCCAATACGTCTGAACACGGGCAAGGGCCATCCGTGCACCCTCTATGCACGCCGACCTCTTGACAGCGTCGATATGCGGCACAACACAAATAAATCGTTCCACCAAACCAAAATAACTATCCGGACTTGGTCCCTTCGGCCACAGGTGGTCCATCACGGCCTTCATGGCAAGCCCGGATAACCTATGGAGCTCGAACCATTCGGCCATTTGCTCATTCAACAGCAGCGGAAGCCTCGGAGCACTGAACTACGACTAGAACAATCTTTCCACCTCATGATCTTCTCAATCTTTGAAATACTGCGTCGCATCAGCAGCACTCTTTGCCAAATCCAAGTATGCATCTGAAGAACTCCACAATTGATCAAGAGGGGCATACTTCGGATCACCGAATTTCATTCGCAATAAAAAGGGCTTCCCAGCCGCGATATCACCGGCTTGCCGAAGCTCCTCCCGTGCCGCTCTGATTTCAGAGCAAGTTTCCTTTGCTACTTGTAAGGCCTTCTTTAGGTCATCCGTTTTCGTTTGGTTTTCCCTTTCGAGAAGCTCATATCGGTTGGCGGCCTTTTGTAGCTCAATAGCCATGTTGGCTATTTTATCCTCACTTTGGCGATGAGCAACCTGCTCGGCTTTTAATTCTTCAGTTGCCTTCATGGCAGCCGCATCACTTCTCCTGGCTTGCTCCCTGGCCTGGGCAAGCTCTGCCCGAAAGGTCTCCACGGAGGCAGCTCCATCTGCAGTCAAAGCATATTATAAATCCTAGCATCATGCTCTTATTTGCTGACCACTCAAATATACATACCCTGTGCCTCGTCAAGCCTCTTGTTCACAAGCGTGATGTCCGCATCCGCCACGTCAAGTTGCCGCCTCAGTTCGGCAAATTCAGCAGTCCGGTCAGCCGCCAGATCTGCAGCCATCTCTGAACAAAATTGGTGACATCATTACCTGACACTATGATCCTCTGCTCGCCACGTATGGACGGCAACCAGAGTCTTCGGGGCTACTATCTATAAAACGTACACCTTGCGTGTACGATACAATCAAAAATATATATATATATCACTTTGCGTACCTCAAAGCCTCTTAGCAGGCTCGTAAAAGCTTCATTCAAACCGCTTTTTGCGGATGAAATCCTCTCAACCACCATACCCATTAAGGTATGATGTGCCTCTGAGATAGCCGCTTGCTGCAGAAGACCCATCAATGTGTCCAGTTGCACATCGAACAATCTAGGGCTTTTTTGTTGGTCTCTTTAGGAGCTGAAAACCCCATACTTCGGACGGCCGAAGATTTACCTTTTGGTCTTTGCGGATCGGGAGAGATCCTCCGGGACGACACCTCAGGGTCGTCCGCCTCATGAGGCGGAGAAGTAGGAGGAGGCATTTCGCTCTCCATCATCCCCGGAAGAAGATCCCCCGAAGACGAACATTGTTGAGGGAGGCTATGAGCTGAACTACAAAAACATATGTCTCGGTCGTTATTCTCAGGGAAAGAATAGGGAAGGTTCACTAAGCACCTTTGTTCACTTACAGCTCAGTTAACAGCTAGTCCCCCCTGAGGGCATTGTGCGGCACTGTTGCCCTCCAGGGCGGGGCCCCCTGATGAAGGTTTCTTCCCTCGTTTGGAGACCTCTGCTTCCAAGTCTTCAGGGGCGGCCCTTTTCTCCCCGTGGGGAGAGGGGAAGCTGGATTCTCCTCCCCGTTCATCCTTCGACGCGGGGGTACTGATTTCCCCGGTTAGGATGCGTAACGTACCTCCAACATGAAGTCCACTTTTGGCTTCCCCATTCCTCTCCTTGTCCTCCCCCGATGGCACCTGATAAGGTGCACGAGCTAGCATCCTGGTCAGTATAGGATCCGGTGAATCTTCGGGAAGAGGGGCCGAACACCTGATCCTCTCCACCTTTCTTATCCAGTCCTGGCCGAGGGAAGTTTTTCAAAGTAATGTTGTGACAAATATATAGACAGCATGTTCGGTCGCGGAATTACTTACCTGGGTATTTGCACGTTTGCAGTTGAGGCCCGCATCCTCTTTGGTGACCGAACACTTTATTCGTGATCCGAAGAATAATTGATACATTCCTTCGAGCATCCTGCCGAAGAAGTGCTGAACAGTTCGCGGTCCTTTCAGGTTGAGCTCCCACATACGGAGAGGTTGACGTTGGCATGGTAAGACCCGACGGACTAGCATTACTTGAATTACTTTGATGAGACTGATATCCCTCTTGAGGAGATCCCGAATGCGGCTTTGCAATATCGACACATCATTAACCGATCCCCAGTCCAGCCCCTTGTTGACCCACGATGCAAGCTGTGGCGGAGGGGTAGAGTGGAAGGCCGGGGCGGCCGCCCACTTCCTCCCTTGAGGCGCGGTGATGTAAAACCACTCATGTTGCCATAGGTCAGAAACTTCCGGGAAAGAGCCCTTTGGCCATAAAGCATCGACACCTTTGCTTATTATAGCGCCTCCACACTCCGCGTGTTGCCCGTCGATCATCTTCGGCTTCACATTGAAGGTCTTGAGCCATAAGCCGAAGTGTGGGGTAATGCGAAGGAAGGCCTCACACACAACGATGAACATCGAGATGTGAAGGAAGGAATCTGGAGCTAGATCGTGAAAATCTAGCCCGTGATAGAACATGAGCCCTCTAACGAAGGGATGAAGACCAAAGCCTAGCCCTCGGAGGAAGTGGGAGATGAATACGACACTCTCATTTGGTTCGGGAGTAGGGATAACCTGCCCTTGGGCAGGAAGACTGTGAAGGATTTCGGTGGTCAGATACCTAGCCTCCCTAAGCTTCTTGATGTCCTCCTTTGTGACGGAAGAGGCCATCCACTGGCCTTGAAGGTTGGATCCGGACATGGTTGAAGGTCCAGAGCGCTTGGACTGAACATTGGGTGTTGGAACTTGAGGTGAGGGAAGGGAAGGATCGGGCATGGAAAGAAAAGGACAGGTCTTGACCTCTTTATATAGAGGAAGAATATCAAGCATCCTCTGCGCGGCTGTTTGGAACTTTCCTAAAACCAAGGAGTCGTACTAATGGCACGGTTGGGTTACCCACGCCTGTATTGGTAAGAATCCCGTAATAAAAGGGACACGATCTCTGCTTTTACAAGACGTGCCAATAAAACCGCCTCATAGGACGTGTAGTGGCAGGTTGGAAAAACGGCTTGAATAATAATCGGGCCGCAGCGTGATGTCACGCCAGGTAAAAGTTGTCAGTAGATTAGACTCGTGGAATATTGTGCTCTCTACGGTGGTACGTGGAATTTATTCTGCAAATCCGGACACGATTCATGCATTCAGAATCTACCTTGAAGTATTCGGAGAAGGAACCCGCCTTGCAATCTCGAAGACAATCTGCGCGCCGGACTCATTGTCATTGAAGCCTGGTTTAGGGGCTACTCAGGGAGTCCTGGATTAGGGGGTCCTCGGACAGCCGGACTATATACTTATGCCGGACTGTTGGACTATGAAGATACAAGATTGAAGACTTCGTCCCGTGTTCGGGTGGAACTCTCCTTTACGTGGAAGGCAAGCTTGGCAATTCGGATATGTAGATTCCCTTCTCCGTAACCGACTCTGTGTAACCCTAGCCCCCTCTGGTGTCTATATAAACCGGAGGGTTTAGTCCATAGGACAACAACAATCATAATCATAGGCTAGCTTCTAGGGTTAGCCTCTACGATCTCGTGGTAGATCAACTCTTGTAATACACATATCATCAACATCAATCAAGCAGGAAGTAGGGTATGACCTCCATATAGAGGGCCCGAACCTGGGTAAACATCGTGTCCCCTGCCTCCTGTTACCATTAGCCTTAGACGCACAGTTCGGGACCCCCTACCCGAGATCCACCGATTTTGGCACCGACATCCACAAGGATGCGTTTCGCACCAGAGTGGTACGACAATCCTTCCCTGAAAATCATGTTCTTAGACAATGGTCAAACTTCAAACTATGAAGAAGCGATGGCGGGCCCGGATTCCTACAAATGGCTTGAAGCCATGAAATCCGAGATAGGATCCATCTATGAAAACAAAGTATGGACTTTGATGGACTTGCCCGATGATCGGCAAGCCATAGAGAATAAGTGGATCTTCAAGAAGAATACTGACGCAGATAGAAATGTGACCGTCTATAAGGTTCGGCTTGTCGCTAAGGGTTATCGACAAGTTCAAGGGGTTGACTACGATGAGACCTTCTAACCCGTAGTGAAGCTGAAGTCCGTCTGAATCATGTTAGCAATTGACGCATTCTATGATTATGAGATCTGGCAAATGGATGACAAAACGGCATTCCTTAACGGTTTCCTTAAGGAAGAATTGTATATGATGCATCCGGAAGGTTTTGTCGATCCTAAGAATGCTGACAAAGTATGCAAGCTCCAACGCTCCATCTATGGGCTGGTGCAAGCATCTCGGAGTTGGAACATTCGCTTTGATGAAATGATCAAAGCGTTTGGGTTTATACAGACTTATGGAGAAGCCTGTATTAACAAGAAAGTGAGTGGGAGCTCTGTGGAATTTCTCATATTATATGTGGATGACATACTGTTCATGGGAAATGAGATAGAACTTTTGGAAAGCATAAAGGCCTACTTGAATAAGTGTTTTGAATGAAGGACCTTGGAGAAGCTGCGTACATATTAGGCATCAAGATCTATAGAGATAGATCGAGACGCCTCATTGGTCTTTCACAAAGCATGTACCTTGATAAGATATTGAAGAAGTTCAATATGGATCAGTCATAGAAGGGGTTCTTACCTATATTGCAAGGTGTGAAATTGAGCGCAGCTCAACGCCCGACCTCATCAGAAGATAGAGAAAAGATGAGTGTCATCGCCTATGCCTCAGCCATAGGCTCTATTATGTATGCCATGTTGTGTACCAGACCTGATGTGAACCTTGCCGTAAGTTTGGTAGGGAGGTACCAAAGTGATCCCGGAATGGAACACTGGACAGCGGATAAGAATATCCTGAAGTACCTAAGAAGGACTAAGGATATGTTTCTCATTTATGGAGGTGCCTAAGAGCTCATCGTAAAGGGTTACGTCGATGCTAGCTTTGACACAGATCTGGATGACTCCAAGTCACAAACCGGATACGTGTATATTTTGAATGGTGGGGCAGTCAGCTGGTGCAGTTGCAAGCAAAGCGTCATGGCGGGATCTACATGTGAAGCGGAGTACATAGCAGCTTCGGAAGCAGCAAAAGAAGCAGTCTGGATGAAGGAGTTTATCACCGACCTAGGAGTGATTCCCAATGCATCGGGCCCGATGACTCTCTTCTGTGACAACACTGGAGCTATTGCCCTTGCCAAGGAGCCCAGGTTTCACAAGAAGACCAGGCACTCAAGTGTCGCTTCAACTACATTCATGAATATATTCAAGATGGAGACATAGATTTTTGTAAAGTGCACATAGATCTGAATGTCGCAGATCCGTTGATTAAACCTATTCCACGAGAAAAACATGATCAGCACCAGAACTCTATGGGTGTTTGATTCATCACAATGTAACTAGATTATTGACTCTAGTGCAAGTGGGAGACTGTTGGAAATTTGCCCTAGAGGCAATAATAAAATAGTTATTATTATATTTCCTTGTTCATGATAATTGTCTGTTGTTCATGCTATAATTGTATTAACCGGAAATCGTAATACATGTGTGAATGCATAGATTACAACATGTCCCTAGTGAGCCTCTAGTTGACTAGCTCTTTGATCAATAGATGATTGTGGTTTCCTGACCATGGACATTGGATGTCGTTAATAATGGGATCACATCATTAGCAGAATGATGTGATGGACAAGATCCAATCCTAAGCATAGCACAAGATCGCGTAGTTCGTTTGCTAGAGCTTTTCTAATGTCAAGTATCATTTCCTTAGACCATGAGATTGTGCAACTCTCAGATACCATAGGAATTCTTTTGGTGTATCAAACGTCACAACGTAACTGGGTGGCTATAAAGGTTCACTACAGGTATCTCCGAAAGTGTCTATTGGGTTGGCACAAATTGAGACTGGGATTTGTCACTCCGTATGATGGAGTGGTATCTCTGGGCCCACTTGGTAATGCATCATCATAATGATCTCAATGTGACTAATGAGTTAGCCACGGGATCATGCGTTACAGAATGAGTAAAGAGACTTGTCGGTAACGAGATTGAACAAGGTATAGGGATACCAATGATCGAATCTCCGGCAAGTAACATACCGATGGACAAAGGGAATTGTATACGAGGTTGATTGAATCCACGACATCATGGTTCATTCAATGGGATCATCCTGGAACATGTGGGAGACAATATGGGTATCCATATCCTGCTATTGGTTATTGGCCGGAGAGGCATCTCGGTCATGTCTGCATGGTTCCCGAACCCGTAGGGTCTACACAGTTAAGGTTCGGTGACACTAGAGTTGTAATGGGAATTGTATGTGGTTACCAAAACTTGTTCGGAGTCTCGGATGAGATCCCGGACATCACGAGGAGTTCCAAAATGGTCCGGAGTTAAATATTTATATATGGGAAGTCCTACTTTGGCCACCGGAAAATGTTTGGGATTTTTCAGTATTGTACCGGGAAGGTTCTAGAAGGTTCTGGAGTGGGGCCCACCTGCATGGGGGGACCAACATGAACGTGGGTAGTGGGGGCAAGGCCCCACACCCCTGGTCAAGGCGCACCAAGATCCCCCCTTATAAGGAATAAGATCATATCCTGAAGGGATAAGATCAAGATCCCTAAAAAGGGGGATTACAATCGGTGGGGAAGGGAAAGGATGGGATTTCTTTCCTCCCATCTGTGCCAATGCCCCAATGGACTTGGAGGGAAGAAACCAGCCCCCTCCACCCCTATATATAGTGGGGAGGCGCATGGTAGATACACCCCTTGCCCCTGGCGCAGCCCTCCCCATCCAACTCGTCCTCTTCCATTGAGCGTAGCGAAGCTCTGCCGGAGGACCACAAGCTCCAACACCACGCCGTCGTGCTGCCGGAGTTCTCCCTCAACTTCTCCTCTCCCCTTGCTGAATCAAGAAGGAGGAGACGTCCCCGGGCTGTACGTGTGTTGAACGCGGAGGCGCCGTCCGTTCGGCGCTTGGATCGGATCTTCCGCGATTTGAATCGCCGCGAGTACGACTCCATCAACGGTGTTCTTGTAACGCTTCCGCTTAGCGATCTTCAAGGGTATGAAGATGCACTCCCTCTCTATCATTGCTAGCATCTCCTAGATTGATGTTGGTGACACATAGGAATTTTTTTGAATTATTACTATGTTCCCCAATAGTATCTACCCTTAAACGATGGGATATTCAATTTTAGTTTAGGAATATGGTTATAATCTCGTACCTGAGGTGGTGCTGGAGCCCTACCGTCGTGATTATATGCATGAGGTCGACCTAGTGCTGGTGGTGCTGGTAGTTGCACGTAGTTCTGATTTTGATCAACCTCATCCTCGTAATGGTCCTCCACCTGTGCAGTAGCAGTAGGAGCTACAGAAGCATCAACAGTAGGTACAACGGCACCAGAATTTTGACCAGGCTCAAGGGGAATGCGCAGTGCTCGTCCCACTTGATTTGGAAGGCTGTTGTTGTTGTTGTTGTTGTTGTTGTTGTTGTTGTTGTTGTTGTTGTTGTTGTTGTTGTTGTTGTTGTTGTTGTTATTGTTGTTGTTGTTGTTGTTGTAGAGGTGCGACGGGTGTAGCGGGTGGTGGTTGTGGAAGACGCGCGAGCAATTCATTAACTTGTTGTCGAGCTTTGTTTCGAATGCCTTCTCAATGCCATCTATCTTCTCCATGGCCTCTTCAAATCTGTTTAGTACATATTCCACCTGTCCACTCATCATTTGCTGAAACTTATCATGTAACTCTTTGTTTGTCATGTCCTCCCAGTCAGTCTCGTCGGCTTGTGATCCTGCCATGGTTAGCAGTAATAGAAACACACAAGAATATGATCCTATAGACTACTAGGAAGTGGAATTGGTGTGACACAAATCCGTCAAGCCAATCACAAAGTCTTACCAGTTCTTACCAAGTGGCAGGTGGTGATCGGCAACCATTGTAGTCAAAACTCTCAAAAGCTTGGATAGAGCGATTGCCAGGTGGTGTCAAACGCACCATGTAGATGTATGTGGAGATGGGAAGACTTAATATATGGTAGCAAAAAGGGTCAGCAATAATCAATTCAGAGATGCAAAGTTGAATAAACGCTCAATGACAGTACTGTGTTGATCCTAGGCTAGATCGTACTAGAGACGCGACCCTAGAACACTAACAAAATCACGGCGCTGCACGTAAACAAGGGAAGATCACTCTCTGAATTTTTTTTGCACTTTTTTCCTCTTTTTTTCCTCCATAACAATTTTTTTTGAAAAAGTCTACAAATGGTCTAAAAACTGCCTAGCTAGAATATTCTAGACTTAGTTTTTTTTAACTGGAACTATTTTTCTACTATGGGTGGCACGGAAGTTGGGGAGTCCTACTCTGTCACGACTCGGAGTATGGCATGATCTAGAAATCTAAAACAGAGTAACAAATACTGGATTCGGACTAGGACTGATGGCGGAGATGAATCTGGTGGAACTCGGACTACAGGCGGAGATGAATCTGGTGGAAGTCGGACTGGTGGCGAATATATGTTGCAGGTGGACTCGAATTGGCGTGATGGCGGCAGATACATGGTAGCGTATATGGACTCGGATTGGCGGCGAATATGTGGTGGTGGTATATGGCAGTGGTGATGACGTTGGTGCGGTGGTGGTATACGACAGCGGCGATGATGATGATGCGGTGGTGATATATGGTCACGATGATGATGATGATGCGATGGTGACATATGGCAGCAGCAACATGACAACCTGTGAATAGAACTTGAAACTCTAAAGGACTAGACGCTAAGACCAGCAACTCGACATGACGATGCAACCACAAATTCAACAACACAAAATGCTAAAAAGATTATGCAAAGACTCAGATTGGTTCGGATATGATGAACTAACCCTAATGTTTTTGGCTTTTTCGTGGACTGTAGGTATGAAGAATAGACTCGAACTAAACTATGAAAAACTAGAAAATCTCACCGAGCAACCTGGAAATCTCATACCACTTGATAGAGGCAAAGGTGTCTCGATGTTTCGACGAGATAGCAATCGTTTTCTGTGGGAGTCGACTTTGACAATCCGACTACGAACGTGCGAAGACGTCAAGCCTTAGAAATTTCTAAACCAACTTCCGAGGGGTTATTGACCATGTCGGAGCACGATCAACCTGACCACGAGGTTCTATTTCCTGCGAGTAAACGAAGAACAAGCACTGAACTAAGATTGCAATCTGGATATTGCAAATAAAAGAGGAAAGCTTTATTAATGAAGGTGGGGTTCTGTGACGTCTTGGTCTGGTCGCTGAACACAAATGAAGTACGCGAAGTTGCAACTATGGAAAACTTTTAATCTAAATAAAACCCAAAGTCTAAACGATGCCCTAAGGGTTGTATATATATGGAGGAAGAGGGGGTGAATTTCGTGATCCTTGGAAGAGGGGTCCGAAACCAACCCTATCTCTTGTTTCCCCACACATACGGACTCTAAAAACAACCTATACTTATGTATTTCGAAATTACATGGGACTGGCCCAATAATAAGGTGACGCATCACCTATAATAGCCTCTGGAGGAAATTTGTGAAGTGGCATCTTGTATATTTCGTCCAAGCTTTCATGCACTCATTACGGTGGCTTCATAGTCCTGAAATCATCACTTGAAACTCCGTTCTTGTTCCCCTTGTGCATGCCATCATCTCCATGCTTATTCTTGCTCCAATGCTCATCCTTCTCCAAGCTAGACCCTTCATTTGTAAGCAAAACAAATGTATCCAGTTTAGGCACCATCATATTCTCATGAATATTAGAATCATTACCAAGAAACAAAAGTACCTGGTAATTTAATTGGCATGTGCGAGCTCTAGTAATTGGTCCAGTATGTATATCAGCAGGGGCTGTGGGTGTAACAATGGTATTGATGTCCTCATGAAGAGGGCTCCATGATGTTGTTCATGATGACCTTGAAGTTGGATCGCGATGTAGCAAGGATTGTGCAAGAGTATCATGGTAGCCTAGTGGAGCGTTTCGCGCAAATGGAAGGTGATAAGCTGACCGAAGAGTGATGTCTTTCGAACGAACAGCCGGACTTAGGGCTTTTGCCATAGATTGGATGTAAAAACTTAGTAAACTCCTGGTGCTTTTGGTTGTGATTTTTTATGCTTGCAGATATTTAAACACATGCTTAAAATTGCTATTGATCTAGATATCCATGTCAAATGGAGGAGGCCGGTCTAGGGGCGAGCATTTGGTGACTTCAGTTGAATGGCCTCTACCATGCCGAGTGTCCGCGGACATTTAATGATTTGCATTGGAGTTTCCCTTAGCACCTGGGAGATCAAAGACCGAGAACACGAGATTTTCATTTAAAGAAAGAACTTGTGATTGTTAAGAAAAAATACAGGGTGGGATGCTAGTGTAGACCATAGTATCAGCCTGTCCTATCCATGAAAAGTGAGGCCTAAGGGTATCTCTAACTGAAGCCTCAAAATGGCTTAACACCTCAAAAGATTCCCTGTTGGGAAGTTAAACTGGACATAGTCAAACTCTCAAAGGCGTTATTTCCTCAAAGATTTTAGGGGCGTTGGACGCCTCTCAATTTTGAGTAGCCAGAACAACTTCTTAGTAAAAGATTTTCCTTCCTCGCGTAGCGGTCTCTCTTCCTGCTAGGCTACCCCCACATCAGCATGGCACCCTTGCCTCTATCGGTCGCCACACACGCGGTTGGCACCCTGCAATCCCCGTCTCTCACCCGTCCCACCTCATTTTGATCATCGCTCGTCGATGGCGCTTGCATCAATGGATCTAACCATCGCGAATGATGTCTGCAAGTGAACAGACTTATTGTCAAGAAAAATTTGCGGGAAGTCTCTTTTACCATTTTATGCGTTAAACTAACAAAGATCTTATAGAAAGATAACTACCAACCCCGCAGCTACAGTGTCACGGACGCAACTATACTCAGCATGCAAAACAGAGTTTGAAAATAGTTTACTCTCATTGATTGCTAGGAAATGCAAAAGAGATGAAATTAAACTAAGTACTAGTAGAACGAAAAAACCATATTACGCAGGTGGTAAGCAATCCAAATTATTCAAAGAAAAAGACTAGTACAATGTAAAATAAGTACTAGAGTAGATAGAGAAATAAACTAGGAAGGATTAATGTGATGTTTTAGATGAGCAAAGTGATGTCAAGGTAGAGGTTAGTAGTACCCAGTGACCTGGATGACGATGCTCCAATGTGCAATATCACCTTGTTCGATTGAATAATCTACTTATGGTGGGCAGCCCCTCAAATAACATTGTCTCTCAAGCAACGCCTTATTCAGACAACTCAATTGTCCTACTTCTCATCACATACATGCAACAACTAACATAATCTACCTATGGACAACTATAGCTCCTAGGAAAGATGGGCTCCTCTCAGGATACCAAAGCATGTCACCCAGAGGTCTATCGGATCACACAATCTACCTATCAACTCATGTGTGCCCTTGGAAGTTGAACGTCTCCAACTACGCCGGTGGATTGGATGACTGCAATCACTAAGTTACTACAAGGGTAAATATTAACATGAATATGACACATATATATACACTAATTCCATCAAAGACATGTGTACTAGATTGTGATGCCCCCGATTCAATCGTACACAAATCATACACGCAAACGTGTACGATCAAGATCAAGGACTCACGGGAAGATATCACAACACAACTCTAAAAATAAAATAAGTCATACAAGTATCATAATACAAGCCAGGGGCCTCGAGGGCTCGAACATAAGTGCTCGATCATAGACGAGTCAGTGGAAGCAACAGTATGTGAGTACAGACATAAGTTAAAGAAGTTTGCCTTAAGACGGCTAGCACAAACTGGGATACAGATCGAAAGAGGCGCAGGCCTCCTGCCTGGGATCCTCCTAAACTACTCCTGGTCATCGTCAGCGGCCCGCACGTAGTAGTAGGCACCTCGGTTGTAGTAGGAGTCGTCGCCGACGGTGGCGTCTGGCTCCTGGGCTCCAGCATCTGGTTGCGACAACCAGGTAGAGTGGAAAGGGGGAAAAGAGGGAGAAAAGCAACCGTGAGTACTCATCCAAAGTACTCGCAAGGAAGGATCTACACTACCTATGCATGGGTATATGTGTAAAGATGCAATATCAGTGGACTGAACTGCAGAATGCCAGAATAAGAGGGGGATAGCTAGTCCTATCGAAGACTACACTTCTGGCAGCCTCCGTCTTGTAGCATGTAGAAGAGAGTAGTCTGAAGTCCTCCAAGTAGCATCGCATAGCATAATCCTACCCGGTGATTCTCCCCTTGTCGCCCTGTGGGAAAGCGATCACCGAGTTGTCTCTGGAACTTGTCTGAGTGTGTTTATTAAGTATCCGGTTCTAGTTGTCATAAGGTCAAGGTACAACTCCGGGTCGTCCTTTTACCGAAGGACACGGCTATTCGAATAGATAAACTTCCCTGTAGGGGTGCACCACATAACCCAACACGCTCGATCCCATTTGGCCAGACACACTTTCCTGGGTCATGCCCGGCCTCGGAAGATCAACACGTCGCAGCCCCACCTAGGCACAACAGAGAGGTCAGCACGTCGATCTAAATCCTATGCACGCAGGGGTCTGGGCCCATCGCCCATTGCACACATGCACGTTGCGTGGGCGGTCGGAAGCAGACCTAGCCTCCTTAATACAAGAGCAGGCGTTCCAGTCCAATCCGGAGCGCGCCGCTCAGTCGCTGACGTCAAGAAGGCTTCGGCTGATACCACGACATCGAGTGCCCATAACTGTTCCCGCGTAGTTGGTTAGTGTGTATAGGCCAGTGGCCAGACTCATATCAAATACCAAGATCTCGTTAAGCATGTTATTATGAAGTAACCGCGAACGCCGACTAGGGCCAGGCCCACCACTCGCCTAGGTGGTCTCAACCTGTCCTATCGCTCCGCCACAAAGTAACAGTCGGGGGCCGTCGGGAACCCAGGCCCACCTCTACCGGGATGGAGCCACCTGTCCTTCCAGCCCCCACATCGGAATCACTTGCGGGTACTCAACGAGCCAACCCGACTTTAGTCACCATCTGTATTGTATGTATATATGTATAGTATATACCCGTGATCACCTCCCGAGTGATCACGGCCCGATAGTATAGCAAGGCAGACTGACAGGAATGTAGGGCCACTGATGATAAACTAGCATCCTATACTAAGCATTTAGGATTGCGGGTAAGGTTTCAAGAACTGTAGCAACAATGACATGCTATGCAACAGAATAGGATTAACCAAAACAGTAACATGCTACACTACTCTAATACAAGAAGTAGAGTGAAGGAATAGGCGATATCTGGTGATCAAGGGGGGGGGCTTGCCTGGTTGCTCTGGCAAGGAGGGGGTCGTCAACTCCGTATTCAAACTGGACAGCAGCAGCGTCGGTCCCGTAGTCTACCGGAGAGAAGAGGGGGAAGAAACAATAAATACAATGCAAACATAAGCATGACGATGCAGGAAATGACAATGAGCAATGCTAGGTGTGCCCTAACGCGGCAGTAAGTGGTACTAGCTAAAGGGGGAAACATCCGGGAAAGTATCCCCGGTGTTTCGCATTTTCGGACAGATGAACCAGAGGGGGAAAGTTGCGGGTTCACTATGCTAGGGACATGTGGAGGACGAACGGGCTGCGTATTCGGATTCGTCTCGTCGTTCTAAGCAACTTTCATGTATAAAACATTTTCATCGAGTTATGGATCATTTTATATGATTTTCTAAAGTTTTAAATCATTTTCTAAATTATTTTTAATTCAAAAATTAAATGTTAAATTGCTATGGGTACATAGAAGTGTACCCACAGATGGGCTTGGGTGGCTGACCAGTAGGCCCAGTTGACTTGGTCAACTACCCAGTCAGCAGAGGCTGACTGATGGGGCCGGTCAAGTCAACAGCCCAGTTAGCACTGACTGTTGAATGGTCAAACTAACTAGTGTGTCCCGCTTGTCATAGTCTCATAATAATTAAATAGGGTTAATTAGCTTTAACTAGATGATTAGGTTAATCTAATACAGATTAACTAAATTAATTAATTCTTTAATTAATTAATATTTTAATTATTATATTTTTAATTCCTTTTCTTTCATTCTTTTTTTTACGTTCTGGGGGTTGGGCCCCACATGTCATTCGACCAGGGGGCCGATGCGGGTTACAGGCGCTGGGTGCTAACCGGCACAACCCGAACAGGCGCTGGCCCACGGGGGCGCACCCGACTGGGTGCCGTGGGGCGGCTGGTGGGCGCGGGCGCCAGCGCACCTGCGTGGAGCTCCGGCGGCTGCGACCGGGAGGAGCATGGGGAGGGCCGCGGCTGCTGACACGCAGCAGGGCGGCCGGAGACGGACGACGGGCGCGCGAGGCTGTGGTGAGAGGGGCGGAGGCTCCTCGGCGCGAGACAAGGCGGGCGCTCGCAGGTGGGCGGTGACCAGGTGCAGGCCGGCGCGGCGGAGGCCCGCAGGGCTAGAAGCAGAGGAGGGGCATGGAGCTCCGGCGAATGGCATTCAGCGACGGCGGTTCGTGGCGGCGTCGAGGTCGGTGGACCGCGTCGTGGAGGAGGACGACGAAGACGGCGGTGGTGGAGACGACGACGGGGGAGCTCCGGCGAATGGCATTCGGCGACGGCGGTTCGTGGCGGCGTCGAGGTCGGTGGACCGCGTCGGGGAGGAGGACGACGAAGACGGCGGTGGTGGAGACGACGACGGAGGAGCTTCGGCGAATGGCATTCGGCGGCGGCGGTTCGTGGCGGCGTCGAGGTCAGTGGACCGCGTCGTGGAGGAGGACAACAAAGACGGCGGTGGTGGAGACGACGACGTCCGGGGCGAGCGCGGTGACGGCGGTCCTCAGACGGGGGGGGGGGGGTCCGGGCGGCGTCTTGGCGTCCGGTCGGGGGAGTTAGGGTTTTCCCCCTGTTGGGGATATGGAGGGGGGGTTGGGCCAGTTGGTGGGTTGGCCGGCTGGGCCGTCTGGCCTAGTTGGCCGGGGGGTCCTTTTATTCATCTTGTTTTATTTTACCCTTTATTTATTCTATTACTTTTAGTTGCTATTTATTCTAGTGATAAAAAATACTAAAGTGGCACCTAAATTGATGTTACCAATTATGCCACTGCCTCATAAATTTGCTAACCAAAATAAAATAGTTTTGTAATTATGTATTTAAAGTATTTAAATAATAGTTTTTGCTACTGTTTTATTCATCTCATAGTTTTTAAGCATTTTATAATAGTGTGGTTCCTTCACCATAATTATCTATGCAATATTTTGCACAACCCGAACATTTTAGTTTTATTGTTTGAAAAGTTTTGTTGTTTGTTTTTATTTTAAAATTTGAATTCCAACGGGATTGAATCATCGGGAGATTAACAACAGTAACCGAGGTGACGTGGCATCATTAGGAGTTGGTTACTGTAGCTTAGTTATCCGGGCGTCACAATTCTCCTCCACTACAAGAAATCTCGTCCCCAGATTCAAAAAGGATGTAAGGGGGAAAGTTTTGGTTACGAAATTCTAACGGATCTTCTCGTCTTTGGTTGCTCTTCTCGAAGAGGTCGATCCATTACATTGACGTCTTTATTTCTCTGCTTCAGGTCATCATGGTGAAGTCGTCCTTTTCTTCGGGAACTCCAACGTACTTACGGATAGGTAAGGGGCAACTCGGCTACGACAGAATGCTTATGAGGGAAACAATTTGGGGTTCACCCATGAATGAGAATAAGAGTATCTCTCCAGTTGAACCTATAAAATACGTCGAGAGTAAGGTACGAAGGTACAATAAGAGGTTCCAAGTGGATAGATAGTTGCTCAAAGTCTGAACCAGACTGAGAAAGGGGTTCAGAGCAGCGAGAGTAAGTATTGCGTCTGATACCATAATGGAGCACTAGAAATGTGGCCCGTGAATTAAATACAAAGCCAAGCGTGAGAATTCAGCATTAGAAACAGGCATGTACAGGAGAGTCAGGTTTCGATCTTGTGGAACTGTGGGTTATGGGCCCACCACGTGGGTTAAAAGTAGGAAGGGCGGAGACGTCTTGCGTGATCATGTAAGCAAGGCATGTCAGAGGATGGCCTATCATTTATGTCGGCAACAACATCGGTACCAAGGGCGAGGGACAAAGAGAACCATTTTCCTGCTCATTGAACGAGGCGAACCAATTGGCAAAGTTCTCACCCATCGGTGGTTACCGGAATGTCATCAACAATAGTAACAGGGTCTTACAGGCAGAGTGGTACAACAAGGTGCTTACCTAAGCAGGGAATTATCTCTGCTTAGTTAAGTCAGATTACAGGAAAGGTTAAACAAAAGAATGGAAAGGAAAACGGGATTATCAGATTAAACAGAACCATGGAAAGGAAAATTATGATTACACACAATTATTAGGAGTATATCCTTCCCATGTACAAGCAGAACATGGCATACAGGGTAGGAGAGCAAGTACCCAACCATTCAGATAAGAGGCAAGGATTAATCAAGATGTTACCCATACAACGGTGTTTGGATAACTGACCAAGAAACATTTAGCATCGCGCCTCCAATGTTCTTGTTGAAGAGCGGGGTATCATAGTCATGCTTCGAGGTAGCAATGATATGGTGTTTCAATCAAGGGCCAGACTTTGGATACACAAATGATCCATCAGGAGCAACTTACAAAATAAGTCTTCCAATTTCCTCCAGGAAGAATGGTTATCCTTGCAAAAGAAATTATAATGATAGGTCTTCCAGCCAAGGGGTGCTAGGCATGACATCATATTACCGGGTCATCAAAGGACCAACATCTTAGCTCCTGGAAAGTTGTCCCAACAATCATATCTGACCGAGATTCAGATCCGATTGGTGTCATGATACCTCAGACTCAGGATGTCCGAGAAAAAAAAAGGTGCGTCACAAATCGATGAAATGACATTGCAAGATTCTTGGGAAATGAACTATGGGAGCGGGTTCCTGAAAAAATAGTTCATCATTAAACCAAGGAGAGGATGAGGAGGTGGCTGATGGGCTCAGCGACAATTCATCGAGAATTCCAAACAGATGGATTTCCACAATAATGGGAACAAGAAGATGACATATGTCAGATCAAATGATATAATGATGTATGCTCCAGGAAAAACATCCACAATTAAACATTGATCGAAAGTGCACCTAGAAGTATGGACTAAGTAGCACGATCAATGTTAGAATGGTGATTTGATAATGAAAAGACTCAGAATGACACTATCGGCCATTCACTTCAAAGCAATAGGGTTGCTAGAAGTTTTGAATTTGCACATCATAGTTCGATTGTCGGTTTTCCGATTAGAATAACACGGGGACCAAGGAATGAACGAATATGGCAAAAGGTATCACCTACATCAAGAATTCTTAAGAGGTGGTGAAATTCTCACGACATTCTTGACATAAAAGATGGTAATACTCCAAGGTAAAGAAGAACAAATGTTGGATAGCAAGGATCTCAAGGTATAACACAAAACATGAACAAGTTGTGTTGAACGGAAGGCAATCGAGTGGTCGTTGATAACACAAATTATCGAGGGCAAGGATGGTATTTCTCATCATGAATTCAATTAATATCCTTGAGGAGCTCGGAATGTTGATGATGATCATGACACATTTGTCGAGAGGTTTCATGAAGATAAATCGCTCATCGACGACATCAAGCAAAAGGAAGGATGGAGCCAAAAGTTATTGAAACCACGGATACGACACAAACTCAGAATCAAGCTTGTTGTTCAAGGCGAAATGATATGACGAGGAAAGTCGACGTAAGCTTAGCTCATCGTCAAAAATTGTGCTTCGGAAAGAAGGACCAGATAGCACAGTTAAAAATTTAAACGATAATGATATAGTCGATCAGGCTAGGAATGACTTGAAGGGTTATTAACATAAGCAACGAAAATTACTTAGAGTTATTGAATCGGAGTGCGGAATCGATTCACTTAACGGTGTTCTTGAGTGACTAATAACTCAGAACCCGAGGGAAATTGGAATTGGCGAGAATAACAGTTGATGAAGAACTCATAAGAAGTTATGTAGTTCCGTGGTATTCTTGAGATACCAAAGTGTAATGCTCGACGGTAGATCAAAGTAAGGGTTGGACAGGTGCAATGATCTGCAGAAGACAAGTACTTCAACTTGTCCGAGAAATGGTATTTAAAAGAAAAACATGGCCGGAACAACGATTGCAAAATGCCAGATCCCAGATATAAGATAATCTTATACCAAGGAAATATTTATTGGAAGAGAAGCTTTAATGATATGATCTACATCATTTCCATGGGCATGAACACAAAGTTCAAGGTCGACTCCCACTTCTCCAATGTGAGACCATTCATTCACTGCTCTAATAAAAATGATTTCAGTGTGAAAACCTACCGGGTGAATTACTAGAGGAGTATGACCCGTGAGAAGTTTTCGGGTCACATAGATTAAGGAAGGCATAAGGTTCAACCCATCGGGATATCTTAGAAACATATACCACAAGTTCCAAGAGTAAATATCACCAATTCGAAAGCAGAGCATGGTTGGCCAAATCAGATAATAGGATTTACTAATGGCATTATGTATCAGGGAAGAATTCACAAGGCAATTGAATATGAAGGACATTGCCGAATAATAATCCAACAAAGGATTTGACGGTCGATAGCGGAGATGATGTGAGCATCGGCACACAACCAGTTGAAGAAAGAATGCAAGGGCATTATATTATAGAACATCTGAATGATTCGATGCTTAGATATCAAAGGAATTATGATTTTCAAATCAAAGGATCAGAAGAGGATGCTCTGATCAAGGGTCGATAAGTTCAATAGACCTAAGGGTACAATTGACGGCAAATAGATTGGTCAAGAACAAGCTCATGTTTAAAATGACGTCTGAGACAGAAAGATAATTTGAAAGGATCAACTGATGATTGCGTGCATTCGTACTCAGGTTGAATCAATAGGATCAAAATGACGGTGCCTAAGGAGACTAACGAGCATTACCAGACATATGGAAAGCATCCATAATGCAAGCAGACAAGTATTGCAAAGCAATAAGCTACTAAGGATTTTTGGAGGATTGAATAGTATTTCAAAGACCAATGTGAAACACATGAACAACTGGGGATGAACGGATACTCGATAAAGGCGAGAAATTATCCGTAGGGTTATTCAGGTGGCAAGGAATTGCAAGGCAGTAGGCACAAAATATTCTCGGAACAATAGAAAGGATTTCAAGGTATCTTGTAATAACAAGATCAACTGGGAATAAAAGTAAGAATGGTAAGTGTATGTATTTATCCATAGGGATATTTCGGTGGTAGGGAATTGCAAAAGCAACGGGCACAAAGTCTCAAAAGAGTATCGGAGAGTAACTTCGAAATCTTCTGGTGCAGCCGACGATCATCTGGACTGAAGGGGATCTCCGGGAGAAAGTGTTTTCGAGAACCTAAAGTTAGATTTTAGAAAATCATTTAACCCGAATAGAATAGAGATTAGAATCCCAGAGTATATACGAGGAATAAAAGATCCTAATACCACCCAATGGCGACGTGGGCCCATGGGCCGCACAGCCATGTTAGTAAAAGTTTTGTAAAGTAGACTCGACTTCGGCCAATGAGTGTGGAAGGGGGATTCCTACAGGCAGTCGGCTCTGATACCAACTTGTGACCCCCCCCGATTCAATCATACACTAATCATACACGCAAACGTGTGCGATCAAGATCAGGGACTCACGGGAAGATATCACAACACAACTCTAAAAATAAAATAAGTCATACAAGCATCATAATACAAGCCAGGGGCCTCGAGGGCTCGAATACAAGTTCTCGATCATAGACGAGTCAGCGAAAGCAACAGTATCTGAGTACAGACATGAGTTAAACAAGTTTGCCTTAAGAAGGCTAGCACAAACTGGGATACAGATCGAAAGAGGCGCAAGCCTCCTGCCTGGGATCCTCCTAAACTACTCCTAGTCATCGTCAGCGGCCTGCACGTAGTAGTAGGCACCTCTGGTGTAGTAGGATTCATCGCCAACGGTGGCGTCTGGTTCCTGGGCTCCAGCATCTGGTTGCGACAACCAGGTAGAATGGAAAGGGGGAAAAGAGGGAGAATAGCAACCGTGAGTACTCATCCAAAGTACTCGCAAGCAAGGATCTACACTACCTATGCATGGGTATATGTGTAAAGAGGCAATATTGGTGCATTGAACTGCAGAATGCCAGAATAAGAGGGGGATAGCTAGTCCTATCGAAGACTACGCTTCTGGCAGCCTCCGTCTTGCAGCATGTAGAAGAGAGTAGTCTGAAGTCCTCCAAGTAGCATCGCATAGCATAATCCTACCCGATGATCCTCCCCTCGTCGCCTTGTGGGAAAGCGATCACCGGGTTGTCTCTGGAACTTGTCTGGGTGTGTTTTATTAAGTATCCGGTTCAAGTTGTCATAAGGTCAAGGTACAACTCCGGGTCATCCTTTTACCTAGGGACACGGCTATTCGAATAGATAAACTTCCCTGCAGGGGTGCACCACATAACCCAACACGCTCGATCCGATTTGGTCGGACACACTTTCCTGGGTCATGCCCAGCCTCGGAAGATCAACACGTCACAGCCCCACCTAGGCACAACAGAGAGGTCAGCACCCCGGTCTAAATCCTATGCGCGCAGGGGTCTGGGCCCATCGCCCATTGCACACTTGCACGTTGCATGGGCGGCCGGAAGCAGACCTAGCCTCCCTAATACAAGAGCAGGCGTTCCAGTCCACTTCGGCTCGCGCCGCTCAGTCACTGACGCCAAGAAGGTTTCGGCTGATACCACGACGTCGAGTGCCCATAACTGTTCCCGCGTAGTTGGTTAGTGCGTATAGGCTAGTGGCCAGACTCAGATCAAATACCAAGATCTCATTAAGCGTGTTATTAAGTAACCGCAAACACCGACCAGGGCCAGGCCCACCTCTCGCCTAGGTGTTCTCAACCTGCCCTGTCGCTCCGCCACAAAGTAACAGTCGGGGGCCGTCGGGAACCCAGGCCCACCTCTATCGGGATGGAGCCACCTGTCCTTCCAGCCCCCACATCGGAATTACTTGCGGGTACACAACGAGCCAACCCGACTTTAGTCACCATCTGTATAGTATGAATATATGTATAGTATATACCCGTGATCACCTCCCGAGTGATCACGGCCCGGTAGTATAGCAAGGCAGACTGACAAGAATGTAGGGCCACTGATGATAAACTAGCATCCTATACTAAGCATTTAGGATTGCGGGTAAGGTATCAACAACTATAGCAACAATGACAGGCTATGCAACAGAATAGGATTAATCAAAACAGTAACATGCTACACTACTCTAATGCAAGAAGTAGAGTGAAGGAATAGACGATATCTGGTGATCAAGGGGGGGGAGGCTTGCCTGGTTGCTCTGGCAAGGAGGAGGTCGTCAACTCCATAGTCGAACTGGACAGCAGCAACGTCGGTCTCGTAGTCTACCGGAGAGAAGAGGGGGAAGAAACAATAAATACAATGCAAACATAAGCATGACGATGCAGTACATGACAATGAGCGATGCTAGGTGTGCCCTAACGCGGCAGTAAGTGGTATTGGCGAAAGGGGAAACATCCGGGAAAGTATCCCCGGTGTTTCGCATTTTCGGACAGATGAACCAAAGGTGGAAAATTGCGGGTTCACTATGCTAGGGACACGTGGAGGACGAACGGGTTGTGTATTCGGATTCGTCTCGTCGTTCTGAACAACTTTCATGTATAAAACATTTTCATCCGAGTTACGGATCATTTTATATGATTTTCTAAAGTTTTAAATCACTTTCTAAATTATTTTTAATTCGGAAATTAAATGTTAAATTGCTATGGGTACATAGAAGTGTACCCACAGATGGGCTTGAGTGGCTGACCAGTAGGCCCAGTTGACTTGGTCAACTGCCCAGTCAGCAGAGGCTGACTGATGGGGTCGGTCAAAGTCAACAGCCCAGTCAGCACTAACTGTTGACTGGTCAAACTAACTAGTGGGTCCCGCTTGTCATAGTCTCATAGTAATTAAACAGGGTTAATTAGCTTTAGCTAGACGATTAGGTTAATCTAATCCGGATTAATTAAATTAATTAATTCTTTAATTAATGAAAATTTTAATTATTATATTTTTAATTCCTTTTCTTTCTTTTTTTTAACGTTCTGGGGGCTAGGCCCCACCTGTCAGTCGACCAGGGGGCCGATGCGGGTTACGGGCGCTGGGTGCTAACGGGCACAGCCCGACCGGGCGCTGGCCCACGGGGGCGCACCCGACTGGGCGCCGTGGGGCGGCTGGTGGGCGCGGGCGCCAGCGCACCGGCGTGGAGCTCCGGCGGCTGCGACAGGGAGGAGCATGGGGAGGGCGGCGACTGCCGACACGCAGCAGGGCGGCCGTAGACGGACGATGGGCGCGCGAGGCCACGGCGAGTGGGGCGGAGGCTCCTCAGCGCGAGACAGGGCGGGCGCTCGCAGGTGGGCGGCGATGAGGTGCAGGCCGGCGTGGCGGAGGCCCGGGGGGCTAGAAGCGGAGGAGGGGCACGGGGCGACGGCGTTCGGCCGGCCGGCCGCGGTAGGCGGAGGCAGGCACCGGAGTTGGGAAGGCCGGCACGTGTGGTGATGGGCACGGCTTCGGGAAGGGCGAACGCGAGCTCAGTCGCGGGGGTTCGGCGGAGCGCTGAGCGCGTGTGTTCGGTGACGGGGGAAAGAGGAGAGACCGGGGGCCTCACCGAGCAGCGTAGGGCACGGGCCAGTGGCGGGTCGAGGAGGAGGACGGGGACGGCGTTCCGGCGACGACGGAGGATCTCTGGCGAATGGCGCTCGGCGACAGTGGTTCGTGGAGGCGTCGAGGTCGGTGGACCACGTCGAGGAGGAGGACGATGAAGACGGCGGTGGTGGAGACGACAACGTCCGGGGCGAGCGCGGTGACGGCGGTCCTCAGGCAGGGGGGAGGGGGCTCCGGGCGGCGTCTTGGCTCCGGCATGGATCGAGCCCCCGATCCAGATCGGACCGGGAGGGGAGAGAAGAGACGTGGGGAGTGGGGGGGGGGGAGCGTGTGGTCGGGGGAGTTAGGGTTTTCCCCCTGGTAGGGATATGGAGGGGGGTTGAGCCGGTTGGTGGGTTGGCCGGCTGGGCCGTCTGGCCCAGTTGGCCAGGGGGGGTCCTTTTATTCATCTTGTTTTATTTTACCCTTTATTTATTCTATTACTTTTAGTTGCTATTTATTCTAGTGATAACAAAATACCAAAGTGGCACCTAAATTGATGTTACCAATTATGCCACTGCCTCATAAATTTGCTAAACAAAATTAAATAGTTTTGTAATTATTTAATATTTAAAGTATTTAAATAATAGTTTTTGCTACTGTTTTATTCATCTCATAGTTTTTAAGCATTTTATAATAGTGTGGTTCCTTCACCTATAATTATCTGTGCAATATTTTGCACAACCCGAACATTTTAGTTTTATTGTTTGAAAACTTTTGTTGTTTGTTTTTATTTTAAAATTTGAATTCGAACGGGATTGAATCATCGGGAGATTAACAACAGTAACCGAGGTGACGTGGCATCATTAGGAGTGGGTTACTGTAGCTTAGTTATCCGGGCGTCACATGGATGTCACACCAATAACAATTGATCACTCAAGTAACATCACATTGAAAGGGGGTCATTACAACCTAGCATGGAGTCTGTAATGGGGAAGGAAGAAGGAGTGGTGGTCATGGAGTCGGCGGCCTACTGGCGGCTCCTTCGGTGGCTTCCTTTTCAGCCTTCCTTCTAGGTTGCAATGGATAGAGATGGGGCTTGGCACAACCCCCTAACGCCTTCTTGACGTGACGTATATGGCCGCTTGATTGTTGGGGGAGATCAGAATTCTCTATGTGCCGAGGACTAGGTTTGAAGATGTTTTTGCAATTGGCTCCACGTGTCTCTTCAATGTATGTAGCTTCTCTCCTTTGATCCAAGGGATCTAAATGAGCCTTATTCTCTCCTAATACCCTCCTTGGTGGTCAAGGAAGTAGTAGGAACAAACAGGGACGAAATAGGTGAAGAATGGTAGTACTTATGGCTGGTTTCGCAACCCAAATTGCATGGTAAGAGCGCTGGTACCGAATCTAGTCTTGTCATCTGGAGTTCCGAGTGGAGTTCCGGATTTTGGTCGTCATTTCCTCATACGAACTCCGATTTTGATGTTCTTGGGCTTGTTGGATTCGTATGGATGATCCTGATAGTCTCCTAGTATTTGATCTTCAATTTGGGTTTCATTTTTGCAAATTCCATGGAAAGCCTTTATCTAGTTTGTAATTTCTCTATATTGTTTCCAACCTTGGACCTTTCATTGTATTAAGTCCATGGGAGTTTCAAATCACCTACGAACACCACACAAAAAATAACTAACAAAACTAAAGCCTATGCTGTGATCACATTAAAATGGATGCTTACAGAAAGTCATGTGTAATGCTCACGTTACAGGACTACTGCTTAATCCGCAAGGCAAACTTAGGATAATTACCCATCTAAAAGGATTTCCTTTTCAACTGAACCCTCTGCTTAGGAATCTGAAAATTTCTCATTAAAAGCTTATTATTAGGAAAACAGTCATCCGATCGATGCCCCAAAAGATAGCAAAAAGTGCAAGAAAATAAGGAGGCCCAATTACTTGAGATGTACCCCAATGCTATACACATCAAACAATTACTCTCCACAAAGATCCTTTGTTGGGCCAAGCCCACACAAGGCTGGCATGGGGTCTGCATAGAGTGACATTGCACACACATATTACTTGGGCATGTATGGGTCATTTGATTCGTGTCATAGCAAATGATGCACTTGCCTAATCGTTTGAAGATAGTCCTTGGTCGGAATATTGAGTAATCAAGGGTATCCGAAATATCCAGATTCGAGTAAACAGCTTCCTGATGATCAAGGATAGACTCCAACAATGAGTTTGACAAAGAATTATAATAATTGGCCAAAATGTTAACTCCTAGAAATTTCTTGATGGGCATAGCAAAGTCCTGCACAATTAACGGATTTGCATGCAATTCACATGACCCAAGTTAAAGCTCACCAGAGACACCCGCCTGCACGACGGAGTCCGTTGACGGGAAGAGAAATCCAACGAGCCAAAAAGGTTTTTTTCAATCACATCCATGAGCATGGGCATGATCATAGTTGATCCCAAATTTAGCTACTTCTAAGGTAGTCTGATTATCCTGAGAAGCATTGACCTTGAGAAAATCTAGTTTCGCTACATTGAGAACCCTCAAGTGTTTCAGAATTAGCAAACCACGAAGGATCCCAAGGACGAGAAATATAATCATTTGCATGAGAGCCACGATGCAGATGAAAATGACACATAAAGTCTAGCCAAAAGTGATCTTTAAGATCATAAATGAACGTCCAACTCAGTTTTAAGCAACCAAAAACCAGAAACTAAAATCACTGACTTGAAGCACATGAAAAATCCTTGGCCAAACCACCAATATGATATTACAAAGCAAGTCCCACAAATTCCTCCGAGAGCATGAAGGAGGCCGAAGAGAAAGAAATCAGAAGGTGAAACTCTCCTGAACCAAGCTAGGGATAGGAGTGAACCGTAGAGGCGAAGAGATAATACACCTGATATACTACATTGAGTCTTGGGGAGAAATCCCAGTGGAGGAGGCTCTCCTTGGCCAGCCGGTTGGCTAGATCTTTCCTTCCCTTCTTGTAGAGGTTTGGTTGTAAACTCGGTTCTTTGATCAACTCTTTGGTCGGTCAATTCAATGTGAACATATGGTACTAAATGCTACAGTTTTTCTTCCCTTTTACTCACTGTCCGGAAATACTTGTCATTAAGATGGATGTATCTAGATGTATTTTAGTTGTAGATACATCCATTTTCATCCATTTTGATGACAAGTAATTTCGGACGGAGGGAGTATGTGCCATAATCATGGAATACCTTCCCTTTTCTTCACTTACGTGCTAAATAGCCATATCCACCCAACGAGGAACATAGTACCACCTACACCACTACCACTATCCGCCACTTGCTCCATTGGTTGCGACCAAGTGAAATGTAGTGTATCACACCACTTCCCCAGTTTCGTCCGTAATATCGCGGACTAGGACATAATCCTTGTTTTATATGGATCATTCATACTAGATATTTCTAATGGAAGCAAATGTGTTGCCTCATTTCATTAATTAAGAAAAGTAGAATGGTCTAATTTATCATGAGAAATTGGCCAAAAACCATACAGATCTGCTCAATCACCTAGTTCCCACGACAAGGACAATGATTCACCGCAAAAGCCATCCCACAGAACCCCACGCGGAGTACTTACAAAAAGCACCGAGTGAGAAATCCATTCTTGAAACTATTAATACTCCATGGAATATCTTGCTAATGTATTCATGGTGATATTTTTTAGGGTGTCATCCATGGAGTATCTTGGAAGGGCTGTCACCTTGCCCACCATGGTGACACTTTTCATTGATGTTTGACCTTCCTCACATTTTTTTTAGAGTACGCAAATTGCGTACTGTATTTTTGTAACCTTCCTCACATTGAGGACGTGATTCAGTCACTGTGTGACCGAAGGAGGCACGACAAGGATGCATTTGTCCTGTGTTAATTCACGTGGACGGAACTTGGTCTCAAATTATCAGATCACACAATTGTACGACGTACGTACATGCGGGTTGATCAGATGAGCCGTTCGGCCTGAGAAGAAGAAACGCACGCTCCGACGCTCGGCTCGGGTGCCCCACTCGATGGACTGTTATCGTCACTATTTTTTTTTGGTGAATACGCTTAGCCTGTTATCGTCACTATTACAGTATAATTACTTAAGTGCACCCACCTACACCTACCCTCGCACAAACACGCGGTGCTGGAGTTCAATCAGGGGCGGGCCCACGTTGGCCCAGCAGGTAGCCCATGACACCGGGTAAAAAACTACCTTACCTTATACATATAGAGCCCACAAAGGCCTGGACACCCCTAAATTTCCTAATGGGACACCCCCGTACATACAAAACGGCCACAACTAGCCAACAAGGCCCGGCCTGGTAGCAGCTTAGCACGCCCTGGTGAAAGCCCAGGCCGAGGCATCGATCCATCTATACGTACAGTACGTGGATTCGCGTATCGCCTTGCCTGTTCGTCTACTCGCCGCTCGGCCGATGCGCTTCGTGGCCTGTCGCCTCGTCGCCCTCGACCCCTTGCCTGTTCATCTACTTCGCCAGATCCCTACAATTCGCCCAATCAGTGAAGGTATGTTGCATCAGACCCCAATTCGCTGTGTGTGTCTGCCTCTATTTCAATTCCCAAATTCTGCTCTAATTCTTAATTTGTTTGTCTAACCCTAGGAAATTAGGGCTATTCGCTAAGACTAAAAATTTTGACTGCATTGGCTATTGTAGTGGTCAGTGGATGAGTGAAGAAGAATACTGCAATATTCTAGGAGTAGGACGGCTGGAAGCACCGGCAAGGCAGCAACATGTCAAGTAAGTTTTATTTTACAGCTATGCAATTGCAGTTCATGTTATGTATGTATACACATTATTCTTAGTTTTTTTTCCTTTTGTGAAAAAACTTAATTATCTAAATAATTACAAATTGCAGGAGAAGCTCAGTTTATGGAAAGGTTTCTAAAAAAGAGGAGAACCATAGTGCAAGATGAAGGCCCGTCACACGAACATAATCAGAATGATGCCTCGATCACGCCACTGTCGGTCGAACAAAATGATGTCCCCTCACCACATGAACAGGTTGATGTCCCAGCCCCGCCATCACCACCTGGACAGAATGATGCCTCCACACATGAACCTAATTCTGCCAATAATACAAGGAATTTATTTCAAGTTGAAGAAGAGATCAATTGGGAAGAAGAAATTAAATTTGATCCAGGTAAAAGGAGAAGTATAGATGAGTATCATCCGAATCTGAGAGATATGGTAAGAAGGAAATATTTGGCCAATGGACCTTGTCAGCCTCGTACTGGTGATTTTAAAGTAACAGAAATATGTGGTAGAGATAGAAGGTTCGTTCGGGAATGGTTTGATGAGTTTGAGAGCTGGCTTGAGTATAGCGAGTCTGAACACAAAGCATATTGTTTTTGTTGTTTCTTATTTAGACCACGCAAGAAGAAAGAAGCTGGATATGATGCATTTGTTGCAAATGGTTGGTCAAGTTGGAATAAAAAATATAGATTAAAGGAGCATGTAGGAGACATCAATAGTGCTCACAACCAAGCAAAAAGAGATTGTGATGCTTTGCAAAAACGAAAGCAACACATTTATGTTGCTCTGAATAACCAAAGTAATGCTGAGAGGATTGCTTATTATACTCGACTAAATGCCTCAATTGATGTTGCTAGAGTGTTACTGAAGCAAGGGTTGCCTTTCCGTGGCCATGATGAGTCCGAGGAGTCTCTCAATAAAGGCAATTTCATGGAATTTCATGCTTACACAGCAGAGCAAAATCCAGCTGTAAGAAAAGTTGTGGCCCATAATGCTCCAGGTAATAATCAGTTGACTTCTTCAAAGATTCAGAAGGACATAGCTGAATGTTTTGCAAAGGAAATATTACATTCGGTTCTTCAGGAAATTGGAAATGATGTATTTTCTTTGTTGGTTGATGAGTCGAGGGATGTGGCTGGTAAAGAGCAAATGGCAGTGGTATTGCGGTATGTTGGTAAATGTGGAAGTGCTATAGAGACATTAGTTGGCCTTACTCATGTGAAGGAGACATCCTCCAAGTATCTCAAGTCTGCCATTGATGACTTATTTGCAGAATATAAATTAAGTTTCAAACAAGTTAGAGGTCAAGGATATGACGGTGCTAGCAATATGAGAGGTGAGTTCAATGGCTTGCAATCTTTAATAATGAGAGAGAACCCCACAGCATATTACGTTCATTGTTTTGCACATCAGCTTCAGTTAGTTGTTGTGGCTGTTGTTCATAAGCATAAATGCATTGGTAATTTTTTTGATATGATCTCGGTCTTGTTGAATGTTGTCTCTGGATCATCAAAAAGAAAAGACATGATTCGAGACAAATATAAAGAACAAGTGTGTGAAGCTTTAGGTTGTGGACTATTGAAAAGTGGGACAGGATTAAATCAAGAACTAGCTCTTCAAAGACCTGGAGACACTCGATGGAGTTCTCACTACAGGACTCTTAAGAGTTTGATTGATATGTTCCCTACAATTGTCAAAGTGCTAGAATATGTGGAAGAGGAAGACAGGGATGATACAAATAGAAGGCAAGCATGTGGTCTTCTTGTTTATTTCCAGTCTTTTGATTTTGTGTTCTACTTACAGCTTATGTCCACCATACTGATAATCACAAACACATTATCATTGGCTCTACAATGGAAGAATCAAGACATTGTGAATGCCATTAATTGTGTGAATTCAACCAAAGCCTCTTTGAATGATCTAAGGAGAGATGGATGGGATTCTGTCCTACATGAAGCATATGCCTTTTGTGACAAGCATGACATTTCCAAGTTGGAAATGGAAGACCAATATGTGAATCCAAAGAAGCCACGGCAAAAAACAGGTATCACTAATAGGCATCATTATGAAGTGGACTGTTTTAATGATGTCATTGATTGGCTTCTTCAAGAACTTGATAATCGCTTCAATGAGAAAAATTCTGAACTACTTGTCTGCTCGGCGGCTTTGAGTCCAATTGAATCATTTCGTGATTTCAATTTAGAGCATTTGATGAGTCTAGCCAAACTTTATCCAAAAGATTTTGATGATGGAGAACTCAGGGACCTTAGACATCACCTTCGTCTTTACATTACTGATGTCCGAGCAGATGATCGCTTCTCTGGTTTAAGTAATATTTGTGAGCTCTCTCAAAAAATGGTGGAGACAAGGAAACATATTGTATATCCCTTGGTTTATCGACTTTTGAAGCTAGCACTAGTATTGCCTGTTGCCACTGCTACAGTTGAGAGATCTTTTTCAGCTATGAGAATTGTGAAGACATATTTGCGCAATCGTCTTGGCGACGACGCCTTGAAGTACAACCTTATTTGTTATGTGGAGAAAAGCGAAATGAGGAAGGTTACAAATGATGCAGTAATTGATCGCTTTGAGGCCATGAAAGAACACAGGAAACCATTTTAGAAAGGTAATGGTTTTAACTTACTTATTGCACAACTGTAATTAATATGTGCTAAGTGGTTTTTTTAAATGGTTTTGTTTTTTGATTTGCAGGCAATCAAGATCTAGTGTTGCATTTTCTCAGCATCGGTTATACTTTATTCATAATTTGGACACTTTGATTCTCATTTACTATTCAATTTCCAGCAATCAACTAATATTTCGAGCGAACTATTTGTTTTGGACCTTTGGCAATCATATTCATCGGCATACCGTATTCTAGGTATATTGTACGTACTGTTAAGTGTATTACTTCTATCTAGATTATGACTTGATATCCACATATATGTGATATACATGGGACCCCGGGTCATTTTTGTCCTGGGTCCGCCCCTGAGTTCAATTCCGCGTTGGCGATCAAATAAATGATGCACCGCAGGCCAAAACTTTGTCATCTACGACCCTTGTGCTTCCCATACCACGGACAGGGCACCAGTATCTCCATCTCGCGTACGTACGTACGTACTACTCCTAGATGAATGTAGAGTGCGCCTCAAATACCAGGACCAGTTCACACTCCACAACAAATTGCTCTGACAACTAGATATTCTTCGTCCCCCCCCCACACATTAGAAATCTAGCAGACGACGTGTCGCCACATTCGCGATATATAACTACCGTGAGCTAGCTGGGCACTGCAAGTTTGATCACCACGCGCACACCCACGCCACTACACACACTCTCTCTGTCTTGGCCGCGACAGAGTGTCTCCCGCCCGGCCCGCGCGATGCCAGCCTCCTCCTGGTTCCACAAGCTCAGGGGGAGGAGCGCAAGGAAGGCCAAGCGATCGCTCGCGTGTCCGCCGAGTCCGACGCGCGGCTCCTCCGCCGACGCCTTGCCGGAGTGGACGGACCAACAGACAAGCCAGCAGCGCCGGCCACCCGCGCTTCCACCGGCGGCGTGTGCCGGCTACTCTCCAAACAGAGCCTCCTACTACTTTCCGAGCGCGGACCGGGGAGCGCTCCGGTGCATCGCCCCGCGCGGCGCCGACAACGACGACGGCGCGGCCTTGGACGTCCGTGTCGACGTCATCCATAGCCGCGCCGGCAGGCTCGGCGGCATAGACGCGCCTCCGGCGACGGCGACGCCGGAGCTCAACCTTCGGCGCATCGTCACGAGGCCCGCCGCCAAGAACGACCCCGCGGAAGGCGTCGCCGTTAGCAGCAGCGCCGGCACCCCCACCTCGGCTGCCACGACGCCGACCACCTGCAGGGCGCGGGGGTTCCACGTGAAGCCGGCCGGCAGGCGGCGTCGGCGCGGCCACGACGACAAAAGTGCCCGGAAGGAAAAAACAGCCGAGGACGCGGGCAGCAGGAGACGGCGGTGGCTGTACGAGAGCCTGGTGGTGGTGAAGACATCGTCGGACCCGGAGAGGGATATGGCGGAGAGCATGGCGGAGATGGTGGCGGCCAACCGCATACGGTCATCGGAGGACCTCGAGGAGCTGCTGGCGTGCTACCTCGCTCTCAACGCCGCCGAGCACCACCGCGCCGTCGTTGCCGCGTTCCGCCGTGTCTGGCTTCACATCGCCGGCCAAAGAATGTGCCACCTGCGACACTAAGGCCACAAGCTGCCTGCACCGCAGGCGAACTACTCCTAATTCCTAAACACCTCTGAATTCCTTACGAATCACAATGCACTTTCGTGTCTCATGCATGGATGAGGATGCATCATGCATGCATGGTGTGTGTGCTCATCATAATCATATCATTGACCGGTTGATCGACTCATGGTCATGGTCCAAGTAGGAGTATATTCTTGCGAAATCGTGTTGCGTTCTAGACTTGAAGGCTAGCAGCTTGCATTCTGTCAAGTTGACACAACTTTCTTTCTTTTGCGTCTCTCGAACTTTCATCGGTTGGTGGTAATCTCTCTGGTCCTGGCACGGCCTTGTGAGGCTGAAGAATGGAACAGCACGCCCACGATATGCGCACCCCACTCTAGCTTCAAAGGCGGATTAGATGCCTCCTTTACAGCTCGATCCGTGCGCTGGGATAATTCAATGGGAATTCCGCTGTTTATCACTTTGCCGGTCCAAGAATTCCGTGTGATTACCCAATAAGAGCATCTCCAACAGCCGCGCTAAGCGCGGCGCGCAAAAAATCTGTTTGCCGCGCGCGCTTCGGCTGGTTTAGCGCGCCCGCCTGCGCTGGTTCCAGCAGCCGCGCTATAATGCAGCGCACTATGAGCCTCGCTAAGTGAGTGGTGCACCCCGGAAACCAGGATGGCTCCTTTCCCCTCCCTCTCTGCCTCACCCTCCCCCTCCTCCCCCCCTTGCCCCGGCCTCCCCGCTCCCCGTGTTGGCTCGCCGGTCGCTTCCCGGTCCTCCCCCCTCGCCTAGCAGGTGGGCTTTCTCTCCCCTCCCCTGGCTCCCCGCGGGTGGGGTTTTCCCTCCGGTCCTCTCCGCTGCCGGCGCTCGGATCTCGTTTTTGGGCCCTCTCGTCCGATGAGGAGATCTCGCTGTCGCCGGTTCCCTCCGCCTGTGGTCTCGTGCCCGCTGCTGGGGGGGCGGTGGTGCATCCCGCCGTTCCTCGTTCTCGCAAGTTCGCCCCTGGTGGCCGGGGTCGGCCGGCGGCTGCCTCTTCTTCGTCGGATGAGGGCTGGATTCGGGTGTCTCGACGGCGGCGTAAGGTTAGTATGTTTGCTACTCCGTCGCTTGGTCTCGGGGTCCTGGGCAGGGCGCCTGTCGGGGAGCTTGGTGGCTCCCCTTCCATCTCTCCATCGTCCTCTGCGGCGCCCGCGTCGCCGGCGGCGGCGGCGGCGGGGGCGCTGGTGGCTTCGTGTAACCTAGATCTAGCTCTCTCCGCGGCGGCCACCGGGCCGCGGGCCGTCCCCTTGGGTGGGCCTGCTGGGCCGTGTGGTTTGCCGCCATCTGGTGGGCCTACCTTTCCCCCCCTCCCCCCCCCCCTCTTTCTTCAGTGACACATTTCCCTCCTCTGGGTCCGTCCGGCCCAGTTGGGCCCATCTCCCTAGTTCCTGCTCCCCAGCCTCGCTTGGCCCTTGTTGCGAGTCGGGCCCCGGTGGGCACGGCTCGGACGGGCTATTTATGGATCCCCCGCGGCTCTCTCTCCCCTTTGCTAGGGTTTCCGGCTTCCGCTTCCGATCTGCGCCGCCACCGTCTCCCCATTCGTCGCCTCATTAGATCCTCCCCTCCTCCACCCCTCCTTCTTCCTTTTGCGGCGGTGATCTCCATGGACAAGTCGCGCGGCTCTTCTTGCGAGGCGCCCTCGGGCAACAAGCGCCGCCGTGAGGACTCCCCTTCTGCCGCGGTGGATCTGGAGCTCGAGGCTTCGCTCCGCTCCAAGTTGGAGGCGAAGCAGGCGGCTCGTGACCGCGTGGCCCGGGCTCCAGGACAGCGCTCGGAGAGGGTGGGTGCGCTTGGATCCGGCCCGCAGGGTTCTGGATCTGGCCACTCTCCATCTCCGGCGCTGGATCCGTGGGAAGCGGTGGTGGCTTCTGGCGGCGGTGTGTCCTCTTCGTCTTCCTCCCTTCCTGCTCAGGGTGGGGGTCGCGGTCCTGACGCTCTGTCGCGCCCTCCCCCTCCGCCCCGTTCCGCTGGGGTGGGTGCGGGCTTTCGGCTGCCGCCTCGGTCCTTCGCGGGGCCGGCGCGTCGGCCGCCCGGTCCGGCTTCTGGGGCGCCTCCTCCTCCTGGGATGGGTGACGGGATCCTCCCCCCCCCCCCCGCCTCCTACGCACTCCCGCCCTCCCTCGGCCTCCCAGTCCAACCCCTCGGCGCTCACGTGTTTCGCCTGCCACAGGCCCGGACATTTCCAATCTCGCTGCACCAACCCTCCATTTTGCTTGATCTGTCGTTCTGATGGTCACCTTACGGTCAACTGCATGGCTAGGCAGAAACCTCCCGCGGTCATCCAGTTTGGTTCGGGTCTTCCTGGCTGCTCCTTTTTCGCGTTTGATGGTGACCTTCCTGTTCGGGAGGTGGCACCTGCTCTGTCTAATGCTGCGATTGTTACGGTCAAGGATCAAAAGATCTCGCCTCATACTCTTCTAGAGGGGCTTCGCATTTGGGATGAGGCTGGATGGGACTGGCAAGTGGTGCAGCTATCTGATTTTGAGTTTTCGGTGGTGTTTCCTTCCAAAGAATGTTTGCGGATGATTGCCTCATGCACTAGCTTTACCCTTCCCCTCAATCAACTGGTGGTTTCTGTTAAAGCGGCTTCTTGCAGTGGTACGGCGGTCAGGCCACTCTCTCAAATCTGGGTTCTGATTGATGATTTGCCTGCTGCTCTCCGTTCGTCTGCTTTTCTCCTGCCTTTTGGGGTGCTGATTGGGAAGCCCATCGAAGTGGATGAAGATTCTCTGAACAAGGTGGGGCCTGCTAGGATGAAGGTTTGGGTTCTGGATCCTGAAAAGGTGCATGGCTTGATTGATATCTTCCCGTCTCCCAATGGTATCAAGCTTCGGGTGCGGGTGGAGGGGGCGGCTACCTCTTAGTCTTCACCTCCCCCCCTCCACCTTCTCTCCCTTCGGATAAGCATGACAAAGAGGGGGATGGATCACAGGGTGGCCCCAATCAGAGCAATGGGTCTAACCTCCGCTTCACCCAGTCTGAATGGGATGGTCTGGCAGACTCTGAACGTGAATTGTTTCAATCTCAAGCTCCCTCTGGTGTTGCTCCTCATGATGATTTGGTGGTCCCGTCTGATGCTCCCAAGGTTCCTGCTGTTGGTGCTGATACATTGAAGTTTCCGCCCTGCTCTGCAACCCCCGTCTCTGGTGCCTGCTCCAACCTTCCTGCTCGCCCGCTCTCCCCCACTCGATCTGGGATTGAAGATCTCCCGGCCTCTCCGGTTCGCGATGTGGTGGAAGCCCAATCCCTTCGGAAGAAGAAATCCTCAGTGCGCAAATTCTCGGCTAAGAGCCGGAACTCTTCGGGTTCGAAACAATCTGTGGCAGGGATCTGTCGGCGTCTTGATCATGATTTGGGCTCTATGTCACGCTCGGACCACCATGTGGGATCTCCTGCGGCGCGGTCGCCTGCGATCCGTTCCCCTATGTCCACGGCGTGCAAAGGCAGGCTGGTGGCGAATTCTGGTGTCCCTATTCTGGAGCGGGCTGAAAAACGTGCTGCGGCGAAGGATCTTCCCCCCACAGGTACTCCCCCCGTTCCCCCTGCTGATGTTTCACCGGTTCGATTGGTTCTTCCTTCTCTTTCGGATGATCATCTTTTAAATATTATGTCGGATGTGGGGGTGGTGGTTGATTCTTCTGTTGGCTCTCCTAGTTCTCTTTTTCAGTTATTCGGGCTAACGAGATGGCTCAGGCTGCCATTGCCAAAGCCAAAGAGGCAGTTGCCTCTCGGCCAGGGGCGTCTAGTAGTGGTTCGGCTATGGACGCGGGCGCTGGTAGTCGCCAGCCCCAATCCAACTTGTCTGAAAGGGGCATCAATAAACGTGCTAAACCCTGCGTGGCTCCTTGCAGGTCAAGCCTTCGTATCAAAAATCTGTCATATAAATGAGGGCGCTATTCTGGAACATTAGGGGGTTCGGTGCTAGGGGGCGCCGTGACCAACTTAAAGATCTGGTTCGTTCTAACTCGATTGATTTTATGGGGCTGGTAGAAACTTTCAAGGAATCCTTCTCCCCTAGTGAATTGTCGGCTATTGTGGGCATGGACAAATTCTACTGGAACTTTTTACCTGCTGTGGGGCACTCGGGCGGAATTTTGATAGGGGCCAACAAAGATATTTCTGATTTTGTCGCTTTTGACCATGGGATATTTTGGGCCAGCGTTGTTCTCTCCCTTAAAGCTCAGAACACTCTTTGTGAGTTTATCGTCGTCTATGGCCCTGCGGATCACTCCCTGTCTCCTTTATTCCTTAACGAGCTATCGCTGAAGATCGATGCCTGTACCTTACCGATGGTTATCGGGGGAGACTTTAATCTGCTACGGGGCCCTAATGATAAAAGTAATGATATCTTCTCCTAGCCGCTGGCTAATGCCTTTAACGATTTCATTAGTGCCAATGCTATTCGTGAGCTACCTCGGGGGGGAGCTCGTTTTACCTGGTCTAACCATCAGACAATTCCTATTAGATCGGTGCTTGACAGAGTTTTCTTATGTCCCAGGTGGGATTCCTTATTTCCTAGGGCCTCTCTTTCTGCGAAATGCATTATCGGGTCCGATCATGCCCCCCTAATTCTTGATGATGGCTCCGGTAGCTTCAGACCTCTGGCTAGATTCCAATTTGATGCTTCCTGGTTGGCGGTAGATGGCTTTGTTGATTTGGTTGCGTCGAAGATCTCCCTTTCTCTAGCTACTAATGCTCACTCTTTTGGGCCTCTAGATGATTGGCATGCGTGTTCCTATAACTTGCGTAAATTCCTCAGAGGTTGGGCTCGGAACCGTGCGACAAAGGATCGTCGTACCAAATCCTTCCTTGAGGACCCTGTCGCTGGATCGTGCGGCTGATTCGATTGGGCTTTCCGAAGATGGTTGGGCGGTTCGGTATAATCTTGAGGCAGCCTTATTGCAGCTTCACCATCAGGCTGAGATTTACTGGCGCCAACGGGGGGCTCTTAACTGGACTCTAAAAGGTGACTCCCCTACGGCGTATTTCTTTGCGATCGCGAACGGCAGGCGTAGACGATGCGACATTAATAGCCTGCGAATTAACAGTGTTGTATCATCGGAGCATTCAGTTATTATGGCCCATGTGGTGGATTTCTTCTCATCTCTACTGGGGGCTAAACCTCCATCGGGCCTTTCTATAGCTCCCTCCCTCTGGGACTTTGGCTTTAAAATCTCTCCCGAGGAGAATGCCTCCTTGATGATCCCCCTCTCTGATCAGGAAATCTGGGAGGTCGTTAACTCTGCTAATCCCAATGCAGCTTCTGGGCCAGACGGCTTTTCTATTCCTTTCTTTCGAAAATTCTGGCCACAGTTGAAACATCTGGTCTGTAATGTTATCCAAGGGTTTTGCCTTGGCACTGTTGATATTTCTCGCTTGAATTATGCTGTGATTACCCTAATCCCCAAGGTTAAGGGTGCTAATGTTATCTCCCAATTCCGTCCTATTGCTTTGATTAACAATTTTGCCAAATTCCCGGCTAAAGGCTTTGCGAATCGTTTGTCGCCGGTGGCCCATAGAGTTATTAGTTCCTTTCAATCTGCTTTTATCATAGGGCGTTTTATCCTGGACGGTATCCAATCCCTTCATGAGATTGTTCACGACCTCCACGTGTGGAGAGCTAAAGCGGTTATCCTTAAGTTAGATTTCGAGAAAGCCTACGACTCTGTGAGCTGGTCCTTCCTCAAGCAGGTCCTTCTTGCTAAAGGCTTCGACGGTGCCTATGTTCATCGTATCATGCAGATGGTCTCGGGTGGCCATACTGCGGTCTCGGTTAATGGTGCCGTTAGTAATTTCTTCGCTAATGGTAGGGGTTTGCGCCAAGGGGACCCTGCCTCCCCCGTTCTCTTCAATTTTGTGGCCGATGCCTTCTCGTGCATGCTTTCTAGGGCGGCCCGTTGTGGGCACATTACCCCTGTAATCTCCCATCTACTTCCGGAAGGTGTTTCCCACTTGCAGTACGCAGATGATACAATTATCTTGGTGGAGTTGGATGACTCCTGCATTGCTAATCTTAAATTCATCCTGTTATGTTTTGAAGCTGTTTCGGGTCTCAAGATTAACTTCGCCAAAAGTGAGGTCTTGGTCACAGGTGTGGCTGAGACGGAAGCCCTGCGGGTTGCCAGGCTCCTGAACTGTTCTTTGGGCTCTTTCCCCTTTAAATACCTAGGCCTTTCTATCTCTCCGGGTGTGCTCCATGCTAAAGACTTTGCTCCGGCGGTTGCTAAAGTGGGGAACAGGGTGCTTCCTTGGAGAGGCAGATATAACACTAACGCTGGCAAAGTCGCTCTAATTAACTCATGCTTATCCTCTCTTCCTATGTTTCTTATGGGCTTCTACCTTCTCAAGGATGGTGTGCACGCTGGCTTTGACAAACATAGGGGAGCCTTTTATTGGAATTCTGCAGATAATAAACGGAAATACAGATTAGTCAAGTGGCAGCTTATGTGTAGGCCTAAAAACCGTGGTGGGTTAGGTATTATCAATACCCGAGTGATGAACTTATGTTTGCTTATCAAGTGGTGGTGGAAAATTTTAACTGTTGGGCCCGACTCGCTCTGGCTTTCGATTTTTAAGGAGAAATACTTTCCCCTCTCTAACCCGCTGTTTGCCACCGCGAGACGCGGCTCTCAATTTTGGAAATCTCTCGTCAAAGTTCGACCTATTTTCCTAGAGCATGTTAAATTTAATGTTGGCAACGGGACGTGCGTCCGCTTCTGGCTGGACTGGTGGACGGGAGATGCCCCCCTTGCTGAGCGCTTTCCGATTTTGTTTTCCTACTGTCCTAACCCGGCTATCTCCGTCGCGGAGGTTGCGGCTAATCACTAGGATTTGGCCTTTCGTCGGGCCCTGTCTCCTGAAGAGTTGGAAGACTGGCAAAGTCTCTCTGCCCTCTTCCCCTTGCTCTCGGAGTCGGCCGACGAGGTTGTCTGGCCCCACTCGGCCTCTGGTAGATTTTCGGTCAAGTCGCTTTATTCTAGACTTATTGGTGGTATTTCTTCTTCCAGATTTTCTTGTGTTTGGAAGTCCAAAGTCCCTCCTAAGATTAAAATTTTCCTTTGGCAAGATTTTCGTGGTCGCCTGCCGACTGCTGACCAGATTAAAAAATGCAATGGGCCTGGCTCTGAATTCTGCCATTTATGTGGGGCTTTGGAAAACTCGGATCACATTTTTTTTCAATTGCGTGCTGGCCAAGTTGGTTTGGTGTTGTGTCAGAACGTGGCTCCAGGTCCCTTGGAACCCCTCCTCCTTCTCCGATATCCGTACTCTAGCCAATGCTTTGGTTGGGGTCACCAAGAGGGTGTTTTGGGTTGGCCTGGGCGCCTTATGTTGGGCCTTATGGACCACTAGGAACAAGTTTACTATTGAACATATCTTCCCATCCAAGCCTGCTGACGTTCTTTTCAAATCATGTATATTGTTGCAGCAGTGGAGATCATTGACTAAGGAGGCTGAGCGGGATGCCCTGGACCTTCTCATCAACAAAATTCGGGCTTCGGCATCTCACATCTCCAGTCGGGACCATGCTGTCTAACCCTGGTGGGCTGTTTGCGGCGTTTAAGACTCTTCTTCCCGGCCTGCGTGCCGTGTATGGCAGTTGCCTGTATCCTTCTTCCCTTGGCGACTCTTTTTATATTCCCTCCTTGCGCTATGTGTTTCTCTCAGTACTGTTATCCTGTTTGGTCTTGTGTGACACTACTGTGTGGCTTTATTTATAAAGTCGGGCTATGGCCTTTTCTCTAAAAATAATGCAGCGCACGCGCGTCGCTCCAGCAGAGCACAAAAATACAGCGCGCGCGCGCCGCATAAACCACATATACATTTGAAAGAAGATGAGCAAAAATGATCAAACAAACAAAATAAATCAATAATAAATAGTTCAATGTCGTTATCATTACAACTCAAACAAATAGTTTATCGTCCAGTACAACAACTAATGCAATAAACACAAGAAATAGTTCATGAACAATACAATGTCGAATGCAGATATCATCAATCTGTTATGGGCATCAATCCTATCTCTCCAAATTTTCTCCCGACCCATAACCGAACCATCGTGCTTCGGTTTTTTATTGATATGCATAGCTAGGATCATTGCAAGATCCTCCTCCTCTTCCATATCAAATTCTTCTTCGGAAGAATCATACGACGAACTCATCTACAATGTTCAATACTATACTATAAAAACTACAATTCAAAACATGCACCAAATTCATGAAGTTTGAGCAATACATACCTTGTAGGCGTTTTGTCAAACACCTTGCGGGTGCGCCGCGGCAGCGAGCGCTCGGGCGTTGTTCCTCGGACGACGGAGGCGCGCGAGCGCCGGCGGGACTAGGAGGGGATGGGGCGGAAGCGCGGGCGCGCGAGGATAGGCCGGGGAAGCCTGAACGGTCGCTGGGGGGCGCGGGCGGCGGCGGCGGCGCGGCCGGACGGGGGGGGGGGGGGGAGTGGGAGAGGAAGTGCGGGCGCGAGCGCTCGAGTGTGCCGCGCGCTGTAGCGGGCGCCTGAAATACACCGCGCGGGTAAGTGTTTTCGACCGCACGCCCAATCCGTTATAGCGTGCGCGCCGTTTTTGAGCGCCCGCTGGAGTGACCCGCCGCGTTGCGCGCGCGCTAAAACGGCCTAATTTACGACGCGGCGCTAGTTTAGCACGGCTGTTGGAGATGCTCTAATGATAGATAGTTGTGTTGTACTGCTGACCAGCTATACCATCAGCAACCTCTATAGCCAATTACTTGACTTAGACGGATTCATCACAAACAAAAATAAAATACCATTTTACAGCAAAAATTAAAAAGGTCATATGCTTCACTCAGGTAGATACTATTCGAAAATTACACCGTCGTCTATGATGGGAGAAAACCTTTCTAGCCGTACGCCGTCATAAAAAGGTCATGTCCTCCGACCTCCGCCCGGTACAGGATAGACCAAGTACAAAGTCATGGTATACATGCATCAATAACCTACCGAGGAGATGAAACACCTTTTTAAAACATAAACCGCAACATGACTAGCAAGCTACAGAACCAAACATAAGGTTACAGGCCCCACAAAAATGTATCTAGAAAATGTTTGTCAGTTTGTTGCAATCAATAGCTGGATATATTACGCGCACTACCGGCCTATAAAGGTTTGAAGCTACTTGAACTATGGTCGGTATCGCACGGGCGAACTTGCACTACAAAAATATGTCTTTAATAGATTCGTCATGTTGCCCAAAGACATAGCTCTTGCTTACTTGCCAAATGCGGCACACCAGGTAATCTCAAGTCAAGCTCACACAATTGTTTAATAATCAGTGGAATATCTTCACTGAAAGAGGTGGTTTGAGCTTCGACAAGAAAATCGTCATGGGTAATCACCTCATGCAAGGATTTAACAGAAAACCTACCATTATGGTGCAAGTTCTACTGAAACTCGTCTTGTTCGTTTGACAGCTGAATGTGTTTCAAACATGTGAGCAATGCATTCCATGATGTGAGGCGGGACCCTAATAAGTCCCTATGGAAAGAAATATCACGATCTGCTGGGTGCAAGGCCTGTGCAATTTTGATGAATTTATGTCTAACAATTCAATACATGCTTGAATATTGCATCATAAATGAGGTGTCACCCACAAAATTAGCAAATGGGAACACTCTCCCATGAAATTTTGTTTTCTCCTCTATATTCCTTACATTCGATTTTCACCCTTTATACGTTGTATGCGAGGGACAAGTATCTTTTAAAAGCTACAAGAAGTATTTAGATGTAAAGATTTCATTTTTTCTTAAGAAACACCAAGTACAGTATATTCCACACACAACCCACACTGACATGATGTCTACTGACACACATCTCCTTCAACAACACATGGACATGATTTCCCTAGCGCCCTCCGCCTAGCCCTCCCGTCGGCCACTCCGGCCCTGGCAGCCACCAAACCCCGCCGTTGGCCGCCCCGGCCGCGGCGTCCACACTTCCTCCTCGGCATGGCACTCTCGGATCTCAAGTTTGAACCAGACCTAGCGTGAAGCCTACATCTGGAAGCAATTTGGGGTCCCGGTCAACCATTTGGAGGGTGATAACCTCAAAGAATTCTTCTTGGTCACGGAAATCAGCAGATCAAAACTTTGCATCAACAATGAATCGGTCAGTCTCATTCTTCAATCCTGCTTCGGTGGACATGCTTCCCGATTCAAAGTTTCCTGCCTTCAGAATTGGTCCTTCAAATTCAGTGTCTCAGCTAAGGATGTGGGTTTTGCGATTATCAAAGGGGGTAATTATGTGAATGAGCTTTTCAATGTGGGTTTCTTTCTTTGAGGTCGTGGTGGTCCAGATTTTTGGAAAAAATATCAGCTCTATCTTTAGGAGTTAGATCAGGAATGGATTCTTGTCGACCGATCAAATGATCATAGATCTTATGCTGCTGCCATTCAAACCCCACGCATTTTTCAACGCCCTGATTCCCCGGTTCGTGCAGTTCGTGATCATAATCTGACTGTTCTTTCTGCATCACAACGTCTAGCGCAGTCAGTGCCTGCAGTTTCTACTGTCTTAACTTCACCCAATAATATAGTTGTTGGAAGGGCGGGGTCTTCGGTCCTTCAAATGACTGGGCCTAGGCCCTTTCAGTCTCTGGCTGTGGGTCGAGGGACCACATTCTGTGTCCGTTGCCTTTCTCCTGACCACCTCCAGCCCAATTGCACTAACAGGATTAGGTGCCATGGTTGTTAGCGTTTGGGCCATACTCATGCCTCTTGCCGATTTGGTGGCATGCTTAACGCTCCAGCTTCCGAGATCAGGGCCACAAGTCAGTCTTTCAACAGGTTTTGGGCAACAACCGTGACAACCGCCATGCTTCCCCCGCTGACCCCACCCCTGATCAGGATGATTTGACTGAACAACATGAGTAATCCTGTTGTTCAGTCAAATCAGCCTGCCACCCACATTACCGCTCCTGCCTGTTGGGAAACGTAGCAGAAATTCAAAATTTTCCTACGTGTCACCAAGATCTATCTATGGAGAAACCAGCAACGAGGGGAAGGAGATTGCATCTACATACCCTTGTAGATCGCTAAGCGGAAGCGTTCAAGAGAACGGGGTTGATGGAGTCGTACTCGTCGTGATTCAAATCACCGATGATCTAGTGCCGAACGGACAGCACCTCCGCGTTCAACACACGTACAGCTCGACGATGTCTCCCACGCCTTGATCCAGCAAGGGGAGAGGGAGAGGTTGAGGAAGACTCCATCCAACTGCAGCACAACGGCGTGGTGGTGACGGAGGAGCGTGGCAATCCTGCAGGGCTTCGCCAAGCACCTACGGGAGAGGAGGAGGTGTCACGGGAGGGAGGGAGGCGCCAGGAGCTCAGGTATGGATGCCCTCCCTCCCCTCCACTATATATAGGGGCAAGGGAGAGGGGGGAGGCGCAGCCTTGCCCCTTCCTCCAAGGAAGGGGTGCGGCCAAGAGGGGGGGAGGAGTCCTTCCTCCCCAAGGCACCTCGGAGGTGCCTTCCCCCTTGAGGACTCTTCCCTCTAGGGTTCCCTAGGCGCATGGGCCTCTTGGGGCTGGTGCCCTTGGCCCACGTAGGCCAAGGCACACCCCCTACAGCCCATGTGGCCCCCCGGGGCAGGTGGCCCCACCCGGTGGGCCCCCGGGACCCTTCCGGTGGTCCCGGTACAATACCGATGACCCCGAAACTTGTCCCGATGGCCGAAACAGGACTTCCTATATATAAATCTTTACCTCCGGACCATTCCGGAACTCCTCGTGACGTCCAGGATCTCATCCGGGACTCTGAACAACATTCGGTAACCACATACAAGCTTCCTTTATAACCCTAGCGTCATCGAACCTTAAGTGTGTAGACCCTACGGGTTCGGGAGACATGCAGACATGACCGAGACGTTCGCCGGTCAATAACCAACAGCGGGATCTGGATACCCATGTTGGCTCCCACATGTTCCACGATGATCTCATCGGATGAACCACGATGTCAAGGACTTAATCAATCCCGTATACAATTCCCTTTGTCTATCGGTACGATACTTGCCCGAGATTCGATCGTCGGTATCTCGATACCTTGTTCAATCTCGTTACCGGCAAGTCTCTTTACTCTTTCCGTAACACATCATCCCGTGATCAACCCCTTGGTCACATTGTGCACATGATGATGTCCTACCGAGTGGGCCCAGAGATACCTCTCTGTTTACACGGAGTGACAAATCCCAGTCTCGATTCGTGCCAACCCAACAGACACTTTCGGAGATACCTGTAATGCACCTTTATAGCCACCCAGTTACGTTGTGACGTTTGGTACACCCAAAGCATTCCTACGGTATCCGGGAGTTGCACAATCTCATGGTCTAAGGAAAAGATACTTGACATTAGAAAAGCTTTAGCATACGAACTACACGATCTTTGTGCTAGGCTTAGGATTGGGTCTTGTCCATCACATCATTCTCCTAATGATGTGATCCCGTTATCAACGAAATCCAATGTCCATAGCCAGGAAACCATGACTATCTGTTGATCACAACGAGCTAGTCAACTAGAGGCTCACTAGGGACATATTGTGGTCTATGTATTCACACGTGTATTACGATTTCCGGATAATACAGTTATAGCATGAATAAAAGACAATTATCATGAACAAGGAAATATAATAATAATCAATTTATTATTGCCTCTAGGGCATATTTCCAACACTGCCGCCTCGCATTCCCACCGCCCATATCCTCCACTGATACCACTCTCTGATCCTCCACCAACAATCCTCTCCTCCCCTGCTACTTCATCGCCGGAAATGGCCACCTTCCCCTTCGATCCTGCACCTTTCCTCCCTGCGGGATGTCAAGCCATCAAGCTCGAAGGCCGGCCTGCTCGCCACCGCGTCATTCACGGTAGCCTTACGCCGTCCAACGAAGACGTCGCCTGAAGGAAATATGCCCTAGAGGCAATAATAAAGTTGTTATTTTATATTTCCTTATATCATGATAATTGTTTATTATTCATGCTAGAATTGTATTAACCGGAAACTTGATACATGTGTGGATACATAGACAAAACACTGTGTCCCTAGTATGCCTCTACTTGACTAGCTCGTTAATCAAAGATGGTTAAGTTTCATAGCCATAGACATGTATTGTCATTTGATGAAGGGATCACATCATTAGGAGAATGATGTGATGGACAAGACCCATCTATTAGCTTAGCATAATGATTGTTCAGTTTTATTGCTATTGTTTTCTTCATGTCAAGTACATATTCCTCCGACTATGAGATTATGCAACTCCCGGATACCGAAGGAATGCCTTGTTGCTATCAAACGTCACAATGTAACTAGGTGATTATAAAGATGCTCTACAGGTATCTCCGAATGTATTTGTTGGGTTGGCATGGATCAAGATTAGGATTTGTCACTCCGAGTATCGGAGAGGTATCTCTGGGCCCTCTCGGTAATGCACATCATAAGAAGCCTTGCAAGCAATGTGACTAATGAGTTAGTTGTGGGATGATGTATTACGGAACAAGTAAAGAGACTTGCCGATAACGAAATTGAACTAGGTATAAAGATACCGACGATCGAATCTCAGGCAAGTAACATACTGATGACAAAGGGAATAATGTATGTTGTCATTACGGTTCGAACAATAAAGATCTCCATAGAGTATGTAGGAGCCAATATGAGCGTCCAGGTTCTGCTATTGTTTATTCACCAGAGAGGTGTCTCGGTCATGACTACATAGTTCTCGAACTCGTAGGGTCCGCACGCTTAATGTTCGATGACGATTTGTATTATATGAGTTATGTGATTTGGTGACCGAATGTTGTTCGGAGTCCCAGATGAGATCACGGACATGATGAGGAGTCTCAAAATGGTTGAGAGGTAAAGATTCATATATAGGACGATAGTATTCAGACACCGGAGGTGTTCCGGGGGTACCGGGTACATATCGGGTCACCGGAAGGGGTTCCGAGCAACCCCCGACAAACTACATGGGCCTAATGGGCCAAGAGGGGGACAGACCCCCTAAGGGGCTGGTGCGCCCCCATGTAGGCTGAATTGGGGTGGAAAGAAAAGGAGGGAAGGGAGAAGGAAAGGGGAGGATTCGGCCTCCCCCTTTCCTTCTCTCCCCCTCTCTTTCCTTCCCCTCCGACTTGGGGTGCCCCTTGCTGCCCCTCTCCATCTCCCACCTATATATATGTGGGGGGGCACCGCTAGAACACACATCATTGATTCCTAGCCGTGTGAGGCGCCCCCCTCCACAGTTTACGCCTTCGGTCATATTCACGTTGTGCTTAGCGCGAAGCCCTGCGTGGATCATTTCACCATCACCGTCACCACGCCGTCATGCTGATGCAACTCTCCCTAAACACTTTGTTGGATCAAGAGTTTGAGGGACGTCATCGAGCTGAACGTGTGTAGAACTCGGAGGTGTCGTACGTTTGGTGCTTGATCGGTCGGAATGAGAAGAAGTTCGACTACATCAACCGCATTAACAAACACTTCCGCTTTCGGTCTACGAGGGTACATGGACACACTCTCTCCCTCTCATTGCTATGCATCTCCTAGATAGATCTTGTGTGAGCGTAGGAATTTTTTTGAAATTGCATGCTACGTTTCCCAACATCGCCATCATCACTATCATCCCAATGCCGGTCGGTGAGGTTGCGTTTGTCAATGTTAGAGAGATCCTTCAGGAATTCCTTCATTCAAAGAGGATGGGTGTGGTCTCTATCACTAGATGTCCCTTTGGCCAGGCGTTTGTTCGTCTTTGCAGTGCTTCATATCATGATTTGCTAATTAGTAGTGGGCCTCATCGGCATGATGATGTTCACTTCGTCTTCTAGAAGCACAATGAGGGGATGAACTGGAAAAACTTCACCCTCAATAGAGATGTTTGGCTGCTCCTAGTGGAATTCCCAGCTGACCTCAGATCATTTCAAGAACTGTTTAATGCAACTTCCGGTTTTGGAGAGCTACAAGTTTGGGACAGAGTTAAGTCCTCTGATGTTGTTGTGGCTATAAAGGTCAAGTTGATGCTTTGAGAGATGTCCCAGCCAGTATTCTGGTCTCTGGTGCCAATAGCCAGAGTGGTCAGTCTTGGACTTGTCCTGTGGTTATTTTCCAAGATATGCCTATAGGTGGGCCCCCACCTGATGAAGACCCGGTCCCAGCAGATGGTAATCCCCATCCTCGGCCGCCAGAGCAGTTTCATCACCGCAATCAACATAATTTGCTGGTTAAGCCTGCTGAAGCTCACTTGGTTCAGCAAGATAATGCAGATGTGGATGACATGGACATAGAGCAGGAATATGAGGGCTGGGGCCACTGGGCAATGCCTCAGGCCCCTATTGATGTGCAAGTCCAAGCAGAGGATTTCATAGAGCTCAATGATTTGCTTGGTCCACTAAATGCTACAAATCCTCAGCCTGCTGATAATGATGGTAGTGGGCTCACTCTTTCTCTTGGACTGAATCTTTCTAATGGCGGTTCAACTAATTCAGTAGGAGGTGGCCCAAACATGCAAGAGCTAAATGAGCTTTTGGCACCCCTAGTGCTTCATGCATTCCAGCCTGCCCAAGACAATGTTCTGCTTGATGTCAATCAGCCTATTATGCCACCTCTTGAGGATCAACATGTAGTCCATCCTCTGCCAGTTCAGCAACATAACAAAGTGCAACAAAACCTGCTAGCTCTCCCAGCTCCAGCTGTTAATAAGAATGAAATTATTGCACCAATTGCAGCAGTAAACTTGCCACATCAGGGCCATGCTGCACCTCCTGCCCCTGCCTTGTTGCAAGAAGTTCCTCTGGTCCATCAGAGTGATGCTTTGTTGCAAAACCCTGCACCTGTGTCATATGGTGTCTCATTGGTTGAGGAGGTGCCAGTTCACAATACACAAGCTACAGCTCAGGCCAGCCTATCAGTTGATCAAGGTACAAACATACCTGTGTCTGACAATCAAGAACCAGAGATCAATCCAAGTGAATCAGAAGGTAATAGTTTGGAGGCCCCTCCTGGTTTCCCTTTACCTGTCTTCAAGAATAATATCATAGTCAATACAATGCAGTTAGCTGACTGTGTTGACCCCGTGCTCTCTGCTCTTTACCCACAAAATGCCACAGCAGGAGATGGTTCTGAATTTCCATCCAAGGAAGGACTAGAGCTATACAACAAGTACTTTGCACCCTCATCTGGACAGGTGGACCCCATTCAGGTACCTACAAAATGGTTTAACTTTATTACCCTAGCTCTCGTGACCCCTGATAATTTTGACCGGGCCAAATCACTACTGACCTCTAAGCTATGGACTTATCTGATAAAGGGCTCTGATTGCAAGAAATGTTCCCCTTTGTCTTACATGAATCTTGTGTCTCTGGACTACAACATGTTTGTTCATAGTTGATGGCAGAACAAGAAGCCTCCTCTGCTCCTAGCAAAGTTACTCCTGTGGCATCAAGTGCAGCTACACAGACTCTACAGCCCCTTGCCAGTACCTCGACTGCTCATGGTCAAAGGAAGAGGAATGACAAAGCCCCTATAGTGGAAACAGAGGTAAGGAGAAGTTGCAGGTTAAGCAAACATAATAAGGGCTTTAAGAAGCAAACTTGCCCAGGACAGAAACTGCTTCTCTTGTTCCGCCTGCAATTCCTTCTAAGATCATTAAAAACCTCTTTGTTTCCTTTTGCAAGGCTGATGCAAAGGAATGTACTGAAGGCATGCTGCACCAACCCAAAAAAGGAGAACAAGACTGCTATCAAAGGAGGCATGCAGCATTCTGGAGGGCCAGAGGCTTAAGAGCAGCTTCTGAAGTAGTTAGCTCTAGTTGAATCTAGTTGGACTTGGCATAAAGCTTTTGTACTTGAGACTCTATCACTATGAATTCCACAACTCTTGTAATGGATTTGATGTCTCATGGTTACACTTTTGCCTGTATGACTGCTTCTTGAACTTATCAGTTTATATACCCCATCTGGGACTTGGGCTTGGCAGTGGTTTGTCTGATGTGTTGGGGATTTTTTATCTTTACGACTGTGATCTGGTTTCCCCTGACAAGATTGGGTGCAGTAATCCTCAAGGGGCACTTCCTTTGTACAACAATCCACCCTACAATTTTGATCAGTGTACCACTACTTATCAATGAACAGAAACTGGAAAGTTCTGAATTGGAACATCAGGGGAATGGAGTAATAAATGGTCGGCTCTTAAAAACAAGATCACTGAGGCTAACGCAGATATTATTTGCCTTCAAGAAACAAAAAAGGAGTCATTTGATCACAGATACCTCAAAAAATTGCCCCAGGAGAATTAATAAATTTGATTTTCTTCCTTCTGTGGGTGCATCTAGTGGTTTACTTACAGCCTGGAATGACTCTTTGTTTGACGGGGAAACCTTGTTCCATAATGATTTTTCTCTGTCTACCAGATTCACATCAAAAATTTCAGAGGACTGTTGGATACTTTCAAATATCTATGGGCCTTGTCAAGGAGAGGCTAGGAATACTTTCCTCAATTGGCTTAGAGACATTCAAATGCCTGATGACGCTAAATGGTTAATCATGGGGGACTTTAATTATGTCAGGTATCCTCATAACAGAAGCAAACCAGGTGGAAATTTCAATGACATGCTAAAGTTCAATGATGCTATTAACTCCCTGGCCTTAGTGGAAATCCCTCTAAAAGGCAGGAATTTTACCTGGAGCAATATGCAAAGTGCCCCCTTATTGGGGAAACTAGATTGGGTCTTCACTTCAGAAGCTTGGACTTCTCATTTCCCACATACTATGGTCCTTCCCCTTGCTAAACCAGTGTGTGATCACATACCATGCCTCATCAGATAGGAACTCATATTCCAAAAGCAAAAATCTTCAGATTTGAGAACTACTGGCTACAAATTCAGGGTTCAAGGAGATTGTCAAGACCAACTGGGATCAAGATATCAATATTACAAACAGTGCAAAAAAGAATCACTGCCAAGTCCAAGAGATTAAGGAAGTGCTTAAAGCATTGGGCTAAATCAACCTATCAGCTTAGCAACACAATCAAAGCCACAAATGAAGTTCTTTTTCTCTTGGACACTATTGAAGAATTCAGGCCCCTGCAAGATATGGAATGGAATGGCAGAGAATTTATAAAACAGTACTTGTTGAAACTTCTGGAATTACAGAGACTATATTGGCAGCAGAGGGCCACCATTAGATGGTCGAAATTTGGAGAAGCCAACTCGCAATATTTCCAGGCTAAGGCTACTCTGAAGTATAGAGTTAATCATATTCACAGTCTTCAAGATGAGAATGGCAACACAATCAAAGATCACTGCTCCAAAGCAAATATTCTTCTGAAAGCCTTCAAAGATGGATTGAGCACCTCAGTGCCCACTTTTAATATGTTGAACTTAGAAGGGCTCATCAACAGACACCCTAATCTATGCATGCTGGAAGTCCCTTTCTCCAAAGAGGAAATAGACGATGTTATCAAGGATCTACCAACTGAAAAGGCACCAGGGCCTGATGGTTTCAACACCAATTTTGTAAAAGCCTTCTGGGATATAATTGCTCTAGATTTCTATGCTCTAATTGAGGATTTCTATCATGGGAAGATCAGCTTGCAAAGTATAAACTCATGTTTCATCACTCTTATTCCTAAGACTGAGAACCTAACCACTCCAAATGATTTCAGGCCTATCTCATTGCTTAACTGTTCAATTAAGATCAGCACTAAACTGCTTGCAAATAGACTGCAAAAGGTCATCCTCAAATGGGTGCACACCAATCAGTATGGCTTCATTAAGAATAGATCTATCCAGGACTGTTTAGCATGGGCTTATGAATACATCTACCAATGCAACTCATCTGATAGTGAAATATTGGTATTGAAGCTTGATTTCCAAAAGGCTTTTGATGTTATTGAACATCAAATCATTAAATAAATACTCATTGCCAGAGGTTTTGGAGATAGATGGCTTATGTGGATGGACTTGATCTTTAGTACTGGTCTTTCATCTGTATTATTAAATGGGGTCCCTGGCAAACAGTTTCTTTGCAAGAGGAGTTAGGCAAGGGGATCCTCTCTCTCCTCTTCTATTTTGCCTTGGCTGCTTATTTGCTACAGTCGGAAATGAATGAGGCTATGAATAACAATCTCATCAGTAAGCCTTTACCAAGTCACCCATGCCCTGATTTTCCAGTAATTCAGTATGTTGATGATACACTTCTTCTGATGCCAGCTTGCATTGTTCAGTTAGAACAACTCAAGAACATACTTATGCATTTCACAGCATACACTAGGCTGAGAGTCAACTTCTAGAAATCTGACATGGTCCCAATAAACATTAGTCAAGCTGAAATGGAGTTGCTGGCTCAAAATTTGGGGTGCAGCATTGGAGACTTCCCCTTCACATATTTGGGATTGCCACTTAGTTTGGCTAAACCAAAATTAGAGGATTTTTTTCCCATTATTAAGAGGATTGATAGAAGGCTATCTGGTTGCTCCACCTTCCTGTCGTATGGGGATAAACTTGTACTCATCAAATTAGTATTCACAGGTCTACCCACCTTCTTCATGGGTACTCTTGAACTCCCTATTGGCATTGTTGAGCAGATTAACAAATATCTTAGACATTGTTTTTGGAGAAAATATGGTATAGAAGACCAAGGCACATCTCTCATCTCATGGAACAAAGTGTGCACTCGCAAAGATTAGGGTGGTTTGGGGGTCTTAAACATTGCAACCCATAACAAATGTCTCATGATGAAGCATATCCATAAATTCCTCAATCACTTGCCCTGGGTCCATTTGATTTGGGAATCATACTATCCTCGAGGAGTTCTTACTCAAAGACCTATAGGATCTTTCTAGTGAAGAAACATACTCAAGCTACTACCTCAATTCAAGAAGGTTGCTGGGGGGGTAATGGGTCAAGGAAACACCATCAATCTTTGGGATGACAATTGGGGTATGGGGCCACTCAAAGATAAATTGCCTAAGTTGTTTTCCTTTTCCAGCAAGGATAAATTGACAATCCAAGACTACCTTCAAGCTGATAATGCTCTTCACAACTTTCACATTCCACTTTCAATAGAGACACATCAGCAATTTTTGCAACTCCAAGATATGCTTCAGTCACTTCAACTTGGAAATCATCGTGACAAATGGAGATACCCATGGGGAACCGATTACTCTTCCATTAAAATGTACAAGTTGATTACACTTGGAGAACCAGCTCCACCTATCTTTGCCAAAATTTGGAAGAACGCTGCCATGAGGTATAAGATATTCTTCTGGTTGCTCTTACATTACAAAGCTAATACAGGAAATCTCCTGCACAGAAAATCTTTCTATCTCCCATCATATAAATGTGAGCTCTGCCACTCCAACACTGAAGAGACCTCCCTGCACTTATTTTGGGATTTTGACTTTGCCTCAAGTTATTGGGAAGCTCTGCTTGACCACAGAAACAGAGGACTATCACCTTATGAAGAGATTGCACTTTTGGCTCAAGCCCTCCCCGCATCAATTTCCATGGAGGTCCTCATCATGGGATGTTGGAACATTTGGATTCAGAGGAATGGGAAAATATTCAGAGCACGCCAAGTCCATTCAAGCATGGAAAGGCCTTCTGAAACATGATCTTCTACTTCTCAGGCATAGAATCAAATTCAAGTTTGAAGCTCAATTTTCCAGCTGGATTGATCAGTATCTAAGTTAATTTTACAACATGTTGGGATTTGATAGAGCAGGAATTGGTTGACTTTGTCCTCTGCGACTTGTAAACTTCTGTAAATACTTTATTTTTAAATATATTAATACCATAGAACGATTGTTCTACGGGTTTCAGTTCAAAAAAAAACACATGGACAAAGTTGATGCTAGCTATATTAGTGTGTTCACGCTGTGAAGATGGTCAAACTTGTAATTTGATCCTGGTGCATTGGATATATAACCACCTTCACAAGCCACTTAACCAAGAGAAAAATTCTAATTTAGCATGGGTAAAATAAAGGCTTCCTTATGTAACCCAGGAAATTTCAGTCTTTCATTATTTTACACCGACTCTAATTTCCATTCCTAATATGGCAATACCATCAGTTCCATTCGAATCTACTTCCTCTGTAAAGAAATATAAGAGCGTTTAGATCACTATGGAGGGAGTAGCATATAAGGGCATCTCCAATGCAAACTCCTAAAATGTATTTGTCACGCATTCATGGATAGTGACATGGGACTCGGCCATCCAACCATGTATGCATACATTTGAAAGCAAATTTAAACAAAACGGACAAACTTCATGCAAACTGGATGATTTTTATTTAGATTGGATCAAATTCATTACATTTTGACATATTTCAACTAAACAAAAGATGATGAGACTTTTTTAACCTAAATCTAAATAATCGCTGGCCGTGGTGGAGTCTATGTCCAATGTCCTGTCTTCCATGTCCGGCAAGCTCACTGATAGTGCAGAAGCGGGAGAAAAAAAATAGGAGTGACCTTCCTGGGACCCAAGATGTGGCAGCATCTCATGTGCTACACTTCCTCGCTTGAGCCCGCCGTGTCAATGCCAGATGTGTACGAGCCGCCCATGTGTTCGTGGCGGTGGAGCGCGAATCACGGTGGCGGTACAATCGACCCGAAGCTGGCACCGTCTGCCGACGCCATCCATGTGCACGCCGCATTGGTTAGAGCAATATCAGCCACCCTACTTCTATGCCGCAAAACAACTCGGCAGGGAGCAACACTCCCTGGCCTCAGCCGTCGGGTAATTATCGTATTTCGTCAACATTAACGCGGCGCCACTCCATTTCCCTGACTTAGCATCTCCACGGCTTGTCCTTTCACGGACGCCGAGCGTGGATCAGCTCGATCCCACTCTCTATTCGCCAATATGTCTCAACCGAACAAGATGGCATACATATAGGGGTAATCTACGATGGAGACAAAGAAGGCTTTGAGGAAGGACAAGTGGATGACTTAGAGCCGGAGGTGTACGCCCAACGGCCGGGCACATACACATAGGCAAGAATGTACACCTAGCTGGGAACGTACACCCAGCAACCAGACTCATACACCGGGCAGCCGGAGCAGGACACGTATAGCGATGGCGGCCTTGATCGGAAGGATTGGATGGACGATCCAAAGAAGAGGGATAGAGGAGAAAGCTTCGACATGCGGGAGGACGAATTATTGTGCCATGCATGGTTGGCCACTAGCATCGATATGAGCCATGGCACATAACTAAAGGGCGCAATATTTTGGTCCAATATCCATTCTTGGTTCCATGAGCACAAGAATTTTGAGCCCTACCACAACGAACACATCTTGATGGTGGGACAAAGTAGCTCAACCATCGATGATACATCATCCAAGTGGCCGTGAGCAAGTATTGCGACCATTTAAAACAACTAATCGGTCGGTGGCCAGGTGGTAAGAAAATCACCGAGAAAGTTATCTTTTATATGTGTTAGTCATTAGGCCGGATATGCTCTATATATTGGACATTTGACCGGATATGCAACTTTGTTGACAATGTCCTTTTTAGCCCCCGTGCATGCAACTTGTTCTTGAATATGGAGAAGAAGTACTTCGTCCTCATGCATTGTTGGTTAAAATTGAATGGGCAACCCAAATGGCAACTATCCATTGTCAACCCAATCAAGACCACCGACATCGGTAATGAGGAAGCGAGTGATCCAATCGATCCAATAAAAGAGCCGTCCAAGAAGGTTAGGAGGGCGCTCCAGAGAAAGAAATGGGAGGAGAAGGAAAAGAGAAAAGGGGCAGCGGCCAAGATGACAAAGAGATTAAGGCATCATGGTGAAGAAGGAGGAGGCATGTGTCAATTGCTCTGATGTGAAGGAGGAAAAGAAGGCCAAGAGGTTTAACATCATGATGGCGATGAATGCTACGTCTTGAGCTTGAGTTGGTTTTCATTGAAGAGGAAAGGGTGATGCAACAATAGTAGCATAAGTATTTCCCTCAGTTTTTGAGAACCAAGGTATCAATCCAGTAGGAGGCTCCTCAAAAGTCCCACGCACATACACAAACAAACAAGAACTCACAACCAACACAATAAAGGGGTTGTCAATCCCTTCATGGCCACTTGCGAAAGTGAGATCTGATAGAGATAATATGATAAGATAAAATATATTCTTGGTATTTTATGATATAGATTGGAAAGTAAAAGATGCAAATAAAAGTAGATTGAAAGCTTATATGATAAGAGATAGACCCGGGGGCCATAGGTTTCACTAGTGGCTTCTCACAAGATACCATAAGTATTATGGTGGGTGAACGAATTACTGTCGAGCAATTGATAGAAAAGCGAATAATTATGAGATTATCTAGGCATGATCATGTATATAGGCATCATGTCCGTGACAAGTAAACCAAAACGATTCTGCATCTACTACTATTACTCCACACATCGACCGCTATCCAGCATGCATCTAGAGTATTAAGTTCATAAAGAACAGAGTAACGCATTAAGAAAGATGACATGATGTAGAGGGATAAACTCATGCAATATGATATAAACCCCATCTTTTTATCCTCGATGGAGACAATACAATACGTGCCTTGCTGCCCCTGCTGTCACTGGGAAAGGACACCGCAAGATTGAACCCAAAGATAAGCACTTCTCCCATTGCAAGAAAGATCAATCTAGTAGGCCAAACCAAACTGATAATTCGAAGAGACTTGCAAAGATAACTTAATCACACATAAAAGAATTCAGAGGATATTCAAATATTTCTCATAGATAAACTTGATCATAAACCCACAATTCACCGGATCTCAACAAACAGGCCGCAAAAAGAGTTACATTGGATAGATATCCAAGAAGATCGAGGAGAACTTTGTATTGAGATTCAAAGAGAGAGAAGAAGCCATCTAGCTAATAACTATGGACCCGAAGGTCTGTGGTAAACTACTCACAACTCATTGGAGAGGCCTTCGAGATGATGTAGAGGCCCTCCATGGTCGATTCCCCCTCCGGTGGAGCGCCGACGAAGGCTCCAAGATGGGATCTTGCGGATACAGAAGGTTACGGCAGTGGAAATAGTTTTTCATGGTCGCTTCTGATGTTTTCGGGGTACATGGGTATATATAGGAGGAAGAAGTAGGTCGGTGGACGCTCGAGGGGCCCACGAGGGTGGGGGGCGCGCCCAGCCCTAGGGGGCGCCCCGGGCACCCTCGTGGCCGCCTCGCTTGTTTCTTGACTTCCACTCCAAGTCCTCTGGATCACGTTTGTTCCAAAAAGATCGCTCCCGAAGGTTTCATTCCGTTTGGACTCCGTTTGATATTCCTATTCTTCGAAACACTGAAATAAGCAAAAAAAAACAACAATTTGGGTTCGGGCCTCCGGTTAGTAGGTTAGTCCCAAAAATGATATAAAAGTGTAAAGTAAAGCCCATAAACATCCAAAACGGGTAATATAATAGCATGGAACAATCAAAAATTATAGATACGTTGGAGACGTATCAAGCATCCCCAAGCTTAATTCCTGCTCGCCCTCGAGTAGGTAAATGATAAAAACAGAATTTTTGATGTGGAATGCTACCTAGCATAATTCTCAATGTAATTTTCTTTATTGTGGCATGAATGTTCAGATCGAAATGATTCAAAATAAAAGTTCATATTGACATAAGAAATAGTACTACTTCAAGCATACTAATCACAACAATCATGTCTTCTCAAAATAACATGGCTAAAGAAAGTTCATCCCTACAAAATCATATAGTTAGGCTATGCTTCATTTTCGTCACACAAAAATGCTCCCATCTTGCACACCCCCGATGACAAGCCAAGCAATTGTTTTGTACTTCAATAATCTCAAACTTTTTCAACTTTCACGCAATACATGAGCGTGAGCCATGGATATAGCACTATGGGTGGAATAGAATATGATGATGGAGGTTGTGTGGAGAAGACAAAAAAGGAGAAAGTCTCACATTGACGAGGATAATCAACGGGCTATGGAGATGCCCATCAATTGATGTCAACATGAGGAGTAGGGATTGCCATGCAACGGATGCACTAGAGCTATAAATGTATGAAAGCTCAACAAAAGAAACTAGTGGGTGTGCATCCAACTTGCTTGCTCACGTAGACCTAGGTCATTTTGAGGAAGCCCATCGTAGGAATATACAAGCCAGGTTCTATAATGGAAAATCCCCACTAGTATATGAAAGTGACAACATGAAAGACTTTCTATATGAAGAACATGGTGCTACTTTGAAGCACAAGTGTGGAAAAGGATAGTAACATTGCCCCCTTTTTAGTTTTTTTGGCCTTCTTTTTTTGGCCTTTCTCTTTTTTTTGGGGGGGGGGGGGGACAATGCTCTAATAATAACGATCATCACACTTCTATTTATTTACAACTCGTGAATTACAACTCAAAACTAGAACAAGATAGGACTCTATATGAATGCCTCCGGCGGTGTACCGGGATGGGCAATGAATCAAGAGTGACATGTATGAAAAATTATGCATGGTGGCTTTGCCACAAATACGATGTCAACTACATGATCATGCAAGGCAATATGACAATGATGATGCATGTCATGATGATGAACGGAACGGTGGAAAGTTGCATGGCAATGTATCTCGGAATGGCTATGGAAATGCCATAATAGGTATGTATGGTGGCTGTTTTGAGGAAGATATAAGGAGATTTATGTGTGATAGAGCGTATCATATCACGGGGTTTGGATGCACCGGCGAAGTTTGCACCAACTCTCAAGGTGAGAGAGGGCAATGCACGGTACCGAAGAGGCTAGCAATGATGGAAGGGTGAGAGTGCGTATAATCCATGGACTCAACATTAGTCATAAAGAACTCATATACGTATTGCAAAAATCTACAAGTCATCAAAAACCAAGCACTACGCGCATGCTCCTAGGGGGATAGATTGGTAGGAAAATACCATCGCTCGTCCCCGACCACCACTCATAAGGATGCACAATCTAAGAACACCTCATGCTTCAAATTTGCTACACAACTTTCACCATACGTGCATGCTACGGGACTTGCCAACTTCAACACGAGCATTCTTTAAATTCATATTCATCCAACTAGCATGACTCTATATCACTACCTCCATATCTCAAAACAATTATCAAGTATCAAATTGGTCATAGCATCCAATTCACTTCCTATGATAGTTTTTATTATACCCAATTTGGATGCCCATCATTCTAGGACCAATTTTATAACCATAGCAAATAACATGCTATTCTAAGAGACTCTCAAAATAATATAAGTGAAGCATGAGAGATTAACAATTTCTACAAAATTAAGCCATCGTCGTGCTTTAAACGATATAAGTGAAGTACTAGAGCAAAAACTATCTAGCTCAAAAGATATAAGTGAAGCACATAGAGTATTCTAATAAATTCCAATCAAGTGGGCTTGTCCCAAAAGGTGTGTACAGCAAGGATGATTGTGTTAAACTAAAAAGCAAAGACTAATATCATACAAGACGCTCCAAGCAAAACACATATCATGTGGCGAATAAAAATATAGCTCAAAGTAAAGTTACCGATAGACGAAGACGAAAGATGGGATGCCTTCCGGGGCATCCCCAAGCTTAGGCTTTTGGTTATACTTGGATATCTTGGGGTGCCATGGGCATCCCGAAGCTTAGGCTCTTGCCACTCCTTATTCCATAGTCCATCAAATCTTTACCCAATACTTGAAAACTTCACAACACAAAACTCAACAGGAAATCTCATAAGCTCCGTTAGTGCAAGAAAGAAAAACCACCACATAAGTTACTGTAATGAAATCATTCTTTATTTATATTGGTGTTAAACCTACTGTATTCCAAGTTCTCTATGGTTCATACCCCTTAATACTAGCCATAGATGCATCAAAACAAGCAAATAACACACGAAAAACAGAATCTGTCAAAAACAGAACAGTCTGTAGCAATCTGTAACTCTCAAATACTTCTGGAACTCTAAAAATCCTAAAAAAAAATAGGAAGTCATGCACAATTTATCTATTGATCTACAGCAAAACGCCAAAGCACGTTTCTGTGAATTACTACAATTATTTTCGTGCGTGCAAAGTTTCTGTTTTTCAGCAGAATCAAATTAACTATCACCATGGGTTATCCTATGGGCTCTACTTGGAACAAACACTAATTAAAACATGAAAACACATCTAAACATAAGGTAGATGAAAATTTATTACTAAACATAATCAAAAACAAAAAAAGATAAAATTGGGTTGCCTCCCAACTAGCGATGTCGTTTGACGCCCCTAGCTAGGCATAAAAGCGAGGATAGATCTAAGTAGTGCCGTCTTTGGCACTCAATTCATAAGTAGCTCGCATGATAGATTCATAAGGTAATTTGAATTTCTTTCTTGAAAAGTGCTCCATGCCTTTCCTTAATGGAAATTGGAACCTAATATTCCCCTCCTTCATATCAATAATCGCACCAATCGTTCTAACGAAAGGTCTACCAAGAATAATAGGACATGAAAGATTGCAATCTATATCAAGAACGATAAAATATACGGGAACATATTTCCTATTTGCAACAATAAGAACATCATTGATCCTTCCCATAGGCTTTTTAATGGTGGAATCCGTAAGGTGCAAATTTAAAGAGCAATCATCAAGATCATGGAAAACTAGAATATCACATAAAGTTCTCGGAATTGTGGAAACACTAGCACCCAAATCACATAAAGCATAATACTCATGATCTTTAATTTTAATCTTTATACTAGGTTCCCACTCATCATAAAGTTTTCTAGGTATAGAAACTTCCAAATTAAGTTTTTCATCATAAGATTGCATCAAGGCATCAACAATATGTTTGGTAAAAGCTTTATTTTGACTATAAGCATGAGGAGAATTCAAAACGGATTGCAAAAAGGAAATACAACCTTCTAAAGAACAATTATCATAATTAAATTCCTTGAAATCCAAGATAGTGGGTTCAATGCTATTTAAAGTCTTGACCTCTCCAATCCACTTTTACCAAATTTAGCATCAAGATGTAAGAACTCTGAATCATTGGGACGCCTTTTAACTAAATTTGACTTATCTCCAATCCCATCACTATCAAGATTCATATTGCAAAACAAAGATTTAATAGGGGACACATCAATAACTTTTAGATCTTCATCATTATTTTCATGGAAACTAGAAGAACAGGCTTTTACAAAGCAATCTTTCTTAGCACGCAATCTAGCGGTTCTTTCTTTACACTCATCAATGGACACTCTCATTGCTTTGAGAGACTCATTGATATCATGCTTAGGAGAAGTAGATCTAAGTTTCAAAGAGTCAACATCAAGCAAAAGTCTATCAACGTTCCTAGCCAAATCATCAAATTTAAGCAATTTTTCTTCAAGCAAGGAATTAAAATTCTTTTGAGAGATCATAAATTCTTTAACACTATTCTCAAAATCAGAGGGCATATTATTATAATTACCATAAGAATTATTGTAGGAATTTCCATAATTATTAGAGGAATTACTAGGGAACGGTCTAGGATTAAAGTTTCCTCTATAAGCATTGTTACCAAAATTATTCCTACCAACAAAATTCACATCCATAGATTCATTATTATTCTCAATCAAAGTAGATAAAGGCATATCATTGGGATCAATAGAAGCACTCTTAGTAGCAAACAATTTCATAAGTTCATCCATATTTCCACTCAAAACATTAATTTCTTCTATAGCATGCACTTTTTTACTAATAGATCCTTCGGTGTGCCATTGAGAATAATTAGCCATAATGTTATGAAGGAGTCTAGTAGCTTCTCCTAAGGTGATTTCCATAAAAGTACCTCCCGCGGCCGAATCTAAAAGATTTCTAGAAGCAAAATTCAATCCAGCATAAAAATTTTGTATGATCATCCATAAATTCAAACCATGAGTAGGGCAATTGCGAATCATCAATTTCACTCTTCCAAGATTGGGAAACATGCTCATGATCAAGTTGTTTAAAATTCATAATATCGTTCCTAAGAGAGATGATCTTAGCGGGAGGAAAGTACTTAGAGATAAAGGCATCTTTGCACTTATTCCATGAATCAATACTATTCTTAGGCAAAGACGAAAAAAACTTTAGCACGATCTCTAAGTGAAAAAGGAAATAATTTCAATTTAACAATATAATTATCCGTATATTTCTTCTTTTGCATCTCACACAAATCAACAAAGTTGTTTAGATGGGTAGCGGCATCTTCACTAGGAAGGCCGGAGAATTGATCTTTCATAACACGATTCAGCAAAGCAGCATTGATTTCACAAGACTCAACATCATTAAGAGGAGCAATCGGAGTACTAAGGAAATCATTATTACTGGTATTGGAAAAGTCACACAATTTGGTATTATCTTGCGCCATCGCGACAAGTAATCCAACACACAAGCAAACAAAAAGGCAAGCGAAAGAGAGAGGAGATTGGGAAAGAGAGGGCAAATAAAACGGCAAGGGTGAAGTGTGGGAGAGGAAAATGAGAGGCAAATGGCAAATAATGTAAGTGCGAGGGAGATGAGTTTGTGATGGGTACTTGGTATGTCTTGACTTGAGCGAAGACCTCTCCGACAACGGTGCCAGAAATCCTTCTTGCTACGTCTTGAGCTTGCGTTGGTCTTCCTTGAAGAGGAAAGGATGATGCAGCAATAGTAGCATATGTATTTCCCTCAGTTTTTGAGAACCAAGGTATCAATCCAGTAGGAGGCTCCTCAAAAGTCCCACGCACCTACACAAACAAACAAGAACTCACAACCAACGCAATAAAGGGGTTGTCAATCCCTTCACGGCCACTTGCAAAACTGAGATCTGATAGAGATAATATGATAAGATAAATATATTTTTGGTATTTTATGATATAGATTGGAAAGTAAAAGATGCAAAAAAAAGTAAATTGAAAGCTTATATGATAAGAGATAGACCCGGGGGGCATAGGTTTCACTAGTGACTTCTCTCAAGATAGCATAAGTATTATGGTGGGTGAATGAATTACTGTCGAGCAATTGATAGAAAAGCGAATAATTATGAGATTATCTAGGCATGATCATGTATATAGGCATCACGTCCGTGACAAGTAGACCGAAATGATTCTGCATCTACTACTATTACTCCACACATCGACCGCTATCCAGCATGCATCTAGAGTATTAAGTTCATAAAGAACAGAGTAACGCATTAAGAAAGATGACATGATGTAGAGGGATAAACTCATGCAATATGATATAAACCCCATCTTTTTATCCGCGATGGCAACAATACAATACGTGCCTTGCTGCCCCTGCTGTCACTGGGAAAGGACACCACAAGATTGAACCCAAAGCTAAGCACTTCTCCCATTGCAAGAAAGATCAATCTAGTAGGCCAAATCAAACTAATAATTCGAAGAGACTTGCAATGATAACTTAATCACACATAAAAGAATTCAGAGGAGATTCAAATATTTCTCATAGATAAACTTGATCATAAACCCACAATTCATTGTATCTCGACAAACACACCGCAATTCATTGTATCATAGACTACATCGAATAGATCTCCAAGCAGATCAAGGAGAACTTTGTATTGAGATTCAAAGAGATAGAAGAAGCCATCTAGCTAATAACTATGGACCCGAAGGTCTGTGGTAAACTACTCACAACTCATCGGAGAGGCCTTGGAGATGATGTAGAGGCCCTCCGTGGTCGATTCCCCCTCCGGCGGAGCAGCAACGAAGGCTCCAAGATGGGATCTCGCGGATACAGAAGGTTACGGCGGTGGAAATAGTTTTTCGTGGTCACTTCTGATGTTTTCGGGGTACATGGGTATATATAGGAGGAGGAAGTAGGTCGGTGGACGCTCGAGGGGCCCACGAGGGTGGGGGGCGCGCCCAGCCCTAGGGGGCGCGCCGGGCACCCTCGTGGTCACCTCGCTTGTTTCTTGACTTCCACTCCAAGTCCTCTGGATCACGTTTGTTCCAAAAAGATCGCTCCCGAAGGTTTCATTCTGTTTGGACTCCGTTTGATATTCCTTTTCTTCGAAACACTGAAATAGGAAAAAAAAAGCGATTCGGGCTGGGCCTCCGGTTAGTAGGTTAGTCCCAAAAATGATATAAAAGTGTAAAGTAAAGCCCATAAACATTCAGAACGGGTAATATAATAGCATGGAACAATCAAAAATTGTAGATACGTTGGAGACGTATCAACGAATAAGAAGAAGATCAACGTGGAAGAGAAAAAGACCAAGCTAAAAGAGAGGAGGGTTGGGCTCACGGCCGCTTCAATGGATACCAAGATGTTGACCATGAGGATGAACGAGTTGGATGACGATGTGGCATTGGTTGAGAATTATCATCGTGGTGAGCCAACTAAGAATCCCGCAAGCTAGAGGGAGTGTTCATGATATACCAAATGGGCCAGGTCGAGTCGGCTTCGAATCCAATACTGACGAAGCTCACTCCGCGAAACAATTAAAATCTACTAAGGACTATGTGTTCTGTATGGCTTATAGGGTTGATCGTGTTTGGCACTACGGGTGTCTCTATGTTTCAAATCACTAAAGAAGACACCATGACCCGACACCAGGTCTAGATTGGAGCCTTTCACAATTTGGTGCTAGGGGGTTTCTATGTTTCAAATCACCAAAGAATATCACCACAACCTCTTGTTCCTGCTAAGGAAATATTTTGTTTGGTAAATGTTCTTGCATACTGAAGTTCACCTCGTTCATGTCAAGATGTTGAAGCGCTTGACGGCTGAAATGTAGGCGGCCGAGAAGGAGGCGGATGGTGTGGAGGAATAGGCGACAGAGTGAGTGGGGAGGCTCGGACAACCGATCTGGTAGGACGAAAATGTTTTTCTTTGGCACAGAACGTCCACCTCTTTTTAGTTCTGATAGGATGCTATGAACACCGCACTTTAATTTGTTCATATTGCTATACATTTGAAATGAAATTGGCCAGACTTGGACGGACATCTAGAGAATGCGGTTGGATGACCGGCTCCCATATCCATGTCCGCAGACTAGTCCATATCCGTGTCCATGTACTGATCCAGACCAGTCCATGGACAAGAAGCGTGTCCATTTTAATCGATGGCGTTGAAAATACCCTGGTGATGCTCCCTTCAGTCATCTTTATTCTACATATTATCTTTGATTAAAGTCAATTTTATTTTAATACGATCAAGTTTGTAGAGAAAAATATCAACGTTTTTAATACCAAATCAATATTATTATATGCATTGTAGAATATATTATTATATTATATTAAGTTGGCATTATATATGTTGATGTCTTTTATTATAAAATTGGTCAAAATTACCAAGTTTGACCTGAGACAAATCTAAAACGCGGACTAAAAGGGAACAGAGGGAGTAAAGAGTAGGTTGTATGCATCGCTTGTTGCATCATATACGGGGTGATTTAGTGCAACTCCAACGGGCCGACCCAAACGGACAAACCGTCCATCTGGGTCGGCCAGGCGGACACGAACATCCGCTTCCGTGTTTGGGTCGGTGCGTGCATCCAACGCTGGCGCGACCCATTTTAACAGCGCAACAAAAGAAAATGCATGCATATTTAACATAAAACCAACATTAATTAAACATTAAAGCCGGCCACGAAGGCCGGCGGGAATCCACGCGTACATATTAGCATTTACTAAAAATAAAAATAAACTAAAAACTACGCGCCGCCTAGGCGGCGGCGTCGTCGTCCTTGGGGACCGTGAGGTCGATGAGCGTCGGCGCCGGACCGGCCCAGGCGAACGCCGTGTTCCATAGCGCAGTCATGTCGGGCGCGGCTGTGCCGCCACGGGCCGCCGCGGCCTGGCGTGCCTCCTCCTCGGCCTCGAGCGGCTCGGGCTCGGCGTCGCGCTCGAGCATCTCGAGGTACTCGTTGTCGCGACGCTCTTCGGCCACCCGGGTCTGGCGCCAGTGGTCGAGGTACGCCGCCTCCTGCTCCGGCGTCGCCCCCAGCCAGACCGGTGGCGCCCTGACCCACTCACGCACTACTCCCGTCTAAGAGTAGCGCTCGATGGGCTCCGGCTCCGGCTCCGGCTGCGGCTCGGCTTTGGCGAGGCGGCGGGGAGGGGACGGCGGGGCCACCGGCGGCACCACGCTGTCGTCCGCCGCGAAGAGGGCCATGGCCTGCGCCATGGCCGCCTCGTACCGAGCCTCCTCTTCCTCCGCCGCCTCCGCCCTGCACCACTCATCCTCCTCGCTTTCCCGTAGACGGCCGCAAGGGCCGCCTTGTAGGCATCCTCCGCCACCTGGTCTTCCTCGCGGACGATGAGCGGGGGCGGCGGCAAGCTGCGGTCGACCTCACGCACGCCGCGTCGCCTCACCTCCTAGTGCTCGAAGGCGAACCAGCGCGTCCAGTTGGGCGAGTCGGAGGCGTAGGCCTGGTCGCGGCGCTGCTCCGGCGTCAGGAGTGCCCGCCGGCGACGCACCTCCTCCGCGTGCGCCCTAGCCGACCGCGGCGGCGCCGGCACTGGGATCCTCTCCGGATCCAGATGCAGCCGTGCGGCAGGGTGTTGTCGGGGTACGGCAGAGGCACGCGGTGCTGCAGTGCCACTCCGCCTGGTGCACGATCACGTTCACGCGCTGCCTCTGCCGGCGAGCCGGCGCAGGCGGAGGCGGGATGAACTCCGCGGGGAAAGGGACAGCGGGGGCCTTGCCCTTCGACTTGTTGCTGCTTCCGGCGCCGGAGAAGAGCCCCATTTGGCACGGCTGGGGTGTCTAGGGTTGGCTAGGGTTTGCTTGCCGGCGACGGGGGAGCGAGTGTGGCTAGATGGGGACGGAGGCTGGATGAGGACGGCCCCGCCGCACGTTCGGCTTTAAAAAGGACGACCGCCGTCGCTGTCGCGTGGGCCTGGGGTCATAAATTAAGCTGGCCGGCGAGGTGGCGGGCAGTTGGACGACTGTTAGGTGGGGCTGTGGCGGACACTGAGAAGGCGCGCGTGGCGTCCGTTCCGCGTCCGCGCCGACGCATTTGGGGTGTAAATTTGGACCGCAAATGCGTCGGTGCGGACGCGAAGCGGACGGGGTTTAGGTTTTGGTCGGCGCGTTGGGTCTTCTTTTTTGTCCGCGCCGACCCAAACGGACGACGGCAGACAAAATGTATCGTCCCGTTGGAGTTGCTCTTGAGAGTAAGACAAGACCGAGAAACAAGCACAAGCACGAAAATGAAGGCATTGTGGTGCTTTTCGACCAAAAGGGAAGCAAGAAGAACTCCACACACCCGTCACCATCAATTCATCACCTCATATTTGCGCGTTTCCTCGGACTCGTAAAGTCAGAATGAGAGTGATGTAGCTCGCCATCTGCCCGTTGTCACAGGCTCACAACCCTCAGTTCTTTACCCCTGCACGTACACAAAGCCCGGCCGGCCTCTTCCTGTCCCGTGGCAGCTTCCAAACAGATGGCGCTGTCAGTTTCCCCGCCCGAAGGTCGACGGGCATTGGAGGCCTGCCACACGAGAAAAGCACAAAAGATGAGATCCCTCTCCGGTGCTGCATTGTGGGTAAAAAGGGCACGACGGCATGAAGAAAAAGCTCTTGGGAAAAGGCTGCATGGTGGTGCCCAGAGCAAGCGAAAGCAGCTTTCCATAAGGGTCCCAGTGGATTGCGTGTATCCTTGCAGTAGTGATGTTCTTGCATTTCTTTACCAAGGGGAGTACTATGAGGAAAAAGGAGAGTGACCATCTTCATCCGCATCACTGTGTGAGTGGTTTGACACCGACTCGAAGATGATCACTCCCTAACTTCTACTGTATTCATTTGAGACGACCGGTGGGAAGTTAGAAAGACATGGACAAACCTATTCCGAGTTTGAAAGGAGAAGAAAATTTGTTGCAAAGAGAGTGGAGCACATAGTGACGTGGTTGACGTTTTTAGAGCAACTCCAATGGCCGACCCAAACGGACGGCGATTTTGTCCGTTTGGATTGGCCGGCCGCCCGGCGGCCATCCTGTTTTAGATTTGAGTCGGCAGTGCGCCGAACACGCTGACCCATATTTGCCGGTGTGGCCATTCTATTTTAACAAATAGCTCATTTTTGCATTGCTTTTGCATTCAAGCATATAGCCAAATAATATAGTTTCAACCGAATAAAATAGCATAGTATTACAAGCCGAATACAAGTAAAAATGTCTCACATAATTTTGCAAGCCGAATAAAGAAGATACATCTATTGGTTACCAACATGAGCCCATACATGCTCAATCAAATCATTTTACAGTTGCACGTGAGTTTTTCAATCACGCATATCATAATGAAATTGGGTGAACTGTTCAAACGTTGCAGCTCCTCCGTGCTCAGGCACAACATTCTCACCCTGAAACTGAAACCCTTGATCGTACAGACGTTCCGGCCGCTCATCTTCTACGATCATATTGTGCATGATCACACAAGGTCATCACCTCCCACAGTTTCTGCATGCTCCAAGTATTAGCAAGATAACGAACGATGCCCCATCGATATTGCAAAACACCAAAGGCACGCTCGACATCCTTCCCAGCACTCTCTTGCTCTTGGGCAAATCTTTTTCTCTTCTCCCCGATAGGGTTGGGGATTGTTTTTACAATAGCGGTCCATTGAGGATACACTATAGGAATCAGACACTTTGGCTGACGGCAAAGGCATGCCAGGCTGACGGCAAAGACCTTTGCCGTCAGCCAGCAGATGGCAACAGGTCCGGCTAAATAGGCTACGGCAAAGGCCTCTTTGTCGTCTGCTGGCGGACGGCAAAGATGCAAAGGGATTTGTCGTCCGCAGACAGACGACAAAGAGCGTGGACGGCACACGTGGCAGTTCAGGTCCGTTAAGTGATTAACGGTGTGCTTTGCCGTCAGCTGGCAGACGGCAAAGGCCTTTGCATCGTTGTCGTCAACCAGCGGACGACAAAGATGCAAAGGCCTTTGCAGTCTGCTGGCTGACGATAAATCTACCAAATAGGCCAATCCAGTAGGTCGTACAGGTAGCTGCCACGTGGCAGCTTTGCCGTCTGCTAGTTGACAACAAAGACCTTTGTCGTCTGCTAGTAGAGGACAAAGTTGTCGGATATCGGGTTCCGGCAAAACCCTTAATGTTCGAACACTGGGGTGCGCACGAAGATTTCTCCCTACCGAAACACGCCCTCAGCCTCGCCGCGATCTCTAAGCTAGCTAGATCACAACACAGCACAAGAGACACAAGATTTATACAGGTTCGTGCCGTGTAATACCCTACTCCTGTGTGTGGTGGTGTTCTACGTCTTGAGCTTGCTTTGGTTTTCCTTGAAGAGGAAAGGGTGATGCAGCAATAGTAGCGTAAATATTTCCCTCAGTTTTTGAGAACCAAGGTATCAATCCAGTAGGAGGCTCCTCAAAAGTCCCACGCACCTACACAAACAAATAAAGAACTCGCAACCAATGCAATAAAGGGGTTGTCAATCCCTTCACGGCCACTTGCGAAAGTGAGATCTAATAGAGATAGTATGAAAAGATAAATATATTTTTGGTATTTTATAATATAGATGCAAAAAGTAAAGATGCAAATAAAAGTAGATTGAAAGCAAATATGATAAGAGATAGACCCGGGGGCCATAGGTTTCACTAGTGGCTTCTCTCAAGATAGCATAAGTATTACGGTGGTTGAACAAATTACTGTCGAACAATTGATATAAAAGCGAATAATTATGAGATTATCTAGGCATGATCATGTATATAGGCATCACGTCCGCAACAAGTAGACCGACTCCTGCCTGCATCTACTACTATTTCTTCACACATCGACCGACTCCTGCTTGCATCTAGAGTATTAAGTTCACAAAGAACAGAGTAACGCATTAAGCAAGATGACATGATGTAGAGGGATAAACTCAAGCAATATGATATAAACCCCATCTTGTTATCCTCGATGTCAACAATACAATACGTGCCTTGCTACCCCTGCTGTCATTGGGGAAGGACACCGCAAGATTGAACCCAAAGCTAAGCACTTCTCCCATGGCAAGAAAGATCAATCTAGTAGGCCAAACCAAACTGATAATTCGAAGAGACTTGCAAAGATAACTCAATCATACATAAAAAAATTCAGAGAAGATTCAAATATTATTAATAGATAAACTTGATCATAAACCCACAATTCATCGGATCTCGACAAACACACCGCAAAAAGAGTTTACATCGAATAGATCTCCACAAGAGAGGGGGAGAACATTATATTGAGATCCAAAAAGAGAGAAGAAGCCATCTAGCTAATAACTATGGACCCGTAGATCTGTGGTAAACTACTCACAACTCATCGGAGGGGTTATGGTGTTGATGTAGAAGCCATCCGTGGTCGATTCCCCCTCCGGCAGAGTGCCGACGAAGGCTCCAAGATGAGATCTCGCGGATACAGAAGGTTATGGCGGTGGAAATTGTTTTTCGTTGGCTCCCTGGATGTTTTCGGGGTACGTAGGCTTATATAGGAGGAAGAAGTACGTCGGTGGACGCCCGAGGGGCCCACGAGACAGGGGGGCGCGCCCTATAGGGGGGCGCCCTCCTATCTCGTGGAGGCCTCGGCTGCTTCTTGACTTGCACTCCAAGTCCTCTGGATCACGTTCGTTCCAAAAATCACGCTCCCTAAGGTTTCATTCCGTTTGGACTCCGTTTGATATTCCTTTTCTTCGAAATACTGAAATAGGCAAAAAAACAGCAATACGGGCTGGGCCTCCGATTAGTAGGTTAGTCCCAAAAATGGTATAAATGTGTGAAATAAAGCCCATAAACATCCAAAAGGGGTAATATAATAGTATGGAACAATAAAAAATTATAGATATGTTGGAGACGTATCAAGCATCCCTAAGCTTAATTCCTGCTCGTCCTCGAGTAGGTAAATAAACAAAAGAGAATTTTTGATATGGAATGCTACCTAGCATAATTCTCAATGTAAGTTTCTTTATTGTGGCATGAATGTTTAGATCCAAATGATTCAAAACAAAAGTTCATATTGATAAAAGAAATAGTAACACTTCAAGCATACTAATCAAAGTAATCATGTCTTCTCAAAATAACATGGCAAAAGAAAGTTCATCCCTACAAAATCATATAGTTACTATGCTTCATTTTCGTCACACAAAGATGTTCCCAACTTCTATACCCCGATGACAAGCAAACCAATTGTTTCATACTTAAATAATCTCAAACTTTTTCAACCTTCACACAATACAATAACGTGAGCCATGGATATAGCACTATGGGTGGAATAGAATATGATGATGTGGATTGTGTGGAGAAGACAAAAAGGGAGAAAGTCTCACATTGACGAGGATAATCAACGGGCTATGGAGATGCCCATCAATTGATGTCAACATGAGGAGTAGGGATTGCCATGCAACGGATGCACTAGAGCTATAAATGAATGCTCAACAAAAGAAAACTAGTAGGTGTGCATCCAACTTGCTCGCTCACAAAGATCTAGGGCATTTGAGGAAGCCCATCGTAGGAATATAAGCCAAGTTCTATAATGAAAAATTCCCACTAGTATGAAAAAGACAACTTATGAGACTCACTATATGAAAAACATGGTGCTACTTTGAAGGACAATATATGAGACTCACTACATGAAGAACAAGGTGCTACTTTGAAGCACCAATGTGGAAAAAGAGATAGTAACATTGCCCTTTTTATTTATTTTCTTTTTTTTTCTTTTTCTTTTTTTTCTTTTTCTTTTTTTTCCTTTTGGGCCTTTCTTTTTCTTTTCTTTTTGGGCAATGCTCTAATAATGATGATCACGACACTTCTATTGATTACAACATATGAATTACAACTCGAAACTAGAACAAGATATGACCCTATATGAATGCCTCCGGCGGTTTACCGGGATGGTGCAATGAATCAAGAGTGACATGTATGAAAAATAATGCATGGTGGCTTTGCCACAAATACGATGTCAACTACATGATCATGCAATGGCAATATGACAAAAGTAAAGTATGTCACGATGATAAACGGAACGGTGGAGAGTTGCATGGCAATATATCTCGGAATGGCTATGGAAATGCCATAATAGGTAGGTATGGTGGCTGTTTTGAGGAAGATATAAGGAGGTTTATGTGTGATAGAGCGTATCGTATCACGGGGTTTGGATGCACCGGCGAAGTTTGCACCAACTCTCAAGGTTAGAAAGGGAAATGCACGATACTGAATAGGCTAGCAATGGTGGAAAGGTAAAAGTGCGTATAATCCATGGACTCAACATTAGTCAAAAGAACTCATATACTTATTGCAAAAATTTAGAAGTCATCAAAAATCAGGCACTACGCGCATGCTCCTAGGGGGATAGATTGGTAGGAAAAGACCACCGCTCGTCCCCGACCGCCACTCATAAGGATGCACAAGCCAGGTAAACTTCATGTTTCAAATTTGTTACACAACTTTAACCATACGTGCATGCTGCGGGACTTGCTAACTTCAACACAAGCATTATTTAAATTCATAATCACCCAACTAGCATGACTTTAATATCACTACCTCCCTATCTCAAAACAATTATCAAGTATCAAATTGATCATAGCATCCAATTCACTTCCTATGATAGTTTTTATTATACCCAACTTGGATGCCTACCATTCTAGGACCAATTTTATAACCATATCAAATACCATGCTGTTCTATAAGACTCTCAAAATAATATAAGTGAAGCATGAGAGACTAGCAATTTCTTCAAAATTAAGTCACCACCGTGCTCTAAAAGATATAAGTGAAGCACTAGAGCAAAAACTATCAAGCTCAAAATGTATAAGTGAAGCACAAAGAGTATTCTAGCAAATTCTAATCAAGTAGGCTTCTCCCAAAAGGTGTGTACAACAAGGATGATTGTGGTAAACTAAAAAGCAAAGACTAATATAATACATGACGCTCCAAGCAAAACACATATCATGTGACGAATAAAAATATAGCTCCAAGTAAAGTTACCAATGAACAAAGACGAAAGAGGGGATGCCTTCCCGGAGCATCCCCAAGCTTAGGCTTTTGGCTATTCTTGAATATCTTGGGGTGCCTTGGGCATCCCCAAGCTTAGGCTCTTGCCACTCCTTATTCCATAGTCCATAAAAGCTTTACCCAAAACATGAAAACTTCACAACACAAAACTCAACAGGAAATCTTATAAGCTCCGTTAGTGAAAGAAAACAAAAACCACCACATAAGGTACTGTAATGAACTCATTATTTATTTATTTTGGTGTTAAACCTACTATATTACAACTTCTCTATGGTTTATAATCTAATTTACTAGCCATAGATGCATCGAAATAAGCAAACAATACACGAAAAACAGAATCTGTCAAAAACAGAACAGTCTGTAGCAATCTGTAACTAACGCACACTTATGGAACTCTAAAAATCCTACCAAAATAGGAAGTCCTTGAAAATTTGTTTATTGATCATCAGCAAAAAGAATCAACGAAAAAGCCTGTTCCTGTGATTTAACAAAACTAAATTCGTGCGTGCAAAGTTTCTGTTTTTCAGCAGAATCAAATCAACTATCATCATAGGTTATCCTATAGGTTCTACTTAGCACAAACACTAAATAAAAGATAAAAAAACATCTAAACAGAAGTTAGATGCAAGATTTATTACTAAATAGGAACAAAAACAAAAAACATAAAGAAAATTGAGTTGCCTCCCAACTAGCGCTATCGTTTAACGCCCCTAGCTAGGCGTAAAAGCGAAGATAGATCTAAGTAGTGCCATCTTTGGCACTAAATTCATAAGTAGAGCACTTGTGATCTCTAGGTATTTCTCCTCTTTTAGCAATGGCTAAACCTTTAGGCAAAAATTCAGGAAATTCATTGGTAGCAAAAGGTTCCTTAACGATAGAGAGACAATTGGGTTGAACACTTATGGATTTGAGATCCGCGTCTCCCTTACTAGAAGATTCACCCTTATTTTTAGAAACATAAATAAATTTGGCAGTTTTAGTAGGGGGTTTTGGAGTGTTTTCATGGAGGAAAACATGGAACCTAAGTTTGTAATGATATCCTCAAGTTTACCGATTCTAGCAGAGTCTAGATCTATTTTTTCATTGACTATAGGTTCTTTTTCCTTAAGATTTTTCAAAGTAACTCCAACCCTAGATCCATGTTGGGTAATGTGATTATGATTCTTTTTATCCAAATTTTCAATCGACTCAACAGTGGCAATTTTATTTTCAATAATCTCAAGTCGTTGCATAACGTGTTCTAAAGTTAAAACAGTTCCATTGACCAAAAGAGATGGTGGGCCAAACAAATCTAACATAGCATTATAAGCACCAAACGTATGGCTACTCATGAAATCACCTTCGGTAGCAATATCAAGAACACATCTATTCCAAGGAGTGATGCCTACATAAAAATTGCGGAGAAGAACGGAAGTAGAAAGCTTCCTAGTAGATTTATATTGGGCATTGCAAATTCTATGCCAAGCATCTTTTAAATTTTCTCCCTCCCTTTGCTTAAAATTGAGAATTTCATGTTCGGGAGTGATAATAAGGATAAGAGCACTAGCCATGATGACAAGGTAAATGAACTAACACATGGGCAAACAGAAAAAGGCAAGCGAAAAAGAGAGGAGGGGATTGGGAAAGAGAGGGCGAATAAAACGGCAAAGGTGAAGTGGGGGAGAGGAAAACGAGAGGCAAATGGCAAATAATGTAAATGCGAGGGAGATGGGTTTGTGATGGGTACTTGGTATGTCTTGACTTGAGCGAAGACCTCCCCGGCAACGGCGCCAGAAATCCTTCTTGCTACGTCTTGAGCTTGTGTTGGTTTTTCTTGAAGAGGAAAGGGTGATGCAGCAATAGTAGCGTAAGTATTTCCCTTAGGTTTTGAGAACCAAGGTATCAATCCAGTAGGAGGCTCCTCAAAAGTCCCACGCACCTACACAAACAAATAAAGAACTCGCAACCAACGCAATAAAGGGGTTGTCAATCCCTTCACGGCCACTTGCGGAAGTGAGATCTAATAGAGATAGTATGATAAGATAAATATATTTTTGGTATTTTATAATATAGATGCAAAAAGTAAAGATGCAAATAAAAGTAGATTGGAAGCAAATATGATAAGAGATAGACCCGGGGGCCATAGGTTTCACTAGTGGATTCTCTCAAGATAACATAAGTATTACGGTGGTGAACAAATTACTGTCAAGCAATTGATAGAAAAGCGAATAATTATGAGATTATCTAAGCATGATCATGTATATAGGCATCACGTCTGCAACAAGTAGACCGACTCCTGCCTGCATCTACTACTATTACTCCACACATCGACCGACTCCTGCCTGCATCTAGAGTATTAAGTTCATAAAGAACAGAGTAACACATTAAGCAAGATGACATGATGTAGAGGGATAAACTCAAGCAATATGATATAAACCCCATCTTGTTATCCTCGATGGCAACAATACAATACGTGCCTTGATGCCCATGATGTCACTGGGAAAGGACACCGCAAGATTGAACCCAAAGCTAAGCACTTCTCCCATGGCAAGAAAGATCAATCTAGTAGGCCAAACCAAACTGATAATTCGAAGAGACTTGCAAAGATAACACAATCATACATAAAAGAATTCAGAGAAGATTCATATATTATTCATAGATAAACTTGATCATAAACCCTCAATTCATCGGATCTCAACAAACACACCGCAAAAAGAGTTTACATCGAATAGATCTCCACAAGAGAGGGGGAGAACATTCTATAGAGATCCAAAAAGAGAGAAAAAGCCATCTAGCTAATAACTATGGACCCGTAGGTCTGTGGTAAACTAATCACAACTCATCGGAGGGGCTATGGTGTTGATGTAGAAGCCCTCCGTGGTTGATTCCCCCTCCGGCAGAGTGCTGGCGAAGGCTCCAAGATGAGATCTCGTGGATACAGAAGGTTACAGCGGTGGAAATTGTGTTTCGTTGGCTCCCTGGATGTTTTCGGGGTACGTAGGGGCTTATATAGGAGGAAGAAGTACGTCGGTGGACGCCTGAGGGGCCCATGAGACAGGGGGCACGCCCTATAGGGGGGGGGGGCGCCCTCCTATCTCGTGGAGGCCTCGGCTGCTTCTTGACTTGCACTCCAAGTCCTCTGGATCACGTTCGTTCAAAAAAATCACGCTCCCGAAGGTTTCATTCCGTTTGGACTCCGTTTGATATTCATTTTCTTCGAAATACTGAAATAGGCAAAAAAACAACAATTTGGGTTGGGCCTCCGATTAGTAGGTTAGTCCCAAAAATGGTATAAATGTGTAAAATAAAGCCCATAAACATCCAAAAGGGGTAATATAATAGCATGGAACAATAAAAAAATTATAGATACTTTGGATCTCTACAGATACTTTGGATTGCCTCTTGGGCTGATGATGGACAGTACAAGGGAAGAACAACCTCCTGAGGAGAGGTGTTCTTGTGCTCGGTGAACTTGTGTGGGTGAGGGTGATCTGAATCAGTTGCTACCTCTACTATGGTGGCTAGCCCTATTTATAGAGGCCCTGGTCCTCTCGCCAAATATTGAGCGGGAAGGGATCCAACAACGACCATTTTGAAAGGGGACAACTAGTACATGCTATCCTGACTAAAGGTTGTCTTCACCTGTCAAAGGCGATGGTGGTGATGCCGTCTTGGGCTCCATGATGACCTCCGTCCTGCCGTCCTGCTAGTCTTGGTCTTATTGCACTGATATGGAAACCTTTGCTTGATGCCTCGGTACTCCGCGCCTGTGCTTCCCCCTTAGCACCAAAGAGGAAACGAGGACAGTGCGCAGGCTGGCGCCCGCCTGGCCTTGGTCGTCATGGCTTGCGTCACGGGGACCTCGCGAGGTACCCCTTGCCTTGATCTCTCCGCCTCCCTCGCGAGCCTGCCTGGTGAGGCCGCTCCTGAGGAGGCCTTGCGTCGTCCTCCCCGTGAGGCTTGGCCCCTCGCGAGGGTCTTGAGTGTTGGCTCATGAAGACGGGCCGTACTGGGCCACTGGTGGAGCCACGCTGGAGGCCGCAGGTAGGCAAGTCTGGGAACCCCTGTTTTTTCCTAAATTCATTCAATTTGATAGAATTTCACACACATATATATACACACATTTCAAAATAATTTCCACAAGCATACTGACGATGCCATAGACCTAGGGTAGGGTCATAGGCCTGACCTATACGCCCTACCCAAGGTCACTACCCTATAAGCAAAGACATTCAAAGCACAACAGGAAGTATCAACTAAAGCCATAAGGTGCAATCCACTCGACCAGTCACCTCAATCGGATACCACCAATTTCACTCGACCAAGATGAAGCCATTCGACCATACAAGAAACCACTCGGAGTACAGAAGACCTAGAGTCACTCAGGATGGCAACGGTCAGGCGTTCACTCCGTAGCCTTAAAGATCATTAATAACACTATATAGCTGGCGTTACCAGTAACGCCCTATCTTAATGTACATTGAACCCTTGTAACGGAGGATGGCTGGGGTCCCGGCGCACTCTATATAAGCCACCCCCTCCTTTGGGACAAGGGTTCGCACCCCTTGTAGAACACATCCATATTCCAGTCGACCGCCTCAGGGCACCGATGTAACGCCCCGGATTCGATGCGCCAGGTGTCTGCCAGTTATTCGCCGTCATTGCCATGTCATTTGCTTGCGTGTTGCATTTTATCATGTCCTCATGTGCATCTCATTTTGCATACGTATTCGTCTCATGCATCCGAGCATTTTCCCCGTTGTCCGTTTTGCAATCCGACACTCGTATGTCCTCCGGCGTCCCCCTTTTGTCTCCTGTTGTGAGTGGGTGTTAAAATTTCTCGGAATGGCCCGAGGTTTGCCAAGCGGCCTTGGTACACCACCGGTAGACCGCCTGTCAAGTTTCGTGCCATTTGGAGGTCGTTTGATACCCCAACGGTTAACCGGGTAACCGTAAAAGCCTCTTTTGTGTGCAGCCCAACACCCCCTCCAAACTGGCCCAAAACCCATCCTAACCCCATCCATGCTCTCCGCCGTTCGATCACGATCGCGTGGCCGAAAACCGCTCCTCATTTGGAGCTTCCTAGCTCCTCCTACCTATAAATAAGTGATCCCCTCCGAAATTTGCGGTCTAACCCTAGCCTTCCCCTACCTCGCGCCACCGGACAAAATCCCCGTAGCCGGACGCGTCCAGCCGCCACCTCACTCCGGCGAATCACGTCGCGACACATCGCCCTCCCCGCCGCCACAGCCAACCGGCCGCCGCCACCTCAGTGCCTCCTCCTTCTCTCTCCTCCCGTGCCCGCCGCCGGCACGCGGAGCCCAGGCGGGGCCCGCGCGGGCCCGATCCCGTGCCCGCCTCCGCCCGGTGCACCGCCGCCCGTCCCGCCGCTGCACGAACCCGCGCGCCACCTCCGCCATTCGCCGCCGCCGCCCGGCCGCGCCTCACCCCGCCGGCGCTGCCCCGACCGCCATCTCCGACCCCGCCGACGCGTCTCCTCGCCGTCTTGCCGGCGCACCTCGCCGCCGCGCTGCCCGACCTCCCGCCACCGCCGCGGAGCTCCCGAGGCCGGAGCCCAAGCTCGCCGCCCGCTGGACCTCCCCGCCCCACCGCGCTAAACCGCCGCCATGCCGGGATCCGGCCGGATCCGGCCAGATCCGGCCCGGAGAGCCCCTTCCCAGACCTCCTCGACCTCCTGCGGTCATCTCCCTCGTCGTCGTCAACTTCTCCAGCGAACCTCGGGCTGCGTTCCCGGAACCCTGTTCCATTTTGCGAGGTGGTTATTTTGCCAAGTCCCCGAAATTTTTACATTATCATGCCATGTTCATCACATCATATCTCCATGCATACTGCTCCGTTTCGTGCGTGTAATATGTTAAATTGTTTGCCTCGACGTGTACTTAATTTCATTCCATTGCATCATGTTCATTTGTGTCCATGTTGATGCCTGAATCATCGTTGCAAGAGTGCTATATAATGTTATCTGCTGTCTGTTAACAGAACATGCTCATTTGTCATTTTTGCCATGTTTCATGTGTGCATCCTATGAGGTTGATGTCTATATGTGCTTTGAACTATGTCATGCCATCTTTGCAGTGGTGCCATCCATGTATTTTTGTGAGTTGTGTACTGAGTGCATCGAGCTTGTTAAGTAGGGTACTCGCTGTTGATGTTTTGCTAGGCTGATTCTGTTATATTTTGTTGCTATGTAAACCAGCTGCTACTAGTCATTTTATGCATAATCTGGAGATGTTCACTAAGGATGATTTGTTATACATGTCTTGCTCTATCCATTCATTCCCCTGGTTGCATTTATAGCCTACTGTAACATGTTTTTATCTTGCTCCAAATTTGCTAAATAATGTTTCTGTCAGCCTGTTAACTTTAAGTTTAATGTTGCCATGATTGTTGTTAGTGATCCATGCACCCTATGAACTTGCTCTTGCCATGCTTAGCTTCATAAACATGTCTTCTTACTGTTGGTTGCCTTGCCATGCCATGTATTGCTCTGTGGTGAGTGGTTCAAGCTCACCAACATGCCTTCTTATTGTTGTTCCTGCCATGTATGAATCTGTCATATAATTTGCCATGTTTACATGGGTGCCATCATCTTCTGATCCTTTTTGGCTCATGGTCAGTAAGGGAATTTTGTTCTATGCCATTAGTAGATTCATGCCATGACTTTGTTTGCCATGATAAGTTCCTGTAGCATGTTTTTTGATAGCTCTAAACATTGCAACCTGATGTTGTTCCTGTTAAGTCTATAAACTGTTATAATTTGCAATATTGCCATGTCCTTTTGAGCATGTTCTAGTTGTTTATGGAGATAGCCCAGTGTTCATGTTTTGTCATACTTTACCCGTAGTTCATGTCCATGCCTTTTGTTCTTATGTTGGGGTCCTGTAGCTTATTGTTTTGATGCTTGCTAGATGCCTAGTTGCTGTTTTGGACAGCTTGTCCTTTAAACTTGTATAGAGTGTATGTGTTGAACCGTTTCTCCGCTTTGAGTGTGCTCTATATGATACTTGCTTCGTTTTGCATGTAGTTTCATATTATCATGTTGCATCCTTGCTTTGAGGTGTTAGCTTGATGTTTGTATGCATTTTGCATCAATGCCATGCTTATCTTGTTTTGCTCATATCTTCTAGGCCGTAGCTCCGAATCTAATGAACTTTATATGTAACTTGACTAGAATATCATGTAGATTCTCTTGGTGCTCTTTAACTTGCTGTTTAACAACTTCAACTTAATGTTTTTTCAGATCTGGACCAACTTTGAAACTTGCATATGAGGACCTACCGGAATTTTTATATGTTGTTTCCGGCCTCCTTTAAACTTGCTTTGATGTGTTGTTCTTGTTTGCATCCTCTCTTGCCATGAGTAGCCTCATCTAGCTTTGTCATGCATCATGCTTGGTTGCGCATCATGTCTTGTCTATGTGTGGTGTTTTTACCATGTTGTGTGCTCCTTCTCGATAGTTCCCGTTTCGTTGCGATCGTGAGGATTCGTTCGCCTACGCTTGATTCGTCTTCGTGGCTTTATCTTCTTCATGGAGTCGTTCTTCTTCCTTGCGGGATTTCAGGCAAGATGACCGCTACCCTGGATCTCAATACTATCATTGCTATGCTAGTTGCTTCGTTCTATCGCTATGTTGCGCTTCCTATCACTTGTTCTTCAAGCCTCCCCAAATTGCCATGAACCTCTAACCTTTGACACCCTTCCTAGCAAACCATTGCTTGGCTATGTTACCGCTTTGCTCAGCCCCTCTTATAGCGTTGTTAGTTGCAGGTGAAGTTGAAGATTGCTCCATGGTGGACAGGGTTATGTTGGGATATCACAATATCTCTTAGTTAATTAATGCATCTATATACTTGGTAAAGGGTAGAAGGCTCGGCCTTATGCATGGTGTTTTGTTCCACTCTTGCCGCCCTAGTTTCCGTCATACCGGTGTTATGTTCCCGGATTTTAGCGTTCCTAACACGGTCGGGTGATTTATGGGACCCCCTCGACAGTTCGCTTTGAATAAAACTCCTCCAGCAAGGCCCAACCTTGGTTTTACCATTTGCCTCACCACCACCTACCTTTCCCTTGGGAGTAATTAACCCAAGGGTCATCTTTATTATAGCCCCCCCCGGGCCCGTGCTTCTCTAAGTGTTGGTCCGAAACGAGCAACCTGCGGGGCCACCTCGGGGCAACTCGAGGTCTGGTTTTACTCGTAGCTTGACTTATCCGGTGTTACCCTGAGAACGAGATATGTGCAGCTCCTATCGAGATTGTCGGCGCATCGGGCGGCTTTGCTGGTCGTGTTTTACCATTGTCAAAATGTCTTGTAAACCGGGATTTCGAGACTAATCGGGTCTTCCTGGGAGAAGGAATATCCTTCATTGATCGCGAGAGCTTATCATGGGCTAAGTTGGGACACCCCTGCAGTGTATAAACTTTCGAGAGCCGTGCCCGCGGTTATGTGGCAGATGGGAATTTGTTAATGTCCGATTGTAGATAACTTGACACCAGATCCGAATTAAAACGCATCAATCGCGTGTGTAGCCATGATGGTCTCTTCTCGGCGGAGTCCGGGAAGTGAACATGGTCTTTGGGTTGTGTTTGACGTAAGTAGGAGTTCAGGATCACTTCTTGATCATTTCTAGTTGCCGATCGTTCCTTTTCTTCTCTTCTCGCTCTTATTTGCGTATGTTAGCCACCATATATGCTTAGTCGCTGCTGCAACCTCACCACTTTACCCCTTCCTTTCCCTTTAAGCTTTGCTAGTCTTGATACCCATGGTAATGGGATTGCTGAGTCCTCGTGGCTCACAGATTACTACAACAACAGTTGCAGGTACAGGTTATGCGATGATCATGACGCGAGAGCGATGTTTGCTTGTTTGGAGTTCTTCTTCTGCTTCTTCTTCGATCAGGGGATAGGTTCCAGGTCGGCAGCCTGGGATAGCAGGGTGGATGTCGTTTGAGTTTCTGTTTGTGTTTCATCCATAGTCGGATGGTGCTCTTATGTAAGATGATGTTGTATTCGTGTGGCATTGTATGCCTCTTGTATGTATCCATATCTATTATGTAATGTTGATGTAATGATATCCACCTTGCAAAAGCGTCTTCAAGATGCGCTTCTATCCTTGGTGGGACCTTCGAGTTCCTTTAGGATAGGGTCGCATCTTGGGCGTGACAAGTTGGTATCAGAGCCTCGACCGACCCTAGGAGCCCCCTTGATTGATCGTGTAGTTTGGCCGTTGTTGAGTCTAGAAGAAACTGTTTTGGAGTCTAGTTATATCGGAGAGTAGGAATTCTTTTACTCCTCAGCCCCCTTCGTCGCTCTGGTGAGAAATCTTGACATAGGTGTTTTAAATTACTTCTCTTCCCTTTCAAATTTTTCTTTAGGATCACGCAGTTGGTTTTCCGATCGTGGGTTCTCAACTCTTTTCATCTGGTGCATTTCTCGTCAAGTTGACTCGAGTCTCTTCTTCTTTGAGTTCAATCCTTAGTTGTTTTCTTTTCCCACCCGCACACCCCTTTTGTCTTCTCAGAACCGGAGTCCGTAATCGAGTATCCATCCTTCTCGTGCGAAGTCTTTGCCTTCTTTCTTCAATGATTTCAACCGGTGTTTTCTCTTCAAGATATTCGTAGCTTCCCCTTCCAAGTTGCCTTTGTTTTTCCCGCCCTCCCACCCTCTTCTTCCCGGAGTTTGAGTCTGTTTCGAGCATGAATTTCATTCGTGCGGAACCCCTTCAGTCTTTCATAAATTATCTCAACCGGTGAATTCTCGTCTCGTTCGACATTCTTCATCTATTTTTCTTCTCCGATGGATTCAATTCCAATTTTCGGTAGTGATTATATTCTTTCCCTCGGCTCAAGTGTTTTCCCTGCTCGTTCGCCTCTCGCCAGTTTATCCTTCCGGAGTGTTCAAGACATCTCAGGAGATTCGTCTGTGTTCCAATTAATTCGAGGTTGTCACCTCATTCAAATATTTCAATTGTTCCGGTGCATCACCTCTTCTTCAATCCTTCCAACGGTGTTTCTTTTCAGTGGGCCCTAACCCACTGGTCTTTTCCCAGGATCTTACCTGACTCTTCTAATTTCCCCGGAGTTATTCTCAATTCTTTTCAAGTATAACGTAAGTATGAATTCCATCAGTCACATGCCTTCTCCAAGATCGCTTTCAAATTCTTTTCATCTTTGGTTCAACCTTCCTCTTTTTTTCATTCTCCCGGAGTATCTCAGTAATTTTGGTGTTGTTTTCCGTCGCCATTTGAAGACCGAAGAAGAGTTTTTCCTCTAAATCTTGTCCGTTCCCCGGAGATTCGCGGTGCTAGCTCGATGTTATCCTATCAAATTGTTTCAAGTCATGCAAATTCTTTTCATCCATCCGGAGCATTCAGGAGTTGCTTTCTCTCTTGATCATCCGGAGGCCATCTTTTCGGAATATCTCTCCGCTCTAAGTTTTTCAAATTCGTTCTCCAATTATTCCATATCCGTGCCCCTTTGTTCGTCTCAATATTCTTCTGGTGCTTCGTTCAAGTGTTCTTTAATCAGCTCATGATCTCTTTGTTCTTTTGTATCTAAATCCCCTCGAGCTTATTTGTTCTTCTAATTCTTCCCGGTGATTCATTCTCTTTCATCAGTCATTTCCAAATTCTTACGGTGGCTCGTTCAAGATTATTTTTCTTTGATTATCAAATTAATTCATTCGTTCTTTCCAATCCTACCGGTGGTTCACGAAGACCTTCTCAAGTTTGCGATATGTCACTTCTCAATCCCTTTTCAAGAAGAATAAGTAGTATGCAAAATCCTTTGTTTGTCATCAATTTAATTTGATGAAGGATAAGCATACAATAGATCGTATTCTTATTTCATCCAAGTGAGTAATCCTTCCTTCGGAGTTTGTTCTTGATGAATAAATTCTAGTTCCAAGTGTTTTCATCTTTTCATTTCCGGAGTTCAAATTTTCCTCGGCCATCTCGTCGGAAACCTCCATCTAAATCATCGCAAGGCTTAATCTTGTTCTTTCATCCTTTCATGTCTATCTCATCATCCTTACATTACCGGAGTTCTTCATGGTGGTTCTTCATGATTTAATTCATTCTTTTGTTCATCAAGATTTTGTTGGTGGAGATCAAGTATCTTTTTTCTTGCATATCAAAGTGCAATTAATTATCCGAATTCTTTTGAAATGGAGTCTTGCATTTCTTCGTTCTTCTCAGCTATTCAATCTTTTCCATTTGTGGCCGGTTATCACCTTATGATCTTGAGATGTTACCATAACACCACAACAAGCTTATTCTTTTCGTTGTTGATTTTCTCAACAACTCCGTCTAAACCTAACTCTAAAGATGCTTTCAATTTTAGTCGTGGCACAAGTTGTCATTTTCTTCTCCGTTCTTTTCATTCAACTCTTTCAATTCTTTCCGGAGGTTTTATGTCACATCTTCATCAAGTATCATTCCATCCTCTCAAGCTCGTGTTCTATTCCTTCCATATTCAGCCGGAGTGCTGCCTAAATCCTTTCAGTCTTATTCGTTTCTTATCTCGTTCTAACCGGAGTGGTTTCATAGTCTATCTGATTCTGTGAGTTTGCGATTCTCGTCATTCTCGTCGTTCCTCTCTTCTTCTCGAGTACTCTCGATTCTTTGCTTCTTCTCTTGAGTTTTTGTTTCACCTCATCCCTTTTCCCTTCCGTCTCGGTCCTAAGATCTCGGGACGAGATCTCTTGTTAGTGCAGGAGTGTTGTAACGCCCCGGATTCGATGCGCCAGGTGTCTGCCAGTTATTCGCCGTCGTTGCCATGTCATTTGCTTGCGTGTTGCATTTTATCACGTCCTCATGTGCATCTCATTTTGCATACGTATTCGTCTCATGCATCCGAGCATTTTCCCCGTTGTCCATTTTGCAATCTGACACTCCTATGTCCTCCGGCGTCCCCCTTTTGTCTCCTGTTGTGAGTGGGTGCTAAACTTTCTCGGAATGGCCCGAGGTTTGCCAAGCGGCCTTGGTACACCACCGGTAGACCGCCTGTCAAGTTTCATGCCATTTGGAGGTCGTTTGATACCCCAACGGTTAACCGGGTAACCGTAAAAGCCTCTTTTGTGTGCAGCCCAACACCCCTCCAAACAGGTCCAAAACCCATCCTAACCCCCTCCATGCTCTCCGCCGTTCGATCACAATCGCGTGGCCGAAAGCCGCTCCTCATTTGGAGCTTCCTAGCTCCTCCTACCTATAAATAAGTGATCCCCTCCGAAATTTGCGGTCTAACCCTAGCCTTCCCCTACCTCGCGCCACCGGACAAAATCCCCGCAGCCGGACGCGTCCAGCCGCCACCTTACTCCGGCGAATCACGTCGCCCTCCCCCCCCCCCCCCCCCCCCGCCGCAGCCAACTGGCCGCCGCCACCTCAGTGCCTCCTCCTTCTCTCTCCTCCCGCGCCCGCCGTCGGCCCGCGGAACCAGGCGGGGCCCGCGCGGGCCCGATCCCGCGCCCGCCTCCGCCCGGCGCACCGCCGCCCGTCCCGCCGCCGCCCGGACCCGCGCGCCCCCGCCGCCGTTCGCCGCCGCCGCCCGGCCGCGCCTCGCCCCGGCCGGACCGCGCTGCTGCCCCGACCGCCATCTCCGACCCCGCCGGCGCATCTCCTCACCGTCTTGCCGGCGCGCCTCGCCGCCGCGCCGCCCGACCTCCCGCCGCAGCCGCGGAGCTCCCGAGGACGGAGCCCGAGCTCGCCCCCCGTTGGACCTCCCCGCCCCACCGCGCTCCACCGCCGCCATGCCGGGATCCGTCCGGATCCGGCCAGATCCGGCCCGGAGAGCCCCTTCCCAGACCTCCTCGACCTCCTCCGGTCATCTCCCTCGCCGACGTCAACTTCTCCGGCAAACCTCGGGCTGCGTGCCCGGAACCCTGATCCATTTTGCGAGGTGGTTATTTTGCCAAGTCCCCGAAATTTTTACATTATCATGCCATGTTCATCGCATCATATCTCCATGCACACTGCTCCGTTTCGTGCGTGTAATATGTCAAATTGTTCGCCTCGACGAGTACTTCATTTCATTCCATTGCATCATGTTCATTTGTGTCCATGTTGATGCCTGAATCATCGTTGCAAGAGTGCTATATAATATTATCTGCTGTCTATTAATAGAACATGCTCATTTGTCATTTTTGCCATGTTTCATGTGTGCATCCTATGAGGTTGATGTCTACATGTGCTTTGAACTATGTCATGCCATCTTTGCAGTGGTGCCATCCATGTATTTTTGTGAGTTGTGTACTGAGTGCATCGAGCTTGTTAAGTAGGGTACTCGCTGTTGATGTTTTGCTAGGCTGATTCTGTTATATTTTGTTGCTATGTAAACCTGCTGCTACTAGTCATTTTATGCATAATCTGGAGATGTTCACTAAGGATGATTTGTTGTACATGTCTTGCCCTATCCATTCATGCCCCTGGTTGTGTTTATAGCCTACTGTAACATGTTGTTATCTTGCTCCAAATTTGCTAAATAATATTGCTGTCAGCCTGTTAACTTTAAGTTCAATGTTGCCATGATTGTTGTTAGTGATCCATGCACCCTATGAACTTGCTCTTGCCATGCTTAGCTTCATAAACATGTCTTCTTACTGTTGGTTGCCTTGCCATGCCATGTATTGCTCTATGGTGAGTGGTTCAAGCTTACCAACATGCCTTCTTATTGTTGTTCCTGCCATGTATGAATCTGTCATATAACTTGCCATGTTTACATGGGTGCCATCATATCTTCTGATCCTTTTTGGCTCATGGTCAGTAAGGGACTTTTGTTCTATGCCATTAGTAGATTCATGCCATGACTTTGTTTGCCATGATAAGTTCCTGTAGCATGTTTTTTGATAGCTCTAAACATTGCAACCTGATGTTGTTCCTATTAAGTGTGTAAACTGTTATAATTTGCAGTCTTGCCATGTCCTTTTGAGCATGTTCTACTTGTTTATGGAGATAGCTCAGTGTTCTTGTTTTGTCATACTTTACCCGTAGTTCATGTCCATGCCTTCTGTTCTTATGTTGGGGTCCTGTAGCTTATTGTTTTGATGCTTGCTAGATGCTTAGTTGCTGTTTTGGACAGCTTGTCCTTTAAACTTGTATAGAGTGTATGTGTTGAACCGTTGCTCCGTTTTGAGTGTGCTATATATGATACTTGCTTGATTTTGCATGTAGTTTCATATTATCATGTTGCATCCTTGCTTTGAGGTGTTTGCTTGATGTTTGTATGCATTTTGCATCAATGCCATGCTTATCTTGTTTTGCTCATATCTTCTAGGCCGTAGCTCCGAATCTAATGAACTTTATATGTAACTTGACTAGAATTTCATGTAGATTCTCTTGGTGCTCTTTAACTTGCTGTTTAACAACTTCAACTTAATGTTTTTTAGATCTGGACCAACTTTGAAACTTGCATATGAGGACCTACCGGAATTGTTATATGTTGTTTCCGGCCTCCTTTAAACTTGCTTTGATGTGTTGTTCTTGTTTGCATCCTCTCTTGCCATGAGTAGCCTCATCTAGCTTTGTCATGCATCATGCTTGGTTGTGCATCATGTCTTGTCTATGTGTGGTGTGTTTACCATGTTGTGTGCTCCTTCTCGATAGTTCCCATTTCGTTGCGATCGTGAGGATTCGTTCGCCTACGCTTGGTTCGTCTTCGTGGCTTCATCTTCTTCATGGACTCGTTCTTCTTCCTTGCGGGATTTCAGGCAAGATGACCGCTACCCTGGATCTCACTACTATCATTGCTATGCTAGTTGCTTCGTTCTATCGCTATGCTGCGCTTCCTATCACTTGTTCTTTAAGCCTTCCCAAATTGCCATGAACCTCTAATCTTTGACACCCTTCCTAGCAAACCATTGCTTGGCTATGTTACGGCTTTGCTCAGCCCCTCTTATAGCGTTGTTAGTTGCAGGTGAAGTTGAAGATTGCTCCATGGTGGACAGGGTTATGTTGGGATATCACAATATCTCTTAGTTAATTAATGCATCTATATACTTGGTAAAGGGTAGAAGGCTCGGCCTTATGCCTGGTGTTTTGTTCCACTCTTGCCGCCCTAGTTTTGGTCATACCGGTGTTATGTTCCCGGATTTTTGCATTCCTAATGTGGTCGGGTGATTTATGGGACCCCCTCGACAGTTCGCTTTGAGTAAAACTCCTCCAGCAAGGCCCAACCTTGGTTTTGCCATTTGCCTCACCACCACCTACCTTTCCCTTGGGAGTAATTAACCCAAGGGTCATCTTTATTATAGCCCCCCCGGGCCAGTGCTTCTCTAAGTGTTGGTCCGAAACGAGCAACCTGCAGGGCCACCTCGTGGCAACTCGAGGTTTGGTTTTACTCGTGGCTTGACTTATCCGGTGTTGCCCTGAGAACGAGATATGTGCAGCTCCTATCGGGATTGTCGGCGCATCGGGCGACTTTGCTGGTCTTGTTTTACCATTGTCGAAATGTCTTGTAAACCGGGATTCCGAGACTGATCGGGTCTTCCTGGGAGAATGAATATCCTTCGTTGATCGCGAGAGCTTATCATGGGCTAAGTTGGGACACCCCTGCAGGGTATAAACTTTCGAGAGCCATGCCCGCGGTTATGTGGCAGATGGGAATTTGTTAATGTCCGGTTGTAGATAACTTGACACCAGATCCGAATTAAAACGCATCAACCGCGTGTGTAGCCGTGATGGTCTCTTCTTGGCGGAGTCTGGGAAGTGAACACGGTCTTTGGGTTGTGTTTGACGTAAGTAGGAGTTCAGGATCACTTCTTGATCATTTCTAGTTGCCGACCGTTCCTTTGCTTCTCTTCTCGCTCTTATTTGCGTATGTTAGCCACCATATATGCTTAGTCACTGCTGCAACCTCACCACTTTCCCCCTTCCTTTCCCTTTAAGCTTTGCTAGTCTTGATACCCATGATAATGGGATTGCTGAGTCCTCGTGGCTCACAGATTACTACAACAACAGTTGCAGGTACAGGTTATGCAATGATCATGACGCGAGAGCGATGTTTGCTTGTTTGGAGTTCTTCTTCTGCTTCTTCTTCGATCAGGGGATAGGTTCCAGGTCGGCAGCCTGGGATAGCAAGGTGGATGTCGTTTGAGTTTATGTTTGTGTTTCATCCATAGTCGGATGGTGCTCTTATGTAAGATGATGTTGTATTCGTGTGGCATTGTATGCCTCTTGTATGTATCCATATCTATTATGTAATGTTGATGTAATGATATCCACCTTGCAAAAGCATCTTCAAGATGCGCTTCTATCCTTGGTGGGACCTTCGAGTTCCTTTAGGATAGGGTCGCATCTTGGGCGTGACAACCGAGACGTAGGGCTTTTACCTCCTCCGAGAGGGGCCTGAACTCGTAAACTCGTGTGTACAACCTCACTGTAGCTAGGGCCTCGCCTCCTCATACGTACCCCCTATTCTTACTGTCAGACTTAGTACCACGACAATTGGCTCCCACCATGGGGCAAAGCGTCTTAGCAACTTTTGGCGAGGTTGTGTTTTCTCCGATCTTCATCAACATGGTTTCCAGTGGTGGTTTGATCATGGGCCGCGAGTTTCGACTCGGTGCGCTCACTTTCGTCGCCGACGACTCTGCCTGGCTCCAGGAAGCCCCCTCGATGTCGAGGCTCTCCTGATCTGCGGATCGTGGCACTTCCACGTGAGTCCCTGCGGCGTCCTCCTTCGGCAGCCGTCGACCCCGTATCGGTCGGTCCTCGTGTCTCCTTCTCACTCCGCTGGATGCCGCTGCAAGCGATCTAGTCAATCGCGGCTCCAGCGGTGGGTGAAGCATGCGGTGGCTCGTCAGACGGCCACCCCCCCCCCCAAGTCACGGCAATCGAGCCCAACGAATTTCACTGCGGTCGAGTCGACTGGCCTTGCAGACACATTTTCCAAGAGCGGGAGCTGTGACCCCGCAGCAGAAGTTCTTATGGTTGACTCCCATCGCAGCCCATCTGGGTTCCGCCGCAGCGGTGGCAACGGTGGCGGCGATGGCCCATCATTCGGCCACGAGGAGTACGAGCCCCAAACTCTCAACTCGCAACAATGGGAAGAGCTGCACCGCTGCAACGTGGAGGCCCTCCAGACCCCCATTGTCGGTGTCAAAACCGGCGGATCTCGGGTAGGGGGTCCCGAACTGTGCGTCTAGGCGGATGGTAACAGGAGACGAGGGACACGATGTTTTACCCAGGTTTGGGCCCTCTTGATGGAGGTAAAACCCTACGTCCTGCTTGATTAATATTGATGATATGGGTAGTACAAGAGTGGATCTACCACGAGATCAAGGAGGCTAAACCCTAAAGCTAGCCTATGGTATGATTGTTGTAATGTGTTGTGTCCTACGGACTAATGCCCTCCGGTTTATATAGACACCGGAGGAGGCTAGGGTTACACAGAGTCGGTTACAATGGTAGGAGATCTACATATCCATATCGCCAAGCTTGCCTTCCACGCCAAGGAAAGTCCCATCCGGACACGGGACGGAGTCTTCAATCTTGTATCTTCGTAGTCTTGGAGTCCGGCGGACGATGATAGCCCGGCTGTCCGGACACCCCCTAGTCCAGGACTCCCTCAGTAGCCCCCGAACCAGGCTTCAATGACGATAAGTCCAGCGCGTATATAGTCTTCGGCGTTGCAAGGCGGGTTCTCCCTTCAAGTTCCATGTACCTGCTGAACAGTGTCCGGCTTCACCATAAATACTGTGTTTCTCGGCTTCTACGCCCAATAATGGTATTTTTCCACGCGTCGCACGAATGCGAAAAGCCAGGGCATCTTTTACGTTTCACCCCCCAGTCGTGCGAGTCATCCGCCTATAAAAGAGGCAAAAATCCAGATCCAAACCACACCATCCTCCTCCCGCGAATACTTCATCGGAGCGCCTTTGACCTAAAAATCCATTCCATCATGGACCGTCGACGCGGCTCTTCTTCACGCACTCCCAGCCCACCGCCGGGGAATTGGAGGAGGTGCTCTGTTTCGCACAACGAGCTAGTGAAGCTCCAAGCGGGGGGATTTCTCCCTCCGGCCTTCATGGTCCCGGTCCGAGCCAGGCTGGTCACCTATCAAGGTGGGAGGCAAGCGGAGGCTACCCCAAGCCCCAATAAAGGGGAGCGAGTATGCTTCGTCCCTTATTTGGTAAGGGGACTCGGATTTCCGATACATCCGTTCCTCCGCGGGCTCCTGGAGTTCTACGGACTCCAGCTCCACCACCTCACGCCCGCCTCTGTCCTGCATATCGCGGGCTACATAGCTCTTTGTGAGCTATTCTTGGGCATTGAGCCCCATTTTGCATTGTGGAAGAGGCTGTTCTGCCTCGTACCCCGTTCTAACGAGGGGTCCATATATCAAGTGGGCGGCGCCGAAATATGGCGCATCGCCGGGACTGGATACCCATCCGGTACTCCCAAGAAGGCATCCGAAGACTGGCCCTCAGAGTGGTTTTACATAGGAGACGCTCCGCTGCCGGACCCAGTCCGGATTGGCCTCCCGGAGTTTAGTGCTGCTCCCCTGAAGAAACGCCTCAGCTGGCGCCCACGGAGCCCCCGATTGGAGGAAGACAAGAGCGTCCATTACTTGATGGGCCGAATAAGGTTACTGGCCCATTCCTGGTTGACCATGATTGGAGTCATGATGACATGCATCATGCGGGGGGTACAGCCATCGCAATACAGAGGCCACCCTATGTGGGATTTCAACGGGGAGGACGATGCCACCCGTCATGGCCGCAAAGGGCCGGATTCGACCGAGGATCTGGTAGAGATCCTTTCCAGCCTGTATAAGGGGGAAAAGGAGGACTTCCTTCGAACGAACCCTTTAAATGGGTTTTCCATGATCAACCCTAGAGGATGGGTAAGCGAACACCTTTAAAGGCTCAACCCATGCTCTCGAAGTTTAAGCTTCTTTACATTATGTCTTCGGCGCAGGGTCTACGCCGGACTGTGGAGGACATGGTAAGTCCTGCTCCGCAACCCGAGGATCCAGAAAGATCCTTGGATCCGGCCTCCGAAGAGGACCCGGACATCGAGGTGGAGCTGATCGACGGGGTATTTCACCAACTCAGCATGGATAGTGCTTTGGTTGCCATTACGGCGGACTACCCCGGACTGTATCCGGCTTCTCAGGTGACCGTGACCGAGGTCCGAACACCATTATCTCTTCCTTTCCCCTTTCTAACCTTCGCGAACGATGGTATGTTATAGGAAGTGCCTTTACGGCAGGAAGCCGAGCCCGCGGCGGCTGACCAACAGAGGCCAGTCCGGACCAGCAGGCGGAAAAGGAGCGCGGTGCAGACGGAAACGTCGCCGCAAAGGTATAGCTCGTATTTGAATTTTCAGAGCAACGTTCCTAGGAAACGCCTGAGTGCTCATGATCTTTGTAGGAGAAAAAGCGCTCGCCGGACTGCGGGCGCAGAAGTTGCTGATCCAACCTACACCGGCCAGACTCCAGCGCCCGGCCTGGAGGGGGAGGCACGCGCAAGACGCGGGCCGGATCCTTCTCCAACGGAGGACACCGACAGACTGTCCGCCACCAAGTCTGAGGTGGAGAGTGCCATGAACCATAGGCGCCGCTGGACAGTATTTCGTGAAGCGTGCTTCTCCCCTGAGGCATTGGATGCCTTTAACGCAGGGGACGCGCATCTCCGTGCCGCTCAAGATGGTTTTACCAGAGCCACGGAGCAGTATGTGAAAGACATACGGGTAAGGGAATTTTAATGGTTGTATATACCAGTAGCCCCCGAGACTTAAAGTAGTTATGTTAACTGATTTAAGGATCATGTGAAACGCAGGCTCTTACCGAGAAGAATGCCCAGCTGTCTCAGGAGCTGCAAGAATGCAAGGCCCAACTTGAGGCCGCACTTGCTGCCGCAGGAGGAGACTCAAAGACCCCTCCTGGTAACACATTTGTATTAATAAATATAAGCGCTGTGCGGCGTGCGCGTAAGTCTAATAATGACTGTGTAGGTACCGCCGGACAAGATCCGGACAGGCAAGGATTACTACGCCAGCTGAAGGCCGGCGAGAGTGTGCTGAATAGGGTGCAGCAAGAAAGGAATAAACTCTAGGATGCCAACGCCAAGATCGGAGAAGAGCTGAAAGGCGCTCGCGCCGGGCTGTCCGGCTCCGTTAAGGAGAATGAGCGGCTTCGTCGCGGCATTTATAGTAAGTGCTTGAGCAGACTCCTTTGAAAAGAAGAGTTCGGCGAGGAAGTATATTGACATGATATGTCTTGTAGGTATACTCACAGGTCGTCCTGCAGAGGAGATGCCCATATCAACGGGTGATCAACTTCCCGAACTGTTGCAACTGCTCGAACGAGTTCGGCAGGCAATGAGCGGCGTCGTCCGGGCTTTATGACCAGCCCTCTCCCTACCCGAGGGCCTTGGGGAGCTTGCGGAGAAGCTTCAGGGAGTGCGGCAGCGCTTCCGTTTGTGGAAGATTTTGGCTTGCTGTCAAGGTGCCAGGGAGGCTTGGGCCATGGTGAAGACGCGGTATAAGAAGGCGGATCCCAACCATATGGCCGAAGTTGGACCGGTGGGGCCCGATGGGAAGGAGATCCCTGTGAGTTTAGTATACAGCCAAGTAGAGTTGGCTGCTAAGTTTTACCAACGGGACTGTAAGTTAGACAGCCTGTTAGATGGGATTGAGGAGGAATACAATCAATAAATTTGACAATGTATGTTTTCCTTTGAAGTGACATGTGAAATGCCTTCTAGCCGGATTGTAGATCGTTTGTCTTTGCCGACCTTTTCGCTTCGACCTCGGGACCCTAGAGTCCGGAGTGTGTCTGAATACCTTTGTGGATGAGAAACAACCGCGGTATGCATGGAGACCAGGCGTAGGGGTCATTATTGCTTTATCAGACAAGTGCCCAACTAGTTATGTTATATTACATGGTTAGTAAGAAACATCTTCCAGGGAGAATAGTTCCATTAAGGGTTCCTTTCCCTGGGAGGCATGCCCTAAAGTGCATGTCCGGACTGCAAAAAAAGCAGAAAAACATCTAGGGGCAGATAAATGAGTAGGTAAAGAAAATCATCTTTTAAGTCACCGACCGAATATTCCCTTAAGAACGCTAGCTTTCGGCTTCACCCAGTCTGAGGTACACATCCGGCTGACCCGGCAGTAGCAATCGCAGAGGTGCTCCCTTTACCTCCTAGCCAAACAATCGGGAATGTAGGGCAACCTAGCTTGGCCAAAACTTAAGTCATATCGGTGCATATAATGGTGAGTAAAAGGTACATGTGGAAGCTTGACACATGTGCTGGGCATGAAACCCTTATAATTGAGCTTCTGTAAAAGAAGCCCCCAGGTATAATGAGTGCGGATGGCACATCAAGTGTATGCAAAAAAATGCAAAAGTAAGCCCTTAGGGGCTTTTTAATAAAAAGGTTATGAAAAGAGAAACGAAAGACAGCCAAGGTATAAAAATTTGGACGGAGGGAGGGGACGAACTCTTACTCCGGCGCTAGGCACAGAATCTTCGGAGGCGGGCTGCGTTCCATGGGTTCGGCTCGAGTCGGTTATCCGACGCATTTCGTAGATGGTATGCTCCGCCGGTCAGGACTTGATCAATAATGAAAGGGCCCTCCCACTTGGGCTTGAGCTTGTCCTTTTTCTTGTCCGGCAGGCGTAGAACTAGTTCACCAACGTTGTAAGTCTTGGCCCGTACTTCTCTGCTTTGATATCTTCGAGCCTGCTGCTGATAGAATGCGGAACGAGCTTTGGCGACGTCACGTTCTTCCTCTAATGTGTCCAAGCTATCCTGCCGATCCAGCTCGGCCTCTCTTTCCTCGTACATGCGCACTCGAGGTGAGTCATGAATAATGTCGCAGGGTAAGACTGCCTCTGCGCCGTATACCATAAAAAATGGTGTGAATCCGGTAGTACGGTTAGGCGTTGTCCGCAGCCCCCAGAGTACGGAGTCGAGCTCCTCGACCCAGTGCGTGTCAGATTTAGTAAGTGACCGCACTAGTCTGGGTTTAATGCCGCTCATTATTAGACCATTTGCTCGTTCCACTTGACCGTTGGTTTGAGGGTGATAGACTGAAGCGTAGTCGAGCTTGACGCCCATATTCTTGCACCATGACTTAACCTCGTCGGCTGTGAAGTTCGTGCCGTTCTCGGTGATGATGCTGTGGGGGACTCCGTAACGGTGTACTACCCCAGATATAAAGTCTATCACTGGTCCAGACTCTGCCGTTTTGACCGGCTTGGCCTCTATCCATTTGGTGAATTTATCCACCATGACCAATAGGTACCGTTGCTTGTGGGTTCCCCCTTTAAGGGGTCCAACCATATCAAGCCCCCAGACCGCGAACGGCCAGGTAATGGGTATAGTTTTGAGGGCGGTAGGCGGCATATGGCTCTGATTAGCAAAGAGCTGACAACCAATGCATCTCTGGACTAAGTCCTGGGCATCTGCCCGGGCCATCGGCCAATAAAATCCTGTACGGAATGTCTTTCCTACAAGGGCCCGGGCTGCTGTGTGGTGTCCGCCTAGTCCGGCATGAATTTCAGCCAGGAGGTTGCGCCCTTCCTCTTCGGAGATACATCTTTGAAGGACTCCGGTTGTGCTTTTCTTATAAAGTTCTCCCTCATGGACCTTGTAGGCTTTCGATCGCCAGACTATGCAGCGGGCCTCGTTTTGGTCTTCGGGAAGTTCCTGCCTAAGAAAGTAGGCTAGGAATGGTTCTATCCACGGGGCGATTACTGCCATTATGTCGTGGGCTGACGGTGTTATGTCATCGGCTGAATCGCCGATTGGCTCGGTTTTTTCCGGTTTGTCACTTCCGGGCTCCTCTTCCCATAGTACGGATGGCTTGAAGAGCCGTTCCAGGAAGATATTTGGAGGGACAGCATCACGTTTCACACCGATGCGTGCCAGTACGTCGGCCGCTTGGTTATTATCTCGGGCTATGTGATGGAATTCGAGTCCTTCAAACCGAGCTGACATTTTTAGGACGGCGTTGCGATATGCTGCCATTTTCGGATCCTTGGCGTCAAAGTCTCCATTTATTTGGGATATTGCAAGGTTTGAATCCCCGCGCACCTCTAGGCGTTGAATACCCATGGAGACTGCCATCCGGAGACCATGTAATAGGGCCTCGTATTCGGCTGCGTTGTTGGAGTCCGTGTACATTATTTGAAGTACGTACTAGACTGTGTCCCCGGTTGGGGACATCAATACGACGCCAGCCCCTAGTCCGGCCAACATTTTAGAGCCGTCGAAATGCATAACCCAATTGGAGTATGCGCCGTACTCTTTAGGGAGTTCGGCTTCGGTCCATTCAGCGACGAAGTCAGCCAAAACTTGTGACTTTATAGCTCGCCGAGGTTTGTAAGTTATATCGAATGGTAAGAGCTCAACGGCCCATTTTGCAATCCTGCCCGTTGCGTCGCGGTTATTTATAATGTCATTGAGTGGTACTTCAGAGGCCACTGTTATCGAACACTCTTGAAAGTAGTGTCGGAGCTTCCGGAACGCCATGAACACCGCATATGCTATCTTCTGATAGTGTGGGTAACGGGACTTGCAGGGGGTTAACACAGTGGATACATAATACACTGGTTTTTGAAGAGGGAATTTCTGCCCTTCTGTCACTCGTTCGACGACGAGGACCGCGCTTACAACTTGATGCGTTGCTGCGATGTATAACAACATTGGTTCGCCCAGAGTGGGCGCAGCCAGGACCGGATTTGTTGCCAATATTGCCTTTATTTCTTTGAGTCCGGCAGTGGCAGCATCCGTCCACTCAAAGTGTTCGGTGCGCCTGAGGAGGCGATAGAGGGGCAACGCCTTTTCTCCTAGACGGGAGATAAAGCGGCTTAAGGCTGCCACGCATCCTGTTAATTTTTGTATTTGTTTGAGGTCTTTTGGAATATCCAACTATGACAGAGCTCGGATTTTAGCCGGGTTTGCTTCAATTCCTCTACCGGATACAATGAAGCCCAGCAGCTTTCCGGCTGGTACGCCGAAAACGCATTTTTCCGGATTCAGCTTGATGTCATATGCTCTGAGGTTGTCGAATGTGGGCCTCAAATTGTCTACTAGAGCTTCGACGTGTTTTGTTTTGACGACTACGTCGTCTACGTATGCCTCGACTGTTTTGCCGATCTGGGTGGCCAGACATGTTTGAATCATGCGCTGATATGTTGCGCCGGCATTTTTAAGTCCGAAGGGCATCGTGTTGAAGCAGAATGGTCCGTATGGAGTGATGAATGCCGTTGCGGCTTGGTCAGCTTCCGCCATCTTGATTTGATGATAGCCAGAGTATGCGTCCAGGAAGCACAATGAATCGTGCCCTGCGGTAGCATCGATAATTTGGTCGATGCGGGGGAGAGGGAAGGGATCCTTTGGGCAAGCCTTATTGAGGTCTTTAAAATCGACACAGAGGCGCCATGATTTATCCTTCTTTGGTACCATTACCAGATTTGCTAGCCAGTCCGGATGTTTGATATCTCTAATGAATCCGGCTTCCAATAGTTTTGCTAGCTCTTCTCCCATTGCCTGTCTTTTGGGTTCGGAAAATCGTCGAAGAGCCTGTTTGACTGGCTTAAATCTTTTTAGGATGTTTAGGCTGTGTTCTGCCAACCTGCGTGGGATTCCGGGCATATCCGAAGGATGCCAGGCGAAGATGTCCCAATTTTCCCGAAGGAATTCACGAAGTGCGGCATCTACTTCGGGGTTCAATTGTGCCCCAATGGAGGCCGTCTTTGTTGGGTCTGTTGGATGGACCTGGAATTTTATTATTTCATCTGCTGGTTTGAAGGAGGTGGACTTGGATCTTTTATCGAGTATCACATCGTCCCTGTTCACCGTAGAGTGCAGCGCGGTGAGTTCTTCTGCTGCTAAGGCTTCGGATAGTGCCTCCAGGGCTAGTGCAGCTGTCTTATTTTCGGCGCAGAGTGCTATGTCCGGATCACTAGCGAGGGTGATTATTCCGCCGGGCCCAGGCATTTTGAGCTTCATGTACCCGTAATGAGGTACTGCTTGAAAAATTGTGAATGCCTCTCGTCCTAATATAGCGTGATATCCGCTGTTGAATGGGGCCACTTGGAACGTGACTTCTTCGGATCTGTAATTGTCCGGCGAGCCGAACACCACATCGAGTGTGATTTGTCCGGTGCAGCGTGCCTCCCGGCTAGGGATTATTCCTCTGAAGGTTGTGCTGCTTCGCTCAATACGGCTCCAATCAATTTCCATTTTCCGCAGAGTTTCCTCGTAGATGAGGTTTAATCCGCTGCCGCCATCCATGAGGACTTTTGTCAGTCGAAAGCCGTCCACTATGGGACTAAGCACCAGTGCGGCTGGTGTCTGGCTGTTTGGAATTTAGGCTCGTCGCTGGCACTGAAGGTGATAGCTTTGTCACTCCATGGATTTGCTGTTGCTATTTGGTAGACTTCGGCGAGTCCACGGATTGTTCGCTTTCGCATATTGTTTGACGCGAAAGTCTCAAAGACTGTTGACACCATACCGGTATTGTCGGAGTTGTTTTGCGGGGCTAGAAGCTCCTCGCCACTTTTGGCCACCTGCCATAATATCCAACATGCTCGAAGGCTATGAGTTGGGATGGCTCCCTCTGTACTATGAAGCTTACAGGGTCCATTGAGCCATCCCTCCAGTACGGTTCCGTTTCACTTATTGGGTTTTTGTTTTTTCGTTTTTGCATCTGGGGCCTGAGTGTAAGGCGCCCTTTTGCTGCGGACTGGGTTTGGGGCCGGATTATCCCAAAATTGATTTTCGGTTTTCTGGAAACTCTCCATCGCACAGTACTTTCGTACTATGGATGCCAGATCGGTGAAGCGCGTAATTTTGCGACGATCAATGGCGTTTAGTATTCCCTTGTCCGTGCAATTATTGCAGAAGATTGAGATTGCATTTTCCTCTCGGCAGTCCTTTATCCTATTCATAACCAGGAGGAATCTGGCCTAGTAGTGATGTACTGTTTCAGCGGGCTCTTGCCGTATTAGAGATAGATCGCATATGTCTGGGCGGGTGGGTGGACTAAAATCCGGATCCCTGCCCATCTTGGGGCTTAAAGGCCGAAGAGCTTCCGAATTTGGAAGCTTAGGTTGCTGGACACAATCCAGCGAGTCCGGAGTGATGCATGATTTTAAGTTCAATGCTCGATCGAAGCCCGTCCCTCCGCGGAAGTCCGGCATGGAGGGTTCGGGAATCCGTACGTGACTAGTTTTTAATATAGGCAAAGAGTCGCTGCATTGTTCCTCTACCACTGCGACGTGGTGGGTGGCCTGGGGAGAGTTAATCTCTCTCAGATCGGTTTTAAGCCCAATCTGATCGTAGTCTGTGGCGACTCCCAAGGCGGTGATGCGATCCAAGAGCTCGTTAACAGACGAGAGCTCTATTGGATCCAACTGCTCGGCGGATTCCGAGCTGACGCGAAGATGGCTTTTGACGACTTGAGAAGTCATTGTCGAGGCAGTGGCCGGACAGGCGGTCATAAGAAAACCACCTAGCCAGATAGTTTGGCCGAAGGCCAAGGCCCCTTCGGCGAAAATACCGTCTTTGAAGACGGGTGGAGGCATCCTTCCTATCGGTGACGACACAGAGGAACTCTCAATGAAAGCACCAATGTCGGTGTCAAAACCGGCGGATCTCGTGTAGGGGGTCCCGAACTGTGCGTCTAGGCGGATGGTAACAGGAGACGAGGGACACGATGTTTTACCCAGGTTCGGGCCCTCTCGATGGAGGTAAAACCCTACGTCCTGCTTGATTAATATTGATGATATGGGTAGTACAGGAGTGGATCTACCACGAGATCAAGGAGGCTAAACCCTAAAGCTAGCCTATGGTATGATTGTTGTAATGTATGTTGTGTCCTACGGACTAATGCCCTCCGGTTTATATAGACACCGGAGGAGGCTAAGGTTACACAGAGTCGGTTACAATGGTAGGAGACCTACATATCCGTATCGCCAAGCTTGCCTTCCACGCCAAGGAAAGTCCCATCCGGACACGGGACGGAGTCTTCAATCTTGTATCTTCGTAGTCTTGGAGTCCGGCGGACGATGATAGTCCGGCTGTCCGGACACCCCCTAGTCCTGGACTCCCTCACCCATCATAGGGGAAACCGCCGAGGCTCGGACCTTGGAGGCAGTGCGCCTGGCCACGCTGGCTGAGCGCACTCGTTTGGAGAATATCCAACATTCTCTCGACGAGCGTTCCCGTCGACTGATCCCCGAGTCCAGTCGACGTCCTCGATAGTTGTTTCTGCCTAAACCTCAGGTATTCTGCACTCTGATCCAGAATCTTGCAGCCGCTGCGTGTATCGCAGAGTCTATTCAGTCGTCCCGTTGAGAGGCTGGAAGGGGCTTGGAACATATCAGAACGGTGCTCCGAGCAGCAGGAGAGCTGAACTCTGCCGTTTCTTAGTCGCGGAACATGATCCACAGCAGGTCGGTAAGGGCAGATACTGTTCAGTCAGCACACAGCCCTGGGTCGCCTTTGCGACGTGAAGATCATGATCACCGCCGAGATCGACACCTGGGAAGAACTCATGGAGAGTTTGATCGTGAGTACGCCCGTGACAACCATCGGCGGGTGCCTTCACCCCTTCCAAGGGACGGGTCGTACGCGCCCCGCCGGACAGGCGCCCGTATGGTAATGACCGCAGAGTTCCAGTCGACCCAAGAGAGCCTGGGTTCGACGCATGGTCAGTCCTTGTCCAAGGTTTGGTCGACCGGAACAGAGCATACAGAGAAGGGCTGGATAGAGACAGGCCTGGTGGACGCAGGGTCCATGTTGCCAGCCCCGAGTGTTTCGGAAGAGCCATCCGAGCCGCTGAGATTCCTCACAACTTCATATTGGCGACTGGCGTCAGTAAGTTCATAGGAGAGTCGAAGTCCGACACTTGGTTAGAAGACTACCGAGTGGCTATGGATATTGGTGGCGGCAGTGATGAGGTTGCCATGAAGCACCTCCCTTTGATGCTTGAAGGTTCTGCCAAAGCTTGGCTGAATCAGTTGGCCCCTGGAAGCATTTTCAGTTGGGACAAGTTGGCCCGAGTGTTTACCAAAACATTTGAGGGCACCTGCAAGAGACCTGCTGGTTTTTCGGAGATGCAGCATTGCGTGTAGAAACAGAATGAGACCTTGAGGGATTATATCCAGAGATGTATTACTCTCACCACACAATGGAGAATGTATCAGATCACCAAGCTGTTTGTGCCTTTAAAGAAGGCGTTCGTTACAAAGAGCTCAATCTGAAGTTCAGTTGGACCGGAGACATGTCTGCGGCTCGGATGATGGATATTGCCACTAAGTACGCTAACGGAGAAGAAGAGGACCGACTCCGGAGTGGCAAGAATAGGCCAGTCGCCCAGGACATCGGAGGAGGGAATTCCAGTCGGAAGCAGAAGCGAAAGGTTGAGGCAGTAGGCCCTGCCGAGGCAACAGTTTTGAACCAAGGAAAGTTCAAGGAGAAGCCTAAAGGGCCTTGGACCCCTAAAAAAGTGAAGGATCAATCATGAAATGATGTGCTTGATTTGTCGTGTCATATACACACCAAAAAAGATGAGGAGGGGAATCTGATTCTCCCCAAGCATACCAGTCTACAGTGTCGACTCCTGATCCAGAGCTTCCGAGAAAACCAACCTAGTGAAAAGGACAAGGAGTCTGATAAGGAGGAAGACAAAGATGGTGATGGTGGTTACCCCAATGTTAATGCCACCCTAGTGATTTTTGCTGATCTCGAGAGCAAAATTCGACTGAAAGTTATTAACAGAGAGGTGAACATGTTTGCTCCGGCAACACCAAGATATTTGAAGTGGTCAAAAACCCCTATTACATTCGACCAGTCCAACCACCAGCCGCACGTAGCTACCCCTGGGCGGCAAGTGTTGGTGGTTGACCCAGTTGTTGGGGGCACCCGACTAACCAAGGTTTTGATGGATGGTGGCAGTGGTCTGAATATATTGTATGCTGAGGCCCTCCGGGGGGTGGGCATTCCGATGTCCAAACTCAGTGAGAGCAACATGAGATTCCATGGTATCATCCCGGGAAAGAAAGCCGATTCACTCGGTTAGATCACTCTTGATGTCGTTTTCTGTGCTTCTCTGAATTACCGTAAGAAAAAGTTGATGTTTGAGGTAGTGGATTTTAACAGTGCCTATCATGCCATTCTAGGCAGACCTGCCTATGCTAGTTTCATGGCTCGACCGTGCTATGTTTGCCTCAAGTTGAAGATGCCTGGCCCCAAAGGCGTAATCACGGTCACTGGAAACCGGCAGAGAGCAGAGGATTGCCTCTAGAATGGTTTGAAGATCGCCAATGAGCAGATGGCAGCAGTAGAGTTTCCAGAATATCAGAAGACTGCAGATCTGAGTGATTTGCTGCATGCCAAGAGGCCTACCTCGGAGTCTGCATTTAGTCGGCCGGCGAGACAAAGCCGGTCCACATTCACCCGACCAACCTCAATGCTGCTCCGACCCATATCTCAATGACACTCGACAGCAAATAGGAAGAAGCGTTCATCCAGTTCCTCAGTGAAAACTGGGACATCTTTGCATGGAAGCCATCTGACATGCCAGGTGTACCCAGGGGACTGGCTGAGCACCGTTTGCGAGTCGACTCAAAGGCAAAACACGTTAAAGAGCATCTCTGTCGGTCTGCCGTGGAGAAGAGGAAGGCGATTGGCGAGGAGGTGGCTTGGCTTCTGGCTGCCGAGTTCATCCGCGAGATATACCACTCCGAGTGGCTCGCCAATGTCGTTATGGTCCCCAAGAAAGATAAGTCACTTCGAATGTGTATTGGTTTCAAGCATATCAATCGGGTCTGCCTGAAAGATCATTTTCCTTTGCCCCGCATCGACCAGATAGTCGACTCAACTATGGGATGTGAATGATTGTCCTTTCTGGACGCTTATTCCGGGTACCATCAGATCCGACTGTATGGGCCCGACGAGATAAAGACAACTTTCATCACCCCATTCGGGTGTTTTTGCTATGTTACTATGCCCTTTGGCCTCAAGAATGCTGGTGCCACATTCATGCGCATGATTCAGAAGTGTCTGCTCACTCAAATCAGTCGGAATGTGGAAGCATGCATGGATGACATAGTGGTTAAGTCACGCAAAGGTTCCGACCTGCTGACTGACCTCGCTGAAACCTTTGCCAATTTAAGAAGATATGATATCAAGCTCAATCCATCAAACTGCACATTCGGAGTTCCAGGTGGAAAGTTACTCGGTTTTCTCATTTCCGAACGAGGGATCGACGCAAATCCAGAGAAGATTGGCACAATCCTCCGAATGAAGCGCCCTGTGCGTGTACACGATGTTCAGAAGCTTACTGATTGTTTGGCTGCATTGAGTCGATTCATCTCGCGCCTCGATGAAAAGCATTGCCTCTTTACCGACTGATGAAGAAGTCTGACAGGTTCGAGTGGAATGATGAAGCTGAAGAAGTGTTTGAAGAGCTCAAAGCCCTGCTTTCCACCCAGTCGGTGGTTGCTGCTCCAGTCAGTAAGGAGCCTTTACTGCTTTACATCGCAGTCACTGGACAGGTTGTCAGCACAGTGCTCACGGTCGAGCGGGAAGAAGAAGGCAAAGCCTTCAAAGTTCAGTGCCCTGTGTATTACATTTCAGAGGTCTTGACCCCGTCCAAGCAGAGATATCCTCATTATCAGAAGCTTATTTATGGGATTTACCTGACCACAAATAAAGTTGCACACTACTTCTCTGACCATTCAGTTTCAATCTTCAGCGATGCCCCATTGTCAAAAATTCTGAATAATAGAGATGCAACTGGTTGAGTGGCAAAATGGGCGATTGAACTCCTTCCTTTAGATATCAGGTTTGAGGCAAAGAAAGCCATCAAGTCCCAAGCTATAGCAGATTTCCTCGCAGAGTGGATTGAACAATAGCAACCGACTCAGATTCAGTCAGAGCATTAGACTATGTTCTTCGATGGGTCCAAAATGTTGAATGGCTCTAGCGCAGGGGTGGTTTTGGTGTCCCCAAGAGGAGACAAGATCAGTTATGTCCTCCAAATCCACTTTGATTCTTCAAATAATGAAGCTGAGTATGAGGCATTATTGTATGGGTTGCGTATGGCCATTTCACTTGGCGTCGGGTGCTTGATGGTCTACGGTGACTCAGACTTAGTGGTTAATCAAGTAATGAAGGAATGAGACATCAAGAGTCCAGCAATGACCGGTTATTGCAATGTAGTGAGAAAGCTAGAGAAGAAGTTTGAGGGGTTAGAGCTCCACCACATACCCCGAATCAAGAATCAAGCTGCTGACGATCTGGCGAAGATAGGTTCCACTCGGGAGCCTATCCCCAACAACATGTTCTTGGAGCATCTCCACACCCCATCAGTACAAAAAGATCCCTTCAAGAAAGAGCCCCTACAACCGATAAGTTCAACCAATCTGACTGAGATTGAAGTTCCAACTGTGGTCAACTTGATCATGGAAGTCTTAGTGATCACGCCCAATTGGATGGTACCGTACATCACGTACCTGCTCAGGGAGGATCTCCCAGAGGATGAGGATGAGGCTCGCCAGATAGTCCACCGATCGAAAGCTTTTACCCTGATAAAAGGACGGCTTTACAGAGAAAGTGTCACAGGAGTGGCTCAACACTGCATCACCCCAGAAGAAGGTCGAAGGATCCTAAACGATATCCACTTGGGGACCTGTGGTCACCATGCGTCCTCTCGGACCATCATGGCCAAGCATACCAAGTAGGATTCTATTGGCCTCGTGCGAATGAGATGGCGAAGGATATAGTCGACAAGTGTGCAGGTTGCTAGTTCTACTCCAACATGTCTCACAAGCCTGCGTCCGCCCTAAAGACTATTCCACTCGTCTGGCCGTTTGCAGTCTGGGGGTTGGATATGGTTGGACCCTTCAAGACCGGCAGAAGTAGTTGCACTCATTTGCTCGTAGCAGTCGACAAGTTCACTAAGTGGATCAAAGCCAAGCCCATCAAAAACCTTGACTCAAGCACTATCGTCAGTTTCATCAAGGAGTTGATATTCAGATATGGAGTTCCTCATAGCATTATCACAGATAATGGCTCCAATTTTGATTTTGATGAATTTAAGGCGTTCTGTGCCTCCCAAGGCACTCGGGTCGACTACGCGTCTGTTGCACACCCGCAGTCAAATGGGCAAGCAGAAAGGGCGAATGGTTTGATCCTTCAAGGGTTAAAACCCCGACTGATGCGCGACTTCAAGCACGCTACCGGAGCTTGGGTGACTGAGTTACCATACGTCCTATGGGGGATGAGAACGACGCCAAACCGGTCGACTGACCGAACCCCTTTCTTCTTGGTGTACGGTGTCGAGGTTGTGCTTCTGAGTGATTTATTGCACAATGCTCCCCGGGTGGAACTTTTCTCAGAAGCTGAAGCAGAACAGGCACGCCAAGACACAGTTGATCTCCTGGAAGAGGAACGCGAGATGGCTCCGATCCGGTCGACCATCTATCAGCAAGATCTGCGTCGATTCCATGCCCGTAATACCAGGGGTCGAGTGTTCCAGGAAGGAGACCTTGTGCTCCGAGTGGATCAGAAATGGCCTCACAAGCTTGCTCCGTCCTTGGAAGGTCCCTTCATCATCACCAAGGTGCTTCACGATGGAGCATACCACATCTACAATGTAGCCAAGAATATGGGTGAGCCGCGCGCGTGGAATGCAGAGCTGCTTCGCCCTTTCTATACCTAAAATCACTCGGATCGACGAGTTGTAATAAGAGTCCTTCAGTTTGCTTACCAAAGACAAGATTTTTGCAATGTCTTAATGATTGATTTCCCATAATCATTTGTCTGAATCCCCCACTGGGTGACTTAGCCGCGAACTTGATTCGCCTAAGTTAAAAAAACATTCCGAGTGGAGAGAAATCCTCCCACTCGGGGGCTTAGCTGCGACCCCATACTCGCCTAAGTTAAAAAATGCCCCGAGTGGAGAGCAATCCTCCCACTCGGGGGCTTAGCTGCGACCCCGTACTCGCCTAAGTTAAAAACTCCCCAAGTGGAGAGCAAACCTCCCACTCGGGGGCTTAGCTGCGACCCCGTACTCGCCTAAGTTAAAAAACATTGCGAGTGGAGAGCAATCCTCCCACTCGGGGGCTTAGCTGCGACCCCGTACTCGCCTAAGTTAAAAAACATTCGAGCAATCCTTCCACTCGGGAGCTTAGCTGCGACCCCATACTCGCCTAAGTTAAAAAACATGCCGAGTGGAGAGCAATCCTCCCACTCGGGGGCTTAGCTGCGACCCCGTACTCGCCTATTAAAAAATGCTCCGAATGGAGAGCAATCCTCCCACTCGGGGGCTTAACTACGACCCCGTACTCGCCTAAGTTAAAAAACGCTCCAAGTGGAGAGCAATCCTCTCACTCGGGGGCTTAGCCGCGACCCAGAACTCGCCTAAGTCACAAAGATCTTCTGAGCTACGTCACAAGTACAACATGCACTCCATTCCGATCCGTAAGGACGATGAGGTGTCGACTAAACACATCATCAGAGCTGCATCACAAGTACACTGTACGCTCCATCCCGATCCGCAAGGACGACGAGGTGTCGACTGAACACATCGTCAGAGCTGTGTCACAAGTACAACATACGCTCCATCTCGATCCATAAGGATGACGAGGTGTCGATCGATCACGTCGTCCGAGCTACTCGATGAAGAATGTAAGGGTCAAGTTCCACTCGGAATCGAAAAACATTCGTAAGCGATAAAGGCAAAGCCTTCATATTCAAAGAAAACCACGTTCAGATAAATCCTGCAAAAAGTTCAGAACCACAGTGGGCAGAAGTACTCAGGCATCAGGCCTGAAAGAGTTTAACGGTTACAAAATCACTCGGCATTCCGAGGCAAATAAAGGTGGGGCATAATGTTTGTTCACTCAGCGGGACGAGGACTTGCTGGCTCGATGAAGCTGTGAAGATCAATGTTGTCTGCGATATGAGTGGCGGCGTTGATGAAGGTGTCCATGAAGGACTGGGAGCTGAGCTTCTTAGTGTTGGCAACGTTGAGAGCCGCCAGCTTGTCTTGTCTGACATCCTTGAAGTGGACTCGGACCAACGACAGAGCAACATCGGCGCCACAGCAAGCAGACAACTTCTTCCACTCTTGCACTCGACTAGGGATTTCATTCAGTCGAGTCATCAGGGACTCGAGATCTTTTTGGAATTCCGCTTGGGGCCAGAGTTCATAGTCAATCCGTGACATTGCCACCTTCAGACGAGCAAGATAATCCACAGCACTGTCCAGACGAGACTCCAATCGCAGCACGTTCATCGCGACGTCATCTTTGACAGGAGAGTTTATGGGATCAAGACCTGTCTCGATCCGCCCAATCTCTGCTTCGAAGTCTTGACAGAGTTCTGCACAGTCAGAAAAGCGGTGAGTCGACAGTTTAATAAAATGTGTCAGTCGACATCGGCAAATCAGTAGGACAAGAGAAAATACCTTCAAGCTTCAAGACCAGTTTCTCAGCAAGCCGTCCTAGATAAACCTCCAGTTTGCCCTTCTTTGCCGTGAGACTCCCAACCTCGTCAGTCAAGGTATCCTTATCCTTCTTCAGCCTCGCAACCTCCCTGTTGTCTTCTATAACGGCGGTCTTCAGCTTGGAGTTCTCCTCTTCCAACATATTGAATGAGGCCAGCTTCTTATCGGCAAGTGTCGTTTTCTCTCGCGCCTCCTTTTGTGCTGCGGCAAGGTCTTGATCCTTGTTCTCCAGAGCCTGCTTCATTTTCTCTAAAGAAATAACATTCTTCAAACGAGCTTGGAGTTGACAGTTTTCACTATGCACCTCTGTTCGAGTGGAGTCACTCAGTTCAAGAGACTAAAAGAAAAAAAAGTCATATGGGGGACAGTCGACGAATTATTACCTTCCATGGTAGCTGCTTCTTCCTGGGCCTTCTGGAGATTTTCTTGGCCAGCTCTAGGTCGAAGTTGAGGCTGATCTGCTTCTTCTCCAGTTCAGCAAATTGGGCTCCAAGATCACATGATTTCTGCAGTCAGCAAATAAGATATGTCAGTCGATAGGAACAAAGGTTAATCACAGCGAAAATTTCTCTAAGACTACCGCTGAATCAAACATTCAATAGTAGCCTCAGGGACTACACCCAGTGGGTGCACTTGCCGTGCCCCCACTGGTCCAGTTTTCCACTCTGCATGGTCTGCCCAGCATGAGTATGCAAAAAAAGAGAGAGCAAAAGATTCTCAGACCCCGGCCGACTACCAGCAGTCGACCGCGGTCTCGGGGACTACACCCAGTGGGTGCACTCAGCGTGCCCCCACTGGTCTAGATTCCACTCGGATCGAGCTATTCAACCGAGTGAAAGAACAATGAAGTAACATTCGACAAAGACCCCCGCCGCATCAAACACTTGACGGCGATCTTGGGGACTACACCCAGTGGGTACACTCTGCGTGCCCCCACTGGTTCACACAAACACTCGCCTCAACCTGGTCGACTCAAGTGGAAGAACTATTCAACACTAAGTCAAAACACCCAGTGGGTGATTGGATGCGAAATGCAGACCCATCATAGATGCACATAAAGGTTCCAAAACGCTCATCCAGGGACACCTTATGGACAATGAAGCAGCAATCGCAACTACCACTAATGGAGAGATTAGTCAGAAATCCAACTAACCTTGACATTAACGTGCAAAGCAGAACTGGCGTTGTAGGCATCCTGACTAGCATCGTGCACCACCTTTATCTGCTCCATCATAAGGTTTTCTTGGAGTAGAGCCTCTCTAGCGGCACCCGCCGAGTCATCTAGAATGCGATGCACAGCAAAAAGCGATGATGGCGGTACGGTCGAAGCGATCACAGGATCTGAAGCATGGAGCTGTGCAGGTGAAGCAGAGACTTGAGCAGTCGACGCTGAGGGACGTTCAGTCGACAATGGATTGGCAAAAGAAACATTGGCCCGAGACAGATCTCCAGATCGCGGGACCACCGCCTCCGGCGCTGATGTCGACTGAGGCTCCTGGCTTACGGCCGTCCTCCTACTCGAAGCCCTGCCCCTTGATGTCTACTACACAATCTTCTTCTTGTAGACGTGGTTGGGCCTCCAAGTGCAAAGGTTTGTAGGACAGTAGCAAATTTCCCTCAAGTGGATGACCTAAGGTTTATCAATCCGTGGGAGGCGTAAGATGAAGATGGTCTCTCTCAAACAACCCTGCAACCAAATAACAAAGAGTCTCTTGTGTCCCCAACACACCCAATACAATGGTAAATTGTATAGGTGCACTAGTTCGCGAAGAGATGGTGATACAAGTGCAATATGGATAGTAGATATAGGTTTATGTAATCTGAAAATATAAATACAGCAAGGTAACTAATGATAGAAGTGAGCACAAACGGTATTGCAATGCTAGGAAACAAGGCCTAAGGTTCATACTTCCACTAGTGCAAGTTCTCTCAACAATAATAACATAATTGGATCATATAACTATCCCTCAACATGCGACAAAGAGTCACTCCAAAGCCACTAATAGCGGAGAACAAACGAAGAGATTATGGTAGGGTACGAAACCACCTCAAAGTTATCCTTTCTGCTCGATCTATTCAAGAGTCCGTAGTAAAATAACACGAAGCTATTCTTTCCGTTCAATCTATCATAGAGTTCATACTAGAATAACACCTTAAGACACAAATCAACCAAAACCCTAATGTCACCTAGATACTCCATTGTCACCTCATGTATCCGTGGGCATGATTATACGATGTGCATCACACAATCTCAGATTCATCTATTCAACCAACACAAAGTACTTCAAAGAGTGCCCCAAAGTTTCTACCGGAGAGTCAAGACGAAAATGTGTGCCAACCCCTATGCATAGGTTCATGGGCGGAACCCGCAAGTTGATCACCAAAACATACATCAAGTGAATCACATGAATATCCCATTGTCACCACAGATAAGCACGGCAAGATATACATCAAGTGTTCTCAAATCCTTAAAAACTCAATCCGACTAGATAACTTCAAAGGGAAAACTCAATCCATTACAAGAGAGTAGAGGGGGAGAAACATCATAAGATCCAACTATAATAGCAAAGCTCTCGATACATCAAGATCGTGTCACAGAAAGAACACGAGAGAGAGAGAGATCAAACACATAGCTACTGGTACATACCCTCAGCCCCGAGGGTGAACTACTCCCTCCTCGTCATGGAGAGCGCCGGGATGATGAAGATGGCCACCGGTGATGGATTCCCCCTCCGACAAGGTGCCGGAACGGGCTCCCGAGAAGTTTTTGGTGGCAACAGAGGCTTGCGGCGGCGAAACTTCTGATCTATCTTGTTCTTTGATGGTTTTAGGGTATATGGGAATATATAGCGAAAGAAGTCGGTCGGGGGAGTCTCAAGGGGCCCACGAGACAGGGGGCGTGCCCCTACCCTCGTGGCCACCTCGAAGCTTCCTTTACTTCAACTCCAAGTCTCCTGGATCACGTTCATTCCAAAAATCACGCTCCCGAAGGTTTCATTCCGTTTGGACTCCGTTTGATATTCCTTTTATTCGAAACACTGAAATAGGCAAGAAAACAACAATATGGGCTGGGCCTCCGGTTAATAGGTTAGTCCCAAAAGTAATATAAAAGTGTGTAATAAAGCCCATAAACATTCAAAATAGATAAAAAAAATAGCATGATTCATAAATTATAGATACGTTGGAGACGTATCAGCATCCCCAAGCTTAATTCCTGCTCGTCCTCGAGTAGGTAAATGATAAAAGAAAGAATTTATGAAGTGTGAACGCTAGCAGGTGCACAAGTTTGATCAATGATAATTTCAATCACCTTTTCTAGCATGATTATATGTCATAACAGTAGTTCATCTCATAAAACTTCTCAAGATCAAGTAACAAGCTATTCACATGTTAAAGCATAGACCATAAACTTTCTTGAAAACTAGCAAACTTCATTCTCAGTCATCAAACAATTACTATTCATCTTATTTTCAGGAAGGGTCTATGTCAGAGCTTTGATTTAGCAAACTTCACATACTTGACTATCATAAAGTCCTCTACAATTGCTAACGCTCACGTGATACTTATGGTTATGAAGTTTTAATCGGACATTGAGAAAGATAGGGGCTTATAGTGTTGCCTCCCAACGTATTCACCATTGGGTGATGTCAACAATAATAGTTCATGCTAACTTACATTCAATTGGATATATATATCAGGATCTTTCCAAAACGAGTTGCTTGCCAAAGGAAATGAAAAAGGGAAAGGTGAAGATCACCTTGACTCTTGCATAAAGTAAAAGACATAAAGTAAAAGATAGGCCCTTTGTAGAGGGAAGCAGAGGTTGTCATGCGCTTTTATGGTTGGATGCACAAAATCTTAATGCAAAAGAACGTCACTTTATATTGCCACTTGTATATGGACCTTCATTATGCAGTCCGTCGCTTTTATTGCTTCCATAACAAGATCGTATAAAGCTTATTTTCTTCACACTAATAAATCATGCATATTTAGAGAGCAATTTTTATTGCTTGCACAGATGACAACTTACTTGAAGGATCTTACTCAATCCATAGGTAGGTATGGTGGACTCTCATGGCAAGACTGGGTTTAAGGATATATGGAAGCACAAGTAGTATCTCTACTTGGTACAAGGAATTTTGGCTAGCATGAGGGGGAAAGGCAAGCCCAACATGTTTGAATGATCCATGACAATATACTTTAACTGAGATGTGAGAAAACATAACCCATTACGTTGTCTTCCTTGTCCAACATCAAATCTTTAGCATGTCATACTTAATGAGTGCTCACAATTATAAAATATGTCTAAGATAGTATATTTATATGTGAAATCTCTCTTCCTTCAATATTCTTTCATGAATTGTTCAAATGACCAATACAATGCTTGCTAACCTTCAATAAATTTACAACCTCTACTTCTTAGATGTGAAGTCATTACTCCCCATGGGATAAGCAAATGAAACATATATAATTTCAGATTTATGACATTCAACTCATTCAACCATTTACTCATAGGATATAAGTGAAGCACACGAGTAAATGACAAACTACTCCAAAAAGATATAGGTGAAGATCAATGAGTAGCTAAATAATTATGTAACTATGTGAAGACTCTCTCTCATTTAAGAATTTCAGATCTTGGTATTTTATTCAAACAGCAAGCAAAGCAAAACAAAATGAAATTGCAAGGATAGCAAAACTCATGTGAAGAAGCAAAAACTTAAGTTCAACTGATACTAACCGATAGTTGTTGAAGAAGAAAGGTGGGATGCCTACCGGGGCATCCCCAAGCTTAGATGCTTGAGACTTCTTGAAATATTATCTTGGGGTGCCTTGGGCATCCCCAAGCTTGAGCTTTTGTGTCTCTTTAATTCCTTTTATATCTTGGTTTCCTAAATCTCGAAAGCTTCATCCACACCAAACTCAACAAGAACTCGTGAGATAAGTTAGTATAAACCAATGCAAAAACCTTATCATTTTCTACTGTAACAAATCACTAAAATTATTATTCAACATTGTATACTAAATTCCTCTACATATTTAATACTCCTATCCTCAAATAGAATCATTTAAACAAGCAAACATATGCAAACAATGCAAACATAACAGCAATCTGTCAAAACAGTACAGTCTGTAAAGAATGCAAGATTCATCATACTTCCCTAACTCCAAAAATTATGAGAAAAATACTACGCTGTAGAAGATTTATCAGAGCTCATTATGCAAAAAGTTTCAACATTATATCATTCTGTGACTTATCTAGGGAATTTTTGTAACAGCGGTAAACTTTCTGTTTTCAAACAGCAACATGTATACTAGCAAAATAAGCATGGTAAAGGCTATCCTTGACATTTTTATTGATAATATAGATGCAAAACATTATTCTGAATAACAGCAATAAAATACTAAAGAAAATAAAATGACGCTCCAACCAAAACACATATCATGTGGTGAATAAAAATATAGCTCCAAGTAAAGTTACCGATGAACGAAGACGAAAGAGGGGATGCCATCTGGGGCATCCCCAAGCTTAGGCTCTTGGTTGTCCTTGAATATTACCTTGGGATGCCTTGGGCATCCCTAAGCTTAGGCTCTTTCCACTCCTTATTCCATAGGCCATCAAATCTGTACCCAAAACTTGAAAAATTCACAACACAAAACTCAACAGAAAACTCGTAAGGTCCGTTAGTATAAGAAAATAAAACCACCACTTAGGTACTGTAATGAACTCATTCTAAATTCATATTGGTGTAATATCTACTGTATTCCAACTTCTATATGGTTCATACCCTCCGATACTACTCATAGATTCATCAAAATAAGCAAACAACACATGGAAAACAGAATCTGTCAAAAACAGAACAATCTGTAGTAATCTGTATCAACCGTATACTTATGGAACTCCAAAAATCCTACAAAATTAGTAAGTCCTAAGAAATTTGTGTAAAAATCAAGAACAAAAAGAATAAGATCAGAATCACGTTTCTGTCAATTATCAAAACTAATTTACTGGGTGCAAAAGTTTCTGATTTTCAGCAGGATCAACACAACTATCACCATAAGCTATCCTAAATGTCTTACTTGGCACTTTATTAAAACAAAAGCTATAAAACATGATTACTACAGTATCATAATCATGTTAACACACAAAAACAGTAAGGGTAAATATTGGGTTGTCTCCCAACAAGCGCTTTTCTTTAATGCATTTCTAACTAGGCATGATGATGACAATGATGCTCACATAAAAGATAAGAATTGAAACATAACGGGAGCATCATGAAGCATATGACTAGCACATTTAAGCCTAACCCACTTCCTATGCATAGGGATTTTGTGAGCAAACAACTTATGGGAACAATAATCAACTAGCATAGGAAGGCAAAACAAGCATAACTTCAAGATTTTAAGCACATAGAGAGGAAACTTGATATACTTGCAATTCCTACAAGCATATGTTCCTCCCTCATAATAATTTTCAGTAGCATCATGAATGAATTAAATAATATAAGCAGCACCTAAAGCATTCTTTTCATGATCTACAAGCATAGAAATGTTACTACTCTCCACATAAGCAAATTTCTTCTCATGAATAGTAGTGGGAGCAAACTCAACAAAATAATTATCATGTGAGGCATAATCCAATTGAAAACTTAAATCATGATGACAAGTTTCATGGTTATCATTATACTTACTAGCATACAAGTCATCACAATAATCATCATAGATAGCAACTTTGTTCTCATAATCAATTGGAACCTCTTCCAAAATAGTGGATTCATCACTAGATAAAGTCATGACCTCTCCAAATCCACTTTCATAATTATCACAATAATATTAAACATCCTCCAAAATAGTGGGATCATTACTTTCTGAAGTTGACACTCTTCCAAACCCACTTTCATCAATATAACCATCATAAATAGGAGGCATGCTATCATCATAATAAATTTGCACATCAAAACTTGGGGGACTAAAAATATCATCTTCATCAAGCATAGCTTCCCAAGCTTGTGGCTTTGCATATCATTAGCACCATGGATATTCAAGGAATTCATACTAACAACATTGCAATCATGCTCATCATTCAAAGATTAAGTATCAAACATTTTATCACTTGAGCACAATTTCCCTTTTCATCATACTTACGAAAGATATTAAAAGATGAAGCGTACGAGGCAAACTCAATTCCATTTTTTGCAGTTTTCTTTTATAACTAAACTAGTGATAAAACAAGAAACAAAAAGATTCGATTGCAACATCTAAAGATATACCTTCAAGCACTCACCTCCCCGGCAACGGCGCCAGAAAAGAGCTTGATGTCTACTACACAACCTTATTCTTGTAGATGTGGTTGGGCCTCCAAGTGCAGAGGTTTGTAGGACAGTAGCAAATTTCCCTCAAGTGGATGACCTAAGGTTTATCAATCCGTGGGAGGCGTAGGATGAAGATGGTCTCTCTCAAACAACCCTGCAACCAAATAACAAAGAGTCTTGTGTCCCCAACACACCCAATACAATGGTAAATTGTATAGGTGCACTAGTTAGGCGAAGAGATGGTGATACAAGTGCAATATGGATAGTAGATATAGGTTTTTGTAATCTGAAAATATAAAAACAGCAAGGTAACTAATGATAAAAGTGAGCACAAACGGTATTGCAATGCTAGGAAACAAGGCCTAAGGTTCATACTTCCACTAGTGCAAGTTCTCTCAACAATAATAACATAATTGGATCATATAACTATCCCTCAACATGCAAAAAAGAGTCACTCCAAAGCCACTAATAGCGGAGAACAAACGAAGAGATTATGGTAGGGTACGAAACCACCTCAAAGTTATCCTTTCTGCTCGATCTATTCAAGAGTCCGTAGTAAAATAACATGAAGCTATTCTTTCCGTTCAATCTATAATAGAGTCCATACTAGAATAATACCTTAAGACACAAATCAACCAAAACCCTAATGTCACCTAGATTCTCCATTGTCACCTCAAGTATCCGTGGGCATGATTGTACGATATGCATCACACAATCTCAGATTCATCTATTCAACCAACACAAAGTACTTCAAAGAGTGCCCCAAAGTTTCTATCGGAGAGTCAAGACGAAAACCTGTGCCAACCCCTATGCATAGGTTCATGGGCGGAACCCGCAAGTTGATCACCAAAACATACGTCAAGTGAATCACGTGAATATCCCATTGTCACCACAGATAAGCACGGCAAGATATACATCAAGTGTTCTCAAATCCTTAAAGACTCAATCCGATAAGATAACTTCAAAGGGAAAACTCAATCCATTACAAGAGAGTAGAGGGGGAGAAGCATCATAAGATCCAACTATAATAGCAAAGCTCGCGATACATCAAGATCGTGCCATAGAGAGAACACGAGAGATAGAGAGATCAAACACATAGCTACTGGTACATACCCTCAGCCCCGAGGGTGAACTACTCCTTCCTCATCATGGAGAGCACCGGGATGATGAAGATGGCCACCGGTGATGGATTCCCCCTCCGGCAGGGTGCCAGAACGGGCTCCCGAGAGGTTTTCAGTGGCTACGGAGGCTTGCGGCGGTGGAACTCCCAATCTATCTTGTTCTTCGATGGTTTTAGGGTATATGGGAATATATAGGCGAAAGAAGTCGGTCGGGGGAGTCTCAAGGGGCCCACGAGACAGGGGGCGCGCCCAATAGGGGGGAGGGCGCACCCCCACCCTCGTGGCCACCTCAAAGCTTCCTTTACTTCAACTACAAGTCTCCTGGATCACGTTCGTTCCAAAAATCACGCTCCCGAAGGTTTCATTCCGTTTGATATTCCTTTTCTTCGAAACACTGAAATAGGCAAGAAAACAGCAATATGGGCTGGGCCTCCGGTTAATAGGTTAGTCCCGAAAGTAATATAAAAGTGTATAATAAAGCCCATTGTCGGTGTCAAAACCGGCGGATCTCGGGTAGGGGGTCCCGAACTGTGCGTCTAGGCGGATGGTAACAGCAGACAAGGGACACGATGTTTTTACCAGGTTCGGGCCCTCTCGATGGAGGTAAAACCCTACTCCTGCTTGATTGATATTGATGATATGGGTAGTACAAGAGTGGATCTACCACGAGATCAAGGAGGCTAAACCCTAGAAGCTAGCCTATGGTATGATTGTTGTAATGGTTGTGTTGTCCTACGGACTAAAACCCTCCGGTTTATATAGACACCGGAGAGGGCTAGGGTTACACAGAGTTGGTTACAATGGTAGGAGATCTACATATCCGTATCGCCAAGCTTGCCTTCCACGCCAAGGAAAGTCCCATCCGGACACGGGACGGAGTCTTCAATCTTGTATCTTCATAGTCTTGGAGTCCGGCTAACGATGATAGTCCGGCTGTCCGGACACCCCCTAGTACAGGACTCCCTGAATAGCCCCTGAACCAGGCTTCAATGACGATGAGTCCGGCGCGCATATTGTTCGGCATTGCAAGGCGGGTTCCTCCTCCGAATAATTCATAGAAGATTGTGAACACTAGGATAGTGTCCGGCTCTGCAAAATAATTTCCACATTCCACCGTAGAGAGAATAACATGTACACAAGTTCAATCTACTGACGTATTTTGTGACATGACGTCATACCACCACCAAGCCTTTACTTGAATTGTTTTTTATTATACCACCTCAGCGCGTTTAGCGAAGCGGTTTCCTTGGCACGTCTTGTCGAAGCAGAGATCGTGTTCCCCTTATTCCGGGATTCCCATCAATACGGACATGGGTAACCCCACCGCGCCATTGATGGTGGCGCTTGGGAGATAAGCGAGTTATACCAGGCCGGTGGGGACGCATAGTCTTCGTCCGCCTATATATAAGGGGATAAGGATCCACCTTTTCACCTACGCCTTCTTCCTCCTTTGCTTATCCATCTCCGCGCACTCAAGCTCCAGCGCCCAAGTCCGCACATCTCGTCTCAACCTCCTCCAGTCATGTCCGGAGCGGGAGGCAAGTGGTTGGCCTCCTCCGTCACGGAGGAGCACATCGCAAAACTGCGCGGCGCCGGATACCTTTCCAGTGACATCGCGCACCGGCTGCCCGACGAGGGGCAGCTCATCCCCACCCCCAGGCCCCATGAGAGGGTCGTATTCCTTCCCCACTTCCTCCGCGGACTGGGCTTCCCACTTCATCCCTTCGTCCGGGGGCTCATGTTCTACTACGGCCTGGACTTCCACGATCTGGCGCCAAAATTCATCCTCAACATCTCGGCATTTATCGTCGTGTGCGAGGCCTTTCTCTACATCCGGCCCCACTTCGGCTTGTGGCTCAAGACCTTCAACGTCAAGCCGAAGGTAGTGAAGGGCGTCCAAGCGGAGTGCGGAGGTGCCATGGTGGGCAAGATGCCCAACGTCCTCTGGCTCGAGGGCACCTTCCTGGAAACCATCAAAGGGTGGCAATCGAGGTGGTTCTATATCACCGAGCCGTGGGACCCTAAACGGGCAGCGGCCCCCGAGTTCAGATCTGGTGCCCCTGTGCAGCTCACCTCCTGGAAAAAGAAGGGCTTGCTATGGGGCAGTTCGGAGGAGCTGACCGGACTCCAGTCCTGTCTCCAGACATTGGTGAACAAGAAGCTCAAGCTTTTCAACGTGATCCACGTCATGCTCGTCCGCCGAATTCTCCCCTGCCAACAACGGGCCTTCAATTTGTGGGAGTTCAATCCGGCACAGCACCAGGCCTTGAGCGGGCTCTTTGACACGACGTACGAAGCTGCCTGGAGGGTGCTGTTCAAGGGTGGAGAAGCCCCCGCATCCGCGACGGAAGACCGCGAATTCTGCACCAAGCGCCCGGCCGGCGAGGTAAGCTTTGTTATCCTCTATGGGACATTTATTTTCTTTCATAATTTGACTCTATACGGGATTTAAAACTCCCACTGCCTTTGACAGGACTGGCAGAGGACGTCCGGACAGGTAGACTGTCCGGCTCCCCTTCCCGAAGACCCAGCGGACGCCCGTTTAACGGGGTTGCTGGTCCCGGCACTTTACGTGGTGCCGGAGAAGAAGGCCAAGAAGAAGGCCACGGGGATTCGAAGAAGTTCCCGGCGCCAGGTGATATCGGACTCATCGTCCGATGGCTCCGAGGCGGACTCCTCCCCCGAAGACGAGCGGGAGAAAGAGGACTCTCTCCCAGAGGAGGGAGAGAGGAAGAGGAAGGCTTCCCCAACGGGGGAGGCCGAAGGGTCCAAGAGGGGAAGGACCCATCCCCTGGACAGCTCCGCCAACGCCAACGTTGGCGACGAAGAGTGGCCCTCAAGGGCCAGGCCTCCGGCAAGATCGTAAGTATCCGGATTCCTAAATGATTTATAATTTATCTTTTGTGTCACATACTGTCCTTCTAATGCCGCGTACTGCTGTAGTCCGGCCAATGATGATCTTCCCGCTTCATCGAGTGGGCCCTTGGCTCCGTCGGACGTGGATTCCATTCCGACCGCCTCCACCCCTCGTGACGCTGACGACGTCGAGGTGGGATCCCAGGAGGGGACCCATCAGGAGGAGGCTCCGGAGGTGCCGCAAGGCAGCCTCCCGGACTTTGCGCCGGACTCTGTGTCGGAACCTGCAGTGGTTCCGGAGTCCGGCAGGCGGCCCCTTTGTAAGAAGGGCAAGACCGTGACGCCGGCAGCCTCCGTCCAACCAGAGGCGCCGGACAACTTGTTGGAGGCGCTTAACGGCGCTTCCATCGAGGAAGAACACCGCACTATCATGAGTGCGGTAATTCAGAAGGTTCAGCTTGCCAAGAGCAGGCTGACCGAAGCCTGCAGTAGCCTTCTAACAGGCTTTGAGGTAAGAAGTTTAAAATATGTAATGTAATACCGCATAGACAGTAGCCCCTGATGCTCGGTTCGGTGTTCGGAAAGAAAAACCGGACTGAGGATCTAAAAAAGATATACGCAGGAGTACTAAAAATTATGTCAATATGGGTTTGCAGGCTGCGCTGCTAACCTTTGCCGCACTGACTGCGGAGGTCGGTGCTTTGAAGCAGGACCTCGAGCGGTCCGAGCAAGAGCTCGGCCTTGCCAAGAAGCAGCTTGAGGATAAAGAAGGTGAGTAACACCACTTTAAAATTTGTACCTTACAGAAAAGGATTTTGGTTGCAATAGAAATAACAAGGATAACGTGGGTACTGCAGGGGCCACGAACGAGGTGGCGACCCTGAAGGAGGCCGTGTCCGCGGCTGAACGCAATGCGGCCGCGGAACGAGCGGAGCGAGAGAAGCAGGAGGAGCGGGTGGCGGAGGTGCGACAAGAGCTCCAGGTTCTCATGGAAAAGCATGAGAGTTTGGAGCGCGACTCGAAGACTCGAGAGTCCGAGCTTGCCTCGGCTCTTGAAAGTGCCAAAGCCGCTAAGGCCGAGGCCCGTAAGGCCCTCCAGGAGGTTGAGGATGTGAAGAAAATAGCGGCGGGTAAGGCATTTTTCATGCAAAGCAAGCATGTTAATGTAAATTACCTGTTACTTACCCGAATTCGGAGCTCTCCAGGGGCATTTGCAGATCTGCCTCGCAGAGTGTCTGATGCCGCCGCATTCTACCGCGGCGAGGAGGGGAGCTCAATGGAGAAGGTCTTCTGGTCTTAGTACTCTGAGGCCGGACATCCGGTGCCCCCTAGCGACCAGCTGAAGCAGCTGGTCGAGCTCCACAAGGTAGCCGAGCAGGCCATGAAGGGCCTCATAGTCCGGCTGTGGCCTGGAGAGGCCATGCCTGGGAGCTACTTCGGCCTCATGCGGCGACTAGTGGATGCGTTCCCCTGGGTGGAAGTCGTCAAGCGCTCCGCCTGCATTGAAGGTGCCCGTCGGGCCCTTGCCCGCGCAAAGGTGCATTGGGGCAGGCTGGATGCGGAGAGGCTTATCATTGACGCGCCGCCAGCGGGCAAGGAGTATCGTACGCCCGAGATGTACTATAAGACTGTCCTGAAGGGTGCCCGCAAGATTGCGGATCAGTGTCCTAGAGATGTAATTATTGAGTAAACTCGCAATGTGTTATCCTGTGCGCTGAAAACTTTGTTCATATGCGCTAAGCAACGCTTATTGATTTAAAATATTACCTTCTGTGCGGCCGTTTATTAAATCTGAGAGATGGCAAGTCGTCGGCTTCAGCCCCCATGCCACGAGTGCTGGGGTGTTCGGGATAAACTTGAGCACTCTTGTTCCCATTGTTGGGTCCATCTAGGGAGGGTCTCAACATAACGAACAAGGCAACCGGACTTATAATGCTTGAACACTCTCACTTAGCCATAGAATTCTATAATTGTAAATTTCGGCGAAGCCCCTAGTATTCGGAAGACCGAGTTCGGGGCGCTATCCACGCCTGGGCCGGACACAGCCGGTTCCTCGCTTGAAGCGGCATAAGTCTTTAGGGACTCGAAAAGACCTCTCGAACAGCTACCAGTCTCTCGCCTTATCATGACAGGTAGTTTTAGCTTTCTCCACTAAGGCGCTCGCCCAGCCAACCGGGGCGCAATCGCAGTGGTTCTCCCAGTGCTACCTTAGCCGACAGAACGGAACGTAAGGTACCAAAACATGGGAGCCGGGCAAACCCAACTATTGACCCAAGACATGATTCGGAGCCGATGCATATAATGCTATAAGTTCGGGGTGCCGCACTTGTGAAAGTGTTCGGACTTATCACACCATAATGCGGGAAACATAAGCCCCTGGTGTATTCGGCCGTACCAAAGTGTACGGGTGCAAGATGTCAAGAATAAACATATATGTAAAAAAGGAAATGCAAAAAAAAGTGATGCATTGTTTATTCAAGAGATTCTGCCATGAGTGCAGAGCGATACAAATAGTGCGGTAAGCAAGGGCTGGACTATTAGAAGTGTCTCCCTCCAGGGGTAAGCTACGGGATGGTGTATTTAACAAATTTAATGCTCGTAATGGAGACCACCTGAGTGTTCGTCGTAGCCTTTGTCCCTCCCTGGCTGTTGCATCGTGAGTTCGGCGGATCTACTGCCGGACAGGGCCTCTGGTGAACGGAGTCCTGTGGAAAAAAAATAAAAAAAGAAGAAAAAAGAGTGACACACTTGGGAGCCCCTGGTATGGTTAAGCCACACTCTGGGCCTGTCGTGGTCGTGCCCCTCCCCCTATGCCCATGGTATCTCCAGAGCGTAATGATGTACGCGAAGAGCTGGTCTTGCAGTAATGCAAGGGCTGGGGTTTGGGCCGCATTGCTACGCGTGCTCGGAACGTGCCAGGTGGTCTTGATTGATGTTACTCCGGGCGCGTTTGGCTATGTCCGGTCGTTTAACGGCCGGACTCGAAAATTGCCTTAAAAGGCTGCTCTGTACTTCTGCCGCGAGAGCCGCTGTGTGTTCCTCTGTTCGGAGGGAGCGTTCAGTATTTCCGTTGACCGTGATTACTCCACGAGGTCCTGGCATCTTGAGCTTGAGGTATGCATAATGCGGCACCGCGTTGAACTTTGCAAACGCGGTTCGTCCGAGCAGGGCATGATAGCCACTGCGGAACGGGACTATGTCGAAGATTAACTCCTCGCTTCGGAAATTATCCGGGGATCCAAAGACCACTTCCAGTGTGACTGAGCCTGTACAATTGGCCTCAACACCTGGTATGACGCCTTTAAAGCCGTCTTTGTAGGTTTAATCCTTGAGGGGTCTATGCCCATCTTGCACACTGTATCCTGATAAAGCAGGTTCAGGCTGCTGCCGCCGTCCATCAGGACTCTAGTGAGGTGAAATCCATCGATGATTGGGTCTAAAACCAATGCGGCGAATCCGCCATGGCGGATACTGGTCGGGTGGTCTCTTCGATCGAAAGTGATCGGGCAAGAAGACCATGGATTGAACTTCGGGGCGACTGGCTCCATCGCATATACGTCCCTAAGTGCACGCTTCCGCTCCCTCTTGGGTATATGGGTTGCGTATATCATGTTTACTTTCCACACTTGTGGGGGGAAACCCTTCTGTCCTCTACTGTTCGGCGGCCGAGTCTCCTCCTCGTCGTCGCTGTGCAGCCCCTTGTCATTGTTTTCGGCAATTAACTTGCCTGCCTGCTTGAATACCCAACAATCTCTGTTGGTGTGATTAGCTGGCTTTTCGGGGGTTCCATGTATCTGGCAAGAGCGGTCGAGTATTCGGTCCAGATTGGACGGACCCGGAGTAGTTCTTTTGAATGGCTTCTTCCGCTGACCGGGTTTAGAGCCTCTAAATCCGGCGTTGACTGCCGTATCCTCATTGTTATCGCCGTTAACGCGGCGTTTGTTTTTGTTTCGACGCGACCTGCCATTGTGGTCCTTAGTATCCGGACTGCCAGCATTTTTGCTGAGGTTGTTGCTGCGAGCTTGCCAGCTGTCCTCTCCCGCGCAGAAGCGGGTCATGAGTGATGTGAGGGCTGCCATGAATTTCGGCTTTTCCTGTCCTAGGTGTCGGGCCAGCCACTCATCGCGGATGTTATGTTTGAAGGCTGTGAGGGCCTCTGCATCCGGACAGTCGACGATTTGATTTTTCTTTGTTAAGAACCGTGTCCAGAACTGTCTGGCAGATTCGTCTGGCTGCTGAATTATGTGGCATAGGTCATCGGCGTCCGGTGGTCGCACATATGTGCCCTGGAAGTTGTCGAGGAATGCGGCTTCCAGGTCCTCCCAACACCCAATTGACTCTGCGGGCAAGCTGTTAAGCCAATGCCGAGCTGGTCCTTTAAGCTTGAGTGGGAGATACTTGATGGCGTGGAGATCGTCGCCGCAGGCCATATGGATATGAAGGAGATAATCTTCGATCCAAACCGCGGGGTCTGTTGTGCCATCGTAGGATTCAATGTTCACGGGTTTAAACCCTTCAGGGATTTGATGATCCATTACTTCGTCTGTGAATCATAGTGGGTGTGCGGCGCCCCTATATTGAGCAATATCACAACGTAGCTCAAGAGAGCGTTGCCTGCTGTGTTCGGCCCGGCCGGAGTTGCTGTATCCGGCACGATGGTAGTCGTCGTGGGTCGTGGGGCGCCCACGTGATCCGTAGATAGATCTGGATTGTCTTGCCTTGTCCACCAATATGTCTCGCAAGTCCGGTGCATTCCCTCGTGGCTTCGTACTTTTCGAGCGATGCTGGGGTACGGTCCTGATAGAGGGCCTAGATGCCTCTCTGTCGCGGCCACGTGGAGGTCGATCCGCCGTATTGTGCGCTGGTGATGAAGGTTTGTATGCTTCCTCCTCTAGCCGGGGGAGCAACTTGCGTTTTGGGTAACTTTTGGAGGGGCGTTCGAGTTCATACTCTTCGGCCGCGAGGACCTCGGTCCATCTGTCGGCCAGCAGGTCTTGATCAGCTTGAAGCTGTTGTTGCTTTTTCTTTAGGCTATTCACCGTGGCGATAAGCCTGCGTTTAAAACACTCTTGTTCGACGGGATCCTCTGGCACGACGAATTCGTCATCGTTGAGGCTTGCTTCGTCTCCAGAGGGAGGCATGTAGTCTTCATCCTCCTCGTCTGCCGCTCTCTCTCGAGGGTTGGCTTCCCCGTCCTCCTGTGCTGAATCTTGCTGGAGGGGGTTGTCTTCAGCACTCTCTAAGGTGTTATTATCTCCGGTGCCGGAATCTCCATTCTTGCTGTGGCGGGATTTAGAGCGGCGCCGCTGAAGTCAGCGCTTGGGTTGTTTCTTAGAAGAATCTGCCTCCGCTGCTTCTTCACCGTCCCCATCCTTTAGGGTGTCCACCATGTATATGTCGTATGACGAGGTGGTCTTTCAGTGCCCTGTAGGCGCTGGTTCCTGATCGTCTCCGGCATCGACGTCCATACCGTCGATGTCTTCGGAGTCGCAGTCTAGCATGTCGGTTAGATCGTCAACAGTGGCTACAAAGTGGGTGGTGGGTGGGCTTTGAATTTCTTCGTCGTCCGCATCCCAACCATCCTGACCGCAGTCCGGCAAGGGTTCTCCTGATAACGAGAGATGCTTCAGCGAATTTAGGATGTCGCCAAAGGGTGAGTGCTGAAAGATGTCCATGGCGGTGAACTCCATGATCGGCGCCCAATCGGATTCGATTGGCAGGGGCGCAAGAGGTTCGGAGTCCGGAAACGAGTCCGGCGCCTCGGAGTTACGAGCTTTATAAGGGACAAGGTCGGTATTCGGCTCCATCACCGTAGAAGTTGCAGCTACCGAGGCGGTGTCCAGCCACCTGTCCTCGATCTGCGTGGTCTGCTCCGAACTATGGGTCAGAGCGGACTCGTGTGCGGCATCTAGGGCGCTATCCGGCGGCAGAGCTAAATCATGCCCATCGTGACAGCGCGGCACGCTCGGCTGTGGCTCGAATCCATCGAAGATCAAGTCTGCGCGGATGTCGGCCGTGAAGTTTAGGCTTCCAAAACTGATCTGATGACCAGGGGCGTAGCTTTCGATCTGCTCCAGGTGGCCAAGCGAATTGGCCCGCAGTGCAAAGCCGCCGAACACGAAGATCTATCCGGGGAGAAAAGTCTCACCCTGGACGGCGTTGTTGTTGATTGAAGAAGCCATCAAGCCTATCGGTGACGACACAGAGGAACTCTCAATGAAAGCACCAATGTCCGGCTGTCCGGACACCCCCTAGTTCAGGACTCCCTCACCCATAAACATTCAAAACAGATAATAAAATAGCATGAATGCTTCATAAATTATAGATACGTCGCAGACGTATCATCCCTCCTTCCCGTAGTCTTTAGAGGCACTTCTTCCTCGTCGTCTGGAAGCTCAATGATGTCCCGCAGAGCTGCAACAAAATGCAACCATAGGAGTTCAATCAACCTACAACCCAGTCGACGGAACAAGTTCAAGATTACAAGATCGTACTAGCTTTGGAAGTTGCCGCATCCTCAGTCTCTTCGTCACCTTCGGCCCTGTCAACATCCATGGAGGTCCCGGAAGTTGCGACACTGAAAAGTTCATAATGCATTCGGTCAGAGCAGAAGTTGAGTTAGTAGGGAAACACAGAAATATAGAACACTCATGGGGAAGCAATAGGAACGTCCATCTTGATCTTGGGCAAGGTCTTTTGAGACTTTGAAGGGGCAACCTTGGGCTGCTTGGCGACCTTCTCTGACGGCTCCGGAGTCGAAGTCCGAGTGCGCTTATGCGCTTGCGTACTCGGAGACACAATCTTGCCACGCCCGCCCGCTGGATCACGGAACTGCTTGGATCGGTGCTCTGTGTGAGGTGGTGAGTCGACATCCTCTTCTTCATCATCCGACTCATCACTCTCTTCCTCATCATCGTCATTTGGGGATTGCCATTCGCCGCTCTCTTCTGCGCTATCCGCTCCCTCCTAGACTTGCTCCTGGGCTTGTTCCCCGTTCGACATCGAATACATCTCAGTGTAAACCTGCAAGGCAAGAAGTCAATCAAACATTAGTCAGATTTCGAGACAGTCGCAAAACAGAATGAAGCACACTCGATAGCAAAGATCAGACCTTGTCCGGCTGGTTCTCGACGTCGAATGGGTCGACTCTCCTGGCCCCCCTGGGGTTATCTTTGTTCCCGGTAATGCTCTTCAGCCATACGGCCACCGTCTCATCCGGAACCTCCTCTGGGTGGACCTGAGCGGTGTCATTGGAGCCCGAGTACATCCACATTGAGTAGTCACAGGCTTGGAGCGGTTGGATGCGTCGATTGAGAAACACCTCTAGTAAATCCATGCCAGTTACACCCTGACGGACCAACTGGACTACCCTCTCGACCAACATGTCCGTCTCTACTTTCTCCACTGTGATCACAGTCAGTGAAGAAGGTTGCTAGGCTCGATCTAGGGGGAAAGGAGGAAGACCGATCGACTGACCGGGGGTCACAATATCCTGGCAGTAGAACCAGGTCGACTGCCAACCCCTGACCCACTCGGGAAGCGTCATGGTAGGAAAAGTGCTCCTCTTCCACATCTAGACCCCTAAACCCCCGCACATCTAGATCACGTGCGTCCTCTCGTCACTCGGATTTGCCTTCTTCACGGTCTGGGAGCGGATTGTGAAAATATGTTTGAAGATACCCAAGTGCAGTCGACAACCCAAGAAGTTTTCACACATAGACACGAACGCAGCGAAATACGTGATGGTATTGGGAGAGGAGTGGTGAAGCTGAGCACTGAAAAAGTTCAGAAAACCCCGGAAGAAAGGATGCTAAGGAAGGTAGAAGCCACGGCGACATGGGTAGCAAGAAGGACACACTCACCCGACCGCGACTGAGGTTCTATCTCACCCCCCGGCAGCCTCGCAGCCCCGGCAGTGATCAAACTAGTGGCGGCCAGATCTTCCAGATCCTCTGGCCGGAGCGTAGATCGGATCCAGTCTCCCTGAATCCAGCCCGGCGGCAGCCCGAACCTCGACGACGACCCCTGATTCATCTTCTTGCCCTTCGCCGTCGCTGTCGCCTTTTTTGCGCGCTCCAGCGCCGCCGTCTTGTCCTTCACCATGGTGGCGGGCTGCGCATTGGAGGAGTGGCGGCGTCGAGGGTGAAAGAGGATGCGATGGAGAGGCAGAGGAAGAAGAAGGGGAATGGGAGCACATAGTGCAGATGCCTCGGCCTCGACGCCTTTTAAGGGCCTACTTCCGAGTGGCAAACATGTGGGCCCGAGCGATCCTGTCAAATCCTACAACAGTCGCGCACCAGATACGTGGTGAAAAAGGTGGCACAGAAATCGAGGCACCCCTGTCTATCCGTCCCGTTTACTACGGTGCGCTCCGCCTCGCGCGCTTCCCCAAATTTTCGAACCCCGTGACATCGGGGATCCACAATAACCAATCGCGCCAAAGATTTCGCGTCCTAGCAACACTCGAAGAGTGCCAGCGTAAGTTCACCCGACAACCTCTGAATCGATCAAGGCGACTGAAATGAACCGAAGTTTCGGCATGGGCCTCAAATCGAGTATGAATACTTGTGAAGCACAAGAGTCAAGGCAGGACCAACTTCAACCTTCTTTCCACTCGGACCTTGATCCATTCGGAGGCTAATGACGATGCCATAGACCTAGGGTAGGGTCATAGGCATGACCTATAAGCCCTACCCAAGGTCACTACCCTAGAAGCAAAGACATTCAAAGCACAGCAGGAAGTATCCACTAAAGCCATCGAGTGCAATCCACTCGAGCAGTCACCTCACTCGGATACCCCCAATTTCACTTGACCAAGATGAAGCCATTCGACCATACAGGAAACCACTCGGAGTACAGAATACCTAGAGTCACTCGGGATGGCAACGGTTAGGCGTTCACTCCGTAGCCTTAAAGACCATTAATAACACTTTATAGCTGGCGTTACCAGTAACGCCCTGTCTTAATGTACATTGAACCCCTGTACTAGAGGATGGCTGGGATCCTGGCGCACTCATTATAAGCCACCCCCTCCTCTGGGACAAGGGTTCACACCCCTTGTAACACACACCCATATTCCAGTCGACCGCCTCAGGGCACCGAGACGTAGGGCTTTTACCTCCTCTGAGAGGGGCCTGAACTCGTAAACTCGTGTGTACAACCTCACCGTAGCTAGGGCCTCGCCTCCTCATACGTACCCCCTATTCTTACTGTCAAACCTAGTACCACGACACATACCAACAATAAGTTTCCAACAACATGAACATATACAAGTTTCCAACAAAATACAATGGTTTCCAACAACATTTCCATACATACATATCCAATAAGTTTCCATAAACAAAAAGGAAGCACAAGTAGAAGAGTACACTCCATCAATGCAAGCTTCCTCGTCTCAAGCAAATCTGCAAATTAGGAAAGATGAAAGTTAGAAGAAGAAGAAGACTAGCTAGAAGAAAAAGAAGAAGAAAATAACTAAGGTAGGTAAAAATGCCATTTTTAGCTAAGGTAGGTAAAAATGCTAAGTGTGTAGATCATTTTAGAGCTAAGCTAGGTAAATGGGTCATTTTGGAGCTAACCTAGTTAGTTATGCCATTTTTGAGCTAATTAAGCATATTTATTCATTTTGGAGGACAAAATGGTAAGTGTAGGTCATTTTAGAGCTTTCCTAGTTAAAGTCGGTTATTTTGGAGCTAGGTAAGGTTATTTTGTCATTTTGGAGGAAAATAAAATAATTATATGACAGTTTGGAGCTAGACCATGGTTATTATGCCATTTTTTACCTAAGTAAGCTAATTATGTCATAAATGAACTAGGTAAGCTAAGTATAGATCATTATTTAGCTATCCTAGGTAGTAATGACATTTTTCAGCTAACGAAGCATATTAAGTCATTTAGGAGGAAAGAAGGCTAAGTATAGGTCATTTTATAGCTATCCTAGGTAAAGTATGTCAGTAAGGTTATTATGTCATTTTTGAGGAAAATAAGCTAACTACAGGTCATTTTGGAGCCAAACCAAGGTTATCATGCCATTTTTACCTATGTGAGCTAATTATGTCATAAATGAAGTAGCTAAGCTAATTATAGATCATTATTGAGCTATCCAAGGTTGTTATGCCATTTTTACCTAAGTGAGCTAATTATGTCATATATGAACTAGCTAAGCTAGCATTATTGAGCTATCCTAGGTAGTTATGCAATTTTCTAGCTAACAAAGCGTATCAAGTCATTTTGGAGAAAAAAATGCTAAGTATAGGTCATTTTATAGCTATCCTACGTAGAATATGTTATTTTGAAGGTAAGTAAGGTTAGTCTGTCATTTTCGAGGAAAATAAGCTAAGTATAGGACATTTCTTAAGCTAAGTATGCATTTGTTAAGCAAAACACTTGGAAAGGTGAAGGAACGGTCGGGTTTGTGCTAGTGCCAGATGGAGAAGGCCCGGTCGGGGTTGCGCCACCGCGAGACGGAGAAGGATCGGTCGATGCTTGTTGGGAGGCGTGCTGCACCAAAGATCATTTGCAATGTTTAGTTAGCATGATGCAACTGAAATGTGAATAGTAGTAACTAATGACCATTCAAATGAAACTCACTGTGTCCGCTATACCAATCTAAAGCATCGGCGGAGGGGTCTGGCCGGTTATCTCGCACACGGACTGCACATTTTGTTTTCACGAGTCAGTCATATTAGTTAGTAATGAAACGAACATTACGTGCATGATTTGGCTAGTATGCGAGAGAAACTTACCACGAGGAGCTCGTATAGGGCCCGGTGACCGCGTCGTCTCGGTTCCTCTCCGCCTCCAACAGATTAGCCATCCTCTCCTCCAATTGTCTCTCCTTCTGCGCCGCCTGCCTGGTTGCCTCAGCCAGAAGCTCCTGGGCCCTAGCCTCAACGGCGAGCTCCATTGGCCGTGGTCGAGGCCTCATCTCTGGAAGAGACCTCGTCTGGCGCTTCTTGATCTCCGGGAGACTTCTAGGACAATGTATCAGTCCATCCCCAATGGCTACCAAGCCATGTTTCCTCCCCTCACCAGATAGCATCACGATCTCAGGATCAAAAGGACTCTGTCTCGGGTTGAAGTCCCCACCTTTCATCTTCTTCCCTCATTCTCAGTACCTCACGAGTTTGTCGTGGGAGGAGATGTTGGTGAAGCTCTCTGGATGATCGAGGTCATCCTCCGAGAATGCCTTGGCCTTCTTTAACGGGGCACTATGGGCCATGGCATAGAGGTCGTACAGCGGTGGCACCTCTTTCTTGTTGTGTCGCGCCCGAAAGAGAGGAACAGGGTAAATTAGTAATTAAAGGGCTGAAGCTAGCATGTAGAATGAAATTGCATGAATCTTTAAGGGCTCGAACCACATACCCAGTGATCCCGAGTAAATTGCACAAAACCAGCACTTTGAAGGCCTGATTTGCAGAAAACACTACGCTACATTTTTGTTGCAGAAAACACCATGTCTAGCATAATCTTCTTGCAAAAACCACTGATTGGCGGATTAGACTCGTTTCAACACGTTTATGACAGATGGGTCCCTCTTTTTGCTTACGTGGCATAACGGTTTGGGTTTAAAGCAAAAAAGCCCTCCATTTTCTTCCCCGTGCCGCCTAGACCATCCCCTCACACGGGCTGGTCCCAGTACTCCCCGCAGCAGCCGGCAAGCATGCCCAACCGCCGCTCCCTCCACGGGCCGCTGCTACCGCTCCTTGCGCAGGCCACAGGCCGCCGCCACTCGTCGCCATGGCCGCCGCTCCGCAGGTGGCTGCCACCGCCGCTCCCTCCGCAGGTCGCCGTGGCCGCCGCTCCTTCCATAGGCGGCCGCCGCCGCTCCCTCCACGGGCCGCTGTAGCCGCCGCTCGTCGCCGTGGATGCCGCTCCTATGCAGGCGGCCGCCGCCGCCGCTCCCTCCATAGGCTACCGCCGTCGTTGCCCGGCCCCGGATCCGGTCACATCGGCAACCAACGTCCCGGCCTGGCCCTGGATCCGGCAGGAATGCGTTGGCTAGATCGGTGTAGTGAGCATCTCTGCCAGCCTGTGACGACCACGACCCCGTCAGCCATGGGGCGGCACCAGGCCGAGACGGCCATCTCTGCCAGCCCGCAATGGCCACGGCGCCCGCGAAGAAGAGCCATGGGCGCCGTGCTACCGGTTTTGTGCACACATGGGCCTAATTGCGTTTTCCATTTTTGATTAAGGGGTGTCCATATAAAATTGTCTAGACTAGTTTGTAAATATAGATAAAACCTATTTGGCATGAAAAGTTATGCCATGTAAGCAGAAAATGGGCCCCATCTGTCGTAAACGCGCTTAACAGAGCCAAATCCGCCAATCAATGGTTTTTGTAAAAAGATTAGGCTAGACATGGTGGCTTCTGCAACAAAAATGTAGTGTAGTGTTTTTCGCAAACCTAGCCTTCAAAGTGCTGGTTTTGTGCAATTTACTCCAGTGATCCCCGTACTCAAACAGGTTGGAGCTCCCTTGATGGTGTGGCACACCTTGCATCTGGGCACGCTTGTCCCTGGCCTTGTTGTGGATGGCTAGCCGTTGGGGAGAGCACCACTCATCCACCAACCTCTCCCAATAGTCCATCTTATCCGCACACCATCACGGGGGCACCTAAGCTAGACAAAGAGAAATTTCAGCGCTACGCCTATGAATCAAATCAAGGAAGCTAAGACAAGGCCTTAAGAGTAGCTAATTACCTTCATGTAATTGTCCTTACTCAGATACTTTCTTCTGCCTCCTAATGTTAGTCGAGGCGTAGTAGTCTCGAACAGCCTACACCCGAGCCTCATGCCGTAAGTTCTGAAGTAGGGCTTGCACTCGGCTTCGAGAACTATAGCCGCATCCGCCTCGTGTTCCTCAAGACACCTGTAGAAGGTCTGCAATCAAACAAGACAACACTGATCATTAGTACAATCACTAGGTACTGTTGATTTTTAATTCTGTAAAGGAGAAATTACCCAAAACCGTCGTCTCACAATGTCGTCCACCGTCTCACACACGACACTGTCGACCATCTCCCCTGGTGGGGCCGGGCAGCCTCGTACAGCTCCCAGGTCAGTGCTAGTTGTGGAAGCTCACCCTCACCGCACAACGTGACCCACCCCGGGAAGTGCTGCCGGCAAAGAGTACCAAGGAGTTGGTTGGGCCTGTGGACAACATCTGCGTGTATCCAACCCCTGCAGTATGACAAGGCCAACACATTAGATATTAATGTGAAGAAACATGAAGGCAAAAGGTTAAAAAAGAGTAAATGCACTTACTTCTCCCCGTTAGGCTGAATCAACCACCTCTGGTCGGGGGTCGCCGGCACGGACGAGAGTTTAGTACCACCACGCTGGTAGACCTTCTTGCCCTCCTCAACCAGCTCCCTCGTTGTAGCTATCTTCAGAAAAGGTCTCCTCGACACCATCAGCACGTGGCCGCTAGTCTTTGGAGTCACGTGGGACGAAGACTATGGGACCCGAGTCTCTTGGGAGGAAGACTCTGGGACCCGAGTCTCGTCGGACGTAGGCTCGGCGACTAGAGGCTCGTTGACCTGAGGCTCGTGGACCGGAGTCCGAGACGGGTCCAGGTCAGACGGGTCCACCTGAGACGGAGCACTCCGGTGGTCCAGAGAATCAACGGGGGTGGTGGCGAGGAAGGCACAACAGCCTTCCTACCTCTCCCAGCGCCCACGTCCACCTCTACCTGCACCCCTCTTCTTCCCCCGACCTCTCCCAGCCGAAGAAGAAGCGTCTGCCGAAGGTGCTGGGGTGTCTGCATGTTGTCTACTAGCGCTCTCTGAAGGTGCTGGGTGGAATAACAAGACCCCTCCCAGCACGCGCCAAGGAAGGAGGCTCGGAGCGCTCTCGACCCAAGCCCACCATCTGTCAACACTTGCAATGACAAAGAGTAAACGAAATTTGTACAACATAAACATAATAAAAAATTTAAGTGTGTATCATCATCATGAACATAATAAAAAATTGAATACCTAATAACATAAACTAATTAATAATATATATATGTGTGTGTGTGTGTGTGTGTGTGCGTGTGTGTACATAATAATAATTGAATACCTGACCTAACTCATAATTCACAAATATATGACCCCGTCGGCCTCTGGAAGGCCGAAGAGCACCTTTTTCAGGAGGTGCCGTGTCGGGGTCAGGGGTCAGGGGTGTCGTGTCGGGGTTTCGGGGTGTCAGGGGTCGGGGGGTCGGAGTGTCGGTGGTGTCATGTCGGGGTGTTGAGGCGGTCTCGGGGTGTCGTGTCGGGTGTCGGGGTGTTGTGTCAGGGTCGCAGTGTCGGGGTGTCAAGGCGGGGTCGGGGTGTCATGTCGGGGGTCAGGGGCTCGGGGGTGCCGTGTCGAGGTGTCGAGGCGGTCTCGGGGTGTTGTGTCGGGGGTCGGCCTGTCGGTGGTGTCGGGGATCGGGATGTAGGTGGTGTCGTGTCAGGCGATCTTCTTCTTCTTGTTGTTCTCCTCCTCCTCCTCCTCTTCTTCTTCTTCTTCTTCTTCTTCTTCTTCTTCTTCTTCTTCTTCTTCTTCTTCTTCCTTTCTTCTCCTGCCCCTTTTATTCTTCTCCTTCTCCTCCTCCTCTTCTTCTTCTTCTTCTCCCCTCCTCTTCTTCTCCTCCCCCTCCTCTTCTTCTTCTTGTTTTCATAATAATTTTTTTCAAAAACTAACCTAACTAACCTAGCAACTAACCGAACTAACCTAGAACTAACCTAACTAACCTAGAACTAACCTAACTAACCTAAAATCAACTAAAATCTAATTAACCTAAATCTCATTTGTTTGACTATGTACTAACTAACTAAGTAATTAATCGAAAAAACAACTAACTAACTAATTAACCTATGTACAGTAGGGTAAAACAACTAACTAATTAACGTAAAAAACTAACTAACTAACTAATGAATTAACCTAAATCAAAAAACAGCCAGAAAAAAAGAAAAAAAGTGAAGAATCCTCACCAGGGGGCGGAGCGGCGCCGGGCGCCGGGGCGGTGGGCGGCCGGAGCTGCGGGGGGCGGAGCGGCGACGGGCGGCGAGGCGCCGGGGCGACGGGAGGCGAGGCGCCGGGGGTCGTCGGGGCGGTGGTGGTCGGGTGCGGCGGGGCCGGTGGGGGTCGGGGGCATCGTGGGCGGTGGGGGTCGGCGGCGGGGGCGGAGCGGCGACGGGCGTCGAGGCGCCGGGGCGACGGGAGGCGAGGCACTAGGGGCGGTGGTGGTCGGGTGCGGCAGGGGCGGTGGGGGTCGGCAGCGGGGACGGCGGGCACGGGGACGGCGAGCACGGGGGCGGCGCTGGTGAGGTGAGGGAGAGAGAGAGGGGTAGGGCGCGGGGAAACAGTCGTTTTTTGGTTAGGTTTAATTTATTTGCCGTCTACTAGCAGACGGCAAAGAGCATAGTTAGTGGGGTAGGGCCCAGGGGAAACGGTCGTTTGGTTGGGTATTCTCTTTGCCGTCCGCTAGCAGACGGTAAAGAAGCTTTGCCGTCTGCTAGCGGACGGCAAAGAAAATGGCCGTTAGGTGGTTCTCGTTCGTGGGCCACCCTCCCTCTTTGCCGTCTGCTAGCAGACGACAAAGCTTCTTTACCATCTGTTAGCAGACGGCAAAGAGTAGGCTGATGGCAAACACAATCTTTGTTGTCCGCTCGTTCTTTGCCGTCGGCTTTCTGTAAGCTGATGGCAAAGACCAACGGCAAAGAGCTAGCTGACGGCAAAGATCCTGATTCCAGTAGTGATAGATACCGTCACCCAGGTAGTATCCTTTGTCGTAGTTGTGGTCGTTGATAGTAAAGTTCACAAGTGGGCTGTTGCCTTCGGCAAGCCTAGCAAACACCGGCGAGCACTGAAGCACGTTGATATCATTTTGTGATCCGGCCATGCCAAAGAAAGAGTGCCAGATCCAGAGATCTTGAGACGCCACGGCCTCTAGTATGACAGTGCAAGCCCTGACATGGCCCTTATACTGCCCTTGCCAAGCAGAAGGGCAGTTCTTCCATTCTTAGTGCATACAGTCTATGCTATCTAGCATCCCTGGGAAGCCCCTGCTGGCATTCATTGCTAACGAACGGCATGTATCTTCAGGAGTCGGCACTCTCAAGTACTCGGGGCCAAACACAACAATAACAGCCTTGCAGAACTTATACATGGACTCTAGGCATGTAGACTCGCTCATACGGACGTACTCATCAATGAGATCACCGGGCACTCTGTATGCAAGCATTCGGATTGCGGCAGTGCATTTCTGATAAGAGGAGAAACCAATATTTCCAACGGCATCCTCTTTGCACTCGAAGTAGTCATCGTAGCCGACCACCCCCTCTCTAATACGGTCGAAAAGATGCCTACTCATACAGAAACGTCGGCGGAATTTCTGATGTTTGAACAACGGATTTGTTGTATCAAAGTAGTCCTTCAAAAGAAGGAGATGCCCGCTCTCTCGATTGCGATTCAACGCCGGAAGGTGGCCCGGAATGTAGCCACGGAACAACGGCCGCTGGCTATTGAGGTGGTGATGGACCAACACGGCAGCCAATATCTCCCCCTCGTCATCGGACGACGAATCGTCGGAGTCGCAAAGGAAATTATGAAAAAAGAACTCGTCGGCGGAGTCCATTTTGTACCTTGGCAAACTATCGAACAACTTGCGGGTGTCGACGAAGGGAGTCGCGGCGCGCACGGACCAGCTAGCTGCCATGCCGCCGTCCGACGAGCGGGCCGGCGTCTGACGAGCGTACCGGTGAGGATCTGGCCAGGGCGGCGAGGTGGTTTCTTGGTCGCGGTCGCGGCTGTGTCAGGGGGAGCGGGGGTGGGAAGTAGTCGGTTCCCCGCCGGCAAGACGGCGGTGGCGGGCGACGTGGGAGGTGGCGGCATTGCTCAGCAAATGTTGCGGCGCCGGCGGCTGGCAGAGTCACCAGGCGATGTCGGCGCCGAAGGAGGCGGGCGAGGGTTGCTGTTGGATGGGGGGAGGCTAATGTGCTACCGACCAGCGGTCCTGGGGGAGGAGAAGGCGCGCGGGCACGCCCGTCTCTTGTCTGCACCGACGCAAATCCGGCTCAAAAATGGGCCAGGAATGGGTCACCCGCGGACGAAAAGCGGACGACCCAAACGGACGCAAAGTCGGCCAAACGCGCCGACCCAAACGGACGCCAGCGAACGAAATGAGTCGCCCCGTTGGAGTTGCTCTTATAGCGCAGTACAGGCACTCTAGGAGGTTAGGAATTGACTGCTTGATAATCAGATGGAAGCAGGACATGTGGGGGAGATCATCTAGGATATGCTTAGGAACCTCATCTAGGAGGTGATGCAAAAGGTTTCCAACCCAAACAGAAGCTCGTGAACACAGATGTTGAGCATAGTAAATCCGCGATGGTGACATCACCTTTACTTTCTTCAAAGACAACAGACATCAAGTACACACGGCAAGGAGAAAACGACCACAAGGTGCAGATCTAGCTTTCGGCAGCTGCCACAAGGAGCAAACAGGAAGTCGAAAAGGAAGGGCGCCCCTGCAAGGAATGAAGGCCTTTATGGATCTCTAAAGCGTAATGTGCCAGTCCTTGCCACAAGGAGAAATCGGAAAGTGGTGTCCTCCGTCGGCCAGGCGATGCAAAGATGGGTAGGGGCAATTGCATCCATTGTTAATCTTTTAACTGGTAGAAAACCTTGAGCTGTTCGGTGTTTCTCGTCGGGCTATTACATTATCTATTCTATCTATTCAGAGCATCTACAGGCGGGCGCCTCAAACTCGTCTCATACGTTTGAGCGGGCCCCCCAATCACTGATCAGTCATGATTTTCGGACCGAGATGCCCCTGTCTCAAAAGGGCCTCAAACGCCCGGGCTGATCGGCACCCTTCATATCCAGCCCAAATATGGGGCGGATATGAGGACGCCCGGACACGCCCGTCACGTAGGACTGACAAAGGAGTTCCAAGCGGACTCGCCTGGAAACCCAGTGGTCCGACAGACGGCTCCTCCATCGACGCGATGTGAACGCCGCGTGGCGCCGCTCCGGTTCGCCGCCCGAGAGCAAATCCGCCTATTTTACCCGGCCTGAGTCCCGCAACCCTAGTCCATCCACCTCCCCCTCTCTGCGTCGCTAGTTCGAGCCCATCCACCTCCTCCCTCTCCCGCTCCGACGCTCTGCCCACGCTCCGGCGGTCTGCCATGGTTCGAACGAAGATCACCTACTACGAAATGCTCACGCCGGAGCGCCGCTTCGAGATCTAGCAGGAGATCCGGGCTAGACAAGCCACGCGCGCAGCCCGCAACGCTGTCGGGCTGCCTCCGGACTCGCCAGAGCAGGAGGAGGAGGAGGAGCTGGCTCCGACGGAGGTGGAGGAAGCGAAGGAGGCGGAGCATCCTGAGCAGCAGCTGCTGGGCTTCAACATGGAGCAGGCAGAGGCGGAGTTCGCCATCGCCCAGTCCGACGAGATGGCGGAGCAGCAGCCGACGGGCTTCAACATGGAACCGGCGGGGGCGGAGTTCGTCATCGCCCAATCCGACGAGATGGCAGAGCAGCAGGCCATCCTGGAGTCCATCCAGAATGAGGCCTATATGGAAGCCAACCGAGCATTCCTCCAGCAAGAGCAGGCGGCGTCCAACGCGCTCTTCGTCGAACTCGATGCGGAGATAGAGGTGGAGGAGGCCGGAGCGGAGCAGCCGAAGGAGCCAATGCTACCGGAGCCAGGCACAGAGATCGTCGACATCTCCGACGATGAGTGGCTAGGTGATCGACGTAGTACGTAAACTTATTTCGTTTGTATGTCTTTGTATGGATTTGAGAATTTAATATAAGATGTCCGGATGCAACAAATGAAATTTAAGGCGTGCTCAGTCACTGCCCGCGGACGCGCCCGGGCGTGTCCACGAGCTTTTGAGGGGCCATATTTGACCTATCCAGCTGTAGATGCTCGGATATGTCCATGGACATCAGACAGGGGGCGACCATCCAACCCAATGCATCAAACCAAAAACAGACATTGGTTTTAATAGTTGGACTTTTTGCATAGTAAAATAAAAGGGTCCAGCCATAGTCTACTCTTAGAGCCTCTTTGATTCGTAGGATTCTCAAAACGCAGGAATAGGAAAAATAAAGGATTGGAGTGGCATGCCCACTTGAATCCCATAGGATTAGCACAGAGTGTTTGATGCCACAGAAAAACAAAGGAAGTGAAAAAAGAGGTTGGGTGGATGTTAGATTTTCAATAAAATGTAGTACACATAATTTCATAGGAAAAATTCCTATAGGATTCAATCCTATGAATCAAACGACCAATGTAGGAAAAATTCGTAAGGATTCTAACCCTCTAAAAATCCTATGGGATTCCTTTGAATCAAAGGAGCCCTTAATCGGACGTGGGCATGTGTCCCACATCCTACTCTTCATCGGATTCGACCTGGCGTTGGACGTCACAGGTGAAGGTAAGATCGATAATTGAGCCGAACGGTCCGGCCTCGTCATCGCTGTGGTCTGATGCGAATGACGCAAAGCTGTTGATCCTAACATTGGTCGCGTCCGCCACAACCTGCGTCTCGGCGAAGAGGCGTTTGCACTCCGCCTCATTGACGTAGAGCTGCCACAGCTCGCAGCGAATGGTGCAGGCGTTGCGCATGGACTCGTGCCGCCACTGCTCATCCATGGCCGTGACGGTTTGACTGGACGCCTGCTCGCCCTCGATCCGGCCCTCCGCCAGTTGGTGCTATGAGAGAAGCTGTAGGTTGTACCGGTGCTCCTCCTATAGCATCCGAAACGCGGATAAAGGCGGGGCCTGCTCCTCCTAGAAGCGGTTGTAGTGCGCCTTCGTTTGCTGCAGGGTGAACTCAGCCACCGGCTTGGGTGCCAACTCCTCCTCCATCGGTGTGTCCTCCTCCCCCGAGCTCTCCTCTAAAGATCTAGGAGATGTCTCGTTGAAATGTGGCTCGTGTGTCGGGCTTCCCGATTGTGCACCTCAGTCGTGATTTCATGGCAGCGCCGGGCTTTTCCTTCCACCTCCACCACCAAGGCGGGTCTTGGCTATTGTTCATGGCGGTCAAAGGACAAAATGGGTGGGGTGTCAAGGGCTTGGACAAATAGAGATGGATCTCAAAGATGGTATAGGGTTTGTGCCGTAGCAAGCGGTCTTTAAATAGTAGCGGGCGGGCGGGCAGACATAGCGATGTCTTGATGTGTTCACCCAAAGGTGGCTTCTCATTCGCCTAGCCAACATGAATGTCGATCACGTTTGAATGTGGTTGGAAGTCGTCTATAAGCCCCATCCGATCACGTTCGCATGCCGAAGCAGGTTTCTTGGCAGCCGCACCAATGTGAATGTCGCGTCGTTCGGCCGACGTGCGGCAGCGCCCGGTCACATCCGCTCTAGATCTGCATCCACCAAGATCGGAGTGGCGGTTGGAGCGGAACGAAAAATAGGGTTTTGTACGGGTCCTAATTGTCGAACACCAACATGAGCAGACCCAGGCGCCCGCAAACCTCCCCGGCTTTGCTTCTAGTTTGTGGGGTTTCAAACGTATGCGGACATTTAATGGACAATTGATGCACGGCATTGGATGGCAAAAGGTGTCGACACTGCATGATTTAAGCATTTGAGGCACTTTGGCGCATGGTGTTGGAGTTGTGCCCTTAGAAATACCAACTTAAATAGTACTCCTCCGTTCCAAATAGATGACTCAACTTTATACTATGTTAGTATAATGTTGAGTAATCTATTTTGAAACGAAGGGAGTACATGTATAGCAACAGTTGAGACAGAGAGTTTGTGCTCTCGAGCTCACTCCATCCTGATGAATAGTAAAAATAAGAAAACAGAGTAAAATAAAAAAAAATCTGTTTTTTCTTCAATCTTGCTAAATTTCAGCCAACAAAAGACTTGGTTATATTTATGAGCTTTTACATCAAAAGCCGTGCAAAAAAACAAATTTTTTTTTACACTTTACCTCAGTTGACTAAGACTTGGTTAGTCTCGGTCGACTTAGTGCCAACCACACCCTTTTTCGTGAACGTTGATGAATTTTTCACCAGCGTGGCACATGAATCTCATTTCAGCGCAAAAAAAATTGCACAACGTTGAAACATTCATCTCTGTTTATAAAAAAAAGTGTTTTTTTTATTTTTACCCTCTTTTTTTTGCAATTTACTATTTGAAAGAACACTTTCACAGCTCACGGTAGCAGAAAGGCTCATAATTTTGTCTCAAGAAAAACTCATAAATATGTTTATCTTTCTCCTATTTTACCCATTTCTAATTTTGAGAAGGGAAAACTACAACTGTATAGTTAGTCCTTGCTCCTAAAATCTTTCTTTGGTACCTTTACCTATAGACACGAAAGGTAGAAACGCAAGGTGTCGATATAACTTTACAGTAGATGTATACTATTACGGTGGTCATATTTGCGAACATCAACTGGTTAACTCTTCTTTTGCTCCTAGTTAAATGATGATCATATGTATGCTACTGTAAGGCTCATAATTTACTATTTGAAAGAACACTTTCACAGTTCACGGTAGCAGAAAGGCTCATAATTTTGTCTCAAGAAAACTCATAATTATGTTTATCTTTCTCCTATTTTACCCATTTCTAATTTTGAGAAGGGAAAACTACAACTGTATAGTTAGTCCTTGCTCCTAAAATCTTTCTTTGGTACCTTTACCTATAGACACGAAAGCTAGAAACGCAAGGTGTCGATATAACTTTACAAGGTAGATGTATACTATTACGATGGTCATATTTGCAAACATCAACTGGTTAACTCTTCTTTTGCTCCTAGTTAAATGATGATCATTTGTATGCTACTGTAAGTCTCAGCGGGTCCTAGCATGGAGTGGGGGGAACTGCTCTTCATCTCCTATTCTGTAAAATCCTGACGACCTGAGACAGTGTCAAAGTTAACAGATTAACCATATTAAGGTAGTAGTACAGGGTCAATGGACTGAATGCAGCGAAGATAAATAAGCATGCGAAGCTGACCATTGAACAAAAACAAACCTAGTGTTATTTTATAATAAATAAACCCAAATTACTATTTTGTGACATCATTCTTAGATGCTTGACCTCTAGCATATTTCAAGGCTAAAGACTACACTAATATATTGCTCTGTAAGATCCTTTGATGTTACCTGCTTTGGATTGCACTGGCTCTATAGCTCTGTAACGCCAATGCAGAGGCGTCTACACATGCCTTTGGCGAGGCCTTGTTTGACTTTGGTGAGGGAGATGTCAACGAGAAAGGCCCCAAAGAGCCAAACTCAATAATCCTATCTGGCTGTGTCTCCAAGGCTCCAGATTGAGAATATGCTTTTGTGACAGGGACGGAGGGGTGACAAGTAGTAGGTGCCAGAAGCATCCGTTGGTTATTCCAGCTGCTATCACGAGGAATGAAAACATTTGGCATTGGTTTAGTTCCATTTTCATCCAATTCTTCGTTCAGGGCAACCTCCTTTGTCGAACCATTTAGAATGGTCGCAACTTGGCCATTCAGTACATGCTTTGTATCTCTCACAGAAGAATATGGGTGCCCACTGTGATTATCATACTTTTGTTTTGCAGGCAAGTTCTTTTTCGAGAAACCCCTTCCTCTTGTGCTGCTTTGAAGTTTTAATGGCTCAGAGGCTAGTCCTCGATTTGTCCCATACCCTTTAGGAGTGTCACAGCTTTGATTTCTTGCCAAGTTATTGTTCATGTATGTGCACTCATCTGGAGTACCCTCAACTTCAGGTGGCTGATATTTTGCACTAACTGGTCGTGCACACTCCATGCCAGTATCATAATTTCGCTTCTGGAAGAAGGTTTTGTTCGAGCCGACATCCCCATAGGAGCTACGAGTGTGCCTTGCTTCATAGTGGGGTTTGACAAATTCCTTTCGAGTATGACCACTGTGCTTTTCAGTCGTCTTCATACCTAAGAGAGTATATCCATTTAGACCATCGCCAATTCCCAATGACCGACTTATCCTTATTCCCTTGGTCCCACTGTCTGGCGCTACTTGCTCCTGGCAAGGGACAAAACTTCGTTTGGGAATCATGGCCTGGTTGCTTTTAATCTTCACTGGTTGATCGATCAGGATCTTCCCTTTCTCTCCTATAGATGTCATGTGCTGTAAAACAGAAACAGAACTTGTAACTATCATATACAACAAATAACAATTAACGGACAGATATATTTCAGAGGAATGTAGCAATACATGTTTTCTAAAGTGAACAGACTTTCCCGCTTACCCAAACAATAAACTATATTCCCCTTTTTAATCCTAAGAGGACAATAACAGAACGACCAGAATAAAAACTAGATCTATGTAGGCAAAAGCCAGTACATATACTAGCTAGCCATATACTCCCTCCGTTCCTAAATATTTTTCTTTCTAGAGATTTCAAATGGACTACCACATACGGATGTATATAGACATATTTTAGAGTGTAGATTCACACATTTTGCTCCATATGTAGTCACTTGTTGAAATCTCTTGAAAGACAAATATTTAGGAACGGAGGGAGTAGTAAACATAAAAATGCTTTGAGACAGTTTACTGAACACAGGAATGTCGCGGATGAATGCATGAGATATCCAAAAGTGAGATTTCAGGGTACCTATTCCTACCTTTTCACGAATATATCCGGCTGTTTCACGCATATTGGGTATAGCCTCTGATCTATGCCCCCACGAAACAGAAATATCTGAATCAGCAATATAAGATTGCGATAATCCATTAGATGGGACATCTATTCCACAGGCATTCAACTGAAAGGGCATACCCCAGTTGTCCTCGTCCTGTGATTGCTGTGAAACTTCAGTGCTATGAGAAGAAACTGGAGATAACTTCATTCCATTCGTTTCAGCATATGAAGGCGGCAATAGCCCAGGTAGCGCCGTATCAGTACTTAACAGGATGCCACGATTTAGAATGTCAAACAAATCCTTGTCAACCTTACCGTCAGAAGATGCTTCTTGGACAGACTGTGAAGATTCATCAAACAAGTATTCTAAGTTGTACTGAACTTGACGGAGGCATCTCAACTGTGATTCCAAATCCCCTGATAGATCCGACAAGTTCAACAATGACAGTGGATGGAGATGTTCTTCCACATGGAGTGAAGTTCCAGTTAACTTTTCCTTTTTTATAGGACCAGGTTTTGGAAGTCCTAAATCATTGCCATGGATAGAGCTCAATATATTTGACGAATAGTGTGCATGACGCTGTGGCTGCATCAGTGATTTGTCACCCATATAGGATTCAGCTGCATAGCGAGATTCCTGTTCATCCATCTCAGGGGCCACATAGTACTGTTCAGTGGCACCATTTCTATTTTCATGAAAAAAATACGCATGGTCGTTCGGTTCATGACGAACACAGTGGGATAATCTTGCACTCAGATCAGTACTTGGTGCAAACGAGTCATCTCCTGAAAAACATCCACCCTGTGTAGGCACGTTTATTCCGACACTTACTGCATGCTCAGCTAATTTCTTTGAAACACGAGGACAACTTTTCTCTTCCTCTTTGTAAGAAATCTGCATGCATGACATGCCATCTAAGAGTCGATTGCTGGGACCAAGGAAGGGCTGACAATGAAATGCGCCAACATGGTCAATATCTGACCTTGCTCCGTTTTCATTCCTCTCCAAGGTGTTTTTGAAAAATGCGAAAATATCATCAGGAATAAGTTCTGGTGGTAACATAAGAATTTGACCAAGCTTCCGAGCACCAAACGAGAAAGCAGTTCGAATACGATGAAAATTCGCTGCACAATAATAAAATGTCAAACAAGACTTGGCAGTCCCTCGCCAGCAAAGAAATATAGAAAGAAAATACTCCATATAATACATCACTCAAACAAAACTCTACATAAGTTCAGTACGAGATCATGCTGTTTACGGATTTATGCACAACTTCATGTACACGTCAGCACATCACACGTATGATGCTAAAGGCAAACAATATATGTTCGTCAAAGTTTCGGAAGATAATTTAGAAAGGGACAATCAATTCATATATTTTGGTTAGTTCAAACCTCTGTTTACACTTCTGCCAAGATTGTTGCACTCCTTCAGTGGATCAATTATGTTTAGACATTTCACACGGAATTTGGAACAGCGTGCATCAGAATTTCTTGGAGGTGCAGATGCTTTTTGCACTGAGTTCTCAAGGAACTCTTTGTCAAACAGCAAGTCATCGCCAGGTACATTTAAACCTTCGACTGCAAGAGATACAAGTTTTAGGATTGAAACAAAATAGGAATCAGGTGATAACTCTGACAAGAAATAGATTACAAGGTAACGCACCAATTAGGTTAGGCAAAGACGATAAAGCAACAGGGCCATTTAGACTTATGCAGTATTTGTCCCAGTCGAACTTGCTAAAATATTCCAGAAACCTATACAAAACCTATTAAATATAAGAAAAGATGGAGACAAAGTATCAGTTTTTGCCTTGTCTAAAGATGTTTCCAAATGTCTGAGATAAGTCATTCCTTCCAGGACTTACCTCCAGGGGACCATGGAGAGATTTATGGAATAGATTAAAGACGTATAGGATAAGTGTCTCCAATGCATAAGTTGATATAAGCCCATGATGAGCTCCTAGTAGACGACTTTCATAATAACACCATCCCTTGATTAATATAATGCTCCGTTTAAATAGATGGTTTTTCCCAACTTTGCGGTCAACCTGAAGAAGGAACACTCGTTTACTTTTCCAGGATTAGGCATAGTAATAACCAAATAAAAGAACGCCTAGACTAGCACAGGAACATGTTGAGCATTCTATTCTACATATTCAGCAACTTCACTATAAAGACTGAAGCAGAACAGCAAGCGTAAATTGCATTATTTTTCCAAAAAAAATTCACAACATACCAGCTCCAGGAAGGAGACTGCGCAGATTCCTCCAGTTTGATTGAATGAGATATCAACAATAATATTTCCAATAGTGCATTTAATGAGTCTGACCTGGATAGCGGAATATTTGAAAACTTAGAGGCAGCTACCATGTGCAAAACAGTAACAGACTAAAACTGCATCAGAAGGAAGAAACATGTATATGGTTGTTAAGCCTAACTTCCATGTGTACCAAGGATTTGTTAAAAGAGAAGAAATGTATGCTAAGGACAAAAAAGGTTTAGGAGTGCAATATCATAGTTTTCCCAGACTTCTGAAAGAACTATAAATGTGTATGAGGAGCAAACAGGATAGCACACCTCTGCATCAATGTGTTCCAAGTCCTTCACTTCAAATTCAGTGTCACCATTCTCCTCCCCCGACCCAAGGATGTAGTAAACATCACCAATCAAAGTACTACCACAAGATGTACTTCCAATTACAGTTAAATCAATGTCCCCATCGGGAAGGTAAGTCTTCAATGGAACCGAACCAAATACAAAGACCTAACCAGTCAAACAAAGAAGAAATGATGTCACATTAGAAAACTGCATCTCAAAAGTTATACCAGACAAAAATGTTAGGCGGAACTAGCATAATGCTCGTGTGTTGCCACAGAACCACAAAAATGATTGTATTGGATTAATATGGTATACCAACCACCAATGCACTTGCAGCACTGCAGAGAAAAACTCAAGCAAGCAGACAACACTGCACTTGCATAACTGCAGCAGCCATGGGAGCACCATTACAAGATTTGAAGCACCATGGCCAGATTTAGAAATTTGAAAGTTATGACAATGGAAGTTGAGAGGAGTGGCGGTATCAAGAGGATGCGTGTCGGGAGGAGCGGGAACCGGAGAATGCATATAGGGGAGGAGCCGCGGCAGGGGAAAAAAATTAAAATCAACTTTGGTGGATTGACTGGCTGGTTAGTGTCCCAGTAAAAACAATTGTGTACTGTCATGTACTTCTAATGCAACTTCCCGTTCAAATAGACAGTAGTTTGCTGGTTTGACAGAGTTATGTGTAGAGGTAGGTGTGAGGTTCGAGGCTCCCCAGCTACATTACTTTTCTCTGTTTCGTTTATAAAAAAATCAAGTCGGATGGGGTCTAGTGATTACTAGATGGGCAAGGGAGATTGGAATGGAGTGGGGGGGGAGTGAACTTACCATCACTGCTTCCAACTCCAATTTATAAGAGTAGAGATAGAAAGCATTGTTTCAACATACACAAGTTGTACTACAAGAACCATGATGTTGGCAGTAGGATTAACTTGTTTGCTACCATTGGCCTTACAATAGGAAGTTCAAGGCTAATCAAAGGAACTGATCTAGATTCTTTGGTGGTAGGTGTGGGTATTTTTGGCTCGGATTTGGGTGCCTATTTATTTTCTTGTTAACTGATATAGTACCTAGTCCCCTCCTAGCTATTGCCATTTTCCATCTGAAATAACTCAGTATGTAGTCTCCACAATGGAATAACATCCCATTATGTCACAAAATGAGTTGATCACATGATTCACAAAGTGACCAATCAACCAGTACAGGTGACTAAGACACACTCCAATTCTTACCTTCACACACAATTCGATCACAAAACTCAACAAGTGCAAGAATAGAGAACTGGCCTGTAATAACACACTTACGGGAGGTAATGAAGTATAGTATCTTGCAGTGCACGGGTCCTCGTTTTGATTGTTTTACACACTTTTGGCATCACATAAAAAATAATGGACCACTAGAACAATGTCCCATCTCATATACACGCACGTGACGATAATCCAAAAAGAACAGACATCATTACACCAATCTTTTTCGAGAAGCACCAAATGCTAGGAAACATTTATGACACGACTACTAGTGCAGAAGTAGTGCCTATAAGATATAGCAGCCACACACTTTCAAGCAATTCCAGCTATACAAGTACAAAGACATCACGTACATATTATAGTGATCAGCATAATACTAGCCACAAGGACCATTTTCCAGATCTACCATCTCTATGGCTACGGAGTAAAGAGCTTCCATGTAAATAAATGAGCCCGTGGGCACACGTCAAAGTACGATTCAAACAGTAGACCGCGGAATGCTCGTCAGTAAATAAGGATGGACTTTGAGTTCATATCTAATGCGATCTGGGAACATAGAGATCGCGGTGGAGTTGAATGCAGGATGCTGGCATGCAGCTGTCGGTGAATGGCTATACTACTAAATCTCACTAGTGCTATGTCAAAATCCTCTGCAAGCTGTGATGGGGACAGAGAACCACAAAAGATTCAACCACAGCAGCATTGATCAGTTGCCACACTGTTTGGTAACCACGTGGATGGGTCACCGTGTATGAAGTGTACGCATCATGGTCTGCATCCGCCTGCCAGTCAAGCATGCGATCACGGGCAGAACCAAAACAAAAAGGCTTTCGTTAATCTTTTTGGCAAAATGCCAAAGTTTGTTTCCCCTCTGAAAGAAAGCCTGCTGAGATGGTAAAAGTTGGATTTCGTAAAGCATAGGGTGCCTTTTCTAGGGTTAAAAAGCGAAAACGCATAGATCAGAGCAGACAGAAAGCTTATTTCTGATTTCTAAACGGATGAAGTTGCTTTTGTGAGACCGTGACAAGCAGAAGAAAGAAAGGGCCGACTTGGTCTAACACAAGACTGTTAGTCAAATAGTACTAGTCTACAGTACATAACAGAAATCCTTGGGGAAGGCAGCAGATAGTAAAACTAGTCACGGAATCGCGCCGTCACCGATTAGTTTAGCTCCTCGTCCGTACGAAGCAATTAATCAAGGAATAGTAGTAATCCTACCCTAACCCGATGTCTTTGAAATGTAGTAGCAAGTACTAGTCCGGAGGAGAGAGAGCGACGGAAGCAAAGTAATAAATAAACAAATCTAAAGGAAGAATAATGTAACAAGCACGAGGATCCCCAGACGAGACGCCGCAGGATTACCCTACCCAGACAAAACCGGAAACTGAAGAAGAAAAGAGCGTTTGGCGAAACGGAGGAGCACGCACCTCGCATCCGAGCGCGGTTCCGACGATCCTCCGCGCGTAGTGGACGACCTCGGCGCGGCGGCGCTCCGAGGCCTCGGTGGGCTGGACGCGGCGCACCACCTCGGCCGCCGCCACCTCGGCGCTGGCCATGGCCGCGGCCGGGATCGCCGCGGGCCCAGGCACATCCCGCGCCATGACCGCCGGCAGCGCGCCCCCTCCACCCGGTGCCATGGGAAGGCTAGGCGGCCGGCAGAGGCATGCGAAATCGGAGGACGGTAATGGAAGGGGTTTGGGGGGAATCGCCTGCTTATTCTGGGCTGGGGGTTTGGGTTTTTGGCGAGGCGTTACTGGCGCGAGTGCGAGGAGGAGGGGAAGTGAGGCGGGGGGTGGGGCTGGGTTGGGTGGGTACGCCAGCCAAAGTCCGCGGGTTTCCGAGCAACCCTCTCCCTGCGGGTGTGTGTGAACAAAACCCACGAGCCCAGGGAGGAAGGGGTTGCCGTCCCTATCTGGTGCCGCATTTATAGGGGAAGGTAGTGTGTGCCGTGTGCCCGTGCGTGTTTGTGGTGGCGATGCACGGGGCGTGCCAGGTGGTGGCCTCGTCGGCCCATGCCCATGCCACCGCCTAGTGAGCCCACAGTTCCAGTCAGTGCTGTTTTTTTTTTTTTTTGAGGGTAGTCAGTCAGTGCTGTTTTGGAGCAAGATCGGTGTGGGTGTGGCGATGGATGGATGGATGGATGGATAAGCCATAAAGCGCATCTTCGTTGCTTATGCGTGCGGGTGTGCCTAATCGGCAGGCATTTTACACGTCCCCCGAAACACGATGACGGCAGCAAACGCGGTGCAGGTGCAACGCTGCGTGCCAGTGGAAGCGACGCCAATGCGACCGCGACACAGCCCCGATCAAGTGCTGAATCCACTCGACAACTTTCTTTTCCGTTGATTGAGGTCGACCGATGTGCATGTACGCCACGCGCGACGCCGGCGTGCCCAGGGGCCTAGATGCCCACGCCACCCGCGTTTCCCTCTTCTCCTCCGGGATTCCTAGATAGATCCATCCAAAAACGGCCGCCTCGGCCTGCGGTGCGCCACACAAACAGAAAGCTCCCGCCCGGCCCGGTGTACTACAGCACAAGCGTTCCCAAATCCCCAGAGAAGCAAACAACCGGCCAAAAGGAGGGGTAGGCCAGCCCTTTCCTACACACGATGCCTTGCCGCCCTAGCGGCATTCGTCGTCTCACGCCATGATGCACTGCTTTGCATTCGGGCACTAACCGTCCAACAACTATCCCTTATCAGATTACCCATGTCCAAAAGGAACTAGCAAGTTTCTCTTTTTCCACGAGTAGCTCCTTCACCTTCTCAACTACAAAAAATGGCGGCATTTAATATATTTTTCCTTGATAAATTCCCACTTTCAACTCTTTTACAGTTGGCCATATTTATTTTTCTTCAATATTTTCCCTTTCTTTTGTTGATTGTTTTCTAAGGTAGCGAACCGCTCATTTCGAACCTGGTTTTGTCTAGACTGATCTGGTTTCTATGACACTGCCAACTAGGTTTAGTAAGCATAATTCTATTTTGAGTATTGGGCTATGTCCTTGCACAAAGTGCCGAAGTGGCAACAAAAGTGTCAAATTATGAAATAAAAAGGAAGTAGCGAATCTGGTACCGAGCAAGACGCGGCTCACACGCCTCTCCTCCACCCCCACAGCCTCGATCTCCTCTTTTCCGTAGAGTCGTCGCCTCCTACCTTTTCCGTCCCCCCTTCTGATGGAGTCACGAATTAGGGGATACTTACCGCGTCGTCTCCGACCAAGAGGGCTGGCTGAGGACCCCCATTGCGGTTTACTAATGGGCCATTTCGGACAACCCGTGACGAATACAAGGAAGATTCTGCAAGACTTGGAGCCCAAGACGAAGACTCTTCTAAACCCTAAGTCTGTAGTGCATTATATAAACCGAGGCCAAACTAGTCAATAGAGGGATTGAGACATCTCATATTCACTAGAACAATCTCGTGGTAGATACATGTACTCTGTACTATACCCCATATCAATACAATCAAAAGCCGGACGTATGGTATTATTTCTTCAAGAGAGTCCGAACCTGGATAAAATCATGTGTCCATGTTGCCATCGTTCCAAGATGCTTAGCTTAGGACCCCGGGGGCTGGCCAGGGGGCCCACAAGCTCAGGGGCGCACCCTGGGGGGTAGGGCGCTCCCCAGGCTTGTGGCCACCTGGTGGGTCCCCTTCTGTTCTTTTTTCGCCCAATATTTTCTATATATTCCAAAACAATTCTCCGTAAAATTTCAGGACATTTGGAGCTGTGTAGAATAGGTATCTCAGGTTTGCTCCTTTCCAATCCAGAATTCCAGCTGCCGGCATTCTCCCTCTTCATGTAAATCTTGTAAAATAAGAGAGGAAAGACATAAGAATTGTATCCTAAAGTGTAGTTACAACCCGTAATGCAATAAATATCAACATGAACGCATGACGCAAAATGGACGTATCAACTCTCCCGAGCTTAGACCTCGTTTGTCCTCAAGCGAAAGCCGAAATGGATAATCATGACCACATGTTTAGAGATAGAGGTGTCGATAAAATAAAATACGGAAATGAGGGCATCATGATCATCTTTAGAACAACAATATATTCTGATATAACTTCTTTTGCCAAAGTGATAATTCGTTCACAAGATAAAGTATGAACCAAAAACTTCATTGAAAACTAAAAAATTACGGTCTGTCATTGATGCGATTGCAATTTGTCATAATGTCAGAAAGAGTCAATGTAAGAGCTTTTATTTAGCAAGTTCACAAACTCAACTATCATTTAGTCTTTCATAATTGCTAACACTCATGCGATACTTATGAAGTCAAAGCTTCAATCAGATACATAGAAACATAGGGGCTTATAATTTCGCCTCCCAACAATTTACCTCAAGGGTAATGTCAACAATAATAACTTATGGTCACCTACATCCGAGTGGATATGTATGTCTGAATCTTTCTCCAACACATAGTGCTTGCTAAAAAGAGAAAAGTAAAAGGAAGGGTGAGAATCACCATGACTATTTATGAAGGTAGAAATTAAAATAAAAGATAGGCCCTTCGCAGAGGGAAGCAGAGGTTGTCATGCGTTTTATTTGGATGCATGATAATGCAAAAGAACATCACTTTATATTGCCGCTTGTGATAGAAAACATTATTATGCAGTCCGTCGCTTTTATTTCTTCTCCACCACAAGTTCGTATAAAGCTTATTTCCCTCACACTTAAAAATCGTACATATTTAGAGAGCAATTTTGATTGCTTGCACCGATGACAACTTACCTAAAGGATCTTACTCAGTCCATAGGTAGATATAGTGGACTCTCATGACAGAAACTGGGTTGATGGTTTTTGGATTCACAAGTAGTCTCTCTACTTGGTGCAGACTTTTTGGCTAGCAAGGATAGAAAGCGAGCTCAACATGTTGGAGGATCCAGGACATTATAACTTCTATTCGGATACAAGTAAACATAACACATTACATTGTCTTCCTTGTCTAACATCTACTTATTAGCATATAATATTTTAATGAGTGCTCACAATCATAAAGGATGTCCAGGATAGTATATATATGTGAAACCTTTCTTTCCTTATTACTCGTCATTAATTGCAACAATTACCAATATTATGTTTGTCAACCTTCAAAAAAATTCATGCATTATACTTCTTATATGTGAAGTCATCACTTTCCATAAGATCATTGTATAATATTTTTATTTCTTTTATTCTTTTCCATCTCTATGATCAAAGCAAGAAAGCAAAGCCCTCAACCAAAAACTAATCTTTATTATATAACTCTCATACTCGATTACATAAATAGATCACGAAGAAAAACTTAAAGACTATATCATACTAAAACTTTTATTCTAATAGATCAAGATTTAACCAAAAGGATCGAACTAAGATAAACGATAAAGATAAAGATGTGATGGTGCGGTACCGGGGACCTCCCCCAAGCTTGGCACAAGCCAAGGGGAGTGCCCATACCCGTGTACTCAAGTCTCCTTCTTCGGGGGTGGTGGTGCAATATTCTTGGCAATGATGCCCCTCAGAATGCGATTTTCCTCTTCGAGCTTATTGATGTGCTGTCTGAGATCCATAATTTCCTTTCGTAGCTTTCGAGTGACAGTTAAAGCACTGTCCACTCACGGGTGCATAAGAGATAAATTTGGCATCAGGAGGTTCGCCCGAATTTGGGAGGCTCGAGTTATCGAGTTCCACATGCATGGCTCCAGGTTGAGGAAGAGAAGTGACTTCTTGATCCTTCTCCATGGAGTCCACTCTTTTCAGGTTGGCTTCTATTTGTTCCTCCATTGACCACCCAAAGGGATCAGCTTCGCTGTATGCTCTTGGACCCGCTGTTGGGTGAGAGACCCGACTCTCCCCGACTGATTATTGCGAGGACATATTGCTCTGAATCTGCCACAGGAATAGTTCAAAATAAGAACATAAGATATTGTCGTGATACGGTGGTCAAAACCTTCAGGAGATTATATAATGAATTTTTATCGTACAAAACAAGTAATCTGGGAGAAAACGGAGTCCGGAGGGCACACGAGGTGGCCACAAGCTTGGGAGGCGCGCCTAGGGGGGTAGGGCGCGCCCCCGAGGCTTGTCGCCTGCTCGTGCACTTTCTGGACTACTAATAATTTTCCTAATTTTTTAAATATTCCAAAACGGAGTAAAATTGCCTTTGAGGAACTTTTGGAGTCGGTTTACTTACTGTATCACATACCTATTGCTTTTCAAGGTTCTGGAGCGTTCTGGAAGGTTTCCTTTATGTACTCCTCCGGTGTTATGGAATGAATAATGTTGGTCTCGACATTTATAGGCGTACCTGATATATAATGTTGGATTCTTTGTCCATTCACCACCTTTGGGTTAGTTCCTTCGGTGTTGTTGATCTTGATGACATCGGAATGATAAACTTCTTTGATAATGTAAGGCCCTTCCCATTTGGAGAGAAGTCTTCCTGCAAAAAATCTTAAACGAAAATTGTATAGCAAGACTTGGTCACCTACATTAAATTCCCGCTTTTGTATTCTTTTGTCGTGCCATCTTTTAACCTTTTTTTAAACAATTTAGCATTTTCATAGGCTTGGGTACTCCATTCATCAAGTGAGCTAATGTCAAATAACCTCTTTTCACCGGCAAGTTTAAAAATCATAGTTGAGTTCTTTAATTTCCCAACAAGATTTATGTTCTAATTCGAGAGGTAGGTGACATGCTTTTTCATATACCATTTTATATGGAGACATACCCATAGGATTTTTATAAGCAGTTCTACAAGCCCATAATGCATCATCAAGTTTATTAGACCAATTCTTTCAAGACCTATTGACAATCTTTTGCAAAATTAACTTTGTTTCCCTATTACTTAATTCTATTTGACCACTAGACAGAGGATGATAAGGAGATGCAATTATATGGTTAACATCATATTTAGCAAGAAGTTTATGGAAAGCACCACGAATAAAATGTGAACCACCAACAATCATTAAATATCTAGGGACTCCAAACCTCGGGAAAATAACTTCTTTAAGCATTTTAATAGGAGTGTTGTGATCAACACTACTAGTTGGAATAGCTTCTACCCACTTAGTAACGTAATCAACAACAACTAAAATATGAGTATACCCATTGGAGGAAGGAAAAGGTCCCATATAATCAGATCCCCAAATATCGAATGGTTCAATAACAAGTGAATAATTCATAGGCATTTCCTGACGTCTACTAATGTTACCAATTCTTTGACATTCATCACAAGATAGGACAAACTTATGTGCATATTTGAAAAGAGTAGGCCAATAAAAACCGGATTGTAATACCTTGTGTGCAGTTCTATCTCCAACATGGTGTCCTCCGTAAGCCTCGGAGTGACACTTCCCTAGGATTTGCTCCTGTTCATGCTTAGGTATACCATGTCTAATAACACCATCTACTCCTTCTTTATAAAGGTGTGGGTCGTGCCAAAATTAATGTATTAAATCAAAGAAGAACTTTTTCTTTTGTTGGTATGTGAAACTAAGTGGTATAAATTTGGCAACAATATAGTTAGCATACTCTACATACCATGGAGTACTACGAGAAGCATTTATGACAGCTAGTTGTTCACCAGGAAAGCTATCATCAATATGTAGTGGGTCATCAAGAATATTTTCTAACCTAGACAAGTTGTCAGCTACTGGGTTCTCAGCCCCTTTCCTATCAATAATATGTAGATCAAATTCTTGTAGCAAAAAAACCACCTAATGAGTCTAGATTTAGCATCTTTCTTTTCCATAAGGTATTTAATAGCAGCATGATCGGTGTGAACAATTACTTTGGAATCAACAATATAAGATCTAAATTTAGCACATGCAAACACGACTGCTAAAAATTCTTTCTCAGTAGTAGCATAATTTCATTGAGTAGTTTCTAGAGTTTTACTAGCATAATGGATAACATTCAATTTCTTATCAACTCTTTGTCCCAAAACAGCACCAACGGCATATTCACTAGCATCACACGTAATTTCAAAAGGTAGGTTCCAATCAGGTGGTTGAACAATGAGTGCAGAGATTAAGGCTTTCTTAAATATTTCAAAGGCTTCTACACAATCATCATGAAAAACAAATGGGACATCTTTTTGCAAAAGATTAGTAAAAGGCCTAGAAATTTTAGAGAAGTCCTTAATGAATCTCCTATAGAAACCAGCATGACCAAGGAAGCTTCTTATACCTTTAACATCTTTGGGGCACGACATTTTCTCAATTGCATCGATTTTAGCTTTGTCTACTTCAATACCTTGTTCAACAATTTTATGCCCAAGTACTATACCTTCATTCACCATAAAGTGGCACTTATCCCAGTTCAAGACAAGATTAGTTTCTTCACATCTCTGCAAAACTTGATCAAGGTTGCTTAAGCAATCATCAAAAGAAGTCCCATAAACGGAAAAATCATCCATGAATACCTCAACAATCTTTTCACAAATATCAGAGAATATAGTAGTCATACATCTTTGAAAGGTAGTAGGTGCATTACCTAAACCAAAAGGCATACGTCTATAAGCATAAGTTCCAAAAGGGCAAGTAAAAGTAGTTCTCTTGATCTTCTTTTGACACAAGTATTTGAGAGAAACCAGAATATACATCAAGAAAATAGAAGTGTGTATTCTTAGACAATCTTTCTAATATGTGATCAATGAAAGGCAAGGGGTGATGATCTTTTCTAGTAGCTTTGTTTAATTTCCTGATATCAATTACCATCCTATAGTCAATTACATTTCTTTGTGGGATGAGTTCATTTTTACCATTAGGAACAAAAATTATACCTCCTTTCTTAGGAACACAATGAACAGGACTTACCCATCTACTATCAGCTATAGGATAGATTATACCTGCTTCCAGAAGCTTTAATATCTCAGTTCTTACCACATCCTTCATCTTAGGATTCAACCATCGTTGATGATCAACGACTGGCTTAGCATCAAGTTCCATATTAATCTTGTGTTGACATAGAGTGGGACTTATGCCCTTAAGATCATCAAGAGTATGTCCAATAGCAGCACGGTGCTTCCTCAGAGTTTCAAGTAATTTCTTTTCTTCATGCTCTAAAAGGTTAACATTGATAATAACAGGTGAGGGAGTCCTGGACTAGGGGGTGTCCGGACAGCCGGACTATCATCGTCCGCCGGACTCCAAGACTACGAAGATACAAGATTGAAGACTCCGTCCCGTGTCCGGATGGGACTTTCCTTGGCGTGGAAGGCAAGCTTGGCAATACGGATATGTAGATCTCCTACCATTGTAACCGACTCTGTGTAACCCTAGCCTCCTCCGGTGTCTATATAAACCGGAGGGCTTTAGTCTGTAGGACACAACATACATTACAACAATCATGCCATAGGCTAGCTTTAGGGTTTAGCCTCCTTGATCTCGTGGTAGATCCACTCTTGTACTACCCATATCATCAATATTAATCAAGCAGGACGTAGGGTTTTACCTCCATCAAGAGGGCCCGAACCTGGGTAAAATATCGTGTCCCTCGTCTCCTGTTACCATCCGCCTAGACGCACAGTTCGGGACCCCCTACCCGAGATCCGCCGGTTTTGACACCGACATTGGTGCTTTCATTGAGAGTTCCTCTGTGTCGTCACCGATAGGCTCGATGGCATCTTCAATCAACAACGCTGTCCAGGGTGAGACTTTTCTCCCCGGACAGATCTTCGTATTCGGCGGCTTCGCACTGCGGGCTAATTCACTTGGCCATCTGGAGCAGATCGAAAGCTACGCCCCTGGCCATCAGGTCAGGTTTGGAAGCCTAAACTTCACAGCCGACGCTCGCGGGGACTTGATCTTCGACGGGCTCGAGCCAAAGCCAAGCGCGCCGCACTGTTGCGATGGGTATGATCTAGCTCTGCTGCCGAACAGTGCCTTGGTGGCCGCACACGAATCCGCTTCGGCCCTTAGTCCGGAGCCGATCGCCCAGATCGAGGACCGGTGGATGGACACCGCCTCGGGGGCTTCAACTTCCACGGCGATGGAGCTGAACACTAATCTTGTCCCTCGCGAAACTCGTGATTCCGAGGTGCCGGACCCCTTGCCGGACTCCGGACCGCCCGCGCCCCTACCAATCGAATCGGATTGGGCGCCGGTCATGGAATTCACCGCCGCGGACATCTTCCAATACTCGCCCTTGGGCGACATCCTAAATTCGCTAAAGCATCTCTCGTTATCGGGAGAGTCCTGGCCGGACTATGGCCAGGATGGTTGGGATACGGACGACGAAGGAATTCAGAGCCCACCCACCACCCACTTTGTAGCCACTGTCGATGATCTTACCGACATGCTAGACTAAGACTCCGAAGACATTGATGCCATGGACGACGATGCCAGAGACGAACAAGAACCAGCGCCTATAAAGCGCGTAAGGACCACCTCGTCATACGACGTATACATGGTGGACACCCTAAAAGGAAGCGACAACGAGGACCAACGGGGCGCGGCAGAAGATAATCCTGCCAACAAACAACGAAAACGGCGACGCAGACGCCGCCCTATGTCCCGCCTTGACAACGACAACGCTCCTAATGATCCAGCAATACAGCAGGGCAAACCATTGGACAACGACAAGCAACCGTCCGAACAAGATGAGTCAGACAATCAGTCCGGGCCCGGCGGAAAACATAGTCCGGACGATCTCACACCGGACACACCGCCGGAGAGTAAAAACCTTCAGAAAAGACTCGTCGACACCGCAAGAAGCTTGCAGAAGGAAAAACGGAAGCTCAAAACAGCGGAAGACACACTCAGAATGAGGTGGAGCAAAGTGCTCAAAACCGCGGATAAACACGGCAATGGCCACCAATCAAAGAGCTACCCGAAGCGCAAGCTGCTGCCAGAATTTGACGAGGAGGCCATAGAGCCCTCACAGTCAAAAAATAAAGAGGCTGCCTGGTTGGATAGACGGCCAGATGAAAGGCCAAATTCTGAAAGCGGCGTCGCACATAAACCGACTAATGAACCTGGAAAGATAGATGGCCCAGCCAGGTCCATTTACGGGCCAAAGAAGAAGGCCCCAGGAAGCAATGCAACACGTCAAGTGTCTGAAGATAGTGGCACACACAAATACAGGGGCGCCGCACACCTACTATGTTTCACCAATGAGGTGCTGGATCATGAATTCCCAGCAGGATTTAAACCCATAAACATAGAGGCCTACGATGGAACAACAGACCCTGGAGTCTGGATAGAAGATTATATACTACACATACACATGGCCAGAGGAGATGATCTCCACGCCATAAAATACCTACCCCTCAAGCTCAAAGGGCCAGCCCGTCATTGGCTTAAAAGCCTCCCAGAAAACACTGTTGGAAGTTGGGAAGAGCTCGAGGACGTGTTTAGAGCAAATTTTCAAGGGACTTATGTCTGCCCTCCGGATGTAGATGATCTAAGTCATATAAATCAACAGCCTGGAGAGTCAGCGCGCAAATTCTGGAACAGGTTCCTCACCAAAAAGAACCAAATAGTCGACTGTCCGGACGCCGAAGCCTTAGCAGCTTTTAAACACAACGTCCGAGATGAGTGGCTCGCCAGACACCTCGGCCAAGAGAAACCGAGGACAATGTCCGCGCTAACAAGCCTCATGACCCGCTTCTGTGCGGGAGAGGATAGCTGGCTAGCAAGATGCAGCACCAGCGACCCAAGTACATCCGAGATAAGAGATGGAAACGGAAAATCACGGCACATAAAAGAGCAGCGCCGGAATAAAGAGAAAAGCCCAAAGAGCACGGCAGTCAATGCCGGATTCAAAAGCTCGCGGCCAAACAATAAAACACCGCCTCTTAAGGATGACAGCGACGAGCTATCCAACTTAAACAAGATTTTGGGTCGGATATGTCAAATCCACAGTACCCCCGGAAGGCCTGCAAACCACACCCATCGAGATTGTTGGGTTTTCAAACAGTCCGGCCGACTAAACGCCGAACACAAGGGGCTCGACGCGTCAAGTGAAGACGATAAACCCCACCAGCAGAGCACCGGAAAACAGAAAACTTTCCAACAAGAGGTCAAAGCAGTAAATTCACTTCATGTGATAATACGGAAAAACAGTGTGGCATCCGTTAAAATGGGTCTCGCACGGTCCAACCCAGCGGAACATAGATATTGGACATCAAAACCAATCACTTTCGACCACCTGGATTATTCCAGAAGCGTTTGAAATGCAGGATGGACTGCCCTGATATTGGATCATATAATCGATGGACTGAAATTTACACAAGTCCTGATGGATGGAGGCAGTGACTTAAACCTACTGTATCCAAACACAATCCGCAAGTTGGGGATAGACCTTACTAAAATTCGACACAGCCGCACTTCCTTTAAAGGAGTGATGCCAGGCCCTTACGCCAAATGCACAGGCTCCCTATTACTAGAAGTTGTGTTCGGATCACCGAACAACTTTCGACGCGAAAAACTAATCTTTTATATCGTCCCATTCAAAAGTGGATATCAAGCACTCTTGGGACGAGAGGCTTTTGTCCGTTTCAACGCCATACCACATTACGCGTCTCTTACACTCAAGATGCCCGGTCCACGTGGCATCATTTTGGTGCGAGGGTCACCTAAAGGCCCCGGACACGGATAGACGAGTCCGGCATAAGTAGGCTAGGGGCTCCCTAGCCGCACATCCCTTCACAAGGGGCTGCGCGCACAAACAACAGCGAGTTCATACAGACCCCGCTTTACTTATTTATATTTCTTCTTTCACATATACTTTTTTCGCACGAGTTCTTTTCAAACTAAGTTCCTCTCTTTTTACAGATGAACAACGTGCACACCCGTCCAGGATAACGGCACAACGGAGACACAGGCGCAGACGTGCAGCAGGGACCCGTCGCGAGGATTCTTTTCAGATTAAGACCCTGCGTAAACCTTTTTTACTGTCTCTTGTTGTTATCCTCCCTTGGTTTCTTCTTATAACCAAAGCGGAGCCTAACGTTTTGGCATCGGCCGCGTCAGAGGACCACGCCCGTACCTGGACACTAGGGGCTTAGGGCATTGTTCTGCCCATTATTATAAAGACCGAACACCTTAGGGAGTGTTCGTGTCTCGAGTTAGGCATTATATGCATCAGCTCCGAATCATGTCTTTGGTCAAATGTTGGGTTTGCCCAGCTCCTGTGTTTTGCTGCCTTACGTTCCGTATCATCGGCTAACACGGCACCAGGAGAACTACTGCGATTGTGCCCCAGTTCGGCTGGGCGAGCACCTCAGTAGAGAAAGCCGAAAACTGACTGTCATGATATAGCGAGAGACTGGTCAACCACTCGATCGACTACCGGAATGTTTAGAATTCCCCGCTTTGACGAAGGACCGTTTCCCGGTCAGGCACACACGCGCCCCGAACTCGGAGAAGCGCGGTGCCCCAGGGGGCTATATCGTAGCCCCACCCTCGAACTCCACTGGCTAAGTGAAAGTGATAAAGCATTATAGTCCGGATTGCCTCGTTTGCTACGCTACCACCTCCTTAACAGGACCGAGACGTCGGATTAAGTGTGAAAATGCGCTATTTTTGCGAACACCCCCGCACCTTGTGCGTGGGGGCTGAAGCCAAAGACTGCAATCTTTCAGGTTATACAAATGTATACGCAAACGGCCGCATAGGAGATATTTTACTACTTGGGACGCACAAGTATAAAAAGCAGTTATAGCATAATCATCATTTTACAAGCTAAAACGTTCATTTGAACGTAACATTTTTTGAGCACTGCGACTCTATTACACGAGCGCCACGCATAACTTCCCCAAAATAGTGCTCGGCGGGTAACCGGCTTTCGTCCGAACCCTGGGCGGCAATAGCGGTGGCATCCATCTCTGTCCAATGTGTCTTCACACGGGCAAGAGCCATCCGCGCGCCTTCGATGCAGGCCGATCGCTTCATCTCCTTGATATGCGGCACCGCTCCAAGAAATTGCTGCAACAAGCCGAAATAGCTCGTCGCCTTGGGCCTCTCTGGCCAGACACGAGCCACGATGTCAGTCATGGCAAGTCCGGACAATCTATTTAGCTCGGCCCATTCGGCCAACCGATCGGTCAACGGAAGTGAACGATCCGGACTATGGAATTGAGACCAAAATAGCTCTTCCGTCTTGTGATCCTTCTGGCTCCGGAAGTGCTCAACGGCATCAGCCGCACTTGCCGCTAAGTCCATATATGGATCCTCCGGACCCCACAGCTGGCCAAGTTGAGCATACTTTTGATCCGTAAACCGGCGACGCAACAGAAAAGGCTTGCTAGCCACAATATCTCCGGCCTGGCGCAGCTCCTCCTTCATAGCCCGCATTGCAGAACGGGCATCCTTGGCCTCGGCGGTGGCCTTCCCCAGGTCTTCCCGCTCCGATAAGCGCTCCTTTTCAAGAGCCTCATTGCGGTCGGTAGCATCTTTTAATTTCACGGCCAATTCGGCCACCTTTTCCCTGCTTAGGCAGTGTGCAGCCTTTTCGGCTTTCAACTCCTTGGCCGCCCTCGAGGCAGCCGCATCACTCCTTCGGGCTTGCTCCTTAGCTTGAGCAAGTTCGGCCCGAAGGCTCTCCACAGCAGTAGCACCGTCTGTATCACAGCATATACATTATCAGAGGCGGGCTTTGACCCCCTTAAATAAGCAACTGTGGAGAATTCATTTACCTTGCGACTCGTCAAGTCGCCGGTTGACAAGTGCGATGTCCGCATCCGCCACATCAAGTTGCCGCATTAACTCGGCAACTCCACTAGTCCGGCTAGCCCTCGGACTATCCGCCACCTGCATAGGAATGGCGACATTCATTACTTAAGATTTTGATCCTCGGCACGCTGTCGCTTTCGACAACCTACCGAGTCTCAGGGGCTACTACCTATACAGGGCGCACTTTTATGTGCAAAACTGTCAAAAAAGGTGCGTCATTCTTGCGTACCTCAAATCCCGCCAGCAAGCTCCTGGCGGCATTATGCAATCCGCTCTCGGCGGACGAAATCCTTCCAATCACCATACGCATCAAAGCGCGGTGATCTTCTGAGATGGACGTCCTCTCAAGCAGATTCTTCAGTTCTCCCGGCCGGATACTAGTGGGCGCCGAACTCTCCGGCCCCTCCGGACTCGGGGACACCCTCCGTGATGATACTTCAGGCTCGTCTGCCCTATCCGGCGACGCAGCAGTCGGAGGCGTTTCGCTCTCCATCATCTCCGGACGAAGATCCCCCGAAGAGGAACTCATCTAAGAAGTCCGCAAATCCGAACTGTAAAGCAAAACTTCGGTTATCCACAGAAGCACAAATGGAGGTATTTTCTTATTAATGAACTCCCCTTTTCCTACTCACGGCTCGCTGGAGGGCTGATCCTTCAAAGACGATTGTACGTCCGGGTTCTCCCCAGACGTCGGACCCCCCGGTGAAGATCTCTTCCCCCGTTTAGGGTCTTTGGCCTCCGGATCTTCGGAGGCGGTCCTCTTATCCCCCTGGAAGGAGAGGTTTTTGATCCCCCCCCTCTTCAGACGCCCCTTTGGGAGAAATAATAGCTCCTCTATCTTCCCCATCGCTCCCTTCTACGGGCGCGACCTCCAACATTCTGACCAGCACGGGCTCCATTGCGGTCTCTGGGAGGGGAGCCAGACACCTTATCAGCTTCGATCGCGCTACCCACTCCTGATGAAAAGTAATGGGTCAGGAGGCGAACTCTAGAAAAGCAGATAAACAGAACGTCCGAACTCTGAGATTTTCACCTGAGTATCCGGGCGATTGCAGCTTAGGCCTGCGTCCTCGGTCAATTCCGGACACGCTACGTGCGGTCCGAAGAACAACTTGTACATCTCCACGGGTGTCGCGCCCATGAAGTGTTGGAGAATTCGAGGTCCCTCCGGATTGAACTCCCATAAACGGAGAGGACGGCGTTTGCAGGGCAGAAGACGCCTGATTAGCATAACCTGCATCACCACGATCAGATTGATCTCCCTCGCCTGGAGGTCTTGAATCCGGCCCTGCAATGAGGGCACGTCTTCGGACGGCCCCCAATTGAGCCCTTGGTTGACCCACGACATCAGTCAGCGTGGAGGTCCCGGGCGGAATGAAGGCGGCGGCTTTTGCTTGCTGCCCTTCGGAGCGGTGATATAGAACCACTCCTGCTGCCACAGTCCGAGCTCCTCTTGGAAGGAACCCTCGGGCCACGGGGCATCGGCCCTTCTGCTTATGGCCGCCCCGCCGCACTCCGCTTGACGCCCCCCGATCATCTTCGGCTCCACATTAAAGGTCTTCAGCCACAGGCCGAAGTGGGGAGTGACGCGGAGGAAGGCTTCACAGACGATAATGAATGCGGAGATATGGAGGATGGACTCCGGGGCCAAGTCGTGAAAATCCAGCCCGTAGTAGAACATGAGCCCTCTCACGAAGGGGTCCGTCGGGAAGCCTAAACCCCGACGGAGGTGGGATACGAAGGCAACGTACTCACCGGGCTCGGGAGCGGGCACGGCCTGCCCTTGGGCAGGCAACCTGTGCGAAATCTCGTAGGACAGGTACTTGGCCTCACGCAGCTTTAACACGTCCTCCTCCGTGACGGAGGAGGGCATCCACCGACCCTGAAGGTCGGAGCCGGACATGGTTGAGAATCCGAAGCGCTCGAATCTGGGGCTCTGGGTGTTGGAACTGGGAGCAAGGAGGAGATTCGATGCAAGATTGAAGAAAAGAAACGAGCCTTGGTCCTCTTATAAAGGGGAAAATACCAAGAGTCGTCTCCGTGACCGTTCGGGATTCATCTTCGATAGAGGAGGCATGGCGACGGGCACGGTTGGGTTACCCACGCACATATTGATGAGAATCCCAGAATAAGGGGAACACGATCTCTGCTTTGACAGGACGTGCCAAGGAAACCACCTCGCTAAACGTGCTGAGGTGGTATAATAAAAAAAGATTTAAATAAAGGCTTAGAAGCGGTGTGATGTCATGCCGCATAATACGTCAGCAGATTGGACTTGTGTACATTTATTCTCTCTACGGTGGAATGTGGAATTTATTTTGCAGAGCCGGACACTATCCTGGTGTTCATGATCTTCTCTGGATTATTCAAGGGAGGAACCCGCCTTGCAATGCCGAACATTATGCGCGCCGGACTTATCGTCATTGAAGCCTGGTTCAGGGGCTACTGAAGGAGTCCTGGACTAGGGGGTGTCCGGACAGCCGGACTATCATCGTCCGCCGGACTCCAAGACTACGAAGATACAAGATTGAAGACTCCGTCCCGTGTCCGGATGGGACTTTCCTTGGCGTGGAAGGCAAGCTTGGCAATACGGATATGTAGATCTACTACCATTGTAACCGACTCTGTGTAACCCTAGCCTCCTCCGGTGCCTATATAAACAGGAGGGCTTTAGTCCATAGGACACAACATACATTACAACAATCATACCATAGGCTAGCTTTAGGGTTTAGCCTCCTTGATCTCGTGGTAGATCCACTCTTGTACTACCCATATCATCAATATTAATCAAGCAGGACGTAGGGTTTTACCTCCATCGAGAGGGCCCAAACCTGGGTAAGACATCGTGTCCCTCGTCTCCTGTTACCATCCGCCTAGACACATAGTTCGGGACCCCTTACCCGAGATCCGCCGGTTTTGGCACCGACAACAGGATATATCTTATTTCCATCAAGATAAGCATATTTCAAAGTATCAGGTAATTTCTTAAGTTCAGACACAGGATCACCCTTTGGTAGAGGAGGACCTCCAAGAGTTTCAACAGGAAAATTATGTTTAAGGGTAGGTGCTTGATTAAAGAATATCTCATCTATTTCATTTCTCTCATTCATATGCATATCATTTTCATGGTCTAGCAAATATTGTTCTAAAGGATCAGTAGATGGTATGGCAATAGAAGTAAGATCAATTATTTCATCCTTACTAGGCAATTCTTTATCATGAGGTTGTCTACGAAATTTGGAGAAATTAAACTCATGAGATATATCAGCAAAATTAACAATGGTTGTTTCCTTATTGCAATCAATTTTATCAGTAACTATATTCAGGAAAGGTCTACCAAATATGATGGGCCAAAAATCGTCTTGTGGAGAACCAAGAACTAGAAAATCAGTGGGGTACTTGATCTTACCAAAGACATCAACATCTCTAACAATTCCAAGCGATGAAATAGTATCTCTATTTGCGAGCTTAAAAGTAACATCAATATCTTCTATCTCAACATGTGTAATATCATTCATAATCTCTTGATATAAAGTAAAAGGAATAGCGCTCACAATGGCACCCAAGTCACATAAACCATGATAACAATGATATCCTATTTTAACAAAAACAACAAGCATGCGAACAACAGGTTTATTCTTATCTTTGGCATCAGGCTTAGCAATTCTAGTGGCTTCATCACATAAGTAATATCAACCAAGAGATATTTAACCATAGAAATATTAGGTTCAAGTTTAATTTATTCAGAGGGTCTAGGTGTTCTAATATTACTTTTACTAACCACAGTTGAAATTTTAGCATGTTCCTTAATTCTAACAGGAAAATGAGGTTTCTCAATATAAGCAGCAGGTACAACTGGATCAACATTGTAAATGATGGTTTCATCTTTAACCATAATGGGTTCCTCAATCTTTTCTTTAATAGGGGATGATATTTAGACCACTTCTCCTTAGGGAGATCAACATGAGTAGTAAATGATTCACAGAAGGAAGCTACTAAACCTATGAAAAGCATCAGTTTCCGTAAAAGATATAACACAATCAAACTTAAGTTTTATACCTGAATCTTTACCTTTGTCCAGTTCCCAATCTTCAGAGTTGTGTTAATTCTTTCCAGAATACCCCATTTGAATTCAGTAGTTTTCTTCATAAAGGAACCAGTAGAAGAAGAATTGAGCATGAATTGATCATTATGAGAAAGCCGAGCATAAAAGTTTGGTATAATAATTTCTCTTGAACCTAATTTCCATAGTAACAAGTGACAATAATTTTCAACATGTAATGTAAATGTTTCCTTACCAAATTCCACTTACCAAAGGCGCTTCACTCACCAGCAACGGCATCATAAAAGAGTCCTGATGGCCCACAAGTATAGGGGGTAAATCGTAGTCCTTTCGATAAGTAAGAGTGTCGAACCCAACGAGGAACAGAAGGAAATGACAAGTGGTTTTCAGCAAGGTATTCTCTACAAGCACTGAACTTATCGGTAACAAATAGTTTGATAGCAAGGTAATTTGTAGCGAGCAACAAGTTGAAATTGTAACAAAGGTGCAGAAAGATAGCCCAATCCTTTTTATAGCAAAGGATAGGCCGAAACATTCTCTTATAGTAAGCAAAGCGTTCTCAAGGACGGATGGGAATTCATCTAGTCACTTTCATCATGTTTTTGGTTCACGTTCGTTACTTTGATAATTTGATATGTGGGTGGACCGGTGCTTGGGGTGATGTTCTTACTTGAACAAGCCTCCCACTTATGATTGCCCCCTCTCGCAAGTATCCGCAACTACGAAAGAAGAATTAAGATAAATCTAACCATAGCTGAAACATATGGATCCAAATCAACCCCTTATGAAATAACGCATAAACTAGGGTTTAAGCTTCTGTCACTCTAGCAACCCATCATCTACTTATTACTCCACAATGCCTTCCCTTAGGCCCAAGTACAGTGAAGTGTCATGTAGTCGACGTTCACATGACACCACTAAAGGAAGCAACAACATACATATCATCAGAATATCGAACGAATACCAAATTCACATAATTACTTATCATAAGGCTTCTCCCATGTCCTCAAGAACAAAAGTAACTACTCAAAGATCATATTCATGTTAAAGATCAGTGGGGTATTGAATATCATCAAGGATCTGAACATACAATCTTCCACCAAATAAACCAACTAGCATCAACTACAAGATGTAATCAACACTACTAGTAACCCACAGGTACCAATATGAGGTTTTGATACATAGATTGGATACAAGAGATGAACTAGGGTTTGAGATGAGCTGATGCTGGTGAAGATGTTGATGAAGATTGATCCTCCCACGATGAGAGGTTCTTGGTGATGTCGATGGCTTTGATTTCCCCCTCCCGAAGGGAAGTGTCCCCGGCAGAATCACTCCACGAGAGAGCAAAAGTGCTCCTACCCAGGTTCCTCCTCGAGACGGTGGTGCTTTGTCCCGAAAGTCCTCTCTTCATTTTTTCTAGGTCAAAACCCTTCATAGAGGAGAAGATGGGGGCCGGAGGCCTGCTAGTGGCCCCACAAGGCGCTAGGCCGCACCCAGGGGGTGGTCGCGCCCTACTGCCTTGTGGGCAGCTAGTGGGTCCCCTCCGGTACTTCTTTGCTCTAGTATTTTTTATATATTCCATAAAAGTTCTCCATGAAATTTCAGCGCATTTGGAGTTGTGCGGATTAGGTATCTCTAATATAGCTTTTTCGGGTCCAGAGTTCCAGCTTTCGACAATCTCCCTCTTCATGTAAAATTTTCAAATTAAGAGAGAAAAGGCATTAGAGTTGCATCACAAAGTGTTATAATGATCAGAAACATTATAAATAACAGTATGAAAACATGATGCAAAATGGACGTATCAATGGTGGGTAAACAAAGTACTGTTGGGTAAAAGAAAATTGATAGGAAAGCGCATAGTTATGAAGATATTCAAGGCAATGATCATGTATATAAGCATCATGTCCAAGACAAGTAGATCGACTCATGCCCGCATCTACTACTATTACTCCACCCATCGACCGCTATGTAGCATGCATCTAGAGTATTAAGTTCATAAGAAATGGAGTAACGCCTTAAGCAAGATGACATGATGTAGACAAAGTAAACACAATCAATATGAATAAACCCCATCATTTTCCCCATAATGGCACCAATACAAATACGTGTCTTGTCCCCTTCTGTCATTGGGATATAGATCACCGCAAGATTGAACCCATTACAAAGCACCTCTCCTATTGCCAGATAAATCAATCTAGTTGGCCAAACCAAACAGATAGATCAAAGAGAAATACAAAGCTACAATAGTCATGCATATAAGAATTCAGAAAGACTTAAATATTTCTCATGAATAATCTGATCATAAACCCACAATTCATTGGATCCCAACAAACACACCGCAAAAGAAGATTACATCATATATATCTCCAAGAACATCGAGGATAACATTGTATTGAAGATCAAAGAGAGAGAAGAATACATCTAGCTACTAGCTATGGACCCATAGGTATGTATCGGAAGGGTAGTAGGTTGATGTAGAAGCCCCCCGTGATCAATTCCCCCTTCGACAGAGTACCGAAAAAGGCCTCCAGATGGGATCGCGGAAGAACAGAAAGTTATAGCATCGGGAAAATTATTTTGGGTGACTTTCTATTGGTTTCCCAATTTTAGAGAATTTACAGAGCTGAAATTAGGTCAGTAGAGCCACGAGGGACCCACAAGGTACTAGGCGCCCTCCAGGGTGCGCCCTAGTGCCTTGCCATCTACTAGTTTGCCTTATGGTCCCCCCCGAAGCTTATAGGGTCTCTCTTGTCCAGCAAAAAATTATTAAAAAGTCTCGTGGCATTTGGACTTCGTTTGGTACCGAGTTCCTTGAAAATAAAAAACAGGCAAAAACACAACAACTGGCACTTGGCATTGGGTTAATAGGTTAGTCCCAAAAAATGATATATAAATGCATATAATTGCATATAAAATATCGAAGATTGATACTATAATATCCTGGAACAATAAAAAATTATAGATACGTTGGAGACGCATTAAGCATCCCCAAGCTTAATCCCTGCTCGTCCTTGAGTAGGTAAATTATAAAAACAGAATTTTTGATGTGGAATGCTACCTAACATGTTCATCATGTAATCTTTATTTTATGGTATGTATTTTTAGATTCGAATGATTCAAAGCAATAGTCTATAATTTGACTTAAAGACATCAATACTCAGGCATACCAACAAACAATCATGCCTTTCAAAATAAAAGTACTAAAGAACTCTATCCGTACAAAATCATATAGCCTTATCATGCTCCATCTTCTTAACACAAAGTATAAATCATGCACTACCCCGGTGTCAGACAAACAATTGGTTCATACTTTTTAACGCACTTTAGCTTTTTCAACCCCCACGCAATACATGAGCGCAAGCCATGGATATAGCACTATGGGTGGAGAGTATGCTATAGAGATTATATGGAGAAGACAAAAAAGGAGAAAGCCTCACATCGACGAGGCTAATCAATGGGCTATGAAGATGCCCATCAATTGATGTCAATGCAAGGAGTAGGGATTGCCATGCAACAGATGCACTAAGAGCTATAAGTGCATGAAAGCCCAATGTGAAAACTAAGTGGGTGTGCATCCAACTTGCTTGCTCTAGAAGACCTCGAGCATTTTAGGAAGCCCATCATCGGATTATACAAGCCAAGTTCTATAATGGAAAGTTCCCACTAGTGTATGAAAGCGACTACATGGGAGACTCTCTTTATGAAAAACATGGTGCTACTTTGAAGCACAAGTGCGGAAAAAGATAGTAACATTGCCCCTTCTCTATTTTCTCTCATTTTTATATTTTTTGGTGGGCTCTTTTTGTTCTATTTTTTGGGCTCTTTTTGGCCTCCCTTTTTTTCCTCGCTTGGGATAATGCTCTAATAATGAATAATGATTATCATCACACTTCTATTTACTTACAACTTGATACTAGAACAAAATATGACTCTACATGAATGCCTCTAGCAGTGTACCGGGATGTGTAATGATCTAGCGTAATATGTATAAAAATGATGAACGGTGACTGAGCCACAAATACTATGTTAGCTATATGATCATGGAAAGCAATATGACAATGATGATGCGTGTCATAATAACGGAACGGTGAAAGTTGCATGGCGATATATCTCGGAATGGCTATGGAAATCCATAATAGGTAGGTTGGTGGTTGTTTTGAGGAAGATATAAGGAGGCTGATGTGTGATAGAGCGTATCATATCACGGGGTTTGGATGCACCGACGAAGTTTGCACCACATGTCGAGGTGATAAAGGGCAATGCACGGTACCGAAGAGGCTACCAAATTGCGGAAAGGTGAGAGTGCATATAATCCATGGACTCACATTAGTCATAAAGAACTCACATACTTATTGCGAAAGTTTAATAGACCTCGAAGCAAAGTAATACTATGCACACCCCTAGGGGGATAGATTGGTAGGAAAAGACCATCACTCGTCCCCCGGACGCCACTCATAAGGAAGACAATCAATGATAAATCATGCTCCAACTTCATAGCATAACGAGAGACTATACGTGCATGCTTCGGGAATCACAAACCTTAACACCAATATTCTCACTAAACCATAATCATTCACTAGTACCTCCCACATATTACCATCTTTATATCGCAAAACTATTGCAAGGAATCAAACTTACCATATCCAGTGATCTACATGAAAGTTTTTATTATATCCTTCTTGAATACCTATCATATTAGGACCAATTTTATAAACCATGCATATTGTCATTGCTATTATAAAACTCTGAAATAATATAGTGAAGCATGAGAGTATAACTATTTCTTTAAAATATAACCACTGTCGTGCTCTAAAAGATATAAGTGAAGCACTAGAGCAATTGCCTAGCTCAAAAGATATAAGTGAAGCACAAAGAGTATTCTATCAAATCACGAGTAAATGTGTGTCCCTCTCAAAAGACGTGTGCAACAAAGATGATTGTGTCAAACTAAAAAGCAAACAAAGCAAAGACTCATGTAATACACGACGCTCCAAGCAAAACTCATATCATGTGATGAATAAAAATATAACTCCGAGTAATTTACCGGTGGATGGTAGAAGAAAGAGGGGATACCATCCAGGGCATCCCCAAGCTTAGAGTCTTGGGTGTCCTTGAATATTACCTTGGGGTGCCTTGGGCATCGACAAGCTTAGGGTCTTGCCACTCCTTATTCCTTCATCCATCACGATCTCACTTAAAACTTGAAAACTTCAGCACACAAAACTCAACAGAAAACTCGTGAGATCCGTTAGTATAACAAGCTAATCATAAACTTTAGGCACTGTCGTAAACCCATTCATATTTTATTGATGCATAATACCTACTGTATTCTAACTTCACCATGACATATACCCCCCGATATAATCCATAGATTCATTAAAACAAGCAAACAATGCAACGAAAACGGAATCTGTCAGAAAAGAACACTCTATAATGATCTTCACAAACGCAATACTTATGTAACTCAAAAAATTCCGAAAAATTAGGACAATGTGGGCAATTTGTATATCAATCATGTGTAAAATAATTCAGAATTTATCACATTCTGTTGAATTTAAACAATTTTGCTACTCGGTGCAGAAGGTTCTATTTTCTCACAGAATCAAATCAACTATCAACAAAATCATCCCAAAGGCTTTACTTGGCAGAAACACTAATTTAAACACAAAAACATAACCATAATAGTAGCATAACTGTGCACACACATAAAAACAAAAAACAAATAAGAAAATAAAGATAACTATTGGGTTGGCTTCCAACAAGCGCTATTATTTTACGCCCCAAGATAGGCGTAATGCATAGTTTCAAGTGTTGTCATCCTTCATTCCTGAGTCCTTTTTAATAAAATCTTCCAAAACTTTTCTTAGTAAATATCTGTTCTCATGTTCTTCTTTCCTAGTGGGAGATCTTAAACTACTGAAAGGACTTTGTTCAGTAATTTTAACATTCATTACTTGAAATTCTGAATCATCACCATAAACATCTTCATATAAAACATGTATTTCATCATCAATAGGTTCCCTAGCCATCTCCTCAAACCACTCATTACTAAATCTTTCATCAATCCCTTTAGTGATCCACTCCAATTTATCACAAGTATGGTGGTAAAAAGTTTTAGTAACTTCGGCATATGGAACTCTCCTCCTAAGATTTTCACTATATGCAAAATAATCTTTAGATTCCAAACTACGTATAAATTCTTTATCATGGAGAATTTATTCTATTGGAGGGTGCTCAACATTTATCCTTTAATAAGTAAATATTTCTCTAGCCTCATGGATTATATAGTCAAATTCACGCATAAGGATAATAGTAGCAATCTTCTTAATTCGGGGATCATGAATGTTGGGGAGTTCATAGAATATCTTTTGTAGTGTTGGATGAATATGCAAAAAAAATCTTTCTATCTTAACCACGAGCATAGAAATAGCATCCACATAGCAATTTGTTTTGTAAAAAATTGATCCTCTAATTATGGGTATGACTCTCGTGCAAGCAAAGAATTCCTCAATAATATTCTTCCCAATAATATTCCCGCTACCCACATGATAGATTTTAGTTTTGAAATTGGTGGGATCTTTAGTTTCTAGAGGATCATGATTAAGAACACACGATTCAAGTTTTTCCTCAAGAGTTTCACTAGTGCTATCTTCACTAGCACTTTCAACAATAATTTTCTCAAATTTAGACATGATAGCAACTTCAAGCAAACAAACAAACAAATGAAAATATTTTTGAGTTTTTGTGAAAACATTTTAGAAGTGGGGGAGATGAAAATGAGAGGCAAATGACAAATGGAAGTAAGAACAAGTAGATGATAGTTTATGCGATGGTACTTGATAGGTTATGGTGATGTCTCCTTGGCAAAGGCGCCAAAAATTCTTCCTGCTACTTGTGAGCTGAGTTAGGATATCCTTGAATAGGAGAGGATGATACGTTATAGTAGAGATAAGTATTTCCCTCACTTAAGAACCAAGGTTATCAATCAAGTAGGAGAACCATGCGAAACCTCGTGAACAACACGTACACACAACGGAGCAAATACTTGCATCCAACGCAATCAAGGGGGTTGTCAATCCCCTTGGCGGTTATTTGCAAGGATCAAATCTGATAGTGATAGATAGATTATATAAAACACAAAATAAAGTAACGGTAAATAAATTGCAGGAAGGTATTTTTGGATTTTAATATATGATAAAGGTAGACCCAGCGGCCATAGTTTTCACTAGAGGCTTCTCTCTTAAACAAAAAGCATACGACGGGTTAAATAATTTACTGTTGGGCAATTGATAGAAAAGCGCATAGTTATGATGATATTCAAGGCAATGATCATGTATATAGGCATCACGTTTGAGACAAGTAGACCGACTCCTGCCTGCATCTACTACTATTACTCCACCCATCAACCGCTATCCAGCATGCATCTAGAGTGTTAAGTTCATAAGAAACACTGTAACGCCTTAAGCAAGATGACATGATGTAGACAAAGTAAAACTCAATCAATATGAATAAACCCCGTCGTTTCCCCCTTAATGGCAACAATACAAATATGTGTCTTGTCCCCTTTTGTCACTGGGATATAGATCACTCCAAGATTAAACCCATTACAAATCACCTCTCCCATTGCAAGATAAATCAATCTAGTTGGCCAAACCAAACGGATAGACCGAAGAGAAATACAAAGCTATAACAATCATGCAAGAATTCAGAAAAGACTCAAATATTTCTCATGAATAATCTGATCATAAACCCACAATTCATCATCAACAACACCAAGCACATTAACTAGCTTAGTTGCTTTCATGCTCAAAAATTTCAATTTTTCAGTTTTTGTTCAGTTCGACCAAGCATTATATTTTTGTTAAACAAAAAGTGTTTGTTAAGGATGATGTTTATTAAAAATTGTGTTTGTTAAAAACAACTTCCTTTACCCAAGTTAAATGGGATCTCTTAAATTCATATGTGTCATTTCATAATAAATGTTTTCTTCTAAGTCATTGCAAAGTCTTTTTCTACTACTCCTTTTTCCGACGGGAGTGTGCACTGCCAAAAAGAGACAGATCCGTTACATTATGGCCTGAACAAAAACTTTTTTGCCATGGATATGACACTTCTATGATGATAATTGTGACAAAAACATGTGTCATCATAGATGTGTTGGGCTGCTACTTTTATGACAAAAATTTATGACAGAAAATGGGTTTTTGTCCTGACCGGGTAGGAGACACACCTGCATGACATTCTTTGGGCCATCCATGACATAAACAATCATGGTAGAAGTAGGGGTGAGGAAATTTTTGGCTAGTTCCCGATATATGGTGGGTGGTCGGGCCCGACCAATGCAATCATTTGCGTGTTTCTCTTGTATGCGCGCGTGTGTGTGAGCCGTGTTTGCTAACTGAACCCGAGTGAGGCGTTTCCTTACTGAACCCGAGCGACCGATATCGCCCTCGTACTACGTACTGAGCCCGAGCAATCGATCCCTCACACTATGTACTGATCCCCATCGATCCCTTCGCTGCTAACCGAACCCGAGCGATTCCTTCGCTGCTAACTGAACCCGATCGGTCCTTCTTGCTGCTTACTGAAGCCAATCAAGCCCCCATGACGATGTCCTGGACTAAGGGGTGCCAACTGAGTCGGCCCATGGTCCTCGGGCTAGGCTTGTGGGCTTCACTCCCCATCGGATGTACTCCGGAAGCTGCACGCCTGGACGTGATCAGGACTGCATCTGCCGAAGACTTGACGTATACTCCAAGAAATCTCCTACTGCCTTCATGCGATTCCATGGAAACCAACCATGTAACCCTAGATACCCTACCTAGCGTGTATATAAGCCAGAGGGTTTAGCTCGTAGGAGGGATAGAATCACAATTACATTCACCTAGCCCTACGGTTAGAACACAACTTACGTCCTTGAGGTAGATCAAGCTTTTAGTCGATACATCATCATCAATATAAACAAGAGCGGGATGTATGGTTTTAACTCCATCAAGAGGGCCCGAACCTGGGTAAGTATCGCCTCCCTTGTTCCTGTTACCACCGATCTAAGATCCACAGCTCGGGACCCCCTACCCAAAGGTCTGCCGGTTTTGACACTGACACTGGTGCTTTCATTGAGGATTCTGCTGTGTGATCAACAGAAGGATCGATGGCTCATCTACAGATTAACTGCGGCGCCGGCTACAGGATCGTATACCACCCGACCAACTTTTTGTGTTCGGTAGCATGATCTTTTGTGCCGACTCGGCAGGCCATCTGTCCCCCATTGAGAACTATGCCCCGGATCAGACCGTAACTTTCGGAGGCTTAGAATAGACAGTGGATTCCCGCGGCAAGTTCGTCCTTTTAGGCTGGACACCCGGCCGGATTGAGGGCCTATCAGGCATTGGAGGCTCGACTCCGGAACTAGTCTCCTCCGAGGATATCGGATCAGGCTCCCCGGCGCCACAGGAGGAACCAAGTATATCAACCTTGGGCGATCTCGTCTCGATGTCAAGCCTTGATGTTAGTTCGGCCCCACCTCGGACATTACATCGGATTTAGAACCGACTCTTGTGCCCGATTTGGAATCAACTTTGGATCCTCACCACGCTGAAGATGTGCCAGGCTATACACTAGGTGTACTTCGAGTTAGCCATGCCTACAGCCAGGCCATGAACCCCGAGGAAATATCTCAGCTACACGAGATGCTCGACCGCATCCAGAGCTTATCAATCTCGGACAGTTAGACCTCGATTTATGATAAGATCAGACTTAAAGTCGACGATCAAGAAATTTATGTCCCACCCACCACCCACCTAGTCACAATGATCGATGATTTAACCAATGTGCTATATTATGATGAGGCCACCGACATGGATGAAGATGTCGATGGCCCTACAGAAACCACTTTGCCACCGGTAAACACCGACAAGTGGACTGCAACATCTACTTACGATGTATACATGGTTGATACTCCCAAAAACCCATCCAGACATTGGCACATGCATGGATGAGGCACCAATGGGGACCGCTATGGGAACAACGCCATCGCCGATAACGGCAGTGTGGGAGCCGACGAGGCTGACAATCCAGGAGAAGAGTTTCAAGCCTCCCTAGAGCGACATGCCAGCCCCGAAGGAATCCCCGAGGACCTAGACCCCGATGACCTCTTTGATGGGGCTGAGGCTAACTAACCTGAATCCGAGGAAGATGAGAGCCTCGGTACCGAGGACTATATAGTCTCGAAGATCGCTTTGAGCAAGAACGCTTCCGATGGCACCTCGTGGCCACCGCCCGAAGTATGAAACGGAAGCAGAAGCAACTGCAAGCTAATAAGGATGCACTGAACGACAAGTGGGTCAAAATACACTCGACCGAGAAAGATCCCGAGGAACGGTGCCACAGATCCTAAATCTTATCCACCCTGGCATTGCTGCCCGAGTTTGATGAAAAACTAACCGATGATGTGATTTTAACGCGTGGACGAGCGGATCAACTCGACCGACCCCCTAGAGGGCGCGATAGGCCAGAACGGGAAAATTTCCACACCCAGACAATGCCACGCTGTCACGACAAGGACCCTATTGATTACCTAGAACGAGACGATGCTCAACGTCATATAAAGGCAAACCGGGTGCCTCCTCGGTCCATTTACGGAGCAAGAAGATGCCGACCCGCGGTACTTGATGGCTACGAAGCCTGCCTGGACAGGAACGGCCGAGCTCAGGATCAGTTCTACGCACGGATATCTCCCGATGTCCGGCGTGACACTGCTCGGACCCAAGGACCCGCTCACCTGATCTATTTTACAGATAGGGTGATGGAACAACAATTCTCGGACGGATTTAAACCCATTAACATAGAATCATACGATGGCATAACTGAACCAGCTGTCTGGATCAAGGATTTCCTCCTCCATATACATATGGCCAATGGGGATGACCTCCATGCTATCAAATATTTGTGCTCAAGTTAAAGGGGCCGACAAGGCATTGGTTGAATAACATGCCCCCACATTCCATCAGGAGCTAGGAAGCACTCTAGGATGCCTTTGATAACCCACAAGTGTAGGGGATCGCAACAGCTTTTGAGGGTAAAGTATCCAACCCAAATTTATTGATTCGACACAAGGGGAGCCAAAGAATATTCTTGAGTATTAGCAGTTGAGTTGTCAATTCAACCACACCTGGATAACTTAGTATCTGGAGCAAAGTATTTAGTAGCAAAGTAGTATGATAATAAAGGTAACGGTAGCAAAAGTAATATTTTTGGGTTTTGTAGTGATTGTAACAATAGCAACGGAAAAGTAAATAAGCGAAGAACAATATGTGAAAAGCTCGTAGGCAATGGATCAGTGATGGATAATTATGTCGGATGCGATTCCTCATGTAATAGCTACTCCCACCCTCGTGGACAAGGTGTGGGCCCCCTGGTCTTGATTCTTTTGCCAGTATTTTTTATATTTTCCAAAAAGTACCTTCGTGGATTTTCAGGACATTCCGAGAACTTTTGTTTTCTACACATAAAACAACATCATGGCAGTTCTGCTGAAAACAGCGTCAGTCCGGGTTAGTTTCATTCAAATCATGCAAGTTAGAGTCCAAAACAAGGGCAAAAGTGTTTGGAAAAGTAGATATGTTGGAGATGTATCAACTCCCCCAAGCTTAAACCTTTGCTTGTCCTCAGGCAATTCAGTTGATAAACTGAAAGTGATAAAGAAAAACTGTTACAAACTCTGTTTGCTCTTGTTGTTGTAAACATGCAAAGCCATCATTCAGGTTTCAGCAAATATTATGAACTAACCATACACATAATAACACCCAGGTCTCACAATTACTCATATAATTAGCATAATCAGCTAGCGAGCCATAATAATAAAACTCGGATGACAACACTTTCTCAAAACAATCATAACATGATATAACAAAATGGTATCTCGCTAGCCCTTTCTGAGACCGCAAAACATAAATGCAGAGCACCTTTAAAGATCAAGGACTGACTAAACATTGTAATTCATGGTAAAAGAGATCCAGTCAAGTCATACCCAATATAAACCAATAGTAATGAATACAAATGACAGTTTTCTCTCCAGCGGGTGCTTTTTAATAAGAAGGGTGATGACTCAACATAAAAGTAAATAGATAGGCCCTTCGCAGAGGGAAGCAGGGATTTGTAGAGGTGCCAGAGCTCGATTTTAAAATAGAGATTGAATAACATTTTGAGCGGCATACTTTTGCTGTCAACACAACAACTATGAGATGGTTGTATCTTCCATACTACATGCATTATAGGCAGTTCCCAAACAGAATGGTAAAGGTTTATACTCCCCCAACCACCAACAAGCATCAATCCATGGCTTGCTCGAAACAACGAGTGCCTCCAACTAACAACAGCCCTGGGGGAGTTTTGTTTAATTATTTTGATTTGCTTTGATCCTTTTGGATCATGGGACTGGGCATCCCGGTTACCGGCCCTTTCTCATGAATGAGGAGCGGAGTCCACTCCTCTTGAGAATAACCCACCTAGCATGGAAGATATAGGAAGCCCTAGTTGAAACATGAGCTGCTCGAGCATACAAAACAGAATTTCATTTGAAGGTTTGGAGTTTGGCACATACAAATTTTCTTGGAACGACAGGTAAATACCGCATATAGGAAGGTATAGTGGACTCATATGGAACAACTTTGGGGTTTAAGGAGTTTGGATGCACAAGCAATATTCCTGCTTAGTACAGGTGAAGGTTAGCAAAAGACTGGGAAGCGACCAACTGAGAGAGCGACAGCAGTCATAAACATGCATGAAAATTAATTCACACCGAGTACAAGCATGAGTAGGATATAATCTACCATGAACATAAATATCGTGAAGGCTATGTTGATTTGTTTCAACTACATGCGTGAACATGTGCCAAGTCGAGTCACTCAATTCATTCAAAGGAGGATACCATCCCATCATACCACATCATAGTCATTCTAATAGCATGTTGGCACGCAAGGTAAACCATTATAACTCATAGCTAATCAAGCATGGCAGAAGCAACTATAATCTCTAAATGCCATTGCAAATATGTTTACTTCATAATAAGGCGAATCAGGAACGATGAACTCACCATATCTCAATAAGTCCATCATATATCGTCATTATTGCCTTTCACTTGCACGACCGAATGATGTGTATAATAATAAGAGTGCACGTGCGTTGGACTAAGCTGGAATCTACAAGCATTCAACTCAAGAGAGAAGACAGGGTAATATGGGCTCTAAATTAAATAAACAATCATGCATATGAGAGCCACTAAACATTTACAATATGGTCTTCTTGGCCCCCAAAGGAAAGAAAATAAAATAAAACTATTTACACGGGAAAGCTCCCAACAAGTAAAAGAAGAACGAGAAATCTTTTTGGGTTTTCATTTTAATTACTACTCCAAGCATGGAAATTAAACTAACTAATTTTTTTGTTTTTGTTAAGGTTTATCAAACACACAAGAAGAAAGCAAGAAAAAGGAAATGAAACTAGCATGGATAATACAATGAAAGAGTATGAGCACCGACGACTAGAATAGTGTGTGAACATGAATGTAAAGTCGGTGAGAAATACGTACTCCCCCAAGCTTAGGATTTTGGCCTAAGTTGGTCTAATACCAAGGACCTCCTGGCTGATATCCGTAGTTGTAACTGGGGTCGTACTGAGATGCAGCAGCAACCGCCTCCCGAGCTGCAACATGTTGGCGAGCTGCCTCCGCTCTCCCCTCGTTTTCAGCTGCTTTCTCCCTGGTAACAACATATCTTCCTTTTGCCTGGTAATCAAAAAGGAGAGGAGCAGGAAGAGTAACAAGGACGACGTTGCGTCTGTCATAGATTAGTCGATACTGGAGGAATTGTTCATTCATCCTAAGAAAATGGTGATTGACCATAGCGTCATAATCTAAATAAGCAGGATGTAACATCATATCCCCCTCTCATGGGGCTATACCAAGATAATTAGCCACACGGGTTGCATAAATTCCTCCAAATGAATCTCCAGCTCTACAATTATTCTGCAACCTTCGTGCAACTATTGCCCCCAAGTTATAACCTTTATAACCTAACACAGCACTCTTGAGGACACAAAGATCAGGGACACACATATGACATGCTTCATCTTTACCATTAATGCATCTAGCAATGAAGAGAGCAAAATAATGTATAGCAGGAAAATGAATGCTCCCTATGGTAGCTTGTGCTATGTCCCTGGATTCTCCCACAGTAATACTAGCAAGAAAGTCTCTAAATTCAGATTTGTGAGGATCATTAATATTACCCCACTACGGAAGTTTGCAAACAGTTGTAAAATCCTCTAAGTCCAAGGTATAAGATGTATCACAAATATCAAATAGGACACTAGGAGAATTACGAGTACAATTATATTTAAATCTCTGCACAAAGGAATCAGTCAATTGATAGTACTGAGGACACTTATCTTGTAAGAAGTCCTCCAGATCAGCATTACGCACATACGCGTCAAATTCCTCCTTAAAGCCTGCTTCGACCATAAAATCGTCGGATGGCCACTCATAAGCTCAAACATCTGCGTCCCTCGGTAATTCAACATCTTGCTCATGTATAGCAATCCTGGGTCCTTTCTTTACCAAGGAACCACCTTGGTACATTCTCCTAGACATAATTCTTTTTCTGAAAAATTTCTGAAATTTTAGTAACTTCAAAATAAAAGTGAATAAAACTAAACAAGATTGATAGCAACTACTCCTACAAGTGCCTAGAGCCTATATCATGCATTAGAATTGCTTGGGACCTCATAAATTCAACATGCAAGCTCAAGAACATGGTCACCTATGCAGAAAAAATTTGCAATGAATAAAGCACTAGAACAAAAACTAATTGGACCAATGGAGGAGTCACATACCAAGCAACAAACTCCCAAAGCAGTTTTGTGAATGGAGCTTTGAGCAAGGAGATCAAAAATCGCAGCAAAATGAGCTAGAACTCGTGCTTGAGCTGGATGGGGATTTTTTTGGGAAGAAGATGGAGTGTCTGGGTGCTGGCATAAATGGAGGGGGGCCACCAGGGGCCCCCGAGACAGGGGGCGCGCCCAGGGTAGGTGGGCGCGCCCTCCACTCACGTGGCCTGGTGCTTGCCCCTCCTGCAGTGATTTCAGTGCCTAAAATCCTCAAATATTCCATAAAAAATCATACTAAATTTGCAGGGCATTTGGAGCACTTTTATTTTTGGGATATTTTTTATTGCACGGATAATTCAGAAAACAGACAGATAAAACTATTTCTGCTCTATTTATTCTAATTAATAGAAAGTAAAAAGAGGGTAAAAAAGGTTGTGCCTTCTAGTTTCATCCATCTCATGATCATCAAAATGAATCCACTAACAAGGTTGATCAAGTCTTGTTAACAAACTCATTCTGAATAACACGGAACCAGAGAAATTTCGAATAACACTAAGTTACCTCAACGGGGATATGAACATCCCCAACAATAAGAATATCATACTTTTTCTTGACAGTAGGAAGAGGAAATTCAAAACCTCCAATAATGATAGTTGGAATTTTTCCAATAGAATTGATGCTATGAACTTGAGATTGTTTCCTCGGAAAATGTACCGTATGCTCATTACCATTAACATGAAAAGTGACATTGCCTTTGTTGCAATCAATAACAGCCCCTGTAGTATTCAAAAAGGGTCTACCAAGGATAATTGACATACTATCGTCCTCAGGAATATCAAGAATAACAAAGTCCGTTAAGATAGTGACATTTGCAACCACAACAGGCACATCCTCACAAATACCGACAGGTATAGCAGTTTATTTATCAGCCATTTGCAAAGATATTTCAGTAGGTGTCAACTTATTCAATTCAAGTCTACGATATAAAGAGAGAGGCATAACACTAAAACCGGCTCCAAGATCACATAAAGCAGTTCTAACATAATTTCTTTTAATGGAGCATGGTATAGTTGGTACCCCCGGGTCTCCAAGTTTCTTTGGTATTCCACCCTTAAAAGTGTAATTAGCAAGCATGGTGGAAATTTCAGCTGCCGGTATCTTTCTTTTGTTTGTAATGATATCCTTCATATACTTAGCATAAGGATTGACTTTAAGCATATCAGTTAAGCGCATACGTAAGAAAATAGGTCTAATCATTTCAGCAAAGCGCTCAAAATCCTCACCATCCTTTGTCTTGGATGGTTTAGGAGGAAAGGGCATGGGTTTCTGAACCCATGGTTCTCTTTCTTTACCGTGCTTCCTAGCAACAAAATCTCTCTTATCATAACGTTGATTCTTTGATTGTGGGTTATCAAGATCAACAGCAGGTTCAACCTCTACATCATTGTTTTTGCTAGGTTGAGCATCAACATGAACATTATCATTAACATTATCACTAGGTTCATGTTCATCACCTGATTATGTTTCAGCATCAGAAATAGAAATATCATTGGGATTCTCAGGTGTGTCTACAGTAGGTTCACTAGAAGCATGCAAAGTCCTATCGTTTTTCTTTTTCTTCTTTTTGGAAGAACTTGGTGCTTCTAAATTATTTCTCTGAGAATCTTTCTCGATTCTCTTAGGGTGGCCTTCAGGATACAAAGGTTCCTGAGTCATTCTACCAGTTCTAGTAGGCACTCTAACAGCAAAGTCATTTTTATTATTTAATTCATCAAGCAAATCATTTTGAGCTTGAAGTACTTGCTCTGCTTGAGTAGGAACCATAGAAGCATATTTGCTAATGAGTTTGAGTTCACCTTTAACTCTAGCCATATTATCGCTCACACGTCCTATCTCGAAAGCATTATTCTTTAACTCTCTACAAACAAAAGCATTAAAACTTTCTTGTCTAGCCATAAAATCATCAAATTCATCTAAGCATAGGCTATGAAATTTAGTAGAGGGGATTTCAACTTTATCATATCTATAGAGAGAATTTACCTTTACTACCTGTGTCGGGTTATCAAGACAATGTGGTTCTTCAATAGGTGGTATATTAAGACCATATATTTCTTCAATAGGTGGTAAATTCTTAACATCTTCAGCTTTAATACCTTTTTATTTCATTGATTTCTTTGCCTCTTGCATATCTTCAGGACTGAGAAATATAACACCTCTCTTCTTCGGAGTGGGTTTAGGAATAGGCTCAGGAGTTGGCTCAATTGGTTCAGGGATTTCCTCAGGAATTGGCTCAGGAAGAGTCCAATTATTTTCATTAGTTAACATATTATTCAATAGTAATTCAGCTTCATCGACTGTTCTTTCCCTGAAAACACAACCAGCACAACTATCCAAGTAGTCCTTGGAAGCATCGGTTAGTCCATTATAAAAGATATCAAGTATTTCATTTTTCTTAAGAGGATGATCAGGCAAAGCATTAAGTAATCGGAGAAGCCTCCCCCAAGCTTGTGGGAGACTCTCTTCTTCGATTTGCGCAAAATTATATATTTCCCGCAAGGCAGCTTGTTTCTTATGAGCAGGGAAATATTTAGCAGAGAAGTAATTAATCATATACTGGGGACTACGCACACAACCAGGAGCAAGAGAATTATACCAAGTCTTAGCATCACCCTTTAATGAGAACAGAAATATCTTAAGGATATAATAATAGCGAGATTTATCATCATGAGTAAACAGGGTGGTTATATCATTCAACTTGGTAAGATGTGCCACAACAGTTTCAGATTCAAGGCCATAAAAAGGATCAGATTCAACTAAAGTAATAATCTCAGGATCAACAGAGAATTCATAATCCTTATCAGTAATGCAGATAGGTGAAGTAGCAACAGAAGGGTCATGTTTCATTCTAACATTAAGAGACAGCTGCTTCCATTTAGCTAATAATTTCTTAAGATCATATCTATCATTGCAAGCAAGGATAGCTCTAGCAGCTTCTTCATTCATAACATAACCCTCAGGAACAACAGGCAATTCATAATCATTGGGAGAACATTCATCATCACTATCATCAATATTAGCATCTTCAATAATTTCGTTCTCTCTAGCCCTAGCAAGTTGTTCATCAAGAAATTCACCTAATGGCAAAGTGGTATCACACACAGAAGTAGTTTCATCATAAGTATCATGCATAGCAGAAGTGGCATCATCAATAACATGCGACATATCAAAATTCATAGCAGTAGCAGGCTTAGGTGTCGCAAGTTTACTAATAACAGAAGGAGAATCTAGTGCAGAGCTAGATGGCAGTTCCTTACCTCCCCTCGTAGTTGAGGGCAAAATCTTGGTTCTTTCGTCTTTCAAGTTCCTCATAGTGATCAGCAGATATAAATCCCAGGTGACTTAGAGAATAGAGCTATGCTCCTCGGCAACGGAGCTAGAAATTGGTCTTGATAACCCACAAGTGTAGGGGATCGCAACAACTTTCGAGGGTAAAGTATTCAACCCAAATTTATTGATTCGACACAAGGGGAGCCAAAGAATATTCTTGAGTATTAGCAGTTGAGTTGTCAATTCAACCACACCTGGATAACTTAGTATCTGCAACAAAGTATTTAGTAGCAAAGTAGTATGATAATAAAGGTAACGGTAGCAAAAGTAATATTTTTGGGTTTTGTAGTGATTGTAACAATAGTAATGGAAAAGTAAATAAGCGAAGAACAATATGTGAAAAGCTCGTAGGCAATGGATCAGTGATGGATAATTATGTCGGATGCGATTCCTCATGTAATAGCTACTCCCTCCTTTCCAGTTTATAGGGCTTATCTCAAAATTTTAGTTTTTCCATTTTATAAGGCTCAATTGGTTGTTCCCCATCACAAGTTCAGATTTCAAGGTGCATTAAATCATTGCATGCAAGTATTAAGAGGAAATTGACCAATGCATTTACTTTATGCATGCATGCATTGCAATTAATGCATTGGTAAACATAATCTTTTGAGGAAACAAGAGCATTAATTGGATGCTTTTGCAAACTACAAAAAGTATTCCACCACTCACTATCTACCTTGGTTGGTGAGATTTTTGAATTGAGACCTATAAACCGGAAAGGAGGGAGTATAACATAGGGTGACACAGAACTAGCTCCAATTCATCAATGTAATGTAGGCATGTATTCCGTAAATAGTCATACGTGCTTATGGAAAAGAACTTGCATGACATCTTTTGTCCTACCCTCCCATGGCAGCGGGGTCCTAGCGGAAACTAAGGGATATTAAGGCCTCCTTTTAATAGAGAACCGGAACAAAGCATTAGCACATAGTGAATACATGAACTCCTCAAACTACGATCATCACCAAGAAGTATACCAATTATTGTCACTTCGGGGTTGTCGGATCATAACACATAATAGGTGACTATAGACTTGCAAGATAGGATCAAGAACACACATATATTCATGAAAACATAATAGGTTCAGAGCTGAAATCATGGCACTCGGGCCCTAGTGACAAGCATTAAGCATAGCAAAGTCATAGCAACATCAATCTTAGAACATAGTGGATACTAGGGATCAAACCCTAACAAAACTAACTTGATTACATGGTAAATCTCATCCAACCCATCACCATCCAGCAAGCCTACGATGGAATTACTCACGCACGGCGGTGAGCATCATGAAATTGGTGATGGAGGATGGTTGATGATGACGACAACGATGAATCCCCCTCTCCAGAGCCCCGAACGGACTCCAGATCAGCCCTCCCGAAAGAGAATAGGGCTTGGCGGCGGCTCCGTATCGTAAAACGCGATGAAAAGTTCTCTCTGATTTTTTTCTCCGTGAGACGGAATATATGGAGTTGGAGTTGAGGTCAGCGGAGCCTCGGGGGGCCCACGAGACAGGGGGGCGCGCTCCCCACCCTCGTGGACAGGGTGTGGGCCCCCTGGTCTTGATTCTTTTGCCAGTATTTTTTATGTTTTCCAAAAAGTGCCTCCGTGGATTTTCAGGACATTCCGAGAACTTTTGTTTTCTACACATAAAACAACATCATGGTAGTTCTGCTGAAAACAGCGTCAGTCCGGGTTAGTTTCATTCAAATCATGCAAGTTAGAGTCCAAAACAAGGGCAAAAGTGTTTGGAAAAGTAGATACGTTGGAGACGTATCAGCCTTTATGGCGAATTTCCAAGGCACTTATGTCCGACCTCTGGACGCCGACGACCTCAATCATGTCGTCCAACAACTGAGCGAGTCAGCTCGAAAATTCTAGAATTGATTCCTTGCCAAAAAGAATTAGATTATTGACTGCCGCAATGCTGAGGCCATTGCGGCATTTAAGCAGAACATTTGAGATGACTGGCTCACCCATCAGCTCGAGCAGGATAAGCCGAGGACCATGGCGGCCCTCACCTCACTTATGACTAGCTTTTACATGGGAGATGACAGATGGTTGGCCCACATGATACGTCTCTAACGTATCTATAATTTTTGATTATTTCATGCTGTTATATTATCAATCTTGGATGTTTTATATACATTTACTAGCAGCTTTATATCATTTTTTGGGACTAACCTATTGACACAGTGCCTAGTGCCGGTTGCTGTTTTTTGCTTGTTTTTTACTTTGCAGAACATCAATAACAAAGTCCAAATGAAACAAAACTTTTTGGAGATTTTTTCTGCCCAAAAGACACCCAGGGAGCCAAAGGAGCACACGGGAGGAGGCCCATGGGGCCCACTAGGCACTAGGGCATGCCAGGGGGCCCATGAGCGCCCTGGTGGGTAGTGGAGCCCACGGGAACCTTCTCCACCGACTTCCACCTCTATAAATACTCTAAAATCCCCAAAACCCTAGGGGAGTCAATGAAACACTTTTCTAGCCGTCCCAAGTTCCAAAACCATGAGATCCAATCTAGAGGCCTTTCCCGGCACTCTACCGGAGGGGTTCTTCATCATCCTTTTTGCCCCTCCGTTGATGCATGAGTATTTTACCATAGACCTACAAGTCCGTAGCTAGTAGCTAGATGGCTTCTTCTCTCTTTTTGATCTTCAATACAATGTTCTCCTCGATGTTCTTGGAGATCTATTTGATGTAACACCTTTTTGCGGTGTGTTTGTTGGGATCCGATGAATTGTGGGTTTATGATCAGTTCTATCCATGAATATTATTTGAGTCTTTGCTGAATTCTTATATGCATGATTGTTATAGCCTCGTATTTCTTCTCCAAAATTTTGGTTTGGTTTGGCCAAGTAGATTCATTTTTCTCGCCATGGGAACATGTGCTTTGTGATGGGTTTGATCTTGCGGTGCTCAATCTTAGCGATAGAAATAGACATGACACGCATGTATCATTGCTATTAAGGGTAACAAGATGGGGTTTATTCATATGTGAGTTTATCTTTTCTACATCATGTCATCATTCTTATTGCCTTACTCCGTTTTTCCATGAAGATAATACACTAGATGCATGTTGGATAGCGGTCGATGTGTGGAGTAATAGTAGTAGATGCAGGCAGGAGTCGGTCTAGTAATCTTGGACGTGATGCCTATATACATGATCATTGCCTTGGATCTTCATGATTATTCACTTTTCTATCAATTGCGCAATAGTAATTAGTTTACCCACCGTATGCTATTTTCTCAAGAGAAGCCTCTAGTGAAAACTACGCCCCCCGATCTATTTCCTATCATACTAAATCTAAAAATATCTTCCTGCATTTTTCTTTCTTTATTTTATTTTGTGTTTTAGTTAGATCTATTTATCAAATCTCATACAATTTAATCTATCTCAATATAGAGGAGGGATTGACAACCCCTCTTACGCATTGGGTTGCAAGTTTTTGTTGTTTGTGTGCAGGTGCTGCTTACATAGTGTTGCTTGGTTCTCCTACTGGATTGATAACCTTGTTTTCATAACTGAGGGTAATACTTACCTTTGATGTGCTGCATCATCCTCTCCTCTTCGGGAAAATACCAATGCAGATACATGCAATCAGGAAGAATTTCTGGCGTCGTTGTCGGGGAGACATTATCAACATCTATCAAGTACCTACGCATAAACTCGCATCTCCTTGCAATTACTTTATTTTCCATTTTTCTCTCGTTTTCATCTCCCACTTCTAAAAAGTTTTTGCAAAAATACAAAATATTTTCCGTTTGCCTTTTTCTGGTTTGATCTTTTGTTTCCTTGTGATCTTGTTTGCATAGTCACCATGTCTCAAAAAAATACCAAATTGTGTGTTTTTTCCAATACTAATAATAATGATGTTATTAGTACTCCTATTTCTTCTCTCGCCACTAGTGCGGAGTCTTTTGATATTAATGCCGCTTTGTTGAATCTTGTTATGAAATAGCAATGTTCTGGTAATCCTAATGAGGATGTCGCGTCCCATCTAAACACTTCCGTAGAATTGTGTGATATGCAAAATAAAAAGGATGTGGACAATGATATTGTGAAATTAAAATTATTTCCTTTCTCTTTGCGGGATTGTGCAAAAGTTTGGTTTTCATCTTTGCCACGAAATAGTATTGATTCTTGGGATAACTGCAAAGATGCTTTTATTACTAAGTATTTTCCTCCCGTGAAAATTATTTCCCTTAGAAATCAAATTATGAATTTTAAGCAACTGAGCATGAACGTGTCACACAATCTTGGGAAAGAATGAAATTAATGCTAAGAAATTGTCCTACTCATGGTCTAAATCTATGGGTGATTATACAAAAAAAAAATATGGGATTGGATTTGGTCTCTAGAAATCTTTTAGATTCTGCCGCGGGTGGTACTTTCATGGAAATTACTTTGGGTGAAGCTACTAAATTGCTTGATAATATTATGGCTAATTATTCACAATGGCATACCCAAAGAGCACCTACTAGTAAAAAGGTTAAGCATGTTGAAGCAATTAGTACTTTGAGTGAAAAAGTTGATGCCCTTATGAAATTGGATGCTAGTAAAAATGCTCCTATTAATCTTAATGATGTGCCTTTGTCTACTTTGATTGATCAAAATATTGATCCCATAGATGTGAATTTTGTCTCGCGAAACAATTTTAATAAGAATGCTTATAGAGGTAATTTTAATCCTAGGCCATTTGCTGTGAGTTCCTCTAATTATAATGGCAATTCCTATGGTAATTATTATAATAATAATAATAGGATTCCCTATGATAGTTAGAGTAAATTAAATATTTGTTAATGCTCAAAAAGTTTTCAACACTATGATAGAAGAAAAATTGAGTAAGATTGATAATATGTATAGGAGCATTGATAGAATTACTCATGATGTAGAAAATCTTGAGGTTAATATTTTTCCACCCAAGGTTGATGTCAATGAATCAATTAAAGCTTTATATGTTTCCATGGATGAAAGTAAGAAAAGAACATTTATGCTTAGAGCTAAAAGTGAATTTTTAGAAAAAGCGTTTTCGCCTGATTACTTTCACCATAATGATGAAATGTTAAGATGATTGGGGTTTCTTCTATTGATCCCTTGTTTAGTAATATTAAACTTGATGATAAGGGGACTGAAGAAGAGTCAACTTTAGCAAGAAGGCGTCCCCATAATTCGGAGGGTGAAAATCTTGTTGAAAAAAATTGATAAAGTGGGTTTGGAGAGGTAAAAACTTTAACTAGTGATGTGCCCACTGTTTTGGATTACAAAGACTTCCATTATGAAGTTGTTCTTTGAATAAATGTATTTCTTTGTTGCAAATCATGCTAAATTTACCCAATGCATATGAACAAAACAAAGCTTTTACTAAACATATTATAGAAACAATGATGAAAGCTTTAGAAGAAAAGCTAGAACTAGACATTTCAATTCCTAGAAAATTATATGATGAATGGGACCCCACCATTAAAGTCAAGATCAAAATTATTAGTGTAATGCTTTATGTGATTTGGGTGCTAGCGTTTCCACAATTCTGAAATCTCTATGTGATGTGCTAGGTTTTACCAAGTTGGAAAAATGTTCTCTTAATTTGCACTTGGCAGATTCTACTATTAAAAACCCTTTGGGAAAATTAATGCTGTTCTTATTCCTACAAATATGAACTATGTGCCCATGGATTTTATTGTTCTTGATATTGATTGTAACCCGTCTTGTCCCATAATACTTGGTAGACCATTTTTTATGAACTATAGGTGTCGTGATTGATATGAAAGAAGGGAATATTAAATTTCAGTTTCCATTAAGAAAGGATATGGAACACTTCCCTAAAACAATAATTAAGGCAACAAATAAATCAGTCATGAGGGCAACCTCTGGAGCAAAAAATAAAGATGACAACACTTGAATATATGCATTATTTCTAGCTAGGGTCAAAAATCAATAGCGCTTGTTGGGAGGCAACCCAATGAATAAAATAATTCACTTTTCATTTTTGTTCTTGTGTGTTTACACAGTTATGCTAGTGTTTTTATGTTTTAATTAGTGTTTGGGCCAAGTAAAGCCTTTAGGATCATGTTGGTGATAGTTGATTTGATCCTGTTGGGAAACATAAACTTTACAGAAGCAAAAGCTTGTTTAAGTTGATTATTCGGAAAGAGGGTTTCGAGACGAAACTCTAGGCGCTTGAATCGCCTGATTCCGATAAACGAGCGAAAAGTTAAACTAAAACGAAAATTGGATCAGGAATCGCGATTAGAAAAATCGCGGATTAAATCCGAGAAAAAGAAAAACGACGAACGGGTTAACGAACGAACGTTCGTTAACTAAATTAATCTGACGAACACATTCGTTAAAACGAACGAACGAGCGAACGCTCGCTAATTAACCGAACTGAAAAAAAACCGATGTAATAAAATAAACCGAATAAAAAATCGAAGAAAACTGTTCGGTTTTTGAGAAAAACCGGCGGCACGGAAAACGAGGCTGCGGCGAACCTCGGCGGCAGGGTCGGCGGGGTCGGCGGCGGTGGCGGCGGGGTCCGACGGCGGCGAACCTCGGCGGCGGGGTCGGCGGCGGGGTCCGGCGGCGGCAGGCGGCGGCGGCGGCGGATCTGGCGTTAGGGTTAGGGTTTCGGCGGGGCGTGGGCCGGCGGCGGCGAGTGGGCTGGGGCGGCGTGGGTGGCTGACGGGCCTGGGGCGCCGAGGGTGGCGGCTTATATAGCGCGCCCCCGAGCGGAGTCCCGCTCGGGCACGGCCCAAAGGCGGTTCGCGTTTTTTTAAATAATTCCGCGTAGAAGAAAAATAAAAAGAAATACTAAACAGACTCCAAAAATCCCGAAATAAATTTTCCCCGGCTTCTAAAATCAAGCCGGACAGGATGAACATTTATTTGGGGCCTAAATGCAATTTTGAAAAACGCGCATTTTTCCTAAATTCAAATAAAAGGCGAAAAACTCCAAAATAAATCTTATTTGATTTTTTATTAAATCTTCATTATTTCTTTATTTTGGGAAAGTCATTTTATTCCCTCTCTGAAATTTTGGTAGTAGACATAATTGAAGATAAGATAAATAAAATCACATGATCCTATTTTTTTTTTCAAAATTTGAGAAAACTAAAATATGAAAATAACGAAATCCCCAACTCTCTCCGTGGGTCCTTGAGTTGTGTAGAATTTCTATGATCGAGCCAACAATGCAACAAAAATATGCTATGCAATGATGATCTAAGTATAACATTCCAAATTGAAAATTTGGGATGTTACAAACCTACCCCCCTTAAGATGAATCTCGCCCTTGAGATTCGGGTTGGCTAGCAAATAGGTGAGGGTGGGCCTTGAGCAGATCTTCCTCTCGCTCCCAGGTGGCTTCCTCCTCGGTGTGGTGGCTCCACTGAACTTTGGAAAACTTGATAACCTTACTGCGGGTAACTCGGCTGGCATATTCCAGAATCTTAACTGGTTTCTCTTCATAGGTCAAATCATCTTTCAACTGAATCGCTTCCAGTGGCACAGTATCTCTCAGTGGTATATCAGCCATCTCTGCGTGACACTTCTTCAACTGTGAAACATGGAACACATCGTGAACTCCTGACAATCCCTCAGGTAATTCCAACTTGTACGCTACTTCTCCCATGCGTTCCAAAACTTTGTATGGCCCCACAAAACGTGGCGCTAACTTTCCTTTAACTCCAAAACGCTTAACTCCTCGAAGCGGAGATACTCGAAGATAAACTCTGTCTCCAACTTCATATTCTGTCCCCTTGCGTTTTGAATCCGCATAGCTTTTCTGCCTTGACTGGGCTACCTTGAGCCTATCACGAATTAACTTTACTTTCTGTTCAGACTCCTTAATCAAATCCGGTCCAAACAACTGGCGATCTCCTACTTCATCCCACAACAACGGGATTCTGCACCTCCTTCCATACAAGGCTTCGAAAGGGGCCTTTTTCAAACTGGATTGATAACTGTTGTTGTAAGAAAACTCCGCATATGGCATGTTGTCATCCCAACTTGATCCATAATCCAAAACACAAGCTCTAAGCATATCCTCCAAAATCTGATTGACTCTCTCGGTCTGCCCATCTGTCTGTGGATGGAAAGCTGTGCTAAACTCCAGCCTGGTTCCCAATGTTTCGTGCAACTGCTTCTAGAACTTCGAGGTGAATTGGGTTCCTCTATCTGATACGATACTCCTCGGAACTCCATGCAAACATACAATCCTTGTCATGTATATCTTAGCTAATTTTGCACTGCTGTAGGTAGTCTTTACTGGGATGAAATGAGCTACCTTCGTCAAACGATCGACTACAACCCAAATCGAGTCATAGCCTAAACGGGTCCTTGGCAATCCCGTGATGAAATCGATGCCTAGTTTATCCCACTTCCATTCGGGTATAGGCAATGGCTGTAACTATCCTGCTGGCTTCTGATGTTCTACCTTCACCCTCTGACATACATCACAAACTGCTACATACTCTGCAATATCCTTCTTCATTCCGGTCCACCCAAAAGTTTCCTTCAAATCCAAATACATCTTGGTATTTCCGAGGTGAATCAAATATGGTGAATCATGTGCCTCTTGCAGAATCAACTTCCTGATCTCCGAGTCTTTGGGCACATAAACACGGTCCTCAAACCATAAGGTATCATGCTCATCATCACGAAATCCTTTAGCCTTTCCCTTGCTCATTCTTTCCTTAATGGAAGCAACTTCCTTATCTGTCTTTTGAACTTCTCTGATTTTATCCATCAAAGTAGACTGAATCTCCAATGCTGCTACAAAGCCTCTCAGAACTATTTCCAAACATAGCTCCCGGAGTTCCTCTGCTAATTCTTGTGGTAAACCTCCGATCATTAGGGTGTTGACTTGGCTCTTGCGGCTCAACGCGTCTGCTACAACGTTAGCCTTCCCGGGGTGATAATGCAATCTCATATCGTAATCTTTAATAAGCTCCAACCATCTCCTCTGCCTGAGATTTAACTCCTTCTGCGTGAAGATGTACTTCAAACTCTTGTGATCCGTGTACACCTCACAATGATTTCCAATGAGGAAGTGTCTCCAAGTTTTCAGCGCGTGCACTACAGCTGCTAACTCCAAATCGTGAGTAGCATAATTCATCTCATGAGGCTTAAGCTGTCGTGAAGCATACGAAACAACTCTTCCCTCCTGCATAAGCACTGCTCCAAGTCCTCGACGTGAAGCATCGCAATATACTTCATAATCCTTGGTTTGATCTGGCAGAATTAATACTGGTGAGGTAACCAAACGTTTCTTCAACTCTTGGAAACTAGCCTCACACTCCTTAGTCCAAATGAACTTGGTATCCTTTTTCAACAATTCTGTCATAGGCTTCGCAATCTTCGAGAAATTTTCAATAAATCTCCGGTAGTATCCTGCGAGTCCAAGGAAACTCCCGATCTCTCCAACTATTGTTGGTGCTTCCCAGTTTGTCACAGTGGCAACTTTAGTGGGGTCTACTGCTATACCTTCTCCGGATATAACATCTCCGAGAAATCCAACTTCCTTCAGCCAAAACTCACACTTGCTAAACTTGGCGTATAGCTGATGTTCTCTGAGCTTCTCGAGTACCAAACGCAAGTGCTCCTTATGTTCCTCTTCATTCTTCGAGTAAACCAAAATATCATCAATGAATACCACGACGAACTTATCCAAAAAACTCCATAAACACCTTATTCATCATGTTCATAAAATAGGCTGGGGCGTTAGTCAGACCAAATGACATAATGGTGTACTCATACAGCCCGTACCTGGTGGTAAAAGCCGTCTTCGGTATATCTTGCTCCCGAATCTTCAACTGATGGTACCCTGATCGCAAATTGATCTTGGAAAACACCTTAGCTCCTTGCAACCGATCAAACAGATCGTTGATCATCGGTAGTGGGTACTTGTTCTTGATTGTTACTTCATTGAATCCGCGATAATCCACAACCATCCTTAACGATCCATCCTTCTTCTCCACTAGAAGTACTGGCGATCCGCAAGGTGAAGAACTTGGGCGAATAAAACCTTTGTCCAACAACTCCTTAATCTTCTTCTTAATTTCCTACAAATCTTGGGTTGGCATCCTGTACGGTCTCTTGGATATCGGCCCAGTGCCTGGCAGTAGTTCAATTAGGAACTCAATGTCTCTATCCGGTGGCATGCCTGGCAACTTTTCTGGAAATACATCGAGGAAATCCCTTACCACTGGTACTTCCTCCTGCACAACTCCTGATAAGGAATTTACATGTGCTCTTCTCGGCTCATGCTGTGATACATACTTGATTCTTCTTCCTTCAGGGGTGGTAAGCAAAATCGACTTACTGGCGCAATCTATATTCCCTCCATACTTCGATAACCAATCCATGCCTAATATCACATCCAAACCTTGCGATTCCAGAACTATTAGGTCCGAGGGAAATACATGGTGTCCAATCCTTAATGGCAGTCGATCACACCTTATACTAGCCATATACTCTGCTCCGGGTGAGGTTACTAGCATGTGTGACCTAAGGGCTTGGGTTGGTAGTTTATATTTATCCACAAATCCCCTTGATATGTATGAATGCGAAGCACCAGTATCAAAAAGAACAACTGCAGTAAATGTCTTAACCAAAAACTTACCTATTACTGCGTCTGGCTGAGCTTCAACCTCCTCCACGGTAACATGGTTCACTTGCCCCCTGTTGAAAGGGTTCGGATTCTTTCCTGAGCTTCCATTGCCATTACCATTTTGGGCTTCTAGACATTCATTTGCATAATGCCCAGTCTTACATCACTTATAACAAGTGATATGGCTCAGGTCTACCTTGGATGGTGTTGACGGGTTGGTGCGGCTTTGTCCATTGCTTCCTCCATTCCCGTTTCCATTCTTGGTGCCATTATGATTGTGCGAGCTGCCTCCTCCGTGAGTATGCTAAAATTGCCCTCCTGACTTTGGGGTAAAGCGTGGTTTCTGCTGAGCTCCAGAATTGTACTTCCCCTGTCCATACTTCCTCTTACGATTGTCAATCTGCTGCTGTTTTCCCTCAATCATAAGAGCACGATCTACTAACTCCTGGTAGTTATTGAAAGTGGCTACCATCAACTACATGCTCAGCTCATCATGCAGTCCTTCTAGAAACTTCTCCTGCTTAGCTGCATCCGTAGCAACGTCATCTGGGGCATAACATGCTAGTTTACTGAAATCATCCACATACTGGCCAACTGTCCGTCCTCCTTGGCGTAAGTTGCGAAACTCACGCTACTTCATGGCCATAGCTCCTGCTGAAACATGGGCAGTACGGAAAGCTTGCTGAAACTGATTCCATGTGATAGTGTCTACATGGTAAGTGGCTATAAAATTCTCCCACCATGCTGCTGCGGGTCCATCAAGCCGATGTGCGGCAAACTTCACCTTTTCCCCATCTGTACATCCTGCAGTGGTCAACTCCCTCCCTATCTTACGGAGCCAATCATCTGCTACTATCGGCTCCGTGCTACTGGAATACACCGGCGGATTTAGCCTTAAGAAACGAGCCAAATGGTCAACAGGTGGTGGTGGTGGTGGGTTGTTGTTGTTGTTGTTGCCTTGGTTCTGTACCAATGTTTGAATTAAGGCATTCTGCTGCTGAATCAACTGAGTGATCTCTGGCGGGAAAACAAATTTGGGGCCGCGTCTCGGAGGCATCTGAGGGTTTAAAGAAGAGACGAGAGTTAAGAATAGAACGAGGTCTAGTGAGATAACACTACCCATATGCACATGAGACAAAAACACACAATATCACTCCAATCAATTCAAGCAAGGGCATACAATGGTCTAACTATCGTTACAAAAGTGCTTGGTCTAAACTAATTAAATGGTGGAAAATTCTACTACTGTTGTGGTGGTCAACTAGAAAAACTGCTCCGATGAAGATTCCATGATATCTGCTCCAGGTTCATCAACATAGTCATCATCGCTGTTGTCGGGATCCGAGTCGGTGTCGTCGATGATGATATAATTATCTAGACAAGTAGGTTCATCCTCTTCTCCTCTGGGTGCTGATCCTCCCATGAATACTCCAATGTTCTCCTTAAGGTCGCCGTTCTGTCTAACTAGAGCGACGATTTCTTCCATATAGTCTTTACGTGTAGCCTTGAGTTCTTCTTCTAGCTCCTTGATCATGGTCATAGCCTTCTGCAGATCCTCCATATCTACGCACATCTGATTCTCCTGGCGTCGGATGTGTTGGTTTAACTCCTGAATATAAGCTGCGATTGATCTGTCCTTCCTGGTGGTGATCATCTCCCAATGCTCATCTCGACGCCCACAAATCTGGTAGATAGTATTCTTGAGATCATTATGGTAAACTTCTCCAATTCATCCCATGGCGATGTGAGCTGCCATGCTCTTTCCTAGGCTCCATGTTGGTGCATCAAAGGTAAACTCTATTGGCTCCATGACTGGTGCAAATGTCCTTCCTGGAATGTAGACTTGAATCCTCCAGCGCTCCTCTTCGGGTAAAGTGGCGTTGAAGGTCCTGGTGAAGCTTGGTACTCCTATGTTCAGGTATCTAGTGGCTTCCTTCAAGTGATATCCAAAAGGTGAGTTTTCATCTGGTTGTGTGAACTTGATCCTTGCATCCGCCATCCTAAAGAATAGAAAAGATGAGGAGTCAGAAATGAGAAGAAAGAGTAGTGATCTAGGGCTTTAGCTTAGTGGCCGTGTCCTACAGTCAGCGTGTGCTCTGATACCATCTTTGTAGCGACCAGACCTCAAACAGTCTGATCTCTGTGCTCAGTGTCATCCCTAGATCAGTAATGCTGACACCACACAGTACTTGGAGGATTTATAACAGAGTAGCAATCACACACTTATTACATCGAATGTCTCAAGAGAGAACTTATTGAAATAAATATGGCTTAAGGCCATCTAAGATACGATAATAGCGGAAGACTTGGAAGATAAGCGAGTCCATCAACTCCAACGGCATCACTGAGTATAGAACCACGACCTAAAAGCACCTTACTCGTCGTCTGAAAAGTCTGCAACATGAAATGTTGCAGCCCGAAAATGGGTCAGCACATGGAATATGCTGGCAATGTAACACATAGAGGAAAATATGATGGAATAAGCTATACTACATGCATATTTGGCTGGTGGAAAAGCTCTATGGTTACAGTTTTGCGCAAAGCCAATTTTTCCCCTACTGCAAAGGAATAAATTTAGTTAACTATCATGGTGGTTGTTAAACATTAAGAATGGTTGACAGCGTTCTCAATCCCAATTAAAAATACTCATTAACATCCCAACAATATTAATTAGAAGTAACATGATGAGATCCACATGATATTCAAGTACTAGATACTCAAGATGTCCATAACCGGGGAAATGGCTAACCATGATTAGTTTATACACTCTGCAGAGGTTTGCGCACTTTTCCCCACATGACTCGATCTCCTCCGTTTGGTTTCTCGCACTACATGGTGTTTGAGAAACGGATGACCGAGACATAGTCTTTCAGAAGTGCTTGCACCTTACATAGAGGGTAGACCGTACCAACCTACATCCCCTACATCTGCTAGTCTACCCTATAAGAGTTCGCACGACTTAGTCAACTATGCTAGAGCCCTTAATAGCATGTGGCTGCACACAGAAGTTTCTAGCATGAATAATCTTATGATCCCTTTGAGCCTGGGTGGCGGTCCGAAGAAAAACAGGTAAGTCCTGGAAACCAGGTGCCTCAATCCACCCAGATGTGTGTTTAAGTTGCCACCTTCAATAATCCATTAAATTAACAAACTCACATCTGTCATGGATACACTCACCCAATCCACGTCTACTAGCATAGCATGGCATAATAAGCAAACGTAGAAGTAACTCCCAAAGGTTTGATAATAAAACAGGTAATAGGTACTACCTCATCTACTTCCCATAACCCACAATTTAATTAGATCCTAATCATGCAATGTTTGAGGATTGATCTAATGCATAAAACTGGGTAGTAGAAAAGGTATGATCAAAGTGTTACTTGCCTTGCTGATGATCCGCGAAACCTAGAGACTCGAAGTAATAGGCGGCGCACTCCGGGTATTCTATCGCAGACAAACAAACAAGCATACATTAAGTACTCATCTAATGCACAGGTAAAACTCGAATAAAAGATCTAACCAGAAGGTTCAACTTAAGAACTCCGGTTTGCAAAAAGAATCAAATCAAACACAGCAACGAAAGTCAAACGACGAAAGAAAACACCTTCATTTTACTAATCTGGATCTAAGTCAAATTTTACAGAAGCAAAAGCTTGTTTAAGTTGATTATTCAGAAAGAGGGTTTCGAGACGAAACTCCAGGCGCTTGAATGGCCTGATTCTGATAAACGAGCGAAAAGTGAAACTAAAACGAAAATCGGATCAGGAATCTCGATCAGAAAAATCGCGGATTAAATCCGAGAAAAAGAAAAACGACGAACGGGTTAACGAACGAACGTTCGTTAACTAAACTAATCTGACGAACACATTCGTTAAAACGAACGAACGAGCGAACGCTCGCTAATTAACCGAACAAAAAAAACCGATCTAATAAAATAAACCGAATAAAAAACCGAAGAAAACTGTTCGGTTTTTGAGAAAAACCGGCGGCACGGAAAACGAGGCGGCGGCAAACCTCGGCGGCGGGGTCGGCAGGGTCCGGCGGCGGCTCCGGCGATGGCAGGCGGCGGCGGCAGATCTGGCGTTATGGTTAGGGTTTCGGCGGGGCGTGGGCCGTTGGCGGCGAGTGGGCTGGGGCGGCGCGGGTGGCTGACGGGCCTGGGGCGCCGGGGTGGCGGCTTATATAGCGCGCCCCCGAGCGGAGTCCCGCTCGGGCACGGCCCAAAGGCGGTTCGCATTTTTTTAAATAATTCCGCGCAGAAGAAAAATAAAAAGAAATACTAAACGGACTCCAAAATCTCGAAATAAATTTTGCCCGGCTTCTAATATCAAGCCGGACAAGATGAACATTTATTTGGGGCCTAAATGTAAATTTGGAAAACGCGCATTTTTCCTAAATTCAAATAAAAGGCGAAAAACTTCAAAATAAATCTTATTTGATTTTTTTTATTAAATCTTCATTATTTCTTTATTTTGGGAAAGTCATTTTATTCCCTCTCTGAAATTTTGGTAGTAGAAATAATTGAAGATAAAATAAATAAAATCACATGATCCTATTTTTTTCAAAATTTGAGAAAACTCAAATATGAAAATAAGGAAATCCCCAACTCTCTCCGTGGGTTCTTGAGTTGTGTAGAATTTCTAGGATCGAGCCAACAATGCAACAAAAATATGCTATGCAATGATGATCTAAGTATAACATTTCAAATTGAAAATTTGGGATGTTACACAGAAAAAGCATGCCTCTCAAAACAATTTTATCTCTCAATTTAAGCTTTGAGCTTTGGCACCTCTACAAATCTTTGCTTCCCTCTGCAAAGGGTCTATCTATTTACTTTTATGCAACTTTTATTTTAATTGAGTCTCCCTCTTCTTCTCTAAAGCACCAACTAGGGAACACTATTGTCATACTTGTGCATTGGGCATAGCTCACATTTTAGTGTGTTTCATGAATGGATCAATGATTGACCATAATGGGCTAGGGATAGCTTTCTTTAGTGTTGATATTTTTAAGGACATGGTTGCTTGTTGATATGAATCAGTATTGATGTCCTCATGTCAATTATAAACTATTGCTTTGAATCATCTAAAGTCCACATGTCCATGCTACAAAAGAAAATAATATGTGATGAACATGTTAGGCAGCACTCCCAATCAAAAATTCTGTTTCTATCATGTACCTACAAGAGGACGGGCAGGAATTAAGCTTGGGGATGCCGATACGTCTCCAACGTATCTATAATTTTTGATTGTTTCATGCTGTTATATTATCAATCTTGGATGTTTTATATACATTTACTAGCAACTTTATATCATTTTTGGGACTAACCTATTGACATAGTGCCTAGTGCCAGTTGCTTTTTTTGCTTGTTTTTTACTTTGCACAGTATCAATACCAAGCGAAGTTCAAATGCAACAAAACTTTTTGGAGATTTTTTCTGCCCAGAAGAAGCCAAAGGAGGACATGGGAGGAGGCTCGTGGGGCCCACTAGGCACCAGGGCGTGCCAGGGGGCCCAGGCGCGCCCTGGTGGGTAGTGGAGCCCACGGAAACCTTCTCCACCGACTTCCACCTCTATAAATACTCTAAAATCCCTAAAATCCTAGGGGTGTCGACGAAATACTTTTCCAGCTGCCGCAAGTTCTAGAACCACAAGATCCGATCTAGAGGCCTTTTCCGGCAGTCTTCCGGAGGGGGCAACGATCACAGAGGGGTTCTTCATCATCCGTTCTACCCCTCTGATGATGCGTGAGTAGTTTACCACTGACCTATGGGTCCGTAGCTAGTAGCCAGATGACTTCTTCTCTCTTTTTGATCCGCAATACAATGTTCTCCTTGATGTTCTTGGAGATCTATTTGACGTAACTCCTTTTTGCGGTGTTATTGTTGGGATCTGATGATTTGTGGGTTTATGATCAGTTCTATCCATGAATATTATTCAGGGTCTCCTCCACCTCCAGTACCCCCGCCCGGTCCTTACCCCTAGCCACCTTTTCGGTGGCTAGGTCCTTCTCAGCCTTAGCGGCCGTAGCCTTCTGCTAGGCCTCCTGCCGAGCTTTCTCTAGCTCGGCCTTGAGCCCCTCAAGCTTGGCCATAGTAGTTGTCATTGAAATAGCTCGACATTAGCTTTATAATTCAAAAAGCTACTTTTACTCAAAGTAAATTTGACAAAATCTCGATTTGTAGCTTACCTTGAGACAACTCGATCTGCTTCTTCATCAGATCGAGGTTCTCCTCAGACCTCTTGAGCTTCCGGTTCATCTCCGCAATCTCCTCGGAGGTGGAGTTCGGAGTCGAGGTTTAGACCTACAAACAAACAATTGTCACTTAGCCCATGTGCTCAATATCTATACTTCAAACTCATATTTTTTGATGCCTGCTAGAGTCTTGGGGGCTACTTATTAATCGCCTTATGAGACTCTTCTTCGACCCCAAGGCCAGTTTCTTAAAACTAACCTTGGGCTTGGGGGTGATAACCCACAAGTATAGGGGATCGCAACAGCTTTCGAGGGTAGAGTATTCAACCCAAATTTATTGATTTGACACAAGGGGAGCCAAAGAATATTCTTGAGTATTAGCAATTGAGTTGTCAATTCAGCCACCTGGATAACTTAGTATCTGCAGCAAAGTGTTTAGTAGCAAAAGTGGTATGATAGTAATGGTAACTGTAACAAAAGTAAAGATAAATGTTTTTGGGTTTTTGTAGTAGTTGTAACAGTAGCAACGGAAAAGTAAATAAGCGAAGAACAATATGTGAAAAGCTCGTAGGCAATGAATCAATGATGGATAATTATGCCGGATGCGATTCCTCATGCAATAGTTATAACATAGGGTGATATAGAACTAGCTCCAATTCATCAATGTAATGTAGGCATGCATTCCGTAAATAGTCATACGTGCTTATGGAAAAGAACTTGCATGACATCTTTTGTCCTACCCTCCCGTGGCAGCGGGGTCCTTACGGAAACTAAGGGATATTAAGGCCTCCTTTTAATAGAGAACCGGAACAAAGCATTAACACATAGTGAATACATGAACTCCTCAAACTACGGTCATCACCGAGAAGTATCCCGATTATTGTCACTTCGGGGTTGTCGGATCATAACACATAATAGATGACTATAGACTTGCAAGATAGGATCAAGAACACACATATATTCATGAAAACATAATAGGTTCAGATCTGAAATCATAGCAAAGTCATAGCAACATCAATCTCAGAACATAGTGGATACTAGGGATCAAACCCTAACAAAACTAACTTGATTACATGGTAAATCTCATACAACCCATCACCGTCCAGCAAGCCTATGATGGAATTACTCATGCACGGCGGTGAGCATCATTAAATTGGTGATGGAGGATGGTTGATGATGACGACGGCGACGAATCCCCCTCTTCGGAGCCCCGAACGGACTCCAGATCAGCCCTCCCGAGAGAGATTAGGGCTTTGCGGCGGCTCCGTGTCGTGAAACGCGATGAAACTTTCTCCCTGATTTTTTTCTCCCCGAGACGGTATATATGGAGTTGGAGTTGAGGTCGGGAGGTGTCCAGGGGGCCCACAAGATAGGAGGGCGCGCCCTAGGGGGGGGGGCGCCCCCTGTCTCGTGGACAGCCCGTGGGCCCCCTGGCCTTCATTCTTTCACCAAAAATTCTTATTAAATCTGAAAAGTGCCTCCATGGATTTCCAGCACATTCTGAGAACTTTTCTTTTCTACACATAAAACAACATCATGGCAGTTCTGCTAAAAACAGCGTCAGTCCGGGTTAGTTTCATTCAGATCATGCAAGTTAGAGTCCAAAACAAGGGCAAAAGTGTTTGGAAAAGTAGATACGTTGGAGACATATCAACTCCCCCAAGCTTAAACCTTTGCTTGTCCTCAAGCAATTCAGTTGATAAACTGAAAGTGATAAAGAAAAACTTTTACAAACTCTGTTTGCTCTTGTTGTTGTAACATGAAAAGCCAGCATTCAAGTTTCAGCAAATATTATGAACTAACCATACTCACAATAACACATAGGTCTCACAATTACTCATATCAATAACATAATCTGCTAGCGAGCTATAATAATAAAACTCGGATGACAACACTTTCTCGAAATAATCATAACATGACATAACAAAATGGTATCTCGCTAGCCCTTTTTGAGACCGCAAAACATAAATGCAGAGCACCTTTAAAGATCAAGGACTGACTAAACATTGTAATTCATGGTAAAAGAGATCCAGTCAAGTCATACCCAATATAAACCAATAATAATGAATGCAAATGACAGTGTGCTCTCCAGCGGGTGCTTTTAAATAGGAAGGGTGATGACTCAACATAAAAGTAAATAGATAGGCCCTTCGTAGAGGAAAGCAGGGATTTGTAGAGGTGCCAGAGCTCGATTTTAAAATAGAGAGTGAATAACATTTTGAGCGGCATACTTTTGCTGTCAACGCAACATCTATGAGATGGCTGTATCTTCCATACTACATGCATTATAGGCAGTTCCCAAACATAATGGTAAAGGATTATACTCCCCCAACCACCAACAAGCATCAATCCATGGCTTGCTCGAAACAACGAGTGCCTCCAACATACAACAGCCCTGGGGGAGTTTTGTTTAATTATTTTGATTTGCTTTGATCTTTTTGGATCATGGGACTGGGCATCCCGGTTATCGGCCCTTTCTCGTGAATGAGGAGAGGAGTCCACTCCTCTTGAGAATAACCCACCTAGCATGGAAGATATAGGCAGCCCTAGTTGAAATATGAGCTGCTCGAGCATACAAAACAGAATTTCATTTGAAGGTTTGGAGTTTGACACATACAAATTTATTTGGAACGGCAGGTAAATACCGCATATAGGTAGGTATAGTGGACTCATATGGAACAACTTTGGGGTTTAAGTAGTTTGGATGCACAAGCAGTATTCCCGCTTAGTACAGGTGAAGGCTAGCAAAAGACTGGGAATCAACCAATTGAGAGAGCGACAACAGTCGTAAACATGCATTAAAATTAATTCACACCGAGTACAAGCATGAGTAGGATATAATCTACCATGAACATAAATATCATGAAGGCTATGTTGATTTGATTCAACTACATGCGTGAACATGTTCCAAGTCCAGTCACTTAATACATTCAAAGGAGGATACCATCCCATCATACCACATCATAATCATTCTAATAGCCTATTGGCACACAAGATAAACCATTATAACTCATAGCTAATCAAGCATGGCACAAGAAACTATAATCTCTAAATGTCATTGCAAATATGTTTAGTTCACAATAGCTGACTCAGGAAAGATAGATCATAATATTTACAAAAACAAAAGAGGTCGAGTTCATACCAGCTTTTCTCATCCCAATAAGTCCATCATATATCGTCATTATTGCCTTTCACTTGCACGACCGAATGATGTGTATAATAATAAGAGTGCACGTGCGTTGGACTAAGCTGGAATCTGCAAGCATTCAACTCAAGAGAGAAGAGAAGTAATATGGGCTCTAAGTTAAATTAACAATCATGCATATAAGAGCCACTAAGCATTTTCAATATGGTCTTCTCGACCCCCAAAGAAAGAAAAGAAAATAAAACTATTTACACGGGAAAGCTCCCAACAAGTAAAAAGAAGAACGAGAAATCTTTTTGGGTTTTCATTTTAATTTTCTACTACAAGCAAGGAAATTAAACTAACTAATTTTTTTGGTTTTTCGTAAGGTTTAACAAACACACAAGATGAAAACCAGAAAAAGAAATTTAAACTAACATGGATAATACAATGAAAGAGTATGAGCACCGACGACTAGTGTGTGAACATGAATGTAAAGTCGGTGAGAAATACGTACTCCCCCAAGATTAGGCTTTTGGCCTAAGTTGGTCTAATACCAATGACCGTCTGGCTGATACCTATAAGTGAAACTGGGATTGTACTGAGATGCAGAGGCGACCGCCTCCTGAGCAGTAGTGTGTTGTCGATCTGCTTCCATTCCCCTCTCATATTCAGTGGCTTCTTCCCTGGTGACAACATATCTTCCTTTTGTCTGAAAACCAAAAAGGTTGGGAGCAGGAAGAGTAACAGGGACGACGTGGCGTCTGTCATAGGTTAGTTGATAATGGAGGAATTGTTCATTCCTCTCAAGAAAATGATGATCAAACATAGCTTCTTTACCCAAATAAACAGGAGGTAAAATCATATCCTCCTCTCGTGGAGCTATATTAAGAAAATTAGCCACACGGGTTGCATAAATTCCTCCAAAGAAATCTCCCCTTTTATTATTATTATGCAACCTACGTGCAACTATTGCCCCCAAGTTATGACCTCTATAACCTGACACAGCACTCTTGAGGACACAAAGATCAGGAGCACACATGTGACATACTTTGTCCTTACCATTAATGCATCTACCAATAAAGAGAGCAAAGTAATGTATAGCAGGAAAATGGATGCCCCCTATGGTAGCTTGTGTTACGTCCCTAGATTCTCCCACAGTAATACTAGCAAGAAAATCTCTAACTTCAGATTTGGGAGGATTATTAATATTACCCCACTGTGGGAGTTTGCAAGCAGTTGTGAAATCCTCTAAATCCATGGTATAAGATGTATCATAAATATCAAACACAACACTATGAGAATTACGCGAAGAAATATATTCGAACCTCCGCACAAAGGAATCAGTCAATTGATAATATTGAGGACACTTATCTTGTAAGAAGTCCTCCAGCTCGGCATTACGCACATACACGTCAAATTCCTCCTTGAAGCCTGCTTTGACCATAAAATCATCGGATGGCCACTCACAAGCCCGAACATTTGTGTCCCTCGGCAATTCAACATCTTGTTCACGTATAGCAATTCTTGGCCCTTTCTTTGCCGAGGAACCACCTTGGTACATTCTTCTAAACATATTTCTTTTTCTGAAAATTTCTGAAATTTTAGTAAGTTCGAAACAAAAGTGAATAAAACTAAACAAGATTGATAACAACTACTCCTACAAGTGCCTAGAGCCTATATCATGCATTGGAATTGCTTGGGACCTCAAAAATTTAACATGCAAGCTCAAGAACATGGTCACCTAAGCAGCAAAAATTTGCAATGAATAAAGCACTAGAACAAAAACTATTTGGACCAACGGAGGAGTCACATACCAAGCAACAATCTCCCAAAGCAGTTTTGCGAAAGGAGCTTTGAGCTAAGAGATCGAAAATCGCAGCAAAACGAGCTAGAACTCGGGTTTGAGCTGGATGGGGATTTTTTTGGGTAGAAGATGAAATTTGTGGGTGCTGGTATAATTGGAGGGGAGCCACCAGGGACCAACGAGATAGGGGGCGCGCCCTCCACTCTCGTGGCCTGGTGCTTGCCCCTTTTGCAATGTTTTCAGTGCCTAAAATCCTCAAATATTCCAGAAAAAATCATACTAAATTTGCAGGGCATTTGGAGCACTTTTATTTTCGGACTATTTTTTAATGCACGGATAATTCAGAAAACAGATGGATAATACTATTTTTGCTTTATTTATTCTAAATAACAGAAAGTAAAAAGAGGGTACAGAAGGTTGTGCCTTCTAGTTTCATCCATCTCGTGATCATCAAAATGAACCCACTAACAAGGTTGATGAAGTCTTGTTAACAAACTCATTCCGAATAACACGGAACCGGAGAAATTTCGAATAACACTAAGTTACCTCAAAAATCCCCAACAATAAGGATATCATACTTTTTCTTGACAGTAGGGAGAGGAAATTCAAAACCTCCAAAAATGATAGTTGGAACTTTTTCAATAGAATTGATGCTATGAACTTGAGATTGTTTCCTCGGAAAGTGTACCGTATGCTCATTACCATTAACATGAAAAGTGACATTGCCTTTGTTGCAATCAATAACAGCCCCTGCAGTATTAAGAAAAGGTCTACCAAGGATAATAGACATACTATCCTCCTCAGGATTATCAAGAATAACAATGTCCGTTAAGATAGTGACATTTGCAACCACAACAGGCACATCCTCACAAATACCGATAGGTATAGCAGTTGATTTATCAGCCATTTGCAAAGATATTTCAGTAGGTGTCAACTTATTCAATTCAAGTCTATGATATAAAGAGAGAGGCATAACACTAACACCGGATCCAAGATCACATAAAGCAGTTCTAACATAATTTCTTTTAATAGGTATAGTTGGAACACTCGGATCTCCAAGTTTCTTTGGTATTCCACCCTTAAAAGTGTAATTAGCAAGCATGGTGGAAATTTCAGCTTCCGGTATCTTTCTTTTATTTGTGATGATATCCTTCATATAGTTAGCATAAGGATTTACTTTAAGCATATCAGTTAAGCGCATATGTTAGAAAATAGGTCTAATCATTTCAGCAAAGCGCTCAAAATCCTCATCATCCTTTGACTTGGATGGTTTAGGAGGAAAGGGCATGGGTTTCTGAACCCATGGTTCTCTTTCTTTACCGTGCTTCCTAGCAACAAAATCTCTCTTATCATAACGTTGATTCTTTGATTGTGGGTTATCAAGATCAACAGCAGGTTCAATCTCTACATCAATGTCTTTGCTAGGTTGAGCATCAACATGAACATTATCATGAACATTATCGCTAGGTTCATGTTCATCACCTGATTGTGTTTCGGCATCAGAAATAGAAATATCATTGGGATTCTCAGGTATGTCTACAGTAGGTTCACTAGAAGCATGCAAAGTTCTATCGTTTTTCTTCTTCTTCTTTTTAGAAGAACTAGGTGCCTCTAAATTGTTTCTCTGAGAATCTTGCTCGATTCTCTTAGGGTGGCGCTCAGGATACAAAGGTTCTTGAGTCGTTCTACCAGTTCTAGTAGCCACTCTAATAGCAAAGTCATTTTTATTATTTAATTCCTCAAGCAAATCATTTTGAGCTTTAAGTACTTGCTCAGCTTGGGTAGCAACCATAGAAGCATATTTGCTAATGCGGTAAAGTCCATCTTTAACTCTAGCCAGATTATCACCTACGCGTCCTATCTCGAAAGCATTATTCTTTAACTCTCTACCAACATAAGCATTAAAACTTTCTTGTCTAGCCATAAAGTCATCAAATTCATCTAAGCATGGGCTATGAAATTTAGTGGAGGGTACTTCAACTTCATCATATCTATAGAGAGACCTTTACTACCTATGTCGGGTTATCAAGACAATGTGGTTCTTCAGGCGGTAAATTAAGACCATGTATTTCTTCAATAGGAGGTAAATTCTTAACATCTTCAGCTTTAATACCTTTTTCTTTCATTGATTTCTTTGCTTCTTGCATATCTTCAGGACTGAGAAATAAAACACCTCTCTTCTTCGGAGTGGGTTTAGGAATAGGCTCAGGAGTTGGCTCAATTGGTTCAGGAATTACTTCAGGAACTGGCTCGGGAAGAGTCCAATTATTTTCATTAGTCAACATATTATTCAATAGTATTTCAGCTTTGTCGACTGTTCTTTCCCTGAAAACACAACCAGCACAACTATCCAAGTAGTCCTTGGAAGCATCGGTTAGTCCATTATGATAGATATCAAGTATTTCATTTTTCTTAAGAGGATGATCAGGCAAAGCATTAAGTAACCGGAGAAGCCTCCCCCAAGCTTGTGGGAGACTCTCTTCTTTGATTTGCACAAAATTATATATTCCCCGCAAGGCAGCTTGTTTCTTATGCGCAGGGAAATATTTAGCAGAGAAGTAATAAATCATATCCCGGGGACTACGCACACAACCAGGAGCAAGAGAATTATACCAAGTCTTAGCATCACCCTTTAATGAGATCGGAAATATCTTAAGCATATATAAATAGCGAGACTTCTCATCATTAGTAAATAGAGTGGCTATATCATTCAACTTAGTAAGATGCGCCACTCAAGTTTCAGATTCAAGGCCATAAAAAGGATCAGATTCAACTAAAGTAATAATATCAGGATCAACAGAGAATTCATAATCCTTATCAGAACACAAATAGGTGAAGTAGCAAAAGCAGGATCAGGTTTCATTCTAGCATTAAGAGACTGCTGCTTCCATTTAGCTAATAATTTCTTAAGATCATTTCTATCATTGCAAGCAAGAATTTCCATAGCAGCTGTTTCATGCATAACATAACCCTTAGGAACAACAAGTAAAACATAATCATTGGGGGGACCTTCATCATCACTATCATCAATAATAGGTTCTTCAATATTTTCATTCCCCCTAAATCTAGCAAGTTGTTCATCAAGAAATTCACCTAATGGCAAAGTAGTATCACGCACAGAAGTAGTTTCATCATGCATAGCAGAAGTGGCATCATCAATAACATGCGACATATCAGAATTCATAGCAGTAGCAGGTTTAGGTGTTGCAAGCTTACTTATAACGGAAGGAGAATCTAGTGCAGAGCTAGATGGCAGTTCCTTACCTCCCCTCGTAGTTGAGGGCAAAATAGTAGTTCGATCGTCTTTCAAGTTCTTCATAGTGATCAACAGATATAAATCCCAAGTGACTGAGAGAATAGAGCTATGCTCCCTGGCAACGGCGCCAGAAATTAGTCTTGATAACCCACAAGTATAGGGGATTGCAACAGCTTTCGAGGGTAGAGTATTCAACCCAAATTTATTGATTCGACACAAGGGGAGCCAAAGAATATTCTTGAGTATTAGTAGTTGAGTTGTCAATTCAACCACAACTGGATAACTTAGTATCTGCAGCAAAGTGTTTAGTAGCAAAAGTGGTATGATAGTAATGGTAACTGTAGCAAAAGTAAAGATAAATGTTTTTGGGTTTTTGTAGTAGTTGTAACAGTAGCAACGGAAAAGTAAATGAGCGAAGAACAATATGTGAAAAGCTCGTAGGCAATGGATCAATGATGGATAATAATGCCGGATGCGATTCCTCATGCAATAGTTATAACATAGGGTGATATAGAACTAGCTCCAATTCATCAATGTAATGTAGGCATGTATTCCGTAAATAGTCATACGTGCTTATGGAAAAGAACTTGCTTGACATCTTTTGTCCTACCCTCCCGTGGTAGCGGGGTCCTTACTGAAACTAAGGGATATTAAGGCCTCCTTTTAATAGAGAACCGGAACAAAGCATTAACACATAGTGAATACATGAACTCCTCAAACTACGGTCATCACCGAGAAGTATCCCGATTATTGTCACTTCGGGGTTGTCGGGTCATAACACATAATAGGTGACTATAGACTTGCAAGATAGGATCAAGAACACACATCTATTCATGAAAACATAATAGGTTCAGATCTGAAATCATGGCACTCAGGCCCTAGTGACAAGCATTAAGCATAGCAAGTCATAGCAACATCAATCTCAGAAAATAGTGGATACTAGGGATCAAACCCTAACAAAACTAACTTGATTACATGGTAAATATCATCCAACCCATCACCGTCCAGCAAGCCTATGATGGAATTACTCACGCACGGCGGTGAGCATCATGAAATTGGTGATGGAGGATGGTTGATGATGACGACGATGACGAATCCCCCTCTCCGGAGCCCCGAACGGACTCCAGATCAGCCCTCCCGAGAGAGATTAGGGCTTGGCGGTGGCTCCGTGTTGTGAAACGCGATGAAACTTTCTCCCTGATTTTTTTCTCCCCGAGACAGTATATATGGAGTTGGAGTTGAGGTCGGGAGGTGTCCAGGGGGTGTAACGCCCCGGATTCGATGCACCAGGTGTCCGCCAGTTATTCGTCGTTGTTTCCATGTCATTTGCTTGCGTGTTGCATTTTATCATGTCATCATGCGCATCGCATTTGCATATGTGTTCGTCTCATGCATCCGAGCATTTTCCCCGTTGTCCGTTTTGCGATCCGGCGCTCCTATGTCATCTGGCGTCCCCCTCTTCTCTCTTTTCGTGTGCGGGTGTTAAACTTTCTCGGAATGGTCCGAGGTTTGCCAAGCGGCCTTCTTATAGCACCGGTAGACCGCCTGTCAAGTTTCGTGCCATTTGGAGGTCGTTTGGTACTCCAACGGTTAACCGGGTAACCGCAAAAGCCTCTTTTGTTGCAGCCCAACACCCCTTCCAAAGTGTCCCAAAACCCATCTAACTCCCTTCCATGCTCTCGGTCGTTCGATCACGATCGCGTGGCCGAAAACCGCACCTCATTTGGACTCTCCTAGCTCCCTCTACCTATAAATATGCCCTCCCCGTCCAAATTCGCGGACGATTTTCCCCCTAACCCTAGCCCCGCTCCCTCTCCGCCGCCGGACATGTCCAGACGGAGCCGGACACGTCCGTGCCCAGCCAATCAGCGCGCGACACATGTCACTCGCCGCCGTCCTCCGCCGCCGGCCCGCGAGCCCGCAGCGGGCCCACGAGGCCCGTCCGCCGCCGCCCGCTTCTCGCAGCCCCGCCGCCGCCGGGGATCCTCGCGCCGCCGCCCCCCGGCCGCAGCGCGCCGCCGCCCGCGCCTCGCCGGCGACAGCGGCCTCGCCGGACCGCGCTGCCCGGCCGCGCGCCCCGCCGCCCGCTCCTCCCGCCGGCGCCCCCCCCCCGCGCAGGAGCGCCTCGGCGCCGCCGCGCCCTCTCCGCCTCCGCCGCGGCATGCCACCGCCGCCATGGTGCCCGCGCCCGACTTCCGCCGGAGCCGCACCCTCACCGGAGCACTGCCTCCCGGCATATCTCCGCCTTCGCCCCGATGGTCCCTGCCGCGGCCGGCCTCCTCCTCGCCGGGGACGTCATGCCCGCGCCTCCCGCGCCGCCCGGAGCTCGCCGGAGCCGCCCCGCCGCTCGCCGGAGTTCCCTCCGGCCAGATCCATCCCGCCTGGACGAGATCCATCCATCCCCGAACCAAACAGCCACCCCGTCCCCGGATCCGCTCGTCCCGGGTCCGCCCCGTCCAACTTTCCCCGAGGTCCATTTTTCTCCAAGTCCCAGTTTTTCAACATAATCATGCCATGTTCATCGCATTGTATCTCTGCATCCGTAGCTCGGTTTCATGCGTATAATATGTCAAATTGTTCGTCTCAACGAGTAATTCATTCCATTCCATTGCATCATTTTCATTTGAGTTCATCTTGATGCCCGAAATGCTGTTGGAAGAGTGCATGTTGATGTTAATCTGCTGAAACTGTTATAACTTGCTCATTTGTCATTTTTGCCATGATTGATGTGTGCATCCTATGAGGTTAATGTCTTCATGTGTTTTGATCTATGCCATGCCATCTTTCCAGGGGTGTATGCCATGTATTTGTGTGAGTTGTGTGCTGAGTGCATCAAGCTTGCTAAGTAGGGTAGTTGCTGTTGCTGTTTTCCTGACAGATTCTGTTATATTTTGTTGCTATGTTAACATGTTGCTACTAATCATTCTATGCATAATCTGGAGATGTTCTATAAACATGTTTTGATCTACATGTCATCCTTTATCCATTCATGCCCTTGTTTGCAATTATAGCCTGCTGGAACATGTTGTTATCTTGCTCCAAAGTTACTTGATAATGTTGCTGTCAGCCTGTTTACATTAAGTTTAGTTGTTTCCATGCGTTTTCCTAGTGATCCATGAATCCTATGACCTTGCTCTTGCCATTCTTAGCTTCACAAACATGCCTTCTTACTGTTGGTTGCATTGCCATGCCATGTATTGCTCTGTAGTGAGTGGTTCAAGCTCACGAACATGCTTACTTATTGTTGTTCCTGCCATGTATGAATCTGTAATATAACTTGCCATGTTTACATGGGTGCCATCATATTCTCTGTGCCCTTTTGGCTCATGGTCAGTAAGGGACTTTTTATCTATGCAATTAGTAGATTCATGCCATGCCTTTGTTTGCCATGATATGTTCCTGTAACATGTTTTTTGCTTGCTCTAAACATTGCAACCTGATGTTATTTCTGCTAAAGTCTGAAACTGTTATTATTTGCAATCTTTCCATGTCATTTTGAGCATGTCCTAGTGATTTCTGGAGATAGCTCAGTGTTCATGTTTTGTTATGCTTTACCAGTACTTCATGCCCATGCCTTTTGTTATCATGTTGGGGTATTGTAGCTTATTGTTTTGATGCTTGTAATATGCCTAGTTGCTGTTTTGGACAGATTGTTGCTATGACTTGTAATAGAGTGTATGTGTTGCACCGTTGCTCCGTTTTGAGTGTGCTCTATATGAAACTTGCTTAATTTTGCATGTAGCTTCATATTATCATGTTGCATCCTTGTTTTGGTGTGTTTGCTTGATGTTTGGGTGCATTTTGCATCAAAGCCATGTTTAACTTGTTTTGCTCATATCTTCTAGGCCGTAGCTCCGAATCTAATGAACTTTATATGTAACTTGACTAGAATTTCGTGTAGATCATCTTGGTGCATCTTAAGTTGCTGTTTAACAACTTGAACATAAGGTTTATTCAGTTCTGGACCAATTTCGAAATTTGCATATGAGGACTTACCGGAATTGTTATATGTTGTTTCCGGCCTCATTTAAACTTGCCTTGATGTGTTGTTCTTGTTTGCACCATCTCTTGTCATGAGTAGCTTCATGTAGCTTTGTCATGCATCATGCTTGTTGTGCATCATGCCTTGTTCATGTGTGGTGTGTTTACCTATGTTGTGTGCTTCTTCTTGTTAGTTCCTGTTCCGTTGCGATCGTGAGGATTCGTTCGTCTACGGTTGGTTCGGCTTCGTCCGTTCGTCTTCTTCATGGACTCGTTCTTCTTCCTTGCGGGATTTCAGGCAAGATGACCGCTACCCTGGATCTCACTACTATCATTGCTATGCTAGTTACTTCGTTCTATCGCTATGCTGTGCTACCTATTACCTGTTTATCAAGCCATCCCATATTGCCATGAACCTCTAACCTTTGACACCTTTCCTATGCAAACCGTTGTTTGGCTATGTTACCACTTTTGCTCAGCCCCTCTTATAGCGTTGCTAGCTGCAGGTGAAGTTGAAGATTTCTCCATGGTGAACACGGTTTCTGTGTTATGATTCACGTAAGTAGGAGTTCAGGATCACCTCTTGATCATTGCTAGCTTCACGACCGTTCCGCTTGCTCTCTTCTCGCTCTTCTTTGCATATGTTAGCCACCATACTTGCTTAGTCACTGCTGCAACCTCACTACTTTACCCCTTCCTTTCCTATTAAGCTTTGCTAGTCTTGATACCCATGGTAATGGGATTGCTGAGTCCTCGTGGCTCACAGATTACTACAACAACAGTTGCAGGTACAGGTTATGCGATGATCATGATGCGAGAGCGATGCTTGCTTGCGTTGAGTTCTTCTTCTGCTTCATTGATCAGGGGATATGTTCCAGGTCGGCAGCCTGGGCTAGCAGGGTGGATATTGTTTGAGTTTCTGTTTATGATTCATCCGTAGTCGGATGTTGTTCTTGTATGTTGTATTGTTGTATTCATGTGGCATTGTATGCCTCTTGTATGTATCCCCATCTATTATGTTATGTTGATGTAATGATATCCACCTTGCAAAAGCGTCTCAATATGCGGGTCTATCCTTGGTGGGACCTTCGAGTTCCTTTTGGATAGGGTCGCATATTGGGCGTGACAGGGGCCCACGAGATAGGAGGGCGCGCCCTGGGGGGGGGGGGGGCGCCCCCTTGTCTCGTGGACAGCCCGTGGGCCCCTAGACTTCATTCTTTCGCCAAAAATTCTTCTTAAATCTGAAAAGTGCCTCCGTTGATTTCCAGGACATTCCGAGAACTTTTCTTTTCTACACATAAAACAACATCATGGTAGTTCTGCTGAAAACAGCGTCAGTCCGGGTTAGTTTCATTTAAATCATGCCAGTTAGAGTCCAAAACAAGGGCAAAAGTGTTTGGAAAAGTAGATACGTTGGAGATGTATCAGGGGGCTATATTCATTAGCTACAATGTACAAATGCTATGTTGTGATGTAAGTGAAGATGTCTTCGGACAAAAGCATGGGTTTACAAAAGATTATAAGCGTGGAGGTTACTCTTAATGCAAATACAAAGAAATATACCTCGAAGCTCTTGACAAGGCCCTTGAAGAACTCATGCATCTTGCCCTCTGTAGACCGGAAGCCCTGTAGCATGGCGTTGATCAGCGCGCGGTGCTCTCCCTTGATGGAGGATCCCGTTAAGGCTACCTCCATCTCCTCGGTCTATCCCACGGTAGTCTGCCCTGGGGCGGGAGGTGGGGTGGTAGAACCTTGGAGCCCAACACTGAGGTGCTGGGAATGAAGGCCATCGGCTATGGCGTGGGCGCCAGAGCACTACTAGGGAATAGCTTATACCAAGAAGCTTACCAGTAGTGTTGGTAAAAAAACATGCGTTACTGTCATCTACCAGTAGCGCGGTGCACACAAGCTCACTACTACTATATAAGTAGCAGTAGCGCAGCCCGGACAAAAAGCACTACCACTATAACTGCCACATTGTTGCCGGCAGGCTAGGTATAGTAGTAGCGCTTGTCTACAACGGGCGCTACTGCTATTGATCTTACAAGTAGCGCTCTTCCCGAACACGCGCTACTGCTATGGCTGCCTTATCCCCAAATTTTTCTCCCCCGCGCCCGACCATCTTCTTCCTCCCCTCACTCCCCGCTTCTCACTCTGCCTTCGCCGCCGCTGAATTGCCATCGCCATCCTCCCTCGTCCTTCCTCGGTGTGCCCTCCTCCCTCCCCCTCTGGCCGCCCCTCCTCCTCCGGCCAAGCCCTCCGCCGGCAGCCCTCCTCCCACCGCCCCTCTCCCTCCTTCTCTCTCCTCCGTCCCCCTCCCACCCCCTCCTCCCTCCTCCCACCGCCTCCTCCCCCTCCTCCTCTCTCCTCCCTCCTCCTCCTCCCTCCATCTCTCCTAATTAAACCCTAAACTATTTTGTTCTGTTCTTGTATAATGTAGTTTTTTTTACTATTTTTAGTAAGTGTTTAATAGAAATAGTTTATTTATATTAAGTGCTTAATAGAACTAGTTTATTTATAGTAAGTTGTTAATAGAACTAGTTTATTTATAGTAAGTGCTTAATAGACTAGTGAATAGGTTTTTTGGATATAAAAAAGTTTTAGTAATAGAAAATTTTAGTAATATAATTTTTGAGGTACAGAAAATTTTCAATGAAAGAAATCTATTGGAATGCTACATGAGAAATTTTTAGGTATCAAATTTAGTAAGAAAATTTAGGGGGAAAAGACAATTTCCTCATCTATGTGTGTGTTCAAACCAAAAAAGGGTGGAGGGGGCAATGCCCCCCGGTAGCACATAGCTCCACCATTGCATACAATTATTTTTATGTCATTATCACTTTGTCATCAAAGAATGCTATATGAGATTTGATGATCTAAAACTTTCCCTCGATGGAATATGCAGGTTTTGTAGGGTCGTGTCTCCTTGGAGTGATCGTCATCTGAGCTACCTCTAGTTCCTCTACACCTGAGTCGGTGAGCTAAAAGTCCACCTCCTCCTTCTCTACTCCTCAATGTTGAATAGAGTAGAACTAGAGTAGAAATATATTGAAATGTTTTTGTCAATATTGAAAGATTGAAATGCAATGAGCACCAGTTTATGCTCATGTGCAAATGTGGGAAAATTCGAGTGGCCTATGTTTTGCCGGAGTGTTGATTCATTTCCATTCTGGCAAATTTCAGGCGCTCAATATGTCCTATTTTAGCAAAGGTCATGCTGAATTTTTCCGTGAATTTAAGCGTGACTTGTGCTAGAATATGTAGGGAATATCGAGTGCCCTGGATTTGCTAGAAAGAGAATTAAACGACATTTCGAGTTGACTTTAAGCATGTCGGGGCTCCATACATGGCAGTCAAAAAATCAGTGAGGGAGAGTCTCCACCATATATGAGAGAAGAAGAATGCCGACTATTGTCGTGGGTGTTGATTTTCCTTCTTCTCCTTTTGCTAGACCTTTGTTATGCACTAGGGGAAGAAGGAGTAGCGACCATCATCGACGGTCGAAAAATTGGTGAGGGAGTGTCCACCATATATGAGAGAAGAAGAATGCCGATTGTTGTCGTGGGGGTCGCTTCTCCTTCTTCTCTTTGTGCTAGACCTTTGTTATGCAATAGGGGAAGAAGGAGTAGCGACCATTCGATGGTTGAAAATCGGTGAGGGAGTGTCCACCATATATGAGAGAAGAAGAATGCCGACTATTGTCGTGGGGGTCACTTCTCCTTGTTTTCCTTGTGCTAGATATTTGTCATGCACTAGGTAAAGGAGGAGTAGTCACCATCATCGAGGTCGCAATATCAGAGAGGGAGTGCCCACCATATACATGATATAAGAGTTTAGGAAGGAAGACTCAACAGTCCTAAACTCAACCCGTTGCATATTGAGTAATAGTGATCTACGTGTTGAGTTTCCTGGTAGTTGCCTTCGACTGATTTTCAATGTTTCAAATATGAAAATAGGAAATGTCTGATGACGAAAGGGAATACATTTTGTGCGAATACTGTGAAGACGAGCACGGCCTGTGCGACAGGCCTCACCTAGTTGGTGGTAGGCGCTTCAGCATCATGCTGGATGAGACCTTCAAAGTGGATACAATAAGTCACAACGACAAGTCTTTTTTTTCATAATTAAGCATGACTTCTGATACTTATGCTTCTTTTGCTTCAACTTATAATTTTAGTTTTTTTACAATTCTACTAGCGTATCCCCTGCCATGCAAGAATGTATGTCTTGGATAAGATTGGTTTCAGTACTATGGAAAGTATGGACAGCATGGTTACTTTTGCCATAAAATTATATAATGCAGACACCTATTGCTATTTTGAATGCAAAATTGGAGAGCACTATGCAAGGCTTATGCATTTGAGCCTAATATGCTTATCACCTTTGATATTCATCCAGAAGATGAAATTGAAGGTAATATCGACATCTGGGTCGATGTGTAGACGCCTCTAGTTCTACCAATATGTGAGTTTCTCAACCATATTTTTAAGTAATTTATATTGTTTACTTAAAAATAGTTGACAACTAATTTCTATTGATAACTTATTTCCATTCAAGCAGACATGTCCGGCGCTTGGTAGACAAAACCTACTACTGTCCCAGGGCTGAACTAAACTGCGAGGAGATATGTCATTATGTTTCATGGCTTGAGGATCTTGTACTGTCAATACAAGTCATTTTCCTAGACTTCGAAATATTAGTACTCAATATGTGCGACCACTAGTGTGCGTATTGAACTACGGTCACATCTATTTAGAAAAGATGGTAAGATTTTTACTATTTGTCCTTAGTGCATCTTTTGCATACATTATTTTTCAGCTAAACTTCATTGCTAAATATGCTACTATGATGTTCTTCAACAGGAACTCCCGATGAATGTTGTGTCTCATTGGATCAAGCCTAAAGGTAGCATGACAATGGTTAGCTTATGGATAAGATATCCTGCATTGCACATGAGTGCATTCATGATTTCTAAAAGCGAGCAAGTCTTAATAGTCAAAGACTGGAACAAAAATGTGAAGGATGGCAGCAAAGAAGTACTAGGGGGCAGCAATCAGAAGCACATCCCACAATTAGGAGATAGGTTCATCTGTATTCTCCAATATGATGAAGCAGGAGTGTTGGGGATATAACTATTTGTGTAAGCCGCCCAGGAGGGGCCGGGTTACGCAAAGAGGATTCACCAGAGAGAAGCCCAAGACCAAGCATGAAGATGGCGGTTCAATAAAGGGCTTAAGGCCCACAGGCGACTTAAGGCCCGTTGTAGTAAACCGCCATAATGGCATGACTTGTATCATAAGGTAGATTTAACTAGTCACCGAGCCGGACACTGTTTATAAGCCGGCCGGGACTCTGTAAGCCACAGGGCATCAACCGTGTATATAAGGGGACGACCTGCTGGCGGCTTAGGGCAAGAAACAACTCATCGAGAACCGGGCATAGCGTATCTCGCTCCCTGGTCATCGAAACATCAATACCAACCCAACTAGACGTAGGCCTTACCTTCACCGTAAGGGGCCGAACTAGTATAAAACCCTCTCGTGTCCCTCGTCCCGATTAACCCCTTCAAGCTTCCTAGTTGCAATGGCTCCACAACTAAGTCCTTTCACGAGGAAATCTGGCATGACAATTCCACAACAGTTGGCGCCCACCATGGGGCCAGCGCACGGTGGATTTGAGTTCTTGAAGGGCAACTTCGAAGGGCTCAAGGGATACGTAGTGGGCCGGAGGACCAAGAGTCATCGCGGCAAGATCTACATCGATGATGAAGGCTGGGGTCCTGACGCCGACTCAATTGAGTACGGGTACCGGGTCCCCTTTGGCGGAATCCACGTCTTCATCGGCCGGATCGGTGAGCCGGGCCCTGAACCGGACAACTGCACTGACCCCGTCGAGACGGCTCAGCATGCGAGGAAGACCCGAATCCAGCCTGTTATGAAGCATGCCTTCGTGGGCTGCATCCACGGAGAGGAATTCTCTGAAGAATCTGGAGATGGTGGAGAGACGGCCGTCCTCTCAGACAGTGATTCGTCCACCGGCTCAACCGATTCGTTGTACCAAGTGCAGAACGGCGTGCCCGGGGGCTGTTCTGATGGCACCAGTATTCCGGACCCCTGTGAGCCGCCAAGATGGGAAGGAGTCTTTATGGCTGGGACTCAGCCCGGCTCAAACTCTACAGCCGCTGCAGCAGTAACGTCCGGGTTAGGAGCAGCCAGGGCAGGCGGCCCCGTGCGCCCGCCGGCTCAGGTGCTGATAGATCTCATGGACAAGCTTACGACCCTATTAACCACAACGGTTGTTCCTGCAAATAAAGATGAGCATGACGTGGAGGTGGCACGGGTGCATGAGGAAATAGCGCAGGCCAAGGAGGCCTTGGCAGTTGAGGACACTAGATTAGCCATAGAGCGGGCGACTCTAGACGCCCGGGCGCAGCGGCTACAGTTAGAAGCTTACCAGCTCACGATGAGCTTAAACGCGTCCAATGAGGTGATGAGGAGGAGACATCAGAAAACCCAGTCTCGTTTACCTCCGAATTACGACCCTCGGGTTCTTTTTGCTACACCCGGAGCCGGCCCAAGTAACCCGCCAGAGGCCAATCAGCTTATGACAGCCGAAACAGGAGGGTCGGCTCAGCCTCGGGAGATGGCACCACCTCCTGTGAGCATGGCACCGCCGCGTTATGTGCCGATACTACCGGGTCACTTTTCCAACCCCATGGAGAACTTAATCGCGGCTTCAGCGCGTTTGGCAGCTCTTCCGATGGACGGTGATGACCCGATGGCAGTGGAGACCCGGAGGGTCAGAGAACTTCTCCAGACGGCCTTAGCTCAGCAAGAGACCTTTTCTTACAGCCGGGACATGATTCATTCAACTCCTCCGCCTTGGCTAGCGCCGCCTCGCCAGAACCGGAGCCCGAGTTACAGCAGGCACATGGAGTCTGAAGCTTTGTCAAGCAACGCCCAATGCCGCAACCAGCTGGGTGGCTATAATCCGGTGCAAGACCAACTACGTAAGGAGAACGAGCGGGTGGATCAGCTAGCGGCTCAGCTAGCGGCTCAACAGACGGCACATCAAGATTTCCTAGAGTATCCTACGACTTCTGTTGAGGCGGGAGTAGCCACTAGAACCGGTGGTGTTCCTTGTCTGGTACCAGCTCTGCGTAACGTGCGCCTGCCCCCAAGGACTTCAAGGGACCTCGAAAGGTGCCGAATTACACGGCCGACTTGCAGCCCGGAGCTTGGATCGAAAGTTATGAGATGGCCATGGAGTTATTGGAAGTCAGCGACGCAACGATGGCTAAGTACTTCACCATGATGTTAGATGGAACAGCCTGGTCCTGGTTGAAGGGTTTGCCACCCAATTCCGTTGGTTCATGGGCAGAACTAAAAGCCCGCTTTAACCAGAACTTCAAGGACACTTGCAAGCAATCTATGTCGATTGTGGACTTGACAAATTGTAAACAGGAGGAAGGTGAATCTACGACTCATTGGGTACGCCGGGTCGAGGAGATAATACATTCATCTGACAAGATGGATGCCGGCTCTGCAGTCCTCATGTTGGAGAAGAATTGTCGTTTTGAGCCGCTAAGGCAGAAACTGGGGCGCCTTAAGCATGATTGCAATGATATGAGAACCCTGATGGCGGCTTTAGTCAAATATGCCGATTCTGATAGTACCAAGGATCCCACGTCGGATGAAGAAAAGACCGGGAAGGGAAAGAGGAACGACAATGGAAAGGGTCAGCAGCATAACACGATGAATCAATGAGGCAATAAGCGTAAGGCGGATGGTCACCCGGAATTTGTGGCCAATGCCAATGCGCAAGGTAACAATCAGAGACGTAAGGTTAAGCCGCCTCGATCCGGTGGGTCAGGCCCATCTCTTGAACAGCTACTCAATGAGCCTTGCCCGAGACACGGCACCAGGGAGCGGCCTGCCACGCACCTGTGGAAAGATTGCGCGATCATGAAGGCGTTTAAGAATTCCTACACCTTTGATGGCAATGATGGATCTGGCGGCGGCTCAGGGGCTGGTGGTTTTGATGGCCCGAGCGCTGGTTCAGGTTCCGGCTTTCAGGGACGTAAAGGCGGCTATAATCAACAGCAGTCTGGCCAAGGAGAGCAGCAACAACAGTAGTCGGGTTATCAAAGCAATCCGAAGCAGTTGAATGGTGGGCAGTTTCATGTGTTTACCACAAGCTTATGCAAACGCGACCAGAAGGTTCATAAGAGGGCCGTGAACTCTATTGAGCCGGCAGTTCCTCGTTATTTGAGGTGGTCAGAATAACCCGTTGTATGGAGCAGAGAAGATCACCCTCCACGGGTCGATAATCCGGGACAGTTGGCCCTGGTGGTAGCACCTCAGGTTGGTGGATATAAATTCACTAAGGTACTCATGGACGGAGGTAGTAGCATCAATATCCTCTATTATGAGACCTTTCGACGCATGGGGTTAATTGATAAGAATCTGAGGACATCCAACACTGTTTTCCATGGAGTGGTCCCTGGTAAGTCGGCTTACCCAGTTGGCAAGATTGAGCTGGAGGTGGCCTTTGGAGATGAGTATGACTCCAGGGCTGAGAAGTTGACATTTGAGGCGGTCAAAATCAGGAGCCCATATCATGCTCTGTTTGGGCGGCCGGCTTATGCTATGTTCATGGCCCGGCCGTGTTATGTTTATTTGCAGCTCAAGATGCCGGGTCATAAAGGCACCATCACTGTGCATGGAAGTCGGAAGGTGGTGTTGGAATGTGAAGAAGGCGACGCGGCTTATGCTGAGTCTGCCTGTGCGGCCGAAGAGCTCAAATTTTATCAAGATAATGTTGACCCAGTAGATATGACCTCCCTGAAGAAACCAACTACAGAGCACGACCCGACGTTGAAGTTTAAATCGGCCGCCGAGAGAAAGCTTGTTGACTTTACCCCTGGTGACCCTTCTAAGTAGTTCAGCATCAGCAGCAATTTGGATCCCAAATAGGAAAGCGCGCTCATCGAGTTCATCTGTGAGAATCAGGAAATCTTTGCATGGAAACCTTCTGACATGCCGGGTGTACCGAGGGAACTCGCTGAGCACACTCTCAATATTGATCCAAAGTATAAGCCGGTCAGGTAGTTTCTTCGGCATTTTAACGAAGAGAGACGGAAAGCTATTGGAGAGGAAGTTTCCCGGCTCTTAGCGGCCGGGTTTATTATTGAAGTTTTTCACCCGGAGTGGTTGGCTAACCCGGTGCTTGTCCTCAAGAAGAACGGCACCTGGCGGATGTGTGTGGACTACACGGACTTAAACAAGGCTTGTCCGGCTGATCCCTTTGCTCTCCCCCGTATTGATCAAATCATTGATGCTACGGTAGGTTGTGAACGCTTGAGCTTTTTGGATGCTTACTCTGGTTATCATAAGATCAAAATGGCAGTTAAGGACTAGGAGAAGACGGCTTTCATCACTCCATTTGGGGCCTTCTGTTATGTATCTATGCCGTTTGGACTCAAGAGTGCTCAGCCAACTTATCAGTCAAGTGTGCAGAACTGTCTACACGATCAAATCGGGCGTAATGTTCATGCTTATGTAGATGACATTGTGGTGAAATCCAGAGAGAAGGAAACCTTAATATCCGACTTGAGAGAAACCTTTGATAATCTTCGGATTTATAAAATGATGCATAACCTAGCCAAGTGTGTATTTGGTGTACCTGCAGGCAAGCTTTTGGGTTTTTGGTATCAAACAGAGGCATTGAAGCTAATCCGGAGAAGATCAATGCAATTACCTCTCTGGCTAAACCAGCCTGTATCAATGATGTTCAGCGACTGGCGGGTCGTGTTGCCGCTTTAAGCCGGTTCATAAGCCAGTTAGGTGAGAAGGTCCTACCGCTATATCAGATGATGAAGAAAACAAACACTTTTGTCTGGAGCGATGCTGCTGATGCTGCCTTTGAAGATTTGAAGAGACAGTTGTCTGAGCCACCGATTCTTGCAGCTCCCATTGATAAAGAGCCGTTGCTGTTATACGTGGCTGCCAATTCACGAGCCGTCAGTGTTGCCATCATGGTGGAGCGTAAGGAAGCTGGCAAGGAGCATCCGGTTCAACGGCCGGTTTACTACATCAGTGAGGTGCTCATTGAATCTAAACAAAGGTATCCACATTGGCAGAAACTCGTTTAGGGGGTGTTTATGGCCAACTGGAAGTTGAAGCAGTACTTTGAAAGTCATCCTATAACTGTGATAAGTTCTGCCCCTTTGGGAGATATCATCCAGAATAGGGAGGCCACAGGACGAGTCGCCAAGTGGGCCATCGAGCTTGGGCCTCATGATTTGAAGTATATGCCGCGTACTGCTATTAAGTATCAGGCTTTGGTGGACTTTACCAATGATTGGACAAAGTTACAGGCCCCTGAGGAGAAGCCAGACAACACGTATTGGACTATTCACTTTAACGGGTCTAGGTAGCTAGAAGGCTCGGGGCTGGAGTTGTTTTAACTTCCCCTCGAGGTGACAAATTTTGTTATGTACTCCGGCTTATGTTTCCATGTACTAACAATGCAGCTGAGTACGAGGTCTTACTCCATGGTCTCCGGATGGCCAAGGAGATGAACTTAAGCCGGGTAAGGTGCTTGGGCGACTCAGATCTCGTGGCTCAGCAGGTGTCAGGCAAGTGGGATTCTAAGGATCCCCTTATGGCGTCTTACCATCGTGAAGTAGATGCGGTGGCTGGTCACTTCAAGGGTTATCAAATGGAGCACATTGATCGAAGGAAGAATGAGGCGGCTGATGCTTTAAGCCGGTTGGGATCTCAATGTAAGCCGGTGCCGCCTAACACCTTTCTCGATATTTTACATAACCCTTTTGTCAAGGTGCCTACCGAGGAAGAATTAGCAATGCCAGACCCGAAGGCACAGCTGGTGGCAGCTCTTCACGTTATCCCGGATTGGACAGTGCCATATTTGGCTTATATGACCAGGGGAGAATTACCTGAGGATGAGACCTTGGCAAGACAAATTGTCAGGCGCTCCAAATCTATGACAATTGTTAACGGCGAGTTACATCACTAAGTGTCACTGGGGCATTTCAACGCTGTGTGTCACCTGCAGAAGGCCAAGAAATACTTCGTGAGATCCATGAAGGGGATTGTGGCCATCATGCCGGGTCAAAATCTCTGGTAGCCAAAGCTTTTCGTCGTGGTTTCTACTAGCTGACGGCTCATGCTGATGCAGAGTATCTGGTCAGTAAATGTGACGGTTGTCAAAAGTTCTCACGATGAGCTCATGTGCCGGCTCAAGAGTTGAGGATGATCCCAATTACTTGGCCGTTTGCAGTCTGGGGGCTTGACATGGTTGGGTCTTTCAAGAGGTCTAAGGATAAAAAGACGCACTCCTGGTGGCAGTGGATAAGTTTGCAAAGTGGGTTGAGGCAGAGCCAGTCAATAAGTATGATGCAGCCATGGCGGTTCAATTCATGAAAAAGGTGATCTTTCATTTTGGTTTCCCACACAGTATCATAAATGATAATGGCACTAATCTCTCCAAGGGTGCCATGGAAGAGTTCTGTCAACGAGAGCATGTCTGGCTTAATGTTTAGGCTGTTGCTCATCCTCAATCCAATGGTCAAGCAGAAAGAGCTAATCAAGAGATCCTAAAGGGTATCAAGCCCCGGCTCTTTGTCCCCTTACAGCGGACTCCGGGTTGTTGGGTGGAGGAGTTACCTTCCGTGTTATGGAGCATCAACACCACACCTAACAGATCTACAGGCTACACACCTTTCTTTATGGTGTATGGTGCGGAGGTGGTCCTGCCAAGTGACATCCGACACGATTCACCCCGCGTGGTGGCTTATGTTGAGGCTGACAATGAAAAAGCTCGTCACGATGCACTTGACTTGTTGGATGAGGAGCGAGACTTGGCAATAGCCCGCTCAACGATTTATCAACAAGACCTGCGCCGCTATCACAGCCGCTAGGTTAGGAGCAGGACCTTTCAGGAAGGCGATTTGGTACTCCGGCTCATCCAGGATCAGTCTGACATGCACAAGCTATCCCCACCTTGGGAAGGACCTGTGGTCAGCAAGAATTTGCACAACGGATCATACTACCTCATTGATGTTCGAGAGCACAAAGACTCACGTAAGTCGGAGGAGGAGACCCGTCGGCCGTGGAATATTGCTCATCTCTGGCCTTACTATACTTAAGCCGCCGGCTCTCATGATGTATATATTTTGACAATGTATATATTATATAAAGAAATAAAGCAGGACCTCTGTCCTTTTTTACCCTCAAAGGTTTATGTGTCTTCTTTATCAGGCGGTGGAAACAACCAACAGGGAGCAGATCACATTTGAATCTGGCTTTCCCTTTTGTCTGGCTTATGATCATATCTGAATCTAGTTATGGTCACCTGGGGGCTTCCTGTTCAAACATATGTCGTATTCGAACCAAAGAGAACATAGCTGTCGATACCCACTTGATCGGCATACTGCCAAACCCACTTGGGGGCTTCTTGATCATATTTGAATCATAGCTTAACCCCTTTGGGTCTGACATGGATCATATTCGAATCAGCGTCATTAAACAACTCTTATGGTCACCTGGGGGCTTCCTGTTCAAACATAGGTCGTATTTGAACCAAAGAGAACATAGCTGTCGATACCCACTTGATCAGCATCGCCAAGGCCACTGGGGGCTATATGATCGTATCCGAATCTTAGCTTAACCCCTTTGGAACGGTTTACTGATCGTATTCGAATCAGAAGCCTTTGAATATTGTTTATTATATATCATAAGCGTAATTATTTGACTATCTTGAGACCTCTTTGAAAGTACTATGACATGGCTTTTGTTCTTCCGGCTTAATATTGATTATCCCAGGTTGTTAAGTGCCAGGTGAACATTATATGTTCCAACTTTTAGGAGTTGAATTTATCTGCATGGTGAAGGCCATATAAGCAGGTGATATTACCAAAGGGATTGCAGGTATGCTATGATGATTATGTTTAACAAATGTAATCATAAACCAGCCTATATATGATGTTTTCAGGTTTGCCTTCTGGGTTATCAAAACTTTATGTAACCCCCGACGCGATAAGCTGCCAAGGAAATTTTGTTTGTTTATGCGCAGGATAAGGCAAAGCAAATTTAACATCAAGGAAACAAACGATCAACATAAGCTGGAAATATATAACAATGGCGGCTTACGAAAGTATTAAGTGCCATAAACATGCGCGAAGGCATGGCAAACATTGAGATTATTTTTCTACCCTATTACAAGACTCCCCGAGTCTGAATAAATGAAGCATTGTTTTTGCAAAATTATAAAATGCCTGGCGGTTCATTCCTTCGGTGGGCTTGAAGACTCCGGATTATCCTTCTCCGCCTCTCCGTTGGCTGCTTTGTCCTGGAAGGTGGACGAGGCCCAGTCAATGCCACTCAAGGCTTCAAACTCAGCCTCATCATCTATTAAACCGGCCGGGTCCACTTCAGGGGCAAAAGTATGCTTACGCGTTGGAGGGATCAGGCTGACTTGGTCATATGGAATGTTTGGAATTCTCCGGTTCTCGCTATCATAGCCCGGCGAATACTTAGTAAGATCCGTATCATTCCCAATAAGGGTAGCCAAGGGACGTACGACTTTGACACAGGTGGTGAAATCATGATCACCAAAAACAGTACCGTCCTCCTTCAGGCTCGGGCATCCAAGCGCGAGGTCAGCCAGGTCAAGCTCTGCATCCATGCCTTTGCCCGGCTCAATGCGGCCACAGCCCCGGATCTTGAAGATGCCCGCCTTAAATCCTGAATTCGCTGAGGTAGCATAGAAAGATGCTTCAACACGTCTTGCAGAAGGTGGGGAGTGGTATTTGATAAGGCTACAACGGCCAAGGCACGTTGTGACCCGGAGTACAGCTGTTCCACTAAAGTGTAAACCGCCTTAAGCTTGATCAGCATGTTTTGCTTGAGGTTGGTACTCCTGGAACCTGTGTGTTCACAAGCATAACAGTGAGCCGGAGGTAACTATTATAATAGTCATTGGAAGATTACAATGTTTGAGGTTTTGCATAGTAACTTACCGAAGATGGCAGAGACCATTTGGGATATCTGCCGTTTTAAGTCGGACAGCTCGGTTGTTGCCTCTGCAAGAGATGCTTCTGCCGTTTCGGCCTGAGTCACCAGTGAAGCCTTCTCATCAACCCATGCTTTCTTCTCTGACTCAAAACTTCTCTTCAGCTTATCATTTTCAGTGACACTGAATTCGAATTTGGAGTTGGCCTTCTGAGTCTCAAGTTCTTGAGTTTTCAGCCGGCTCTTCAGGTCAGCAAGCTCCGACTCAAATTGACTTATGGTGGCCTGCATTGATACCAGGGTATGGTAAGGATGACCGTAAGGTAACATTCAAGTCCCAAGCATTTTACAAGTAAAGATACTTGACACTTGGGGGCTAATGTATGCTTAAGAATTTCTAACCTACCCTGCCGGGTCATGCATATTAAGTCTCAAGCACTTTACAAGTAAAGGTACTTGACACTTGGGGGCTAATGTGTATCGCAAATTCAAAACTATCATGCTATAACCGGGTTAAATATATTCTATTGAAACCGGACAAATTAACAGTAAAGCAGATTTCTAAGTCTACAGCATATTCTTTCATAAGCAATAGACTTGGGGGCTGGTTCAGTAAGTAAGATTCAGGAAAATAGCATAAGTTATACCTCAGATTTGTGCTGTATTTGTTTCACCATGTCAATTTCCAGGTCACGACTATTATGTACTTGGTTTAGATAGCCCGAGACTATATCACTAATGCTTAAGTGAGTATAGTCAGTGAGGTCCTACTTGGATTTTCGGCGTTCGGCAAGTTCTTCCTTGGCAATGCATTTGGCAAGGACAGTAGGCCGCCCCGGTTCAACAAATTGACTCTTCAGAAATTCAACTTCTGGGTCAGTCGTCTTGACCGGGCTAGGATCCTCCGGGTTATCAGAGCTATTGATAGCATCTTCGGCAGGCGGGTCAGAGGTTGGCACCGGAATGTGAGAAGCCGGTTCAGGCGGCGGCTGATGGGTGGAGCTGACAGGAACAGACATGTCAAGTGCCAGCTCAGTAACAATCGGGTCTTGGGACGGCTTATTTTTCCTTGCCCTCTTGCTGGGCTTCACTTGCAGGCTGTCAATAAAGGTAGAAGGATGAGTATTAAAGCATAAGTAAGGTAAAACTTAAAGTAAATAAGGTAACATTACCCGGGAGCCGTTTTGAAAGCCGGCATGTTTGATTGCATAGACTCGTCGGAGGAAGGAGAGGTATCTTGATAATTGGAGTCAGATGAATTGAGAGGTTGGTGAATCAAACCTGCCAAAGGCAAAACAGAACGTAAACCGGAGATAACCTTGGTCCGATGCTTCCTAGTTACATTGGGTAAGCCGGAGGAGAGTTCTGCGTCTTGATTGGCCTGAGTCTGCCTCCGGTTTTCAAGCTGTTGTTTCTTCAAAAGAAATCGAGGATCTTGATAAGCTAGAGGATGTGAAAATCTTACTTTCCGGGTCACCCTTCAGATTTTTTGTTTTGGCAAAGGCTCTGAGTCGGAGGAGATTATAGTTACCTCTTCTTCAACTGCTTGACTGTTCCGTGTATCCTCCTGAAAGGATAGAATGTCAGTAAAATAATGACAAGGGAGTTAAGAAAATGAAAGGATTACCTCTTCATCATCCGAAGAAGTATCATCCAATTTGAATAAGTCGGAGGCGCTGGGTTTCTTCTTCTTTGAGGTTCCCGTCTTGGCGGCTTTCCTTTCGGTTTTCTTGGCTGCCCTGGCTTGTTTGGCAGCCTCGTGGTCATACTTGACCTTCTAGAAGTTATCGTCGGCCTGTGGAAAAAGATAAGGAATTATGAGTACAAACAAGGTATAACATGTTAAAGAGTATTTTTAAGATTGATAACTCACTGCAGGGGCCGGGTTCTTCTTGCAGAAGGGAAGTAAGCCGAAGGCATTGCTAGTCACAGTGCCCTCGTTCAGTAGTGACTGGGTTGTAGCATCTACCACATCATCTGGTAAATCGTCAGGACTATGACGCATTGGATCATCCTTCTCGCTTGTGTAAGTACATATTAAGCCGGAGCGGCGGCTTAATGGAAGTACTCGCCAGGTGACCCAGACTTGGACCAGATCGATGCCATTCAAACCGTTTCCCAAAAGAGCTTTGATCTTCTTGATGGTGGGATTGAGAGGCAGACGTTCAACAGCGGTCAGTTTATCTGCCAGCGGATGGTTGGACTCAAGGTGCAGGGCGCGGAAGCCGGGTAGAGGCCTTTCATCAGCCGGTGAAGTGTCCTAACAGTAGAACCACGTCCAATTCCAATCTTTTCGATGGCTCAGCAGTTCAGCATAGGGAAAAAGGCAGTCTCTCCGCCGCTGAATTGAGATGCCGCCAAGCTCAAGACTAGGCCCGCTGGCACGTTCATTCTGCCAGTTCAAGTAAAAAAGCTCTCTGAACAGAAGCAGACTTGGTTCTTCTCCCAGGTACACCTCGCAGAAAACTTGGAAATTGCAAATATTTGACACGGAATTGGGTCCAATGTCTTGAGGTATAAGATCAAAGAAGTTTAAAACCTCACTGAAGAATTTTGAGACAGGAGGGGCAAATCCCCGGTTCATATGATCCGTAAAAATTATTACTTCCCCTTCTTTGGGTTGAGGCCTTTCTTCAGATGGGTCAGGGGCACGATAAGACATGACCTCCTTTTTTGGCAGATGGCCAGACTTCACAAACTCAGACAGTTTACTCTTTGTGACTATGGATGGGACCCAATTGCAAGTCACAGGGGCTTTGGCTGCCTTAGGTGCCATGACAACAGTTGGCCTATGACAAAATAAGAAGTTCCGGTTCTATTTTAACCCGGGAGAAATATCTAAATTATTTAAGGTGGAGGCTTAAGAAGGGGCATAATGATATAAGGATAACTATTAAGACGCCACAAGTATCAAAAGCAGTACAAATTTCCTAAGGTCTTGAGAAGCAAGCAAGGTTTACAGCTCAGTATCACTTATTTAAGCCGGCTAAGGTCATGAGAAGCAAGCAAGTTTTACAGCTCAGTATCACTTATTTAAGCCAGCTACATGGACAGTTGTGTTTATGGGTATTCGACAGAAGTAATTTTCCGGGCGATACAAACATGTTTCATAATCTACCACTGTTATTTTGGATCAAACAACTATTTTGAAAAGGAAATTTTCTAGACCTAAGACTGGAGCGGATAAAGCTCAAGGGCTCGAATGGGGTCTCTATGCGACAGAAAGGGGTTCATCTGCATTTCAAAGTAGGTGCAAAACAACTACCGCGGCCATTTTATATCATTCTCAGATCAGAAGAGGCGTCTAAGAGGAAAACTAACAAGGGTTTGGCTCCAATGGTGATGAACTCCGACGAACTCAAGGAAGCTCTAATGCGGATCTAAGCAAGGAAGGGAAGGAAACTTACGGATCTGGATGGGCTGTGGAAGTTTGCTGTTGTTTTCTGATCCGATTCAGGTTGATGCAGCGGCCTGGGACGGTGAAGACAGGACGCTCGACAGCGGCGGCGACGGAGCTCAAGAGGAGGCAGGAGGAAGAAGATGACTGAAAGAGGGAAGAATGGAAGACCTAGGTTGCCCTATTTATAAGGGAAGAGCTAACTGAGATGGCGCGAGAAACAAGGAGACCAAAACATTATTATCCAGCGGCCCCGATGCCTCGATTCTCGGGATGGTCAGTAAAGGAAAAGATCCATTGGAGGATATGACGGAGTAAAAATGAGTTTTATTGAAGATGACGTCACGATGATCTAACCCGGATCCAGATGATGACGTCACGGCGGATTAAAGTTTCCGCGCAAAACAGAAGACTGAAGGCCAGTTCCATAAGGTTTTAAAGATTGACATTAACCGTTTCAAATCAATCTGGGGCCTAATGTTGGGGATATAACTATGTGTGTAAGCCGCCCAGGAGGGGCCGGGTTACGCAAAGGGGATTCACCAGAGAGAAGCCCAAGACCAAGCATGAAGATGGCGGTTCAATAAAGGGCTTAAGGCCCACAGGCGACTTAAGGCCCGTTGTAGTAAACCGCCATAATGGCATGACTTGTATCATAAGGTAGATTTAACTAGTCACCGAGCCGGACACTGTTTATAAGCCGGCCGGGACTCTGTAAGCCACAGGGCATCAACTCGTGTATATAAGGGGACGACCTGCTGGCGGCTTAGGGCAAGAAACAACTCATCGAGAACCGGGCATAGCGTATCTCGCTCCCTGGTCATCGAAACATCAATACCAACCCAACTAGACGTAGGCCTTACCTTCACCGTAAGGGGCCGAACTAGTATAAAACTCTCTCGTGTCCCTCGTCCCGATTAACCCCTTCAAGCTTCCTAGTTGCAATGGCTCCACAACTAAGTCCTTTCACGAGGACATCTGACGTGACAATTCCACGACAAGGAGTGCTACACATGTTTTATGCTATTTTACCTTAAGAGAGAGCAGCAGGAGCGATTAGCTGGCTAGAATGAGTTTGAAGATGATGATGTGCTACACTATGACTATGATGATTAAATAGCTAGTGTTGGTGGTAATGACCATGATGATTATTATTAGCTAGTGTTGGTGGTGATTAGATAGCTACACTATGACTATGATGATTAAATAGTGTTGGTGGTAATGACTATGATGATTTTTAGCTAGTGTTATCGGTGTTGATATGATGCAAGAGTTTTTATATTAATATGATGATGATGGTGATCATGATTATCATGATGATTTGCTATTATGATCATGGTTAGTTATTATATCATTGGTGGAAAGAACGCGGATTAGATTCATGTGGATGGATCAAAAGTGACCAAAAGTTTAATTAGTAGGATCGTCGTCCTAATTCAACTTTTGATTCATCCAAATGAATCTAATCCATGTTTCTTCCTCACAATGAGATATATTACTTCATCATGGACATAATAATATAACAACCTCTTAATTGGTACTGTATCAAAATTTGTATAACGGCGTATAAATACACTAAAAAAATGAAAAACAGAATACTAGTAGGTTTTTTGTGCCTTTGAACCTCTTTTGTGTATTATGTAGACTGCTCCTCATTGTTTTTTTGTGATAGGCTGGGGTGGAATCTTCTGGTGTCCATGGATCTAAGGACGATGGAATTTGTCAGGTACAAGTACTTCTACCATGTCTGTTCTGCCATGTGCCTCTCTTCTTGTACTTGCATTTTTGCTTTCCATTTTATTATATTTTTGTGTACCTCACGATTGTAAATTGTGTATTGCTTGTGCATAGTTGAAGTTTTTTTTTCTTATTTTGTCGTTACCATCTTATTTTCGTTTCTGGTTTGTTCTATGGCTGTAGACTGGAGTTGCTGCTTGTGATGTGCACAAAGATTCCTACATGGCTCTCGGAAGGATGAGGACTTGGCTGATGCATCGTCCCCTCCGGGTGTTGTAGCTGATAAGGTATAGTGGAATTACTTTTTCTATTAGTGGGTTGTAATCTAATTTTTTGTTGTTGTTATAAGCTTGATGTACGTTGTTCTGTTCACTCATATGCATTTCTTTTACATATGTGACTTGCATAGTTTTACATGTGTGAGGTTTAGTCTTTCACAGAAGTGAACTGCAGTTCTTTTCGCATACGTGGGCCACAGTCTTTTACATGTGTAAGCTTCAGTATTTAACAAAACTGAAGTGTAGTTCTTTCTTTCATATGTGGGATGTAGTGTTTGACAAAGTGAACTGTAGTTCTTTTTACATATATGTACTGTAGTTATTTGACACATGTGGGCTGAAGTGTTTGACATAAGTGAACTGCAGTTGTTTTGCATATGTGTACTGCAGTCTTTTGCATAAGTGACCTGTGTGTTGTTGTGCTAATTATTCCCCACGCTCATTTGTGACATTGTGTTTTTTTTAAAAAAAATTCACAGCCTGGAGATGAAAATGTAGAAGTTCATGTTGATGTGAACCAGGGGGATCATGCTGTTGCGTGTGGTGACAGTGTTGACGCTTCTGTATCGGTTGCCGTCGACAATGCAGGACCTTCTGTAGCTCAGGAATCCCACGATGTTATTTCCCCTAGTCGGCAAGAAGATTCTAATTTTGGCATTGAAAAGCCGCTGGAGAATGTCGTTCTTGCTGGTAGAGTTGCTGCTTCTCCTGTTTGTCTGGCGCCCATCGATGTTCCTGATGTATTTAGAGTGGAGCCTCATGTAGCTGAAGTATCTAAGGACGTTCCGGTTGACCAGACTGTTGTAAATCCAGAGAATGCTGATGTTGCTACAAAAGGGCAGTGAAGTGAGGTTGTGGTGGATTCGTCGTAACCTAGCCAAGTAAATGTTTTGGTCAGCTCTGAAGAACAACAGCATGAAGACTCTGACACTGAAGGCAAGAGTTCTGCTTCAAACAGTGAAGTTGAAGTTTTTCTCATTCATTTTTTTTAATTACTATTGTAGCTGTATTAGATGTTTAATGATAAGTGAAACTTCACCTTTTGTTGCTGATTTCAAAATAGCTAGCAAAATTTCCTTATCTTAATATTGAACTTCATCTCTTTGGATAAGTGAAACTCATGTTTTTATTATGGATGACGAACTTCCTGTTGCGACACCTCGAGAATTAATCCAGCTCTTCTGAAAAGATACAATGAGTTGTACACTGTTGTTATGAGGGATCGGAGGGACAAAGAGAAGAAGTGTGGCTTTTTAAAAATTGTTTTGTTCAGATGTATTTTCTAATTTCAGTATTTACCCTTTTTTCGTTGTTTTTATTTCTTTATTATCTTATGTTTTAGTTTTTCATAAAAAATTCAGGGACATGATTGCTTTTAAAACTGAGATGGCTAATATTACCATTGCCGAAGTTGGTCAATCTTCTGGGGATAAAGGGATGCTCACTACAGGCCTTGTAGATCTCGGGGTTTCTTTGTTGGTAGATAAGTTTAAGGGATCTCCGATGATGGTTGTCCCGTACCTTATTTGTGTAAGCATGCAGAAATTTTTGTTTTATTTTTTGATTTTCTTTTCTGATTTTGTGTGATGAATTCTTTGCTTGAGCACTATTTCTTTTTAGGTTTTGTTTTGGCAGACAAGTATTTGGCATGGTGGTACTGTAGGCAGGACTGTTAAAATGATGTTCTCTTCAAAAGCCGAGGAGCGTGTTGATACAAAAGATATGGTGAGTAACATTTTTATGTGTTGGAAACCATTTTTTGTGTGTTGGTTTTTATAGTGTTCTGTTTCTTCTTCTTGTAATAGTTTTTTTTTACTTCCAACAGGTCCTGTTTGCAACATTTGATTCGCCAGAGACGAGGGATGACATTGGTCATTATTGTGCAGTTTCCTTAAATTTGAAAGAAAGGCGGTTTGAATTTCTTGACTCGCTCAATAGACCTGGTAGCTCTGATGCGATCAGGATTTTTAGGAGGATGGTTAAAAATATCAAGTGTGCATGGAAAGAAGGTAGCTCAAGTTCTGATGAGCCGCTAAATCTTCCTACACTTGATGGATTTGTGTTGAAACATGTCATTGTCCCACTTCAGCCAAATGGGTATGTTCCTGACAATCCCTCTATATCATACTGCTCAGCTGTTCTTTTTATATTTTTTATGTGAAATTGATGGTTCTTGTTCTTTTATTGCAGGCATGATTGTTGATTCTATATGTTTCAGTTCTTGCAGACTTTGGATTGTTTTCGAGCTGCTCGGTTTGGGGGGGGGGCACATTGGCTACATCAGAAAGGCCATGCTCTATAGTTGGCTCACATCGACAAAGTGTTGCTTTGATTTATCATCACTTTTAATTTTTGCAGATAAAGGTTGTTTTAGTGAATTTCTTTGTTTCCCTTATTTATTTTTTGTCTATTGCTTGCTTCCGCTTCTTAAGGTCTTTTTTTTACTAGTGTGTTTATTGAAATGAATGATTTACAGTGGATGGCTATTTTTTTTTTGAGTAAGTGAGCTACATTTGTTGTAGACAAGTTAGCTGCATTTATTTTCGGGCAAGTGAGCTGCATTGTAATAGACATGTGAGCTGCATTGTTATAGATAAGTGGGCTGCATTGGTCTTTGTAAGTGGGCTGCATCTCTTCTTTAGTGAACTGCATTTTTTATATTATTGAGATGCATTTAATGTTTTCGGTTTTGTTTTTTGTCCGACGTTTTTCCATGTTTTTTCTCCCTGTTTTTAGGTTTTGATGGGGGTCTTCATGGAGGCTGTACATCACTATTTGAGTCCCATGGTTCTGAGGTAGTTATGGAGGATTGTGCCATTGAAATCTCTCCAGATAATTCTGGTTCTTTGGCTGGAGATGGCTTCAACATGGATGTGGCGTCTGTTTCTCGACCTGGCTCTCCGCATGAGGTAGTTGATGTTGTTGTTGATGATTAGGTTACGTCATTGCGATGCATCACTAGGACTAGGAGTGCAGCTACCAATCGTCCTCGCGTAGATGAGGCTGAAGTATTCTCGAACAAGAGGATAGGTGAGAGGACTTTTAAGTTGAGAGGCTCTTTAGAGAAATTGAGGCCTCCGAGGTTCAAATATATTGATGAGGTGAGGATAATAAAGGATCTCGTTCTCAGCAAAGATTTTGTAAGCAAATACAGTGAGTAAGTTTTATGTGTGTGCCCTTCATCCATTTCGTGTGTTTTGTTTTTAACTTTATTTTTTGATCCCATCTATGTATGTTTACTGCAGAAACATGTTCTTGATGGTGAATAATCCCTTTGGTGATATCGAATCAGTCAAAGTTGGCTGTTTCTTTAATACATTTGGCAAATGAGCTTTAATGGACTCGTATCTCATGGATTATGTACAGTGAGTAAGTTTTATGTGTGTGCCCTTCATCCATTTCGTGTGTTTTGTTTTTAACTTTATTTTTTGATCCCATCTATGTATGTTTACTGCAGAAACATGTTCTTGATGGTGAATAATCCCTTTGGTGATATCGAATCAGTCAAAGTTGGCTGTTTCTTTAATACATTTGGCAAATGAGCTTTAATGGACTCGTATCTCATGGATTATGTCATTAAGTACTGGAAGCAAGACGCTGAAATGAGTTTAGTTTATCGTTCTGGTGAATGTGTGCTACTTTCACCTTTATTTATCACGGTATATGTGTCTTCTGTCATGTTTTTTTGTTTGGTGCATTTTTTCTCTTGTACTGAATTATTTTATGTCCATGCGTTCATGCATGTTTCACACTTTTTTCATGTCCTTTTTGTTCTTTTTCTATCCAGTATGTTCTTCAAATAGAAACCGATGTGAAGAAAGACGAGGAAGGACACCCTCTGTTGCCAGTTGTGCATAACCCATTTGTTTTAGAAGATGAAGTTAAGCAGTTCAAGGTTTTGTTGGCGATGAAAACCTATTGGACACAAAACTTGTAAGTCCATATTTTTATTTTCTTCTTTGTTGCATTTCTTTTTATAGTTATTTGAAGCAGGGATCCTAATGCTACGTGTTGAATGAACTTTTGTTTCATTTGTTTTTTGATGTCGCGCTCCAAGGATGGTCATTATTCATCATACACGATGAACCAGCATCGCTAGACCATTGATATCCATGACACCAGGAAGTACATTGGCCATCCTGATTTCACGATAAAGTGGCGCAGGACTGACTACCATTCAGATTGCACTGAAGTGGTATGTCATTTTTTTAGCCAAGTGGAAAGCTTTTTTTGTGTTTCTCCTAATGCATTTTTTAAATTGCACATGCATTGTTAGTACACATAGCACCACACTAGTTAATATAGCGCACTACAACATATGCGACACAGAACTGCATTTTTTGTCCAAACACATCCATTCTATGTAAAAGAGTAATAAAACGAAATAACCTCACATGCATTTAAAAGATGGACCGTCTATAGGTTGAGAAGAACTAGTACTTTTGCTTCGTTTGATAGTTATTAATCTGCGACGTGTGTTTTTTACTTTGTGCTGCCTTTCCACTTTTCGCCAGATGAGGCGGATGACTCAGCTGATGAAGATCATTTATGGTGAAAAGTTGTATAACTCCAGGAATGACCCTGACTGGGTTAAATTGGCAGAGAATCCCTCTTACCCGACTGTGCCAGTGCAGGGAACAAACGAGTGTGGAATCTATGTTCTCAGGTTGACACAGGTGTATGATGGCGTGCGTCTGGTCGAGAGAATTCTCAAATCCGATGTAATGCCTTATGTGTATCTTCTTTTTTGTTACTGTTTTTATTTTCAATTTTTTTCACATTTCGTTCTTACGACAACCTTTTTTTTCAATCACCGATCTGCATTTTTAAGAAAAAATCAGCCTGCTGTTGAAGATTGGAAGGCGGAGTACATTTTCTAGCTGCTGTTCAATCCTTTGAACATGTTGTATTATGAAGACATGCCGCTTGAGCTACGAGATCTGATTGCAACCCTCAGGCTTACTTCCCTGTCACAGTCGCAGTAACAGTCATTTGGCATTTTTTCTGGTTAAAGACATGTGTATGTACAACAGCTAGGGTCATGGCTTGTACTATGTGTTTTCTAAGGTAGATAGTGTGTATGAAAGTGTCACTTTTCCTGCCCTTTCATATGCTTTTTCGCAGCAGCGTATGTGGATGAAACTGTGTGTGTTTTATTTTATATAAATACATAATATATATATATATATATATACATATATATATATATATGTGTGTGTGTGTGTGTGTGTGTGTGTGTGTGTGTGTGTGTGTGTGTGTGTGTGTGAACCCTGTTTTTTTTGTTTTTACGTGTGGTTTTTGCTTTTTTGCACCCGTGTTGTTTTGTTAGGTGTTATGTTTTTTCACCTTTTTTTATTTGTGCAAAATTTTTTTTGCACCATGGCACTGCATTCATGTGTATAACTGAACTGCATCATGGCTAAGTTCTATTTTCAGCAAAACTTTCCTTTTTGTTTAAATCGGCCTCTGGGGGATCGTCACACCCCGTCGCCCTATCTATCTTAGGGGTGTGGCTCTAGGGTTGCGTGCGTTGTTTGGATGGAAAACAGAATAGCCGCACTACGCCTTTCAACCAAGTGTTGGGGAACGTAGTAATTTCAAAAAATTTCCTACGCACACGCAAGATCATGCTGATGGCATAGCAACGAGAGGGGAGAGTGTTGTCTACGTACCCTCGTAGACCGTTAAGCGGAAGCGTTATGACAACGCGGTTGATGTAGTCGTACGTCTTCATGAATCGACCGATCCAAGCACCGAACGTACAGCACCTCCGTGTTCAGCACACGTCCAGCTCGATGACGTCCTCCGGGCTCCAATCCAGCGAAGCGTCGGGGATGAGTTCTGTCAGCACGATGGCGTGGTGACGATGATGATGTTCTACCGGCGCAGGGCTTTGCCTAAACTCCGCGACGATATGATCGAGGTGGATTATGGTGGAGGGGGGCACCGCACACGGCTAAGGAACGATCCGTAGATCAACTGGTGTGTCTATGGGGTGCCCCCTTCCTCCGTATATAAAGGGGGAGAGGAGGAGGGGGCCGGCCAAGGGGGAGGCGCGCCCTAGGAGGGGGAAACCTACTCCAAGTAGGTTTGCCCCCTCCCTTTCTTATTAGGAGTAGGAGAGGGAAGGAAGAGAGGGGAGGGAAGAAGGAAAGGGGGGGCCGGCCCCCCTCCCAATTCGGATTGGGCTTGGGGGCGCGCCCCCTCCTTTTCTCCTTCTCCCTCCCTTCCACTAAGGCCCAATAAGGCCCATATACTTACCGGGGGGGTTCCGGTAACCTCCCGGAACTCCGGTATAGTCCCAATCTCATCCGGAACCTTTCCGGTGTCCAAATATATCCGTCCAATATATCAATCTTTATGTATCGACCATTTCGAGACTCCTCATCATGTCCGTGATCACATCCGGGACTCCGAACAACCTTCGGTACATGAAAACTTATAAACTCATAATAAAACTGTCATCGTAGCGTTAAGCGTGCGGACCCTACGGGTTCGAGAACTATGTAGACATGACCTAGAACTATTCTCGGTCAATAACCAATAGTGGAACCTGGATGTTCATATTGGTTCCTACATATTCTACGAATATCTTTATCGGTCAAACCGCATAACAACATACGTTGTTCCCTTTGTCATCGGTATGTTACTTGCCCGAGATTCGATCGTCGGTATCCAATACCTAGTTCAATCTTGTTACCGGCAAGTCTCTTTACTCGTTCTGTAATACATCATTTCATAACTAACTCATTAGTTACAATGCTTGCAAGGCTTAGGAGTATTACCGAGAGGGCCCAGAGATACCTCTCCGACAATCGGAGTGACAAAACCTAATCTCGAATTATGCCAACTCAACATGTACCTTTGGAGACACATGTAGAGCACCTTTATAATCACCCAGTTACGTTGTGACATTTGGTAGCACAAAAAGTGTTCCTCCGGTAAACAGGAGTTGCATAATCTCATAGTTGCAGGAACTTTGTATAAGTCATGAAGAAAGCAATAGCAACATACTAAACGATCAAGTGCTAAGCTAACGGAATGGGTCAACTCAATCACATCATTCTCCTAATGATGTGATCCCATTAATCAAATGACAACACATGCCTATGGTTAGGAAACATAACCATCTTTGATCAGTGAGCTAGTTCAAGTAGAGGCATACTAGTGACACTATGTTTGTCTATGTATTCACACATGTATCATGTTTCCGGTTAATACAATTCTAGCATGAATAATAAACATTTATCATGATATGAGGAAATAAATAATAACTTTATTATTGCCTCTAGGGCATATTTCCTTCAGTCTCCCACTTGCACTAGAGTCAATAATCTAGATTACATAGTAATGATTCTAACACCCATGGAGTCTTGGTGCTGATCATGTTTTGCTCTTGAGAGAGGCTTAGTCAACGGGTCTGCAACATTCAGGTCCATATGTATCTTGAAAATCTCTATGTATCCCACTTGGACTTGGTCCCGAATGGAATTGAAGCGTCTCTTGATGTGCTTGGTCCTCTTGTGAAATCTAGATTCCTTTGCCAAGGCAATTGCACCACTATTGTCACAGAAGATCTTCATTGGTCCCGATGCACTAGGTATAACACCTAGATCAGAAATGAACTCGTTCATCCAGAGTCCTTCATTTGCTGCTTCCGAAGCAGCTATGTACTCCGCTTCACATGTAGATCCCGCCACAACGCTTTGTTTAGAATTGCACCAACTTACAGCTCCACTGTTTAATAAAAATACGTATCCGGTTTGCGATTTAGAATCGTCCGGATCAGTGTCAAAGCTTGCATCGATGTAACCATTTACGACTAGCTCTTTGTCACCTCCATATACGAGAAACATATCCTTAGTCCTTTTCAGGTATTTTAGGATGTTCTTGACCGCTGTCCAGTGACCCACTCCTGGATTACTTTGGTACCTCCCTGCCAAACTAATAGCAAGGCACACAACAGGTCTGGTACACAACATTGCATACATGATAGAGCCTATGGCTGAAGCATAGGGAACTCCTTTCATTTTCTCTCTATCTTCTGCAGTGGTCGGGCATTGAGTCTGACTCAACTTTATATCTTGTAATACAGGCAAGAACCCTTTCTTCGCCTAATCCATATTGAACCTTTTCAACACTTTATCAAGGTACGTGCTTTGTGAAAGTCCAATCAAGCGTCTTGATCTATCTCTATAGATCTTAATGCCCAATATGTAAGCAGCTTCACCGAGGTCTTTCATTGAAAAACTTTTATTCAAGTATCCTTTTACGCTATCCAGAAATTCTATATCATTTTGAATCAACAATATGTCATCCACATATAATATTAGAAATGCTATAGAGCTCCCACTCACTTTCTTGTAAATACAGGCTTCTCCAAAAGTCTGTATAAAACCATATGCTTTGATCACACTATCAAAGCGTTTATTCCAACTCCGAGAGGCTTGCACCAGACCATAGATTGATCGCTGGAGCTTGCACACTTTGTTAGCTCCTTTAGGATCGACAAAACCTTCTGGTTGCATCATATACAACTCTTCTTCCAGAAATCCATTCAGGAATGCAGTTTTGACATCCATCTGCCAAATTTCATAATCATAAAATGCGGTAATCGCTAACATGGTTCAGACGGACTTAAGCATCGCTACGGGTGAGAAAGTCTCATCGTAGTCAACCCCTTGAACTTGTCGAAAACCTTTTGCAACAAGTCGAGCTTTATAGACAGTTACATTACCATCCGCGTCAGTCTTCTTCTTCTTAAAAATCCATTTATTCTCAATGGCTTGCCGATCATCGGGAAAGTCCACCAAAGTCCATACTTTGTTCTCATACATGGATCCCGTCTCAGATTTCATGGCCTCTAGCCATTTTGCGGAATCTGGGCTCATCATCGCTTCCTCATAGTTCGTGGGTTCATCATGGTCAAGTAACATGACTTCCAGAACAGGATTACTGTACCACCCTGGTGCGGATCTTACTCTGGTAGACCTACGAGGTTCAGTAGACACTTGATCTGAAGTTTCATGATCAATATCATTAGCTTCCTCACTAATTGGTGTATTTGTCACAAGAACTGATTTCTGTGATGAGCTACTTTCCAATAAGGGAGCAGGTACCGTTACCTCATCAAGTTCTACTTTCCTCCCACTCACTTCTTTCGAGAGAAACTCCTTCTCTAGAAAGGATCCATTCTTAGCAACAAATGTCTTGCCTTCGGATCTGTGATAGAAGGTGTACCCAACATTCTCTTTTGGGTATCCTATGAAGACACATTTCTCCGATTTGGGTTCGAGCTTATCTGGTTGAAGTTTCTTCACATAAGCATCGCAGCCCCAAACTTTAAGAAACGACAACTTTGGTTTCTTGCCAAACCACAGTTCATAAGGCGTCGTCTCAACGGATTTGGATGGTGCCCTATTTAATGTGAATGCAGCTGTCTCTAAAGCATAACCCCAAAACGATAGCGGTAAATCAGTAAGAGACATCATAGATCGCACCATATCTAGTAAAGTATGATTACGGCGTTCGGACACACCATTTCTTTGTGGTGTTCCAGGTGGCGTGAGTTGCGAAACTATTCCGCATTGTTTCAAATGTAAGCCAAACTCGTAACTCAAATATTCTCCTCCACGATCAGATCATAGGAACTTTATTTTCTTGTTACGATGATTTTCCACTTCACTCTCAAATTCTTTGAACTTTTCAAATGTTTCAGACTTGTGCTTCATTAAGTAGATATACCCATATCTGCTTAAATCATCTGTGAAGGTGAGAAAATAACGATATCCGCCACGAGCTTCAACATTCATCGGAACACATACATCTGTATGTATGATTTCCAACAAATCTGCTCTCTCCATAGTACCGGAGAACGGTGTTTTAGTCATCTTGCCCATGAGGCACGGTTCGCAAGTACCAAGTGATTCATAATCAAGTGATTCCAAAAGTCCATCAGTATGGAGTTTCTTCATGCGCTTTACACCGATATGACCTAAATGGCAGTGCCACAAATAAGTTGCACTATCATTATCAACTCTGCATCTTTTGGCTTCAACATTATGAATATGTGTATCACTACTATCGAGATTCAATAAAAATAGACCACTCTTCAAGGGTGCATGACCATAAAAGATATTACTCATATAAATAGAACAACCATTATTCTCTGATTTAAATGAATAACCGTCTCGCATCAAACAAGATCCAGATATAATGTTCATGCTCAACGCTGGCACCAAATAACAATTATTCAGGTCTAAAACTAATCCCGAAGGTAGATGTAGAGGTAGCGTGCCGACCGCGATCACATCGACTTTGGAACCGTTTCCCACGCGCATCGTCACCTCGTCCTTGGCCAGTGCTCGCTTATTCCGTAGTCCCTGTTTTGAGTTGCAAATATTAGCAACAGAACCAGTATCAAATACCCAGGTGCTACTACGAGCTCTAGTTAGGTACACATCAATAACATGTATATCACATATACCTCTGTTCACTTTGCCATCCTTCTTATTCGCCAAATACTTGGGGCAGTTCCGCTTCGAGTGACCAGTCTGCTTGCAGTAGAAGCACTCAGTTTCAGGTGTAGGTCTAGACTTGGGTTTCTTCTCTTGAGCAGCAACTTGCTTGCTGTTCTTCTTGAAGTTCCCCTTCTTCTTCCCTTTGCCCTTTTTCTTAAAACTAGTGGTCTTGTTGACCATCAACACTTGCTGCTCCTTCTTGATTTCTACCTCCGCAGCCTTTAGCATTGCGAAGAGCTCGGGAATTGTCTTGTTCATCCCTTGCATATTATAGTTCATCACAAAGCTCTTGTAGCTTGGTGGCAGTGATTGGAGAATTCTGTCAATGACGCTATCATCCGGAAGGTTAACTCCCAGTTGAATCAAGTGATTATTGTACCCAGACATTTTGAGTATATGCTCACTGACAGAACTATTCTCCTCCATCTTGCAGCTGTAGAACTTATTAGAGACTTCATATCTCTCAATCCGGGCATTTGCTTGAAATATTAACTTCAACTCCTGGAACATCTCATATGCTCCATGACGTTCAAAACGTCGTTGAAGACCCGGTTCTAAGCCGTAAAGCATGGCACACTGAACTATAGAGTAGTCATCAGCTTTGCTCTGCCAGACGTTCACAACATCTGGTGTTGCTCCTGCAGCAGGCCTGGCACCCAGCGGTGCTTCCAGGACGTAATTCTTCTGTGCAGCAGTGAGGATAATCCTCAAGTTACGGACCCAGTCCGTGTAATTGCTACCATCATCTTTCAACTTTGCTTTCTCAAGGAAAGCATTAAATTTCAACGGAACAACAGCACGAGCCATCTATCTACAAAAAAACATAGACAAGCAAAATACTATCAGGTACTAAGTTCATGATAAATTTAAGTTCAATTAATCATATTACTTAAGAACTCCCACTTAGACAGACATCTCTCTAGTCATCTAAGTGATCACGTGATCCAAATCAACTAAACCATAACCGATCATCACGTGAGATGGAGTAGTTTTCAATGGTGAACATCTTTATGTTGATCATATCTACTATATGTTTCACACTCGACCTTTCGGTCTCTGTGTTCCGAGGCCATATCTGCATATGCTAGGCTCGTCAAGTTTAACCTGAGTATTCTGCGTGTGCAAAACTGGCTTGCACCCGTTGTAGATGGACGTAGAGCTTATCACACCCGATCATCACGTGGTGTCTGGGCACGGCGAACTTTGGCAACGGTGCATACTCAGGGAGAACACTTCTTGATAATTTTTAGTGAGAGATCATCTTAAAATGCTACCGTCAATCAAAGCAAGATAAGATGCATAAAGGATAAACATCACATGCAATCAATATAAGTGATATGATATGGCCATCATTATCTTGTGCTTGTGATCTCCATCTCCGAAGCACCGTCGTGATCACCATCGTCACCAGCGCGACACCTTGATCTCCATCGTAGCATCATTGTCATTTACGCCATCTATTGCTTCTATGACTATCGCTACCGCTTAGTGATAAAGTAAAGCAATTACAGGGCGTTTGCATTTCGTACAATAAAGCGACAACCATATGGCTCCTGCCAGTTGCCGATAATTTCGGTTACAAAACATGGTCATCTCATACAATAAAATATAGCATCACATCTTGACCATATCACATCACAACATGCCCTGCAAAAACAAGTTAGACGTCCTCTACTTTGTTGTTGCAAGTTTTACGTGGCTGCTACGGGCTGAGCAAGAACCGTTCTTACCTACGCATCAAAACCACAACGATAGTTCGTCAAGTTGGTGCTGTTTTAACCTTCGCAAGGACCGGGCGTAGCCATACTAGGTTCAACTAAAGTTGGAGAAACTAACACCCGCTAGTCACCTGTGTGCAAAGCACGGCGGTAAAACCAGTCTCGCGTAAGCGTCCGCGTAATGTCGGTCCGGGCCGCTTCATCCAACAATACCGCCAAACCAGAGTATGACATGCTGGCAAGCAGTATGACTTGTATCACCCACAACTCACTTGTGTTCTACTCGTGCATATAACATCAACGCATAAAACCTAGGCTCGGATGCCACTGTTGGGGAATGTAGTAATTTCAAAAAATTTCCTACGCACACGCAAGATCATGGTGATGGCATAGCAACGAGAGGGGAGAGTGTTGTCTACGTACCCTCGTAGACCGTTAAGCGGAAGCGTTATGACAACGCGGTTGATGTAGTCGTACGTCTTCACGAATCGACCGATCCAAGCACCGAACGTACGGCACCTCTATGTTCAGCACACGTCCAGCTCGATGACGTCCTCCGGGCTCCAATCCAGCGAAGCGTCGGGGATGAGTTCTGTCAGCACGACGGCGTGGTGACGATGATGATGTTCTACCGGCGCAGGGCTTCGCCTAAACTCCGCGACGATATGACCGAGGTGGATTACGGTGGAGGGGGGCACCGCACACGGCTAAGGAACGATCCTTAGATTAACTTGTGTGTCTATGGGGTGCCCCCTTCCTCCGTATATAAATGGGGAGAGAAGGAGGGGGCCGGCCAAGGGGGAGGCGCGCCCTAGGAGGGGGAAACCTACTCCAAGTAGGTTTGCCCCTCCCTTTCCTATTAGGAGTAGGAGAGGGAAGGAAGAGAGGGGAGGGAAGAAGGAAAGGGGGGGCCGGCCCCCCTCCTAATTCGGATTGGGCTTGGGGGGGGGGGGGCGCTCCCTCCTTTTCTCCTTCTCCCTCCCTTCCACTAAGGCCCAATAAGGCCCATATACTTACCGGGGGGTTCCGGTAACCTCCCGGAACTCCGGTATAGTCCCAATCTCATCCGGAACCTTTCCGGTGTCCAAATATATCCGTCCAATATATCAATCTTTATGTATCGACCATTTCGATACTCCTCGTCATGTCCGTGATCACATCCGGGACTCCGAACAACCTTCGGTACATCAAAACTTATAAACTCATAATAAAACTGTCATCGTAGCGTTAAGCGTGCGGACCCTACGGGTTCAAGAACTATGTAGACATGACCTAGAACTATTCTCGGTCAATAACCAATAGCGGAACCTGGATGTTCATATTGGTTCCTACATATTCTATGAAGATCTTTATCGGTCAAACCGCATAACAACATACGTTGTTCCCTTTGTCATCGGTATGTTACATGCCCGAGATTCGATCGCCGGTATCCAATACCTAGGGCAATCTTGTTACCGGCAAGTCTCTTTACTCATTCCGTAATACATCATTTCATAACTAACTCATTAGTTACAATGCTTGCAAGGCTTAGGTGATGAGTATTACCGAGAGGGCCCAGAGATACCTCTCCGACAATCGGAGTGACAAAACCTAATCTCGAATTATGCCAACTCAACATGTACCTTTGGAGACACCTGTAGAGCACCTTTATAATCACCCAGTTACGTTGTGACGTTTGGTAGCACACAAAGTGTTCCTCCGGTAAATGGGAGTTGCATAATCTCATAGTTGCAGGAACTTTGTATAAGTCATGAAGAAAGCAATAGCAACATACTAAACGATCAAGTGCTAAGCTAACAGAATGGGTCAAGTCAATCACATCATTCTCCTAATGATGTGATCCCAGTAATCAAATGACAACACATGCCTATGGTTAGGAAACATAACCATCTTTCATCAATGAGCTAGTTCAAGTAGAGGCATACTAGTAACACTATGTTTTTCTATGTATTCACACATGTATCATGTTTCCGGTTAATACAATTCTAGCATGAATAATAAACATTTATCATGATATGAGGAAATAAATAATAACTTTATTATTGCCTCTAGGGCATATTTCCTTCAGTCTCCCACTTGCACTAGAGTCAATAATCTAGATTACATAGTAATGATTTTAACACCCATGGAGTCTTGGTGCTGATCATGTTTTGCTCGTGAGAGAGGCTTAATCAACGGGTCTGCAACATTCAGATCCATATGTATCTTGCAAATCTCTATGTCTCCCATTTGGACTTGGTCCCGAATGGAATTGAAGCGTCTCTTGATGTGCTTGGTCCTCTTGTGAAATCTGGATTCCTTTGCCAAGGCAATTGCACCAGTATTGTCACAGAAGATCTTCATTGGTCCCGATGCACTAGGTATAACACCTAGATGGGAAATGAACTCCTTCATCCAGACTCCTTCATTTGCTGCTTCCGAAGCAGCTATGTACTCCGCTTCACATGTAGATCCCGCCACGACACTTTGTTTAGAACTGCACCAACTTACTGCTTCCGATCGCCGAATAGTTATGATGAGCATGGCTTGGACCTGCCGTGAGATGATGCTCGGTGTATCACCCCGGCAGAAGCCCCGGATCTAAATCCGGGACAGGTTGCGTTGCCTAAGGACGGAGGGCTGGTCCCTGTCACGTAGGCCATGCCCTCGTTGGCGATGGAGCCGAACACAGGTCTCACCTCTGAGGGAACCTGTGTCTCCGGACCCCCGGATCCATATCCGGATGTAGGTTCCAGTCCGCGCGTCCCCGAGCCCGCCGATCCTGATTGGGCTTCGGTGATGGAGTTCACCGCGGCGGACATCTTTCAGCATTCACCCTTTGCGACATACAAAACTCTTTTAAAACCCTCTCTTTGACAGAGAATTTCGGGCCGAACTATGTCCGGCTCGAGTGGGAAGCAGGCGACGAAGAAATTCGTTACCCACCCTCCACCCACTTGATAGCCACGGTTGATGATTTAACCGACGTGCTGGACTTCGACTTCGAAGGCATCGACGGTATGGACGACGATGCAGGAGAAGACTCAGAATCTATGGGGTACCGGATTCCCGCTTCGTCACACGACATATACATGGTGGATATGCCCAAGGAAGGTGACGGTGACAATCCGGAAGATAATACCCTTGGGCAAAAACCAAACTGACGGTGCAGACGCCGTTCCAAATCCGGCAACAGTAACAATATCAGCAAGAGCGCCAGAAGAATGGATACTCCGGTCAGCCCTGAAGGCAATAATGACCAAATAGAACCAGCGATGGAGCAGGATGAACCAGGTCACACCGAACATAGTCCGGAGCATATGCCCGAAGAAAACGATCCAGTGGGACGAGTTCTTCAAACCGGCCCAAGACAAGAAGGCAGTCTGGACAACGACGCATTCATCATTCCGGAAGAATGCGTGGAACGAGAGAACCTCCACAGAAAGCTTCTGGCCACAGCAAGAAGTCTGAAGAAGCAGAAGCAACGGCTTAAAGCCGCACAAGAAACGCTCAATCGCAGATGGAACAAAGTGTTAGACACTGAAGAAAGATATGGCGATGATCGCCATACAAAGTGCTACGCAAAACGCAAGTGTCAGAATTCGACGATGAGGCCGTTCCACCGAAGAATAACACGACTAGGAGACCAGGAGTACCACTTCATAACCGCAATAAATCAACTACCGAAGACTCCCACGATCTACGTGAGCACCTGGAAAAGAAAGTTGGCGCAGCTAGGTCCATCTACGGATCTAAAGGACACACCCCGGCGGGGGACTGTGGTCGTCAAAACAATTACGACAACCAAACACCAGTTCGGAATAAACACCGAACACAACAACAGCCGACGGCATGCCACATCGCGTCTAGATACAGAGGGGCCGCTCACCCCCTGTGCTTTACTGAAGAAGTACTGGACCATGAATTCCCACAAGGCTTTAAACCTGTAAACATAGAGGCATACGATAGAATGACAGACCCAGCCGTCTGGATCGAGGACTTTATCCTCCACATACACATGGCTCGTGGGGATGACCTCCACGCCATCAAATACCTTCCCCTCAAACTGAAGGGACCAGCTCGGCACTGGCTGAAAAGCCTCCCCGAAAATTCAATTGGGAGCTGGGAGGAACTAGAGGACGCTTTCAGGGCCAATTTTCAAGGGACTTATGTCCGGCCTCCGGATGCTGACGATTTAAGTCACATAATCCAACAACCCGGAGAGTCCGCCTGCAAGCTTTGGAACAGATTCCTCACTAAGAAGAATCAAATCGTTGACTATCTGGATGTCGAAGCCTTAGCGGCATTCAAACATAGTATCCGTGACGACTGGCTTGCCAGACACCTCGGCCAAGAAAGGCCAAGGACAATGGCAGCCCTAACAAGCCTTATGACCCGCTTTTGCGCGGGATAAGATAGTTGGCTCGCCCGCAAAGGCACCAGCGACCCCAGCACATCCAAAATAAGGGATGGCAACGGGAAGCCACGGCGTAATAAAAATAAACGCCAAAACAAGGAAGAGGGCCCGGATAACACAACGGTTAATGCCGGATTCAGGGGCTCTCAACCTCATCAGCAAAATAAGCCATCTAAAGGTAGTAAAGAGGGACCGTCCGGACTAAATACAGTCCTAGACAGATTGTGCCAACTCCATGGCACCCCTGACAAACCTGCAAACCACTCGCACAGAGAGTGCTGGGTCTTCAAGCAGGCTGGCAAATTGAATGCCGAACACAAGGGAAGGAAAACACCAAGTGAGGATGAGGATGAACCTCGCCAGCCGAACACTGGGGGACAGAAAAAATTCCCGCCAAAGGTTAAAACAGTGAACATGATCCACGTGACTCGCACATCCTTGGGAAGGCACAAACGCGCCCATAAAGACGCACGTGATATAGAGCCCATCGTACCCACACCTAACTACCGGATGTCCTGTTCGATCACCTTCGATCGCCTGGACGGCCGAACTAGTATTCGGCGCGAAGGATCAAATGCCTTGGTGCTTGACCCAATATTCGACGGATACCATCTCACTCATGTCCTCATGGACGATGGCAGCAGTCTCAATTTAATATATGAGGACACTGTCCGCAGGATGGGGATAGACTCATCCAGAATCAGCAAGATTCACACCACCTTTGAAGGGGTGATACCAGGCGTTGAAGCCTACAGCAGGGGCTCCGTCATGCTGGAGGTAACATTCGGCTCTCCAGGCAACTCCAGAAGCGAAGAACTAGCCTTCATCATCACACCTTTCCAAAGCAGCTATCAAGCATTGCTTGGAAGAACGGCCTTCGCCCGCTTCAACGCATTGCCGCACTATGGCTACCTTACACTTAAAATGCCCGGTCCACGTGGCGTCATCACTGTTAGCGGAATAACAGAGCGCTCTTGGTGCACAGAGGAATATGCGACAGCCCTAGCGGCCGGACTATAAGCGGCCTCTAACAAAAATACAGCGGGTCGTTAAGACCACGGACACGGTTAGGCGAGTCCGGCAGCCCACATTAAACCAGGGCACCGTATATGTAATCCTATAGTGGATACCAGGGGCAAATAATAAAAGCCCCATTCTTGGCTCAACCTTACGGGCAGGCCAGCATCTCACATTTTTATTATCCATCGCATACTTACGTTGCACTCTTCCATGAGTTTCCCTTTTTAGCAGACAACGTTTGCGCGATACCCTTCCAGGATGCGGCACAACGGAGACAAAGGTGCAGACGTGCAGTAGGGCCCCGTTCAATAGGTTTCTTTTTAGATTAAGCCCCTGTGTAAACCTTTTCTATTGTCTCTTGTTGTTCAACCATCCCATGGGTTCCATACCTATAGAGGATACTGCCGTTTTTGGCATTTCGCCAGGACAGATTAACGCCCGTACCTGGAAACACAGGGTTTATTATAAATGGGCATTCTTGAGATCATCATCTATTATAAAGTCCGAATACCTTAGGGAGTGTTCGGCGTCACGAGTTTGGCTTTATATGCATCAGTGCTACCTCTTGAGCACTGTGTTGGATTTCCCCGAAGAGGAGAGGATGATGCAGTAAAGTAGCGTAAGTATTTCCCTCAGTTTTTGAGAACCAAGGTATCAATCCAGTAGGAGACCACGCACAAGTCCCTCGTACCTACACAAAATGATAGCAACTCGCAACCAACGCTTAGGGGTTGTCAATCCCTTCACGGTCACTTACGAGAGTTAATCTGAAAGAGATAATATTTTTGGTATTTTTGATAGATAGATGCAAAGTAAAAGTAAAGGCAAAGTAAAAACAAAGCAAGTAAATAAAGTGATATAGATTGATATGATGAGAATAGATCCGGGGGCCATAGGTTTCACTAGTGGCTTCTCTCAAGAGCATAAGTATTCTACGGTGGGTGAACAAATTACTGTTGACCAATTGACAGAACTGAGCATAGTTATGAGTATATCTAGGCAATGATCATGTATATAGGCATCACGTCCAAAACAAGTAGATCGAAACGATTTTGCATCTACTACTATTACTCCACTCATCGACCGCTATCCAGCATGCATCTAGAGTATTAAGTAAAAACAGAGTAACGCCGTAAGCAAGATGACATGATGTAGAGGGATAAATTCATGCAATATGATAAAAACCCCATCTTGTTATCCTCGATGGCAACAATACAATACGTGCCTTGCAACTCTTTCTGTCACTGAGTAAGGACACCGCAAGATTGAACCCAAAGCTAAGCACTTCTCCCATTGCAAGAACTACCAATCTAGTTGGCCAAACCAAAAAGATAATTCGAAGAGACTTGCAAAGATAACTCAATCATACATAAAAGAATTCAGAGAAGAATCAAATATTTTCCATAGATAATACTGGATCATAAACCCACAATTCATCGGTCTCAACAAACACACCGCAAAAACAAGATTACATTGAATAGATCTGCACGAGAGAGGGGGAGAACATTGTATTGAGATCCAAAAAGAGAGAAGAAGCCATCTAGCTACTAGCTATGGACCCGAAGGTCTAAAGTAAACTACTCACACTTCATCGGAGGGGCTATGGTGATGATGTAGAAGCCCTCCGTGGTGGATGCCCCCTCCGGCGGAGCTCCGGAACAGGCCCCAAGATGGGATCTCGTGGATACAGAAGGTTGCGGCGGTGGAATTAGGTTTTTGGCTCCTCTTCTGATCGTTCGGGGATACGTAGGTATATATAGGAGGAAGGAGTACGTCGGTGGAGCTCCGAGGGGCCCACGAGGTAGGGGGCGCGCCCAGGGGGGTGCCCTCCACCCTCGTGACCTCCTTGGGGACTTCTTGGAGTAGGGTCCAAGTCTCCTGGATCATGTTCGGTTGGAAAATCACGATCCCGAAGGTTTCATTCCGTTTGGACTCCGTTTGATATTCTGTTTCTTCGAAATACTGAAAAAGGCAAAAAACAGCAATTCTGGGCTGGGCCTCCGGTTAATAGGTTAGTCCCAAAAGTAATATAAAAGTGGAAAATAAAGCCCAATATAGTCCAAAACAGTAGATAAAGTAGCATGGAGCAATCAAAAATTATAGATACGTTGGAGACGTATCAGGCATACCCAAGCTTAATTCCTGCTCGTCCTCGAGTAGGTAAATGATAAAAAAGAATTTTTGATGCGGAGTGATACTTTGGCATAATATCAATGTAAATCTTCTTAATTGTGATATGAATATTCAGATCCGAAAGATTCAAGAAAAAAGTTCATATTGACACAAAAATAATAATACTTCAAGCATACTAATCAAAGCAATCATGTCTTCTCAAAATAACATGGCCAAAGAAAATTATCCCTACAAAATCATATAGTCTGGCTATGCTCCATCTTCCCCACACAAAATATTTAAATCATGCACAACCCCGATGACAAGCCAAGCAATTGTTACATACTTTAACATTTTCAAAACTTTTTCAATCTTCACGCAATACATGAGTGTGAGCCATGGATATAACACTTATAGGTGGAATAGAAGGGTGGTTGTGGAGAAGACAAAAAGAGGGAAGATAGTCTCACATCAACTAGGCGTATCAACGGGCTATGGAGATGCCCATCAATAGATATCAATGTGAGTGAGTAGGGATTGCCATGCAACAGATGCAGTAGAGCTATAAGTATATGAAAGCTCTACAAAAGAAACTAAGTGGGTGTGCATCCAACTTGCTTGCTCACGAAGACCTAGGGCATTTTGAGGAAGCCCATCATTGGAATATACAATCCAAGTTCTATAATGAAAAATTCCCACTAGTATATGAAAGTGACAAAATGAGAGACTCTATATCATGAAGATCTTGGTGCTACTTTGAAGCACAAGTGTGGTAAAAGGATAGTAGCATTGCCCCTTCTCTCTTTTTCTCTCATTTTATTTATTTGGGCCTTTCTTTTTTTTGGCCTCTTTTTTTTTATTTTTTCGTTCGGAGTCTCATCCCGACTTGTGGGGGAATCATAGTCTCCATCATCCTTTCCTCACTTGGGACAATGCTCTAATAATGATGATCATCACACTTTTATTTTTCTTACAACTCAACAATTACAACTCGATACTTAGAACAAAGTATGACTCTATATGAATGTCTCCGGCAGTATACCGGGATATGCAATGAATCATGAGTGACATGTATGAAAGAATTATGAACGGTGGCTTTGCCACAAATACAATGTCAACTACATGATCATGCTAGCAATATGACAATGATGGAGCGTGTCATAATAAACGGAACGGTGGAAAGTTGCATGGCAATATATCTCGGAATGGCTATGGAAATGCCATTATAGGTAGGTATGGTGGCTGTTTTGAGGAAGGTATATGGTGGGTGTGTGATACTGGCAAAAAGTGCGCGGTATTAGAGAGGCTAGCAAAGGTGGAAGGATGAGAAAGGTGCGTTTAATCCATGGACTCAACATTAGTCATAAAGAACTCATATACTTGTTGCAAAAAGCTAGAAGTTATCAAAGCAAAGTATTACGTGCATGCTCCTAGGGGGGTAGATTGGTAGAAAAAGACCATCGCTCGTCCCCGACCGCCACTCATAAGCAAGACAATCGATAAATAAATCATGCTCCGAGTTCATCACATAACGGTTCACCATACGTGCATGCTACGGGAATCACAAACTTCAACACAATAATTATTTGAATTCATAACTACTCAACTAGCATGACTCTAATATTACCATCTTCATATCTCAAAACAATTATCAAGCATCAAACTTATCTTTAGTATTCAACGCACTCAAAAGAAAGTTTCACATATCTTGAACACCAAGTATATTAACATTAAGAGAATTACCATGCTATTAACGACTCTCAAAATAATCTAAGTGAAGCATGAGAGATCAATAGTTTCTTTAAAACAAATCCACCACCGTGCTCTAAAAGATATAAGTGAAGCACTAGAGCAAAAATTATCACGCTCAAAAGATATAAGTGAAGCACTATGAGCAAAACTATCAAGCTCAAAAGATATAAGTGAAGCACATAGAGTATTCTAACAAATTCCAATTCATGTATGGCTCTCTCAAAAGATGTGTACAGCAAGGATGATTGTGGTAGACTAACAAGCAAATACACAAATAATACAAGACGCTCCAAGCAAAACACATATCATGTTGGTGAATAAAAATATAGCTCCAAGTAAATTACCGATGGAAGTGGACGAAAGAGGGGATGCCTTCCGGGGCATCCCCAAGCTTTGACTTTTTGGTGTCCTTGGATTATCTTGGGGGTGCCATGGGAATCCCCAAGATTAGGCTCTTGCCACTCCTTGTTCCATAATCCATCAAAAGAATTCACCCAAAACTTGAAAACTTCACAACACGAAACTCAACAGAAATCTCGTGAGCTCCGTTAGAGAAAGAAAACAAAAGACTACTTCAAGGTACTGTAATGAACTCATTCTTTATTTATATTGGTGTTAAACCTACTGTATTCCAACTTCTCTATGGTTTATAAACTAATTTACTAGCCATAGATTCATCAAAATAAGCAAACAACATACGAAAAACAGAATCTGTCAAAAACAAAACAGTCTGTAGCAATCTGTAACTAATGCAAAGTTCTGGAACTCTAAAAATTCTACCAAAATAGAAAGTCCTGGGAAATTTGTTTATTGATCAGCAACAAAAAGAATCAATGGAAAAGAACGTTCCTGTGATTTATCATAACTAAATTCGCGCGCGCAAAGTTTCTGTTTTTCAGCAGAATCAAATCAACTATCATCGTAGGTTATCCTATAGGTTCTACTTGGCACAAACACTAATTGAAACATAAAACCACATCCAAACAGAAGGTAGATGGATTATTTATTCCTAAACAGAAGCAAAAACAAAAAACACAAAATAAAATTGGGCTGCCTCCCAACAAGCGCTATCGTTTAACGCCCTTAGCTAGGCATAAAAGCAAGGATAGATCTAGGTATTGCCATCTTTGGTAGGCAATCCATAAGTGGCTCTCATGATAGATTCATATGGTAATTTTATTTTCTTTCTAGGGAAGTGTTCCATACCCTTCTTTAAGGGAAATTGGAATCTAATATTCCCTTCCTTCATATCAATAATTGCACCAATCGTTCTAAGGAAAGGATTACCAAGAATAATAGGACATGAAGGATTGCAATCTATATCAAGTACGATAAAATCTACGGGCACATAATTCCTATTTGCAACAATAAGAACATCATTAATTCTTTCCATAGGCTTTTTAATAGTGGAATCCACAAGATGCAAGTTTAGAGAGCAATCATCAAAATCACGGAAATCTAGCAAATCACATAAAGTTTTGGGGATAGTAGAGACACTAGCACCCAAATCACACAAAGCAAGAAACTCAAAATCTTTAATTTTAATTTTAATAGTAGGTTCCCACTCATCATAGAGTTTTCTAGGGATAGAAACTTTCAACTTAAGTTTTCCTTCATAAGATTGCATCAAAGCATCAACAATATGTTCGGTAAAGGCCTTATTTTGACTATAAGCATGAGGAGATTCTAGCACGGATTGCAACAAGGAAATACAACCAATCAAAGAGCAATTTTCATAATTAAATTCCTTGAGATCCAAAATAGTGGGTTTAGCAACATCATGGTTTTTATTTATTTCAATCCCACTTTCATCAATTTCATCATCAAGATCTAGGAACTCAGAATTCTTAGAACTCCTTCTAGGTAAAGGAAGATCATATTCAGATTCATCAAGATTCATATTGCAAAACAAATATTTAATGGGGGACACATCAATAACTTTTAGATCTTCATCTTGATTTTCATAGGGATTGGAAGAACACGCTTTAATAAAGGCATCTTTGGAAGCACGCATCCTAGCGGTTCTTTCCTTGCAGTCATCAATGGAAATTCTCATGGCTTTGAGAGACTCATTGATATCATGCTTAGGAGGAATAGATCTAAGCTTTAAAGAATCAATTTCAAGAGAAACTCTATCAACGTTCCTAGCCAAATCATCAACTTTAAGCAATTTCTCTTCAAGCAAAGCATTAAAATTCTTTTGTGAATTCATAAACTCTTTAACACTACTCTCAAACTCAGAGGGCATCTTATTAAAATTTCCATAAGAGTTGTTGTAGGAATTTCCATAATTATTAGAAGGATTACTAGGATAAGGCCTAGGATTCAAATTCCCTCTATACGCGTTGTTTCCAAAACTATTCCTACCAACAAAATTCACATCCATAGATTCATTATTATTCTCAAGCAAGGTAGACAAAGGCATATCATTGGGATCAAGAGGAGTATTTTTTAGGAGCAAACATCTTCATCAGTTCATCTTCTATAGCATGCACTTTTTTACTAGAAGATCTTTCGGTGTGCCATTGAGAATAATTAGCCATAATATTATCAATCAATTTGGTAGCATCCCCTAACTTAATTTCCATAAACGTGCCTCCCGCGGCCGAATCTAAAAGATTTCTAGAAGCAAAATTCAATCCGGCATAAAAATTTTGTATGATCATCCATAAATTCAAACCATGAGTAGGGCAATTGCGAAGCATTAATTTCATTCTTTCCCAAGATTGGGAAACATGCTCATGATCAAGTTGTTTAAAATTCATGATATCGTTCTTAAGAGTGATGATCTTAGCGGGAGGAAAATACTTAGAGATAAAAGCATCTTTGCACTTATTCCAAGAATCAATACTATTTTTAGGCAAAGACAAAAACCAAAATTTAGCACGATCTCTAAGTGAAAACGGAAATAACTTCAATTTGACAATACTGTTATCCGTATCTTTCTTCTTTTGCATATCACACAAATCAACAAAACTGTTTAGATGAGTAGCGGCATCTTCACTAGGAAGGCCGGCGAATTGATCTTTCATAACAAGATTCAACAAAGCGGTATTGATTTCACAAGACTCATCATTATTAAGAGGAGCAATCGGAGTACTAAGGAAATCATTATTATTGGTATTCGAGAAATCACACAATTTGGTATTATCTTGTGCCATGGCAACAAGTAATCCAACACACAAGCAAACAGGAAGGCAACGAGAAAAAGCAAATGGGAAAGAGAGGAGGAGATTGGGAAAGAGAGGGCAAATAAAGCAGCAAGGGTGAAGTGGGGGAGAGGAAAACGAGAGGCAAATGGCAAATAATGTAATGCGAGAGATAGGGATTGCGATGGGTACTTGGTATGGTTGACTTGCTTGCGTGAGCCTCCCCGGCAACGGCGCCAGAAATTCTTCTTGCTACCTCTTGAGCACTGCGTTGGATTTCCCCGAAGAGGAGAGGATGATGCAGTAAAGTAGCGTAAGTATTTCCCTCAGTTTTTGAGAACCAAGGTATCAATCCCGTAGCAAAGAGGAGAGGATGATGCAGTAAAGTAGCGTACCTACACAAAACAATAGCAACTCGCAACCAACGCTTAGGGGTTGACAATCCCTTCACTGCCACTTACGAGAGTGAGATCTGATAGAGATAATATTTTTGGTATTTTTGATAGATAGATGCAAAGTAAAAGTAAAGGCAAAGTAAAAACAAAGCAAGTCAATAAAGTGATATAGATTGATATGATGAGAATAGACCCGGGGGCCATAGGTTTCACTAGTGGCTTCTCTCAAGAGCATAAGTATTCTACGGTGGGTGAACAAATTACTGTTGACCAATTGACAGAATTGAGCATAATTATGAGTATATCTAGGCAATGATCATGTATATAGGCATCACGTCCAAAACAAGTATATCGAAACGATTCTGCATCTACTACTATTACTCCACTCATCGATCTCTATCCAGCATGCATCTAGAGTATTAAGTAAAAACAGAGTAATGCCGTAAGCAAGATGACATGATGTAGAGGGATAAATTCATGCAATATGATAAAAACCCCATCTTGTTATCCTCGATGGCAACAATACAATACGTGCCTTGCAACTCTTTCTGTCACTGAGTAAGGACACCGCAAGATTGAACCCAAAGCTAAGCACTTCTCCCATTGCAAGAACTACCAATCTAGTTGGCCAAACCAAAAAGATAATTCGAAGAGACTTGCAAAGATAACTCAATCATACATAAAAGAATTCAGAGAAGAATCAAATATTTTCCATAGATAATACTGGATCATAAACCCACAATTCATCGGTCTCAACAAACACACTGCAAAAAAGAAGATTACATCGAATACATCTCCACGAGAGAGGGGGAGAACATTGTATTGAGATCCAAAAAGAGAGAGAAGCCATCTAGATACTAGCTATGGACCCGAAGGTCTAAAGTAAACTAGTCACACTTCATCGGAGGGGCTATGGTGATGATGTAGAAGCCCTCCGTGGTGGATGCCCCCTCTGGCGGGGCTCCGGAACAGGCCCCAAGATGGGATCTCGTGGATACAGAAGGTTGCGGTGGTGGAATTAGGTTTTTGGCTCCTCTTCTGATCGTTCGGGGATACGTAGGTATATATAGGAGGAAGGAGTACGTCGGTGGAGCTCCGAGGGGCCCACGAGGTAGGGGGGCCCGCCCAGGGGGGGCGCCCTCCACCCTCGTGACCTCCTCGGAGACTTCTTGGAGTAGGGTCCAAGTCTCTTGGATCACGTTCGGTTGGAAAATCACGATCCCGAAGGTTTCATTCCGTTTGGACTCCGTTTGATATTCTGTTTCTTTGAAATACTGAAAAAGGCAAAAACATCAATTCTGGGCTGGGCCTCCGGTTAATAGGTTAGTCCCAAAAGTAATATAAAAGTGGAAAATAAAGCCCAATATAGTCCAAAACAGTAGATAAAGTAGCATGGAGCAATCAAAAATTATAGATACGTTGGAGACGTATCAATCAGCTCTGAATCATGTCTTTGGTCAAATGTTGGGTTTGCCTGGCTCCTGGGTTTGCCGCCTTATGTTCTGTCATTATCGGCTAAGGTGGCCAAAGGAGAACTACTGCGATTGTGCCCTGGTTATTCCGGATGAGCACCTCAGTAGAAAAGCCGAAAACTGACTGTCATGATACAGCGAGAGACTGGTCAACCACTCGACGACTCATCGGAATCTTTAGGATTCCTTCGCATTAACGAAGGGCCATTTCCCGGCCAGGTACATACGCGCCCGTATTCGGATGCACGCGAAGGTACCAGGGGCTACATAGTAGCCCCACTTTAGAATCCCGCGGCTAAGCGAAAGTGTTACCACTATATAGTCCAGTTGCCTCGTTCGTCGTGCGATCATCTCCTTAATGGACCAAGACGTTGGATCAAGAGTGATTAAGCATATTTTTTCGCGAACACCCCCGTATTGTATGCGTGGGGGCTGAAGCGAATGACTTCTAACTTTTGGATTGCATATTTATATATACATATATATAAACGGCCACACAGGGGAATTAATCATATTCTCAGGCAAATAGTATAAATCTAGCCTTATATTAAAAATAAGCATTGTTTTTACAACGATTCCGTTCACTCGAATAGGAGATTCTTCGGGCACTGCGCCTCTATGAGGCGGGCACCCTCTGTGACCTGCGCCCAGTAGTGCCCAGTTGGATATTGGCCCCCCACCGGATCCTGAGACGCTATCATAGTGGCATCCATATCCGTCCAATACGCTTTAACGCGGGCAAGGGCCATCCGCGCACCCTCTATACATGCCGACCTCCTCATGGCATCGATCCGAGGTATGGCCCCAAGGAACTATTGCACCAAACCAAAGTAACTGTCTGGCTTAGGCCCCTTCGGCCAAAGATGGTCTATTACAGACCGCATTGCAAGGCCGGACAGCCTATGAAGCTCCGCTACAGCAGCCATCTTATCACTTAACGACAGCGGGCGAGTGGGAGCATTGAACTGCGAGCAGAAAAGCTTCTCCACCTCCTTCTCACCCTGATCTTTGAAGAACTCCACAACATTAGCCGTACTCTTTGCCAGGTCCGCATATGCATTCGGCGAACTCCAGCGTCCATCCAGGGAAGCCTACTTCGGATTGAATAACTTCGTCCGCAGCAAATAGGAGCCTCCAGCCACGGTTTTATCGGCCTGTTGAAGCTCCTCCCGCGCACCCCTGAGCTCGGTCCGTATTTCCTTGGTGGCATTAAGTGCCTTGCTCAGGTCAGCCGATTTATCCTCATGCTCCTTTTTCGGGAGCTCATAACGGTCAGTGGCATTTTTTAACTCGATAGCCATTTCGGCTATCTTTTCCTTGCTTCGACGATGAGCAGCCTGTTCGGCTCCCAATTCCTCGGCCGCCTTTAGGGAAGCCGCATTGCTCACCCGAGCTTGTTACTTGGCTAGAGCAAGTTCCGCCCTCAGGGCCTCCACGGTAGCAACACCATCTGTAGTCCGAACAAATTATATTAATATGTGCCACCTTAATATTTTCCTATGCAATGGGAGACAGGGCACATACCTTGTGATGTATCCAGCCACTCATTCATTAGAGTAATATCGGCATCAATCGACCCAATTTTCCTCAATAGTTCGGCAACTTCAACGGACGGGCCGGCAGCCGGACCAACAGGTGCTTGCACACATTTCCACATAAATCTTTGGTTTATGATTCCCCGTTTTCCGCCTAGGGCGGGCAACCAGAGTCTCAGGGGCTACTATCTATATGGTGTATTCCTCATTACATAACTCAAAGCCTCTGAGAAGGCTTGTAAATGCTTCATTCAAACCGCTTGTAGCGGATGAAATCTTCTTGAGCACCGCACTCATTAATGAGCGGTGCTCCTCAGAGAGCACAACTCACTCCAGTAAGCTCGTCAGTACGTCCGGACTCAGGGCGGCTGACGTATTGGCCTCCGGTCTTGGTGGATCCGGGCTCCTCCATGACGACACCTCGGTGTTGCCCGCGTCAAGAATCGGAGAGGCGGGTGGGTCTCGCTCTCCATCATCTCCGGAGGAAGGTCCCTCGAAGACGATCCCTGTTGAAAAGAGCTGCCAGCCGGATTGCAAAAAGTTGAATCCTGGTCATTGATCCAGGAGAAATACAGTACCTTTAAGTTAATGATTCAATTACGACTCGTTGGAGGGCTGGCCCATTGGTGGGTGTAACGCGGTGAGGATGCCCGTCGCGGCAGAGCTCCTTGGTGACACCTTCTTCCTTGGTTTAGGTGTCTTTGTCTCCAGGTCTTCAGAGGCGGCCCTCTTTTTCCCGCGCGGGGAGGAGGCCTTAACCTCTCCTCCCCGACTATCCTCCTTGGGGGAGGTAGCAACTCCCCCGGTTCGGATGCGTAGCATGTGGGGTTCGGATCCTTCATCCCTCCCCTCGCCTTTCCCCGAGGGCATCCTGCTGAGTACCCGGTCGAGCATCTTGGCCATGGTAGGGGCGGGCGAGCCTTCGGGAAGTGGTATCGGACACCTGATTCTCTCCGCCTTGCTGAACCATTCCTTTACACGGATGATTGTCAGAGCAAACAGTCATGATAAATACAAAATAGGGTGTCCGGTATCAAGGCTATTTACTTGGGTATCTAGGCGATTACAGCTTAGGCCCGCATCCTCGGTGGTGTCCGGACACATTACTTTCCGTCCGAAGAATAATTTGCACATCTCTTCGAGCTTCAAGCCGAAGAAGTGCTTGATAGTCCGCGGACCCTCTGGATTGAACTCCCACATCCGGAGAGGCCGGCGTTGGCACGGCAACATCCGCCGGATTAACATCACTTGCATTATGTTGACGAGGTTAATGTCCCTCTCAAGAAGCTCCCGGATGCGATTCTGCAGTACTGGTACATCACCAGCGGGCCCCCAATTCCGTCCTATGTCTGTCCAAGATGCCAAATGTGGCGGAGGGCCCGAGCGAAACTCGGGGGAGCCACCCACTTTGTGCCGCTGGGAGCCGTGACGTAAAACCACCTCCGCTGCCATACATCGGATACTTCTGGGAAAGAACCCTATGGCCACGGGGCGTCAGTGTTTCTGCTTATTACGACACCTCCGCACTCCACATGTCGCCCCTCGATCATCTTTGGCTTCACATTGAAGGTCTTGAGCGATAAGCCGAAGTGTGGCGTGACATGGAGAAAAGCCTCGCACACGATAATGAACGACGAGATGTGGAGGATAGCATATGGAGCCAGATCATGAAAATCCAGCCCATAATAGAACATGAGCCCCCTCACGAAAGGATGGAGGGTGAAACCCAAACCACGGAGGAAGTGTGGGACGAAAACGACACACTCATTGGGCTCCGGCATAGGGATGACCTGCCCTGGAACAGGAAGCCTGTGCTGGATATCGGCGGTCAGGTATCCGACCTCCCTAAGCTTTGCAATGTCCTTCTCTTCAATTGAGGAGGCCACCCACCGGCCTTGAGGGTCATTGTCGGTGTCAAAACTGGCGGATCTCGGGTAGGGGGTCCCGAACTGTGCGTCCAGGCGGATGGTAATAGGAGACAAGGGACATGATGTTTTTACCCAGGTTCGGGCCCTCTCGATGGAGGTAAAACCCTACTCTTGCTTGATTGATATTGATGATATGGGTAGTACAAGAGTAGATCTACCACAAGATCAAGGACTAAAACCCTAGAAGCTAAACCCTAGAAGCTAGCCTATGGTATGATTGTTGTTCGTCCTATGGACTAAAACCCTCTAGTTTATATAGACACTGGAGAGAGCTAGGGTTACACAGAGTCGGTTATAATGGTAGGAGATCTACATATCCGTATTGCCAAGCTTGCCTTCCACGCCAAGGAATGTCCCCTCCGGACACGGGACGAAGTCTTCAATCTTGTATCTTCATAGTTTTGGAGTCCGGCCAATGATGATAGTTCGGCTATCCGGACACCCCCTAGTCCAGGACTCCCTCAGTAGCCCCTGAACCAGGCTTCAATGACGACGAGTCCGGCGCGCATATTGTCTTCGGCATTGCAAGGCGGGTTCCTCCTCCGAATAATTCATAGAAGATCGTGAACACCAGGATAGTGTCCGGCTCTGCAAAATAAATTCCACATACCACCGTAGAGAGAATAATATTTACACAAGTTCAATCTGCTGACATATTTCGTGGTGTGATGCCACACCATGGCCAAGCCTTTATTCGAATCGTTTTTATTATTCCACCTCAGCACATTTAGCGAAGCGGTTCCCTTGGCACGTCTTATCGTGGCAGAGATCGTGTCCCCTTATTCCGGGATTCTCATCAATACAGACGTGGGTAACCCAACCGCGCCCGTTGCCCCGCCCCCTCCATCGAAGGTGAGTTCCAAATGGTCACGGGGACGGCTCTTGGTATTCTCCCCCTTTATAATGAGACCAAGGCCTGTCCCTCTCCTTTGATCCTCAATTGAATCTGCCCCTCGCCCCGAGTTTCAACACCCAAGGCTCCAGATTCAGGCACTTCAGACCTCCGACAATGTCCGGTTCCGACCTACAGGGCCGGTGGATACCCTCTTCCATCACGGAAGAAGACGTGCTAAAGCTGAGAGACGCCAGGTACCTAACCTACGAGATTTCGCATAGGTTGCCCGCCCAAGGGAAAGTCATTCCCACTCCCGAGCCTGGTGAGAGTGTCATGTTCGTGTCTCACTTCCGTCGGGGTTTAGGCTTCCCGATGGACCCCTTCGCGAGGGGGCTCATGTTCTATTACGGACTGGAATTCCATGACTTAGCTCCGGAGTCCATCCTCCACATCTCATCGTTCGTTGTTGTCTGCGAAGCCTTCCTCTGCACTACCCCTCACTTCGGTTTGTGGCTCAAGACCTTCAACATGGAGCCGAGGATGATCGAGGGGCGACATGCAGAGTGCGGAGGGGCGGTCATAAGTAAGAGGGCCGATGCTCCATGGCCCGAGGGCTCTTTTCAAGAGGATCTCGGCTTGTGGCAACAGGAGTGGTTCTATATCACCGCTCCCAGGGGCAGCAGGCAGGTGCCGCCGCCCGCCTTTCGCTCGGGCCCTCCACAACGGCTGGCGTCATGGGTCAGCAAAGGGCTTGACTGGGGACCGTCCAAGGACGTACCAATATTGCAGGGCCAGATTCGAGACCTCCAAGAGAGGGAGATCAATCTGGTCGTAGTGATGCAGGTTATGCTGATTCGGTGTCTTCTGCCCTGCAAACGTCGCCCCCTCCGCCTATGGGAATTCAATCCGGAGGGACCGCGAGCTCATCAACACTTCATGGGTACGACAGCCGTGGAGATGTATAAACTGTTCTTCAGATCACAAGAGATGTGTCCAGACTTGACCGAGGACGCCGGCCTAAGCTGCAATCGCCCAGATACTGAAGTAAGTAGTCCTGTGTCTAGACATACCATCCGTTTATTTATCATGGATTTGCCTTTTAACCAGCTATCCCTTGAACATGAGTGGATAGCGCAAGCAAAACTGATACGGTGTCCGGCCCCCCTCCCGGAGACCACGCCGGATCCTGTGTTAGTCAAGATGCTGGAGGTTGCGCCTTCTGACAAGGGCGAAGGGGAAAACAGGAAAACTAGTGCCTCTGCTAAGGAGGCTCTCAAAGGGGGGATCGAGAATCCCTCCCTCCAGGGGGAGAAGAGGACTTCTTCCGAAGATCCGGAGGCCAAGGCCTCAAAGGGGGGGAAGAAATCTTCATCGGAGGGTCCTGCGCCAGGAGAAGCCCCAGCCGCACTATTTCCCCAAGGGAATCAGCCCTCTAGTGAGCCATAAGTAGAAAAAGGGGAGTTTTGTAGTAAGGGACATCCCTGTTTTTATTTCTGAGGATAACCGGAGTTCTTACTGAGTGAGTCCTGGACTAGGGGGTGTCCGGACAGCCGGACTATTATCGTCCGCCGGACTCCAAGACTACGAAGATACAAGATTGAAGACTCCGTCCCGTGTCTGGATGGGACTTTCCTTGGCGTGGAAGGCAAGCTTGGCGATACGGATATGTAGATCTCCTACCATTGTAACCGACTCTGTGTAACCCTAGCCTCCTCCGGTGTCTATATAAACCGGAGGGCATTAGTCCGTAGGACACAACATACATTACAACAATCATACCATAGGCTAGCTTCTAGGGTTTAGCCTCCTTGATCTCGTGGTAGATCCACTCTTGTACTACCCATATCATCAATATTAATCAAGCAGGACGTAGGGTTTTACCTCCATCGAGAGGGCCCGAACCTGGGTAAAACATCGTGTCCCTCGTCTCCTGTTACCATCCGCCTAGACGCGCAGTTCGGGACCCCCTACCCGAGATGAGCCGGTTTTGACACCGACATTGGTGCTTTCATTGAGAGTTCCTCTGTGTCGTCACCGATAGGCTTGATGGCATCTTCAACCAACAACGCTATCCAGGGTGAGACTTTTCTCCCGGGACAGATCTTCGTATTCGGCGGCTTCGCACTGCGGGCTAATTCGCTTGGCCATCTAGAGCAGATCGAAAGCTACACCCCTGGCTGTCAGGTCAGATTCGGAAGCCTAAACTTCACGGCCGATGTCCGCGGAGACTTGATCTTCGACGGACTCAAGCCGCAGCCGAGCGTGCCGCACCATGACGATGGGCATGATCTAGCTCTGCCGCCGAACAGTGCCTTGGTGGCAGCACACGAATCCGCTCTGGCCATTGGTCCGGAGCAGACTGCCCAGATAGAGGAGCGGTGGATGGACGCCGCCTCGGGGGCTTCAACCGCTACGGCGATGGAGCCGAACACTGATCTCGTCCCTCGCAAAACTCGTGATTTCGAGGTGTCGGACTCCTTGCCGGACTCCGAACCTCCCACGCCCCTACCAATCAAATCGGATTGGGCGCCGGTTATGGAATTCACCGCCGCGGACATCTTCCAATACTCGCCTTTTGGCGATATCCTGAATTCACTAAAGCATCTCTCGTTATCAGGAGAGCCCTGGCCGGACTATGGCCAGGATGGTTGGGATGCGGACGACGAAGAAATTCAGAGCCCACCCACCACCCACTTTGTAGCCACTGTCGACGATCTAACCAACATGCTAGACTACGACTCCGACGACATCGACGCTATGGACGACGATGCAGGAGATGAATAGGAACCAGCGCCTACAGGGCACTGGAAGACCACCTCGTCATACGACATATATATGGTGGACACCCCAAAAGACGGGGACAGCGAAGAAGCAGCGGAGGCGGACTCTTTAAAGAAGCAGCCCAAACGCCGGCGTCAGTGGCGCCGCTCTAAATCCCGCCACAGCAAGAATGGAGATTCCAGCACAGGAGATAATAATACCCAGAGAGTGCCGAAGACAATCCCTCTCCAGCAAGACTCAGCGCAGGAGGATGCAGAAGCAAGCCCTCATGAGAGGGCGGCAGACGAAGAGGTTGAGGATCATAACTATATGCCTCCCTCCGAAGACGAAGCAAGCCTCAACGATGACGATTTCGTCGTACCTGAGGATCCCGTTGAACAAGAGCGTTTCAAATGCAGGCTTATCGCCACAGCAAACAGCCTAAAGAAAAAGCAGCAATAGCTTCAAGCTGATCAGGACCTGCTCACCGATCGATGGACCGAGGTCCTCGCGGCCGAAGAGTATAAACTCGAACGCCCCTCCAAAAGCTACCCAAGACGCAAGCTGCTCCCCCGGATTAGAGGAGGAAGCATACATACCTCCATCACCAGCACACGATATGGCTGACCGACCACCCCGTGGTCGTGATAGAGAGGCATCCAGGCCCCCAGCCAAGACCGTACCCCGGCATCGCTCCAAAAGTACGAAGCCAAGAGGGAACGCGCCGGACTTGCGAGATATATTGGAGGACAAAGAAAGGCAATCCAGATCCATCTATGGATCACGTGGGCGCCCCACGACCCACGACGAATACCGTCGCGCCGGATACAATAACCCCGGCCGGGCCGAGCACAGCAGACAGCGCTCTCTCGAGCTGCATCGCGATATTGCTCAATATAGAGGCGCCGCACACCCGCTATGCTTCACTGACGAAGTAATGGATCATCAAATCCCCGAAGGGTTTAAACCCGTAAACATCGAATCCTACGATGGCACAACAGACCCCGCGGTTTGGATCGAAGATTATCTTCTCCACATCCACATGGCCCGCGGCGACGATCTCCATGCCATCAAGTATCTCCCACTCAAGCTTAAAGGACCAGCTCGGCATTGGCTAAATAGCTTGCCCACAGAGTCAATTGGGTGCTGGGAAGACCTGGAAGCCGCATTCCTCGACAACTTCCAGGGCACGTATGTGCGACCACCAGACGCCGATGACCTAAGCCACATTATTCAGCAGCCAGACGAATCGGCCAGACAATTCTGGACACGGTTCTTGACAAAAAAAAACAAATAGTCGACTGTCCGGATGCAGAGGCCCTTGCAGCCTTCAAACATAACATCTAGGACGAATGGCTAGCCCGGCACCTGGGGCAGGAAAAGCCAAAATCCATGGCATCCCTCACATCGTTAATGACCCGCTTTTGCACGGGAGAGGACAGCTGGCTAGCTCGCCGCAACAATCTCCGTAAAAATTCTGGCAGTCCGGATACTAAGGACAACAACAACAGGTCACGTCGAAACAAAAAAAACTCCGCATTAACGGCGACGATAAGGAGGATACGGCAGTCAACGCCGGATTCCGTGGCTCTAAACCCGGTCAGCGGAAGAAGCCATTCAAAAGAACCACTCCGGGTCCGTCCAATCTGGACCGAATACTCGACCGCTTATGCCAGATACATGGCACCTCTGAAAAGCCAGCTAACCACACTAATAGAGATTGGTGGGTGTTCAAGTAGGCCGGCAAGTTAATTGCCGAAAACAATGACAAGGGGCTAAACAGCGACGACGAGGAAGAGACCCGACCGCCGAACAATAGAGGATAGAAGGGTTTTCCCCCACAAGTGCGGACGGTGAATATGATATACGCGACCTATATACCCAAGAGGGAGAGGAAACCCGCACTAAGGGACGTCTATGCGATGGAGCCAGTCGCCCCGAAGTTCAATCCATGGTCCTCTTGTCCAATCACTTTCGATCGAAGAGACCATCCGACCAGCATACGCCATGGCGGATTCGCCGCATTGGTTTTAGACCCAATCGTCGATGGATTTCACCTCACGAGAGTCCTAATGGACGGCGGCAGTAGCCTGAACCTGCTTTATCAGGATACAGTGCGCAAAATGGGCATAGACCCCTTAAGGATTAAACCTACAAAGACAACCTTTAAAGGTGTCATACCAGGAGTGGAAGCCAACTGTACAGGCTCAGTCAGACTGGAAGTGGTCTTCGGATCCCCAGATAATTTCCGGAGCGAAGAGTTAATCTTTGACATAGTCCCGTTTCGCAGCGGCTATCACGCTCTGCTCGGACGAACCGCGTTTGCAAAATTCAACGCGGTGCCGCATTATGCATACCTAAAGCTCAAGATGCCAGGCCCTCATGGAGTCATCATGGTCAATGGGAATACGGAACGCTCCCTCCGAACGGAGGAACATACAGCGGCTCTCACGGCAGAAGTACAGAGTAGCCTCTTAAGGCAATTCTCCAGTCCGGCCGTTAAACAGCCGGATACAGCAAAACGCGCCCGAAGCAATACCAACCAAGACCACCTGGCGCGATCAAAGCATGCGTAGCAATGCGGCCCCAACCCCCGCCCGTGCATGATCGCAATAATAACACTCCGCGTACATCATTACGCTTTGGAGATACCATGGGCACAGGGGAGGGGGCACGATCGCAACGGACCCAGAGTGCGGTTCGACCACACCGGGGGCTCGCAAGTGTGCCCCCCTTTTTTTATTTTTTATTTTTTATTTTCCTTCTTTTATGTACACAGGACTCCGTTAACCAGAAGCCCTGTCCGGCGGCGAACCTGCCGAACTCATGATGCAACAGTCGGGGACTAAAGAAGGCTGCGACGAACACTCAGGTGGTCTCAATTATGAGCATTAAATTCGATTATATACACCAAGTCCGCAGCTCACCCATGGAGGGGGACATGTATACTTAGTCCAAATCCCTTGCTTACCGCACTATTTGTATCAGTCCGCTCTCGTAGCAGACTTTCCTTCATAAATGCAGCACCTTTTTGATTGCAATTGCATTACTTTTTATATATATATGCTCATTATATGACATCTTGCGCCCGTATATTTTGGTACGGCCTAATACGCCAGGGGATTATGTTCCCCACTCTATGGTGTGATAAGTCCGAACACTTTCATAAGTGCGGCACCCCGAACTTATAGCATTATATGAATCGGCTCCGAATCATGTCTTGGGTCAATAGTTGGGTTTGCCCGGCTCCCACGTTTTGGTGCCTTATGTTCCGTTCTGTCGGCTAAGGTGGCACTGGGAGAACCACTGCGATTGCGCCCCGGTTGAGCCGGACGAGCGCCTCAGTGGAGAAAGCTAAAACTGACCGGCATTATAAGGCGAGAGACTGGTCGCTGTTCGAGAGGTTTTTTCGGGTCCTTAAAGACTCACGCCGCTTCGAGCGAAGTTCCGGACAATGTCCGACGAAGGCATGGATAGCGCCCCTGATTCGGTCTTCCGAATACCAGGGGCTTCGCCGAAATTTAAAAGTATAGAATTCTATGGCTAAAGTGAGAGTGTTCAAGCATTATAAGTCCGGTTGCCTTGTTCGCTGTGTTGAGCGCCTCCCTCGATGGACCCAACAATGGGAACAAGAGTGCTCAAGTTTATCCCGAACACCCCAGCACTCGTGGCTTGGGGGCTGAAGCCAACGACTTGCCATCTCTCAGATTTTATAAACGGCCGCACAGAAGGTAATATTTTAAATTAAAAAAGCGTTGCTCAAAGCGCACATGAACAAAGTTTCAGCGCACAGGATAATACATAGCAAATTCACTCAAAGATTACATTTCTGGGGCACTCATCCGCAATATCGCGGGCTCCCTTCAGGACAGTTTTATAATACATTTCGGGTGTGCGATACTCCTTGCCCGGTGGCGGTGGGTCCGTGAGAAGCTTCTCCGCATCCAACCTGCCCCAATGCACCTTTGTGCGGGCGAGGGCCCGGCGAGTGCCTTCAATACAGGCGGAGCGCTTGATGACATCCACCCAGGGGCATGCATCCACCAGCCGCCGCACGAGGCCAAAGTAGCTCCCAGACATGACCTGTTCAGGCCACAGCCGGACTATAAGGCCCTTCATGGCCTCCTTAGCTACCTTGTGGAGTTCGACCAGCTGCTTCAGCTGGTCGCTTGGGGGCACCGGATGGCCGGCCTCAGCGTACTGAGACCAGAAGACCTTCTCCATCGAGCTCCCCTCCTCGCCACGATAGAATGTGGCGGTATCAGACGCACTACGCGGCAGATCTGCAATCGCCCATGGAGAGCTCCGAATGCGGGTAAGTGTCAGGTAGTTTACATTAACATGCCTGCTTTGCATGAAAAATGCCTTACCCGCCGCTATCTTCTTTATATCTTCAACCTCCTGAAGGGCCCTATGGGCCTCGGCCTTGGCGGACTTGGCACTTTCGAGAGCCGAGGCAAGCTCGGACTCTCGAGTCTTGGAGTCACGCTCCAAACTCTCATGCTTTTCCATGAGAGCCTGGAGCTCTTGCCGAACTTCCGCCACCCATGCCTCCTGCTTTTCTCGCTCTGCCCGTTCCGCGGCCGCACTGCGTTCGGCCGCGGACACAGCCTCCTTCAGGGCTGCCACCTCGTTAGTGGCCCCTGCAATACACATATTATCCTTGTTAATTTTATTGCAACCAAAATCCTTTTCTGTAAGGTAACCATTCAAAGTGGTGTGACTCACCTTCTTTGTCCTCAAGCTGCTTCTTGGCATGGCCGAGCTCTTGCTCGGACCGCTCGAGATCCTTTTTCAACACATCGACCTCCGCCGATAGTGCGGCAGATGTCAGCAGCGCAGCCTGCAAACCCATATTGACGTATTTTAAGCAACCCTACGTATATCTTGTTAGATCCTCAGTCTGGCTTTTTCTTTCCGAGCACCGAACTGAGCATCAGGGGCTACTGTCTATGCGGTATTACATTACATAATTTTAACTTCTTACCTCAAAGCCTATTAGAAGGCTGCTGCAGGCTTCGGTCAGCCCGCTTTTGGCGAGCTGAACCTTTTGAATCACCGCACTCATGATAGTGCGGTGTTCTTCCTCGATGGAAGCGCCTTTAAGCGCCTCCAACAAGTTATCCGGTGCCTCCGGTTGGACGGAGGCCACCGGTGTCACGGTCTTGCCCTTCTTTCGAAGGGGCCGCTTGCCGGACTCTGGAACCACTGCGGGTTCCGATGTAGAGTCCGGCGCAAAGTCCGGGAGGCTGCCTGACGGCGCCTCAGGAGCCTCCTCCTGATGGGTCCCTCTCTGGGATCCCACCTCGGCGTCCTCGTCGGTGCGTGGGGTAGAGGCAGTCGGAAGTAAATCCACATCCGACGGGGCCAAGGACCCGCTTGATGAAGCGGGGAGATCATCATCAGCCGGACTACGGACAGAATGCGGCGTTAGAAGGACACTATGCGACACGAAAGAAATTGCATATAAAGGATCCGGATACTTACGATCTTGCCGGACGCCTGGCCCTTGGAGGCCACTCATCCTCGCCAATGGTGGTATTGGCGAAACTGTCCGGGGGGATAGTTCTCCCCCTCTTGGACCCTTCGGCCTCCCCTATTGGGGAAGCCTTCCTCTTCTTCTCTCCCTCCTCCGGGAGAGAGTACTCCTCCTCCTCCTCGTCTTCGGGGGAGGAGTACGCCTCGTCGTCAGACGCCTGATTGCGAGAACTCTTTCGAGTCCCCACGGCCACCTTCTTGGCCTTGTTCTCCGGCACCACGTGCGGTGCCGGAACCAGCAGCCCTGCTAAACGGGCGTCCACTGGGTCTTCTGGCATGGGAGCCGGGCTGATAAGCTACTTGGCCTTCTCCATCCATTCCTGTCAAAGGAAAGGAAAGAATGAAACCCTCTTATAATCAATTCGATTACTACAAAGTGTCCCGTAATGGGGTTGAATCACTTACCTCGTCAGTTGGATGCTGTGAGCTGAATCCGCGGTCTTCCGTCGCGGATGCGGGGGCTTCGGCGCCCTTAAACAGCACCCTCCAGGCGCCTTCGTATGTCGTATCGAAGAGCCCGCTCAGCGCCTGGTGCTGTTCCGGATTGAACTCCCACAGATTGAATGCCCGTTCTTGGCATGGGAGAATCCGGTGGATGAGCATGACTTGGACCACGTCGACGAGCCTGAGCTTATTGCTCACCAGCTTCTGGATGCAGGCTCGGAGTCCCGTCACCTCCTTCGGATCGCCCCGCAGCAAGCCCTTCTCTTTCCAGGAGGTGAGCTGCGTGGGGACGCCAGATCTAAACTCGGGGGCCGCCGCCCATGTGGGCTTGCGCGGCTCGGTGATGTAGAACCACCCCGATTGCTACCCCTTGACGGAGTCCACAAAGGCCCCTTCGAGCCAAAGGACGTTGGGTAATTTACCCAACATGGCGCCTCCGCATTCCGCTTGCGTGCCCTTCACAACCTTCGGCTTGACGTTGAAGGTCTTGAGCCACAGGCCGAAGTGGGGCCGGATGCAGAGGAAGGCCTCGCACACGACAATGAACGCCGAGATGTTGAGGATGAAGTTCGGCGCCAGATCGTGGAAATCCAGGCCGTAATAGAACATGAGCCCCCGGACGAATGGATGGAGCGGAAAGCCCAGTCCGCAGAGGAAGTGGGGAAGGAAGACGACCCTCTCGTGAGGCCCAGGGGGAGGGACGAGCTGCCCCTCGTCGGGCAGCCGATGCGCGATATCGCCGGAAAGATATCCGGCGCTGCGCAGTTTGGTGATGTGCTCCTCCTTAACGGTGGAGGCCAACCACTTGCCTCCCGCTCCGGACATATTCGGAGAAGGTCGAGGCGAGATGCGCGAGCTTGGGCGTTGGAGCTTGAGTACGCGGGGATGGATAAACAAAGGAGGAAGAAGGCGTAGGTGAGAAGGTAAATCCTTATCCCTTATATATAGGCGGACGAAAACTATGCGTCCCGCTGGCCTGATTAAACTCGCTTATCTCCCAAGCGCCACCATCAATGGCGCGGTTGGGTTACCCACGTCCGTATTGATGAGAATCCGGAATAAGGGGAACACGATCTCTGCTTCTACAAGACGTGCCAAGGGAACCGCTTCGCTAAACGTGCTGAGGTGGTATAGTAAAAAACGATTCAAACAAAGGCTTGGTAGCGGTGTGATGTCACACCGCATAATACGTCAGCAGATTGGACTGGTGTACATTTTATTCTCTCTACGGTGGAATGTGGAATTTATTTTGCAGAGCCAGACACTATCCTGGTGTTCATGATCTTCTCTGGATTATTCAAGGGAGGAACCCGCCTTGCAATGCCGAACATTATGCGCGCCGGACTTATCGTCATTGAAGCCTGGTTCAGGGGCTACTGAGGGAGTCCTGGACAAGGGGGTGTCCGGACAGCCGGACTATTATCGTCCGCCGGACTCCAAGACTACGAAGATACAAGATTGAAGACTCCGTCCCGTGTCCGGATGGGACTTTCCTTGGCGTGGAAGGCAAGCTTGGCGATACGGATATGTAGATCTCCTACCATTGTAACCGACTCTGTGTAACCCTAGCCTCCTCCGGTGTCTATATAAACCGGAGGGCATTAGTCCATAGGACACAACATACATTACAACAATCATACCATAGGCTAGCTTCTAGGGTTTAGCCTCCTTGATCTCGTGGTAGATCCACTCTTGTACTACCCATATCATCAATATTAATCAAGCAGGACGTAGGGTTTTACCTCCATCGAGAGGGCCCGAACCTGGGTAAAACATCGTGTCCCTCGTCTCCTGTTACCATCCGCCTAGACGCGCAGTTCGGGACCCCCTACCCGAGATCCGCCGGTTTTGACACCGACACTTACCTTGTAGTTCGGATCTCAGCCCTTCTCAGCAGAGCTCATCTTCGGGGGATGTTCGTCTGGAGATGATGGAGAGCGAAATGCCTCCATCTGCCGCACCATCAGGCGGGGCGGACGACCCTGAGGTGTCGTAATAGAGGGTCTCCCCGAGTCCGGTGGGGCCGGAGAATTCGGCACCAACTGGTGTACGGCCGAGGGAGCTGAAGGATCTGCTCGAGAGGGCGTCTATCTCAGAAGATCACCGTACATTAATGAGTATGGTGATTGAAAGGATTTCATCCACTGAGAGCGGGTTGCATGAGGCCATCAGAAGTTTACAGACGGGGTTTGAGGTACGTAAAAATGACATACCTTTTGACAGTTTTGCACATAGAGTGCGCCCTGTATAGATAGTAGCCCCTGAGACTCGGTATGTTGTCGAAAGCGACAGCGTGCCGAGGATCATAATCTCAGTTATAAGATGTCGCCCTTCCTATTCAGGTGGCTAGCCGGACTGATAGAGTTGCCGAACTGAAGCGACAACTCGACGTTGCGGATGCGGACGTCGCGCTGGTCAATAAACGACTTGACGAGTCACAAGGTAGGTGGTTTCTTCGCGGTCACCTGGTAAGGGAGCTGATGCCCACACCTTAGAACATGTATGCTTGATGCAGATGGCGCCGCTGCTATGGAGGACCTTCGGGCAGAGCTTGCTCGAGCCAAGGAGCAAGCCAGAAAGAGTGATGCGGCTGGCTCGAAGGCAGCCGAAGAGCTAAAAGCCGAAAAGGCTACTCACTGCCGCATCAGGGAGGAGATGGCAGGAATGGCCGAGAAACTGAAGGATGCTACCGACCGCTATGAGGTTCTTGAAAGAGAACGCCGAGCGGGGCAAGAGGACCTGAAGAAGGCCACCGCCGAAGCCAAGGATGCCCGCTCTGCGATGAGGTCTATAAAGGAGGAGCTACGTCAGGCCAGAGACATTGCGGCTGGAAAGCCCTTTCTATTGCGTAGGAAGTTCACGGATCCGAAGTATGCTCAGTTGGGCCAGTTGTGGGGTGCGGAGGATGCTTATCTGAATTTGGCAGCAAGTGTGGTGGACGCAGTCGTGCACTTCCAAAGCCAAAAGGATCATGAAATGGAAGAGCTTTTTTGGTCTCAATTCCATAGTCTGGAGCGTCCCCTTCCGTTAACCGATCGGTTGGCTGAGTGGGCTGAGCTGAATAGGCTGTCCGGACTTGCCATAAAGGATGTCGTGGCTCATCTGTGGCCGGAAAGGCCCAAGTCGAAGAGTTATTTTGGCTTAGTGCAGCAATTCCTTGATGCGGTGCCGCATATCAAGGCGATGAAGCGGTCGGCATGCATAGAGCGTGCACGGATGGCTCTCGCTCATGTCAAAACATACTGGGCAGAGATGGATGCCACCGACGTTGCGTCCCGGGATTCGGACAGAAGCCGATTACCCGCCGAGCACTATTTTGAGGAAGTCCTGTGGGGCGCTCGTTTAGTAGAGTCGTAGTGCTCGAAAAACGTTATGTTCAAATGACATGTATGATTTGTAAAACCATATTTATAATATAAGGGCTTTTTATACTTGTGCGTTCAAGTATTGAAATATCTCCTGTGTGGCCGTTAATGTATATGTATATATAACCTGAAAGATGGCAGTCTTCGGCTTCAGCCCTCACGCACATGGTGCGGGGGTGTTTGCAACAAAGCGCATTTTCACACTTAATCCAACGTCTTGGTCCTGTGAAGGAGGTGGTAGCATAGCAAACTAGGCAACCGGACTATAATGCTTTATCACTTTCACTTAGCCATAGGAGTTCGAAGGTGGGGCTATGATATAGCCCCTAGGGGCACCGCGCTCTCTGAATTCGGGGCGCGTGTGTGCCTGACCGGGAAACGGTCCTTCGTCAAAGAGGAGGAATTCTAGACATTCTGGTAGTCGATCGAGTGGTTGACCAGTCTCTCGCTATATCATGACAGTCAGTTTTCGGCTTTCTCTGCTGAGGTGCTCGACAGGCCGAACCGGGGCACAATCGCAGTAGTTCTCCTGGTGCCGCGTTAGCCGATAAAACGGAATGTAAGGCAGCAAAACACAGGAGCCGGGCAAACCCAACATTTGACCAAAGACATGATTCAGAGTTGATGCATATAAGGCCTAACTCGAGACGCCGAACACTCCCTAAGGTATTCGGTCTTTTATGAAAACGGGCAGAACGATGCCCTAAGCCCCTAGTGCCCAGGTACGCCCGAAATCTTCTGACGCGGCCGATGCCAAAACGTCAGCCTCCTCCTTGGTTATGGTAAGAAACCGGGGGATGTGCATCAACAAGAGACAGTAAAAAAGGTTTACGCAGGGTCTTAATCTGAAAAGAATCTTTGCAACGGGTCCCTGCTACACGTCTGCGCCTGTGTCTTCGTTGTGCTGTATCCTGGACGGGTGTAGCACGTTGTTCATCTGTAAAAGAGAAGAACTTAGTTTGAAAAAAGATCGTGCGAAAAATGTATTTAAAACAGAGTATGATTTAAGAAATGAATAAAATTGAGCTTTATTGGCTCTCATTCTTCGTTCATGTAGCCCCTTGTAAAGGGGTACGCGGCTAGGAAGCCCCTTGTTTATTTATACCGAACTCGCCTAACCGTGTCCGGGGTCTGAATGACCTGTTTTAGGGGCTTTGATCAGCAAGGCCGGATTAGTGTGTGGCTGTCAAGGCAGTCTCACGTTCTTGCGCGGTCGAGGAACACTCAAAGTTTCCCTTCAATGAGATGATACCGCGTGGACCGGGCATTTTAAGTGTGAGAGACGCGTAATGCGGTATTGCGATAAAGCGGGCGAAAGCTTCGCGTCCCAATAGTGCTTGATGGCTACTTTTGAATGGGGCGATATGGAAGATTAGCTTTTCGCGACGGAAGTTGTCGGATGAACCGAACACGACTTCTAGTAGTAACTAGCCCGTACAATTGGCATAAGGGCCTGGCGTTACTCCTTTAAAGGAAGTGTTGCTATGGCGAATTTTGGTAGGGTCTATCCCCATTCTGCGGATTGTGTCCTGGTAAAGCAGGTTTATATCGCTGCCGCCATCCATTAGGACTTGTGTAAATTGTAGTCCGTCGATTACAGGATCCAATATCAAAGCAGTCCATCCTGCGTTTTGAATACTTCTGGAGTAATCCTGATGGTTGAAAGTAATTGGTTTTGACATCCAGTTTCGGGACTCCGCTGGGGTGGACCGTGCGGCGCGTACTTTAGTAGGTGTCGCCCTATTTTTCCTTGTTATCACTTGAAGTGAATTCACTATTTTGACTTCTTGTGGGAAGTTCTTTTGTTTTTCGGCGCTCCGCTTGTGGGGTTCGTCATCGTCCTCGCTTGGTGTGTCGAGCCCCTTGTGTTCGGCGTTAAGTCGGCCGGACTGCTTGAAGACCCAGCAATCTCTGTGTGTATGGTTTGCAGGCTTCCCAGGGGTACTGTGGATTTGACATATCCTGTCCAAGATTTTGTTTAGGTTGGATAGCTCGTCACTGTTGTCCTTAAGAGGCAGTGTTTTGTTGTTCGGCCGAGAGCTTTTGAACCCGGCGTAGACCGCCGTGTTCTTCGGGCCGTTTTCCTTAGTCCGGCGTTGGTCTTTTCTGCGTCGTGGCTTCCCATTTCCATCCCTGACCTCGGATGTACTCGTGTCGCTGGTGCTGCATCTTGCCAGCTAGCTATCTTCTCCCGCGCAGAAGTGGGTCATGGGGCTCGTTAGTGCGGCCATTGTCCTTGGCTTTTCCTGGCCGAGGTGTCTGGCGAGCCATTCGTCTCGGATGTTATGTTTGAAGGCTGCTAAGGCTTCGGCGTCCGGACAGTCGACTATTTGGTTCTTTTTGGTGAGGAACATGTTCCAGAATTTTCGAGCTGACTCTCCGGGCTGTTGAGTTATGTGACTTAAATCGTCTGCATCCGGAGGGCGGACATAAGTCCCCTGAAAATTTGCTCGAAACGCATCCTCGAGCTCTTCCCAACTTCCAATAGTATTTTCTGGGAGGCTTTTGAGCCAATGCCGAGCTGGCCCTTTGAGCTTGAGGGGTAGGTGTTTTATGGCATGGAGATCGTCTCCTCTAGCCATATGTATATGTAGGATATAATCCTCAATCCAGTCTCTGGGGTCTGTTGTTCCGTCGTATGCTTCTATGTTTACGGGCATGAACCCCGCTGCAAATTCATGATCCAGTACCTCATCGGTGAAACATAGGGGGTGTGCGGCGCCCCTGTATTTAGGTGTGCCATTATTTTCGAACACTCGATGTGTTGTGTTGCTTCCTGGAGCCTTCTTTCTTCGCCCATAGATGGACCTGACCGGGCCATCCTTTTTGCGAGGATCGTGTGCCGGCTTGTGTGCGGCGCTACTTGCCGTTCTTAGCTTGTCATCTGGTCATCTATCCGACCAGGTGGCCTCTTTGTTTTTTGACTGTGGGGGCTCTACGGCCTCCTCATCAAATTCGGGCAACATCTTGCGCTTCGGGTAGCTCTTTGCTTGGTGACTATCGCCATATTTGTCTGTGGTCTTGAGTACTTTGCTCCATCTCATTCTGAGTACGGCTTCCACTATTTTGAGCTTCCGCTTCTGCTTCTTCAAACTTCTTGCAGTGGCGACGAGCCTTTTGTGGAGGTTCTTATGCTCCGGTGATGTGTCCGGCGTGAGATCGTCTGGACTGTTGTTTTCGCCGGGGATGGGTTGCTCGTCTAATTCATCCTGTTCGGACGGTTTCTTAGTGGCATGTTCGTCGTCCATTGATTCACCCTGCTCTGCGGCTAGGTCTGTATGGTTGTTGTTGTTATCGAGGCGGGACTTCGGGCGGCGCTTGCGTCGTTGTTTTGGCTATTTTTCTGGGGAATTATCCTTTGCTGCGTCCTGTTGTTCCTCGTTATCGCTTCCTTTTGGTGTATACATCATGGGTTGAGGTGGCTTTCCAGTGCCCTGTTGGCGCTGGTTCTTGGTCGTCTCCGGCATCGTCATCCATACCGTCGATGTCTTCGGAGTCGAAATCTAGCATGTCGGTTAGGTCGTCGACAGTGGCTACAAAGGTGGTGGTGGGTGGGCTTTGAATTTCTTCATTGTTCGCATCCCAACCGTCCTGACCGTAGTCCGGCCATGGCTCTCCTGATAACGAGAGATACTTTAGCGAATTCAGGATGTCGCCAAAAGGCGGGTGCTGAAAGATGTCCGTAGCGGTGAAATCCATGATCGGCGCCCAACCGGATTCGATTGGTAGGGGCGCGGGAGGTTCGGAGTCCGACACCTTGGAGTCACGAGCT